>JASJET010000018.1:410000-2810000 GCA_034092305.1 Diaprepes abbreviatus | reverse complement strand
TTCAGTGATCGAAAATTCCAATATTAGTGAGATTCATGTATCTGAAAATACTAACATTAGCCAAGCAAGTGTTTCAAGGATTCCTAAAAGATACAAATTTAATCCTTATAAAATCCGGCTTTGTCAAGAGCTTCACGGAAATGATTTTGACAACCGAACTGAATTCTGCTTGTGGGTTTTAAATAAAGTGGCAGAAAATGAACAAATTTTTGGTAATGTGTTGTTTAGAGATGAATGTACTTTTCATAACAAATGGTTATGTGAACAGACCCAACTTCCATTACTATTCTGATTCAAATCCGCATGAAAACACAGTTACCAGAAACCAGAATAGGTGGTCAGTTAATGTGTGGGGAGAAATACTGGGTCCATACTTAATTGGACCCCACTTTTTTAAAGGACCTTTAAGTGGTTTGACGTTTCGCGATTTTCTTGTACACCAACTTCCAGTGCTATTAGAAGATGTCCTTTTAAATATTAGAACAACTATGTGGCTTCAACTGGATGGAGCTCAACCTCATTATCATCGTAAAGTTCAGCAATTTTTAAGTGTCAACTTTTGAAATAGGTGGATTGGAAGAGACGGATTTCAAAATTGGCCCCCGAGATCTCCGGACTTAACTCCACCAGATTTCTTTTTATGGAGATACATAAAAGGAATTGTCTATAATGCACCCCCGACAACACCATAAGATATGAAAATACGCATGAGAGACGCTTTTTAAGCTGTAACCCCGCAAATGTTGTCCAGAGTTAGCAGTGGTTTCGAAAAAAGAATATGTAAGTGTTTGGAAATGGATGGTTGACATTTCGAACATCTACTATTAATAATTTGCTTCTGTTTTGTGCTATCGTCAATGTGTTATTACCATTATTGCTGTTATAGTCTGTTGGACGACTATAAGTCGAGTTCCGAGTTTCAGAATATTTGTAAAGATATTCCTGATTATTATTCTTATCGCTGTAATTTACCTGTCATTTTCAAATGCCATAGGCAGCTAGATAAATTAGAACATTATTCAAAAAACAAAATGATGCAGAAAACGGTTATTTGGCGTATTTTGTGAAAACGCGAAGACTTAGCTATAGAACACCCTTAAACCATTCGATAGGTATTTAAAAGGTACATTTTCTGATAAGTTTAAAAGTATAGTGTTCTATTTAAATTAATCAAGTTATAGCCACTTAAAATTCTTATTTGATTAGTTTAAATTTTTGGAGACCCCGTATAATATAACAAGTTTATTATAATTGAGATATAAAATATAATTTATTATTAGACTTCACTGTAAATTTCGAATACATAACTGAAATACTTCTTAGGTATTTGAAACATAAAAATTAGATTAGATTTTTTCCAAATTCAAATTATTTAAAAACCCTTAAGGTTTAGGTGCAATAAATCTTATTAAAAAGGCACTTATTATGATAGGATAATCCAAAAATGCAATAATATACAGGGAGTTCCGTTTAAAAAACACAACTTTGATACTTTCGGAGCTTTTGGGACACCCTGTATAATATGAAAGTAATTTTAAAAAGTAACTATATTAGACCCCCATAGATTCCAAGAGTAAAACTTTTTGAAAGTATAACCCTGTATATTCTATACGTGTTAGAAAAAATTTTATTTGTTTTAGTAAATATATATATATATATATATATATATATATATATATATATATATATATATATATATATATATATATATATATATATATATATATATGTAGTCTCAGAAATTAGAAATTAAATATATTCAGGCGTCTTCTGCAAATACATCGAAACTCTAATCACATCTTGATTCTATATCCAGAAAAACTGAATAGTATCAAATTTGGTGAAAGTCAAGCTATTATTAAGATGAGACATCCTCTTTTTTTTTATAAACTATCAACTTTTGCACTGAAGTAAATGAGGTGAGATCCTTATATTTTCACCTAAGGAATTTGCGGCAGTATCTTGTTCAGTAGAGACATCCTGTATAAATAAATTCTGCAGCACTTTATGCAAAATTGCATACGGCTACTAATTACTCACAATTCTGGGATTTGTACCATGCAGACAATATGATTGAATTACGCTGCACCATTCCCCTGACTCTCCCCTAGTTTTTGTTTCTTCGGCGTTTGTCGAGTCCGAAATCCTGCTGGCAAAGCTCTTCTCCTGCCGCAACAGGTCGCGCCATCTACTGGCGCGCATCTCGAACCAACCAACGACATTGAAGGCTGTCGTCGTCGAAACAATCGGAACTCCTGTCAGTTCGCAGCTGACGGTTTGATGTGGTGTATGCGAGCTCTTTCGATCGTTTAGCGGACAATGTTTTCGTAATTTTCGACGAAACATTTTTCTTAATCGCTGTTTTTTCGCCCAAATTTCAACGAACATATGTGAGTGAAATGAAACAAGCCCTGATATCGACGGAGTTTTCAAAGTGTTAGAGTGCAAACCTGTGAGAAAGTGTAATTTTATAGAAAGTGGATTTTTGCCTATCTGGATCTAGTCAATTTCGCAAGAATTTGAATATTGGTAAGTAAATATTAACGCATTGTCAGCTTTTTTACTTCCTGTATTAAATTATCGAGAAAATTACTTATAAATATGTGCAACTTTATTTCATATTTTATATTCTCAATGTTAAACAAAACAACTTAAGTATGTCACGTAATGTTTTCAGGAAAAAAAACATTTCTTTTATTCTAGTTTTATTGTAAACTGGTTAGGTAAAAATAATTTTCTTAAAAATGTAACGTACACTGCATCTCGGGCAGGAATGGAAAGTTGCGATTGATTATGTACAAGGACAAGAAATGCCAGCACCAATTCTGTTTTTATAAAAGGTATATTTAATTATTACCTTGCAGGAAGCGAACATTTTTTTCTGAAGAAAATTGGGCATAATTTCCAAGTAAAATAACATCTTTATGACTTAGCAACTGAATATTTGTTTATATTTTGGTTTTAAATTATCTAAAACCATCATTTTTCAAAACATTTCTTAAAGTTGCGATTTATTTTTAAAGATGCAATGTATTTTTTTTAACGCCAATCGTAGGGAGGCCTTATGTTAAAGGCGATCCTGCTAGAAATTCTAAGGTGAAATTTGTAAAAAAAAATTTTTATCACAGATTATATATAATGCAGATATTCCATCAGATGCTAAAATTGTTTCCTAAAAAGCGCAGAAAGACAGACCTATGTAGACGTTGAGTTGTTTGATTATTGTAACAAAAAAGTGATCGTGTTTGCCCAAAATAATCGCTTTAATTTATTGTTATAAATCAACACGACGATTAAAAAGGCCATTCTGTCTGTGTGTTTCCTAGCCTCAGGTATTTATGTACGTGCTATGTTGTTTGTGTCGATACAACTAAATAGAATATTACAAAAAGTTAATAATTTTAACAAAACAAAAGTTTCTAGTTCGCCTTTTAGATATTCTTTTGTTAATAACTTATAGTAAAAAGATGACCACAAATAAAAAATTAGATAATCTTAAACTTTTTCGGAAAAAGCTATACATTTTTCCACAAATAGCGAATTAGATACCGAGCAAACCGAAGAAGATCATGCGAACTATAGATATCGCTTAAAGATAAAGTTTAAAATTTGAACTAAATTGACTACTAGTTCTGTACAATTTAATTATTGGTCTACTAACACAAAATTTTAGCAATAGACTATTAAGTAATTATTATAATTCAGTGTTAATAAACCTTATCGTTTACCGGTAAAAAAGAACCGAGAACGCCATGTTCCACTTTTGTTTAAAATTTTACTTTATATTCAGCCATAACGGTATTGTTGTTATACCAGCAAATATTATACGGAACTTTTATTTTCTTTCGGTTTGAAATAGATTGGAACGACGGTTTTTATCGAAATTCACGAATTTTTATAAGTACGCTTTCTGACTGTCAGGATATTATTTTAATTCCTTGTTCGAATAAAAACAATAAGCTTAAAAAAGTTTGTTAGTGGTCGATGGCTTAACTTTTAAATGACATTTATTTAATTATTATATTCGAGAACTTTACGAGACAAAAACCTAGGTGTATTACTCGGAGTATTACATACCGAGTTCTTTATAAGTGAAAGATTAAAAATCCATTAGAATAAGTTAAAAGTGGCGGATATGTCAGTTGTATATCACATTCAGTGGTCGATATATAGTATGATTATGTGGGAATTAATATAGAGAATTAAAATAACTACAGGCTTGCGGTTTTTGATCTAAATCGGTTAATAATTATCAACAACAGCTCTATGGATCTTAATAAGGATTAAAAATGTCTGTCTGGGTAATGTGAGTGACATTGCCTTATTAAATTAAAAACAGAGATAAAATTGCCTGTTAATACGTAATTTTTCTTCAGACACATCATGGCGGGTAGGATATCAATTTAGGTGTAAATAGAATGAAGATGCCAATTATATTAGTTACTTAGGTTTTAACCTATCAACTCAATTTAGTTATTTTCAGTTTGTAATAAATCTACTTTAAATATAATTTCATTTATTTAATTGACTACTACTGAAACTTAAAATATCTAATCGTGTAATAAACAAGGTACATCATGAGGCGTAATTTTATCCACATTACTGACAACGTCCCCGTTAGCCAATCATTGATAAAGAGTTTTCAGCAGGAATCAAGATACGGACTAGGTCTAGTATTATTTTAAAAAGGTTAGAGCGGTGCAAAGCATGTTTAATATAACTTCTTTCCTTGCTTAAATAGTGCTTTGTAATCCTTTTAAAACAGGTTTCTGTTTTAATCGCCTGTTGATGTTTTTAAAACGTTTATATTTTTATACTGGGCAATAATCATTTCACATTTTAAAATATGTAACTTGTCACGGATAGTGGAATGAATGCTGTGGTTATCTCGGGATTTAGTCCGTTTCTTCAAAAAATCGTTTTCACGACGTTTCGCCAACCATTTGGCATTTTCAAGTGTGTCTCATTCTAGGCGAGTAACGAGACTCGATATTCTGACTGTTTATATACAAAGAATGATAAAATGTCTTTAATAAAGGATATGTAGGTGTATTAGGACCACATATTAAAATTTTTGTGAAGTATACAGAGTGACTCAAAAAAAATTTTCACATCAAAGTTTCAAAATGTAAATGGAATGCCCGGTACATTATTACTATTACCTATTTTGATAGCGAGGGTCAAATAAGGGTAAATTACTGGTATGTTCCCTATACTAAGACAATGTATACATCTTTTTGCAGATGATGTTCTTTTATATTTCGCATGTTCTGATCGTATTCAATTGGTTGACACACTTATTGTTTATTGCTCCACAATTTTGTTCCTTCTTAATCAAAATGAAAAAGCAAAATTTCAAAAATTGCAAAATAGATCCATGAGAGTTATACTCTTAGGTACAAGAAGAACATCAATTAACTACATGTTGAGGGAAATGCAATGGTTGTCGGTGGATACTTCTGTCAATATCAAACATTCATCTTTATTTTTAAAATTAGATCGGGTAGTTCTCCTGTATATTTACAAAATCATATTAATTACAATAGAAATATACATGCATATGACACTAGATCGAAGGAAGACTTTTATATTCCTCCAGTATTAAAGAAACAAACACAAACCTCTGTATTCTTTAAGGGTCTAAACAGTTTTAATCAATTGCCGACAAATATTAAATGTTTAAAATCTCTAAATAAGTTTAAGCGCTGTCTGAAGCAGTAATTTTTTAATAGGGTCAATCCTTGAGACATGAACTTTCTTTGTTTTTTTTTTTTGGATTTGTGTCAGTTTAGTTTAGTGTGTCATTTCTGCTTGACGATGTTTGATTGTTGTTTGTAATTTTAAAATATGAATTTAGTTGTTAAGATTTGTGTGTAGTTAGTCTATGACTAAATAAAGGATTTATTTATATGCGCTCTTGAGATTTATATATTTATTTATTTATTAGGTACACCTTACAAACACAGCAGTGTGAGGGAAAAAAACAACAAATAGATATAATAAAAGTAACGAATACTAAACTAGTTACAAACTATATAGTAAATAAACTCTTACATACATATACATATATACATACATACAAGCAAAAAGCAATAGCTAACGCAGATATCACCCAATAAAGTATCACCTATATTTAAATTAAGACTCAATAAATATTTTCTTAATTTGACTTATTGATGTATTAAACATATCAATGTCTTCCCCCGCCAATAATAACCAATTACAATCTAATAACATTCTATATATATATATATATATATATATATATATATATATATATATATATATATATATATATATATATATATATATATATATATATATATAGAAGAGAAACTTCTAGCATTAGTTCACACATTGTGTGTAAATTAGTTAAGAACATTAAATTTGATAAAGTTTATTAAGAAAGAACCTTTGTACTTTATGCTGTTCAAAACAAAATATATAAATAATCCAGATTGTATTGACCTCCGTGTATGCAAATATTGCTTTTATATGATATTAACACGGAAAAGTTTGGAAAAACATTGAAATTTTTGAAGTAAAGGTATCTGAAGAATCGTTTTTGAACATTTTTAATGCAATCGATGCTGTTTTTCACTATGGGTGACCAGATTACTGAATCATACTCTAGGTGAGGTCTTACTAGAGCGTTGCACAGTGTTTTTAATGTAATAGTATTCTTAAATTCCTTGGTATTTCCAATTAAAAAATCTTACATCTTGTATGCTTTCTTTAAAATATGATCACAATGCAGATTAAAGCTAAGATTAGACAGTAGCATAACTCCGAGATCCTCCCAGTGGTCTCTGATGTTCATTTTTTTACTGTTTATATCATATTCAAAATCAATTTCATTTGGACGTCTAGAGACAGTTATAGTAAAATATTTGTCAATAATTAAGAACATTCCATTCCTCAAAACCATGAGACTACGCTCTTAAGATCTTTCTGTAGTTTTACATAGGCCAAGACAGAAGAAACCACTCTAAAGATCTTAAAGTCATCCGTAACAATAGACATTCGGAACCTTCACTCAAACAATTAGACAAATCATTTAAAAATATTGAAAAAAGTAATGGCGAAATAATACTCCCTTGCGGAACGCCGGAAGTAGCCAAATATCTCACTGAAACTTCCCCTCCTACACGAAAGAGATATTTAATTATTTTTGAAATTGTAGACCAAAATATAAGATTCGTACCTGTCTGCTTATTCAAGTTAAATGCTTTAAATTATATGGATTTTTAAATAAAAGCATTGCATTTATTGTAAAATAAAAATGATCTCAAAAAATTATGCAAGGTTGATAAAAACTTACTTTTGTTTTCTATTATCATTAAAGCTAAAACACTCTGTAGTTAATATCGATTTATATTCTAATTTTAACAGTTTCTACAATTCTTTTAAGGTTTTATTTCCTATCATTTATAATTTTCCATACATTTCTTGTAATTTATTTTTGAAAAGTAGGCGTTGACGGAGTTGATATACTTATTACTTTCATATATATGTAATGACTAATCAGTTAAAAAAAAATAATATAACTAGGCTACCAGCAAAACATACTTTATTAAAGGGATAACAAAGTTTATTTAAAAAACTAACATTTGCTCACCCAAGTTAGAATTTAAATTCTTACAAAATACGCATTGTCAAAAATACAAGAAGTTAAACATATATAAAAAATAAATTCGTCCATATAAAATTAAAATTTTTTGGGGCTATCGGTCATTTTATTATTAATTAAAAACACTTTTAGGATATTTGACGTTTCAGTTTATTTCTTAATACACCTGCCAAATTACAATTAAGCACTAAAAAGGGATTCAAATTTAATTAATTTTTATATGTTACAGAAAAATTAAATAATAAATTGTGTTTATGCTGGTAAACATTACGTATCTAATTCATAATCAAAGTCAGTGAAGCTATCTTCGCTCAAATTAATTATAATTGGTTTCTCTATCTCACCGATCATGAGATCGAGTTTCCACATTTTCTTTTATTCTTTTATTATATCGATTTTCCCAATTTTTTGCAGTAACTTCATTCAAAAAATCTTTCAGAAGTTCAGTTAAATTACTAATTTTGTAAGTTGTGTTATTTTACTTGTTACTTGAGAGAAATATTTCCTTCTCCAATGGACATTTTCTGGATGATCTATAAAACAAATTTCTTATCTGGTTTTTCCCAGCAAAAATTAAGTTCTTTGAGCAGTTTTCAAAGCTCATTTCCTTTAATTTCGAGTAAATCCCGATCTTCATTGATTTTAGTTAGAATTTTGTCGACGGTTGGGATCTGTTTCTCATAATAAAATGTATATACAACAACTTTTATTGCAGTTTACATCTCTTCCTCCGAGGTTTTTCGTCTGCCCGTGATCGAATGTGGTTTAGGAATACTAACAATTCCAGTCGTTTTTTTCTCCTTCAGTATTCGCTACATAGTAGATTTTCCAACTCCTGTCATGTTGGAAAACAGTAGAGCTTTTAACATTATTATCTAGATATTGATATCTTAAGGCATCATAAACAGTCATCGTAATAAGTTTTTCGTTGAAGAAAAAATGCCCTGGTTTAACGATTTTGGAATAAATATAGATGTGAAAGCCATATCTTGTGGGTATTTCACTAATTTCAAATAATAAATAAAAACAAGCACAAACAAGATAAATCACTAAGGACACACTATAAAGTGTACTTTGCTCACTGACAGAAATTAAATTGAACTGTCAGAAATTTTATTGTTGCAGTAAATTTATAAAAGCTTATAATATTTAAATATTATTAAATATAATTCCCTCCCAAGAGCTTTGAGTTCAGGAAAATAGAACCGATTCTGCCTTTTACATTAGGAATGTATATACTGTTGGCACTCCCCCACCTCCCGTTGACAACTTGTTTTTCTTGCGATAGTCCCCCCCCAAGAGCTTTCAGTTCAGGAAAAAGACCCGATTCTGCCTCTTATACTAGGAATGTCTATGCTGCTCGGATCCTCCCCCCCTGTCGGCAACTCGTTTTTTCTTGTGATCGCCCCCCCCCCTCTCCGAGAGCTTCAAATTCAGAAAAATAGACCCGACCCTGCCTTTTACACTAGAAATGGAAATGTTGCTGGTGTCCGCCCCCCCCCCCCCCCCCCCCCGTTCGTTCTTCCTTATTTTCGGGCGTCACAGTATTTTAAATATATTCCCATAAGAAAAAATCCGAACTTGTTAGATCCAGAGACCTTGCTGGCTGGTAATGTGTTCCTTCACTCTCTATTCACCTATTGGGATATTGAGTATTTTTGACGTTAATTTGGAATGGTACAGGAGCACCGTCTAGTTGCAGTAACATTCTTTCTCGAATATTCAGTGGAGTATTCTACAAAGACAGGTAAATTGTGCTTAATAAGTCTAAGAAACATGGCGCCGTTTAAGTAGTCATCGAAAAAGTATGGACCTACCACACGCGTTCCAATTATTCCACCTCACACATTGACAGATCATCGGTGTTGACGGTCGACTGTTTTAAATTAATTGAGATTTAATTATGGATAATTATGCCTGTCGATTAATCCGTTATTATGCAAATTATGAATTTAAAAGTATTTTTTTCATGATACCATTTGGTGCATCCAATATAGCGGACTAAAAATTTTATATTTTTCGATTTTGTTCAAAGGTGGAACTGAATCGGTTTTGAGGATGTAAATACCGAATATAAAATTATTTTAAGAAAATATTTTTAGAAATTTTAAATTTCCGGATTTCATCCAAAATTGGTACTGAGGGACTTTGAAGGATTTAGATTTAGATTGGATTAAGATGTTAAAATTATATTTTTGAAATTCACTATGGCGGATCCAATATGGTGGGTTGAAAATTTAACCTTATTCGCTTTTTTCTGATATGGTATTAGAGGAGTTTTCGGGGTCGTGTATTGCGAATATGAAGTTAATTTTTTACAGATATTGGGTTGATAAGATACAATATGCGGGACTGAAAATTTTACATTTTCTGATTTTGTCTAAAATTGATATTGCGGGGTTCTTGGGGCATATACAAACTCAATATGCAGTATAAAATATATCGAGCTAAGAAGTTTACATCTCAAGTTCTTTAGATATCGATATTGGAAGATTTTGGGGCCTATATTACCAGTCTAAAATTAATTTGAAATTTAAGATACGGGATTTACTATGACAACTAAATATATGTTTGATATAATTTTACTGGGATTTGGAGCACTCTAAGAATCAAAGAATTTTTAGTGGTTCATTGTAGGCTGATTTACAACTTTCGATAAAATGGGTACTTTTTTGCCACCTTTGAGTCATTGCGAGGTACACTAATCTCGATTAGTACTTAGTTCAAATAATTTATGGATATCATAATGAATTCAAAACTAAAAGTCGAAAAATAACATTTTTATAAAAAAAAAATTGAACCGACTTCTAAAAGTGCGCTAAAAAGTGAAAAATAACTATAAATTTTTATACGAAATTGAAATTTTTGAAGTCGCCGCCAAATTATTTCCAAATGAAATAAATAACTACTAATATACACAAATTATGGTAAGAAAACAATTACAAATAAAATATTTTTAATCTGTTTATGCGAATCACATTTTGTCAGGTATTAGTTTGGCGCTGACTTCAAAAATTTCAATTTCATTTAAAAATTTATAGTTATTTTTCACTTTTTAGTGCACCTTTAGAAGCCGGTTCAATTTTTTTTATAAAAATTTCATTTTTCGTATTCAACATAAATACAAAAAACTAGTTTATTGGGATTTTCGTTGTATTTTTACTAACATATTGCATAGATTTTTTATATGGTTGGGAGTATATGGTAAGAGAGATTCGTGAGTTTTTCCCAAAAAATTTTTTGTGAGCAAATTTGCCAAAAATTCATAAATATATTCTTTACCTGATCCTGTTGAATAA
This sequence comes from Diaprepes abbreviatus, assembly GCA_034092305.1. NCBI lineage: Eukaryota > Metazoa > Arthropoda > Insecta > Coleoptera > Curculionidae > Diaprepes > Diaprepes abbreviatus. The sequence continues at coordinate 2,799,071 of JASJET010000018.1, read as the reverse complement.
AGAAAGTAACATGTGCACTGGCGATTCTTTTACTTATTTTATATAACTACGCTAGAATGCCTATAATGTATCTAATTGGGTTATTTAATGAATTACAGGTGGAATGTGTTCATAAGGATGCTGAATTGATTGAGAGCGACTTCTTTACATGGCTTTATAAAGATAAATTATATCTTATACAAGTATGCTTTTTATAAATACTAACAGCTAATTCTAACAGAATGCATGCTTTTAATACAATTAAAAATGAAAACTATAATGATGTCGAGATCGGATTTTATGATGTTATCGTGTTGCAAAAATATATTGTTCAACTATCTAAAAACTATGTCCTGACCCAGGTCTTGACTTTAGTTAACCATATATGAATATTAAAAACAAAATATCACATATGTATTCTTTTATTTACGTAATAAATATTTTATAAATCATTATTTAATTCTAAATCTAATCTAAATTTCAAATGCTATGCAAATTATTTATATAAATAACATTGACCTTTCGAAGACTAGTCGCAATGGGATACACCGAATTAACTTTAAAAATTTTGCAGGTTATTCAAAAAAGATGATTATAAAAACTGATAAATACAATGCTTTCTGCTGAGTTCATGCTTAAAATGATGGCAATTCCACTTCACTTATTTTATTTTTAATCAATTCACATTAAAAGTTTAGCTCCAAAAATACCGTTAACCTTTTAAAAGCAGACAGAGTGGGACAAGACGTAGTACGATTATATAATATTTATTTTTTATTTTCGTGTCGGTCAACTAGTGCGTTTTATCACAACTGGGTTATTCTACGTAACGAATATTCAAATTTAATTTAGAGATTGCACATTATTTTCACATACGTTCATTTTACTTCTTCCAGTGAAAATCTCGGCTTCTGCTTGCAAGAAACGTATTTGGAGATGTATCTCGCTAATTTAATTATATATTGCACATTGAAACACATCGTAAGGGCATTAAATTTAAGGTAAATATGCTGGAAGCGAATTTAGTAAACGTTAATTAAATGCGTTTAATGTAATGCATTAAATTTAATAATTTACATTCATCTAAATTAATTTCTAATGTCATCGTACATTAAATTTAGAGTTTTGATCATTACTTTTTAAGGTGACTATGTACATTAAAAATACAGTCAGTATTCATTGAATTTATGGTTTGTTATCACATATTTAATGAACCAACATTAATATAAGGTCAAAAAATTCTGCTACCAGAAAAAGGTGGAAATTTTTTCTCATAGGTAGTGTACCGTCATCTGTAAACCGGTTTCAAACTTATTGGTTTCCGTCAGTACTGGCAGACATGTACATCTCATCATTAGAAAATAGGGTCCTTTAAGCAACTTATATCATACTAAATAAAAAATTCAATACACGTTGCGCCCACTATTCAATTAACCTTAAACATAATGTTCATTCTACATTAAATTTAATGATATTGTACTATAAATCGTGAATAATTTACTTTTACTTTGAATTTAAATCAAATTCATTGAAATATCAGTTCGTTGTACATTAGATTTGATCAAATGGTATCTTAAATTTCAATAAAGTAAGTGAAAAGATATTTCAACTTCTGTACATTTAATGAGGAAAGCCGCGAAAATTACGCACAGGAAATGAAACAACAACTAAATAAAATAGACCAGAGTAATGATATCGAAAGACTATGGAAACAAATGGAAGAAACAACTACAGATACTGCAGAACTAATAATCGGAAACAGCAGGAAGAGAACAAGAAAATGGTTTGATAGAGAATGCCAGGAAAACCAACAAGACAGACAGAAGAAACGAAACATTATGATCCAACAAGAAACAACAGGAAACAAAGAAAGCTATACAGTATCCCGACGAGAAACAAGAAAACTAATTAGACAAAAGAAAAGGGAACATGAAAAACAGCAATAGGAGGAAATGGAAAGGAATAGACAAGACTCTATACTTACAAAGAATAATGATGGACTCATAATCAACGAAGAGGAGATACTCCAAACATGGCAAGAATATTTCCAAAGTCTACTAAACATACATCAAGAGGAAGAACATAGAGAGGATATATATATATATATATATATATATATATATATATATATATATATATATATTGGGGTGGACTCACCGGTAGAGGACCCAACAATAGAAGAAACAGTACAAGCAATTAACAAATTAAAGAACACAAAATCCCCAGGCTCCGACAATATACCGGCCAAATTTCTCAAGTACGGAGGGGAGGTTTTACATAGAAAATTACACACACTAATCACACTTATATGGAAAGAAGAGAAAATGCCAGCAAAATGGCACGAAAGCATAATAATCCCTATCCATAAAAAGGGAAACAAAACCAAGTGCTCCAGCTATAGAGGAATCTCCCTACTTAACACGGCATACAATATCTTATCGAATATCCTATTAAGTAGACTAACGCCTTTTGTAGAAAATTTCCTAGGGGAACACCAAGCCGGATTCAGGAAAAATAGATCGACTATAGATCAGATTTTTCTATAAGATAGCTACTTGAAAAAGGATGGGAATTCAATAAAACTATCCACAATCTTTTCCTCGACTTCCGACAAGCATACGACAGCATTAAAAGGGGTCAATTGTGGAATGCAATGGCAGAATTATCGATTCCAAAAAAACTGATCCACCTCGTCAAAGTATGCGTAAATAGCTGTAGATCCAGGTTAAAGTTTCTGCACCGTACGTGAGCACAGGGAGCACACACTGTTCATAAACCTTTCTTTTCAAGCACATCGGTATATTGCTTTTAAATACGTCCTTTCTCAGCTTGCCGAGCGCCACCCATGCTAGTGTTATGCGTCTTTGAATTTCACAGGTTAACTCGGTTTACTCTCAGTTCATGCCCCAAATATTTATAAGATGTTACATACTCGATTCCAGATTCGTTTAGGGATATGTTGCTACTGGGAACTAAGTTTGTCATACATTGAGTTTTTGTACGGTTAATTTTTAGACCTACCACATCTGACGCTGCACTCTGTGTCCTTAGTAACTCTTCGAGGTTGTCAGAAATTAACACGATATCGTCAGCAAAGCGTAGGTGGTTTAATCTTTCACCATCTATATTGACTCCCATGTTCCCCAACCTATTTTTTTAAACATGTATTCTAGCAGCATTATAAATAGTTTTGGTGATATGTTATCACCTTGTCGTACGCCACGTTCCATTCTAAATGTAGATGTTATTTTGGAATGGACTTTCACACTGGCTGTCCCGCTATTATATATGTTCTTAATTAAAGCTGCATATCTGTGGTCGACTCTACAATCAGCTAGTGCAGCAAATATTTTGTTTTGGTCCGCTGAATCGAACGCTTTCTCGTAGTCCACAAATATTAAGACCAGTAGTTTGTTGTACTCCACTGTTTTCTCTATGAGCGTTTTCATATCTAGCAAGTGGTCGTTTGTACCATAACCGGATCTGAAACCTGCTTGTTCTCTAGGTTGGTAGACATCTAATTTGGGAGTCAATTGTCTTGTTATTATTTTCATAGTATATATATATATATATATATATATATATATATATATATATATATATATATATATATATATATATATATTCAAGAACACATAGCCTCAAAAACAAACAAGCCACCTCAGCTTTATTTCAACATCACCAAACCACCGGACATACCATCGATTTTTAAAAAGCAAAAGAAATAGCACCAGTACAGACTACAAGGTACGCGAGAGATCAGCATATAAGAACCAAATATATCGCACTCGGCAGAGGGGGGCAGTCTGCGAAGCCGCTGGTCCAATCAGAAAGCGAGCCAGCTAAACAAAACTCGACATTCATCAGAGGCCACTATCAGTTCTCAGCGAGTAACGAGACGAACCGCACTTGAAAATGCCAAATGAGATTTTGGCGAAACGTCGTGAAAACGATTTTTTGAACGAATGGATTGAAACCCGGAATAACCAAACAATTCATATATATATATATATATATATATATATATATATATATATATATATATATATATATATGAACCATAGATTATATCATTTTTCCTTTATTTTGTCTTTTCTTGGGTTTATGTTCTATATTCAACAAAAAATGCAAACAACTGACGTTTCGCCCTTTATTTAAGGCATTTTCAAAATTTTTTCTTCCTTGACACTTTGTTACTCTATTATTATTACAGTAATAGAGTAACAAAATGTCAAGGAAGAAAGAATTTTGAAAATGCCTTAATTAAAGGACGAAACGTCAGTTGTTTCTATTTTTTGTTGAATATATAACCTAAATCCAAGAAATGACAAAATAAAGGATATATATATATATATATATATATATATATATATATATATATATATGTATATATATATATATTATATATATATATATATATATATATATATATATATATATATATATTATTTGCTGAGAAAATTAAATGTAAAGATTAGTATGTTTTAGTCATCTCACTTTATATTACTATATACTTACGACTGCCCTCAGCAGTCACCCTCCTTCCATTACTTGGTTACTTTTACATGCTAGGCCGTTTTCGGTTATGTTTGCTAACATTTTTCATATTTTTCAGCGACTTCGAACGGAAAATGAAAATATAGGCTTGCAAAATGATACTTCAACTTTCAAAATCTTCTTCTTATTCTCTTTTTTTTTAGTTTAGGCATAAAATGCCCGTTTTTTTCTTCGTTCACTCCGCCTATTCGAAGCTTAAATTGTCACTCCATCTTTTTCGGGGTCCCCTCTACTTCTGCCATCTAAGAGTGATTTGTCACGTACTACCCTAACTATTCTCGAGTCGTCCAAGCGACTAATATGGTGGTACATTCCATCTTTCTCTTCAACATCCAGTCGTTACATTATTCACTTCACCCATTTTATGTTTTTTTTTTAACAACTCTTTACTAGAGAGACAACTAGATATCGAAGCTTCATCTATGTACTGAAAAATAGTCTCCTCCATTTACATATATTTTAGCAACAACTTCTTTTGATTAATAACATAGGAATTGATTTTTTCCATTTATATACTGTACTATTATCTCGATATTTAATTTTATTGGAAAAAATATATACAGCATGCGCCTCTTTACCTATATTTCTATTACTTTTGTTAAGCCAAACTGAAAGTTTAATTCTTACCGTTATGGCGAATTTAGCATTAACCTTTTAGCACAAGGCAGACTAACTGGGACCAAAAGAATTTTATACAACACCGTAATTTTATCGTTTGTATTTATTTTCGACTGTTGCATTGGCCATGTAGTGGATACCAATATCGAAGTTATTACATAACGGACCTTGCAATAAATATTCGTTGTTTATTTTTTCTATTTGAGAATATCAAAGGTTTAATTTATTATGATCATTATTAAAATAATTTAATATTATTTTCTGTTCTGTAAAATTTTTTATTAAATGTTAAAATATTTTTTTAGAAGGTTTAGCTCCAAGAAATCCATCAAGGGCAGGGTTTTATATCAATTAATTTTTCGTAAAGAGCTGGTGCATAATGAACCTCTATTTTGATCAACCAACTTACATAATATTTGCCATTTCACTACATCGATTGCCCTCTAGTTTATTAAAAGAAAATATATGTAAAAGTCCTGTTAAAATTTCAAGCTTCTTCCTAAAACCATCTACAACTTCTTCTCTTCTTCTTCAGCAACCTCTTACAGCCCACTTCTGGACATAGGCCTCTCCTGTACTCTTCCATGATTCCTTATCTTCTGCAAGTTGATGTCATATGTTCTCCACCTTGTCCCTGATATCATCAAGCCAACGCAACTGTGTTCTGCCAACACTGCGTTTATGTAAGCGAGGTCTTCATTGTACGTTATGCCTGGTCCACCTCGAATTGTCCTGTCGGGTGACATGTCCCACGCAGTTCCATTTCAGATATGCTATGCGTGTTATCAGATCAAGGAACTAAAGTAGAAGACTGTTCGTTTGGGATTAATTGGAATAGTTTGATTTCTCAAAACGTGTGACAATTTATCCGTGGCTGCCCGTGTCAATCGAACACGTCTATTTATTTCGATAGTCACTCACTGACAGGATAAGCTTCTCAGCGGTTCGCCTCTGGTTAATGTCCTTCTGTGGTATGATGGTGTATAGCAAGAAATATTTAATACCTATTTTTTACGTCTTGAATTGTATTTCTTGAAGATGAAAAATACCTCCAAAGTTTATCCCCAATAAAATTTTTTTTTTCGATTATAATTTAAAAGGCTGATTTCTTTCGTCTTAAATTATTTGAATATTATTAATTTTACTACATCAGTTTTTTACGTGCCATTATCTCAGTTAACCCTTTTTAGCAGTGAACTTTGGAAATAGCTTTCACCCCCTAGCAATGCAATTCAGCACGTACTAGTCATTTTTTGGTATGTTCCAGTATCAGAGAATGAGAAAAATCGAGGATGGACTTCTGACAAAGTTCCCTTGTGAGTTTTCACGACTTATTTACATGAAAATTTAAAATTTAATACGTAAATACAAGACGATGAGTTGTTTTGATGAGTATTATAGACCTTCTGGAAACCTATAAGGTAGAAAGCAGCCATTAAACCAATATTTTTATTCAGCTAAAATAATGAACATAAACTTATATTTTTAAATTCAATATTTTATTCGATCGGTTGTGTACACCAAAAGAGAGACAGAAATATTATACATTTCTAAGTTGAAACCGCCTTGTTGTGTGTTAATATAAACATAAGTAAATAGGCGACTTGAGAGGAGAAAAGATGTTTGCTGACGAGGTAACTTGAAATATATTACGTGTTAATTTTTTAATAGTTTTCGAATGTAACCTGTTTATTATGGATAAATTTATTGAGAATGTTTGCGAAAGATACTATAAGTGCTAGAACATTTTTAGGTATGAAAAACAAAAGTAGGTAATTATATATGTAAAAGTTTCCTACACACACATCGACAATTGCTTAAAAATCCACCAAAAAGTAAAAAATTCGTAGCGTATGTGAAAAATTGTTATACTGACCATCTCTTAAACTTGTTATACGGGTTACCTAATATTTGTATACCTTTTAGTTAGTTTTATGTTGAGCTTACATATTAATCTTCGTGTTTACTGGGTATCTATTTCTGTTTCCGTCTCACATTTTTATTTAGCTAATAAGAGAGAGATATACATTCGGTGCACTTCTAGTGGCTTGCGGATTCAGTTGTTCTTCACGAATCCAATATGTTCCTGTTCAGTTGGAATAAATAATTAATTAGTAATTTAGATTTAAAAAATCCGTAAATCCTCTTTTAATTATTGTATCCATATGAAGGAAAAAATTTGAATTATTATCTAATAAATGAATTATTCAAAGTTATCGTCAATCTTATTCAAACATTTTTTCTTTGATTCGTTTATCGCCAGAAAATTTTTTTATGACAATGGTAAAACCGTTATTCTTCAGGAATGTGTTATTATCGTTAAAAAAATACGCTAGATTAATCGTAGAGAGTCTCAGTTTTTACATAAAACGTGTATTTGAACCATATACATAAACTATCTATATCTATAATTTACGAAGAATTTGTTGTGGTAATGCAAATGATAACGATACAAATTTTACTTATAATTTTATCTTTATTATGGTAATAATTTGGTAGTTAAATAGACATTGATAACATGAATTATATCAATTAATCAGTTTATGAGTTATATGTATCTAATTATAGTGAACCATTACGCGTATCTATATTTTTATTATTTCTTATCAGAAATTGCAATACTTATTGAATAAAATCAGACAGTGGCTTAACTATAAGATATAATAATTGGCAAAATTCCTAGGGTTCGTAGTGTTAGGTGGCTCCGATCTAGCGCCATGTGATCTATTTGCATGGGGAGTATAGGCCAATTAATAGAGAAGAAAAACTGATTCTGTGACAAAAGTATTATCGGGATTACAATTGTACCTTCGCACTAAAAACAATCCCTAGTGATATATTGTTATGTTTTCCACTTTCTACACAACAATTCAAACAAAAATATTTCTTTTTTTTTTCCTTTTTTTTGCTTATAAAATCAAAACTAATGAAGCAATCTTGATGATGTCAACATACGAATTATAGAGAATAAAAATACTAACGAAATGAACCCTAGATCGACTCAATTGGATCATTAGTAACGGGGAAATATAGATGTAGCGGCGCGCACAAGTAGGTGTACGAAATGCAATTTATTTATCGTTTAATATAACGGCCTTATGCAAACCTTTTTGTATTTCTATTAATTGTGGGTTGTAGATATAGGTTTCAACTTTCAAATGATTTGTTAGATTTGAAAAAATATTTATTAAGTCAAAAGTTATCAATGTTTGAAATTTCATTAAGTTACAAATTTTTCACTTTTAATTATTAGTAAGTCCGAAACTAGTGATGTTATATATACTTATTTTCTTATTTTGCTCCATACTATATGATGGTATAGTTTCTATATAGAAAATTTCACATCGGACCAGCCATGACGCATCTAGGCGCGCTGAAAAGTAATGCTCACTAAAAATTTCAAATGGCAATTGTGCAAAAACCAATGAACCGACAACGTCTGGTTTGGCACGCATAAATTATATTGCCATTACTATAATTTCGCGAAGGGCCAGCGCTACTCCTTAAAAAATGACGGAGATATGAATTTTTGAAGAAACGCTGATTTTTCCGATAAACAGCCTTCAAGGCCGCGTACCCTATGTATAAGTAGATATGAAGTAGGATCATTAGGACCTCCAGTGCTTTTGCAGGAGCATCAGTGGATTATAACTGTGAAAATATTATTTGATTTTCCCACCAATTTGAGAAAGTTCAAAAACTAAAATTTCCTTTGACGTGTCCCACTAACTGCAAAATTATCTATGTTGACAAAACTGCTTTTTTATATACTTTAAATACATTCTTTGGCTCGAAAGTAAAACTCGAAGGAAGTAATTGAAAATTTTGCCGAAATGAACTCTCAAATTAAACATTTTTTGTGAATTAATTATATTTTCCAAAAAATTGTCATATTAATATTTCTAATACATTTATCAGGTCATATTTTTGCATATTTAAATCGTCAGTTAAAACCAAGGAAGTTGGAGAGGGTAAAAGAAAAGGGAATACCGTAAAATAAATTCGGTCTGGCATGTAAAGCTGTACTCCCCTTAAAAGGGCTATACTGTACTTGCGCAGTAGGTCAGGGAACAGGAGTGGACTTAAGCGACCTTATATTACGTTATTATATTGAAAAAATTACAATTTAGAGTTTATTATTAAATGATTATTACTAAATACTGATTTAAAATAGATTTGAACATAATTCTCTGAGTAAAAATTTACATTATGGGAAATATAGGAAAACGACATTTTTTTGAAACAATTTCGGTACTTCCCCCTTTTCCAGGTCGTAGAACACGATTTTGACTTCCATTTTTCATAATTTTTCCTAAGTTTTGCAAAAAATAGTGAAAAACACTTTTTACTTTAGGTACAATTTTTTTTACTAAATCGTTAAAATGTTCTTACAACCACAAATTCTACAATAACCGTAGCTTTTGTATTATGTAAATATTTATAAATTTGTACATTTTTATCGGAAATATCAAGAAAATTATCAAAAAACAAATTAAAACAAAATGGCTTCCGTCATTAAATATGGTGCAACTCGTTCCAAAAACTCGAAAAATTAGCCAGATTGCCAGTACGATTTTTATTAAATTCACACATATTCTTTTCTTTCACAGATTGTCCCGCCTTGGAAGGTGGTTAAGATTAATTATACGCTTTTTTATACATTACAAAAATTAAACTAGGTTGTTAATTTTAATGGATAAATTTTATAGTTTATATTACGAAAGTATAAGTCTAGATCAATTTAGGTTAGTTCAGATTAGTTTCAGTTTTACAAATTAACCAAAATCAAGCTGAACCTGAAATAAACAAAAATTTTGGGTGTTTAAGATTAATTTTTCTTTAAGACTTCATAAAACATAATAAAAATTGAACCATATTGTTGACTGAGGTGGTCAAATTTAATAGTTTATAACACGAAAGTATTTTACATCTAGCAACGTGTCAAACGAATATTAGTCGTTTTTACTAGTCTGAAGATCGGTGGTATTTCCGAAACGTGTTTTTGGCTTTTCGTTGAAAATACAAGTTTTTTAAAATTTATTCCCTAGAGCTTGCGGAAAAATAGCTGAATATATTACATACATGATATTTTAACTAGTACCATTGAAAATAAATATGTAGCTTTGGTTTTTTGAGAAAGTGAGGAAAAATAGTGAAAAATCAAAACCAAAATCGTGTTCTACTTTCTCGAAATACGGGGTAAGTGTCCTACATTTATAATAATGTAAATAATTACCAAAATATAAAAAACGTACTCGCCGAAAATAATGAATTAATGAGATTTACAAAACAATACCATATATTGATGCATTGTTATAAACAAAAAGTCTGCACAAGTGTCTTGATGACATACACAAATATAAATTTGTACTAATGTCATTTCCCGGCGTAACAAAAAAAAAATTCATTATTTTTTTTCGAAATTATTAAAATATTTATCAGAATATTCTTTAAAGCATTGAAAATAAAAAGCATTCTATAAACCATTGAAAAAAAAGAAAATATTTAATTCATTTAAATTTGAATGTACTTTCTTTATGTACTATTTTTTCTCCCTATTGTTGTGCTAATAAAAGAAACTAAAAGTCTAATATTATCCTTTTTATGAGAATTGGTATTTGTTTATAATGATGACAATGACTTATGTGATTTTCTTATACTACAAAATAGTAGCGTTAACAGAAAAGAGCAAAATAAAGGTCTTCGACCTCTACGAAACAATTGTTTTGTTACCAAGGAAAAATAAATTAACAATGAGATTTATGCAAAATTGTCATTCACAATACGGGCTATAAAATTAAACCTCTGGGTTGTTATTATTCAGTTACAACTTACCAGAACAATATCAATTTTTGTGTACCCATTTTCATTTTTATTGTTTGGAAACCTAATTTTGGTTTCAATTTTTTTTGTTATATTTACATAGACCTCGAAATACTTATACATCACTTAACATTACTTCTCACCTTACACCGGTCCCGCTCGAACGCTCATTTAAAGTTTTATGTTCACACTTTTACTTATTTTAGTATCTAGGACATAGGAGGTTGATGGAAATAAGGTAAGGGTTAACTTCAATCAAATTTTAGTTAATGTAAAAAATTTCAGAGGGCAAAAAGGTCTTTAAAATTATACAGAATTAGTGAAATTAAATAAAATTTAGGATTGTAGTAGATATAAATTAGAATGTAGTGTATTTTTCTTACGATTATTATGACAGAGTAACAAACTGGTGGGCTGAAAATTTTACTTTATTCACATTTTTTCAAAATTGGTATTAGGGTATTGTCGGGCTCGTACGTTACGAATATGAAGTTAATTTTTTACAACTTAATAAGGTGGACATAAAATTTTACATTTTTTCGATTTTGTCCAAAATTGATATTGGGGATTCTTAAGGCTTATAATAAGGATCTGAAATTAATTTCATCAAAATCAATATGCAGGATAAAATATGTCGAACTAAAAAATGTTTATGTCTTAAGTGCCTTAAATATCAGTATGGGGTACTTTTAGGAGTCTAGATTACGAATCCAAAATTAATTTTAAAAATTCAAGATAGCGGATTTAATCTGGTAGACTATTATCTGTTTGGTACAATATTATTCAAAACAGGTATTTGGAAAATTCTCAGAATCCAAGAATTTTTTGTTGTTCAATTTAGTGTGATTTATAACTTTGGACAAGAGGGTGCTTCTTTGTGACATTAAGGATATTGCAGTACACATCTCGCTAAGTGTTTAGTTGAAATAATTTATGAATGGCATAACGAGTTTAAAACTAAATACCGAAAAATAAAATTTTTATAAAAATGCACTGCAATAGAAGCGAAAAATAACAATATAAATTTTCATATGACACACGAGATACGTACAAGCTACGGTGAGAAAGCAATTACAAATAAAATATTTCTCAATTATTTTAGGTGAAGCATATTTTGTCATTTTTTTTATTAAGGCATATATGAGGAGTTTTGAACTATTTTTACTGTGTCTATATAAAATTATACTCTCGTCGGACAAATTGGAAAAGAACGACATGATGGAGCGTATTAAAGAAACACACAGACCAAGATTGTGTGATGTGTGGTAGTGGCGACTGCCACAAGCTGTAGTGTTATATACAGGCGCGGATCCAAGTGGGGGGGGGCGGTGGGTTTGAGAGCCTTGAGTTTAGGAAAATAGATCCGATTTTCCCTCTTATACTATAGTTTATTCAAGAACTAGAGAGAGTAATAAATCGTTTTTTACCTTTTTTCTTCTTCGCAAACTACATATGTTTTTTAGACCATAGTCTGTGGCAAAATCTGTTAGACACATATATTTTTCATAGGAATGGGTTAGAAATTTTATAATCCAAAATACCGGTCTATAATAATGGACTATTTGGGTTGGATAAAAATGGGTATTAGGAAGTGTGTGTTAAAAAGGATTTTAATCCTTGTCATAGGCGTCGGAAAGAGGTTTATTTTGTCACTAAGTATTTATGGCATAGAAAATTATTTCGGTAATAAACTTAAAATAAAAAGTTTTTATATTATTATTTTATTTCTTATAATTTCTTAATAATTCACATACATTAGAAAATATAAATAATTTTGACATTTTTAATACAAATTACAACTGTATTTATATTATTTTTAATTTTGGCATAGAAACCGTTTTAGGCACATTCAGACTAAAATGTAGCCTTTTTCTCTCAAAAAATTCTAAGTTATAATTTAAATACTTACAAAATACCCATTGTCAAAAATACAAGAAGTTAAACATATATAAAAAAATAAATTCGTCCATATAATATAAAATTTTTTTTGGGGCTATCGGTCATTTTATTATTAATTAAAAACATTTTTAGGACATTTAACGTTTCAGTTTATTTATTTTTTAAACCATCTGCAGAATTACAATTAAACACTAAAAAGGGATTCAAATGTAATTAATTTTTATATATTACAGAAAATTTAAATAATAAATTGTGTATACCCTGGTAAACATTACGTATATAATTCATAATCAAAGTCAGTGAAGCTATCTTCGCTCAAATTAATTATAATTGGTTCCTTTATCTCACCGATCATGAGATAGAGTTTCCACATCCTATTTTATTCTTTTATTATATGGATTTTTCACAATTTTCGGCAGTAACTTTATTCAAAAAAATGTTTCAAAAGGTCAGTTAAATTACTAATTTTGTAAGTTTTGTTATTTCTAGCAACTCTACCTTTTACTTGATAGAGATACTTTCTTCTCCAACGGATATTTTTCGGACGATCTATAAGAACAGATTTCCTATCTGGTTTTTCCTAGCAAAAATTAAATTCTCTGAGCAATTTCCACAGCTCAATTATTTTAATTTGAGGTAAATCCCGATCTTCATTGATTTTAGTTAGAAATTTGTCGACGGTTGGGATCTGCTTCTCATAATAAAATGTATGTACCACTCCTTTTATTGCAGTTTACATCTCTTCTTCCAACGAGGTTTTTCGTCTGCCTGTGATCGAATGTGACTTGGGAGTACTAACATTTCCAGTCGTTTTTATCTCCTTCAGTATTCGATACATAGTAGATTTTCCAATTCCTGTCATATTGGAACACATCTCAACAAAGCTTTTAACATTATTATCTAGATATTGATATCTTAAGGCATCATAAACATTCATCGTAATAAGTTTTTCGTTGAGGAAAAAATGCCCTGGTTTAACGATTGCGGAAGCCATATGTTTTGGGTATCCTACTAATCTCAAATAATATATGAAAACAAGCACACACAAGATTAATCACTAAGGACACACTGTAAGGTGTACTTTGCTCACTTACAGAAATTAAATTGAACTATCAAAAATTTTATTGTTGCAGTAAATTTGTAAAAGCTTATAATATCTAAATATAACTAAATATAATTAGATTTAGGGCAGTTCTCAGTTACCTGCGGTACTGGAGCAGGTACGTTGGAGGTTTCGGTAACAGTTTTATTACTCTCTCTAGTTCTTGAATAGAGTATAGAAAAGTGTGTGCTTGCTATCGTCTCTCCCCTTTCCAAGAGCTTTGAGTTCAGGAAAATAGAACCGATTCTTCCTTTTATACTAGGAATGTGTATGCTGCTCGCATCGTCCCCCCCTTTTGACAACTTGTTTTTTCTTATGATCACCCCCCCCTCTTAGAGAGCTTCAAATTCAGAAAAATAGCCCCAATCCTGCCTTTTACACTAGAAATGGGAATGTTGCTGGTGTCTCTCCCCTCTCCCCCCCGTCGACAACTTGCCTTCGCTTGCCATACTGTACTTTGGGGATGTCACCGCCCCCCCCCCAAAGAGAGAGATTGGATCCGCCCCTGGTTATATATGGTGCGACGTTGTAGCCAGGTCTTAAGTTGTATTGGATATTGGTATAAAAATTTCGATATTAGCCAGCAGTTTAACAGCATTTTTTCATTTAATCAACTAACTTGAAAATAAGTCTTTTTTCCTAAGGTAAAAATAAAGCCAAATATAACATGCATGGCATAAGTTGATACTGAGTTTTCTCTTTCTAAAAAGGCTGCTTCAAGGGTAAATTTTTTGCATGTTATAAATATTTTACAAAGACCTGGTAACTGAGTAAACAAGTTTGCTTTATCATTTTCGTTTAAATGTAGATCTTTATATACAATAAGGAGAAGAAAAAAATAATAGCGCCGCAGTCGAAAATAAGCAAAGACAAGAAAATTAGAAATAAAATCATCGCTCTGGACCGTAAAATTTTCAGTAAATTTTTATTAGGTTGAGTATTATGGACATGCTTAAATTTAAAAACTCTGCAGGGTTTTGCTTGCGATTTCATTATACTATTGACATTAACTGGTTGATAATTTCCAAATTATCAACACTTTAAATTACGATAAGTTAGTAAATGTCTAGAGTATTTTAGGATATAAAAATACTATGTGTTTCAATAAACAAATTTTAGTTAATACACTTAGCGCTTTTCTAAATCATCTTGTATATATTTTATTTTCTAAAAATATGCATTTCTTAATAATAAAATTGACGATTCCTAGAAATTTTTTATGAAATAAGCGGTGTTTTACATAACAGGCTGATCCGCTTCTTTTTTTCAACTCCTTATACAAAATTTCTTGAATATTTTTAAGAAACGTGTTGATAAAATTATTTAATGAGCACACATTTCTAGTAATAATAATAAAAGACGCATAGTGAACGAACTTCAAGATAAAGCAAAATTAGATGACGTATGTCCACAAATTTATACAGAAGAAATTAATAAATTCTTTTGTTCTTTGGTTATTAAACTTTCGAGTCAAATAATGCATAAATCTGATCATTTTGTTTTTGAGATCTATTTTTTTGAAAAATGACTTTTTTGTACTTAATGAGATGTCATTTTGACAGGAAATTTCATTGCCTACAACTTTTTTGTAGACATGTACTTACGAAAAAGGCATAGTTTTCGAATAAAACTGGAAAAACTGAAAAGTGGAGCAATATATCCTTATCTTAAAAACTTAGCCCTTAATTTGACTGCACTTTGCAATTTGTCATATTTAGATGTCAATATGAAACAATGAAAACACTTTGACATTTTAATTCCTTTTACTTCTCTTTAGCTTATACATTGGTTTAAGAATGTCAGAGTGAATATCCAACTCTGGCAAGAGACAACAGAGGTAGGACACGAAGATATACATGGAAATGAAAAAGCTGATGAGCTGGCGAGAGTAGGTCCATCATCTCAATATATTGGTCTAGGACCAGCTTTAGGAGTGCCACGGTATGCAGCACAAAAAACTGTTAAACAGTGGATCAAAAAAAGCACAAAAGTGACTGGATAGTCAGATAGAGATTGAATCACAGTAGGTTATTTATTGGCAATCCTGATTCAAAATTAGCAAGGAAACTACTGCAAAAGAGCAGGAATAAATTAAGGGCAATCACAGGCATAATGACCCGACATATGGCCGTCCAAGTTTAACTGAATAAAATGATGAACCTGAACTTTTAATCGATTAATATAGTCGAAAAAGGATATTCGCCAGTGGTCAATTTTATTAGCGAGGTTAGCAAATTAATAATTTAACAAATAATTGCTCATAATTTTTTTTCTTAAATTGTTTATTTCGGTGACAGTTGATGGTGAAAAAAGTATGGCAGAGATTTACTCCCCAAAACCTACCATTAGCGACAAAAATAGGGTTGAGAATAGAATTATATTTTTTATTTCCGACCCTGTAGGTTACAATGAGAATTTTATTTTCTTAAATTATTTAGTTCGAGGACAGTTCATTGTAAAAAAAGTTTGGCCGCGATTTACTCTATGGAACCTACCCTTAGCGACAAAAATAGGGTTGAGAATAGAATTATATTTTTTATTTCCGACCCTGTAGGTTACAATGAGCATTTTATTTTCTTAAATTATTTAGTTCGAGGACAGTTCATTGTAAAAAAAGTTTGGCCGCGATTTACTCTATGGAACCTACCCTTAGAGACAAAAATAGGGTTGAGAATAGAATTATATTTTTTATTTCCGATCTTGTAGGTTTGAATGAGAATTTTATTTTTTTAAATTATTTAGTTCGAGGACAGTTCATTGTAAAAAAACTTTGGCTGCGATTTACTCTATGGAACCTACCCTTAGCGACAAAAATAGGGTTGAGAATAGAATTATATTTTTTATTTCCGACCCTGTAGGTTACAATGAGCATTTTATTTTCTTAAATTATTTAGTTCGAGGACAGTTCATTGTAAAAAAAGTTTGGCCGCGATTTACTCTATGGAACCTACCCTTAGCGACAAAAATAGGGTTGAGAATAGAATTTTATTTTTTATTTCCGACCCTGTAGGTTACAATGAGAATTTTATTTTCTTAAATTAATTAGTTCGAGGACAGTTCATTGTAAAAAAAGTTTGGCCGCGATTTACTCTATGGAACCTACCCTTAGCGACAAAAATAGGGTTGAGAATAGAATTATATTGTTTATTTCCGACCCTGTAGGTTACAATGAGCATTTTATTTTCTTAAATTATTTAGTTCGAGGACAGTTCATTGTAAAAAAAGTTTGGCCGCGATTTACTCTATGGAACCTACCCTTAGCGACAAAAATAGGGTTGAGAATAGAATTATATTTTTTATTTCCGACCCTGTAGGTTACAATGAGCATTTTATTTTCTTAAATTATTTAGTTCGAGGACAGTTCATTGTAAAAAAAGTTTGGCCGCGATTTACTCTATGGAACCTACCCTTAGCGACAAAAATAGGGTTGAGAATAGAATTATATTTTTTATTTCCGACCCTGTAGGTTACAATGAGAATTTTATTTTCTTAAATTATTTAGTTCGAGGACAGTTCATTGTAAAAAAAGTTTGACCGCGATTTACTCTATGGAACCTACCCTTAGCGACAAAAATAGAGTTGAGAATAGAATTATATTGTTTATTTCCGACCCTGTAGGTTACAATGAGCATTTTATTTTCTTAAATTATTTAGTTCGAGGACAGTTCATTGTAAAAAAAGTTTGGCCGCGATTTACTCTATGGAACCTACCCTTAGCGACAAAAATAGGGTTGAGAATAGAATTATATTTTTTATTTCCGACCCTGTAGGTTACAATGAGCATTTTATTTTCTTAAATTATTTAGTTCGAGGACAGTTCATTGTAAAAAAAGTTTGGCCGCGATTTACTCTATGGAACCTACCCTTAGCGACAAAAATAGGGTTGAGAATAGAATTATATTTTTTATTTCCGACCCTGTAGGTTACAATGAGAATTTTATTTTCTTAAATTAATTAGTTCGAGGACAGTTCATTGTAAAAAAAGTTTGGCCGCGATTTACTCTATGGAACCTACCCTTAGCGACAAAAATAGGGTTGAGAATAAAATTATATTTTTTATTTCCGACCCTGTAGGTTACAATGAGAATTTTATTTTCTTAAATTATTTAGTTCGAGGACAGTTCATTGTAAAAAAAGTTTGGCCGCGATTTACTCTATGGAACCTACCCTTAGCGACAAAAATAGGGTTGAGAATAGAATTATATTTTTTATTTCCGACCCTGTAGGTTACAATGAGAATTTTATTTTCTTAAATTAATTAGTTCGAGGACAGTTCATTGTAAAAAAAGTTTGGCCGCGATTTACTCTATGGAACCTACCCTTAGCGACAAAAATAGGGTTGAGAATAAAATTATATTTTTTATTTCCGACCCTGTAGGTTACAATGAGAATTTTATTTTCTTAAATTATTTAGTTCGAGGACAGTTCATTGTAAAAAAAGTTTGGCCGCGATTTACTCTATGGAACCTACCCTTAGCGACAAAAATAGGGTTGAGAATAGAATTATATTTTTTATTTCCGACCCTGTAGGTTACAATGAGAAGTTTATTTTCTTAAATTAATTAGTTCGAGGACAGTTCATTGTAAAAAAAGTTTGACCGCGATTTACTCTATGGAACCTACCCTTAGCGACAAAAATAGGGTTGAGAATAGAATTATTTTTGTTATTTCCGACCCTGTAAGTTTCAATGAGAATTTTATTTCCTTAAATTATTTAGTTCAAGGACAGTTCATTGAAAAAAAGTATGGCTGCGATTTATTATCCGGAACCTACCCTTAGCGATAAAAATTGGGTTGAAACTAGAATAAATTTTTTTTCCCAATCTGCAACTTTCAATGAGAATTTTATTTTCTTAATTTATTTAGTTCCAGGACACTTCACTGTAAAAAAAGTATGGCCGCGATTTACTATCCGGAACTCACCCTTAACGAAATAAATAGGGTTGAGAATAGAATTATTTTTGTTCTTTCCGACCCTGTAAGTTTCAATGAGAATTTTATTTTCTTAAATTATTTAGTTCAAGGACAGTTCATTGTAAAAAAAGTATGTCCACGATTTACTATCCGGAACCTACCCTTAGCGATAAAAATAGGGTTGAAAATGGAATAAATTTTTTTTCCGACCCTGCAACTTTCAATGAGAATTTTATTTTCTTAAATTATTTCGTTCGAGGACACTTCACTGTAAAAAAAGTATGGCCGCGATTTACTATCCGGAACCTACCCTTAGCGACAAAAGTAGGGTTGAGAATAGAATTTTTTTTTTCGGACCCTGTAAGTTTCAATGAGAATTTAATTTTCTAAAATTATTTAGTTCGACGATAGTTCTTTGTAAAAAAATATGGCCGCGATTTACTCTCTGGGACCCACCCTTAGCGAAAGAAATAGGGCTGAGAATAGAATTATTTTTGTTATTTCCGACCCTATAAGTTTCAATGAGAGTTTTATTTTCTTAAATTATTTATTTCGATGACAGTTGATATTGAGGAAAGTATGTTTTCGATTTACTCTTTGGAACGTACCCATAGCAGGGACAATAATGGTGAGAATAGATTTGCATTTTTTATTTTCGACCCTGTGAGTTTCAATGAGAGTTTTGTTTTTGAAATTATTTATTTCGATGACAGTTGATTGTGAAAGAAGTTTGGCTTCAATTTACTCTCATAAACCTATCCTTATCGGAAAAGAATTGATAATAATTGAATTATATTTTATATTTCCGAGCCTATGAGTTTCACTGAAAGGTGAAAAATTATTTATTTCAATGACATTTCACTTTGAAAAACTTTCCTCGCCATTTTGCAACGGGGACCTACCGTTATGAAAATAAAAGAAATAAAATCAATTGAAAATACTTTATTGAAAATCTATAAAACATTGTACAATATTTCAACAGGAATATATAAGAATAAAAAGTAATTAAAAAACTAATAATATTAAAGAAGTAGTATATGGGTCACATTATAATTAAAAATAATGAAAACCTTAACGAAACAATTAAACAAATAGGTATCATAGTATTCCTTTAGTGAATATTTAGTAATTTAATATTTTTGAAACAACTTTATTTATTTACTCACAGCCTAAACCTATTAATTACAGATACACCATAGTAATTATCACATAGAAGCATAAAAGAAACAAATAATTATAACAAAAATCCTTCACATAAAATCACAGCTCTTAAGGGATTTAAGAAATATTAAGTAGGTAATGATTTTCATGTTGCATGCATATTACCCTCAAATTGTAGAGACTGAAGTCACCCAAGTCCCTTCTATGAGAAACTTTATTTAACATTACATATCCTAATATGTAGTCAACACATAGAATTTGCTCAACGTGAAAATATCATTGTGAACATTTAGTTACCTTAAGTTTCATGCCATTCTTTAATACCACCCCATTAGTGTAACCAAATTGAATTGAAGTTTTAAACAGTCACTTACATATATTACCAACCTTTGTAAAGAATTATAAATCATCGATAAAAAGTAAAAATTTTGAAATTTTAAATATTCTATAATATTATTAATGTAATTATTGAAAAAAAGGAGGCCTAGATGTGAGACCTGTGGAACAGCAGGTGACCTGAACTTCAGGAAATTAATTTAAGAAAATAAAATTCTCATTGTAACCTACAGGGTCGGAAATAAAAAATATAATTCATTCTCAACCCTATTTTTGTCGCTAAGGGTAGGTTCCATAGAGTAAATCGCGGCCAAACTTTTTTTACAATGAACTGTCCTCGAACTAAATAATTTAAGAAAATAAAATGCTCATTGTAACCTACAGGGTCGGAAATAAAAAATATAATCCTATTCTCAACCCTATTTTTGTCGCTAAGGGTAGGTTCCATAGAGTAAATCGCGGCCAAACTTTTTTTACAATGAACTGTCCTCGAACTAAATAATTTAAGAAAATAAAATGCTCATTGTAACCTACAGGGTCGGAAATAAAAAATATAATTCTATTCTTAACCCTATTTTTGTCGCTAAGGGTAGGTTCCATAGAGTAAATCGCGGCCAAAGTTTTTTTACAATGAACTGTCCTCGAACTAAATAATTTAAAAAAATAAAATTCTCATTCAAACCTACAGGATCGCAAATAAAAAATATAATTCTATTCTCAACCCTATTTTTGTCGCTAAGGGTACGTTCCATAGAGTAAATCGCGGCCAAACTTTTTTTACAATGAACTGTCCTCGAACTAAATAATTTAAGAAAATAAAATGCTCATTGTAACTTACAGGGTCGGAAATAAAAAATATAATTCTATTCTCAACCCTATTTTTGTCGCTAAGGGTTGGTTCCATAGAGTAAATCGCGGCCAAACTTTTTTTACAATGAACTGTCCTCGAACTAAATAATTTAAGAAAATAAAATTCTCATTGTAACCTACAGGGTCGGAAATAAAAAATATAATTCTATTCTCAACCCTATTTTTGTCGCTAAGGGTAGGTTCCATAGAGTAAATCGCGGCCAGATTTTTTTTACAATGAACTGTCCTCGAACTAATTAATTTAAGAAAATAAAATGCTCATTGTAACCTACAGGGTCGGAAATAAAAAATATAATTCTATTCTCAACCCTATTTTTGTCGCTAAGGGTAGGTTCCATAGAGTAAAACGCGCCAAACTTTTTTTACAATGAACTGTCCTCGAACTAAATAATTTAAGAAAATAAAATTCTCATTGTAACCTACAGGGTCGGAAATAAAAAATATAATTCTATTCTCAACCCTATTTTTGTCGCTAAGGGTAGGTTCCATAGAGTAAATCGCGGCCAGATTTTTTTTACAATGAACTGTCCTCGAACTAAATAATTTAAGAAAATAAAATGCTCATTGTAACCTACAGGGTCGGAAATAAAAAATATAATTCTATTCTCAACCCTATTTTTGTCGCTAAGGGTAGGTTCCATAGAGTAAATCGCGACCAAACTTTTTTTACAATGAACTGTCCTCGAACTAATTAATTTAAGAAAATAAAATGCTCATTGTAACCTACAGGGTCGGAAATAAAAAATATAATTCTATTCTCAACCCTATTTTTGTCGCTAAGGGTAGGTTCCATAGAGTAAATCGCTGCCAAACTTTTTTTACAATGAACTGTCCTCGAACTAAATAATTTAAGAAAATAAAATTCTTATTGTAACCTACAGGGTCGGAAATAAAAAATATAATTCTATTCTCAACCCTATTTTTGTCGCCAAGGGTAGGTTCCATAGAGTAAATCGCGGCCAAACTTTTTTTTACAATGAACTGTCCTCGAACTAAATAATTTAAGAAAATAAAATTCTCATTGTAACCTACAGGGTCGGAAATAAAAAATATAATTCTATTCTCAACCCTATTTTTGTCGCCAAGGGTAGGTTCCATAGAGTAAATCGCGGCCAAACTTTTTTTACAATGAACTGTCCTCGAACTAAATAATTTAAGAAAATAAAATGCTCATTGTAACCTACAGGGTCGGAAATAAAAAATATAATTCTATTCTCAACCCTATTTTTGTCGCTAAGGGTAGGTTCCATAGAGTAAATCGCGGCCAAACTTTTATTACAATGAACTGTCCTCGAACTAATTAATTTAAGAAAATAAAATTCTCATTGTAACCTACAGGGTCGGAAATAAAAAATATAATTCATTCTCAACCCTATTTTTGTCGCTAAGGGTAGGTTCCATAGAGTAAATCGAGGCCAAACTTTTTTTACAATGAACTGTCCTCGAACTAAATAATTTAAGAAAATAAAATTCTCATTGTAACCTACAGGGTCGGAAATAAAAAATATAATTCTATTCTCAACCCTATTTTTGTCGCTAAGGGTAGGTTCCATAGAGTAAATCGCGGCCAAACTTTTTTTACAATGAACTGTCCTCGAACTAATTAATTTAAGAAAATAAAATTCTCATTGTAACCTACAGGGTCGGAAATAAAAAATATAATTCTATTCTCAACCCTATTTTTGTCGCTAAGGGTAGGTTCCATAGAGTAAATCGCGGCCAAACTTTTTTTACAATGAACTGTCCTCGAACTAAATAATTTAAGAAAATAAAATGCTCATTGTAACCTACAGGGTCGGAAATAAAAAATATAATCCTATTCTCAACCCTATTTTTGTCGCTAAGGGTAGGTTCCATAGAGTAAATCGCGGCCAAACTTTTTTTACAATGAACTGTCCTCGAACTAAATAATTTAAGAAAATAAAATGCTCATTGTAACCTACAGGGTCGGAAATAAAAAATATAATTCTATTCTTAACCCTATTTTTGTCGCTAAGGGTAGGTTCCATAGAGTAAATCGCGGCCAGATTTTTTTTACAATGAACTGTCCTCGAACTAATTAATTTAAGAAAATAAAATGCTCATTGTAACCTACAGGGTCGGAAATAAAAAATATAATTCTATTCTCAACCCTATTTTTGTCGCTAAGGGTAGGTTCCATAGAGTAAAACGCGCCAAACTTTTTTTACAATGAACTGTCCTCGAACTAAATAATTTAAGAAAATAAAATTCTCATTGTAACCTACAGGGTCGGAAATAAAAAATATAATTCTATTCTCAACCCTATTTTTGTCGCTAAGGGTAGGTTCCATAGAGTAAATCGCGGCCAGATTTTTTTTACAATGAACTGTCCTCGAACTAAATAATTTAAGAAAATAAAATGCTCATTGTAACCTACAGGGTCGGAAATAAAAAATATAATTCTATTCTCAACCCTATTTTTGTCGCTAAGGGTAGGTTCCATAGAGTAAATCGCGACCAAACTTTTTTTACAATGAACTGTCCTCGAACTAATTAATTTAAGAAAATAAAATGCTCATTGTAACCTACAGGGTCGGAAATAAAAAATATAATTCTATTCTCAACCCTATTTTTGTCGCTAAGGGTAGGTTCCATAGAGTAAATCGCTGCCAAACTTTTTTTACAATGAACTGTCCTCGAACTAAATAATTTAAGAAAATAAAATTCTTATTGTAACCTACAGGGTCGGAAATAAAAAATATAATTCTATTCTCAACCCTATTTTTGTCGCCAAGGGTAGGTTCCATAGAGTAAATCGCGGCCAAACTTTTTTTTACAATGAACTGTCCTCGAACTAAATAATTTAAGAAAATAAAATTCTCATTGTAACCTACAGGGTCGGAAATAAAAAATATAATTCTATTCTCAACCCTATTTTTGTCGCCAAGGGTAGGTTCCATAGAGTAAATCGCGGCCAAACTTTTTTTACAATGAACTGTCCTCGAACTAAATAATTTAAGAAAATAAAATGCTCATTGTAACCTACAGGGTCGGAAATAAAAAATATAATTCTATTCTCAACCCTATTTTTGTCGCTAAGGGTAGGTTCCATAGAGTAAATCGCGGCCAAACTTTTATTACAATGAACTGTCCTCGAACTAATTAATTTAAGAAAATAAAATTCTCATTGTAACCTACAGGGTCGGAAATAAAAAATATAATTCATTCTCAACCCTATTTTTGTCGCTAAGGGTAGGTTCCATAGAGTAAATCGAGGCCAAACTTTTTTTACAATGAACTGTCCTCGAACTAAATAATTTAAGAAAATAAAATTCTCATTGTAACCTACAGGGTCGGAAATAAAAAATATAATTCTATTCTCAACCCTATTTTTGTCGCTAAGGGTAGGTTCCATAGAGTAAATCGCGGCCAAACTTTTTTTACAATGAACTGTCCTCGAACTAATTAATTTAAGAAAATAAAATTCTCATTGTAACCTACAGGGTCGGAAATAAAAAATATAATTCTATTCTCAACCCTATTTTTGTCGCTAAGGGTAGGTTCCATAGAGTAAATCGCGGCCAAACTTTTTTTACAATGAACTGTCCTCGAACTAAATAATTTAAGAAAATAAAATGCTCATTGTAACCTACAGGGTCGGAAATAAAAAATATAATCCTATTCTCAACCCTATTTTTGTCGCTAAGGGTAGGTTCCATAGAGTAAATCGCGGCCAAACTTTTTTTACAATGAACTGTCCTCGAACTAAATAATTTAAGAAAATAAAATGCTCATTGTAACCTACAGGGTCGGAAATAAAAAATATAATTCTATTCTTAACCCTATTTTTGTCGCTAAGGGTAGGTTCCATAGAGTAAATCGCGGCCAAAGTTTTTTTACAATGAACTGTCCTCGAACTAAATAATTTAAAAAAATAAAATTCTCATTCAAACCTACAGGATCGCAAATAAAAAATATAATTCTATTCTCAACCCTATTTTTGTCGCTAAGGGTACGTTCCATAGAGTAAATCGCGGCCAAACTTTTTTTACAATGAACTGTCCTCGAACTAAATAATTTAAGAAAATAAAATGCTCATTGTAACTTACAGGGTCGGAAATAAAAAATATAATTCTATTCTCAACCCTATTTTTGTCGCTAAGGGTTGGTTCCATAGAGTAAATCGCGGCCAAACTTTTTTTACAATGAACTGTCCTCGAACTAAATAATTTAAGAAAATAAAATTCTCATTGTAACCTACAGGGTCGGAAATAAAAAATATAATTCTATTCTCAACCCTATTTTTGTCGCTAAGGGTAGGTTCCATAGAGTAAATCGCGGCCAGATTTTTTTTACAATGAACTGTCCTCGAACTAATTAATTTAAGAAAATAAAATGCTCATTGTAACCTACAGGGTCGGAAATAAAAAATATAATTCTATTCTCAACCCTATTTTTGTCGCTAAGGGTAGGTTCCATAGAGTAAAACGCGCCAAACTTTTTTTACAATGAACTGTCCTCGAACTAAATAATTTAAGAAAATAAAATGCTCATTGTAACCTACAGGGTCGGAAATAAAAAATATAATTCTATTCTCAACCCTATTTTTGTCGCTAAGGGTAGGTTCCATAGAGTAAATCGCGGCCAAACTTTTTTTACAATGAACTGTCCTCGAACTAAATAATTTAAGAAAATAAAATTCTCATTGTAACCTACAGGGTCGGAAATAAAAAATATAATTCTATTCTCAACCCTATTTTTGTCGCCAAGGGTAGGTTCCATAGAGTAAATCGCGGCCAAACTTTTTTTTACAATGAACTGTCCTCGAACTAAATAATTTAAGAAAATAAAATTCTCATTGTAACCTACAGGGTCGGAAATAAAAAATATAATTCTATTCTCAACCCTATTTTTGTCGCCAAGGGTAGGTTCCATAGAGTAAATCGCGGCCAAACTTTTTTTACAATGAACTGTCCTCGAACTAAATAATTTAAGAAAATAAAATGCTCATTGTAACCTACAGGGTCGGAAATAAAAAATATAATTCTATTCTCAACCCTATTTTTGTCGCTAAGGGTAGGTTCCATAGAGTAAATCGCGGCCAAACTTTTATTACAATGAACTGTCCTCGAACTAATTAATTTAAGAAAATAAAATTCTCATTGTAACCTACAGGGTCGGAAATAAAAAATATAATTCATTCTCAACCCTATTTTTGTCGCTAAGGGTAGGTTCCATAGAGTAAATCGAGGCCAAACTTTTTTTACAATGAACTGTCCTCGAACTAAATAATTTAAGAAAATAAAATTCTCATTGTAACCTACAGGGTCGGAAATAAAAAATATAATTCTATTCTCAACCCTATTTTTGTCGCTAAGGGTAGGTTCCATAGAGTAAATCGCGGCCAAACTTTTTTTACAATGAACTGTCCTCGAACTAATTAATTTAAGAAAATAAAATTCTCATTGTAACCTACAGGGTCGGAAATAAAAAATATAATTCTATTCTCAACCCTATTTTTGTCGCTAAGGGTAGGTTTCGGGGAGCAAATCGCTGCCATACTTTTTTCACCATCAACTGTCACCGAAATAAACAATTTAAGAAAAAAAATTATGAGCAATTGTTTGTTAAATTATTAATTTGCTAACCTCGCTAATAAAATTGACCACTGGCGAATATCCTTTTTCGACTATATTAATCGATTAAAAGTTCAGGTTCATATAAAATGAACCTTTACAACGGTTACCTCAGCTGCAGACTCTGTATTCAAGCCGAGGAAAGGGCACATTATATGTTACTGCAAGTCACTAGGTCGGAAAAGACAACAAACTTTCACGTCAACAAACTTGGAACCGAATGAAATAATAATTCACTCCTTAACGGACTTATATAATTTGGTTCAGGAGGCTAAGTTAACAGAGTGGCTGCAAATTAAATGTAAGCACAATAGGCCTATACTGGCCGCAGTGCATCCGGCCTCAGGATGAACGCAAGAGAAAAAAAAGATACCCTGTGAATGATTTTTATGAAAAAACTTGGCTGTGTTTGAATTTGCGCTCACAGCTTCGCAATAAAGTTTTTTTAAACCTATTTGGAAATGCAGTATCAGCTATAAGGGGCGAATCAAAATTATATCCAATGAAATGTACATAGTTATTCGGACAGTATAATGTTTTATTATAAAATTGGGGTGTTATTATTATTGTGATTTTTATACATTCTTATTTAGCCCAATATTAGGTCGCCTATTTCAATTGGGTGTATTTTTTAATAACAAAAACTATTTTTGAATTTGAAATATTCACGAAATTTTTCTATTTATTTAGGGACGAATCTTATTAGAAGCATATTAAAGCATATTTTTAAAATTTTAGAGACATATGTTTTTTAAGTTTGTCCATCTACTTATTTATGGCCAATCTTCTAAATATTTTTATAGACTTTTTGCTCTATTTGATGCATACTTTATTTTTATAAACGATTCATACACCAACAAAGGGCTACTAATATGCATTTTATAAAATGAACCCATAAATTTTTTCAACCACTAAAAGCCCCAATTTGTGGCAGTGTAATGGCCCCACAAATACCGAGCCAAATTCAGCGACAATAACTTTTGACGCGGTTTGTTTCCGCTGGATTTTAAGCTGATTATGATTATTTTCAAGGCTGTTTGTTACGGTATTAAAGCTAACAATATTTTATATGAAATTAATGCATTAAAAATAATTACATTTAAATAAATAGATGAGATCGGCTAAAATGAATAATTAACTAGTTTTGAAATTTACAGGGTGACCCAAGCATCTGATTTTTTACAGAATTGTAAAATGTAGTAAAAACAATTAGTGATTAGTTGTTATTTGGAGATATTAGTTCATTTCCAAAATATAATATGTTATACAGGGTTATTCTTCCTATACGGCACGGAATATTGCCGCCAAAATATGTGACTTTCAAAAAGTTTTACTTTTAGGATATATGGGGGGGAGTCTATGCTCAAAGGTTTCCTCAAAGAATCCATCCTAAACCAGCCGTTTTTTGTGACTATTAAACCAGTTTCGGGAAAGTGGAAGTGTCAGTTATAAAAAACCTGTTATAAGAGAACTTGTCACTGAGGATGGAGAAAATGTGTTTACTGTATTTGGTTCAGTGATCCAAAATCCCAATATTAGTCAGAATCATATATTCGAAAATACTAACATTAGCCAAGCAAGCATTTTAAGGATTCTTAACAAATACAGATTTCATCCCTATAAAATCCAGCTTTGTCAAGAGCTTCACGGAAATGATTTTGACAACCAAACTGAATTCTGCTTGGTAATGTGTTGTTTGGTGATGAATGTACTTTTCATATCAATGGTTTTAAGCATTTGAAACATGAAAATTAAGTTAGATTTTGTCAGAATTCAGATTATTTAACAACCCTTAAGGTTTAGCTACTATAAACCTTATTAAAATGGGCACTTATTTTGATCGGAGAATCCAAAAATGCAATAATATATAGGCAGTTCCATTTAAAAAGACAGAACGTTGATAATCTCAGAGCTTTTGGGACACCCTGTATAATATGAAAATAATTTTAAAAACTAACTATATCTTTTTGAAAAGTACGTTTTAGGGCTGTAATATTCCGTGCCGTATAAGTTGAATAATCCTGTAAAATGATATAAAGCTAAAAAGGCGTCATAAAAAAATTTGATTTTTAATGGAACTTCTTCTACATAATATATCTTTCTTATATTCAGGTTAAGGTTGTAGACTCATTTTGAAATTTGAGAAACCTACGGCTATATGTAATTGTTTTTGAAATATTGGCAATAGAAAGTGTTATTTTTCACAATTCGATTGGCAATTTTCTACCTGACACTAAAAAAATGCAAGAAAATATCTATATAGTTCGAGCCAACTGAATGGCATGTTCTGATGGACTGTTATGATGCGTTCACGGGTTCATTTGGTCTGGTAGTTACATTATTCCTTTCCAAAAATCTATTCCACGTGTAAATTACTACAGATTCTTAAAAAATATTTAGTAACTTTTTTGTATTCTCTTTCCTTAATTCATTATTAACGAATTCAAAATTTAGTTGAGTGCAAAGCAAGAATTTACAAGGTCTGTGTAAGACCAATATTGACCTACGGCGCAGAAACAAGAAATGAAACAACAAAAACAAAACAAATTTTGAGAACCACAGAAATAAAAACCCTGAGAATGATCACGGGAACAAGTTTAGGAGATAGAATAAGAAACGCAAAAATAAGCGAGGATAGCGGAGTGGGGGATGTTGTGAAGTGGGTTCGAAACCGTCGTAGGCAGTGGAGAGATCATGTGGAACGAATAGACGATGACAGACTAGCAAAAACCGCGATGAGAGAGAAACCAAACACCAAACGGCCTCCTGGACGGCCCCAAAAGATGGAGAGACAGCTGGATTTCGACCTCAAACGAGGATCGATGAGGCATTGTGTAGATAACAAAACTTGGTTCTGCCTAGAAGAAGAAGAATATTTAAAAATTTATCAACATAGCTTAGGCGTGAATATAAAAATAATAAATGTGGAAATATTAGACCTTCTGACCTTCAGTTTTCCTAACTGAATTAGGGACTGAATTCACTGTGATGTTGTAGTATTCAAAGCAATAAGAAATCTAATTAGGAAAGTCGGGCGATGTCGACTATTCTTTCTCAGTTAACATCCTAATTAAGAAGGGATTCAGTGTGGTGTAATATCGTCTAGCCGGCGAGCTATCATATAGCTATTATAGATAGAGTGGAAAAATAGATGACCTTTTCAGATCTGCCTTAAATACTGCATGCACAGTACAGAAATCTCTTCTCCTCAACACACGGTGTAGACAAAACATTAAGGAAAATGCTATAATCATGGACATTATGAATTCATGTAAATCTAAGTAAACCGACAAAATCACTAAACTGTTTTAAAGCACTAAAGCTTGATAAATTTTGCTTTACATGCATTTTTTCGTGTAGAATATTGAACATTCGAGAAATTTTTTTTACATTTTTAAGAAATATATTTTTAATTTAAAATTTACTTTGTGGGTAATATAATATGTAAGCGAAGCGAGCGAAGGTATCGCCACCTGAAAATGGCAGATAAAGAAATGGACATTTTATATTTTGTCTGCGATATTTATAAAGATATTTCAGATTTATGGAATGAAAATTCTAAATGTTATTTAAAAACAGACATGTGCCGTTCACTCAGAACTGTATTCTTCATTGTTTTTATTTTCATACAACCAGCTTCTACGGTTAGGACAAGGCCTCTTTTTATGTGCTTAAAAAGCGTTGGTGTCACGAAAATAACGGAGTTCTTGTATGCTCGATAATCACTCTCTGACTGACTTAAGATCCTGATTAAGTACGGTCCGCCTTACCTTCCATTCCGAATTCCTAGTTAGGAACACTAAATATCCTGTAGTCTAGTTACCCCTTTAATAAGATTATCCAACAAAATTTGTTATTTATTTACTTTTGGCTGCAAAAAAGCGTTATAATATTTATCCCTAAAATTTTTTTTATAAGAACTGGTTTGGATTTTGGCCATTGAAGATGATCCTTAATTCCTTTTACGTAATATATATGTTACAGCTTATAAATAAACTTCAGCTATTTTGTGAAATATCCCTAAGTTGTACTGTTAACTACAGCTTTAAAATTTATTTATAATTGGCATAATAAAAGTATTTCTTTCTAAAATATAACAAAATCAATTACTTAAGCAAGTAAATATTTTATCTATAAATTAATAAACTACGGCCTGATAAATTTCTTGCTTATCTGCATTTGCATGTAGCTGACGAAAATATTAAACGAAAAATAAGCACCTATATTATACATAGTTTTAAAGGAACGTGTGTTTAATAAGAACAAAAACTTTTGTCAGTTGAATGCGGATAAATAAGAGCTTTATCAGGACGTAGTTTATTATTTCATAGATAAAATATTTAGTTGCTTATGTGATTAATTTTGTTTTATTTTAGAAATGTTTTTATTCTGACAATTCGAAATTAATTTTAATGCAGTGGCGAACGGTACAACTCAGAGATGTTCCTCAAAATAATCCAAGTTTACTTATAAGCTGTTAACAAACTTACTGTGTAAAATGAATTCAGGATTATCTTAAATGTTCTGACTGTTTGTTTCGGGTCGCAAGAAATCAAAACCAATTCTTACAAAAAGAAATTTTTATCGGTTTTAAAAATTTTCTTTTTAAGCGCGGTTACAATTATTTTCATATTTGAGTCAACTTGCAAAAAATATTATTCTTGGTCTTAATCAGAATTATGGAAAGAACAAAGAGTTGTACCCAAGAGTAACGGAATTTAATCATAGATTTACGTTTACATGAAATATATTACGTTGAAACATGATTGCAAACAATGATCATGAGATGAAAGGCAAAATTAGTTTGAATCAGGTGAATAAATTCGAGATGCTCCAAAAATAAATGTTTTGCTCAGAATAGATAAATTTTATCTGCAAGAAGCCGAACTCTGTTGTAGAAGAAGGCCAAGTAATTCAATAAAAGACAACAAGTCGACCTTGATAGTTCCCAGGGAACATCTAAAATGAGCATTGACAAACTTGAATAATATTCTCTTGTCTAATTCCTTATAATTATTTTTTTGTGGTTGTACAGGATATAATACTTAAGTAAGACTTCCCTCAACATCCCAAAAAAGGTGAAATATGAAGGTTTGAAAATAATAGCATGGGCTTGTTCTTCATACTATGGAGCGAGATATTTTAGATTAAAGAGAATATCACGGATATTATTAAGTTTTAAATAGCTGTTTATAGACGATAATGATCCAAAGCCTTTGGGTCAAAAATACACGAAATTTCAGGAAACATAGAAAATTGATATTCTTTAATGACGAGGGACTTGGGAAAATTATATGAACAAAGTTGTGCTTTTGACTGTCACAATATTGCTGTTCTAGTAAACTTTATGATCAGGCGATGCGAAGTCAAAGTCGCTTATAAACAATTAATAATTAAAGTTGTATTTCTAGGATTGTTAATTGTTTGTAAAAATTGCGCTCTTGTTTTTTAGCCTATGTGTCCAAAATTAGATCATGATACCAAGACACAACATGATAAATCAATATGTTGTAATTTAGTTACTGTGGTTGCTTAAAATAATTTAGCTCAAATAATACAAACAACGCTTGGAATTTTGATTGAACTCCATAAAAATTGAGGAAAAAAACGTTTTTAAGGTCAAAATCTTCATTAAAATTAGGAAAGAATGAAAAATCGGTTGAACAATTTGGTGCTGATTCAAAGCCTCTCAGCTCAAAAATCCTTAAGAGTTGCGAAAAATTTTATCAAACTTATGCTGATGCTAAAAATTTCGATTTAATGAAAAATTAATTCAAAATCTTGCGAAATTGATTGACCATAGCTCAAAAATATTTAAGAGTTTTAAAAAACTCCAAAAAGATATGCATCTTTTTTTCAATAATTTTTAAAATTTTATTTTATTTTTAAATTATAGTTCTATTAAAGACAGGTAGTGCCTTTGATTACACGCGGTATCAGTGCTTCTTCCTACTTTTCATCTAATTTTGGAAGAATAAACTGTAAGATTTTAAGTTACACCATTGACGAAGTATATTCTTCTATTGTACACCACCCATTTCAGGAAAATTTTTGTACGGAACATTTTTAAAAATAATCCTTCACCATAGTGTCAAGACTAATCACTTTTTTGACTAGCTGTGCTAACTAAACTCCCATACTTTAGGACATGAAATGTATTTTATTTCATGATATACCCGATGTTTTATCAACCTTTACGAAAATGAAAACCGTTTGTATCTTAAGCTTTGTTCGTCTAATCTGCTTACATTGTTCTAATTGTAAGAAAAATTAGCAACCAGTTTCTATGTTTTAAAAATATGTATCTAGAGAAATTTATTTTCTTACAATTTAATATCTTCACTGATATAATAAGTAGATTCCAGCGGTTCGGGAACATTCACGAAAAAGCAGGAGTGAATTCGGTGTAAATACAAGAAATTATATAGTGTGATATAATAAAACATTAATTTTCGTTAGAAACAGCGTCTAGAATGGTGCATTGGAATAATAAATATTTGTAAAAGATTGGGCACCACAAAATCTGTTTATTGGTGACGAAACAGTTTTTCACTATGGGAAATTTTAAACAATAAAAATATATTTAAAAGCTTATTTAATCTTTTACCTTCTTAAATATTAAACGCACACCAGAATGGCGGAAAATAAAATTTTTATTTCCTTGGAATGCACTAATACAAATATTATTTCTTTGGACAATAAAACTTATATTACCAAGTATAAAACAGTTGTATTTTTAGGAAAATCATTACAATTTATTGTAAAATAAAAATTAAACGCTGTTCTTTTTCGTTCTTTCATATTTTCGGGTGTCTATCTTCATACTTCTGAAAATGGTTTGTGACGATAAAATTTTTTTATTCAATTAAATGATAGTTTTTCTATTAATTTTTCTTTGCATTCAAGTAAATCAGAGCTTTGAGTTGCTAATAAAAATTCTTTTTAGAAAAAAAGTCACATATATTGGAAAATGTATAAATAAAATTATTCATTCAACAATAATACTTTTATCAATTATTTACTAAGCAGCAGTATCTACGTACATATATCATTTATGGAAAGATTATAACTATTTTTAAAGATAAATTTTCTTTTGTGCCAATAATTTCATCAACTACTTTAAAAAATTTCACGGATTTGCTTTAATTGAAAACAATATCTGCTTTGTCTAACACCAAAATAATATTATTTTTATTTTTTAATTAGCTGAATGCGAAATAAATTTATTTTAATGTGATACAGTGATTGGTTCATACAAAATAAGAATTTTAAAAAGCAACAAACCTATTTATAATTCAAAAAAATCGTAAGAATATTGGGCTATATAACTCTGACAATCCTCGCCATTTCACATTATCGCAGTAGTTGAAGAACCTGTGCTTATATTTATTAAGGTGAGATAACTGCGAGTCTCGGTCGAGCTACTCTTGTGATCAAAAAGCATTTATTACCTCCTTTGAGACCTGCTACCGAAGGCCCTCGACATCAACAGAAATTGGCAAAATTCAAAGGAGTCTTGCTGTAAATTCGCAGTATACTCGAAACGGACGCGTCACGCTCTCAGCTCGCCATATTTATAAGCACCTTTACATTTGTATACTTGCATCATAAGGTCCACACTTTTAAAAAATCGAGGTGTGTCACGAAAAAACTAAATAAAACTGTAAGAACATATCATATTTTTCTCGACCATTGTTAATTAGGTTTACTAATTTATTGTGAGGTATTCTTTTTCTACTTTTTTTTTTCAATTAAAGGTTAATTAAGAAGTTAATTCTTTTTCTTTGCATTTGCATGGATGAATATTTTGAGTCGCTGATAAATACATTTTTAGAATAGGAAAACAATATCACATGTATTTGAAAATGCATGGGAGTTAAATTATTTATTCAACATTAAAACTTTCATCAATTATTTACTAATCAGCAATATCTACGTACATATATCATTTATTAATATATTATAAACTAAAACTGTTATTTTTCCTTTTATGCCAACAATTTCATTAACCACATAAAAAATTCTTTGAAGATAGCAAGTTGCTTTAATTAAAAACAATATTTGCTTTGTCTATCACCAAAACAATATTTTTTAAATTTTTCAATGAGCTGAATGAATGTAAAATCTTAAAAAGAAACAAACTTATTCATATTTCTTGGTTTAAAATCGATCATCTCAATTTGAAGCCATAATTCAAGAAAATTGAGATGTTCCTTGAAGCGAATGTAGCTGATAACATCTTAATTTAAAGACAACTGTTTCATATCAAAACTAGCAGTACTTTTGGAGTGGGAATTTTAAAAATCCTTTCTTAGCGGGGTCTACATGGTCTTCATAAACTTTTTCCAAAATTTCATGATTCTATCTTTAATAGTTTGGCATCTACATTGATATCTCAGTCGGTACAAGGCCGCTTGTAAGAATGGATATACATCTTAAAATGACCATGAAAGAATTTTGTAGGATAATTAGACTTTGTGTCTGATGAACTGCATTAAAAACAAATTTTCACTTTTATTTTGAATGTTTTTTTAACTCAAGTTTGGGACTTTAAAAATATAATAGAAATACAAGAACCACCAGAGAATTTTGATATGATTTTCGATCATTATATTTTTCATACTTCAACCCCGATTTCATATATAACAATTAAAACTGTTGTTTGCCAAAATAAGTAGAGGATCTCTCGTATGTGGTTGGATAACATAGAAAGTCGAGCGGAAATTATTTTTTAATATGCCCCGTAACCATTTCATTTAATTCTTTCTTACTTTGTAAAGTGTGCACTCACCGTGCTGGTAATTGATACAATAAAATAAATAAATGATTTTATTTAGTTTTTAGAGCATATAAAATATAACTACAATAATTTTAGTGTATTCTGCGCTAAAAATGATAAAAAATGTTTTAAAAGTATACATATATATATATATATATATATATATATATATATATATATATATATAAATATATGTATATATATATATATATATATATATATATATATATATATATATATATATGTATATTTATGCGGCTTTCACGCATTCCTCCGTGTGAGATGCAATAGCAGTTGATATATCCACATTATGCCATTGTAGTGCTGAAATCACATTCAGCAAACGTACAACTATATGCAGCTCCGTATATGAATGAAGTAAATGCACAGCCAGGTGCATGTCGGTATCCTGATGAGTTTAGACGAAACATGTACCTCTGCCGTATCACTGTGGCGGGGAAGGTAAGTTTTGGCTTTCTTCTCGGTATGGTGGTACAGGTAGGCTATCATCCCGATGATGGTGGAATAGGATAAATTGCGTTCCATAAGTATTTATTCTCACTGTGCAACCTCTAACACAGAAAGGATATGATGGAGAGAAGTTTGCATTTACTGTTTGCATTTTACTTCATATATATATATATATATATATATATATATATATATATATATATATATATATATATATATATATATACAGTATGTCTCACGACGAACTGCCGATATGGATTTATTGGAAAATAGACTTTGAAAAATTTTCAAAATTTGATAGTTTACTAATAGATTTCAAGCCAGCGACAGGTTTTCCTGACCAAATTCGTCTCGGGCGATAACTGGTGAAAAATTTCAGGACATGATGCCTCGTGAACGTCAGCTGCGGCTCTATGGGTGGGTTGAGCAATGGCGATTTTCTTTAAATATGGGTTTGGAAAATAGCAGAATTTTAAATTCTGTATATTTTTGAATATTTTTAGTTGACTTAGTTGGCCGCCAGATAGCGCAGCGCTCGCTTATAAATATTCAAATAGTATATTTGCTGTACATCAAGTCGACTTCCGGGCGTCCTTCTAATACACTTAGTGTCTCTTCCTTCAGTTTCCGGGCATCCTACGTTCAGCAAAGTTATATGCCTTTAATATCTATTCTTGTTGGGTTTCGACACTATAGGGTGCGTTGCGTACTGCTATTAGGTCTGTCGGGGTCCCGCATAGACTATATTGTTAATTTTTACTACGATATGGGAATACCTAAAGGCTTTGTAATGATAACTTTTTGAACAATTTATGTATATCCATTTTCAGAAAAAACTAGTTTTGCAAATCGCTTTTATCAGTTGATTCTTTATAATTTTGGGATTTTGATTTTAATTTCAACGTTACATTATTCAGTTTCTGTTATTCTTCATGTTTGTGTTACCAGCAGACATATAGTCCACCACCTTACAACCAGCTGACTTTTTTTTCTTCAAAGTATGGTGTCAAATATCATTTGACAAGCGGGTGGAAATTATTAAAAATATTTTTTTATGTGAGTGGGGGGCCGCCATTGCTCAAGGCACCCACGCAGCTGACGTTTACGAGGTTTCCTGACACAATTCTCTGACACATGTCAAAAATGGCATTTGCAGTCTTAAACATAGCTATCAATTTCTCCTATATGAAAGCTTTTATTATTTAATGGGGGTTGGTTTCCTTCTTGAAGGGGATCTACTTTAGTGGACTGTGCTGATATTTTGATAATAAATAAATACAGGGTGATCAAAAACTAACATTAAATATTTACCGAAAAAACCCATTAAAACTCTATTTTTTAAATAGTTGACTGATTTTACCGTTACTTGATGGAAATGCATTTTATGAAATGCAAAGCAAACAAAAACACACTTTTTTTTACAAATTTCCGCTATTTTATTTAATACCTTGACATGTTTCATTGCACAGTGGCTTCTTCGGAAGGTAGTTTGGTATAGTACCAAAAAAAAAAACGCTGAATTTTCCGGTCTTTCCTGTTCTGTTTTTTTCCGTTTTAACTGTTTCTAACAAATTAATTAGTGTGTTCTTTTTAGTGAGATGGCGCAGTCGGTATCCTCTTACTATTTTTGTCACGAAAAAATCTCTTTTGATTGACCTGAAATTTCATAAAAAAGTTACAGGTTTTCAATTCAAAATTACCACAAACGGATGTCTTGCATTAATTTGCAGTAAAGTCATCAAGTATCAAAATCAGTTAAATTTTATTGTTATTTATAAAATTAAACTAGATAGAATTAACTGTATAATATTTGTGTTACTTCTTACTATAGTTTGGTTTAACTTTACCGCAGAAATAAAGAAATCCATAGTATTTATAATAATGTCACCTATTTAAATACATTTTTTTGCTCAAATACTAATTTAAGAGTCAAAAATAAGTTGCTTTCAAAACGTAAAAACGCTACAGCTTTGTTGGCTTCAGCTTTTATCGATTTAATTAGTTCAAACTTTTAAAGCTTCGAAATTGATTTTGTGCATTTAAAACTTTTTCAAAAAGAAAGAAGTGTTTAACTGGTTTCAGTTTTTGCGAGTGAAATTACCTTTTAAATTACTTTTTAGACTCTCACTTTCTTTTCCATTTAAAATACACTTATTTGTCATTTTTCTATAAAATTTAGTTTATTTAATTTCTAAGTATACACTGTAAAAAAAAACTTTAAATTTAAGGTACCTTCATTAATTTAATTTAATGGATTTGGACCTTAAATCGTGAATAAGTTGAAATTAAAGCTTTGTATATTAAATTTAATTGAATGGTACCTTAAATTTCAATAAAGTTACTGAAATTATTGGTATAATTGTATTAGATTTAATGTAAAAATTATTAAATTTCATGCATTAATATTAAATGAATTTAAGAAACGGTTTATGAAATTACCTTAAAATTAATGTGAAGTTTTTTTAGAGTTTATTAAAATAACAAACTCGGTGTAATGACACACATAAGACATTGCGAGGAAAAGCGACATCCCCTTCTTGATTTCTGAAAAATTCTCTACGTTAGTCATCATTGTTCCTACAAATAGAAAGGCCGGAAGCGCGTGGACCCTACTATGTAAATTAGATGTTTAATATAACTTTACATAATACCTTGTTTAATAAATGTTACTGAATATCAGTCAGCTACATTCACATGTTAGGCCAATAGTTTGTTTGAATCAGATTTCATATTGATATAACAACAATAGCATGGACTTGTATTATTATTACTCTGGGTAACAATATAAATTAAAATCAGATTTGACCACTTTCGATAAATACGTGGGCCAATGTGTAAGTTTCGTCCTACTGTGACGAAACTCACGATAATTTTTTTTTTAAATGGTTATGCCGAAATTCACTCCTGATGCTTATTTAATTTTACTTAACATGGGTTAATAAAATGAATAAATGCCATAAGGAGGGGTTGATACAAGGTCCAGTGGGCCAATTTAGGTGCACTGTAAAAAGAAGTTCATTAAATTTAATGTAAATATGCTGGAAGCAATTTTCACAAGCGTATATTAAATGCATTTAATGTACTGCATTAAATTTAATAATTTATATACATCTAAATTAATTTATTCCAATAAATTTGATGTTACATAAAATTTAAAGTTTATTACTTTTTAAGATGACTATGTACATTAAATATACAGCCAGTGTTTATTGAATTTGAGATACGTTATCACATATTTAATGCACCAACATTAATGTGAGTTAAAAAAATTCTGAAACTACCAAGAAACGGTGGACAATTTTCCTATAGGTAGTGTCCGCCATCTAGACCGGTTTCAAACTCATTATTTCTCATCAATACGGGGCAGGCATGTACTCCTCACTAGTAGTAGTAGTAAGTTAGTCGCCTTTGAAATCTGGAAGTTTTTACTTTCTTGCGAGATTTGTGTTAATTTCTGCCTGTTTCCCACTCTGCACACAGGTTGCTTGGTTGACATATTCTACTTGATTATGATTTTATTACGTGTGAATTTCTTCCTGGAGTTTTTTAGGCTACACTCCAATTGTAATGCTATGTTTGGTGGTTTTTAACTGGCAGTTTAGGCTACTCAATCCACCTTTGCCGTCAGTTACAAAGGTCAGGATCCTTGGTTGGTTTTCTTCCTTGTTGGGATTCTTGATTTCTCCTTTATGTGGGTTTACTTAATACTTTCCGTTGCCACTGAGAATTTTAGTTATCTCGAAGTCGCTTTTCGCGTTTTCGAGTTGTTGTTTGAAGTTTCTCACTTTTTGGATGAGTTCTTTTATGTTGAATTTTCTATTCAGGTCTTCGATCTCTACCATGAGGGTTTGAAGTCTTCCAATTCTTCGTTATTATTGATTTTTTCCTTAGTGTTGGAATTTCTTTCATTGATAATATGTTGTCCTGTTCGGTTTTTGAGCATGTCGTTGTAGTTTCCTCCTGGTATGGTTCTATTTGACGTAAAGGTCTTTTGTTCGGTTTGAGTTTTTGTCCTCTTTAGGTTTTGCAACAATTTCCGGCATTTTGAGTAGTTTGCTGTGTGCTCGTTTCCTCAATTTGCACACTTCAATGGTATTTCTTTATTTAGGCCTTTTTTCCTTAGACAAAGCTTTGTGTCATGATTGCCTGCGCATTGCAAGCATATTTTGTTTCGTTTGCAGTTCCTAGATGCATGACCGAAATCCTGGCAACTGTGACACTGGGTATAACTTAATTTTTTGTAGTATGTTTCCCACTTAATGATATTGTGATCAATATCCTTGATTTTCTTCACGTCCCCTATGTTCGTTTCCTTGTCGACCACTAGGAGATAAGAATGACTATTTCCTCTGTTGGATTTGAATTGCGCACATTCTAGAGTTTTTATGTTCCTTTCCTGAAACCAATTTATGACTGCATTAATGTCTATTTTGGGTGGTCCTTTGAAAACTATTTTCTTGACTCTTTCCTGTTTTGTACTGTATGTGAAGTATTGAATAGTACCGTTCTCGTCTAGGCATTTCTTGATTTTATTGAAGTCTTCCATATTGCTAGCAAAGACTTTTATGCCCTTTGGTGAGTATTTCATCATGCATGTGTTTGACTTGACAATATCGTCCATTTTTTTTCTGCATAGATTATAATCCATATCCTCAGTTACGACTATTGGTGGCGGTTTTTGGACTCGTATTATGCTGCTGTTTGCCATTTCCTGGTCTATACTTTTTTCTGAATTTCTTTCGGTTTCTACTTCCATTTCTTCTGTCCACAGGGCTCCGAAGGAATTGGAAGTTAATATCGTGGTTTCCTCTGCTATTTTTGATTCTTTCTTAGGCGGTTGAGCCGTTTGATTGTACTCCTCACCATAAGAAATTGGAGTCCTTCAAACAACTTATATCATACTAAACAAAAAGCTGAATACACGTTGCGCCATCTCCTGGAGTCTCATGAAATATATATTGAATAATAATGTCAATTCCCTTAGTATTAGGGTATATGTGAATTAATTTTAATGTACAGAAGTTGAAATATCTTTTAAGTTACTTTATTGAAATTTAAGATACCACTTAATCAAATTTAATGTATAACGATCTGATATTTCAATGAATTGCTTTAAATTCAAAGTAGATGTAAATTATTCACGATTTTTGTTACAAAATCATTAAATTTAATGTATAAATGACATTAAATTTGCAATAAATTTAAGGTTATTTTTATCAGTGATTACTGTCATAAACGTGAAGACGGTAAGAAAACTATTGGTAGAAGAGCGACAACTGATATTGTAGTCTCCGCATTCTTCATGAACATTTCCAAGTACGAGAAGCTCTAGAAAAGTTTTCCTCCTTAACACTTTCAACTGCTTATCATCTGCAAAATAATGTCTCGTTAGGCGGTTTTTTAAATTTCTGAATAATTTGTGGTTCAGGTAGTTTAGGTTGGATGATATAATTATATTAAATTATTAGAAGTTTTATCTACCTGGAAAAAGAAAAAATATTTTTACCTTCTTAATCAAAAGAAGACAAAGCGTTAATTAACGTTTAGTAATCGAAATTTATCAATATACATATACCTGTTACAAAAGCGGTTGGATTCAGCCCTGACTACAATATATCACCCCGAATGAGCCTCAAGTTTAAAACTATTAACCGGTGTCAAAAAGAAAAACGATAGAAATTGAAACATGCTTTATGCTTGATAATTGACTCACGGCATGTTTCAGATATAGGTTATAAAGATATGAGCTGATGTAACCCATTTAGGGGCGGATCCAGCCTCTCTCTTTGGTGGCGGTGATATCATAAAAGTACAGTATGACAAGCGAAAGCAAGTTGTCGACGGGGGGGGGGGGGACACCAGCAACATTCCCATTTTTAGTGTAAAATTCAGGGTCGGATCTTTTTTTCTGAATTTGAAGCGCTTAGAGAGGGGGGGGGGCGATCACAAGAAAAAACAAGTTGCCGAGGAGAGAAAGGATGCGAGCAGCATACACATTTCTAGTATAAGAGGCAGAATCGGGTCTATATTACTAAACCCAAAGCTCTGGGGGGGGGGACTATTGCAAGAAAAATAAATTGTAAACGGGGGGAATGCCAGCAGCATACACTTTCCTAATATAAAAGGCAGAATCGGTTCTATTTTCCGGAACTCAAAGCTCTTGGGAAGGGGAGGGGGAACACAAGCATACACATTTCTATACTCTATTCAAGTACTAGAGTAAGTAATAAAACTGTTACCGAAACCTCCAATGAACCTGCTCCAGTGCCGCAGGTCACTGAGGACTGCCGTAAATCTAATTATTTTTGAGTATTATAAGCTTTTATAAATGTACTGCAAGAATAAAATTTCTGATAGTTCAATTTAATTTCTCTCAGTGAGCATAGTACACCTTACAGTATGTCCTTAGTGATTTATCTTGTTTGTACTTATTTTTATATATTATTTGAGATTAGTGAGATACCCAAAAGATATGGCTTCCACATCTATATTTATTCCAGAATCGTTAAACCAGGGCACTTTTTCCTCAACGAAAAACTTATTACGATGAATATTTATGATGCGTTAAGATATCAATATCTAGATAATAATGTTAAAAGCTCTGTTGAGATGTATTCCAACATGACAGGGGTTGGAAAAATCTACTATCTACCGAATACTAAAGGAGAAAAAAACGACTGGAATTGTTAATACTCCCAAGCCACATTCAATCACAGGCACACTGAATGTGGAACTGTATTTCACTGTGTATGTAAACCCTTATTTTGTAATAATATATTATTTAATTCGAATGGTTTAATATTGTTACGAAACATGAATTTTTAAAAATAAAAAATATATGAAAAATATATTTTTTTTATTCGATGAAGCTATTTTCTTGCTCTAAATACATTAATTTTTTATCAGGATATATTTTTTGGTTTTAAATAATTGATATTTGGTAATTTATTGATTGTTTTTTCAACTCTAAGTACTTCAACTTAATCTATTTATATTTTTATATTTCGAATGCTTTCTACATGCAGATTTAAAATCTTTTTAAAACGAAAAAAAAACGTGTTATTGATTTTGATCGTAAGTATGTCAAATTTACCTTTTAAGCGACTCGCTCCTATTTAATAATAATAAATACTCTTGAATCTTTTAGTCTGGATAAATACTTTACAGTTTCTTTCTTTTTTCTTCCAAAATTTAAGTTGATTTAGGACTGGTGAATTTCTGTAAAAGGGGATTAAAATTTTATTAAGGTTCGATAGCTCGGTCTGCAGCCTTAGGTGTTTGAACGGGCTTCGTAAGAGAGTTCTAATCCCAGCTAAAAAGCAGGACTTAAAATAACATTACTCTATGTAAAATAAAAAAAGGTAATGTTTTTTTTCCTCAATTGAAGTTATCAGTCAGCTATTTCATGCAGATGTTAATTATTGTATTGTTATAATTGGTATGTTTGCATGTTGTGCTCAAGATATAAGTTGCTTAGCTTCTAATATTTTTTTATACTGGATAAAACTTTCGCAAAAAATTTTTATATTCTATTTGTTGAAAAGATGTTTTTGTTTTATTACTTTATGTTATACGAATAGGGCGTTAATATTTTACATATATTTATTCGCTATCTATGGCTTGCACGTCTCCAATGAATAAAAATTCAATTTCTTAAAGGTGCGTCTAAATATCGCCAGAGTTGCACCAGAATGATGCCCGAATTGCGCCTTAGTAGCGTCCAAGTTGAGTCCGAGTCGCGTCCAAGTGGTGCTTTTAGAAAGAGCCTGTCTCGAACCTCCTACTCTTAAACTCCAGGTGTTTTGTAGCAGATTGGAGGTCCCATCAAGCAGGAGGGTGTTTTCTGTGTAGTTAAGTTGCTAAATTCGAATATGTAGCGTAATTCTCGAGCAGATTACTGAGAAATTTGTTTTTAATAATTTAATTGCTTAAATGATTATAATTAATAGACCGTGGCAGATAAAATAGTTTAGAATTTGAGCGCACCGCTCTAATCAAAACAAGTGTAACTCATTTCATTGGATGATGTCTCATCTGAAAGGTAAGATTTTAGATATTACTTGCAAATAATACTAAAAAAACTGAGATGATTCAAAGTAAAAAATTTATTTTTTTTCGTGATATCTCAATTGTTTATATGAGAATCAGGAACAATTGGTTATAGTAGGGGAACCCAAGAGGCTAAATGAGTAGTTAGTCGAGCACTGTCGGGACTTATTGGATTGTGAAGATTAGATGCTAAATAGAAAAAAAGTTTATATGATGTATGCCCCAATACTGGTGGGGGAAGCGAGTATAAATTTTCAAAAATGTTAAAAAATCAGTCACAAAGACATACTCAAGCGCGTCAGACATTAACAATGTATACGTGCAACCTGTTTCTGGTAACGGAGGGATGTTAATCTGACGGCTTGCTAGATGGGGTAGCCACACGAAGGGGTGGAAAAAATTAGAAAAAAAAATTATTCGAGCGCGTCAGATATTCAGGGAGAATGATAAGTGAACCCTTAAAGATGTCATATTAGAAAGACTGACGATTTTGACGCAACTAAAACTCATAGCCGATTTTTGAAAGTGTAAAAAAAAATTGACCTTGAAATACTCGAGCGCGTCAGATTTATATACAGTCGGTTCAGCATGATGTCGAATAATTTCAATGAAC
Source organism: Diaprepes abbreviatus (assembly GCA_034092305.1). Lineage (NCBI taxonomy): Eukaryota > Metazoa > Arthropoda > Insecta > Coleoptera > Curculionidae > Diaprepes > Diaprepes abbreviatus. Next base: position 2,754,303 of record JASJET010000018.1, on the reverse strand, counting down.
AGCAAATAATATATAATGTCATAGAAAAATATATACATGTACAATTTTATCATGTATTTATGAGAAAAATGTTGAATGAAAAAAAAATTCAAAAAGAAGATTACTTCATCATCATCAGTGGAATCGGGAGTTCGAATGAATCATTTTGGTCATTTTCATCTATATCTTGCGTATCTGTAATCAGAAATGGTTATGATATTTAACAATATTTAATTTATTTCATGATATTATTAGTATTTTAAAAAGAAAACTTTCCTGAATCTGGAGTATTCCCTAAAATTTCAGGTGTTATGACAATATCTTCATATACTTCTGGGAGTTGATTTCCAACGAACCAAGTTATCTCCAACTTTCCATTCACATTTTTCCACCCGAAATCTGTTGGTGACATCTAAGTGACCATTCGAAAGTAGGCATTCCTCCATAAGCATGCGATGTATTGCGTTCGTAATAATTGTTGCCGTAGCTCTGATTGGCATGGGGGCAAGTTACAAGCGTCATAATAACACTGCGCGCGATAGCCGTCATTTAATGATGTTTTCTCTGAAATTCCAATTTCACTGTAGGTGCTGCGTGATTTTCTTCGAACCGGCTTGGTTCGGCGATACTCCAAAATCACCATGCATTTTTTTAATGTTTCTGGTGTAAATTTTATTAATTTTTCATGTATTTCTTGACCACAAAATACACAGTTCATTCTTTTATCATTATTATCACTCATTGTAGTAATATATTTAAAACTTACTGTATTTAATTCACTAAATTTTTGAAAATACAATAAACAAACGTTATACATCTAAGAGCACAAACGTGTTGTTGTGATCAGCTGGAATAACATCATGGCGGCAGAAAGTAATGTGGGGATGGTGCGAGAGAGTGAGAAATAGAGAAAGAGTGAGAAGGGGAGAGAGGCGCGGAGTGAGAAATACATTATTCTTAGCTCCTGCACGTACTACACTTGATTGATGAAATTAGCTTGTTCGGCTAGTGAAAATCGTCAGATTATATTATTTCCGTGATCCTTACATGATTTCCATTAAAATAAAAAAAAATTCAACCGCGCTTGAATATGTCCAGGTGACTTTTTTTTGCAACTTTCTCACTCGTTCATTTTCTTAAGTCACGCTAAAACCATCAGAATTTTGAAATGTACACTTTTCTGCATGTAATTAACTTACCTTGTCTTAATCTGACGAGCTCGAGTTACTTTAAGGATCGATTTTTTTTTACTAATTTGATCGGCTGCCCTAGACGCACCCCCTATATTTAAGGTTCATAACAGGTTGATAGTTCATAACAGGGTACAAACTTTTTTCCTTTATAGTATTCTGCCGAGCTTGCAAAAATCCTAAAATCCCCTCTTGGGCTCCCCTACTATTAGTTTATATTCTCTGATTGGTACTTTCTTATAGTTTAAAAATCTTTTTGAGAATCTCGAATAGACATTAAGTATTCGCGATAGATTCGTGAGCTCGAGGCGCACTCATATCTCGTGCTTATGAAACATGTAAAGATTTTATGGTGGTTTTATCAAGTTTTCACACAAATATTTTTCAGTGGTCATTGTGTTTTTGTAAAAAAGGATGACTTCAAAGTATGAGTAATGAAAAAATCGATAAAACCATGATTCAAAATTTACATACATCGTAAGATTCAACATTTATCATCCTCGGTGAGCAACGAATTCTCCTGCGGAACTAACATGTCGTCAGAACTAGGGCCTTTTGTGTGATTACTGAATAACGTAATAATATTTATACTTACATTTTTTTCATTACATTATCTAAACTAGCTTAACATGTTAATCGGTACGTCAATTCGAGAATAAAGTAACCATGTTATAAAACAAAAGTGAGTTTGTGATTGTCTAAATTATTATATTATTTTTAATATGCAGATAATATCTAATAATATTTACCGATAAAAATAAGTTCTCAAAGTTACTAATTGTAAGCTTCATATTTGTCGTAATTTTTAATCCTACAAAATTCTCAAAGGTCACTACAAGCAAAAAACTTAGAGCGAAAGTGAATTAAAATATTTGTCCGCCACACATAAGAAATGCTGCTTCTTCATTAACCATAAACAATGTTGAAACAAATTGATTGTTTATGATTGAAGTTCGTGAGCCCCGTTTCAGTATAACTGAACTTGGCTTGTTGTTAGCGCGACTTGCGCTACATGTACATGCATCTTAAGAATATCCAAAATAAGAAAATCAATATTTTAAATTCAGCAGTATGTGAAAGATTAAGGAAAACTACAGACAAGAAACTTAGTGCAAATACATTACAGATGATGGAAAGAAAAAGGCTGACTGAGAGAGACACAGAGGATTTTAAACAACTGAATAAAAATATCAAGAAAGAAGTAAGGAAAAACACTAAAACGTTCAAAACAAAATTAATACACGAAACAATTGAAAGAAACGTAAATATGAAAGTTTTGAGGTCAGGTCTCTCAAGATGACGAACCAAAATAACAAAATTAAAGAAAAGAGAAGCGGTGACAGTAACACATGTAGATGATATCGTAAAGGCTGTGGAAGCATTCTATGCGGACTTATACTCCTCGATCAATACGGATCCAGATCCAACAAAAACAGTAAAACAAATAAAAAATGAATGATCAGAAGATTTGCCGGAGATATCGTTAGATGAAATAAAAAGAGCACAAAAACAGATGAAGGATGGAAAATGCCCGGGCGAGGATCAAATTACAACTGAGATGTTAAAGATGGGTGGAGACAGTCTTGAAAAAGCGATACAAACACTTATGAATAAATGCTTACACGAAGGTAGAGTACCAAAACAATGGTATAACGCACAAGTCGTACTTCTCTTCAAAAAAGGGGACACAACAAATATAGAAAACTGCCGTTCTATCAGTTTATTAAACCACCTATATAAACTATTCACCCGCATATTGACAAATCGCCTGACTGAAAAGCTTGATTATTACCAGCCTGTGGAGCACGCTGGCTTCGACGTGGATTTAGTACGATAGATCATATCCTAGCCCTACGCACAGTTCTAGAAAAAATCGAGGAATATAACATTCCTATACACCTGGCATTTGTAGATTTTCACAAGGCTTTTGACTCTATAGAAACATGGGCGATCTTGAAATCACTTAATAATGCTAGTATTGACTCCAGGTATACCACTATCATACAGAACATATATAAAAACGCAACTATACAAGTTAAAATCGACGAAGACACAAAAACCGAAAAAATGAACGTTATGAGAGGTGTGCATCAGGAAGACGTCATCTCTCCGAAACTATTTACGCTAGGTTTGGAACATGTCTTTAAAAAACTAAATTGGGATGAGAAAGGTTTGAGAGTCGACGGTTCTTATCTTAGTCATCTTCGTTTCGCCGACGATGTTGTTGTCATGTCTAGCAACCCAGAAGAGCTAAAACAAATGCTTCAAGATTTCAATGAAGAGGCGGGAAAAGCGGGACTTAAGATGAAGTTGGGGAAAACTAAGTTAATGAGCCCTGACGCAAATGTACAAATAGAGATTCAAAATGAAATCATAGAGATTGTCCAAGAGTACATCTATTTAGGCCACGTCATGAAACTGGGCAAAGAAAATCAAACGGCGGAAATAACAAGGAGAATAGAGCTGGCATGGGCTACCTTTGGAAAGTTGCAGAACGTATTAAGAGATAGAAACACACCAATCAGCCACGGAAAGTGTATAATACGTGTGTCTTACCTGTTGCTACTTACAGCATGGAAACGATAACACTAACCAAACAAAATGCAAATAGGCTCTGAGTCACTCAACGCTCCATGGAGAGACAAATGTTAGGAATCTCGTTACGGGATAAAATACGAAATCAAATAATAAGATCAAGAACCAAAGTAGTTGACGTCATTGAATGCGTATCACGACTAAACTGGCAATAGCCGGGGCACATAGTTAGACAACAGCCCGATAGGTGGACGAGTAAATTACTGCAATGGCGACCGCGAGAAACGAACCGAAATCGTGGCAGGCCACAACGCAGATGGGTAGATGATATAAGACAGTTTGCTGGAAAAGACTGGCTCCAGAAGGCGAGAAACAGATCCCAGTGGACCATCGGAGAGGCTTATGTCCAGGAGTGGACGTTAATGGGCTGAGAAAGAAGAAGAAGAAATATGTGATTTACGATTTTTTTTTGAAAACTGAAAAAAACTTTCGTTTTGTTTGTGGGTTGAAATTTTTCCTAAAATTTTTGGTTATTCTATTTTTAAATATATAGAACCAATTCCATTTTTAAGTAAATAACCAGAAATTGATGAAAGTTGAATATTATGTTTCTATTACAACTCAAAGAGGGTTTAAGAAAACTGAATTTTTATGTCCTAAGGGCATGCAAGTCAGATATCGCTTTATAGATATTTTAGTTTATATTGGCGCCAGAAACAGAACAGTTATTTACGGAATGTTGAATTACGAATGAAGGTAAATAAAACAAAAAAAACGATATCATTTTAATTGAGGATAAGATGAAAGTATAGAAAGATGATTAATTAAATTTTTCCAGATACGAATGATAATTTTATGACGAGAGCTGGAGCGTTTATTTTTTTCTAACTAAAAAATGCGCGCCAAGTTAACTGACAGGAATCTTCATTTAAAAGCTTTTAGATAATGATAATATACAAATATAAAAAAAATAAGAATATTGAAAAATAATTAGTTGTTATAACAAATAATATCACAAATATCAGCACACAATATATTACATATTATGCCATAAGAAAGCACAGGCAATCTTTCATTGATCTGAAATATTATCTAGGGGTCATTGAAAATATGTCATGAGTAATAGCAAGATTGTTATAGTTTATACATATTTTAAATATTGGCAATCTCATTATTACATTATTAAGAGCAGAAGGTAGATAAAAAAAACGAGATGATTTATTACTAATGGTTACAACTTTGATGCAGCAGTTCGGAACAGTTTTTATGAAAATATCAATTTTAAATAGAGTCTTCTACTTGACAGTGCTGTTCGTGTTTATTAGCTTGCTTGAACTCCAAATACTTTGTTATGTAAGGCTTCCTTAAAATTTTTGTCGGAATGTAAATTAAACAATAATGGAGAGAACATACATCCCTGTCTAACGCCTCGTTGAATTTGGCATTCTTTGGTAATCCTACTATAATTAGGATCACTGCACTCTGACACTAATATAGATTCTTTATAATCCGCACATCTTTACCATCCACAACAGCATTCATCAGTATATCTATGAGTTTCACATGCTGTACCCTGTCAAACGCTTCCTCGTATTCAGTAAAGCATACGAAAATGTTTTTACGTTGGTCTCCACATTTTTTGAAAAGTATATTTAGACCAAATAGCGCATCTCCAATACCAAGGGCATTTCCAAACCCAAACTGAGTCTTATCTAGGCCTTTTTAGCATTTGTTTCTTCTTCTACAGGGAATAATACTCAGATAAACCTTCAAGGTGTGACCATGAGACTTATTAACCTGTGTTCGTCCTTTTGGCACGTTGTTTTTTTTTTTTGATAGTGTTGTAAAAATAGATATCAACCATTCTTCTGGTATTTCTCCAGTGTTGTATACAAAATTAAAAAACTTAGCTTCATATCGACATTGTCTTCATGAATCAGGAGCAGGAGTTCCACTGGAATGTCGTCTGGGTCGGTGATTGAAACTCTAGGCATTAAGGATTTCTTGTTCATCAATGAGAGGTTTGCTTGTTGTATCTACTGTTGTGTCTTAAATATAGCATAGTTAAAAAATTTTCGATACTGTTTCGAGACTATTGACATACTAGTCATAAGAGGGACTTCTAACAACGGATCTAGCCTAGATAGCACATAGGAGATATGCAGAATTTCAAGAGACTGATTGATTTCAAAGAGCTCATAGGTTCAGATCTTAATTCCCAGCATTATCAGAGATCATTCACAAATATTGTTATCGTGCAGGTTGAACAAATGCTTAGAGACAAAGCGCACTCCCAAATTGATACGCTGTTCCACTCTCCCCAACACCTGCAAATTCAGAAGATATTGGTGACTTATCACTGTTTTCTTGGAAGAGAAAGTTAGATTATTATATTTAGCGACATTAAGGGGTAATTTATTATTAAAGCACCAGTTATTTAAAGAATTTAAATCTTGCTGAAGCTAAAAATAATCGTGCTCAGTTAGAATAATTTTTAATATTTTTAGATTATTTGTAAAAAGTACAAAACGACTTCTTAGGTGTCAGGCAAATCGTTGATAAATAATGAAAATGAGAATGAAAGGCTCTGCTGGTGGCAGTAAATGGTATTGGTATCCTCTTAATTCAGCAAACATCTGGCGATTAAATAGATAATCATGGATAAAGTAACACAGGGAATCAGAGAAGCCAATTTTTGAAAGTTTATCCAGAAGGATAGAATGATCCAACTTGTCGATATCATCGGTAAAATGGCTGTAATCAAGGTTCATCTACTACTGACAGCTTAATACTTCACTAACAATAAGCAAAATAGGATAAATGAGTGTTTTTAGAGGAGGAGAAGCCATGCTAAAGGGGAGTATTTACTAATTTTGGCTGTGGAAAAAGTCCCAAATTCCAAAAATTTTGGCAAAAGAACTCATTAGACAGATTAGACGGTAGTTCTCGATGGAATCAATGCATCCTTTTTATGAATATCCGTTTGACCTGTGGCAGTTTCCAATAGATCGGAAAGGTACTCGTACGCCAGCTCAGGTTGAATATTATAGAAAGCTGTCGAGCAAAAACATTTCTGCAGTTTCTAACAACAAAGCAAGGTATTCCGTCGGGTTCCATCATTATTTTGGGCTTAAGCTTCACCAGCGTATCCAAAACTTCCTCGTTAGTAAGTCTTCCAGCGTGATGTGGATATTTGAGGGAGAAATTGTATCTGCAAGGTTATTAGTTGTCGTCACAGAAGTGAAAACGCTTTTAAAGAAAGACTTAAAGCATTAGCAATGCCTTCAATAAGATTGCTTTGCTAACTCTATGATATAAATTTTATTTTGTTATTTGAGAGAAATGTTAAATTATCTTTAACATTCTGCCTGTATTTGCACAAATGCGTTTTATTCTAATTTTTATCTCCTGAATCTCTAGATGATCATGTGCGGGTGTCGTTTTCGATTCAGTCAAATAATTGAATGAAAATAGAGTTTATAACGATTTTTGTTAGTTCGTCCATTTCAGTCTTTTTCTTGATTTAATCAAATATTGACAAAAGAATTTCTTGAATATTTTGTTGTATTAAAAAATAAGAATAAGTTAATAATAATTAACGCTTAACGCTTCATATCTGCCATTTTGGGATCGATGCGTTTTATTATGTACATAATTTTATTAAAAAAGTAATTTGAGTGATTCAGCATTTATAGATTGGCTCAATCGAAATTATAGCAAACTGAGAACAAGAATTTTACCTTATTTGGTTAATTATTTCGGGTGTTGGAACAATTAAGTGAATCATACATTGTTAACCAGTCTATGCCATGAACACAATACTGACTCCGAACAGTATACCGTTCTCTACCCGTTATCTTTGGTAATTTTCTGCAATGTCACCACTATTGGTTAACGACCGGTAAAATTTTTTTTTCTACCTAATGAAAATGCAGCAGTATTTTGATACCTGAGGATACAGCGACATCTTTTTTTTGTGTTTTTTTATAGATAATAGATTATTGAACCGCTGGCAAACTCCGATACATGACGCGGAATGAATATTTTAAACAATATAATTTAATCCTTATGTAAATATTATATTAATATGTTGGAATAAGTTCTGAGTCATTATTTTAAATTATAATCTGCTTTAGGTTTTAAAATGTTTGCATATTTTCACGATACGACCGCATTTGTATATAGCGTTATTTACTACCCTTATCTGTATCCATTTTATACAGTTTGTTAAATAAACCACCATAAAAAGTGTTTACACAACCTTTTGATAGGTAAAAAGATGATATTTTGGCATCCTAAGAATTTTTGTTTAAATGGTATCTACTTGCATTATTTTCGGTGTTTTTTCTTTCTTATAAAATAGAGAATATTAACAACTAAAAATGAAAACGAAACAAAGTGCAGGTCATGGTTAATAATGTGTCGCAAGTTATTATAAGGTTCTATATTAAATTCAAATGGCAAATTTAGACCGGATAAATACTATTCGTCGCGTGCAAGACATGCGATTTGCCAGTTGCGGTCATGCTATTGGTGGATTGATCATGAACTTTGACGTATTCCAGGCGGGAAGTGTAACAGGTGCGTTTCAGTAGCATAGTGATAGTTCCTGAATTTGTCCAGCTTTTAATTTGTGTTTTTTTCTTTATCTAATAAATATTAATTTAATATAAGATGTGATTCTTTTTCTTCTTCTTCTTTCAGTCCTTTGCCATCTATTACTCGAAGTAGGACTCCTCTCGTCTTTTCCACACTATTCTGTCTTTAGCTCTCTGGTACTAATGTTTGTCGACCTGTTGTTGTATGTCATCGATCCATTTCCCCAGCGGTTGTTCCACACTTCTTTTGTGTTGTTTCGGTCTCCATTGTAGTATGCGTTTCATCTAACTCTCATCTGCTTCTTGTCTAGCAACGTGTCCTACCCAAGTCCATTTTAAAGTTGTCACACGTTTTATTATATCCTCTACTTTGGTTCGTAGATGTATCTCCTCATTTTATATGTGATCAGTAAGAGTTACTCCCAGCATAATTCGTTTTATTGCACATTGGAAGCTTATTAGCTATCTTCACCGTTTGTGTTGTTGTTTCTAGCCCATACGTCATTATAACGAGAATCCCTGTGTTAAAAACTTTGGTCTTAACGTTGATCGGTATATTGGGACCTTTAGGACGTAGCTCAGTCTCTCGGTGGCTGCCCATATCATTCTAATCCTCCTACTCAATTTGGTCATCCTCTGTAGCTCCCGCAAGCTGTTACCGATTAGGACCACGTTGTCTGGAAATCGGAGGTGGATCATGTATCTTCCATCTACGTTTATGCCTTTTTTTCCCAATTCAGCTGTTTGAAGACCTCCTTTAATGACAGCGTAAAAAGTTTCGGCGAGATAGTGTCTCCTTGTCTTATTCCCCTTTGTAAAGCCATTTTATCGGTTGTTCGTTTGTCATTAATACTAACTTGTATTGTAGCCTTTTCATATAGGTATTTAAGAAAGTCTCGGTATCTCGAATCTGTTCTAGCATTGTTCATAGTCTGAAATATTGACCATAGTTCTACCGAATCAAATGCTTTGTTGTAGTCGATAAAAACCAAATGAATTGGGACATTGTATTCATTGAATTTCTCAATTAGAATTTTGATGTTCTGTATTTGCTTGATGGTACTGCAACCTTTACGAAACCCTGCTTGTTCCAGTGATTGATAATTATCGAATTTGTTTGTGAGTTTATTGATTATTATTTTTCTTACTACTTTATATGGGTGTGGGAGTACTTATTGGGCGATAGTTTTCTATAATTAATATGTCTCTTTTTTTTTGTATAAAAGAATAACTGGAGCATTTAACCAATTATCGCGGACCTTGCTGCTTTGTAAATATTTATTTAGAATAATATCCTTGGCTACCCCACCTAGTTGTATCATCTCTCGGGTGATTCAGTTTTCTCCGGGAGCTAGGTCTTTTTTCATTTGAGATATGGCTAAATTTACTTCCTCCATTATGATATCCGGAATTTCTTCCGAGTCACTGTTGGTAAGGTTTTTAGACACTTCTACATTATCTGGTTTTGGATTTATTTTAAGATATTATTATTGAACGAAATTGATGTCATTTTTAGATTTGTTCAAGGGCTACATGCCCAATGAGTGGTATAAAAATATAGACATAAAAAAACTTTACCTTTTAAATACCTATCGAGTAGTATAAGGGTGTTCTATAGTTAAGTCTTCGCGTTTTGATAGAATACGCCAAATAATCCTTTTCTGAACCATTTTGTGTTTTTTGAAGAGATGTTCTAATGTATTTAGTTGCCTATGGCATTTGGAAATTACAGCGATAAGAATAATAATCAGGAATATCTTTATAAATGTTCAGAAACTGAGAACGCGATTTATAGTCGTCCAACAGGCTATAATAGCAATAGTGGTAATAACATATTAAGAATAGCACAAAAGAGAAGCAAAATATTTATAGTAGATGTTCGAAATGTCGATCATCCATTTCCAAACACTTACATATTCTTTTTTCGAAACTACCGTTAACTCTGGACAACATTTGCGGGGTTACAATTTGAAAAGCATCTCTTTTGCGTATTTTCATATTTTGTGGTGTTGTCGGGAGCGCATTGTAGACAAGTCCTTTTATTTATTCCCATAAAAAGAAATCTGATGGAGTTTAGTTCGGAGATCTCGGGGGCCAATTTTGAAATCTGTCTCTCCCAATCCACCTGTTTCGAATGTTGACATGTAAAAATTGCCGAACTTTGCGATGATAATGAGACGGAGCTCCATCCAGTTGAAGCTACACAGCTATCCTAATATTTAAAAGGACATATCCTAATAACACTGGAAGTTGGTGTAAAAGAAATTCGCGAAACGTTAAACCATTTAAAGGTTCTTCAAAAATGTAGGGTCCAATTAAGTATGGACTCAGTATTCCTCCCCACATATTAACCGACCACCTTTCTGATTTCTCATAACTCTATATTCATGCGGATTTGAACCAGAATAGTAATGGAAGTTGTCTCTATGCACGAACCCTTGAAAAGTACATTCATCACTAAACAACACGTTATCAAAAAAGTGTTCATTTTCTGTCCCTTTAGTTAACACCCACGAGCAGAATTCAGTTCTGTTGTCAAAATCATTGCCGTGGCGCTCTTGCCAAAGCTGGATTTCATAAGGATGAAATATGTATTTGTTAAGAATCTTTGAAACCCTCGCTTGGCTATATTCCGAAATATAATTCTGGCTAATATTGGGATTTTCGATTACTGAACCAAGTACAGTAAAAACTTTTCTTCATCCTCAGTGACAGGTTTTCCTATAACAGGTTTTTTATAACTGATACTTCCACTTTTCCGAAACTGATTTAAAAGTTTCACAAAAACGACTGGTTTAGGATGGTTTCTTTCAGGAGACCTTTGAGCATATACTCGAGAAGCCAACAAACAATTATGATGACATTCTTCAAGGATAATCAATCAATACGCTGTTCTTTTGGATAAATCTTCATTTTGACAAAACAATTACACAACAATATTCAAATAATTCAATTCAATAAATGAAGTTTCACAGTTACAAAAAATAATACCGCTATTATAGCAACAGGTTTTGCAGACTAAACTGACAGATTAAATGAATTATCTGACGTTTCTAAATACCATAGGCAACTAGATACATTAAAACATCTATTCAAAAAACACAAAATGGTACAGAAAACGATTATTTGGCGTATTCTGTGAAAACGCGAAGACTTAGATATAGAACACCCTTATACCATTAGATAGGTATTTAAAGGGTACATTTTCTGCTAATTTAAAAAGTATAGCGTTCTATTTGAATTAATCAAGCTATAGCCACTTAAAATTCTTATTTGATTAGTTTTAATTTTTAGACACCCTGTATAATATAACAAGTTTATTATAATTGGTACATAAAACATGATTTATTGTTACACTTCACTGTAGATTTCGGGTACATAACTGAAATACTTCTTAAGTATTTGAAACATGAAAATTAGGTTAGGTTTTGTCATAATGCAAATTATTTAAAAACCCTTAAGGTTTAGATGCTATAAACCTTATTAAAATAGGCATTTATTTTGATTGGAGAATTGAAAAATGCAATAATATACAGGGAGTTCCATTTAAAAAACACAAGTTTGATACTTTCAGAGCTTTTGGGGCACCCTGTATAATATGAAAATAATTTTAAAAAGTAACTATATTAGACCCCATATGTCACGTATTTTGGCCGCAATATCTCGAGCCGTATAGGGTGAATAACCCTGTATAAATGTATTTAAAATAATGTAACCATCAGTGAAAGCTATAAAGAATCATGTGCATTAGATGAGCGCCTGTATGTAGATTTGCACTTTTCTTCACACGCAACGGCTCGTATGAAATGTTATTTGTGTACAGCGTTGATAAGCAACAAAAACATTATATTTCCGCATTGTGATTAATTTCAGATTGTTGTTCTTGACTTCCACTATCAATTACTGGGCGCTGAATTTCAGAATATTTATTTATTAAAAGTTTTTCATGTTAAAAAGTGACAAAAATTCCACATTATAAATGTTTAACGATATTTAACTTAAAAATTTTGCTCGGACGGAAAAATCACAAGATACACTTTTTGCTTAGCATCAGTTGAGAAAGACGAAATGTTTATTAAAAAAAAACAATTTTTTTAAACATTAACAATTTTTTTGTTTATAACCCATTACTTGCCGTTTTTCGGGAATCTACCCTCGCTATTCGTAATTAGTGGGTTAAAACACATATAAAAAACTCTGATAAAGCTACGAAAACACACTGTGCTCCCCGACTAACTCCCCCCCAAAAAACCGCATCACTTATTTTAGAAGAGTCCGAAAAAATAAAGATTAAAGAAAAACATTTTGTTACTAAATATATTGATGTTATCCAAAATGCAACATACTGTATTTACAATACCTTGTTTGATATTGAATATTGAGGCTGCAATTGTGTGTTGAGCCATTGCATTGTTTCAGTCAGACTTCATATTGACACAATAACAATAGCCATTGGCTGGTGTTCGTTATTATTCGGAATAACATAAAACAAACTAGATTTGGCCATTTTCCGTAAATAACAACTGAACCAATATATGGCACTAATAATAGCTAAAATGTTCCACTCAGCTTAAATGAATGTTGTCCGTTAGTATTGATGGTTGGTTGAGTTAACTGTAAAATTAACCGCAATAGATTTAAGTTATAACAAAGCGTAGGAAATATTTTTATTAATGTTAAGCTCCCAAAAATATTTCTTATTATTTTAATTGTGTAAAGTATCTGTGAGGAAATCAAGGAAGGGATAATTTTTAAAAGAAAAACTCATTTAGTTAATTCTAAAGTACTTGTGATATAGTAATTAAATTCTTAATAATAGATGCAGATACTAAACGTTCATAAAACTCATACGCATAATTTCTGGACAAACATATAAATTCGTCGTCATAAAATACGAGGTTTGTCCCAAAAGTATCGAGCCTGCATTCATATCTCCGCGTCAAAACTTCTGAGCGACCTCTGTGGGGCATGGGCGTCACCAGTAAGTCTTCAAGAACTCATTGGTGTGCGCAGTTACAGACTGGATGTGTTAGTTCGTGAACGGTGTGCGTTTGTTTGCAGTGTCTTTTTTTCGTTCGTCGCATTTTGTTATTGTAAAAAATGACGGAAAAATTAGATTTTGCATCAAGTCTTGCTTTAATCTTGGAAAAACTTGCTCGGAAACAAATAATATGATGAATAAGGCATTTAGAGAAACAAAGCGACAGTCTTCACAGTGGAAACATTCTGAATCACCAAGACCAAAAAAAGCACGTCAAAGTCGGAGCAAAGTGAAGACAATGTTGACTGTCTTCTTTAAATATGAAGGTGTTATGCACCACGAATATGCTCCGAGAGATCATACCATCACTAAAGAATACTACGTTGAAGTATTGAAAAGATTGCGTGACGCAGTCAGAAGAAAACCGCCACAGCTTTGGACAAGCGGTGATTGGCTGCTTCACCACGATAATGCGCCAGCGCATTCATCGAACCGTGTGCACCAATATTTAACAAAGCACCAAGTCGTACAGCTTCGCCAGCCTCGGTACAGTCTCAACGTAGCTCCTTGCGACTTTTGGCTCTTTCCTAGACTAAAAATGCCGTTAAAAGAACACCGGTCCGATGACAAAGAGACGGTTGAAACTAATGCGACGAATGCACTGAAGGAAATTCCGAAAACTGACTTCCAGGACTGCTTCATGAAGTGGAAACACCGCTGTGAACGTATTATTCAATTAAATTGGGACTACTTTGAAGGATGTCACTCACCGGATGATAAAGAATAACACGAATGCGGAGATATGAAGGTAGACTCGATACTTTTGGGACAAACCTCGTATATGAATATTCACTCATATAAATATCCAAACAGCAAGGATTTTTGAATGCTCTTAAAAAATACATTTTTCACATTTAATTTGGGCGATTAAAAAAATATTTTGCTTATTTAAAAAGCGCACTTCTTCTGTTTTAATGATCGTTGTAATATTTTGAAAATTTGCGAATCTACAAACAATTGAAGTATTGAAAATCGAAATACTAATTTCGATTATTTGAAATATAAATGCTTACCAAATCGAAAGTTTTTGAGCTTTTTAAACATTTAAAAGGCTTGAAAACTGATGATTCTACAGACAGTTGAATTTGAAAATGCTGTGAAAAATTGCGTTTATTTCAAATCTCACCAAATCGTAAGTTTTGGAACTTTTTAGATGTTTAAAAAAGAAAAAGAAGCGTCTTTTGAAAACGAGTTTTTTAAGCGTCTAAAAAGACTGAAAACTCGTGATTCTGCAGGCAGTTAAAGTGGAAAAAGTCCAGAGAAATTCTGTTTACTTCGTTTAAAAAAGAAAAAGAAGCGTCCTTTGAAGGCGCGTATTCTTGTTAAAGAATCTAAAAAGCTTAAAAACTCGCGATTTGGCAAGCATTTAAAGTTAAATAAACATAATTTTTCACAGTATTTTTCAAATTCAATTGCCTGTAGAATCTCCAGTTTTGAAGCTTTTTATACGCTTCAAAAGCGAAAGTACACGTCTTCAAAAGACGCTTTTTTCTAAATGTCTAAAAAGCTCTAAAATTTTCGATTCGGCAAACTTTTCAGTTAAAATAATCGGAATCAGTACTTCTATTTGTGATACTTGAATTGTTTGTAGACTCGCAAGTTTTCAAGCTATTGCAACGATTAAAAAACCAAAAAAAGTGCTTTTTTAACAGGCAAATTTTCTTTTTTTAAGCGTCCAAAAAGCTTGAAAACTCGCCATTCTAGAGCCAGTTTGAGCAATCGCTTATCTTGATATTTTCCATGGTTTTAAATGGGAAAAATACGTTTTTTTTTACCGGCATCCTAAAAATTCTTGCAGTTTGGAAATTTATATAAGTGAATTCTTGTATATTTTATGGTGACGAATGATCAAGTTTATTCAGTTTTTGTCGTCATTTTCATGAAGACTTTTTACCCATTGAGGACCCATGTGTGTGAGTAGAAGGACTTAAGAACAAAATTGGGAAACTAATAATATTGTGTGACGATGGTACCGTGAATGAGATGATTCATGGTGCGGGACGTAGTTGAAGAAATGAATTTGTTATATCATTTAGTACGATATTTAGATATGATAAAGTTGTCCGCAAGATAGGTATCTCGAATGTTAACGATATCCCCAAAGCGAAATCGTGTAGTAATTTCAAAACTTCTTTTAGAGAAAAACAAGATATTTTTCGACATATTCGTTATGATGAATTAATCAGAATTCCATCACTATGATCCCTAAACTAGAAGTCGTAGTAATGAATGGAGTTTTCGTCAAATAACTATTCAATTTTGTAAAGGTTATGGTCTTTTTTTCATGCTTAAGGGATTATTTTTTTGGTTATTTACAGACATGGCACATAATAATAATACCTTATTATCTCCAAGATGTATCAAAATTACATAACGTAATAAAAAAAGTATGTAATTTTCTATTATACAATAGATCCAGTTTTACATCTTGTATTATCATGGTTACTGTTAAGAAAGCATGTGAAAATGCTTCAAAACTCAACTTGATCCCTAAGGATTATCGCCCCTTTTCACTAACTAAAGACTAACTAAAACCCAATATTCAAGGTGAAAAGTTTTTCAGCAAAGAAGAAGTTATCACCGCCACAAATCAGTGGTTTGATGAGGTTGGATTACCTTTTTTCCAGGAAGTTATGGAAATGGGAAATTGGAAATTGGAATACACATTGAAAGTAATTTTAGTGAAAAGGCAAACACAGCTTTCGTCCAGTTCTTATTCCAAATCGGTCAGGGGTGGACTCTAGGAATCAATCATTCGTCGCTCGTGAAAACCGCTTATAAAAAAAAATTAGTATAAAATATTAAAAAATCAAAACCAAGGGGCCGTTAAGCACTTTAAAAATAAGTGTTAGTTTTTAGTATTCTTGTAATGTTTGCAGAATTTAAACACTAATTTTTCAATATTAGAGAAAACTATTTTAGTGTTTTTTGTTTTGGAATAATTTATTAAAAAAAAAAAAACAATAATTTTCGATCATATGCGTTTATAAACTTTTTTAACAATCTTTGACAGTTTTTGAATATGTATTTGGGACTTTGTTTGGATAGTTTAGAAATTTTTAAATTAGAGTCGAATTCTTGCTTGAAGTGGTTTTTGTAAGAGGGCGTAACATGCATTTAGCAGCGGAATCCAGACCTTTTTTTATCCTCTTTTTAGCATTAAACAGTTTTGCTAAATGGTGAATTGGTCTATTTATAACATTCTTTCGTTTTCACGAGTTTATTTAATTAAAATTTATATTTCACTGCTTTTTCGGATCCCTCATTGAACCTCGGTATTCCTCTTGTAACAACCGACAAATCTCATTTATGTAAGTGTTGTTTGCATTGTTATCTTAGAATAATTGTGTTCCCTCATTCAACAACCCTCCTTCCATTTTTAATTTTAATTAAAATTGAATTATTTATAAAAAGTTGATGCTGGTAGCCGTTACTATGTGGTAGTTAATCATCTTCGGGAAATGTTTAAAAATGAACTATGTTTTATACCGCTAAATTTATTTAGAAAACAGTGACTGCAGTTTCAACTCACAGAGTCATTTTCAAACTGAATTACAAAGGTAGACTAAGTATTTAATAAAGATTTTCTCATGTTTCTGTACTGAATACTTAGTCTACCTTTGTAATTCAGTTTGAAAATGACTCTGTGAGTTGAAACTGCAATCACTGTTTTCTAAATAAATTTAGTGGTATAAAACATAGTAGTCCCTTTTTAAACATTTCCTGAATTATTTATATTAATACTATTTTTATGTATTTTAAGATGTACTAATATGTTGCTGTTTTCTTAGTTTAAGATGATACATGTTATTGTAAAACCAGCAATTTGTTATTTACAAAAAAATTTGGAAACATAAAGAAGGCTTTTTTCCTTTTTTTCTTCATTTTTTAACCAACTTTTAAAAGAAGGAGGTTCATAATTCAACTGCTATGTACACATAAATTTATGTACGTCGATTAAATCGGAAACTATTTGAATAAAATTTTTATATTCAGAAAGTTGCTGCGGTGATCCCATATCATTTTCGCTAAAATTGGTCTAGTAAAATCCAAGATGGCGCATAGAATATAGTGGACAAAAAATTATTTTTGTCCGGTTTTCTTCAAATTTGATATGAGGAAGTGTTCGGGGGGCTGGCACATAACGAATCTAAAATTATTAAAAAAAAATCATGAAGACGGATTTTTTACAATTTAATATAGCAGATTCCATATGAGGAACTAAAAATTCTGAGGCGTATGTTACGGAACTTAAATTAACTTTTTTTAAACTCAATATGTACGATAAAATATTTTGGTGTATATGTAATTCTCCTTTCAGGCAGAGAATATGAAAAATATATATACAAACAGTTTATTTCTTGCAAAAATCGCTTTGGTCCTCTCTCCATACGCGTTTCGATCACCTCATGATCTCGTCAGTGGAGCTGCATCGACCGAGAGCAACATTAGCAGGAAATAACTGATATGTGAACCATAAATTTCAAGGTATGTCGGCAGGATATTGTACCTGCCATCTACCAACTTCGATGTCAGACTGAAAAATATCGCCAGTCGAACGACATCTATGAATCATCGGAGTAACGTGAATTTTTTTTAAAAAATCAAAATTTCAGTAAGAAATAAAGAAATCTTTCTGACGTATTTAAAGTAATTAAATACGACAGAAAGATTTCTTTATTTCTTACTGAAATTTTGATTTTTTAAATGAAATTTATGGTTCACATATCAGTTATTTCCTGCTAATGTTGCTCTCGGTCGACGCAGCTCCACTGACGAGATCATGAGGTGATCGAAACGCGTATGGAGAGAGGACCAGAGCGATATTTGCAAGAAATAAACTGTTTGTATATATATTTTTCATATTCTCTGCCTGAAAGGAGAATTACATATATAACAAAGTATTTAAATACTGCAGAAAGATTTCTTTATTTCTTACTGAAATTTTGATTTAAAAAAAAAACTATAAAATATGTTGGACTAAAAAATTTACATATCACAAGTTCTTTAATTATTGCTTTTGGGGGATTTGCAGGACCTAGATTACGAACCTTAAATTAATTCCTTAAAATTCAAGATAGCCTATTTACTATGACAGATTAAATATTTGTTTGATACAATTTTACTCAAAACTGGTATTTGGAGAATTCTCAGAATCAAAGAATTTTTTATTGTTTGATTTAGTATAGTGGGTACTTTTTTTTGCCCTTGGAAACGTTGCGAGGCACATTATACATCCCGCATACTACTAGTTCAAATAATTTATGGATATCATAACGAGTTCAAAGCTAAAATTTTTGTAAAAAAATTGAACCGCGCCAAAAAATGAAAAATAACAACATAGATTTCTGTTTGAAATTGAAATTTTTGGAGTCGGCGCCAAATTATTACCAAATAAAACAAATCATTACTAGCACGAGACTGCAAAATAAAGTATTTTTTAATTTTCTTTCGCGAATTACATTGAGTCAAGTAATAATTGGGCGCCGACTTCTAAAATTTTAATTTCATATACAAATTTATATTGCTATTTTTCACTTTTTAGTGCATATTTAGAAGTTGGCTCAATTTTTTTCCAAAAATTTTATTTTTAAATGTCAAGCATCTTATGTTTAGCATATCGAACTGGACAGAATTAAATCCATTCCCTGGAGACGTCCCTGCAAAGCAGCGTGGGCAGCACAATCCAAAATGCTGTTTTGTTCTAAACATCCATTCGGCTGCGTTATTAAAATTAACATAATTCTCTGTTATTTGAACCGATTTTGGTAAAGCTTTGATAAACCAGATAATGATCAAGGTTGCCAAGAGCATTTAATAAGCCTATATGAAACTGCGTAGGCTGATAATGATTAATAGTTTTCAGCTCAATATACTTCGGGTTTAGTTTCGAACTTTACATATAAATCAAAATGAATTACCAATCTAGAATGAAGTAATAATTGAAATAAATGATGCGGTATCCCTATTATATGTATTATCACATACTAAATAATGTGCGCTATTTGTAGAAGGCGAGTCATTTTTAAGTTTCCTTAGGGAGAGTCAGTCGTTTCTTTTATAAAGATTAATACTGACCATATTTTTCATTTAGGTCTTGTTGATAGGTAATTATTAAAAATATTTTACAGTAAGTCTATTTGTATACGTTGATTATCAATGAAGATTTTAAGTAAAAGGCGACAATAGTTTTTAAAAATTAGCCAAAAACGAACTCTTTTGTCGCGGTTAAAATTTTGATTTAAATTTACTATGACCAATTCAGCTGATGTTATCTTATTTTTTCAAACACTCACATTAAGGTCAAATACAATATCATTTTCTCTAATTATCTCTCATAAAATCTTCGAATAAAAACATACCATTTGTGGGTTAGTTCCATTTTTTGTTTACTTTAAATCTCCATAATTCTACTTCCTTGTTAGTGTCTTTCTCAACTCAGTTATTCTATTTTCCTGAATTTGGCTTACATTTTTAAACTACAAAGTGCGATTTTATATTTTATTTTATTATCACTGTTTGACCCCTGTTTGTGTTATTTTACTTGCAATTCATTATAATCTGGCTGTTTGTATCTATTTCAATTTTTGATTTATTTTGTGTTAATTTTTCCTATTAAATCTCGGTTTTCTTGCGTCCTTGTCGAGTATGATTCTTTCTTTCGTATGGCAGTTTTCTTGTAATTGCTTTTATCAATTCCGTAAATTTTCCTTTGTTTTATGTTCTGTTTATTTTGTAGTTTAGGTTCTATCCCATCACTGTCAAACTTGATAAAAGCTTTTCTTAAGTTCTTACTTTTTGCGTTATTTCATTTTGAGTTTTTTTGGTCTATCATTTGATTCCATTGTACAGTAATCATCATAACTTAATTTATTGCTATATTACCTTGACTTCGACTTTTCGTTTTGACCCAACTAAAGAAGCTGTAAATTTAACATATCAATTTATTTGATACATTCTGTGGGATTTTTGAATGTAAAATAGTTTAAATTATTCCGGTATCAGACTATTTGTTTCATCTTGAGGGTCACTTTGTAAATCATTTCAAAGTAATTGCCAGATTCAAAGCGAAGGTTTTCAACTCCTTTCTAATTTTCAAGAAAAAACCTATTGTCCTTGAAATCAAAGCGGTCAAAACGGAGGTCGCGATAGAATCCATTTTTCTCTTCGGCAAAAAATACCTTGACTCTGCAATGACTTTTAAGGTGTCTTATACAGATTTTCAGTAGTTTTACGATATTGCAAAACGTTTCAAATATCAATATCTTTCAAACATGACTTTTTATTATTTATACCTACATACAAAATAAAATATCGAAATTTATGGAGGTCAAAAAAAGTAATAATGCTGTTAAAAGTGTTAATGAAAAATCGAAACAATCTGGTTAACTAAAAAAAATATCTTTGAAAATAAAGGTACATTCTGCCTTTAAAAAAATAAAATAAATTCGGTTAAAAATATTATTCCGATTTTACTTTTCTTTATTTTTACTAACTGGGTCCAAATAAAAATTATTTGCTTTCAACTTTTTAATAACGACTTGTTAACACTTTTACTATTCAAATACTACTGCTGACTTAAATTCTGTTTACCCATTTATATACACCTATAAAATATATTCAATTTAAAGTCTATAATTCCACTAGAATCATGACTAACAATGATGATGTTAATATTATAAATACAACTCAAAATTGTTTTGAAGGCAAGAATCATTAATTTCCATAGTAGCTTATTTTTAATAGTGATATAGGATCTATTTTTGGCTTAACTATGTACGTTTAATTCAAATAAAAAACGTCTGGTTTCTGCTAGAAAACTTAATATCCCGATAAAATTAGTTTCAGTAGTTTTTTTCAATAGATATAGAACATGTTATCCTTTTACAATAACAATTTTATAATTGTAAAAATAAATTTGCTTTTATTTCATTATACCTAGAATTAAAATCTACTTGTTTTTCAATATTTAATACAAGTGTGGGTTTCTGTTTTTTTTTTCTGATATATCTTTCGCTACCTCCATAAAAATTTTTATTAATTGAAAATAACATTTTGAAAAGTAGGGCAGTTATTGGTAATACGATAGTCTAAAGCAGATAAAAGAAAAAATATATATAAACTGTTTATTTACTTCAAATGCAACTCTGGTCCTCTCTCCATACGCGTTTCGACCACCTTATGGTCTCATCAGTGGAGCTGTATTGAACCGAGAACAGCATTCGCAGGAGACAACTGTCTATATAAAATATAAATTCCGAGATATATCTGTAGGATATTAAAACCTGATAACTTTTCGATGTGAGATTGAAAAATATCGCCAGTCGATCGACATCTGTACATTCACCGGAGTAGTGCAAAACGTAAAAATTAAGATTCCAGTAAGAAATAAATGAATCTATTTTTCTGTCCTGTATAAATAGTTGCTAATATATATGTATTCTCTCTCTCTCTCTCTCTCTCTCTCTCTCTCAGCAAATAAAGGAAAAAATATATACAAATACATTACTTCTTGTAAATACAACCCTGGTCCTCTCTCCATACGCATTTCGATCACCTTATGATTATCTCTACGTTAGTGGAGCTGTATCGAACCAAGAGCAACATTCGTAGGAAAGATCTGTCTACATAAAATATAAATTCCGGTAGGATATTAAAACCTGGCAATTTTTTGAAGTCAGACTGAAAAATATCGCCAGCGGAACGACATCTATGCATTCACTGGAGAAGTGAAAAACTTATGAATTTATATTTCAGTAAGAAACAAATAAATCCATTATTCTGTCGTGTTTAAATAGTTGCTAATATATATATATATATATATATATATATATATATATATATATATATATATATATATATATATAAAGGGAGGAAGTAATCGCGACTGTTTGTTTGTTTAGTCTTGATGTAATCTCCCTTTTTACCAATTTACCTTTAGAGGCTATCCTCAACAGCCTCATGATAAATGGGATGATATATCATAGCATTGTGGGATCGATTATGACATCTTTGAATAACTCATGGAATTTGTTTTTGAGTCCAACGGGCTAGTGTTTAATGATAACTATAATAGTCAGATTTTTGGTACACCAATAGGGTCAAAAATTTCCCCCATTTTAGTTAATTATGTGCTGAATGATCTGGTTAAGGATTGTTTCCAATATATGCATTTTGCAGCCCCGTTGGCAGTACCTGCTGGTAGCATTAGATAGCACTAGAACTCTTCAACTCCTTTAATCCTTATATTCAATTCATAGCGGAGGAAGAAACTCACAACAGTATTGCATTTCTAGATATGTTAAATATAAGTGAAAACACTTTAAGAACTAAATGGTATAGAAAACAATCCTCCTCTAATAGATTCATAAGTTATCATTCGTACCATCCTATGAGATCTAAAATTAGTCTCATCTTAGGCATGAAAAAAAGAGCTGTCAAAAACCTCACTCTTGGCTGTTTTACGGGTTCTTATTTCCTTTACTACTTAGGCCACCGACGGTACTGCTCTCGGCGGACACCTGACATCTGTCACTACAAAATGGAGAAATAATCGTGTGAGATGTTTTGCTGTTCGTGATTTTTAACATTTAATCAAATTCTAGCACTCTTATCGTATTATGCCTTGCAATACAATTAAAAAGTTTTAAGGGTGTTTTTTTTCCTATCTTTTTCACATATTGTTTCATATTCAAACCACATTGGCGATTTTCTTAATAATTATAAGTTTATTAGGTTTAATATTCTAACTTTGTAACATATTATAGAGATGCCCTTAAAAAGAGTAAACTAAATTCTCGAAAGCTCGACAGAATCAAAAAAGGTTTTTTTCCTTATCAAGGCCTACAAATTTAAATAGACTGCATCCCCAATCCTATCCCTATATATATATATATATATATATATATATATATATATATATATATATATATATATTCCATGCAAGCAGATAAAGGAAAGAATCTGGAGAGAAGACCAGAAGTTTATTTGCAGGGAATAAACTGTTTGTATATATTGTTACAATAGTATCGTGAATTAAAGATTAACCCAAAAAGGTTTCAAATTTAGGCGACTATTACCACTAATTTGTAACGTTTAGAAACCAGCCTTTTTTGGTTGAGAGATGTCACGTATATTTCTAATTGTAAATTATGGAATATTATTGTGACTTCTAAATATACTGAAACGAATCATGGAAAATATTTTTTCAGATTTTTAAAATCTATAGTTCGAAAACTAAAATGATGGTAAAATTTAAGACTAATGTCTAAAACAAATTAAGATAGAAATTAATAAAAAAATCTTATGTTTAAAAAATTGAAAATTTTAAGATTATGTAAAAAATGGTAAACATGAATTTTATAGATTTTTTTTTTACCTACAACTTTTATATTTAACTGTTTTCGATTTTTCGATAGGTAGCATAGTTTTGCCAGAAATCGCAAAAGTACATTTTTCACCTTTAAATTTCCATCCTGACAACTTGCTAGTCGTTCGGATTATATTTCCATCTTTTTTCCGTATGATCAGCATCAGAATGCTGTAACGATTTTTTAAAATTTTATCTCGATTCAACTATTACAGACCTAAACTACCCATTTTACAATTTTCCCTATCAAATTCTTTTACTGCAGAAGTGCCATTTTACTATTGGACATGTGAAGTATGTTTATATTTGAAACGCAAATTATATGGTTTTATACTTGTAGAAACCGTATATTTTATGTCACATATTCTACCGGTCCGTGCACTATGATATAAAACTTTACTATTAAGAGGGTTTTAAAGTCTTTTCCATTTTTACCGCCCAGCATTTCAACTTTGTGGTATTTTAACTTAAATAATTGCATTCGTATTCAGGTTAAATATTAGACGATTATATCGTTTTAGAATTAAAACACACTTAAAAATATGGCCAGTTTAGTGGACTTAACGTCAAATTGCTTTTTCATGAAGCAATTCTTATACCTAACTTCACTTGGAAAAATGTCATGGACAAAAATTTAAAATAAAACATTTTGATTTTTGGGTGTATTTTTTTGAAAAATGACTTTTTTCAACTTCACTAGTTATTTTTTTTCTAAATAAAAATTTTAGTATAAAAGAAAGAAATCTATCTGCGGTATTTAAAAGTTGTTACATGTGTTCTCCTTTCGGGCAGAGAAAAGAAAAGAATATATACAAACAGTTTATTTCCACCAAAAACCACTCGGGTTCTCTTTCCATACGCGTTTCGACCACCTCAGGGTCTCGTCAGTGGAGCTGTATCAGACCGAGATTAACATTCGCAGAAAATAAGTAATATATGAAATATAAATTCCACGGTATGTCGGTAGGATGTTGCAAACCTGCCACCTACCGATTTGGATATCAGACTGAAAACTATCGCCAGTCGAACGATATCTATGATTCACTGAACTAGTGAGAAATTTTTTAAAAAACTAAGATTTCATTAAGAAGTAAAGAAATCTATCTGTCGTATGTAAATAATTGTTATATATGTATTCTCTTTTCAGGCAGGAATTAATATTTCATATATCAGTTATTTGCTGTGAATGTTGCTCTCGGTCCGATACAGCTCCATTGATTAGAACATGAGGTGGTCGGAACGCGTTTGGAGAGAGGACCAGAGTGGTATTTCCATAAAATAAACTGTGTGTATATACTCTTTCCTTTTCTCCGCCTGAAAGGAGAATACTTATATAACAATTATTCACGAGCTATCATTTCGAAAGCAAATTTCACTATCTACAACTTTTCTGTAGACATGAATGAATGAACGTTATCGTTGAACGTACCTAAGGCAGATCGTCGGCGTAGCGTCGCATCTGTGGATTTTCCTGCCTAATAGGCAAATTGCAAAGGATGTAACGGATATTGCACCATTATTCCTTTCTTAATGCGTTGATCCACCAACTTTTCCAGTGTCTTTAATAAGAAAGTGGTGAGGCTGATAGGGCAGAAAGACTTAGGATTTGTGCAGTCTGTTCTTCCTACCTTGGGAATAAAAACTACTTTTGTTTCCCTTCACGCCATCGGTATGTATCCCAAGCTCAAACATAAGCGGAATAGTTTCACCAGGTGGCTTATTTTAATATCGAAGGAATTTTGTAGTAAAGCTGGAAATATACCATCCTTACCAGGTGACTTAAAAGGGGCAAAAGATTCCATCGACCAGTTCACCCTTTCATATGTCACTATTGTTTTAACTAACATGTAGTCATGGTGTGCTAAGGCGAGTCTCCGTTCTTTAGATTCGCCCTCATATCGATTTGAGCCTAGAAAGTGCACTCTTAGTAGCTCCTCTAGGGTATCTTCTTCTGTCGTGGTTTGACCTCTTTCAGGAAAAGCCAGTGCTCCAATCCGGGCACCAGAATCTAGATAGTATTTTGCAGACGCGGGATGCTGAGGGCACGCTTTCTATGCTCTCGCCATATTTCTTCCACACGTTCCTCTGTGAGTCCCTTATTAGCTTTTTGTATTCTCTCTGGGCAGTTTTATATTCTTCCCAGCATATTTCAATTCGGCATTTTAACGCTTTTTTAAAAAGCTTTCGAACATTTTTTCCGTTGGTCTCGATTTGCGTGTTTCACCAGGATATTTTGGAGTTTATAGGTCTTCGTCTTATTTGACAGCTTGCCTCAAATGAACCCCGAAGTGCATCACTGATTTGTTCGGTAGCGATTTCCAAATCAGCTTCATCACGGTATCTTTCTGTAGACATTTACCTACGAAAAATGCCTAGTTTTCTAGTAAAACTCAAATACGTGGACAAGTCTACCTTAATTTTAAAAACGCACCCTTTAATTTGGTACCACTTAGTGATTTTGTCGTATCTGGAGGTCAACTGAACGTATCAACCAATGAAAACATTTTAACGTTTTAATTCCTTTCTCTAGTATATAGTCAATAGCCTAATATATTAAAACAGAAAAACAGTGGAAGTGAGAAAGGGAGCAGATATTACTAAAAATATATTTAATTGTTTATTGAAGTTACTTGTAACGTGCTAATTAAATTAAAGAGAGGTTCTGTTTGTTTCTGTAATATTGATCCACCAAAACATAAATCAGTTCGTTGAGCCAACAAAGAATGTTTAATGTAGTAACAACTTTTTATGCTTTTACTAAATTTATGACCGTAATAAAAATACCTTAAATCACTGTAAATTGACTATTGCTGGATTTATACGACAAGTTGGGTGGCATATTAACGTATCCTTAGACTAAGTTTTTTCACGTTGTCAAAAGAAATTAAGAGTAATTTTTATAGCATAAAGAAGAAGATGCTGTAAGTATAGGTGCGAAAATACTTTGTTTATATATATATATATATATATATATATATATATATATATATATATATATATATATATATATATGAAGTAAAATGCGAAACAGTAAATGCAAACTTCTCTCCATCATATCCTTTCTGTGTTAGAGGTTGCACAGTTAGAATAAATTGTTACAAAACGCAATTTATCCTACTCCACCACCATCGAGATGATGGCCTACCTGTACCACCATACCGAGAAGAAAGTCAAAACTTACCCTCCCCGCCACAGTGATACGGCAGAGGTACATGTTTCGTCTCTACTAGACTCATCAGGGTACCGACATGCACCTGGCTTTGCAAAGGACAGATCGGAAGGAAGCATGCAAATACTGAACGCGGCTTCACCGACCTCCCGCCGGATGGCGTATATATGTTTATGTGGCTTTCACGGATTCCCCCGTGTGAGATGCAATAGCAGTGGATATATCCACATTATGTCGTTGTAGTGCTGAAATCACATTCAGCAAACGTACAACTATATGCAGCTCCGTAAATGAATGAAGTAAAATGCGAAACAGTAAATGCAAACTTCTCTCCATCATATCCTTTCTGTGTTAGAGGTTGCACAGTTAGAATAAATTGTTACAAAACGCAATTTATCCTACTCCACCACCATCGAGATGATGGCCTACCTGTACCACCATACCGAGAAGAAAGTCAAAACTTACCCTCCCCGCCACAGTGATACGGCAGAGGTACATGTTTCGTCTCTACTAGACTCATCAGGGTACCGACATGCACCTGGCTTTGCAAAGGACAGATCGGAAGGAAGCATGCAAATACTGAACGCGGCTTCGCCGACCTCCCGCCGGATGGCGTATATATGTTTATGTGGCTTTCACGGATTCCCCCGTGTGAGATGCAATAGCAGTGGATATATCCACATTATGCCGTTGTAGTGCTGAAATCACATTCAGCAAACGTACAACTATATGCAGCTCCGTAAATGAATGAAGTAAAATGCGAAACAGTAAATGCAAACTTCTCTCCATCATATCCTTTCTGTGTTAGAGGTTGCACAGTTAGAATAAATTGTTACAAAACGCAATTTATCCTACTCCACCACCATCGAGATGATGGCCTACCTGTACCACCATACCGAGAAGAAAGTCAAAACTTACCCTCCCCGCCACAGTGATACGGCAGAGGTACATGTTTCGTCTCTACTAGACTCATCAGGGTACCGACATGCACCTGGCTTTGCAAAGGACAGATCGGAAGGAAGCATGCAAATACTGAACGCGGCTTCGCCGACCTCCATCATCTCGATGGTGGTGGAGTAGGATAAATTACGTTTTGTAACAATTTATTCTAACTGTGCAACCTCTAACACAGAAAGGATATGATGGAGAGAAGTTTGCATTTACTGTTTCGCATTTTACTTCATTCATTTACGGAGCTGCATATAGTTGTACGTTTGCTGAATGTGATTTCAGCACTACAACGGCATAATGTGGATATATCCACTGCTATTGCATCTCACACGGGGGAATCCGTGAAAGCCACATAAACATATATACGCCATCCGGCGGGAGGTCGGCGAAGCCGCGTTCAGTATTTGCATGCTTCCTTCCGATCTGTCCTTTGCAAAGCCAGGTGCATGTCGGTACCCTGATGAGTCTAGTAGAGACGAAACATGTACCTCTGCCGTATCACTGTGGCGGGGAGGGTAAGTTTTGACTTTCTTCTCGGTATGGTGGTACAGGTAGGCCATCATCTCGATGGTGGTGGAGTAGGATAAATTGCGTTTTGTAACAATTTATTCTAACTGTGCAACCTCTAACACAGAAAGGATATGATGGAGAGAAGTTTGCATTTACTGTTTCGCATTTTACTTCATTCATTTACGGAGCTGCATATAGTTGTACGTTTGCTGAATGTGATTTCAGCACTACAACGGCATAATGTGGATATATCCACTGCTATTGCATCTCACACGGGGGAATCCGTGAAAGCCACATAAACATATATACGCCATCCGGCGGGAGGTCGGCGAAGCCGCGTTCAGTATTTGCATGCTTCCTTCCGATCTGTCCTTTGCAAAGCCAGGTGCATGTCGGTACCCTGATGAGTCTAGTAGAGACGAAACATGTACCTCTGCCGTATCACTGTGGCGGGGAGGGTAAGTTTTGACTTTCTTCTCGGTATGGTGGTACAGGTAGGCCATCATCTCGATGGTGGTGGAGTAGGATAAATTGCGTTTTGTAACAATTTATTCTAACTGTGCAACCTCTAACACAGAAAGGATATGATGGAGAGAAGTTTGCATTTACTGTTTCGCATTTTACTTCATTCATTTACGGAGCTGCATATAGTTGTACGTTTGCTGAATGTGATTTCAGCACTACAACGGCATAATGTGGATATATCCACTGCTATTGCATCTCACACGGGGGAATCCGTGAAAGCCACATAAACATATATACGCCATCCGGCGGGAGGTCGGCGAAGCCGCGTTCAGTATTTGCATGCTTCCTTCCGATCTGTCCTTTGCAAAGCCAGGTGCATGTCGGTACCCTGATGAGTCTAGTAGAGACGAAACATGTACCTCTGCCGTATCACTGTGGCGGGGAGGGTAAGTTTTGACTTTCTTCTCGGTATGGTGGTACAGGTAGGCCATCATCTCGATGGTGGTGGAGTAGGATAAATTGCGTTTTGTAACAATTTATTCTAACTGTGCAACCTCTAACACAGAAAGGATATGATGGAGAGAAGTTTGCATTTACTGTTTCGCATTTTACTTCATTCATTTACGGAGCTGCATATAGTTGTACGTTTGCTGAATGTGATTTCAGCACTACAACGGCATAATGTGGATATATCCACTGCTATTGCATCTCACACGGGGGAATCCGTGAAAGCCACATAAACATATATACGCCATCCGGCGGGAGGTCGGCGAAGCCGCGTTCAGTATTTGCATGCTTCCTTCCGATCTGTCCTTTGCAAAGCCAGGTGCATGTCGGTACCCTGATGAGTCTAGTAGAGACGAAACATGTACCTCTGCCGTATCACTGTGGCGGGGAGGGTAAGTTTTGACTTTCTTCTCGGTATGGTGGTACAGGTAGGCCATCATCTCGATGGTGGTGGAGTAGGATAAATTGCGTTTTGTAACAATTTATTCTAACTGTGCAACCTCTAACACAGAAAGGATATGATGGAGAGAAGTTTGCATTTACTGTTTCGCATTTTACTTCATTCATTTACGGAGCTGCATATAGTTGTACGTTTGCTGAATGTGATTTCAGCACTACAACGGCATAATGTGGATATATCCACTGCTATTGCATCTCACACGGGGGAATCCGTGAAAGCCACATAAACATATATACGCCATCCGGCGGGAGGTCGGCGAAGCCGCGTTCAGTATTTGCATGCTTCCTTCCGATCTGTCCTTTGCAAAGCCAGGTGCATGTCGGTACCCTGATGAGTCTAGTAGAGACGAAACATGTACCTCTGCCGTATCACTGTGGCGGGGAGGGTAAGTTTTGACTTTCTTCTCGGTATGGTGGTACAGGTAGGCCATCATCTCGATGGTGGTGGAGTAGGATAAATTGCGTTTTGTAACAATTTATTCTAACTGTGCAACCTCTAACACAGAAAGGATATGATGGAGAGAAGTTTGCATTTACTGTTTCGCATTTTACTTCATTCATTTACGGAGCTGCATATAGTTGTACGTTTGCTGAATGTGATTTCAGCACTACAACGGCATAATGTGGATATATCCACTGCTATTGCATCTCACACGGGGGAATCCGTGAAAGCCACATAAACATATATACGCCATCCGGCGGGAGGTCGGCGAAGCCGCGTTCAGTATTTGCATGCTTCCTTCCGATCTGTCCTTTGCAAAGCCAGGTGCATGTCGGTACCCTGATGAGTCTAGTAGAGACGAAACATGTACCTCTGCCGTATCACTGTGGCGGGGAGGGTAAGTTTTGACTTTCTTCTCGGTATGGTGGTACAGGTAGGCCATCATCTCGATGGTGGTGGAGTAGGATAAATTGCGTTTTGTAACAATTTATTCTAACTGTGCAACCTCTAACACAGAAAGGATATGATGGAGAGAAGTTTGCATTTACTGTTTCGCATTTTACTTCATTCATTTACGGAGCTGCATATAGTTGTACGTTTGCTGAATGTGATTTCAGCACTACAACGGCATAATGTGGATATATCCACTGCTATTGCATCTCACACGGGGGAATCCGTGAAAGCCACATAAACATATATACGCCATCCGGCGGGAGGTCGGCGAAGCCGCGTTCAGTATTTGCATGCTTCCTTCCGATCTGTCCTTTGCAAAGCCAGGTGCATGTCGGTACCCTGATGAGTCTAGTAGAGACGAAACATGTACCTCTGCCGTATCACTGTGGCGGGGAGGGTAAGTTTTGACTTTCTTCTCGGTATGGTGGTACAGGTAGGCCATCATCTCGATGGTGGTGGAGTAGGATAAATTGCGTTTTGTAACAATTTATTCTAACTGTGCAACCTCTAACACAGAAAGGATATGATGGAGAGAAGTTTGCATTTACTGTTTCGCATTTTACTTCATTCATTTACGGAGCTGCATATAGTTGTACGTTTGCTGAATGTGATTTCAGCACTACAACGGCATAATGTGGATATATCCACTGCTATTGCATCTCACACGGGGGAATCCGTGAAAGCCACATAAACATATATACGCCATCCGGCGGGAGGTCGGCGAAGCCGCGTTCAGTATTTGCATGCTTCCTTCCGATCTGTCCTTTGCAAAGCCAGGTGCATGTCGGTACCCTGATGAGTCTAGTAGAGACGAAACATGTACCTCTGCCGTATCACTGTGGCGGGGAGGGTAAGTTTTGACTTTCTTCTCGGTATGGTGGTACAGGTAGGCCATCATCTCGATGGTGGTGGAGTAGGATAAATTGCGTTTTGTAACAATTTATTCTAACTGTGCAACCTCTAACACAGAAAGGATATGATGGAGAGAAGTTTGCATTTACTGTTTCGCATTTTACTTCATTCATTTACGGAGCTGCATATAGTTGTACGTTTGCTGAATGTGATTTCAGCACTACAACGGCATAATGTGGATATATCCACTGCTATTGCATCTCACACGGGGGAATCCGTGAAAGCCACATAAACATATATATATATATATATATATATATATATATATATATATATATATATATATATATATATATATATATATATATGTATATGTATAGGGGCGGATCCAGCCTCTCCCTTTTGGGGGGGGGGGCGGTGATATCACAAAAGTACAGTATGACAAGCGAAAGCAAGTTGTCCACGGGGGGGGGGAACCACCAGCAACATTTCCACTTCTAGTGTAAAAAAACAGGGTCGGGTCTATTTTTCTAAATTTGAAGCCCTTGGAGGGAGGGGGGGACGATCGCAAGAAAAAACAAGTTGCCGACAGGAGGGGAGGATGCATGCAGCATTCACATTCCTAGTATAAGAGGCAGAATCGGGTCTTTTTTCTGAACTCTAAGTTTTTTTTTGGGGGTGGGGGCTATCGCAAGAAAAACATACACATTCCTGATGTAAAAGGCAGAATCGGTTCTATTTTCCTGAATTCAAAGCTCTTGTGAAGGGGAGGGGCGATTGCATACACATTTCTATACTCTACTCAAGAACTAGAGAGAGCAATAAAACTGTTACCGAAACCTCAAACGTACCTGCTCCAGTGTAGCTAGTAACTGAGGACTGCTGTAAATCTAATTATATTTAAATATTATAAGCTTTTATAAATTTACTGCAACAATAACATTTCTGATAATTCAATTTAATTTCTGTAGTGAGCAAAGTACAGCTTACAGTGTGTCCTTAGGTATAAGATATTATACATAAAATCTGTATATAATTTTCCGTAGAATCTCAATAAGAAATATATATATATATATATATATATATATATATATATATATATATATATATATATATATATATATATAGGATGTTCCATTTAAAATAAGCAAGAAGGCATCAACTTCCGGAATAGCCGGAAGTGCCTCCATTTTGAAAATATTTTAGCCCATGGGCCAATATTTGCTACGGACCCTAATATATCGCGTGTCCATCACGGACTTAGCCAGTTTTTATTGAACCAATTTCTATCTTTTAGAGTTTGAAAATCATAAAATTTGTCTTTGATATTGAAGACTAACAAGCAACACTTATTATGGTCTTATTTCATACCACGCCTGATGTGGGTAAGAAATCGTGTCCACTTTGTAAGTCTAATGCTTTCGCGCTAATTTGTTAGCAACTTGTGTGCAATAAAGGATAACCGAGATCAATTGGTAATAAATGTTATTACTAAATTAAAAACAAAGAAGTTATAAAGGTTTAATTTGATAATAGTAGAAAAAATGTTTTAACACAAACCTTTAACAACGCCATTGAATGTAGAAGTAAACACTTTCTGCAGGTCATTGATAATAAATTGTGTATGTGGTTAATTAAACATTTAATATTTGAACTTTCCTGTATTTTGTGTAATAACTGCAATATTCACTAATTTAATGTTTGCCTTTTGGTTAAGTACTTAAAATTGGGTAGCAATTTTCTTAATGTAATTTAGTTTTCTGTTAAGTAGAAATTAAAAAAAAGGTATAAATATTGTGCTTAGAAACTTTGTTCTCTATCAGTTTGGTATAACTTTTTTTTTACTGGTATTATATTTTTTCTATAGAAAATGCTATATTAAGTCATTGCATAGAAAAAATAATGCACTTCATGTGTAAAAGTATAAAGCATATTAAAATTATTTATGAATTCCTTTTATTCGTTTCGGTACAATATTTTTCCATATGAACAAATTATAATTATTGTTTAACCTCCAGGCAGTGATCTTCATTTCAAGGTGACCAGTTAATGCGAATATTTGACTAGAATTATCGATTCTTTATTGAATTTTAAAATAATTTTGTTTTAAATGTCGACTTTTTTAAGTTAATTAAAAACCCTGGTTAAATCTAAACAGAGATTCTTTTATATGGAAGGGAGGATTCGATTTCTTTAGATGCAAATGCTGTAAGAAATAGTTGATTATTTTTTTTACTTTAAGTTGTTTGCGGTATGCTTCAGTCGAATAAGGTCCAAGAGCTACCTTGATTTAGTGTATTGAGAGGTGCCTACACTTTCAAGATAAATCATTCCAGAATGATGCCAGAAATGGTAATTAACCTTTCGGCCAGTCTAAAAAGGTAAACTTGAAGCGTGAAGAATTATTTACTGAAAAAATTGTCCCTTTTAGTTATTCCTTTTACTTTTTCCGGAATTTCATATTAATTGTTTGTATTTTGTCATCTCTGCATTTGCTACAAGGTGTGACAATCAAGTTCCGGGAATTTGTCAATAAAAAACAAGTAAATTAAGTTTCAGGTAAAATTTTATTATCGACCTTCACAATAGTCTCCCTCTAACGATTATAATGTTATTCCCACGACTAGAATCACCGATGGTAAACCTCCGAAGTTAACCCGTTCCTCACCACGGTTACAGCTTCTTTAACCTCCACTACGTCGCTATGATGAGTTCCCTTCACTATGAATGAGATTGCGGTTATTGAAAAAAACGATCAACATTGCCTTCAGTCGCGCTTTGGACGTCCTCGCTTTCGTTTGCCGCTCCCTACATTTTTACACTCACTGCTGACTTTGTTTGCAGGTCTCGAGGTCATACTCAAATATTCAGGTCTCATCTCCAGTGACTACCCGACTCATCCAGTCTCTGTCATTGCAGATCGATTTTCGCATTTATTTCTGTTTATGCGTGAGAACTTTTGGCACCATCCTTGCACATATTCAGATTGCCGTGTAACATCTTGCTAACGGTTTCTGTATTCATGTTTTGCTCGTCCGACAACGCACGAACGCTTAGGCGCCTTAGATGTGAACGGCGCGAGCAAACGGTCGACATTCGCTTCGGTACGAGATGTGACCGGATCTCCTTCACATGGATCGTCTTCTACCAATACACGCCCCATCTTGAACCGGTTCACCCATTCAAACACGCGCGCTCTCTCCATGCACTCGTTCCCATACACCACCTACAATTTTTGGAGGATTCTTGAGGGTTTTTTCGCCAGATTTCATTAAAAATTGATTCACAACACATTGCTTGTAATGTGAATCACTGATTTTCACGACGCCACTAAAAAAGTTACTTTCGAAAAGTGCGCATAAAACACAAACCAAATGTGCTATCGACTTCAGCCTTGGACTGAAACTGAAAGGAAGGTCTCCCCTCTCTAGATTGATGTTGACAACAACGCAATCCCGAGTTATAACTAAATTCATGCAACTTAATTACCACACCTCATATATATAAGAATGGGTCTATAGATTGTCCTATGTATTGTCCTCGTACTTATATCTTTTTTTTCTGTCAATGAATGTACTACAGATATTGTGGTAGACTTTGGTTGCTTTCTGTATTCATTCATTAATTTCTTCTTCCATGTTTCCCTCCCTGTCCAATATTGCACGTAAATACTTAATTGCGTCTACCTGCTCTACACCCTACTTATTCAATTTTATGTGCATCCTTTTTTCTCTTAACCTATATGTTATATAGCTATATTCTTATTTTCATTCCTCTCCTTTTAAGTTTCTGTTCCCATCTGTGCAGTTTTTCCTGTGAATTTTTTTCGGATTTCTCACATGTCTTTACGAATGCCCCCTCACCTTTATATACCGGTCCCAACTTGTGATATTCTGTGTTTATTTCTGTTTGTTGCTTTATTTACATCTTCTAATGTTATGATAAATAATACTAGGCTCGTAACTCCACCTTGTCTTAATCCGTCTTTTATATTAAAGGTTCGTGATTATCTGTTATTCTTTCTCACGTGACCTCTGTTATTCGTATAAACTTTTGACTGTTGTCATTAGTCTTTTATCTATGTTTCTCTTTTCTAGATTTTCCCATATTACTTTTTGTGAGAGTGTATCAAATGCTATTTTCTATATTCAGGAATGGCACATATGCTTCTGCTCTCTTGCTCAATGTTTTTACTATCATTTGTTTTATGGAAAATATATGGTCCCGAATGCTTTGCTCTTTCCAGAAGAAAGATGATTCCTCTGTAATTTCCGCATGCTTAGGGATACCTTTTTTATGTATTGGTATTGTTATTACTACTTTCCAGTCGTCATATATTCTTCCGCTTCTCCAGGCTTTATTAAACATTTCCGTAAATATGTCCTTTCATTTTTCAGCGTGTTCGTCACTATCCCGTCATGTTCAGTCGCCTTTCCTTTTTTCAAAGTTTGAATTGATTTTTCTATTTGTATTTTTATGTCATCTTTGTCAGTTTGATAGTTACTTGAAATGTTGTTTCCACTTATCCATAATCTTGTCATCTTCTGTTATCGGTAGTCCCTCTTTGTCTTTAATTATTACCGTTTTTTGTATTTTTCCTTTCCATTCCTCTATAAACTAGTTTTTGGTTAGTTTTGCTGTTTTCTTTCATTTTTTTTTTGCAAATTCTTCCAATGTTCTTGTCTTTGCTTGAATTATCAGATCCTTAACTAATCCTGTTTGTTGTTGGTATTCTTTGTAACTGGTCTCGTTTTTTTTTTATTTAGGTATACTTTTCATTTTTTCTTCTTGATTTTTATTTATATTTTTATCCCTTCATTCCACCATTTTATCTGTCTTTTGTTTCTATTTATTGCAATAGTTCCACAATTATCTGTGGCTTTGTGAATTACGATTGAATTTTTTTTTTTCAAAATGAGGATTTATCTGGTTAAAAACTTGCTTTATTTATAAGGTAGCGAGAATCTATATTTTACTGACCTATTTCTTGTAAATCTATCCTGAATATTCAATCTGTCTCGATTTTACTTCTTCAGTTTAGTATTAGTTTAAGTGATTATTGTGCTTCTTTATTAATTTTCCAAACAATCATTATAAATACACATAAATTTAATCTCTCCTCTGTTATCTACATAGACCTTTAAATTTCCTGCGCAAGCAATCAAGCAAATATAATTCCAACTGAATTGACAAGTACTTACTAGAAATTCTCGATTAAATAGATTTCCTTCCTTCTCGCAATCGAATTGGTTTGAATTGAATTCGGTATTGTTGAATAAGCAGTCATGGAAAACAAATCGATGATGTGCATGTGTGTGTATTGCTCAATCCGGACATCAGAAACAAAGCTACATATTGCGTCATCTCCTGAAGTGACAAATTATATGTCCATTCTACAAATCTATCACGTTCGAATAGATTTGGCTGCAGCCGTTCGACACTAGGACCGATAATCTGCGGAAATTTGGACCTATTCGGAGTATCCTTTTGTTGTAATTATTGCCAGAAATACAGATTGCGCCACGGTGTATAGTAAACTAGATATTTATTGAGAAGTTTATGCATGATATATCTCTTCGTGGGAACTTCGATTCGCAGTTTCACTTTTCGAATAATAATTTGCATAATAAATCATTAGTTTTAACCTTATATTAATTATTGACTTTTATTTTTCTTCTTAATCATTTTATTTTTTTTTTCAGGGTGAGTCAGTCAACGATCCGAATGGAGTAACTTCATGGACTCTTGGTAAAAATTAGTATAATTACACTAGTCAACAAATATGCAAAAAAATTGCAACTGATGTTATAATGGCTCTTCGTGGGAGTTTACAGCATCCTTATTGCGAATTCAACAATGAAAATTTTTCACTAAGCATAGATTTTAAGTTATAGAATGTATCAGTTATTTTTATTTAATATATATATTTTTATATAATATTTATATATAAGTTCAAAACAATAAAAAACACAAAACATTTTAAGGATAACACGATTTATTTACAAAAATGTACATGAAAAAACATTTATAGTAAGACTTTTGTACATAGCTTTTTTGCAAATGTTGTCTATTGTTTATATTCCTGATCGCTTTCTCTCATGAGAAACCAACAATGCTGGATCTCATCTGCCTTTATAGCGGTACTACATTGTTCATATATCTTGGTGGAACATTTCTCCATGCTCGTCACTAATCGCATCCAAATTTTCTGTGAAAAATTTAAATGGGAGTGCAAGAAGTGTGTTTTAAGAGACAAACGAATAGTGGTAATAAAGTATACATAATTTCGTTGCTGATCCAATAGCCAGTCTGCAAACTGCATTCTACAGAGAAAATCTTCAGGAATCAGTTCATGCACTTTTTTCAAATGATATAGATATAAGAGCTGTTCTTGAAGAACTTCATGAACTGGTATCCTCTGTATCATTCGTGAAGATAATAGTGTTAATGAAGTTTACATTATTTCGTTGCTGATCCGATAGCCAGTTTGCAAACTGCATTTTACGGGAAAATTTTTAGGAATCAGACCATGCAGTTTTTTTTTCAAATGATATGGATATAACAGCTGTTCTTGAAGAACTTCATATACTATTGGTTTCTACGTATTAAACTGCCCTGATAATTTTCGAATGCTTGTTGAAGGAGTGTCACCTACAGCATTTAAAGTATTTTCCTCTAATTGCGGCGAACGTACTGTCCTTTCCCGACCAGCATCAGTACTTCTTTTCTAAAAATTTGCTAAAATTATGAACAAATTTAATAATATCGCCTTATTAAATGGAATCACGTACTATTCTCCCTTAAACGTTAGTCAACTCGTTGAAATATTTTCTGATCTGGAGGATTACGATTAGGATATTTGTCATAATATAACCTCCTGGTTTCCAATGCATGGCAAGTTGCAAGACAATACATTAGATGCATATCTGCATACTCAATAAACGTGTATTCCATCTTTCGAATTGTTCCACAATTAATTGCACTACGAAATCCAAAAATCAGTAAATTAATAGCCAAGTAAAGAATAAATGTGTTAGCGATTTGAAAGTTGACAAGTCCTAAAATGCGGTTCTTTCGTACCTAGCAACATTTGCAATAACAATACTTTCTTTTTGGTGCCGATAAAATAAAACATATTTTTTGCGAACCTAGGTCGGAACTGCAATTCACAGAATTAGACATTTTTAACTAAGGATTTTTAATTTTACACCAAAATGGCGTTTTTTCGAAAATGGTTAGGATTAGCGAAGTATGTAAAAAACGTTGTCGAAAGTTATTATCATACAGGGTGTAAAAAAATGGGGTTATGAGTATCACAGCTAGTCCATGCCTGCAGCTGTGAGTAATTCACAACACTTTCTTGGATAGTAATTTAAAAGGTCTTATCTGGTATACATAATATTAAAAAAAAAATTAAAATATACCTAGCGGTTCAATAATTATATGTAAAAAGCTTGATTCCATTGCAGCTCTTTGGGAACCCATATTTCCGAAGAGGAGGCCTATACGAAAAAAGTTAATATGAATTTGTAATATTCCTTTCATGTATTTGGTTGACACGCTGTATATATATATATATATATATATATATATATATATATATATATATATATATATATATATATATATATATATATATATATATATGTAAGCGAAGGTTTTCGGATATCCCGTGTATGTGCTGAGTCCCTCTCAGGAGTGTAAGGCAGCTGACTTTTCGGTGAAATCTCATTCACCATTTTCAAAGCTCACTGTATGGCGTCTACGAGCGAACTGACGCATGCGACTCCGGTGCTGTCGGTACCGTGTGCGCGTCGGACGCGTTCGTTTTCCGAATGATTCCGGCCCATCAGGTTACGTGACCTGCTGCGTGCCATAGGCCCTGTTGCCAGTGTTTGGGGTTGCGTTGCCGAGTTGTAATCTGTTTTGTTACTAATTGGTACTGGTTCATGTTTTGTAAGCAGATTTTTCCAAGTATTAGGCACACGCTGGCTATCATCTCAGCTATTTAAGTTGTTGGGCCTCTTTGCAATTTCAATAGCCTCCCTTATAACTCTATTGGACAGGTTTTCACATCTCGATAGCATTTTTGTTCCCGATAAATTTATCTTATGTCCTGTGTTTAACCAGTGTTGGGCCAGAGCAGAAGCAAAAAACAACTTCTGCTTTTTGCTGGGTTCATTTAGAATCATCTTAAGAGGCTTTACTATATAGGCTGGATGAATACAAAAATTATGGAAGCAAAACTTTTTTAAATGACACTACTTGGATAAATCAATTTTTTGTTTGATCTAAAATTCATAGTTTTTGAGATACTAGAGTTTAAAGAAAAATATTTTCTAACACCATTTTTTTTATAAAAACTTTTCAATGTTAGATAAAAATACAGGATGTTTATGTGTTTACAACAAACAGCATTGTTTGCCTCCGCATTAGAATAATGAATTTTCAGATCAGTCTTATGTACCAAAAAATTAGTAGAATACTTGTCCGACATTATTAGCGTTCCCTAGTCGTTGAGTAAGTTAGATTTTTTCCGAAATTTTGTTGCCTCTGTGTTAATTAAAAGCATGTGTCTGCAAAATTTTACTCAAAACATGGGTTCATTGCCAGAAAGCATATCGAAACATCCGAGACTAAATTTTAAACCATTTATTTTGGGATTTGCTAATTTAGTAAATGTTGCTTTATCGTACCCACTTTGTTGAAAGAATTAATTAAATGCTACTACGGCGATTTTTTCCAGATTTTTGTAATACACTGTTAAAAAGCTAAAGGAAAGCACAGTAAAATTTTACTTACACCCTATCTAGTTGCCATGAAATTTAAAGCCAGTTTTGTTTAGTTTATGATAGTGTCATAATTTATATTACATATGTCAACAAAAAAACGCTTATACAGTGTGTCCTGCGATGAACTGCCGTGATCCATTTCTCAGAAAGTATACTTTGGAAAATTTTTAAAATTTGGCGGTTTACTAAAGTTGCCAGTTATATCGGAAGTTGATACCATCTTCTTCTTCTTCTTCTTCTTCTTCTTCTTCTTCTTCTTCTAGGTAGAACCAAGTTCTGTTATCTACACAATGCTTCATCGATCCTCGTTTGAGGTCGAAATCCAGCTGTCTCTCCATCTTTTGAGGGGCCGTCCAGGCGGCCGTTTGGTGTTTGGTTTCTCTCTCATCACGGTTTTTGCTAGTCTGTCATCGTCCATTCGTTCCACGTGATCTCTCCACTGCCTACTATGGTTTCGAACCCACTTCACAACATCCCCACTCCGCTGTCCTCGCGTATTTTTGTGTTTCTTATTCTATCTCTTAAATTTGTTCCCGTGATCATTCTCAGCGTTTTGATTTCTGTGGTTCTCATATTTTGTTTTGTCTTTGTTGTTTCATTTCTTGTTTCTGCGCCGTAGGTCAGTATCGGTCTTACACAGACCTTGTAAATTCTTGCTTTGCTCTCAAGCGTCATCTGTTTATTGTTAGTTGGCCTGATATCGTGGCCGCTTTGTTGGCTTGTGTGCGTACTTCTTCCGTTACTGCCCTGTTACTTGTTATATGTGCTTCCAGGTATTTAAACTTCCCAGCCTGTTCGATATGTTTGTCATCAACCATTAGTTTGCATCTTACCGGTTCTTTTGCTATTACCATTGCTTTGGTTTTTTCCACAGATATCTTCATATTATACTGTTTGGCTGTTCGATTGAGATGGAAAAGCATTCTTTGTAAGTTGTCTTCGCTATCTGCTGTCAAGGCAACATCGTGTGCAAACCATATATTTTGAACGGTGTTGTGTCCCATTGGATATCCAATATTTGTGCTTTTTACCTCATCAATGATTTCGTCCATGATTACATTGAAAAGTGTTGGACTTAAGCTATCACCCTGTCTTATTTCTATGGATAGTGGGATTTCCTCTGTTAGAGTGTTATTTGTTTTAATTACCATGGTGTTTTTGGAATTCAGGTCGTATATTGTACGTATGATTGCTTCGTCTACTTGTTTTCTTCGCAGTAGTTCTGCTATGTGTTCCAGTTTCACTCGGTCGAACGCTTGTGTAAAGTCCACAAAACAAATGAACAGCGGTTTATCGTATTTGATAGATTTTTCAACCAGCTGTCTGATAATAAATATACCGTCGATAGTAGAGCGGTTATTCCGGAAGCCCTGCTGTTCTTCGCACATCCCTAACTTGTCTACGATCCGTTGTGACAGTATTTTGGTTAATAATTTGACTGAACTGTTCAGTAGGCTGATTCCCCTGTAGCTTTCGGGTTGTTTCTTTGATCCTTTTTTGTGGATCGGAATTGTGATGCTTTTCCGCCATTCGTTGGGTACTGATGTTGTGCGGAGTATTTTTTGAAATAGAACAGTGAGCTCTGTGACAAGGCTGAGGCCTCCGTACTTTACCATGTCATTCGTAATTTGGTCGGTACCAGGTGATTTTTTGTTTTTTAATTTCTTAATTGTCAGGTGCATCTCTGCTTCACTGATGTTAACATATGTTAGTTCTGTGGTTTCTTGTTGGTTTTCGTCTACGTTGTTTTCTGTAGCTGGTGCCTGGAGTAAGTCCTTAAAATCGCTGACCCATTGTTGCTTATTTTAAATGGAACACCCTATATGTTATTTCGTTTTTAGATTTTACTTAAAATTATAGACACATTTCGTATATATTGTCCTATAACGAAGTCTAAT
The DNA here is from genome assembly GCA_034092305.1 of Diaprepes abbreviatus. NCBI lineage: Eukaryota > Metazoa > Arthropoda > Insecta > Coleoptera > Curculionidae > Diaprepes > Diaprepes abbreviatus. Next base: position 2,712,093 of record JASJET010000018.1, on the reverse strand, counting down.
TGTTTTCGACATATTTTAAATTTTATGTCTAAAATGGCGTTTGCAGGCCTAAATATGACTATCGAATTCTCCTATATGAAAGCCTTTATTATTTAACCGGGGCTGGTTTAACATTTTTTTATTGTAAAAATGCTAAAGAGCTTCCCTATACAAGGAAAAAACTTATTTTAAAAAATTTTCACCCTGAACTTCCGTGTACCAAAATAAGTGTTAGTTAACTACTAAGACTGTGTTGATTACTTTATTCGATCATTTTGATATTTGAGTTTAGTGGCCATCTGTTACTAAGATAATTTATGCCATTTTGTATTTTAAATCGAAAATAAAGTGTTTTTGTAAATTACTAATTTATAAGGAAAAATAGAGAACATGACTATGTAACTTAAGAATTTAATATATGGTATTATTTTCGTAAGGTTTTCATAATTACACTTCAATAGACAACTGCTTAATTAAAACCTTCGACTAAACGGACTTCCGTTCGTTTAACAATCAAACCCGTTTAAATTGTTATTGGATTCGCAATCATGAACGAAAAAGCTGCGATTTGCCTGTGCATGTAGATATTACTTGTTCCGGTTTTCAGAAACAGCGTTTACAAATCTATAACGTTCCTATAAATGGGCAATTTTTCAGTGTTTAGTGAATATCAGCTGTTTCATTTTAGTATCAAAATAATGAAACAAGAATCTGATAGGCATTTGTTCGATCAGTTCAGCCGTAGTTATAAAACATTTTTTTGACTGAATTTATTGATAACTGAAGTAATTAAACTGTTTTGACGTGGTGTTTAAAATGTTCTCAACACTGAATAACGATATCATTTTGAACCATCTGACATTAGAATAGACAAACGTTACAAAGGACCCCGCACCAATTAAATGGAAATTGGTCAAATTCATTGAAAATTCAGTATGTTGTAGGTCTAGATGTCTTGATCAAAAGTTCCTATGGGCACAAAGTCCAACAGTTAATAGTTTTCGAGATACAGAGGGATGAGTTGAGCCCGCAACAACCAAGTGGGATTGGATCCCGGTAAAATTCGTTAAAAATTCAGTATGATGCAGGTCTAGATGTCCTGATCAAAAGTTCCTATAGATACAAAATCCAAAAGTTAATAGTTTTCAAGATATAGAGGGATGAGTTCCGCCCGATCCACCATTTACATAGGCAAGGCGTAAGGGTCAATTTTCTCTATATATCTCTTTTTCTTTCTCTCTCCCTATCTTGTGAACTTGTTTGGCTAATGTAAGCGAATGTAAATGTACAATACATATTCTATACATATATATATATATATATATATATATATATATATATATATATATATATATAAGTTTTTGTCTGTGTAATTTAAAATAAAATAGAATCAAATATTGGCGAAGCGGACGTGAAAATTTGTCAATCTACATGATTCTCGTGGAGCACTCCAAAATATGGAAAAACTCCGGGTCCGACAGATGGCGACAGCGCTGTTTCGTCCTAATATGGGACTCGTCAAGTCACCGCATTCGGTACAAACCATCATCTTGCCTTTGCATCCTATAAAGCTGAGTTTAAAATCAAAAAACAGCAAACAAGACGACAAAGGCGACATCTCGATGGTCCACTTGATAACACAAGAACCATCCAGATTAACAAAGTTTGTAAAATAACCGCCATATGGTGGCGCGACGGTGAATTCAAACAGAAATATGTAAAATCGAGTACACGAAACGCGCTGCCCAAAGAATAGGGGTCGCATTTTTCGGTACTGGCAACCAAGCCTACCGCTCATTTCAGCAGCCAAAGCCACGTGTCGCACCAAACGATCCCACTATGAGAGCAACCGCAAAGTTTGTTAATCTGTGTGGTTCTTGTGTTATCAAGTGGACCATCGAGATGTCACCTTTGTCGTCTTGTTTGCTGTTTTTTGATTTTAAACAGCTTTATAGGATGCAAAGGCGACATGATGGTTTGTACCGAATGCGGTGGCCTGACGAGTCCCATATTAGGACGAAATAGCGCTGTCGCCATCTGTCGGACCCGGAGTTTTTCCATATTTTGGAGTGCTCCGCACTTTTTAACACGAGAATCATGTAGATTGACAAATTTTCACGTCCGCTTCGCCAATGTTTGATTCTATTTTATTTTAAATTACACGGACAAAAACTTATCTATTTATGTATTTACATGTTTGGCTTTGAAGCACGCTAAACGTTGCCCTCATGGTGGGATCGTTTGGTGCGACACGTGGCTTTGGCTGTTGAAATGAGCGGTAGGCTTGGTTGCCAGTACCGAAAAATGCGGCCCCTATCCTTTGGGCAGCGCGTTTCGTGTACTCGATTTTACATATTTCTGTTTGAATTCACCGTCGCGCCACCATATGGCGGTTTTTTATAAACTTTGTTAATCTGTGTGGTTCTTGTGTTATCAAGTGGACCATCGAGATGTCGCCTTTGTCGTCTTGTGTGCTGTTTTTTGATTTTAAACTCAGATTTATAGGATGCAAAGGCGAGATGATGGTTTGTACCGAATGCGGTGGCCTGACGAGTCCCATATTAGGACGAAACTGCGCTGTCGCCATCTGTCGGACCCGGAGTTTTTCCATATTTTGGAGTGCTCCGCACTTTTTAACACGAGAATCATGTAGATTGACAAATTTTCACGTCCGCTTCGCCAATATTTGATTCTATTTTATTATGTATGTATATATATATATATATATATATATATATATATATATATGTGTGTGTGTGTGTGTGTGTGTGTGTGTGTGTGTGTGTGTGTGTGTGTGTGTGTGTGTGTGTGTGTGTGTGTGTGTGTGTGAGTGATGGTGTGTGTGTGTGTGTGTCCACCTTACTATACTTGTGGCGACTTGTGTATGCTTAAGCCTGTACTATGGCTACCGTCAAAATTGTGGCAACTTACATGCGTTGCCACAGTTCTTTTTCATTCCGGTTGCTTTATCTGCTATTCTTTTTCTTTACCTTATTGTCTCGAGCTTATCTCTTATGTTTTTTATCATTGAAATATATTATTTTTTAATTATTATTTAAAGTAATCCTAATAATTATAAATTTACTTAAGTTGCCACTATCTCGGGTTAAGTATATTACTTGCACACACCTAATAATGGCATCATATGCCTCTTAAGAAAGTGGCTCCCCCTACAAAGAATTTGCGGTGTTGCTTTAAATTTTATTACATTAAAAGAACTTGTGATTTTATTGTTGAGTTTAATAGTTGAGATGCCATAATTAAGTTACACACAATATGAAAATAATTGGTTTCGGCACAAGGGAAAAATTATCTTATTCGGCAATCGGAGGTTGATGATAAAAGGATATTGATATTTAACCAAATAGTTAGCAAGTTTTAAGTAATAGTTAGGTAGATCATTTTATTGTTTTGACCAAATTATTAAGTACCTAAATTTTAAAAATTAGTCTATTAAAAAAATCTTTGACCTTATACAGAACGAAGTATAAGAGTATATAAGGCATGTACAGGATGTCCCAAATTAGAGTCTTATCTTTGGGGTTGCCAAAACCATTAAGTTTGGTTAAATTGAGACAAAGTTGTGCCATTTGGCGCTTAACTATAAGCTTAATTTTTATCGTTTCTTGGATTTATTTATAGATATATTTTCAAGTAAATAGCACCCTTTCATCGCCACTTTTCCTCTTTTGAAGGATGACACAGTTGGTTTTTAAATTTACTATGGTACGAGGCTTTCTCTAGTAGTTGTGATTTTTTTTAAAAGGTTCAAAAAAGCAGCGTCCGCGATGAATATTCGTCGGTCAGGAGTCATACGATTTGGATACCTTTCCCCAGAAATATGTTTGCTTACAAAGTCAATAATAAATTGTTTTCAGAAATACTAAAATTCGTCATATTTATAATCTCATTGTGAATTCTGATCTTTTATTCCTATAGATATCCGTAAAAAAACAAATAAATATTATAATTTTTATGATCGGCAATATAACGTATTTGCAGCAATCGATAAAACTTTCTTGTAACACGAGGCTTCATAGCTTTTTTTATTGCTTGGTTTGGTATTTATTTTTCTTTATCTCACACTTGTTCTTTTAGCGCTTTCAACACGAAAATTAATATTTTTTAATTAATATTTAATATAAACATGACAGTTATAAAATGTTTAAGTTGCCACTATTTCGGGTAGAGTATATTACTTACACACACTCAATTGTGGCATCCTAGTCGTTATAAGAAAGTGGCGCGCCCTGTACACCTACAAATATAATATTCTGCGGTGCGGTTTTAAAATTTTATTACATTCAGGGAACATAAGAGTTTAGATGCTTGCGGAAGAAGTTGCCAATATTTCGGTGAATTTCTGTATATACATATGATGAAATCCCGTACAAAAAAGATGTTAAGTCTTATTGGACAGAACGAATCGGATGTAAAGGATACTAATTTGATATTTATACCCAAATATGAGACAACGAAAGGAACTCAATTACCAGATCAGCAAGCTGCCCTTGAAAGTAAGTAAATTCTTTATTTTGTCTGTTATTACAAGTAAAAAAAAATACTGAACTGGTAATTGTAGCAACTAAAAAATTGGCGTAAAGACTGGTATTATTGTTAAAATTTGGATTTTAAACAAAGTGTACAAAATATTAAAATTATTTAATAGGTGTGAAACCTAGGTTGTAATTTTGCCAATTACGACCTTGAAAGTAGGCCTATATTCAATATTTAGCTTCGCGATAGAAATATCAAAAAAAAAGTTGACTACCGAGTTTCAGCACGAAACATATATTTTTAACTGACTTCTAAAAGAAGGAGGTTTTCAATTCGTCGAGTATGTATGTTTTTTTTTTATGTATGTACACCGATTACTCCGGAACGGCGGCACCGATTTGAATGAAATTTTTTACGTTATGTTCAGAAAGTTGCTGCGGTGGTCCCATATTTTTTTGGATGAAATTGATGCAGTAAAATCAAAGATGGCGCTGACAATATGGCGGCCAAAAAAATAATTTTGTCCGATTATCTCCAAAATTGGTATGGGGAAATTTTAGAGGTCGTACACAAAGAATCTGAAATTATTTAAAAAAAATTAAATATGGCGAATCCAATATGACGGACAAGAAAATTTTATTTTGTCTGATTTTTTTCAAAAATGGTGTGGTGGTATTTTTGCGGACGCATAAAACGAATTCAAAATGTTTTTTAAAAATTCAATATGGCGGATCCAATATGGCAGCCAAAAAAATTAATTTTGACCGATTTTCTTCAAAATTGGTACGGGGGAGTTTTCGGGGTCTCACATGATGAATCTAAAATTATTTTAAAAAAATCAATATGGCGGATCTAATATGGCGGACGGAAAAATCAATTTTGTTCGATTTTCTTCAAAATTGGTATGGGGAAGTTTTCGGAGTCGCACATAACGAATCTGCAATTATTTTTAATAAATTCAATATAGCGTATACAATATGGCGGATAAAACATTAATTATGTCCGTTTTTTTTTCAAAATTAGTACCGGGAAGTTTTTGAGATTGCACATTATAAATCTGACATTATTTAAAATAATTAAATTGCGGATTAAAGTTTCTATATCTCTCGATTTTGTCTAAAATGAGTATTGGGGGATTTTTGTTACATTTAATTACAAATTTAAGATATCTGGCGGATTCAGTATAGTGTCCTAGAAATTTTACATAGGAGGTTTTTGAGGGTTTAAATTATGAATTTAAAAGTATTTTTTCAGGATTTAGTATGGCGAATCCCATATAACGGACTAAAAATTTTACATTTTCCAATTTTATTCAAATGGGGGATTGAGTCGTTTTTGAGGATGTAAATAGCGAATATAAAATTATTTAAAAAAAATCTAATATGTAAGATGTAATAAGACGGTCTAGAAATTTTTAATTTCTGGATTTCATCCAAAATCGTTACTAGGGGGCTTTGAAGGGTTTAGATTTAGATTAGATTAAGACGTTAAAATTATTTTTTTGAAATTCAATATGGCGGAACCAATATGGTGAGTTGAAAATTTTACCTTATTCGCATTTTTTCAGATTTGGTATTAGGGAATGACTGAATATTTTACATTTTCCGTTTTTGTCTAAAATTGATACTGCGGGGTTCTTAAGGCGTATAGAAACTTTAGGTCTCAAGTTCTTTAAATATAAATATTAGAAGGTTTTGGAGCCTATATTACCAATCTAAAATTAATTTGAAATTTATTCTTGTAGATTTACTATGATAGACTAAATATTTGTTTGATACAATTTCACTAGTATTTGGAGAACTCTAAGAATCAAAGAATTTTTAGTGGTTCATTTTAGGGTGACTTACAACTTTGGATAAAACGAGTACTTTTTTGCCACCTTGGAATCATTGCAAGGTACAATAATCTCGATTAGTTCTTAGTTCAAATAAGTTATGGATATCATAATGAATTCAAAACTAAAAATAGAAAAATAAAATTTTTATAAAGAAAATTGAATCGATTGCTAAAAGTGCGCTAAAAAGTGAAAAATAACTATAAATTTTTATATGAAGTTGAAATTTTTGTAGTCGGCGCCAAATAATTTCTAAATGAAACAAATAACTACTAATATATACAAATTATTGTAAGAAAGCAAATACAAATAAAGTATTTTGAATCTATTTATGCGAATCATATTTTATCAGGTATTAGTTTGGCGTCGACTTCAAAAATTTCAATTTCATATAAAAATTTATAGTTATTTTTCACTTTTTAGCGCACTTTTAGAAGTTGGTTCAATTTTTTTTATAAAAATTTTATTTATAATTTCTGAATTACTTTGACGTATGCCTATCATAGACGAAGATTTGATTTTATTTTATCGGTTGAATGCTGTGAAAATAAAAGAAGTTTTCAATCACAATAAAACTATGACAAAAAGGTAAAATGCGATTTTTATGCTACAGTCTTGTACAATGAATTAGTATTAGAATCTAAACAACTTTCTCCAATAACTTTTTTGATACTTCTATTGAGAAGCAAAATATGGAAAATTGGCCATATTCGCAAATTGTAAGATTTAAGTTTGTTACCTCAAAAGATGTACGTTATAAAGCACTGCTGGTAGGCAAATATTCAAATCGCTAATTCTAAAAATAAAGAAAATATTAAGTTGTCTTCATCTTATATAAGACACATAGTATAGCGGGTGTTTCATTAAGGATGTCCGGGTATCATATCAAACGAGGTTAAGAAATGTGGCCAAGAGAAATTACTGGAAATTATTTTTAAGTTCCTAACTCTGTCGCTAGAGGGCGTAAGTAATATGGCCATTTAAAAAAAAATACATTTTTCTGAAAATTATCCCTATATAAGCTATCGAAAAAATATTACAATGATAAATTTACTACAATTCTATTTCTTTTTGGTTCAACACTCTGTTCTAAGATATAAAGTTATGGCAGATGCGGAAGGGTTACGTTTACTGATAAAAGTTACCATAAGTTTGGTTTGGCTGAACCGAATTTGATAAATTTGATCTCGTTTAAGAAAGAAAGGTTTAAAATTTCAAACGAATAATAGTTATAATAAAATGCGTTTTGCATCCCTTGCTACAGGGCGTTATTTGAAATCCCTTGTTCAATTTTAAATGGATTATCATATTCGAAAAGTAGAATAAATTTGCAAAAAAAAAAAATGTAAAAAATGAGTTTGATCTCTTTATTTGTTTCTGAATTATAGTCAAATAATTGATATCACATTGACTGGAAAAAGCGATTGTTTTGAAAGGTCCGTAGTCAAGCGTGCCATGAAAAAGAATAAAAATATTTTAAAACTTTCCACGACTGTGCGCTTTTTCACTTCTATTCCATCACTATCGCCTATAATTTACTTAGCTTCCGTATTATTATAAAATTGTCTAGTAAGCTATGAAACAAAATCGGCAGTTTTCCAGTAAAACAAATGAACTAATGTATCACTTGGATGAAGCTCTGATAAGACAAGTATCTCCTCAAAATTTTATCTTGTAAAGGTAAAACCTTTATTTAACTTGTGTGTTGTATTTTTCAAAAATATCTTATACCAATGTCTAGGCTTACGATATTCTTGCTGTATATTTTCAGTGTTTTGCGGTACGTCAGTACACTATCAGGTATCCTGAAAGAAGATCCTATACTAGAAGAGTGTTTCGGCGGTTGGGAATACGCAGTTGGCAGACAAGTGAGTAGTGTACGTCCCACTCTAGTATCCACCAGGGGACGTCCGTCAAGAAATGAACACAACACTGAAAACGTTCTCGCTTACGTGCAAGCGGATCCGCACTTGGCTGTCAAAAACAGTTCTTCAGAGTTCGGTATACGTTACAGAGTATCAAATTTTAAGGTATTTTAAGCATCCCTATCAGGTAGTTTTACACTAGGCTCTTTCAGAGACTGATTTTGACAGGTTATTGATTCATAGCTATATGCAACGACAATCGCCAATTCCCCTCCCAGATTTTATGAACTGATGAAGCAACTTTTACTAGTTGTGGGAGAGTTAATTTGCACAGTATGCATTATTGGTCAGAAACAAATCCATTGGATGCAGGAAGTGGATCATCAAAACCGGTGAAATGTCAACGTGTGGTGCAAAATTTTAGGATACAGAATGATCGGACCGTTTATCATTTATGGCCATCTAACTGGCGACTCGTACTTAGACTTTTTACGGAATAACCTGTATATTCTTTTAGAAGATGTGCCTCTTGATATAAATAGATCTCTATGGTATCAGCATGATGGATGCTCAGCAGATTTTTCTGAAATAATCAGTAATATTTTAGACGCTAGTTATCCAAATGGTTGGATTGGAAGGAGTAGTTTGTTTTTGTGGCCACTTAAGTCTCCGGATCTCACCGTGCTAGATTTTTATTTGTGGGGAAGACTATAAGAGTTTGTTTATCAAACACGACTACCTACATGGAAGAACATGATTGAGAAAACTCAAAGTGCTGTAACTATGATTTCACAAACTGAAATTGGAGCTGCCCTTTCCAGTAGTAGGAAAAGATATAATAGTTGCATTTTGCACACCGGTGGTCATTTTAAACATTTAAAAGTATGTTTGTTGTTTGTTGAGCAATTTTGCAATAATTCCATGACTAATCTTAAGGTGTCAGTTATTTTTATTATCGTTTTAACCTGCTGGCCTTTAAACACACTTTAAATCTTGCGCTTCACATGGTTTGAACCAGTCCTAAGCCTGGATAAAGTGTGAAGGAAGGTACTAAAAAATTAAACAACAAATAACCATTAATTGTGACCGTTAAATAATAAAATAAGTTAAAAAATTAACAAAAACTGAAAAACGTACAGTTGTGAAAAGTTTGAAACCATTTTTATTATTTTTCATGACTCACTTGATCATGAACCTTTCAAAACAATTGCTTTCTGCAGTCAACGTGATATCAATTATTATTGTGGCTCTAATTTCGAAACAAATAAAGATATCGAATTAATTTTTTTGCATTTTCTCTTGAAAATTCATTCTACTTTTCAAATGTGATATAAACACTATGTCTTTTTATTTAAAATTTTGGAGTAAAGTTGATAGAAAAGAAGGTCTCCAAATAACGACCTCTAGCGAGGGCCGCGAAAATCATTTTAATATAGCTATTATTTTATTTTAACCGTCAAACCATCCTTTCTTAAACGAGACCAAATTTATCAAATCCGGTCCAGCCAAATCAAACTTATGGTAACTTTAATCAGTAGACGTTCCCCCTTTTCTCCTGCCCTAACTTTACATCTTACAGCAAAAAGTTTTAAACCAAAAAGATGTAGATTTGTAGTAAAATTATCATTGTAAAATTTTTTTGATAGCTTATATAGGGATATTTTTCAGGAAAACATATTTTTTTACGTGATCATAACACTTACATCACCTCGCAATAAAGCTAGGAACTAAAAAATTATTTTCAGCAATTTCTCTTGGCCACTTTTCTTAAGCCACAGTTTCTGGACTATCACTTCTTGAGATATGGTACCCGGCTACCCTTAATGGAACACCCGGTATATTTCAAAAATTAATTATTTAGAGCACGAACCACTATATTATATATTGATTCGAAATTTTCAAACAGGTCTTATATTTTAGGCTTTGAAGGGATTTGGGTATCTGTAAATGAAAATGTTAGCTCTGGAAGTGAGTATAGTCCATCAACGTCTTCTTCGGAAGTCGAAACAAGAAAAAAATTTCGAAAAAAGCGAAAAAAAAAACAACTTTCTAACAAAAATCAGTTTCAGCGAACTAATAAAGTTAAAATTATACAGAATATTGTTTTAAGGAGCTCAGAGGAAGGAGCCAATCAACCAATAGAAGAAACATCATTTGCCTTCAAGAAGGATAGTGATAAATTGGACACTGCCGATAGAACCGACAAAGGCTTTATATTAAATAAATTTTTAAATGACAAAGAAACTCAGGTCGATGTATTGCAAAGTTCAATAGAACACAAAATGTCGGACAAAAATTTAGCTGATTTCAAAGGTATGCCAAAAAACTTGATTAATGGTAGTACTAAAAAGTTAAATAAAATCTTATATAAGAAATCAAATAGTTATGGTGAAACAGTTACAAAAGCTGTAATCAACAAGACTAATTCGCTCATGAGTTCGTCGCAAACTGAAGCAAATAAGACATCTACTACAATATCACATGAAAACTTAAGTGATCCCGCAAAGTTTTCATTTCATAGTAGCTCAGATGATTCAGTGAACTTATATAGAATACAGAGCAATCTTGACGAAATTGAAATACAGGCTGCATTAAACAGAAATGGCAAAAGAGTACGAAACAAAGGTCATAATTGCTATTTTTGTGACAAAATTATAATAAATATGGCAAGACATTTTGAAACATTGCATTTTAAGGAGCCTGAAGTAGCAAAGTGTCTAATGTACCCGAAACTCTCGGAACAACGTCGTAAAGGCTTTGCCGAAATCATACGTGTGGGTGATTTTTACTACAACTGTAATGTATTAGCCATCAAAAAAGGAGAACTGATATTAATTCGGAGACCCACTGTAAATGAAGCAAAATGTAATAAAATCAGTGACTATGGACCTTGTCCCAACTGTTTGGGATTTTTACTAAAAAAACATATATGGCATCACTTAAAACACATTTGCAAAGAAAAAACAAATGAAAAGAGACCAAGAGACGTCATTTCGGAGAGCAACGCTCTCGTATCAGATATATTTGGACTTGGTTTTACTAAGGAATATTATGAGAACATAATTTCCAAATTTCAGTCAGACGATATCGGAGACATCTGCAGAAATGATACACTTATATTAAAATTTGGAGCTATGCAGTTTGAGAAATATGGAGATTCGCAAAATGATTTTATTCGACAAACGATGAGACAATTAGCTCGCCTCTATATGGAATTAAAAAAACTTAGTTATACTTCCTCAGGAACATTAGCAGATTTTCTGGTGCCTGAAAAATTTGATTTAATAATTCGTGCGACAAAGGAGGTAAGTGAAAGTTTCGACAAATCTGAAAACTGTTCACGACCTGAATTTAAAATTCCAAGTTTAGCATTGAAAATTGGGTATTCATTAAAAAAATGTATAGGAATTCTAAGAGGTACGGCTATAAGAGCAGGAAACGTTAAACAAAATAAAGCCCTGTTATCATTTCAACATTTAATGGACATGGAATGGAATATTAGAATTTCATCAAAAGCATTGGCAACCATGTACCGGCGAAAAATCAACTCCGTTGAGTTGTTACCTGTTACAAATGACTTAGTCAAATTAGGTAATTACTTAGATTCCAGTATTCCTGTAGCGATTAATGCAATAGAAAATGGTAACAGGACATACCAAAATTTTGCAAGGTTAGCGACATTAGTGTTATCAAGAATTATTTTGTTCAACAAAAGAAGATCGGGAGAAGCTGCGAAAATGAAAATGAGCGAATATATAGGAAGACCCTCTTGGAAGGAACAAAACACCGGGGAAACTATAGAATCTCTGTCGCCAATGGAACGAAAATTAGCAGAAACTTTGTGTGTTGTAGAAATCGAGGGAAAACGAGGAAGAAAAGTTCCTGTAATTATTACACCGTTAATTAAGGAATCAATTAATATCCTAATAAGACATAGACATGAGTGTAATATATCTATGAATAACAAATACGTTTTTGCTAGATCGAGTCCATCATCTTCTCCTTTAAGAGGATATGAATGTCTAAATAAAATTTGTAACGAATTAGATTTGGAAAAACCTGAAGTCATTACTGGAACGAAAATGCGAAAGTACATAGCGACAGTGTGTCAGTTATTTAATATGACTGAAAATCAATACGACTGGCTCGCCCGTCACCTTGGCCATGATATAACGGTACACAGAGATTTTTACAGAATGCATGAAAGTGCGATTGAGCTTACAAAAGTAAGCAGGTTGCTCTTGGCCGTAGATAAAGGTGAAGCTAATAAATTTTGTGGTAAGCGCCTGGATGAAATTGAAATAAAAGGTAGGTATTAACTGTTAATTGACATTAGTTCATTTTTATTATCTTTGTATAAAGCATTTTGTTTTCTTTCAATCCAATTCAAATGGCGTTTTTTCTTACTTTTTTAAAAGTTCTGTTCGTAACATTAGAGCAGCTATGAAATCATTCTATGCTTCCAATATTAACTTCCTTTTTAAAACCTACATAACTACATACTATCAAATCCTTCACTCGGTTTCTTTCAGGTATTTCGAAAGATAAAATGTTAGGCCATAATTAGATCATATAAGTGACGAGGCAGAAAAGATATTTATTGGGGACAAAGTCAATTGGATATGTCTTTTAACGCAGATAAAACGTTAAAAATGGAATATTGCTAATTTGTTTCGGGATTTTTTTTTGGAAGGGAGGCATTTGCCTCTCTTGTTCCCCAGCTACACTAATGTTGTTAAATTTGATATTTAGAGTTAGTGTAAGACGAGTTTTTTTTTTCATAAAATTAACCGACGCGTTTCCTCGTTCAGGCTCATAAATTAATTTTGAATGAAGGACTGATAAGGAATTTAATTACGAAGACTCTAAAAAATAATTCATTCACCTTATAACTAAGATCTCTAAACTGACTTAAACAAAGAAAAATGTCTTAATATTACGTAAGAATTTCGCTTTAGATTTACCCCTTTTGGACGACGATGAGGATGACAAAGAAGAAAATTATATGATAGCAAAAGAGAGCCCAGAACACGAGGAATTTGATGATATTGATCAACAGACTGAGCATAATATTATTGAAAATTCGCAAGTGCTTAAGACACCGCTAGTTGCTAGCAAAAAAACAGGTATGTGTTTTAAAGGACTTCTCTATATAGAAGTAGGATGTAGGTTTTTTTTGCACTTTGAATGTCCAGGCGCTTGTTGAATCTTGTTATTAAATCCTACAAAGAATGCGATATAAATGTATATTCAATACTTGAGTTTTCCATTTCCAAAACTCGCTAAATACATTTAAAAGGAATAAAATCATTTATGGCAGAATCTACAAACTGGAGTTAGTAACAAAAATCAATTTTATATCGACATTGCTCACCAAAGTATTCGTGCTTTAGGATCCTGGAATTACAAAACGATACTTTCATAAGCTCTGGAATGATTTTAGTAACTTTTACTTTACTCTCATATTAGTTTTTTAGAACCACTTTGTAGACTTTAAATCTAATCGGTTATGTAAAATGATTGCAAATGAAAATATTTTTTTAAAAATATAAAATAAGTTAAAAATATCATTCAAGGAAACTTTGTAGTGTCCTTTATTATTAGAACTTATTTTTCTTAAATAGCTTTTGAAAATAAATATTGGTATGGTTAAAGGAAAAATAGTAAATAATTATTTTAACTTAAAAGTGTGAGAAATATCAGTATTTTAACTTAATTTTTTAGGAACAGCACAACGTAGACAGGTCGGAAAGTGGACTAGTGAAGAGAAGGAGGTGGTGTTAAACTTTTTTAAAATCAATATAAAAAAGTCTATTGTTCCTGGCAAAGAAGCATGCACTGATTGTTTAAGCAAATATGAAATCTTAGGCTCACGCACATGGAAGCATATAAAATATTGTGTAAAAAATCAGATTGATAAAAACAAAAAAAAGGCAAAATAATTTTTTTTCTTCTTATTATTTTACTGTGTTAGAATTCAGCATTACCCCAATAAAAAAAAATATAAAAAAAAACTATACTTTCTTTTTTAGTTCGTCCAAAATTATAAACGATTCTTAAAAAGTTATAGTATATATATATATATATATATATATATATATATATATATATATATATATATATATATATATATATATATACACATAAAAGCTGCACCGAGCTTTCCGAAAAATTTATTTTCTTCTTCAGGGCTACAATATGGTACCAAAATAAGTAATTTCCAAAAATAATGTTGACTTAAAATTTACTTACTTTGTTAATAGCTTATTAAAATATATTTTCTAAAAATTTGCAGACAAAATTTGTTAAACACACTCACATGGAACTTTCTAAACACATTCTTTCTTATTGGTAGCATTTAGCTTCATTTTTGTCAAATGAGCTCTGAGTGTATTTCCCAATTTGAAGACTATTTTTATATTGCTGGCAATACGTCTTATCTTCTCCGAGGTTCCCTTAATATCCGGAATGTTGAAGAAGGAATGTGTTTTAGGTTGTCCAGTGTCGTTTTGTTACAACAGAATGATTATATCTATGATTAAGATATTGTCCAGTATTGTACTGTATACTGAAGTTTTAATAATTTCATTTGAAAAGTTGACCATGACATCCAGGAAAAGTAATTGACCATATACTTCTTTTTATATGGTAAAATTAATTCTAGGTCAATGGAGTTTTGATGTGTTAAGAAATTTTATACTTTTTGATCATTACCCTTCCATACGATGAAGGTATCATCGACATATCTCAACCAGACTTTCGGTTTCACTGTTGCCGTTTCTATAGACCCATTGGAAGGCAACACTTCAAAAGATCCAACAACCCGTCCAAGTGGTAACGTGGTTCGATTGGATAATGTTGTATCATTTGAGAGCATAGCTTTGGTTACGTCTAATGATTTTCCTAATGGCACATTAGTATAGAGACTTTCCACACCAAAACCTATTAGTCTGTCGTCTGACTCTAGACTAATGCCACTAATAGTATTCAAAAAATGTGAAGAATTTAAAGATTTTAACGTTTCGCCCATTCTTTTGGGCTTTATCAAAAATATATTATCAGTTCATGGATAAAATCCGTTGTGGCTGTGAAAAGGCTGACCAACTTGCAAGATAGGGTTCGGTTAACACATTTATTTACCCAGAACTGCTATTTTGAATTACTAAGGCTGCTATTCGTGGGTGGCTGTCCTGGTTGACAAACTGTCAACACCAGACCCACTGGAATCACATTGCGGGCCTCAGAAACAGCAGGCTATTGCTGAGCGAACCATCTAGCAAACTGAGCCTCGAAATTTTGCGTCTAAGCAGACGACAAATCAGACTGGTAGGACAGGACTAATAACTGCTTACTGCAGCCTGAAGAAACATCTAAACATATTGAGAATTTTCAATGAAAAACCAGTATGCGAGATTTAAGCTACTGGAGAAATCTTCAGGGACCGATCGGTCCAGAAGCTTATATCTAGCAGACAAACTAGTGAACAGACGTGATCAGAGCAACTGGCTTGTTTACCTAGAACGGATGTAACAGGCGACTCAATTAATCAATCAATCAATGAACTTATAGAAAATAGATCTAAATCTCTTCAAACCATGAACGCAAACTAAAACTATAAAATCTATAACACTATAAGGTCGGTTACCGTATTTTACCCTCTTATTTGATACCCATATCAAAAGGATTATGACGAAAATGGGAGTTCGTCCTCTTAAGACGTCCGCAATATTTGATTTAGAATGATATTTTATAGACTATATTGCATTGTTGTTGGGTTTAATATGTGTTTCAAATTTCAGCCTATTTTTGAAAAAGGAATTGGTTCAAAATTGACTTGTAAGATTTGACCTAAACGAACTAACACCTGAAGTCAAATAAAACCTTTTCAAAAAGCTTATAATCACAGATGAAGGAAAATAAAAGCTTATAAAAAATAGTGCAAGGGTTTATATATTACTAATATGTTGATCATCTCAGCAAATTTTTGATTAAAGATAAGGATATCAAATTTAATATATTTGAAAGTGGCATAAATTAATCTATAAAATGGTTACATAATACATAAGATGTCACCTTAATAATGTATATATTAGTTTTTATAGTTCTGAAAGATAATAGAGCAAAAATTATCCACCTTCTGTATTTGAACTTAATTTCTACCGCTTTTATTGCCTCAAGGTGGGGTGCAAAATATAAAATGAAAGAGTACATTCCAGAAATATATTACGTAATAGTAAATTTTTGTCGTATTTATTACCATTTCGGCACGTTTCTTACTTAATATAGTTTTACAAGGTGATAATCAAAGTTATTTACTATTGTTTAAAAATATTTTTTTAAGGTATCAGTAGGTACACTTTAAACACATGCATTAAAGCTATCATTATGGCAACTATAAAAAATGGCAACATCGCAAAATAACCCTTTTCACGTACCTCAATATTAATGGCAACTTTTTTAACACACCTTCTCATGTTCATATAATAATGGCATCTCATTAACACATTTCTCGTGACACAATATTTGTGGAAACGGATGCCACAACTGTTTTTCATTGATAACAGGGAAACTACGGTGTGTAAGTAAATGATTCATAAATTCCTACACTTCACAATCGCAAAGCCATAATTATAGCGAAAAAATACATAAATGCCACAATCGAGGATTATGCACGCGTTGCCATAAATATTTGAAGGTGTGTAATGGTGTGTGTGTGTGTGTGTGTGTGTGTGTGTGTGTGTGTGTGTGTGTGTGTGTGTGTGTGTGTGTGTGTGTGTGTGTGTGTGTGTGTGTGTGTGTGTGTGTGTGTGTGTGTGTAAAAGCGTCAGACAACCTGGGGATATGATAACAGATCCTACATAATTTTACATGCTGGTAGTGCGATTTATAAAAAATTGACATATAATTTTTGTCGCACATTTGATTATCAAAAGTGATAAGTTTCAAAGCAAGTTAAAGAAAAAATAATTCCCAAAGTTATTTACAATAACGGACAATAATCCGTACCAATCAATGGAAGTAGAAAAGCAACCTATCACTGTGTAGTGTAAAGCGACTATATTCCAAATTGCAACAAACGTCAGTGCCGAAAGCTGGAATAAAAATTATGAGGGTGATTTTGTTGAGAATAAATAAACTATATAATAAAATTTATCCATTATTTTTTAATAAAAACTTACACTTATTAGGGCATCTTATTTTTAAATTGCTACGCAACTGATAAAAACAATGTCAGCTGATTCAGAAAATCTATTTGATAACAAGATCAGTAAAAAATAAACAAATAAATAAGTCCATTTAAAATCAAAACCATTTAAAATTTAGTAGTAAAATGGAAGAAAAATTGTAAGACTCTGTACTAGATAGTTTGTCTACAAAGACATTAGGTATATACATACAATTGTGAGACAGTAGAAATTTAGTATGTGAATTAATAAGAGATCAAAATAAAGGAGTGAACTGGTTCATTTTAGTGATTTCCTTCTCTAAAAGTCGGGTCTTTTAAGTTTAATTTAGGCTCATCTATACGAAAACCTCGGTGTCAAAAACGAGCAACCAAAGATAATGGGCAACTGTCTCATAAAATTAATTATATGTATTATTATTGCATATTCTGTTGAGAGTTCGTTGCAACGATTTGAACTTTCGGATTTTTCCTTTGTTAAAACTAAATACTTTAAGTTTGTCGTCCAAAGATAGTGAATCTTTGTGAAATTCGATATTTCGAATTATTTCATTTGTGCAGTTAACACTTTCCACGAACCGTTAATTTAAGAGAAGATGAAAAATCAACAAATTTCAATTGTACATCGCGTCTTTGACAAGTATGACAAATTATACCATATCATTACGTTTCAAGATCCGCAACTGAAAAAAAATTCAACTACTGACTGGCACTATAAAGAATAAAGTATATTTTTATTACTACTAATAACGTTATAATAAAAAATAATCGATAAATCAACAATTAAAATAATCAATATAATCCTATTTTTATATATTCGAACAACTGAATGAATACTTCAAATCGGCATTTTATGATTAATTTAAAAGCCTATAATTGCAATTAATCCGGAATTACATGATCCTTGCTTAATTTTTGGATTTGCTGTATAACAAAATATTTAAATAGTTCGTAATCTTACTTCAAAACGTCACAACCGACAGTAATCTTAAAACTGATCATCCTAATGCTCCTATTCAAATACCGACAAACAGATTATTGAAATTATCCGATTATACCTATAACTAATATAACTATTTTCACCTACGACATAAACAATCCAGTTATTTAACATATTTCCTAAAATTCAATAAGCCTTTTAGGGTAAACAAGAGCGCGCCACTGGAGTTCGTGTTCGAGTTTGTGTATTAGCGTAAAAAGAACGGGAGAGGTTGTTGACTGTTCTATGTTGTTGTGATTCTGTCTGAGGCCCGCATTCCTCCACCGGTTTATACATATACACGCACACTCACACACATTAAAAGTCCGACGATTGCGCGACGTTGTCTTGTTACAGTATTAACAAATTAATTTCGGCAATTAAAAACGTTTTACGATGTATTCTTTGAATATTTAATATATTCCTTTTATCTCTTATCTCTACTTGCAAGAAAAAATTTGATGCACAACGGACGAACTGACAGCGAAACGTCTAGTCAGCCTTGTGTGGAGCAAAATAGCTTCTTTAATTTCTCAGAATTAGTTCGAATTTACTCCTCTTACGAGCATACATAAACAAAAGTAATATATTTTTGCATTAACTTATAGAAAAAAAACATGGATATGGCATCACTGCAAGGGACAAGGACGGGCAGAAAAGGCAATGCACTCCGTTGCATGTATCTCATACTCTTCTTAATTAGTAAGGAGTCTAAAGGTAAAATAGGTTTCTGTGTACCAAAAATGTGTATTATGATTTAGAGAGCAACGTAATATCAATATTATAAAAACAATTCACAAATATTTTTGACACTAAAATTCAATATTTTTGCGTGATTTAAGAAAGAAAAATAAGATTTTCCTCCAGCTTTTTGGAGCCTTTAAGTTTTATTATGCATCAAAATTATTAAATTTTTGTTTCACTTTGTAAATGTATTTTTATCTTTAAGGACCTTAGGACACAAAAAAGCATATGTATATCTCGGGAAGAACTCTCATCTCATCACTATGTTGTGTTCTATAGTCCACTCTTTTTTGAAGGAAATACAGTATCTCTGCTCCCCTATTAAAAAAAAACATACCGGATATTAAATCAGAAAGAAAAACAACAAACTAAAACTTAACATTGATTAGGGGGAAAGTAACAGAACTCAGAATAAAATAATTATATTATTAATTGAAAGAATATTTCCGTACATATATATATATATATATATATATATATATATATATATATATATATATATATATATATATATATATATATATATATATATATATATATATATAGCTAAAAAATAATGAAACTGGTCGTAACAAAAACCATTATTTTTAAAATGAACAACTACAATGCAAAAAATCAGATCAGATGCTCTTGGACTATAAACGCAGTTTAGTGCCACCGCATTATGTTGTTTTGATTCCGAGGCCATTTAGGGCCCACAAAAGAAATGTGCCCGACGAATGTGAGAACCGAGACGTTAAAAGCTGACGCCGCGGGTCGCATTCTTTTCTTCGATTGGACGCGGCTTTTTCGATAGGATATTTGACGGTTGATATTGATGATGTGATGATTTTGCCTACGTCATTCTTGTTTACTAGAAGTTTTTTCGATATTATCATATATTATCTAAAAACAGAGATCCATTATCGTCATACTACTCTAAATTAAAAACATATTTTGTTTTTTAGCGGTCGATTAGTTGTTTACGTTATGTCTACGGCAAATTAAACTAAAAAAAAACTACTTTTGAAAGTATTTAGTGCTTAAAATTCATTGGATAACATTTTTCCGAAATCCAAGGAAAATGGGAATCTGAATGAACCAACTTAATTCACTGTTGTTTTCTTTGGATGAGATTTTCTTACAGCATTTCTTAATCATCAGTATTTGTTACCAAAGTTTTTTTTTGAAGTTCAAAACTAGAAATGTTTAATTATCTGTTTCTTTGGTTTCGATACACTTTTACAAGTTCAATATCTTACTACAAGTAGTAAGGACAGCTTACTAGGTGAGGATCCAAAGGAGGGGGCGGTGAGGGCAATTGCCCCCCCCCCCTCTTAGAGCTTCGACTTCAGAAAAAACAAGACTCCCCTGCATGATGGAAGATAAGATCTCCCTGGAACCCTCACCCCCAAATTTTGTAATTGCGACGTTTTCTTTGCTCTCGTGATATCGTCTACCTCCAAACCAAGGGAGAGGCTGGACCCGGAGAACCCCACAGGTTGATAATCGCTGTACTAGGACAATGGTACCTAATAAACTGTGCTTAATTATATACAGATGATCATAATATGAAATCATAAGTTTATTCTGCTAATAGTAAATACAAAAATTGTTTTTTTGGAAGAAGAAAATATAGGGAATAAGTATCAAATATAAAAAAAAATGTGATGGCTAATTGGGAGAAACCCTATTATGTATCTGCTATATCAAAAGCTCTTGCGTTCCAAGCAGATTTTAAAGTCTGTACAATTTACTATTGTGGGGTTACCCCAAACAGAACAACTTCCAAGTCATGCACAGATTTTGGAGACTATAAACAACGCAATCATGAAGTGCGAGGTTCCACCAGCACACTACATAATTAGTAAGACTTTTCGAATTAGTTTAAGTGGTTCGCGGTAGTGTACACGTTAAAATGTAATAGAAACCCAAAGGTGCGTATAGATAGGTAACAGAACACAATATCGGAACTTCCTCGCAAACATTTCGAATACAGTAAGTTTAACTTCGCCATTAAACAGAGCATCACTGCGTACGATCTACGCGTAACATTATTCTGTCCCATCAGTTCATGTATTCTTTCAAGTAAAATTGGAGGTTGTGACATTCAGGGACGCAAACATGCGATGTAACATGGGCGCGTAACATTACTTTGACGCGCCGGCTAAAGACCAACAACGGATGCGACGTTATGATCTAACGTTATTCTGTCGAGGAGCGAGGTTTACACTTGATACGTGACGGAGACGTGTTACGGTGCTCTATTGCGAAGTGGCGTTCAAACTTGTTACGCTACGGAGTTACGTTACGATGTTAGGCGAGTTCTTTTATTCCATCGACGATTTTGCGCATTAACCTAAAATCCATCAAACCGTTCTTAAAATAAAGTGATAAAAATGCGATTAATCATTAAACTGTTCTTTTTTTTTATCGATGAACGCATCAACAATCCATCGAATTCATTGGCTTCAGACCCCGATGAATGCGTGTTAGTTTTGGAGGTTATATTTATTATTTGTCACTTAAAAAAAACCGTTTGTTACTATTTTTGATAAGTTATTATATAGAAACATTTTTTTTTGTAAAAATGACGGATTTTTTCTATTAAATCTGACCTACATGACCATACATTTCAGATTATAATGTATGAAGACACTTAAAATGAGGTAACTAAAACTAAGTATTGATATCCTTAATTATTTATCCCATAACTTTATAATAATATAAATATGCTGAAGAACAAACTTCCAAATATTTAAAAAATATTTGTTTATGGGTATTTAAGGTTAGGTTTTTAGAAAAATGTCATGTCAGTTAGGAACAAGCGTTCTTAAATTCAACAAAATTGCATTGAAAATCCATTTATGACGTCACAAAAACCCATCGGCCTAATTCAGCGCTGTTCTGTTCACGTCTGTCACGCATCTTAAGGATTGTTGAAGGGTACAAGGGGTACTAGAAAAGTTTTCTGTCTTCGGCATGTATTCAATAAGAATTTACTCTAAAAGAAGGAGACAATAAGAACCCGTATGTACCAAAAGTTCATTGCCTGTCACAACTATCTCAGAGACTGGCCGGTTTTTGCTTGGGAGTTAATAATCTCGGATTCCATCTTGATGAAACTTAACTCTTGCCTAATTTATGACGTATAATTGCCAAAATGCTTGATTTAGATATGCTTGATGCTCTAATAATAGTAAACATATTCAAATGCCGATTTTCGAGAACCACTGTTTCAGCTCTCCTGCAAACATCAGGATTAATTGGGTTATTTCATCTTCAATTTTTTCACGTGAATATTTTTAAGCAAATTTTGATGACTTTACGATGTTTCAATTTCACAAAAACTCATTTTTTGTTGCATAAAAAAATTAAAGAATTGAAACCATCTTTAACAAACTGAACGTAAACTACGTAACGTACTGTCAGTTGTTTTATTCACGTCTTGGTAGCTATTTTTTCTAGTATGCCTCGTAAAAGCTTAATTAAGAAAGACACATTAGCAAATTAGGTTATTCTTAAATTGGACACTGATCATTATAAAAAATAACCTATTTTCATGAAAGTGCTCCAAGAAATAGTAGACTTCTGGTTGTATTTGTATGGTTGATTAAAATTCTGTACCACGTCTCTCCAGAAGAAATTTTTACGTTTTGTTCTTCTTATCCATCCCAACGGAACTATTTAATCCGTTTTATTATAAATAAAGTAAAAGTAATTTATTATTTTAATCGCATTTATTAAAAACAAATATTTAAAACGGAACCTGTGTCATCTGACATTAACGCGATCACATTCTTTACCAACTGCTGACTCCTAATCTAAATCAATGAAGATATGTAATCGGTATCTGAAAGTATTTATCATTAATGTCGAAGAACGGTACTTAAAGTGACAAACGAAACGATGACAAGATATTTTTGATGCAGATCATCTCTTATCTTGCCCAATAAGACTATTTAGCCAATTCTACAGTGAAACAAGGATACTATTAAATAACGAATATATTATCTAAAATGAGACCACTGTCACTATGCCATCAACGCGGACACACATTCTTTTCTACACGCTTGCCTCTTAGACTAGATCATTGAAGATATGTAACGGGTATCCGAAAGAATGTAATATTCTCGTTACAGAGCCATGGAAGAACGGCATTCAAAGTGACAAACAAAACGGTAACCGTTAGTTTAATGTATCTTCATGCATATTATTGTTGTCTTCGTTTCATTACATTCCTTCTGCTCGGCCTAACGGTTCGTTTTATGACCATTTTTATGACGCGACTTGTGGGTATTCATATGTGAAATTTCTTGGATCTTAGATCTACCTGCTGTCGGCTACAATTTAAACTGTTTTGTCTAGGAAATATAAATTGCATGTTCGCTTTCAAATGCCTAAAATTCCTAACAAACGTGAAAAGATCGCACTGCAACTTCTTAAAAATGGAAACCATTAATACACGGTGAAATTCTTAGTTATGCAGGTCAAATCCCTCGTATCTCAAAGAATTCTTCTGCATTATATTGTGCACCAAAAAATTCCAAAATTCTACCTGGATAATAAAGGTGCTTGCAAGCGAAATTCCCACGACTTTTTATTCAAAGAAGTGCCTATCGAAAGGTGCTTTGGCATTTTAAACATGATTTCTTTTGTCTAACCCTAATAAACTTAAAGTTACTTGTAAAATTAGCATTCTTTTTTGTTTCACATAAGAACAAGAAATTTTGTAATTAATTATTATGAAAAGTTTGTCTTCTATTTAAATTCTTTACTAGCTTTTCTAGGAAAGTACATTGAAATATATATATATATATATATATATATATATATATATATATATATATATATATATTCTAGAAAAGTTAGACAATCAATATTTAAGCAATTTACTTCTGGCGGAACCCAGGCAAATTTTTTACCAATACGATGACGCCCAATCACACAGAATCGTTCCAGTTACCAACAATTTCTTACAAGTAACATTTTATGACAAGTAGATTCCCAACCTCTTCTGTGGCCTCCTCGTTCTCCTGTTTTTTTGACTGTCTTTATATTATTTTATACGGGGAACGATAAAAAACATTTTTATCACACACGTTTATTGTAATTCAGTAACAATGATTGTGGTGCGTATGGCAAGGGTATATGGGACGCATTCGAAAGTTAATCTCCAGATTCAATAACGAACTAACTCGAAGATGCGGAAATGTTTGGAAGTTCAGGATGGAAATATTAAAATAAGTTGTTTCCCTGTGTAGGTGGTAACCCGTTTAGCATTTTTACAACACAAAAATGTTCAATTGCCACTATTTCAAAAACTGCAAATTTTTGGAATAATCACCGTTATTTTTAATACTAAATAAAATAAAATTGTAAAAGTAGGGTGTTTATATTTAAAAAAAAATCGATTTTTAACGATTTTTCAAGTTAATATTTATTGTTAGTTTTTGATCATCCTGTATTTATTTATTATCAAAATACTAAAATAGATCCCCTTCCAGAAGAAAACTAACCCTAAATAAATAATAAAGGCTTTAATATAAGAGAAATTGATAGTCATGTTTAGGCCTGCAAAAGCCATTTTTGACATAAAATTTAAAATATGCCAAAAACAGACTTAGGTACAGGACATTATACAGCAAATGTCTAAAATTTTGCGTAAAATCTAAAAATGAACATAGAGGGTGTTCCATCTAAAATAAGTAAGAAGGCACCAACTTCCAACAAAACCGAAAGTGCAACCATCTTGAAAATCCTTTGGTCGAATTACCCCCATCGACCTTGG
This sequence comes from Diaprepes abbreviatus, assembly GCA_034092305.1. Lineage (NCBI taxonomy): Eukaryota > Metazoa > Arthropoda > Insecta > Coleoptera > Curculionidae > Diaprepes > Diaprepes abbreviatus. Next base: position 2,687,241 of record JASJET010000018.1, on the reverse strand, counting down.
TAAACTGCCAAATTTTAAAAAATTTTCCAAAGTCTATTTTCAGAGAAATCGATCAAGGGACACACTGTATTTGCACAAGACTTCATTCAAATAATTTTTAAAATAAAATTTAAATTTATTTTCCTAGTTATATATACCGAGTGACCCACACATCTTTGGATATCCGACCATTTTCACTGGGATTCAAAATACCAACTTAAAATTTTATATGATCGTTTGAGAGGGAATTATCTACATTTCAACAAATAAATGGGAAAAGTACTAACTTTAATATATTTTTTTACAACCTGCCCATCACCTTTGTCGACATAATCGTCTTAATATAATTGCCTTTCTAATGATATATCATATAAGTGGATTTGTTTTAAAACATGCGGTTAAATTATTTATCAATATAAAGAATCAAGACAACATACAATTTCCTTCTCGATAATAAACCTACCATAAATGACCCTTTTTTTATGACAGGTGTCGCACTTGCCGACGCGGTAATTTTATACAGGTTGTACTGAAAGTACTATATTATATACTGAAATAATATCTTAATGGTTCCTACCACAGGACGACAAAAATTTTCAATTTTATATCTTGTAAAAGTAACAGAATAGTGGACGAGCTCTATCCGTTTCGTAGTTCTCCGAAATATCACCAAAACTGCTATATTTAAAATATTTAGAATCCCGTTTATTATCTACATAATTATTTGTAAAAAATCATAATTTTGATTATATACGAGTTGTATTTCTTTCTGTAAATTATTGCAGCGTAGGCATAATTATAATGCAATGTAAAACAATATTTGGTTAGTTTTTAAAGAAAATTATTTTCCGTAAGATTCACATTTTAAATTATAAGGAATTTTCAAATGACAGTTGGAAATAAGTATGAAAACTTTTAAAATTTCATTAAAAAACATTGTTATAAACACACGACTAACAGTTTTTTAATATTTTATAGAATACCGTTTAGCATCCAAGACTGCCTGGCATCTTCTAGGCATTGAGACAACAAATTTTTGGAAAGTTCCTGGAGGAATTTGCGTCCACTCTGCTTTAATCATTTTAAACAGTTGTTGTTGATTTTTGATATCGGAATGCATTCGAATACGGCGATCTAAGAAGTCCCAAAAATGTTCAGTTGGGTTTAAGTCTGGGGATTGAGATGGCCACTCAAGTACAGTTATATTTTTCTCACCAAATCATTGTTTTACTATTTTAGACGAATGCTTCTGATCATTAGCCTGTTGAAATATCCACTCTAATAGCATTTCTTTTTCTGCAAATGGAAGCATTGTATTTTCTAATATTTCTTTATATTGAAATCGATCCATTTTACCCTGCACTTGAATGATTGGCTCTATTTCAGATCGAGAAAAACATCCCCAGATCATTATGTTCCCTCCTCCACGTTTCACAGTAGGAATTTGGTACTTTGCCTTGAATCTTAGGCCAACCGGTCTTCTTACATACTTCATGCCATCAGATCCAAATAGTGAAAAGTTGCTTTCATCACTCCAAAGCTCCATATTCCATTTTTCTGTAGACCAAGAAAGATGGCCTCTAGCAAACTCCATTCGAGTCTTCCTATTCTTCTTTGATAGAAGCGGCTTTTAACAGCAACTCTTCCATAAAGACCTCCATGAAGTAGACGATTGCGTACCGATCCACTTGTCACTTTAACACCAAACTGCTCCGAGATTTCGTTTTTAATTTGTCTGGATGTTTTTCTGGGGTCAAGTTTTGAGATCCTTAAAATGGTTTTATCGATTCGAGAAGTAGTTTTACGAGGTTTTCCCGACTTAGGCGCATTTCTTACATCACCACGACTATCATATTTTTGTATTCTTTTCGTTACGGCACTTTTAAAAATATTTAAATATTTTGCAATCAAAGACTTTTTTCTCCCCATTTTTAACAAATCCACAATTTTTTGTTTGAAATTACATGAAAAATAACGGTGTTTTGGCATGATAAATTAATATTTTTACACGATATTTGCACTGTAGAACTGAAGCTGAATATTTTAAAACCAAAAAAAAATATAAACAATTTTTTTTTGATTGTTAAATGCGATAATTATGTATATCAGTCGCATTTCTGCACTTTAGCGAAATGTAAAAAGCTCTGGATAAATTCAGTATTAATTAATACGAAGATAATTAAAAGTTTCCATACATTTTTCCACTACTGTCAATTATACATGACGTATTATTCTTGAAGGCCCTCGTTTATTTTCACACGATACCAAAAAAATTCAAAAAGTGCAGGTCGTTTTTCGTCATATCTTACCCACTAACCCTTTAATTCCCAGGTAGCTTCAACTACAACTATTTCATATTCTTTTTTTATCCCGTTTCGAAAACCCCAATTCCACTGACCCGTTTCTCCGGTCGGGTTATCGATTAGCCGACGACTCGGTTATTTAAATTTACGATTTTTAGGGTTCGACGACCTCTTGCCGACTTGAAAGTGTTTTTCGGTGCATTATTTAAAACCTACAATAAGCAGTATGTCGGGTTAAACTAATCCAGTTTGGTACATACTTTCCATATTACACATTTAAACTAATAGAAACTATTCAAATATTACTTTAATACCACCGCAGCAAAAAATTTTAGCATAAATATCAAGAAAAACTAATTAAATCTGAAGAAAAATAATTTTAAGCTACGGAAAATTGTTTATTTGCGAATGTTCGGTTAATTTAAAGACTTTTTGACCCCAAAATAATTGCAGCAAGGGCATAGGTATCGTTTTTGGCTGGCGGGTAAAAGTCATTATCCGAATTTGCAAGGGCAACCAACATTTCTCCCAGGGGCAAAAAACACACTTTACGCCCACGATACACGGAAATGTTTCCATACTAACATCATTACATAAACACAAAGTGGGAGTTTAAAAGTATTTCAACATCACTAAACTCATAAGTAATCTACATGGAGATATAATATTCTCAAATATTTACATGCTAAAATTCGGATTTTGATGTTCAAAGACGTAGCATTAAAGCAATATAGTATTATTTTACAAGATACTATACCTATAATGCAGTTACCAACGTATTTTTAATTATATTTTCAAGGATAAACGACTTGCTATATTTGGCGAAATCCTGAAGTAGATAACACCACGGGTGGGGCGCCATTTTACAAATGATAGGTCATAAAACAGTATATTATTATCAATTTTTTTGATTTGTAATCAAAAAGGCATTCCTGAACAATGTAATTTTTTTTAAAGACGAAATAAGGTATCTTTTACAGAATTTAACTATACCCAACAAGACTATAGCAAGGTATCTGGGCATTATTTTGGATAAAAAGTTAACATGGAAAAAGCATCTTAATCACTTGGTGACTTAGTGTAATAAGGGTATCAACTTTTTATGCACTGTTACAAAAGTGTGGTGGAGCTGCGACGTCCAAACAGCATTAATTTTCTACAAAACATATATTAGATCTATCCTCGATTATAGAAGCATTCTTTATGGTTCTGCTTGTAAAACTCACTTAAAAAGGTTGATAGGGTTCAATATAATATTTTTGTAATTCAAAATGTTAAGATTCTTAACAGCATATGACCAAATCCAAAACAAAAGTATAACTATAGAAGAAGCCCCCATGTTGGACGCCATCATCTTCAAACAATTATATTATCAAGAAATGTCATAGTTCTCTTCATAATAGTTAAGAATGAAATACCAATAAATATTTCTCAATATACAGTTTGTAGCTATACAGTATAAAATAACTTGAATGAAGTACTATTATTATCAATGTTGACGCCATATCGTGTTTTGTTAACTTCCGGATGTCATAAGATATATTTCTTTAACGATATCATTACAAGTATCAAGTCGCCAATATTTTTACGGTAACATTCTCAAACATAAACAACATATTTAGTGAGATACTTAAGACGATAAAACCCCACGTTGGGCGCCATTTTACGAGAACCCATGGTACTTAAGAAGCCTATAAAGTAGAAATTGCCGACATTTATTATTTTTTAACGTATTGTTTGATACATTGGTTTACACTAAAAGCCGATAACTTTCTTGAATGAGAAAGTAAATATAAGGGAAACATAATTCATGACGAGGATACATATTTTCTTCATGTCGAGATATTTTCTAAAGTCTAGAAGACCTAGTGAACTCTAGGTTTGTAACAGAGAAACTCTTGTGGAAGATATCTTTCATGCCTGAATATATTATTGGCAACTTACCTGAGTAACACCAGGCAGAAGTCTATTTACACAGAGATGTAGATACTTTTTTTCAAAAATATTAAAATGTTCACAACATTTCAAGTTCTTCTTTTTTGTGTGATATTTCATTCTAGAAGTTGTTTTATTCTCTATCGAATACAAACTTTAAACATCTTAAGATCTGCTTTTCGCAATGCACAAAAGAAAGCTGACTCACCAAAGAAGTCTGGAGCATCTGCAGACAGCATTTAGAAGCTGGTACTTGGTACTACGACCTGTTTGATTTCCTACATGTTCAACCCGAGAGCGTCAAGTTCAAATCTGGATAGTGAAAGTGAAGAGGTAAGAAAAACACGATATAATTAATGTATAGTATGTATAACAATAACTGTTAAAATAGTTGTTTTTTAAATTTCTTAATATTTTAACGATATATTTTTATTTTTAAAGAATCGGCTGACAATCCATTTCCAGTTGAACAAGATGTGAATGATAATGTTAAAGGCCCTTCATCAACAATTGAGGATGCTCCAGCAAAACAATCAAAAATACTGAGCCTGGTTCTCATAGAAAAAGAAAGATAAATGGTGACCTGTCAGCAGAAGTGCTGAGTGACCACTTCAAAACACCTAGAGATCAACCTGGCCGATAGTTAAAAACTGTTGCCGTGAAGTTGATAGGTCTAGAGAAACGCCTGGCCCTCATTGCGGATAAAAATACGTGAAATGGGTTATCTAAGCACATCGCCAATGGATCATTATAGTTTATCAGCAAGTAAGAGTCCTAATATTATTATCCCAAGTATCACACCGACACCGTCAACGAAGATACTTGGTTCATTCAGAAAAATTCCTAACAATACAACTGGATAAGCCGTCTATTCTCAGGACAACACAGCATACTCTTATTTTTCTCAATTTAATGATGAATAAATGAAAAAATTAGGCAACAAAAATTCAACTTTGATTTGAGATTAACATTAGGTCGATTCTTTAAAATTCAATTCGATTCCCTTGTAAGAATAAAAGCAGTTTGCTAATAAAAAATGATTATGTTCTAATTTCTCTTATTAATTTTAAATTAGAAAATATGTACATACCTGCATATACTTCCGCAAAACTTTGTACAAGGCGTTACATGTTTCTGGGATCATTTTTCCAAGTGCTTGAGAAGATATTCCTGTAGAAAATTTGAGACACTCATACGACCGTCCTGTTACCAGAAATCTCAAGGTAGCAGTTAATCTTTCGTGTGGAGATATTGCTGTTCTCATCTTCCTTCATAATCAAAGGGGAAACCAACGAAAGCAGTTTTCGGTACAATGTTTGAGTCATGTGCAAATAATGGAGGAAAGTAATGGTTCTTCACTTAATTATGGTGGGAAGATAAATTTCGTTTTTGAAACCACTTCTTGCACCAATATTTACGCTTCACAGGTAAATCTCACGGGTATAACTGTACAGTTAAAACTGAGTTAAAATTGTACGTGTGTGTGGCCGACCTTACTCTTTAAACCAATACAGAAGAAATTAAGAATTCTATAACGAATTGTCTTGATTTTTAGTATAAGAAAAGAGTCAAAATGTATAAAAAAAATAGTAGATGTCAGCAATTTCCATTTTATATATACCTCTTAAGTACAGCAATAATTTTTTATGAAGTTTTATCAAATTCTTTGGCGCTCTTTAACTTGTGGTATGTAAACAAACAATACCAGGCTTTTAGTCTGTAAATGGCTACCGAGAAATCTTTTATGCTTTGATCGATTAAGTTAATGGTCTTTACCGTTAAAAGGGCTATTGAATGTTTTTGGTTATACGGAAATATGCAAGGCGTTCCTGAATTAAATATACGAAAAAAATATTTTTCTGTTGTGGAAATTATAATATAAAAAAAATCGCAATTTAAAAATCATAAGCGAGTTAGTTTCTGTAAAAATTGTTTGTTTAGCCAATGAAGGATATAGACAGCACGTTAAGTATGTCATATTTTTAGGTATTAATGTGTAAGAGTCCTCGTCTACTACTAATTGTATCACTTGACATTGTTTATATTTTGACATTTCTATTAGTTGACTTATATATTAAAATTTTAACTGTTAACAATATTCTCTGCATTAAAATAATTAATAACTTGAAAAATCAATGATAATTATTTTTTTAAATGATAAAAAATAGTTTGCATCAAGCGGGGATCGAACCCTCAGCTCTTGGAGCACTGGTAAAGTGCTTACCCAGTTGCGCCACAGCAGCTAATACGAGAGAGCTTCTAAAAGAGTATCGCACTTGTCAGCATATAACGCGTTCGACTTTAAAAGTTTTCTCACCACAGTCAAATAAGCGTCTAAATCGGTGATGATAAGGCGGTGACCTCCCCTTGTTAGGGAGATCGGTTTAACTCCAAAACGTTCCTCTCTGATTACAATTTGCAAAAGCATATACTAACTAGGATGAACATGAATGAGAAAAAGTTCTTTTTACCGACGAACAAGAAAATAATTATGGAAGCTTGTCGGGAGTATACAGAAGGTCTTGAGAAGGTTTTGCAGAATGCAATCTTGCAAAAACTCTTAGCCAGAGGGTGGCATAAGCTTCGAGAGCCGAACGGAACTTACTGAGGTAAATTTCAGGATGGTACATCCACAAAACACTTGAACATATTTACCCTATGTGGATTTTACTAGGTACAATAATTTTGTGTTAATGCAATGCACCATAACACCTGTGCTAATGACACAAAAACAGTGCAGTACCTTAAGGATGTTGAAGTTACGGCTCTAAAATTGTTACATCAACAGTCCTGACACAAATCCCATAGAACATCCATAAAAGATATATACGAGCACGAAATCCAGCTCCTAACTCAACTGTAGAATTAGTAAATGATGTACACGAAGAATGGAAGATTATTGGTAAAGCTAAAGGAGGAAATTCTAGGCACTAAATTGTTATTATGTTGCCTTAAAGTAATGTTATATTGCATTTGTTGCTCTTTCTAATTATATGTTATAACTAAAATCAGACTACTTCATTTGTTCCTCTAAAAAGCTTTTTAATTACTTGTTTACTAATACCGTAAAACACTTCAATGTAAGATATTTAATAATATTAAAGAAAAAATAATAAAGACTTACAATAAAATATGCAATATTTTTATCAGTGGGTGTGTATATACAGTCTTTGGTGAATGTGCTCCATAACTTTGCTTTCCTGCCCATTTAATAACGATAAAGTTACAGTACAAACTATTGTTGTTAAACTAAACTCGAAGTATTTTATGCGAAAATGTGAATGATTTTTAAGGCGTCAGCTCTTACGTCACCTTAAGAGTACAATTTTTTCTTTTTGTCCAATTAAGTTTGAATAAAAACAATATTTTACAAAACTACAGCTTAACACTTTTTATATTTTAAAAGCAAATAACAATAAAAAAAACTCCAGTCAGGTAAATCTACATAATTAAAGTTAGGTTAATGACCTAATAGTTGATTATTTTTCTAAAGTTAATGTCCAACATAATACGTCACTAATTAATGATAAATAATATTTTTTTTTAGTTTTGTCGTACAATAAATAAATAGACCAGGGTTTATTTGTTTTAAGGTGGAAGTGAAATGGAACATGGATATTTTTACATGAGAGCTTTCAGAATAATCTGAATAACGATAATTTTGATATGCGTCATTTCAAAAAGTTGGGCAACATTGTTTTTATTAATAAAAATATAAAATTAACGAAAAAAAAAGTTTTTTTTTTCAACTTTTCTCTCGTGTAACTTTGAAGGTATTTATTTTTGAGGAAAGTTGAAGAGGAAAAAAGTTTCGTAATTAAATTGGCCATAAGATAGGGTCGGTCGGAAATCTCGAAATATATTTCCCTTATTGTAAAATAGCAATAATTAAAAAAAAACAAAGGTAAAAAAAGCAGTTTTTTAAACAATTTTTTTCGACCATTTAAATTTCTCTGAGGATCTTCATCTTAGAGCAAAGAAAACTTTATTCCATGATAAAGTAACACGCTAAAATTGGTTAAGATCGAATCTGTAGTTTTCGCATAATAATTTTGCAATTTTGCAATCCGATTTCCTTTACAAAAATTGACTATTTTTCAAATTTGTCCAAGTCCAAAATATCACGTTAAGGTATTTAAATTTATTTTCGACATATAGTAGGGAACTCTAGTTTTCCAACGCTTTTTTCAGACTCAAAATCGGATGATTTGGACACCCTCAGGAATTGTTTAAAGACATTGTTGATATTTTTGCTTATAAACAAATAAATTATCTCGGGGGATTTTCATTGGATTTTTTTTGCAACACATGGTTTGAAAATACTTGGAAACACGCTTCTTTTCGTGAAAAAAAATTTCAAATCCGTCAATTGGTTTCCGAAATACAAACTGTCAAAGTTGACAGCCTGTTACGGTGAATCTATAAACAATACAGACCTGATTCTTGAACCAAAAACTTTGTCTTGCCGTGTTCTTTTTTGATACAAATATTTAAATGCTTATGTTATCGGAAACTTTAATAAAAAATGAAAAGAATATTGCCCATGTGCGTGAAAAATGAAAAAAAGAGGGGTGGGGAGCTCTCATTTTAAAATTGAATTCGAAGATTTAAAATACATATCTGAAAAACATTTTCATTTATATATATATATATATATATATATATATATATATATATATATATATATATATTTACTTTAATTATCAAAATTGTTTAAACAGTCATTGTTTAAACAAATTTTTACGAATAAAATAATTTAAAACCAATTTTTTTTTCAATTTGTTTAAACATTGATTGTTTAAACAATTTTGATTATTAAAGTAAATACATATCATAATAGTATGCTTAATGATATTAATAAACAAAGATTCGCTTGGAAAATCTAATACTATAGGGTGCAGTATGCTGTAAGTATGATACATAAATAACGTCATTTGTTTATAACAAAATGAATGCATGATGGGTACATGGCATTATGATACTTGAGCTCCATTACTCGCGGCACATGGGTTTAAAAAAAAATGATCAAAATCGCTCCATTAGATGCTGAGAAAATGAAAATTTTTTTCAGATACGTATTTTAAATATTCGAATTCAGTTTTAAAATGAGGGCTCCCCCCCAATTTTCATTTTTCACGCGCGTGGGCGATATTCTTTTTATTTTTTATTGAAGTTTCCGATAATATAAACATTTAAATATTTGTATCAAAAAAGAACTTGGCAAGGTAAAGTTTTTGGTTCAAGAATCAGAATGTATTGTTTATATATTCACCATAACAGGCTGTCAACTTTGACAGTTTGTATCTCGGAAACCAATTGACGGATTTGAAATCTTTTTTCACGAAAAGAAGCGTCTTTCCAAGTACTTTCAAACCATGTATTGCAAAAAAAAATCCAATGAAAATCCACCGAGATAATCTATTTGTTTATAAGCAAAAATGTCAACAATGTCATTAAACAATTCCTGAGGGCGTCCAAATCATCCGATTTTCATTCTGAAAAAAGCGTTGGAAAACTTGAGTTCCCTACTATATGTCGAAAATAAATTTAAATACCTTAACGTGATATTTTGGACTTTACAAACTCGAAAAATAGTCAATTTTTGTAAACGAAATCGGATTGCCAAATCTATTGATTCGATCCGAACGAATTTAAGCGTGTTATTTTATCATGGCATAAAGTTGTCTTTGCTCTAATATGAAGGTCCTCAGAGAAATTTAAATGGTCGAGAAAAATTGATTAAAAAACTTGTTTTTTTTTTACCTTTTTCTTAATTATTGCTATTTTGCAATAAGGGAAACACATTTTGAGATCTCCGATCAACCCTATCTCAGGCGCGGATAAAAAGGGAGGGGCGGGGGGGGGGGGGGGGCGTCCCCCCCCCAAGAGCTTTGAGTTTAGGAAAATGGACCCGATTTTTCCTCCTATACTATAGTTTGTTCAAGAACTAGAGAGAGTAATAAATCATTTTTTACCCTTTTTCTCTTCGCAAACTACCTGTGTTCTTTAGTTCGGTGTTTTTAGCAAAATTTGTTAGATACATATATTTTTCATAGGAATGAGTTAGAAATTTTATAATCAAAAAATACCGGTCTATAATAATAGACTAAAACGTAGGATTATTCTCTCAAAAAATTCTAAGTTATAATTTAAATATTTACAAAATATCCATTGTCAAAAATACAAAACGTTAAACATATATAAAAAAATAAATTCGTCCATATAATAATAAAATATTTTTGGGGCTATCGGTCATTTTATTATTAATTAAAAACAATTTTAGGACGTTGACGTTTCAGTTTATTTATTTCTTAAACCATCTGCAGAATTACAATTAAACACTAAAAAGGGATTCAAATGTAATTTCTTTTTTTTATGTTGTAATTAAAATTAGACCTACTTATTTTTATTTCTATTGTACTGATATCTTAATTTAATTTACTTTCATATATGGAAATACGATAGCCCCAAAAAATAAGATAAACATGTTAATTGTACACGCTTAAGAAAAAGACACAAATACAATAATAAAATAATAAAAAACTTACGGCTAATTAGAATTAAATATATATAAAATTAAAGAGTGGGACACACTAAAATAAAAATATGTAAAAAAATAAAAAAAAACACATAAACAACATTAAATAATAAAATACAACAAAAACAAAAATTTAAATAATAAATTGTATTTACACTAGTAAACATTTTGTTTTATTCTTTTATTATATGGATTTTTCCCAATTTTCCGCAGTAATTTTATTCAAAAAAATCTTTCAAAAATTTAGTTAAATTACTAATTTTATTAATTGTGTTATTTCTAGCAACTCTACCTTTTACTTGAGAGAGATATTTACGTCTCCAACGGACAGTTTCCGGACGATTTATAAGAACAGATTTTCTATCTGGTTTTTCCCAGCAAAAATTAAGTTCTCTGAGGAATTTCCAGAGATCAGTTCTTTTAATTTCAGGTAAATCGCGATCTTCAATGATTTAAGTTAGAATTTTGTAGATGGTTGGGATCTGCTTCTCATAATAAAATGTATATACAACCCCTTTAATTGCAATTTTGATCTCTTCTTCCAACGAGGTTTTTCGTTTGCCTGTGATCGAATGTGGCTTGGGGGTATTAACCATTCCAGTCGTTTTTTCTCCTTCAGTATTCGGTACATAGTAGATTTTCCAACTCCTATCATGTTGGAACATATCTCAACAGAGCTTTTAACATTATTATCTAGATATTGATATTTAAAGGCATCATAAACATTCATCGTAATAAGTTTTTCGTTGAGGAAAAAATGCCCTGGTTTAACGATTTTGGAATAAATATAGAGGTGAAAGCCATATCTTTTGAGTATCTCACTAATCTCAAATAATATATAAAAACAAGCGCAAACAAGAAAAAACTGTAAGTTGTACTTTGATCACTGACAGAAATTAAATTAAACTATCAGAAATTCTATGTTGCAGTAAATTTATAAAATATATTTAAATATAATGAAATATAATTAGATTTACGGCAGTACCCAGTTACCTGCGGCACTGGAGCAGGTACGTCAGAGGTTTCGGTAACAGTTTTATTACTCTCTCTAGTTCTTGAATAGAGTATAGGAGTCTGTATGCTTGCGATCGCCCCCCCCCCCCCTCCCAAAGGCTTTCAGTTCAGGAAAATAGAACCCATTATGCCTTTTATATTAGGAATGAGTATGTTCCCCCCCCCCCCCCGTTGACAACTTATTTTTCTTGCCATACTGTACTTTTGTGATATCACCGCCCGCCCCCCCAAAGAGAGAGGCTGGATCCGCCCCTGCCCTATCTTATGGTAAATTTAATTACGAAACTTTTTTTCCTTTTCAACTTTTCTCTAAAATGAATACCTTCAAAGTTATACGAGAGAAAAGTTAAAAAAAAAACGTTTTTTTTTCGTTAATTTTAAATTTTTATTAATAAAAACAATGTTGCCCAACTTTTTGAAATGACGCGTATCAAATTTATCGTTATTTAGGTTATTCTGAAGGCTCTCATGCAAAAATCTCCATGTTCCATTTCACATCCACGAAACCCAGATGGTCTAAAAGTAATATATTTGAAAAAATTATCTAATGCACCAAAGCCCGAGTTAACACTAGAGTAATAATTTCCATATAGTTCTAAAAAGGATATCCTATTTTCCAGTTGAATATTAATTTAATTTATACATATATACATAGCCGATAGCTTTTTATGTCCCTATTAAAAGACCATGAATCACCATCTATTAGCAATAGTTAATATTAGGGGTATTTGTATAAAATTCAAAACTCTTAGCTACTCAAATTCTTTTTATTTAATATGCTCACCATACGGCCTAATACTTAATTTGGTTACGACAATAAATCCACCCAAAAACGGTTACAATATCCGAAGCCTATACTTTCCTTTCTACGTCGCAATATTATCGTATGCGATGATTATGAATGGAGCCATTTTGTGAGTGTGTACACCGTCGAAAAGAGGTCACGCTTCCGGCCTCATGGCAGGCGGCCGGTTTTTTATCCGTGTTACAGTGTGTCCTTGAAAACAAACGCTCAACGGTTCACTATAGGAGAATGTCCTTCATTGACTACTAGATAGTTTTAAAAGAGTCGTTACAAAAGCCGCTATTAGGCAATTTGTCTTGGAATGATCATTGGGCACAGTAAGGAAAGAGATAACGTAATGTCGTCTAGTATGGGGGAAAATGAGAAAACGAATTACTACGTAATTTAACACACACAGAATTAATGCTATTTAAAGTTAACAACGCTTGGGCGAAAAAATAAATGCAAGAGAGTCATCTGATTAAAAGACTAAATAATAATACTGCCTTTTTTAATTATGGATTTTTGTTATTTCTTTAATCTCGGTTTTACCCAACAATAAGCGGATAAGCAGAGGAAGAACGTTCAGTTGGGTGTTTCTCAAATTACCATTCTTTTAGTTTTAATATACTTGTTTTAACGAACTGACCTTGTTATTTGAAGCCAAACAACAACGATGAATGTACCTGATGCTATTTATTGGCGAAAAAATGCCGCAGACTTCTAAGAAATGTTTGTTTATGGGGGCCAATATTTTTAAAATATATCTAAAGATTCGTTGGCTCTACAGATTTTTTTGATTCAAATATGGCCGTGGTAATTATTTCGATTACATGTCTTTTGAAAATTCATTTTCATATTCGTATTCGCTATTTCGGAGTCACAAAATGCGATTCTGGTTTTTTTTTCTACTCAGTGCCACATGACTGGCTAGCAGCTTAATAGTGTTCTTTTTAGAACACCCCATGTTGACTTGTGGAAAATTTCAGGGAGATTCATTAATCTCATTACGGTTCTGCCTTGTGAACCCATTATAATGCCGTTTATTCTACCAGATGCGGCTTAAATATTAAGAAAAATCGTGAAGAAGTGGTAAGACTAAATCATCCTCGCTATATAGATGATCTTAAATTTATAACTACCACCAGAAAGCAGCTGGAATAAATGTCAAAACTGTGGAGGAGTTATTTGGGGATATAGAAATGCTGGTTTGGCATTGATAAATGCTGTATTTTAAACACAGCTAGAAGAAATATACAACCGGAAACATTTGAGATTCAGAATGGTCAAACCATTGTGGCAATGGAGGAACAGACTTATAAATACTTGGGCATAAAACAGGCATGGAGAAGTGACCAATGAACTAACCGAACAGTAAAAATCTATTTAAGGCTACTGAATGGAGAATGCTACCAAGAAATCACGGAGGAAGAGGATTGGTGGATACTGGTAAGCAATTGGATCAACAGAGTCTTCTGTGCAACATCGGGAAATATGCCAGGCAGACGATTTAATACCGCTACGGTTGAAGTACCATGAACTGACTTCTCATCACCAACCTAACCAAGAGAAATTTCAAGCCTGGCTACACAAGTCCCTTCAATGGACGACACCCAAATAAGAACAGCCAGGAAAATGTCGATAAATTAACGTCGAATTACTGTTTGACGTCCAAGACAAATGCTACCTGAAAACGAAGGCTCTCTACTCCCTATCCAAGATTAGGACATCCCAATAACAAACTATCAATACCGCTATGGATGTTAAACATCTGTTGTGATAAGAACATCCAACCGATGTTCTCTGACAAATCTGGCTTAAGTAGAAGTTCCAAGTTGTGGATAGCATGACAAGAATGTCTGGGAAAGGCATCGGTGGATCCCATTGATGAGTCCACCACCGATGCCGGAACGAAACATCCTAATATTTTAACGGTGGTAGAAATAGTTCGTTAGTTATATGCCCTTAATATCAGGGGCTTTACTAGGACACATCAGAAACAATCCAGCACATAACAGAAGGATTCCAAGCATTTGCTGCATTAGAGTACAAGGAGACATGGTTCAGCCGCCGAGATCATCCATCAAAAGGTAGCAGAGAAATTCAAACTGTTGAAGGTAGAAAAAGTGCAATACTTTGAATTCACCCACTGGGATCAAATTGTGCTTATGGATCATACAGTTGCACATAAGGCCAGACCTCATTACAACAATAATCTAAGGAACAAGCATAATGAGAGACCTGGAGATACCAATAAGCAGGCAGTGGGGAATAAATAGCTTTCGGATGATCTCCACAATTCTACCAACAACAGACGTAGTACCGAAGAGCCTTCTGCTTAAATGGATCTTAGTGAACAGCAGAAGGCAGTGCTACTTGAAACTGTTCGAAATGTCCGGAAGTTTATGGGAAATGCAGAGGACGACAACACTGAAAAGACCCTCGTAGAGTCCCATCCTTGTGATATCCGAGTGAATGTTCCCTCAAGGAAGTACAAAAGCCATTTGGCTCGGTCTATGGAATAATATGTATATCTATTTCACAGAAATCATATTTATGCCATGGAGACAGGCACATTAATCTTGATATTTCCGATTTAAAAAATGCATATTTATGAAACTGCATATAATACAGAAGCTGGAGCCGGAGTATTCGGCAGGAGCACAGGAGTTGCTATTTTGTAGTGTGCCCATCTCGGTAAGATAGTATGCTCAGACAGTAAGGCTGCGATATTGACACTAAAGTCAAGTGTAGTGACTTCGCGACTGGTGTCTGAGTGCAAGGATGTACTAAATGGTATGACAAGGAACGGCTGCACAGTCAGACTCGATCACTCGGGCATACGCGGGAATGAGGAAACAGACCGTCTGGCAAAGTTGGGTTCGGCGATTGAACCATATGGACCCCAACCAGTATTACCGTCCCAATTGCTATTGGCAAAAGGGAATTAAAATCTTTGCTGGAAAGCAAATTTATTGAATCGTGAAGGGGAACTCCTGGAATGAGGTGTGCTAAGGAACATATAAATGGACCTAGTGCACGGCGTACTAAAGAGATTCTCTCCTTGGGAAGAAAAGAGCTGCGAATTGTGGTGGGATTGTTGATAGGACATTGTCACCTCATGGGCCATCTTCATAGAATAGGTGTCGAAGACGACCCGACGTGCAGATGGTGTTTGGAGGAGGATCAAACTGTTGACCAAGTCCTCAGAGAATGCATAGCGTTCAACGGACTGAGACAGAGATATTTCGGAGATACTATTTTGTTACCGGAAGCAGTTAGGCAAGTTCAACTAACGAGGCTGCTAGGATCGGTCCCGGATAACCTGCAGTTATGGTGGGATGATCTCGTATCACCACCCCTTTTTCATTCATTCATTTATTCAATATCGAAACTTATATAAATGGTTTAGGGGCAAAAATTATACCGCGTTTTCCGGAAAAGAAAAACTGTGTAAACCAGGACCAGAATCGTGTTCTATGACTTCGAAATAAGAAAATGTAAAATTTTCAAAAAATAGTAAATTTTCTAGATTTTACTTAATAGAGATAGAGATAATTTTTCATTCAAAGCATTAAAAAATCGTGTTTAGAAGCCACTAATCGTAAAAATAGATAGCAAGCAACACCTGTGAAGATCACTTTTGGAGTTTGTGATTGTACAGCTTGATCTACAAGCGTCATCGTAGTTAAGAAGGAAACACCCCATATATATGTAAAGCTGTAAACACATAAGCAAACCAGAGGCAAAAAGCACCTTGGATCATTAATAAACGTTCAGATTAATTTTCGGAAAGGCTAATATTTCATATAGCTTCAACTTTCATTAAAAGTCATTAATCACGGTCGCATTCATGATTCCCGCTCCGAGAAGTGCTAATGAGCCTCCGTTTTAAATAATTATCAGTTTCGCAAATCATTATCGCCTCGGCGGACGATTATCAGGCGACCCAGAACATAAAAAACGACGCAAAACCGTGGTCGCGCGGCGACTCACGACCTTATCTGTTTATGTTTATGGAAAATCATATCGTTGTTTAATTTGGTTTGCATTAGATTATACGAGGTGCGATCTAAAAGTAACGGATTATTAGTAACGTTTTTGACGAGACAAAATGAAAAATATATGCATTTGTACTCTTGAATACAAGGATTCGAAAGAAACATTACTTATGTTATCTTCGGTACTGAGAGCGACTCAATGAAAAGTCACCAAGTGTCTTGGGAAAGCGTTCTCTTATATTCAGAAAATTACACTCTGAATTTTGTTTTGGGCTTATTTCCAAAAATGAATAAAGATTCCTTAATTCTAACCTTAGAATTAAATGATAATACCTATTTTAAATATAACAAAAAAAAATCATTTCATTTATTAGAAATAAAAATTACTTATTTCAGTGTCAAATATTACATATGTATTAACAGGGGGCGGATCAGGCTCTCTCTTTGGAGGGGGGAGGCGGTGATATCACAAAAGTACAGTATGGCAAGTGAAAACAAGTTGCCGACCGTGGGCGGGGGAAGACACCAGCAACATCCCCATTTTCAGTGTAAAAGGCAGGGTCGAGTCTATTTTTCTAAATTTGAAGCTCTTAGAGGCGGGGGAGGGGGGAGGTGATCACAAGAAAAAACAAGTTGCAGACAAGGGGGATTCCAGCCGCATACACATTCCTAGTGTAAGAGGCAGTATCGGTTCTATTTTCCTAAACTCAAAGCTCTTGGGAACTAGAGAGAGTAATAAAACTGTTACCGAAACCTCCAAGGTATCTGCTCCAGTGCCGCAGGTAACTGAGGACTGCCGTAAATCTAATTATATTTAATCATATTTAAATATTATAAGCTGCAACAATAAAATTTCTGATAGTTCAATTTAATTTCTGTCAGTGAGCAAAGTACACCTTACAGTGTGTCCTTAGTAATTTATCTTGTTTGCGCTTGTTTTTATATATTATTTGAGATTAATGAGATAAGATACCCAAAAGATATGGCTTCCACCTCTATATTTATTCCAAAATCGTCAAACCTGAGCATTTTTTCCTCAGCGAAAAACTTATTACGATGAATGATTATGATGTCTTAAGAAGATATCAATATCTAGATAATAATGTTAAAAGCTCTGTTGAGGAAAACCTACTATGTACCGAATACTGAAGGAGAAAAAAACGACTGGAATTGTTAGTACTCCCAAGCCACATTCGATCACAGGCAGACTAAAAACCTCATTGGAAGAAGAGATGTAAACTGCAATAAAAGGAGTTGTACATACATTTTATTATGAGAAGCAGATCCCAACCGTCGACAAAAGTCTAACTAAATCAATGAAGATCGCGATTTGAATTGAATTAAAAGAACTGAACTCTGGAAATTGCTCTAAGAACTTAATTTTTGCTGGGAAAAACCAGATAGAAAATCTGTTCTTATAGATCGTCCGGAAACTCTCCGTTGGAGAAGGAAAAAACTCTCTCAAGGAAAAGGTAGAGTTGCTAGAAATAACACAATTTACGAAATTAGTAATTTAACAAACTTTAGAAAGAGGATGTCCATATAATAAAGTAAATTAAATTAATCTAAAAATTAATTACATTTGAATCCCTTTTCAGTGTTTAATTGTAATTCTACATAATAAATAAACTGAAACGTCAAATGTCCTAAAAGTGGTTTTAATTAATAATAAAATGACCGATAGCCCCAAAAATATTTTAATATCATATGGACGAATTTATTTTTTTATATATATTTAACTTTTTGTATTTTTGACAATGGGTATTTTGTAAGTATTTAAATTATCCAACAGATTTTGCCAAAGACACCGGACTAAAGAACACAGGTAGTTTGCGAAGAAAAAAGGTTAAAAAATGATTTATTACTCTCTCTAGTTCTTGAATAAACTATAGTATAAGAGGCAAAATCGGGTCTATTTTCCTGAACTCAAAGCTCTGGGGGGGGGGGGGGGGGGGGTATCGCGCCTGTATAAGAATCATAAAAGTTTCTCAAATTATAGCAATCAAACTAATCAGCTATAAATAATTATATTTTAATAAAATAAACCTAAGAACATTAACCGTGATAAATAAAACGTAATTTTAAAACTTGATATTGCGAATGCACGAAATTTTAATCTAGACCTCGTATATAACCATGAGCGTCTTGAAAAAAAGCCGCCGTTAATGAATGGCGTAGTAGGCCGCGGTGTAGCATAAAACAAATGCACCATCATCGTAATCGTTAAAAAGAGAGACGTGCCCATACTCCTGCATTCTTCTCTTTTTATCGCATCAAGACAAATATGCCAGTAATGCGCAATTAAAGGGGGGCAACGATCCGAACGGCGGGAGGGGGAATGTTTTGGTCGCTTCATAACGGGACACATGCATTCCAACGGACCCAAGTCTCTCACGGTCTTTTTAATTGTGGAATTTGACATTTTTATGGGATTTTTGATGACTGATTAATGGTAAAGGAAAGTGTTGAAAATCTTACCTCGCCGTAACCGTCCCGCACACCGACACAAAACCCGACCGGAAGTAATTCGACGACGCATCCTGTTGTGTCCTGCCCGCACACGTGTTCACCATAGTCTGAGTGATTGAGGCACATCCTGTTCGTTAACTTTCTGCACTATAAACTTTGTTAAAAAACACCAAAAAGTCACAAGAATGCACTCCTTCTCGACGGCAATATTCGCGATGAAGGGCCGTTAACATCAAGAAGAGCATTTTCCGCGGTTTTTGCGCCGCAGCAGCACCACGCTTGGCGACCTCTCTCAACTTTCCCACGTAGCGGCTGAGACTGAAAGAAAAGCCGGGCGCAGGCGAGGTGGCGCGAATGCGAACGAGACGGGGCGACGGCCGACGAACCGACCGAAGGGGGAAGGGGGTGAAGCACTAATCGCCCTTATCGGAGGCCGAATTTTCGTCGTCGGAACGATAGTCCGGAAGTCGTTGCGCCCGATCGGCTCGCTCGGTCGGGGACACTTCCAAAATAAGTTTGAACAGATGTGGCAAAGTTCTACCCAAACAAAACGAATGCATTTATTTACAGTGAGAACAAAATATTCTAATTTTTAGAAGTATTAAATAAACTCACGTTAAATGACAAACAATTAAACCAAATTTCAAAAAGATAGTGTTATAAAAATAATAAATAACAATGATGTAAGAATATTTAGGCATATCACATTTACATTTTACTTTTGGTCTTATTGATTGACAATAAGAAGACTCCACTTTAATTTATACACCCTGCTATTCAGGGGCGGATCCAGCCTCCCTCTTTGGGGGGATCACAAATTGTTGACCGGGGGGGGGGGCACACCCCAGCAACATTCCCATTTTAAGCGTAAAAGGTACGGTCAGGTCTATTTTTCTGAATTTGAAGCTCTTGGAGAGAGGGGGGCGATCACAAGAAAAAACAAGTTTCCGACAGGAGGGGAGGATGCCAGCAGCATACACATTCCTAGTATAAGAGGCAAAATCGGGTCTACTTTCCTGAACTCAAAGCTCTTGGGGGGGGGGGGGGGTTATCGCAAGAAAAACAAGTTGTCAATGGATGGGGGAGTGCCAGCACCATACACATTCCTAATATAAAAGGCAGAATCGATTGCAAGCATACACATTCCTATACTCAATTCAAGAACTAGAGAGAGTAATAAAACTGTTACCGAAGCCTCCAACGTACGTGCTCCAGCGCCGCAGGTAACTGAAGACTACCGTAAATCTAATTATATTTAAATATTATAAGCTTTTATAAATGTACTGCAACAATTAAATTTCTGATAGGTCGATTTAATTTCTGTCAGTGAGCAAAGTACACCTTACAGTGTGTCCTTAGTGATTTATCTTGTAAAAGATATGGCTTCCACCTCTATATTTATTCCAAAATCGTTAAACCAGGGCATTTTTTCCTCAACGAAAAACTTATTACGATGAATGTTTATGATGCCTTAAGATACCAATATCTATATAATAATATTAAAAGCTCTGTTGAGATGTGTTCTAACATGACAGGAGTTGGAAAATCCACTCTGTACCGAATACTGAAAGAGAAAAAAACGACTGGAATTGTTAGTATTCCAAAGCCACATTCGATCACAGGCAGACGAAAAACCTCGTTGAAAGAAAAGATGAAAACCGCAAAAAAGGAGTTGTATATACATTTTATTATGAGGAGCAGATCCCAACCATCGACAAAATTCAAACTAAAATCAATGAAGATCGTGATTTACCTGAAATTAAAAGAACTGAACTCTGGAAATTGCTCAGAGAACTTAATTTTTGCTGAGAAAAACCAGATAGAAAATATTTTCTTATAGATCGTCCGGAAACTGTCCGTTGGAGAAGGAAATATCTCTCTCAACTAAAAGGTAGAGTTGCTAGAAATAACAAAATTTACAAAATTAGTAATTTAACTAAACTTTTGAAAGATTTTTTTGAATAAAGTTATTGCGGAAAATTGGGAAAAATCCATATAATAAAAGAATAAAACAAAATGTGGAAACTCGATCTCATGATCGGTGAGATAGAGGAACCAATTATAATTAATTTGAGAGAAGATAGCTTCACAGACTTTGATTAGGAAGTAGATACGCAATGTTTACCAGTGTAAACACAATTTATTATTTCAATTTTCGTTTTTGTTGTATTTTATTGTTTAAGTATTTGAAACATGTAAATTAGGTTAGATTTTGTCAAAATTTAAATTATTTAAAAACCCGTAAACTTTAGGTACTATAAATTTTATTAAAATAGGCACTTATTTTGATCGGAGAATCCAAAAATGCAATAATATACAGGGGGTTCAAAAAAAAAAAAACACAACTTCGATACTTTCAGAGCTTTTGAGACACCCTGTATAATATGAAAATAATTTTAAAAAGTAACCATATTAGGCCCCCAAATATCCCAAAAGTAAAACTTTTTGAAAGTCATGTATTTTGGCTGCAATATTCCGTGCCGTATAGGGTGAACAACCCTGTATATATTAAAAAATCATAAACGTATTACCTAAATCAGACTTTCTAATAATATCAGACCTGATTTATGGATCATTTACAAGAAAAAAATATCGATTGGTAACATTAAAAATAATTTTAGATCTAGAATCAAATATTTTATTTAGATCAAAATTGACCTCTAATCTACACTTTTCAAAGTAGGTTACTTGGCATTAGAAATGAAAACTAAGTCTTCACATGCCGTACAACAAATAAATCAACGACAAATAATATTTTGAAAGTCGATAAACTAGAATTGGAATGTCCGCTATTTAAAAAATCTGAAGTATTTCAATAAAATTAAATGATATTTTTAAAAATCATATTTACAATTTGTCCCCGTTTTTACAATTTGTAAGATTCAGCTTGCAGGACCGCGGTTCAGTTTTGGTTACATCACATTTTTTTTTTAAACATATAACGCAAAGGGACATAAAAGCTCGACTGCTGGTTTATATGAAAAATTTGAAACACAATACTAATTCCACAAAAATATGTTGACAAAATATAACTACCTAAAGAATTAAAGTAAAAAAGTCCTAATTTTCGGTGTAAAACGCGATTACCTCAATATAGGGTCCAGTCGCCACTATTATTTATAATAGGCTCACATCGCCGAGGCATGCTAATCAACTTCTGCGCATCATCCAGTAGCGAATTTTTTCATATTCTGCATATTTCTAATACCTCTGTCTCTTTTCCAGCCCCGACAAAGACGATTACGGTGTATCGGGTCCACCGTTCAGCAGATTTTACTAAACACTTTATAAATTCTTTTCATTCAGAAAATGTTAATAATTAATGATTTGGTTTATCTAGCAAACTTATTTCAGCCAATTGGATCATTTTTGAGCTGTCGTCTCTTTTAAATTTTGATATAAGTTCGAGGGCATTTGCCGTGACTTTTACTTTCCTTTTGGAAACAATTAAAGCAGCTGTAAACTTCAATTTTCTTGGTTAATTTTTTGAGATTTTGGGATGAAAAATAGTTAAAATTGTTCCAGTAATTGAGTTTAATTATTTAGTTACCTTACCTTTTACCTGTTTGCTATTTATTGAGTTATGTTTACTGGAATAAGCATAGACGCGGAGATTTTAACAGTTTCGCACGTTTCAATGAAGAAATTCTCTAACCTCATCAAAGAACCCAAAGTTTAGAGATTTCGGGGCTATTGACATAGCATCTAAGAATATTAAGTTTATGATCATAGGTCCACGGATTAAAGAACTATCAATATTAAGACTATGAATCTGAAGTTTACGGGACTATTATTCGTGGGTCAAAGTTTTACCGGTTCCAAGACCTACTAGTCCAGCGTTTAAGAACCTAGAGTGGAAAACCTCATAAATTCGGGTATATGGGATCAAAATCAATGGATCAATAAATGAAAAATCCCTAAATCCAGTGTCTACGTGTATAGGACGATGGTCTATAGACGTAGGTTCTATGGATCCAAAGTCTATTGGCTATTACGTCCAAGACTAATGGCCCTAGATTATTTAGAGTGCCTGATTCATTATAAAAGTCCAATACACAGACATTTAGTGAGCTCTTAAATCCTACTTTAACCCTTTAACCTTAACCCATGATCTTTAAAGCCTTAAACCCTAAACTTTCAAATCCTAAGCTATTAAACCCTGAATATCTGAACCCTTAAATCACAAACTTAACACCCGAAACGATCAAGGGTTTACGATTTAATTGTATAAGGTTCAATATCTTAGGTGTTTAGGGTTTAGGTCTATAAAGTTAAAGTTTAGGTTCAAGTGTTTATGGTTAAATGGCTTAAAGTTTACGGGCTTAGGGTTTTATGATTTAAGAGCTTAAGGTTATAAATTTCAGAGTTATTGACTTAAGGTTCGAAGGTTCTAAGGTCTAGGAGCCAAGTGTTGAGGATCAAGGACTTAGGGGTTCAAGAGTGTATTGTCTAAGAACTCAGGTACTCCTTGTGCATATTCAACATTTTGGAGCTACCACCTAGAATTTCCGAAAAAAGTCACCGTATTTCAATTCAACTACCTCAGAAAATCTTTTGTAGAGTATATAGTGTGCCTGTGGAAACATCACGGAACTCCCAGGTCCAGATAGATTGAGTTTTATTGACATTTTAAAATCACCTTGTGAATAACATTTAATAGTTTTTACGTACACAGTCTCAATTTTAGAGATCCGCCATCTTGAATTTCCGAAAATGGACAGCGGATTTGAATTTAGCGATCCCAAAAACCCCTTAGTATAGTATATAGAATCCTGGCCTTTGTTTAATGCCGCAGAAATCGCGATTTTTAGTATTTTGAGGTTAGGTACGATCGGAGAACCCTCTCCTAAGCTTATTCAAACAATGCGGACGTAAGTTTTGTGTCAATTACCAAACTTTGACAGGGGGCGCGCGCAGCAAAGGCCTCCTGGAAATTTGGAATAATGTGAACTTTAACATATTGGTCTAAACCAATGGTTTTTTGAGTATTCAAACTGTGGAATTGATGGGTTGCCATACATCATTGATTTGGCACTCAATGATTTATGTTTGTTCCCTTAATTGACGAATAAACTATGTCAACGATTTTCTACAACAGAAGGGGAAGTTGGTGCGTTCAGGAACCATGTTTTTGGGAATACCATCTTCGCGGTGTCAAAAATGTTTTTCGGGTTGGTTTAACTGCATGTACCAATGTATTTATTATCGTGGAGAATATTTTGAAAAACAATACAACCATTTTCAAAGACAAATATTTATTTCTGTTCGTTATTTTCGAAAAATAAATAGGTACTCTCATATAATTCGTTAGAGGAGATTTTGAGTTCAAGCTTGGAGTTTGTCCAAAATACTGCTTATATTTTATTTTTATTCTTTAATAAACAAGGGAAAGTATTTACCCATTCACACGTTCTCAAATCAGATCACTCGCGTATTTTGGAAAATAGGTGGGTAAAGAAATAAACAAATTAATCAAGCATGGAATGGGGCATCCTGTATATACTGCAATTCTATCACTAAACCATATATCTACTCAGAGACAAAACAACCAAAGATCGATAGCACATATAATCGTAAAAACACCGTCTAAAAGAGTGTTTGCTAAATTCGACTGGCTGTCCGAAAGTTGTTGTGTCTGGGAAGTCGCGGCCGACTACGACGAGGACACTTATACAAAAATAACAACAGATGTGTGTATGCGATAACCGGCGAAAATAATTCCAGACAATATTAATAATACATTGTGAGCAATTCCATCGTCGCGTCGTCGATACCAATCCTTCTTTGGAAATCGACACTGAAAAATTATGTATTTGTACTGGAGAGAATTGTTTTGTCTTTTTAAGGAAAAAGTAACATTTTATTGTTATCCTTTAGGCAACTTTCCAGGTCGTTTATATTAAATATTGCAGTTTTATTTGAAACATTTGTAATAATGAATTTTCAACATTTTTATTGTTCCAGTATGAATTACTTTAATTATGATAGGTGTTGTTCCACAGCCTGCAACAGGTCCAGAGAGCTAGCATCACCTGACATATATTATTTATATGTTAACCTCAGTTAAGTCGCCTTGGTAAAATTGATTGTGGTGTTCCTCAGAGTATCGGCCTATCAGGTTTTCTTTTCTTTGTGTAGGGCGCTATTGTTACTATCTAAAGATTTAAAATCTCTAAAATCTCCTCACTTTCACACCATGAAATGATCAAATCGCCTGCAGATCCACCTTCTACAATTGTACTATAGTCAGCAGGCTGTCCACCAACAAAGACCACAGAATTGGGGAAACAGCTTCATTGAGGACATTCTTTGGAGGCCCTAAAAATAATTATATTTATGTGTTTCAATCTTCGAACATACCCCTGGAGAAGTAGCATAACGGCAGAACTAGGGCCCGTTTGTTTGAACGCTGAATAACGTAATAATATTTTTATTTATGTTTGAAAAAGTGTTGATACAACAATGGATATTTTATTTCTTGGTACAGACATACCAATTTTATGCTATCCTTTTCTAATTGCATTATTTAAACGAGTATCATCGGTACGTCAATTCTGAAAACAAAGTATGAATATATGGTTGCCTAAATTATTATTAATGTTATTTTCAATATGTAAACAATATCTAACAATATTTACCGATAAAAATAAGTTTTTAAATCCTCCTTTTGTTAATATTAATTGTAAACTTCGCATTTATAGTAATTTATAACACTTAAAAACACCGAAAAAAGTCACGACAAGCAATTAAACTGAAAGACAAGATAAATAAATATGTTTATGTCTGTCAAACATCAAAAAAGCGTCTCCCCACCGATCATAAACAGTCTTCAAATAAATCTATTGTTGTTTAAATGTAGAGTATGATCGAAGATTGCAATGATACACTGATTAATACAAAATGGGATTAGATTATTGAAATAAGGTCCCGAATTGACAAGGCCAGAACATAATTTCCCAATATGAAGAGACTGTTTAAAACCAGCGACATATACCTCTCCCCTCTCTGAAAATAATGATTGCTAAATGTTATATATTCAGTTCACTTATTTAGAAGTGCTATGTTGATAACCAATGTTCGAAATGAATAGGACACAGGAAGAAAAATAACAAAATATAATTTGGTAGAAACTAAGCAGGAACTCGATCCTTTTAAGGGCAGAAGTACGGTAATACAACATCCAGGTACCATGTTCAATGAAGTCAAATTGCATCTGAGATCTGTTTGTAACAAAGCTGTCCAAGTTACAGCGTTTGCTTCTTTTAATCTGAATTAACATATTTCTTAACAACAGCTTTTCAAATTGATCTCCTCTGGTTAATCTATGAACTGTTTGGATTTCTGGCAACCTTGATTCTGTTGACACTATTCAACAGATAAATCAATTCTTTTATGACTGATTTCCACCACTGTTGCTACAAAATGTTTTGAGGGTTTTTATCGAAATTATATTAATTTCAACAGCAGACATATGTATATGAAAATCTAGGAAAAGTTTTTATTCAATTAGGAACTAAAAGTGATTTCATCGAATAAGCTCCAGTGTTGAAGTTGGTAAACTATTACGATGGATTTCAAGTTAATATTCATTTTTTGTCTCCCTTTTCAACTATAAAGTTTTTCAATGATCTTAACCTTCTAAAGTTATTATTATATATATATTTTCTATTTTATCACAAATAAATGAAAACATTCACATCTTAAAACCTTAAGAATATAAACAATTACTTTTATAACAGCGTTATAATTGGTAACTGGTTAGTATAATATCGGTAATGATAAACAACATAATTGGAATCAGTGAACTTTTCGGGGGCCACCCAGAATACTCACAAATGGGACTGTTACTTCTTAAGCTTTGGTAGTGGAGTTTAAGATTGTATTGGTAATTGTAAACAAAATCCGAATAAAAGTTAAAATTATAAGAATTCATAAATCATATAAATTCATAATGAATTAAATTATGTATAAAATTCAGTACTTCCATAATCATTACAAGACGGTGTGGAGGAGAAATTAGAAAATTTTGCAAATGATAAAAGTTTAATTCTTGGGAACTCTGAGCCAAGAATTATTGATAAAATTAGTTTCATTAACTTTGCATACTTATTTTGAATTATTCCGGAGCTATTCACATAACCGATTAACTTTTCCACATTCCACACAGTTATCAACTCAAATGAAAAAATAGTCCTTATACCAATGCGATTCATTATTATAGGCGCCGGAAGCGATCATTTGATCACCTGCCAATGACGTCACCCCAGGGGAGCTTTTAGCGATTTATTTACTTGCTAACAATGCTAGTATTATACAAATATTATTAGAAATTCTGAAATTAAAACATAATTTTATTAAAAACGCAGTATTATTCCTCTAGAAATAATAGTCCGGGAGACACGGCTCCACCAACGTTTTTTATATATATTTTGACCCCCTGACACTGCTGATTTGCATCGGTTCTCTGTAAACTCTTCTGGCGTCCTTTTATATGTAATTTGCAATCGCATTAACTTCGTTAATTGGGATTTTATTCTTGTTTTAATATTAAGTAAGGACAAAAATAGAACTTTCACTGTCTTCATTAGAGCGAATTAAGGATATGTCTAAAAATAACAACTACGCTTTATGCATTTTTCTGCTAGGAGTAAAACATTTTTGGCCTGTATGAAATTCTTCACAAATTTTCCCTAATAACTGGTATTAAATTTAAATACGAAATTTTCAATGACTTCGAAAAAAGAAGGTTGCCAGTTTGACGTACGCGGAAAAGTTTAATAGATCAGTTATAATAAAGGTCAAAAAAATATATCTTACAAATTACAAAATTAGTTTTGATTAAATAGGGTGATATGGAAAAGTAAGAAAGCAAAAAATGTATTTTTTTTAAGTGGAACTTTTTATAAATTTGGGTTCCCCGAACAATTCTCTATACAATCCTGAAATTAGTTCTACATTTTTTTTGCGACGTTGCCGAATTAATAATATTTTTATATCATGTAAAATATTCAACTTTGTTCCAAACCTGACACTTGATTACACCACCGTTTACTGAATTTTATTGCTTGTACTACTTAAGTAACACACGCCACTGTCCTTAGTTGACATCTGTCACTACAAAATGGCAAAATAGTCAAGTGAAATATTTGCTGTTGTGTATTTTTAAAAATAATCAAATTCTTCCCATTAAAATTAACCAATCCTATCATATTATGCCGTTGGATTTAATTAAAAAGTTTCAATGGTGGGTTCGTTCCCCAGTTTTTTATATATTTACTTGTTTTATATTCAACCCACATCGGTGAGTTTCTTAATAAATATAGGTTCTGTTATATTCTAAATTTGTAATTAATATTGTAGAGATGTCCTGAAGAAGGAAAAAAATTGAAACAAGGAGTTTTTTCCTTATCCAGGCCTACAAATTTATGAACAGACTGCATCTTCAATAACCCTAGTTCCTATATATATATATATATATATATATATATATATATATATATATATATATATATATATATATAGGAACAAAAAAATAGTGTTATAATCGGTTTGTCTGATCGTGTCATCTCTCTAACGTCTCCAGAATTCCGACCAAGAATACTGCAAAAAGTGAAAAAGACACTAATAAATAATAATTTCAATGAAAAGACTATCGCCGAAATAATTAATAAACGAACATATAAATTTTATAATAACCTAACAACAAGAAACATAGAACATGAACAGCAAAAATATGTAGCATTACCTTACACTAGTGAACTGTCAGAAAAAATAAAACACATTTTAAAAAAGCATGACATTGTATGTCACAGGTCTCATAATAAATTAAATACACTATTCACTAATTTAAAAAGTAAAACTCCTCTCATGAATAAATCAAATGTAGTATATTCGATCCTTTGCACAAATTGTCATAAAAAATATATAGACATGACGAGCAAATTACTAAAGAATCGATTGAATGGCCATAAATATACGAAAAACGTTAAAAAACACAGAAAGGACCAAAAACCTACCTTCGATTATAACAGTACCATAATTAAAAACAAAGATATGAATTACCAAAAATTGCAGATAAAGGAAATGATAGAAATTAAAAAAATAAATAAAAACACTGTTAACGACAGAACGAATATACGAAATTTGAGTCACATTTATACCAGTCTAATTTAAACAAAAATATAAAGTATTCGATCCTGTTAATAGACATCAAAAATTGAATATCCTCTTAAACATAAAATTTTCTTTAGTTTTTTTTTGGTGCATTGTAAAATATAAAAAAACACACTCGCATTCCATGTATCCTCAGTACCTAAATAGACAATATGAAAGTTGCATTTCATTATTAATAAATAAACAAAATGTCAAGTTGTGTACTGGTAAAACTAAATATTTTTAAAAAATTTACAAATTTGAATAGTGTTTTAAAGAGTTAGTTTTTTTAAATTGTAGATATGTTCTTGTATGAGTGTTTTTAATTATATAAAAATATTTTTAGGAAGATAAATAAATAAAAAAACAAAAAATTTTGAAAATGCCTTAAATAAAAGGCAACGTCAAACTGTTTTGGATTTTTTGTTAAATAAAAACCTAAACCCAAGAAAAGACAAAATAAAATAAAGATATAATTCATGGTTCAAGAATCTGGAATATTATTTATATATATATATATATATATATATATATATATATATATATATATATATATATATAATTGCTCTTTTATGGCTTTGGGCTGGTCAACCATACAATCAGTCACAATTTATTAAATGAAAATAATCGGGAATCAGACTCGATCCCTAAGTGATACAGCACCAATAACATGACCACCACAATACTCAGGGAATCATAGTTGATATTTATATATCTCAATTTTTACTAATTTAATTACTCTTGCTATTTGAGTAGAATTAGCGAACAGCATGACTTTGCTTAAAACTTGCATTATTTTGTCAATTTTTTTTAGTTGCTTTTCTTTCACTACACCTTTTTTAATTGAGACACACTTGGGACTTTCATACCATGAACCATATTGGCCTTTATCTTATAGTGTAAGCTACTATCTCTGTGAAAGCAGTTAACTCTTCTCTCCTAACATCGTACTACTTAGCAAAAAAATGCAACTGGATAATTGTTAAATATTGAAAACAAAATCACTAAAAAAGGCCATTAACCTTATATTGAAGTGGAAGAAATGAATAAGTGGAACCTTTCTTTCTCAATCAAACAATTTAGTATTATAAATAACCATATCGAAGCCCTTTATTTTCACTGAGGCCTATTTTTACCAGTTAGCGCTATCTTTTTCAATATCCCTTATTGAGGTTCACAGTTCAAAGTTCCTAAAACAAACAGTTGGCCTAAAATTTATTTCGGAGAAGCGAAAGTTAAAAGAGCAGAATAAAACCAATTCACGATTTCGAATACTAAATTATTTGAAAGAAAAAGGCAATTGAAACATTAATTTAGACGTTCTTTCTCGAGTTGGATAAATGTGATCACAAATAAAGCAAGATTAAAAAAATTCGAACGAATTTCATCTAATTTTGGTGAATATTCAGATTCCTAAAATACTGAAATATTTCTTTAAAGTATGGAGCTTCACAAAAAATATATATTTTTTCATTAAACAGATCACTGAAGATCAGTCTTTAATGTAGCAGAATTTGAAGTTTTTGTTTCTGCTGTTTTGGACATTTACTCCCTTATTCATTAACAAGGTCTTATTTTAATATTAGACTAATAATAAAGGATTTAAATTAACAAATGCAACAACGAGTCAATACAGTTTTGAATCTAAAAAATAAGTTGAAAGAAAGCAGCAAACAACTAGACCAAAACACATAAGAAAAATAGCTTTTCAAATTGAAAAAAGCTTTAGAAGACATCCGAATCAAGATAAGAGTAGAAAAAATATGCCTTCAACATTATGAGCGACGCACATGATAACATAAAAAAAGAAAATAGGGAACTCGATCAAATTAAGTTCGACCGAACAAGAAGAGAACAACAAGTTAGAAACCATCAACAAACAAAAAAGACCGTAAACAACAACAGATATCAATGATAGAAGAAATCTAAAGTAAACATGCATAAGAAGTAGAAACAAAAAAGACCGTAAACAAGAACATATAGCAATGATAGAAGAAATCTAAAGTAAACATGCCTGAGAAGTAGCAGTAGTCCTCCTAGAGCAGATACAAATATAAAACGATGAATTCAAAGCAACAACCAAACAGCTTCACGATTATGCACAATCGGTGGAGAAAACTTCACAAGTCTCAGGGAAAAACTACGCAACCAAGACCTTGAAATGGAGATAAGAAGGCCAAAGACCTCGCGCCAGGCCCAGGACGATGGTTTTGAAATTTCCAAATACAACTTCTTCTTCTTCTTCTTCTTCTTCATCCAGCCCTTTGCGTTTACTGCTGGCTTCCCTCATTCTTGTCGATTGTGCTCTATCTTGAGCGACTTGCATCCAATTTGTTGCAATTCTCTTGAGATCATCAGTCCAACGAATAGGGTGTCTTCCTCTATTTTTTTTGTCTAATCTCGGCCTCCACTCGAGTAATTTCTTCGTCCACCTTCCATCACTGATTCGGGCGACATGTCCGGTCCAGTTCCATTTGAGTGTGGTAAGTCGGAAAATTACGTCGGTAACTCCGGTCTTTCGTCTCAGGTCTTCATTTCTAACTCGGTCACGCAACGATATACCTAGCATTGACCTTTCCATCTTTCTCTGAGCTATTTGCAGCGTTTTAGAAGTTGCAGTTGTCAATGTCAAAGTTTCGACACCGTAGGTCATAACCGGTAACACATTGGTCAAAT
This sequence comes from Diaprepes abbreviatus, assembly GCA_034092305.1. Taxonomy (NCBI): domain Eukaryota; kingdom Metazoa; phylum Arthropoda; class Insecta; order Coleoptera; family Curculionidae; genus Diaprepes; species Diaprepes abbreviatus. The sequence continues at coordinate 2,655,390 of JASJET010000018.1, read as the reverse complement.
GCTTTACGTTTTAAAGAAATTAGTACATTGCTTTCAAAGATGTCTTTAAGTTTTCCATAGGCTGCCCATGCGAGATTTACTCTTCTCCGTACCTCGCATGTTTGATTATCTCTTGTGATCTTTATTTCGTGTCCAAGGTATATGTATTTTTCCACAAGCTCCACTTCGTTGTCTCCAATATTGATATTTCCACTAGGTACCAGATTGGTCATATATTTTGTTTTTGATATATTTATTTTAAAACCCACACTAGCTGAAGTTCATGTAACATTGTACATATCTCCTTGAGATTATCGGAAAACAAAACTATGTCGTCCGCGAACCTCAAATTTGTTAATCTTTGGCCGTCTACATTCAGGCCTCTTTTTCCCAGTTAAAATAAAACAGGTGACGCAAAAAAGTGCAATCAGTATGACGAGACAAACAAACTAAACAATAAACAGAAAATCCAGGAGAGTTTGGAGCCCAACTAGGGCACACTATTCATTTACAAGGAAGAAACTGTCCCATAGTCCCGAGAGATAAGGGAAAATATGAAGAAGTCATCGAAAAATGCAATAAAGATAAATTCAACCTAGAGTACTCATCGACATTACCAGAAGGAGATAAATTATTCTTCAAGATAATAACACATTATCACACACAACTAAGAAAAATACTGGATACGACCAAATATCAGTACCGTACACACTAGCCCGAAAAGATAGGCCATTACATATAGTACTGAAAGTAATCCTGCACTAACAATAATAATTAGCAGTAGACCTTAATAACATAGGGCTTCATCTAACGAGGATATTAAAATGATACAAGAGCAGGTAGGATGGAAGAAATAATGATTATAGTTGAAAGCTCAAGAACCAAATCAAAGACATACACCACACACCAATGCTACAACTGCCAGCTGCTTGTGTACACTGTGATAAATTGCAGAGCCTGTCCAAGCTACGTCAGTTGGGGAGAAAGTTACCTCGTTGTGCAAACTACGGCAGAGCATTCAGAGGGTGCCCCAAAAGGTATTTTCATTCCCAAGAATATCATCCCTTTTTTTATAAGGTAAACCATCAATTCACGCACGTAATTTAATTCTAAAATTTATGAAATTTAATATAATATTTGAAAATATTTTTTTCACGAATACCGTAAGTAACTTAAATTGACGGGTTTCGGGGTTTCTAAAAATAACTAGTAAAAGAGGGTGAGCCACCTCCAAATACTTTTTTTTCTTAAATCTCAAGTTCTAAATGAGAAAAATTTACAAAACAAAATGGAACTTACTTATTATTTGAAATGTTGTTGAACTAAGGTATTTTCATCCCCAAGAATATATTACTTTTCATAAGGGTAACCCATCAATTCATGCACGTACTTTAATTCTAAAAATTACGAAATTTCGTAAAATTGTTTGAAAATATTTCTTTCACGAATACCATAATTATCTCAAGTTGACATCTTTCGGGGTTTCCAAAAATAAACTAGTAAAGTCACTCCCAAATATATTTTTTTAATATCTCAAGTTCTAATTAAGATAACTCTACAAAACAAAATGAAAATTATTTGTTATTCGAAATGATATTAATTTATTTTCACCCCCAAGGATATCATTCCTCATTTTTTATTAGGGTAAACCATATATATGCGGGCGTAATTTAATTGTAAAAATTACGAAATTTAATGGAATTGTTTCAAAATATTTTTTTCACGAGTACCATAAGTCACTGTCGTGTTTCGGGGTTTCTAAAAATAAACTGGTAAAATGGGGTGAGCTACCCCTAAATACTTTTTTTTATCTTAAATTTTAATTGTGATAACTTTACGAAAGAAACTGGAAATTGTTATTTGAAATGAAATTAAACTATAGTATTTTCATCTTCAAGGATTTAATTCGAAGGATGTCATTTTATACATGTATAATTATTGTAAAATTACCAAATTTCAGTTGATATGAACGTTACAGAGTCTACTGAAATTTTTTCTTTTAATTAATAAGAAAATATAAACTTATTTCATTGATTAAGCATTCATGTCTGTAAATTATTATAATTCATGACAAATAGTGATTTCTAATTCTGTAACGTTTATTTAAATTAAAATTTGACAATTTTAAGAATAATAATATATGTATGAGATGACGGTTTACTTTTATAAAAAATAAGGAATAATATCCTTGGGAGTGAAAATATCATAGTTCAACATCATTTCAAATAACAAGTAATTTCCATTTTGTTTTGTAAATATATCTCAATAAGAACTTGAGATTTAAAAAAAAAGTAATTGGAGGTGGCTTACCCTCTTTTACTAGTATTGTCGGTAACCCCAAACCACTATTGTATTCGTAAAAAAATATTACCAACAAATCTGGTTTAATTTCATAATGTAATTGGGGGTGACTCACCCCCATTTACTACTTCATTATTTGAAACTCCAAAACATGTCAGCTTGAGTTAATGATGGTATTTTTGAAAAAAAAAAACTTTGAAACAATTTCATTAAATTTCATAATTTTTAGAATTAAATTTCGTGCGCTAATAGATGGTTTACCATTATACGAAATAAGGGATGACATCTTTGGGGGTAAAAATACCATAATTCAAAATCAATTCAAATAACAAGAAGTCATTTCCATTTTGTTTTGTAAAGATATCTCAAATAGAACTTGAAATTAAAAAAAAAAGTATTTGGGGGTGGTTCACCCTCTTTTACTAGTTTATTTTTAGAAACCACGAAACCCGTCAATTTAAGTTACTTATGGTATTCGCGAAAAAATATTTTCAAATAATTATATTAAATTTCGTTATTTTCAGAATTAAATTACGTGCGCGAATAGATGGTTTACCCCTATAAAAAAAATAAGGGATGATATTCTTCGGGGTGAAAATATCATAGTTTAACATCGTTTTGAATAACAAGTAACTTTCATTTTGCTTTGTAAAAATATCTTACTTAGAACCTGAGATATTTTAAAAGTACTGTTTTTAGGGGCAGTTTTTACTCCGTTATATAAAAAAAATACGTGTCGATTATTTTTGTACCCTCTACAACATATTAAAGGTTCATTAAAATCGGAGTCGGACACTTCAGGTACCTTCCTTGTTAATTAAAAAGTGCTTAAATGCCATCTTGGATAATTCTAATTTCCCCATAGTGTCTTTAACTTGCCGATAGTAAATTTAATCAGGAGAACCTTCTCAACTCATTATTATTTTTGTAAATATCTCTTCTTACTAAATTTTCGGTTTGATTACTGCGTCCAGACTAAAGCTGAACCTTCACTGAAACCATTTACAAATATACGAAACAATTTTGTCTACAGGGAAAGATATTTGGCATTCATCCACAAATACGTGGGACGAACGAAAACACAATGTGAACTAATTTCAAAAAACAGAAATAAAACGATCCGACACCTACATCACGCGAAATGTCTGGCCTGTGACGCAAAAACACCTCTAATTTACGAAATATACATCATTAAGTCCCCTATCTTTTCAATAAAAGTATAACATTTTCAATGAAAACATCTAAAAATAGGAACGGGTACAGAAACAAATAAGCAAATAAATTTCAAAACTAGTCTCTCATATATTATTATTTTGAAAACGTTCTATATAACGTCATTTTCAAAGGGATCGATAGGCGCGTTGCCTCGTGACGATTCTCCACTTACATCACCGCCACAAAAACGTTTTTAGACGATAAAACTGAATCACAGACTCCCCAAAAATATTTTGAATGAAAATGAAGAATCATGTGTAAAAATGGAATTACTTGTTTTTTTTTTCACGATCTTGAGTCGACTTTGTTGGCAGGCAATGCTGAAAGTTGCACGTAAACAGATCGTATGCTAATTTAAAAACAGTTTTAAACATTATTTACGAAATAAATTAAAAAGTAGTATCAATATGCCAAAAGTTTCAGACCAATTAAACAGCTATTAGCTACACGATATTCAGGTTTCCTAACTAGGCTGTAGGGATTGGAGAAATTTAGAATGCATCAATTACATCGTCCTGAATTAGAATCCTAAATCAGAGGATTGTCGAACACACCATAACTCTGATATTTACGATGGCACCGCGCTTTCTAAGTAAAAATAGACCTTGTCCTAACCGTAATAACTGGTTGAATGAAAATACGGATGCCTTTTTGTGTTACGGCAGCGGTACATAGGTAGGTAGATGTGCCGTGTAGATGCAGACAGTCATCGGTCAAACGCCCAGCGTAAGGACATCCCATACTAATCCTAAATATTATTCCCTGTCGGTACTCGCCCATGGTTGAGATATCCCTACCTTCTGAACTTAACGGTCTCGGGCGCCACCCCCAGGATTAACGTGGTCGAGGGCCCACTATCCACCGGGCAGCTTGTTACAGTGGAGAAAGGTCAAGCCAGGGGTCAACTGTGCGTATTAGTGTCTGGCAGCCGGCTGTCAATTATTACCCAAAAAGGATAGGCCATTACACATAGTACAGGGAAGAAACAGATGAATAATTAGCAGTAGATCAGACACAGGCTTTCATCTAACGAGGATATTAAGATGGTACTACAAGAGTAGAGAGGATGGTGCTTGTTTTTGTGCCCGGAAAAGAGGTCCACATATTCAGAATAAAAAAAATAATGCCAAAAAACCAAATCAAAGATATATAATGCTTTAACTGTCAGCTGTATTTGTACGCTGTGATAAATTGCAAGGCCCATCCAAACTACATCAGTTGAGGAAAAAGTCATTGTTGTAAAAGATCAAAGACGACTCACCACGTTGTGCAAACTACGGCGGAACATTCAGGGAGTACCCCAAAAAGCCGCAGCCAAGAAATGAGGCCCCAAAACCCAACAACTATTCAAAATCACTTAAGCATTGGAGCAGTTACTCAAAATTGCGTTACAGGAAACCATCCAAACGTTCTTTAACAACACGACGGCACAATTTCCTAGCTTTCACATGCCAAACCAGCCACTAGCGATGCATGGAAAACCATCTCCGAGAAACAACTCTAACCAGGATGAAGACACCACACAGTAAATACCCTAAAATATCTTAAGTTCATCAATTTAATATTAATTTGTAAACATGTTTGTACAAGTCAAACGGAACAATGTAAAACGAGTAAAAATTATAAATGACCAATTTAGAAGCCAATAAAGTGTCCAAGCTTCCTAATCCTTTACAAGTAAATGAGTAAGGTTAAACTAAATCAATCTGTCACTTGTTCTCAAACCACTGATTTGAGGCGATGATGACCTTTTCATTGCATGTAAACTTCTTGCCATGAATATTTTTTTTAGCTTTAGAAACAGGCAATAGTCACAGGGACGAGATCAGGTAAATATGGTAGATGCTGATGTAATTCGAATCCTGTTTCTATTACAGTAGCCATGGTAATATAAAATGCGTGACTAGTCCATATTGGACATATTATCGTGCTAAATGAGCACACCTTTTGTTAATTTTCCTGTATATTTTTTTTTTGATTACCTCTTGCAAATTCGAAATAAGTTGGCATAATAAGGTTATATTTTTGTGTATTTGCCCCTTAAGCCTGCACTTCGAATTTTCCATACGACGTCTTTAAATTCAAGATGGTAGTGATGGATTCATCGTTTACGAATCTGTTCGGAAAGTCTGCTCACCATACCTAATTTAAACAGACTTTAAAATCGCTACACGATTTCGTTTTTGGCATATCATTAACATCCGTACCAATCTTGCAGACAACTTTTTCTTATTCTAGTATCAAATGACAAACGATCAGTCTTACAGAACAATATCATGCTTTGCAATGCTTTCCAAACTCGTAAGTTACCGAGATCTATATCATCGCTTGAAAATGTCATAAAAAATGATATAGTATTTTCCAAGTCCTCGTTAATATGACTTAGCGTCATGCCGTTTGTTCCATACCTAGTTAATAGGAGATCCACGTTTGGCAAGTCTGACTTTGCGAAGAATTTGTTGAGACTTGATATTTTGAGGATCACTCCTCATACACTAAATATTCTAAAGGTCCTATTTACAAACTAGTACTTATTCAAATATACGACCTACACCACCTAATAAGCCAAATAAAAACGAATCTGCCAAAAGAAGTAATAAGGAATACGTTTAGAATCTTCCTCTAAGTTCCTAAAACTTTCTAAATTAATTTTCAAAGCCATTTTCAATTACAAATTTCATAACGAATTAAAAAAATAAATAACTTAGAGAAAATACATCGCAATTAAAGAGAAAAAGAACAAAATATTGTTAATGGCACAACAACTTAATTGACATCGATATGAACATTCCAGACCACCCAGAATGTTCACCAACCAGATTTTTACGTCTTTGGACCTTAGTAGGCGGGGTTTTCTTAATAAACAAGAGCAATCTTGAGACAATCTTATCTAATTGGGGAATTGAGGGCAGCCCGATAAAATATAGTGTCATTTTTTAAATGAACGATTTCGTATAGGTGTGCAAGCTATCTATGATATAATAAAATTTTAATAATCAATCTTGCTACACACGACATATATATATATATATATATATATATATATATATATATATATATATATATATATATATATATAGGTTGGGCCAGTTTAATTTATGCACCAAAATTTCTTCGTAAGTAAGCGAAAATCAAGTTGAGTTTTTTTAAATAGAAACCTCCATTTTTCATTGCAAAAATGGAAAGTGGAGAAAACTTCCCATTAAACAGTATAAATAACATAGGAGGTAAAATCGCATCTGGAGATCATTTGAAGGTCAAATATTCTCATACCATGGATTGTTGAAATTATCCAACAGCCCGACAACTATGAGTGATGTAGAAAAATTTGTCCTTCAAAAGTTTCAAGAAATCAAACGGTGCATCTCAAGGTGACATCAAATTTTACCTTGACCTTCAAGGTCAGTTGAAGATTAAGTAACTTTTTTTCAACGGAATTTCTTACTTTCAACGTCGAAAATAGAAAGAGCATAAAATTTTTTATTCAGATATGATTAAGAGTGACCCTCCCTTTGGTTTGACCTTGAACTGACATTCTCGAGGGTACAACAACAAACTTTAAAATATAATTTCTGCCGTAAAATTTCCTGTTCTTCTCGAATCCAATGTCAAAGATTGGAGTTTCGAAAAATTCACTCAGATCTTCAAATGACCTAACCAATTGGCCTCAAGGTCAAAGTAACTAGCACAGAATTGCTCTGTAACTGTTATCATAAAAAAGCAATGATACAAATGTCCAAAAGTCCACCAAAAAGCAGGCCAGGTTGTGAAGCCCTTACACTGCAGCCTTAAGACTTATTGTGTTGTCTGTTAGATTCGTTCTAGATGAATAGGCTGGTTGTCTTGGATAAAGTAAATTTCGCACTTGTTCAATGCTTCTGGAATACCTGACAGCGACAGGTGCTTTGGATCTCAATTTTTAAACCGTTTAATAGAGTTACGATGCATTCAAATGCATAACCGACGCCTCCAGAACTTGTATTTTCGCTCAAAAATACATAGAAATATAATTATTGTTATCATTAAACACGCTAAAATAATTCGTTGAATGAATTAAGAAAAATTTATAAGCAAAAATAATAAATTATATAATGTGCGGGTAAAAAGTTATAAAAATTGTAAAAAGTTGATAACTTTGAGAGGTCATTTCTCAGCTATTAATATTTGATGTCACCTTGAGATGCACCGTTTGATTTCTTGAAACTTTTGAAGGAAAAATCTTTCTCCATTACTCATAGTTGTCGGGCTGTTGGATAATTTACACCAATCCAGCCTATGCTGCACCACGATGTTAAGCTTAGAACTTATTGGCATTGTTGTTAGTATTGTGTCGCGAGCCATTGGGATGAACCCACAATCGTATTATGTTTTGTATGATAACTGACTGACTGACTGACTGACTGACTGACTGACTCCGTAGCACTACAACCCAGGGTGGGTATTGGCTGCCTCGACTATCTGCCTCCACCTAAAACGGTCTTGTGCCAGCTCCCTCCATTCTTGCTGGTCAACTTCAAAGATAGCTAGATCCTTGTGGATGTTTACCCTCCATCTAAGCCTAGGTCTTCCCAGTGGTCTTTTTCCTTGTGCTGCTTCCTCCCATACCCGTTTCATTAGTCGATCGTTTTGACTCCTTTGTATATGACCTGCCCATCGTAGTCCTCTGGACTTTATTTCTTGAATGATGTCAGGGCTTTGATATATTTGCGCAAGCTCTATGTTGCTTCTCATTCTGTGACGGCCTGTTTCAAGGTCTCGGTATGGGCAATATATTATGCGCAGGATTTTTCTCTCAAACCTTCTTAGCAGCTCCGTATCGTGGACTGTCCGGGTCCATGTTTCACTGGCGTAGATTGCTATTGGTCGTATTATTGTTCGATAAATTTCGGTTTTTGCCTTTCTAGTGATAAATTTTGACTTCAGCAAGATTTGTATCGCAAATGTACATTTATTTGCTTGTGTGATGCGCTGTTTAATCTCTTCCTGCATATTATTGTTTGCCGTTATCACTGCGCCCAGGTACTTGAAAACTCGTAAATGCTCAAAATTATAGTCATCCATGGTGACGTTCTGCCTGATTCTGTCTCGGGCGGGGTTGCGGGAGACGTGCATGTATTTGGTCTTTCCTTCATTTATTCGGAGCCCTATTCTCTGAGCTTCTTTTTCTATCTTTATGAAGTTTTCGTTCACACTGACTGTGCTTTCTCCTATCGCGCCCATATCATCCACGTAGGCCAAAATAAGTTTAGGGCCACTTGGCCCAAAAACCTCCGCGTCAACTGATACTGTTCTTACGGCTTTCTCCAGTGCAAGGTTAAACAGTACTGGCGACAAAGCATCTGTATGATAACCATCAATGATATTGTTTTTGGTGGTTAATTTTGTTGTAGTTTTTTTTTTTTTAGTTTTTTCGCGTGAAAAATGTTAAACGAAAACGTCGATAGACGACAGGCCTGAACACTAAAGTGAACCCACGCCTTTGGAAATATTTGAAACAACAGTTAAATGATACCGTCAATTTGTCTTCTAATACAGTGAACTCTCTCTTAACGGACACCTCTATTCAATGGACACCTCTTCTATATGGGCAATTTTTGAGACAAAAACCATTCGTATATACCAGTCTGTACTTTTAAACCTCCCTCCAATGGACGCTCTCAACAACGGACACGGACAGTAAATTATTTATAAAAAATAATTCTAACGGACAAATATTTTACTATTTTCCTTTCAATATTTGCCTAAATTTTAAATTTTATTAAAGACACATTTTATTTGCGTAAATACCCACAAAATAGGCGGCAGCCAGGTATATTGGTAGGTAATTAGGGTTTTAGGGTTTTCCAAGGAATTTTATTGGTGCACGTGAATTCTATTAAGCACATTTTACTTTATTATGTACGTATTGTTAAAACTGCTGCGGAAAGGATAATATCATTTTAGTTGCATAAACGTTTTGTGACGCGAATAACATGGCTACCAACAAAAGAAAGTTTTTAAGTTTGGCAGAAAAAGTCGATGTAATCCATTATGCGGATACGAATAAGTTAAGTGTTAGACAGTTAGCAGAAAAGTTTGGAATTGGAAAAAGTCAAGCTAGTGAAATTTTAAAACGTAAGAGTGATATAATTAAGCAGTTTTCTGAGAGCGGAAACACCGAAAAGAAAAGGAAATTTTTGAAAACTGAGGGTGCTGCATTAGATCAAATTGTTTTCGATTGGTTTTGTAAAGTGCGTTCTAAAAACATTCCTGTTTCTGGTAAAATTATTCAAGAAAAAGCATTAGAAGTTGCAACGGAACTAAATTTTGACATGAAGGCTTCCAGCGGATGGCTCGAGAAGTTTTGTAAGCGGCACAATATTTCCTTCAAATCTATATGTGGCGAAGCAGCGGCTGTAGATTTATCAGTGGTTGCTGACTGGAAGAAAAAACTGCTCACTATAATGAAAGAATACTCTCCTCGTGATATTTTTAACGCAGATGAGACGGGACTATTTTTTCGTGCCTTGCCTAACAAAACATATGCTCTGAGAGGAGAAAAATGCACTGGAGGTAAGGCTTCCAAAGACAGACTCACAATTCTGTTTTGCACCAATATGATTGGAAACAAAGAAAAGCCACTGGTAATTGGAAAAAGCAAGAATCCTCGTTGTTTCAAGAACTCCTATGTAGAAAAATTACCTATCGAATGGTATTACAATAAGAAGTCATGGATGACAAGAGAAATCATGACAGATTGGCTAAATAAATTTGACAGAAAAATGCAGAGAGAAAATCGAAAAGTACTTTTGTTCCTAGACAATGCTGCGTCTCATCCACAACTTGTATTAAGTAATGTTAAATTGATATTTCTGCCGCCTAATACTACATCTGAATGCCAGCCCCTCGATCAGGGGATTATAAAATGTTTCAAAAGCTACTACAGAAAGTTATTGATCCGAAGACTGCTATCGTCGATAGAAGAGTCTGATTCTATAGGGGAACTTGAGAAGTCTATTAACGTTACCAATGCCTTGATTTGGACTGTAACTGCATGGAAGGAAGTACAACCGAAAACTATCAACAATTGCTTTCTTAAATCTGGATTCGGTACACAGGACAACGTTGAGCCTGAAGAAGATTCCGAGGACGATCTGCCACTTTCTGAATTATGGAAAAAAAACAAACACTTTTCCATTGATTTATTAAGTTATACGGAAATTGATGGAACTTTGTTGACTGAAAATCCCGATTTAAGTATTCAAGAGTGTGTACGTGAGTTTCAGGTGAATCAGGTTGTTGAAACATTATCTGAAAGTGAAAGTGACGACGAAGAAACGAATACTTCGAATATAAAAGACATTAATGAAGCCTACAAAAAACTAAAAGACATTGAAACATTTTTTGTATTACAGGGAAATTCTAACATTGCACAACAAATCTCCCAAGCTGTAAGTTCAGTAGAAACCCAAATTGTTAAAAATAAATTAAATGGCCTTAAGCAAACCACCCTTGAAAGTTTTTTTTTTAAATAACAAATGATTTATGTGCATATTTTAATTACATATACATAGGTTATATACATATTTAGTATTAAAAACTTGTGTTTTTGCTAACTAACATTTAAACATTGACTACATATACGTAATATACATGTTTAAATATTTGAAGTTTATTTTATTTTCTCCATTCAACGGACACCTCCATTCAAAGGACACTTTATGCTACACAAGTGCTGTCCATTCAAGAGAGAGTTCACTGTATATGCTTTTGGACGAGTGTACATTTTACCTAAAATTCAAATATATATTTGCTCTTTATTGATGTCCACTCGTGAAACGAGACTGGCTGACTTACAGATTACCTACATCAATCAGCAGAAGGTTGTAAAATATTAATCACTGAAGGTCTTTTTGTCGAAAACATCTAAAAATATATACCGAAAATAAATGATGTTCTAGTCAATTCGAAACATTATTTCAGAATTTAAACGTTGTTTCTCGCTTCTCTCAGATTATCGTTGTAATCGTAATACGAGTCAATAGACTATGGTCGTGTATCAACAACACTTGCTGAACGCCGAGTGCAATAACTTAATCACCTGCATGTGACGTCAAAATATTTTATGGTCATTTTTTAATATTTAATAACTTGTTTTCCATCCACGTTTACTTTTATATAAAAGCATGTGAGTTCGAGATAAATGAATATTTTACCACAATTTTACCAATCAAGAGCAATAGCAAGTATTTTTTTTTTATTTTTCGTATTAAAGTGTGAAAAATTAAGTTTTGTTCGTAAACTCTCCTATGAATCTATTGTAACGGATTTTATAGCAGAATACCTTTCATAGTACTAGTTTGTTTTTGTAGTTTGTAGGGTTTCATGAACAGTTTATTTTGAGATGTCGTTGAAATAAGTTGAATTGTGTGACAAATTGTCAGAATTGTGAAAATAAAAGGTTATAAAACAAGACAGTGTGTATAAAAACCGGCCGTCCGGGACACTATGATAAGAAATAGAAACAAGCACAAGTGAAATCGAAATAGCCCCATTAAAACTTCAAAGATATTACAGGAATCATCATCATCATCCAGCCTGCTGAGTCCACTGCTGAACATAGGCCTTCCCTAAACGTATCCATTCATCTCTATCTTGGGCAGTTCTGATCCAGTGCCCTGATATTCGTTTGATGTCGTCACTCCAGCGTGTTGGTGGTCTACCTCTGCTTCGCGTGTCTGCACGAGGTCTCCAGTTTAGCAACCTGATTGTCCATCTATCGTCTCTGAATCTCGCAACGTGACCTGCCCATTTCCATTTGAGTGTTCCGCTGTGATCCGCTGAATTATATCTTCAACTTTAGTTCTTCGTCGGATTTCTGTATTTCTCACACGATCTCGCAAACCAATACCAAACATAGCTCTTTCCATTTTTCGTTGTGCGACTCTTAGTTTGAGCGTAGTGTTCTTGGTCAATGTAAGTGTTTCTGCTCCATACGTCATGACTGGCAGTACGCACTGATCGTAGACCTGACTTTTCAAACTTACTGGAAGGTTTGTGTTAAAAATATCTCTCAACCTTCCATATGCCGCCCATCCCAAACCGATTCTTCGTTGAAGCTCGTGTGTCTGGTTGTCTCGATTGATTCGTATTTCGTGGCCCAGATACTTATATACGCTGACTTCCTCTATGACGTTATTGTCCAACTTTATGGATCCTCCAAGCACTAAGTTTGTCATAAGTTTTGTTTTCTGTTTGTTTATACGGAGGCCAACTTTTTCAGTTGCCTCTCTTAGTTGTTGCGTCAACAGTGCAGCATCTGTTAGATTGTCTGTTATAAGGACTATATCATCAGCAAATCGCAGGTTGTTCAACCGTTTTCCGTCAATATCAACACCCATGTTGTCCCAATCCAGTGTTTTACATTACAGGAATATCGTATCAATAATAAACAATTAGTTTTACAAAAACATGTTGACAAAATATAACTACCTAAAAAGTTAAAATAAAAAAGGATTATGTTTTTGAAAACATTAGTTTTCAGTCCAAGACGTCGTCATCGCAGGATAGGGATCAGTCACTACTGTTATTTACAATGGACTCACATCGCATGCTCCTAACCAATTTTCCCGCACCTAGTTATATACACCTATAGAACATACTAGAATAAGAGTCTAGAATCTCACTAGAAAGATTACTAACAATGACGACTATCTAGATAATATGTCCATAAGGACAGGGTCATATTCAGGTAGTCCTCGTTACACTGCCCCCTCGAAATTCTGATCGTCCCGATCAGCTTCGATACTTCCCTGGTATGGTTTCAACCTATGGAGATGTACTGCCTTCATATTGGACTTGGGACTTCGTTGAATTCTACAAACAACGTCATTGATACTCTCAGAACCGTATGTGGTCCTTCCAAGACTGGCATCAACTTAGGTTATTTGCCTTTCTTCCTCTGTAGAATCCATAGCCAAACTCTGTCACCTTGCTGGAACCCTGTCGAGTTTGCCTTGATGTCATATCTCGTCTTCATTCTGTCTTCTAACTAGTTAATGATCTTCTCGTAACTTTTCTTGTAAGGCACCCATCCTATCTTTAATCGCCATACTTTCATTAGTTGAGGAACAGAACACCATGTCGCAAAGCAATCAAAATTCCCTTCCAAATAAGACTTTGTCAGCTGGTGTACCTCCGGTAGGTAGTTTCATGAACTGCAGATCGATAGATCATTAAGAAGATTGGCAAATAATTGTTCTAATATTTCTATCTGTTCACAGCATTTGAGTGGTGCTCTTCAATGGTTCTATTAAATCGTTCAACCATGCCATCTGATTGAAAATGTAAAGCTGTAGCTCAGCTTTTATGGATGCAGAGCTTTTGAAAAAGCTTAGAATCAAAATTACATCCTTAGTCAGAATGTAGCTCCAAAGGAATTCCATATCGGCTGAACCCATTGTTGACTAAGACTTAGGGCTATTGTTGAGGTTTTTTGGTTAGGGATGGCAAATACCTCAGACCATCCACTGAAGCAGTCAATACTAACCAAGATGTATTTGTCGCCTTTATCTGTTTCTAGAAATTGTCCAGTTATATCAATAGCCATCCGTTCAAAAGGTATTCCTACATTATACTCTTCATTTTTCCCTTAGATCTTGTGCTTGGACCTTGGCCAGTCGCACATTTAGACTAGAGTCTGGATTATCTCAAACATCAGTTTTAAAGATTTTAAGGAAACACAATTTTCATCCCTATGTATATTCTATAGTACAACATTTAAAAGGCACTGACTCTCCACGAAGAGTAGAGTTCTGTCAATTTATTTTACTTCGGTCACAAGAAAATGCTGTTTTTTTTGGATAATATTATTTAGTCGGACGAAGCCAAATTCACAAAAAATGGATTGTTTAATCGACGCAATTCCCACTATTGGAGCGACTCAAACGTACGTCTATTTAGAGAATTAAATTTTCAGGAGTCTTGGCAGTTTAACGTGTATTGTGCCATAAGAAATGACGGCGTCATCACCGCAGAATTCTACCAAGATAATCTGAATAGTAAGCCATTTTTGAAGACTTCTAGATACAAAATACGCTTTTTAACTTATAGGTGAGCGCTACTTCAACATCTTGAGAAATTTGGAAGTAAACTATTTAGATAACTTGCCGCTGGCTGATCATACAAATCTATTTTCTGAATATGATGGGGCGCCTCCATATAATAGTCATTTAATTAACAATCATCTGCCAAACTTGTTTTATGATCAAAGAATAGCCAAGAATGGGCCACATCTTTGGCCACCTCGCTCCCCCGACAGTATTTTTTATTTGGGAGACAATCAAAAATAATAAAACTTAATCCTCAATCAATAAGAAGAGCTACCCATGAAGAGTTCCTGCTTAGGTGCGAAAAATATTTGGAAGTTCAACGGCGTCAATTTGAGCATTTACTCATATAATTTTTGTAACTTTATTTTATTAACAACTGGTTTATTTCTATTTCTTTTAGCTTTTATACATACAAAGTTCTTGAAATTTTTTATAATCTTTTGAAGAGTTGCTGTGTTGGTTTCTGTTTCTTCGGATATCGAATCGCGAATGTATAGCATGTTCGTGAAGTAATTCTATCACATTTTCTATAAATAATAAATAAGTTTAAATAATCTTCGTGCGTGTAATTTAATCGCCCCGGCAAGATTATTATTAATGAATGTCAAACGGCAAGAAATAGTGACAATTCTGTATGTATCGATTGTTTTATTTTCGCCACGCCTCGCTGTCATGATCAACTAACAACAAAACTTAAAAGCCATATAGCATTTTTACAATAGAAAAATGTTGAATTGCCAATATCTTGAAAACTACAAATTTTTGGAATAGACAACCTTATACAAAGTTATCCTTATTCGTAATGCTTAATATGATAAAATTATAAAAATAGCTGCTTTCTATTTGAAAAAATTGACTTTTGACGATTTTTTAAATACAATTTTTATTCTTCTTTTTTGACCACTCTGTACTAAAAATGTTCAAAATATCATAAAAATATTACTAAAGTCGATCTTTGTCTACAAGAAAACTAACCCAAATTAAATAATAAAGATTTTCTTATACGAAAAATTTATAGTTAAGTTTTGGTCTGCAAACGTCATTTTTGACATAAAAATTTAAATATGTCCAAAACGGTGAGACTTAACTATAGAACATTATACATAAAATATGTCTAGAATTTTACGTAGAAATCAAAAATGCAATAATATATAAGGTGTTCCATTTAAAATAAGCAATTTGACATCTATTTCCGGTATAACCGGAAGCGCCGCCATATTGAAAATATTTTAAGCGGCTGTCTCCCATGCACGTTAGTACATTGTTAAATTTTCAGATTCTTCCTAATTATAGTTTTCCCACAATCGATCGATAAAGTTCTCGGAGAATCACCCTGTATATGTTTTGTGCCAATGTATATGATACTTACAAGCTTCACTTGTACTCTTCTGTATGATTTCCTACAATTTGTACTTTACAAAAAACGTATTCTATAAATTATGTCTATGTCTATGACTAGCACGCTAGAATTTTGAGATATTCTAACTTAAAAGTCACAAAGTGACAATTTTTGGATACATCTGGACTTGAATATCTCAAAATCCAGAAGTGAATTTAGATTCAATGCACCAAATTACGCAGGGAATAACCCTTGTCATTAACAAAGATATCCTTGTAGGTCTATCTAATAGATATTACTCGGCGAGTTTCAAAAACAAACTGAAATTTGTCGTCTCCTTTCTCAAACTTTTTCCAACATCTTATCTCTTTTAGTGTCACTTGTTCCAAAATAACTTAAACTGAAGTTAGTAAATCGACATCGTATATTATACTCAGAGTTACTACCCTACATTTAAAACAAATATAAAAACTGGAACAAGAACCCTTATATGCAACTAGCTGAAAATCTACGTTCGAAAAATTTTACGATATATGCCTTCTTCTCTTCGACGGCGGCGCCTCAGGACCGTACGTCCTGTCCGTCGTAGGCGGCGTCGGCGGCACGCCCGGTTCAACGACCTCGGGCGAGGAGCGTTCGACGCGTCTCTTCGGTGAGCCACATCCCGCAAGGAAGCGCTGGCGCAAGGGAAGGAATACAGGGAGTCGACTAAAATGTAAGGTAAATATGATGAACTACGCGATTAAGAGTACTTACTGCCGTCCTTCCGAATTGGAAGCAACCTAAAAAATCATAAAAACTAAACAGCTTACTTGCTACAAATAAATAAATGTATTATAGAAGCGGCATCTTACTTTTGATATCGGAGAACATATAAAATGCCAAGAAGATTCCTTTTTTTTTGTTATCTCTCAAAAATACACCAATAAAAAGCACTGTTACTTTTTTGCAATACAATAAAGTTAAAAAGCCCCGACTAGGCAGTATATTGTGGTAGAAATAGTTTAAATCGATTCTCAAAAGAATGACGAATTTGAAATGATGTTAGTACGGGTGTCCCATTTTCTGCACTTTTAGGGGGTATTGGAGTTATTATCAAAGATAGAGTGTTGCGATTTTCACTTTAACGAAACGAAATATTCCGGTGTCAAATTTGTCATAGCTCTGTCTGATCTCTTTTTATTCTAAAGGGTAATTTTGAAACTCTTCGTTTTTTAGGCACATCTCGTATTTCCATTATGCGTTAATTTATTAAAAAGGTCAAAAAACTAACTTAATTTTCGTTTCAAATAATTTAGAAGTATTTCAGTTATATACTCGAAATTTACAGTGATAAATAACAATAAATCATATTTTATATCCCAATTACAATAAACTTACTATATTATACAGGATGTCAAAAAATTAAAACTAATCAAATAATAACTTTAAGTGCCTAGAAGTTAATAAATTTAAATAGAACGCTATACTATTTAACTTACCAGATGTACCTTTTAAATACCTATCGAATGGTATAAGGGTGTTCTATAGCTAAGTCTTTGCGGTTTCACAGAATACGCCAAATAATTGTTTTCTGCACCATTTTGTGTTTTTTGAATAGATGTTCTAATGTATCTAGTTGCCTATGGCATTAGAAAATGACAGGTTTTTACAACTATAAGAATAATAATCAGGAATATCTTTACAAATGTTCAGAAACTCGGGACACGATTTATAGTCGTCCAACAGGCTATAACAGCAATAATGGTAATAACATATTGACGTTAGCACAAAACAGAAGCAAAATATTTATAGTGGATGTTCGAAATGTCGATCATCCATTTCCAAACACTTACATATTCTTTTTTCGAAACCTCTGCTAACTCTGGACAACATTTGCGGGGTTACAGTTTGAAAAGCGTCTCTTATGCGTATTTTCATATCTTGTGGTGTTGTCGGGGACGCATTGTAGACAATTTCTTTTTATGTATCCCCATAAAAAGAAATCTGGTGGAGTTAAGTTCGGAGATCTGGGGGCTAATTTTGAAATACGTCTCTCCCAATCCACCTGTTTCGAAAGTTGACATTTAAAAATTCCCGAACCTCGCGATGATAATGCGGCGAAGCTCCATCCAGCTGAAGCCACACACTTGTTCTAATATTTAAAAGGACATCTTCTAATAAAACTGGAAGTTGATATAAAAGAAAATCGCGAAACATTAAACCATTTAAAGGTCCTTCAAAAAAGTAGGGTCCAATTAAGGGTGGATCCAGTATTCCTCCCCACATATTAACCGACTACCTATTCTCATAACTCTGTATTCTTGCGGATTTAAATCAGAATAGTAATAGAAGTTGTGTCTATTCACGAAACCATTGTCATGAAAAGTACATTCATCACTAAACAAAACATTATCAAAAAGTGTTCATTTTCTGCCACTTTAGCCAACACTTATAAGCAGAATTCAGTTCGGTTGTCAAAATCATTTCCGTGAAGCTCTTGACAAAGCTGGTTTTTATAAGGATGAAAACTGTATTTGTTAAGAAGCCTTGAAACACTTTCTTGGCTAATGTTAGTATTTTCGGATATATGATTCTGACTAGTATTGGGATTTTCGATCACTGAACCAAGTACAGTAAAAACATCTTCTTCATCCTCAGTGACAGGTTTTCTTATGATAGGTTTTTATAACTGACACTTCCACTTTACCGAAACTCATTTAATAATCTCACAAAAACAGCTGGTTTAGGATGGTTTCTTTCAGGAAACCTTTGAGCATAAACTTGAGAAGCCAACAAACAATTTGATGACGTTCTCCAAGGATAAAAATCATATCAATACGCTCTTCCTTTGGATAAATCTTCATTTTGACAAAGCAATAACAGAACAATATTCAAATAATTCAATTCAATAAACCAAGTTTCACAGTTACAAAAAATAATCCAGCTATTATAGCAACAGGCTTTGCAGACTAAACTAGATTAAATGAATTATCTGACGTTTCTAAATGCCATAGGCAATTAGATACATTAGGTATAATTTCTGGTAAGGTAAAAAGTATAACGTTCTATTTAAATTAATCAAGTTATTGCCACTTGATTAGTTTTAATTTTTGGACACCCTGTATAATATAGCAAGTTTATTATAATTGGGATATAAAAGATGATTTATTGTTACACTTCACTGTAAATTTCGAGTACATAACTGAAATACTTCTTAAGTATTTCAAACATGAAAATTAGGTTAGATTTTTGTCAAAACCCTTTAGGTACTATAAACCTTATTAAAATAGGCACTTATTTTGATCGGAGTATTCAAAAATGCAAAAATATGCAGGATGTTCCATTTTAAAAAAAACATACTTCCAGAGGTTTTGGGACACCCTGTATAATATAAAAATAATTTTAAAAAGTAACTATATTAGAACCCCCATATATTCCAAAAGTAAAACTTTTTGAAAGTCACGTATTTTGGCGACAATACTTCGTGCTGTATATATATATATATATATATATATATATATATATATATATATATATATATATATATATATATATATATACTATCGTCCATATATAAAGCAACTCTAAATGTTTGTATTTTATTTATCATAAGTCTTTTATTATATCTAATAATAATGAAACAATTTTTAAAGGACAAAATTTTAATTTACAAAACTTTATATACATGGCTCAAAAGTAAAGCAACTAAAATTAATGTTCATTCCCATAAGAATATTATATATCAAAATTAATATCTGCTGGCATATCCTTTGCTAGTGATAACTACTTCACATCTTTTCTTCATAGATTTCAAAAGTTTTTCAATGTAGTATCGATTTTCAAATTCTTTGAATTTCTTCATACAATTCAGTTAGATCGGACAAGTTTTTTTCATGAATCCTTCTATCACTTTCATCCCATAGATTTTCAATCGGGTTAAGATCAGGATTTTGAGGTGGAGACACCATAATACTGACTTTATTAGCAGTCAACCAGTCTTTAACTAGCTTTGGGTCGTTGTCATGTTGAAAAACCTAGCGTAAGCTCATGTTGTCTTCTTTCCAAGGTAGCATTTGGATTTCCAAAATGTTCTGAAACAAAGCGATCCATAATTTCATCAATTTTAACCAATGGGCCTCTACCAAATCCTGCAAAGCAACCCCAAATCATGACACCTCCACCACCACCGTGTTTATGGTGAGTCGTGAATATTTTAGATTAAGCCTTTCATTTACTGCTCTTCTAACCCAACACATTCCAACTGACTTGAACAGTTTGAATTGACTTTCGCCTGAAAACACCACTGTTTTCCATGGCTTCTTTGCTGACTTTCTGCCAAATAAACCGACTTTCTTTAACCTTCGTTTCATAATGCCTACTGATATTGAAACATGTCCCAACTTGAACAGCCAACCTTTTTATATTTCTATCAAAAATTTTTTCAGTTTTACTTCTTCTGTCACTTTTAGAAACTTTTTCTAAAGTGCCCCTTCTATTAAAATTGGAAATAGTTCTGGATACTATTGATTTATTTAAATTTAAGTCTTTTGCAATTTTACATTGTTTCTCGCAGTATCTTTGATGGTTTCCAGGCATTTTTATAGCAGTAAATACAACACACATTATTTTTCCAATCGTACAAGAAATTATATGAAGTTGTGACCTTATGTTGAACCAGTCCACAAGGCCCCAACCTATAAACCATATCTTTCGGGGACACCCTGTATATTTTTTCAGTAGAGGTTTGCTGTATTTTGTCCTCGTATACCTATTCATAATTATTCCTCGTCTATATGTAATCCACTGTTTTTAACAAAATACAATTATTCATCTAGACGGAAAAGTATTAAAATATAATCTTTTATATAAAAGTGAGTGTGGTGAACTAGAATTGTGAATGAACTAGTCGATCGACACGACAAAGTAATATAATATCAAATACCGATAATATTTTTCCAACGAGTTCAGTTATTGAGAACTCGATATTCATTAAAAATCCCATCAAGAGTATTTTCTATACACCACAGTAACTCAAAAATTTGAATATGTCCATTTTGTAAATAAACAGCTTCGAGCATATAGTACTGGAGGCAGCATGCAATAGTAGCTCCCCATATTGGCCCCCTTTCCCTCTTTGCCGTGTAACGCGCGAGGACCACAGCATGCTACCTCCAGTGGTGTATGCTCGAAGATAATTAGTGTGACAAAATTATTCGTTTTTATCATAAACATCAGCGTAGAAAATGAAACCTTTGGCAAATAAGTTTTAAAACTTATGTTGTTTTATTATAGCAAAGTCTATAAAAAAATTTATGTTGGCGTTAGAAGATTTTTAATAAATCTACCGACACACCCGGAATGTGTCGTGTTGTTCATCGAATAAATGCAAAATGATGTAAACAGAAATACGAGAGCTGATTCTTATGCTTTATCTACTTCTAATATTGTAGATAAAATGTTGTTTCTTGCATAAAAAATCCAGGTCCTCTCTCCATACCAGAGCAGTATTTGCAGGAAATAAACTGTTTGTATATATTTTTCCTTTTCTCTGTCTGAAAGGCGAATTACATATATAACAACTATCTAAATACGGCAGATAGATTTCTTTATTTCTTACTGAAATTTTGATTTTTTTTTAAATTTCTCACTACTCCAGAGATTCATAGATGTCGTTCGACTAGCGATATTTTTCAGTCTGACATCGAGGTCGGTAGGTGGCAGGTTGCAATATCCCGCCGACATACCTTGAAATTTATATTTCATATATCAGTTATTTCCTGCGAATGTTGCTCTCGGTCCGATACAGCTCCACTGACGAGCTCATAAGGTGGTCGAAACGCGTATGAACAGAGGACAAGAGTAGTATTTGCAGGAAATAAACGGTTTGTATATATTTTTCCTTTTCTTTGCCTGAAACGAGAATTATATATATAATATATATATATAATATATATATATATATATACATCAGCCAAATAAGCATTTTGCCAGGACACTCAACCATCCAGGCAAAGATCCGGATTTTCGGGTAATATAGGCCTATGGAAATAAAAAATATTTTTTTTTGTTGTTGATAAAAATGCAAAACAAGGCCAACATTGTTATAATGTTCAATTAACAATAACTATTGCTAAATGCAACTTACGACTTTGTTGTTACGTAAAAAGTTGGGTCTTTTAATGCTTAATATGTGACAGAAACTTCAGATCGATTCATCAAATAGTTTGTGCAAAATTTAATTTGTTTATCACAGGCGAGCGAATGTTGCAATAACATTCTAGCTCCATCGATGAAGGTATACCGATTCTGAGCACATCTCATGAAAGAGGAACTCTTCTTCTATGAGAAGTACTACATGGAATTGAGGAAAATTAATTTTAAATTCGTTTAAACTTCATTAGAAAACCACTATCATTTTCACCTTGTAAACAAATTAAATAACTTTTTTGTTTTTGCCGATAAAAAATTTCTGTTTTCATATTTAGGAAGCTGGCATTTTTAGACGAATTTAGGGAAAAAAACGGCTTAAGTCAATATGCACCAAAGTTAACAATTTTTTTAAATTCATTCCTATATTGTTAATAACAATTAAGAAAAGAAACTAGCGCCATTTGAAAGTTTAAGAGTTTAGATTTAGGTGTGAGTTGTCCGGAAAATGATAACACAAAAACAAAAGCTTCCGCGAAGTTTAAAAAATGTTAATTGTTTAAAAGACGACTCGGCAGGAAGACGAGTTGCTAACAAATCTGCGCGTTCAAAAAATGAAGCAGCAACTTCAAACTGCTGCTATTAGCTATATCTCCGAAAGTTGTTGACGGATTTTAATGATTATTTTTTTAATTTGTGGTACCTTTCTGCGTACATTATAAATATGCATACTATTTGTTTATTTGTTTATAAATTAAACATTTAATTTGTTTGAACATTTTTCCACACAATTTTTTCATTAAAAATCAATAATTTTTGTGCTATTTTTATTGGCAAACATGGTTATAAATCGGGAAAATTGAATAATTAAATTATTGTTATAAAACATTAATATTCGTTACATTGCGTGTAAGAAAAAGCTGTATACGTAAGTATTGTTTGCTACCGTAATATATACATGTTATAGCAATATATGGTACATTGAAAAACTACTATGTTTTTAAGATTTTCATAGTTAAACATAGTAATAGGTTTTGAAAGTAAATTATTTTAATGGCCAGCTTTCCAAATATGAAAATAGAATTTTTTATCGGCAAAAACAAAAAAGTTATTTAATTTGTTTACAAGATAAAAATGAAAGTGGTTTTCTAATGAATTTAAAATTAATGTTCCTCAATTGCATGTAATAATTTTCATAGAAGAAGAGTTCCTCATTCATGAGATGTGCTCAGAATCGATGTACCTTTATCGATGGAGCTAGAATGTCATTGCAAAATTCGCTCGCCTGTGATAAACAAATTAAGTTTTGCACAAATTATTTGATGAATCGATCTGAAATTTTTACCACATATTAAGCACTAAAAGACCCAACTTTTTACGTAACAAGAAAGTCGTAGGTTGCATTTAGCAATAGTTATTGCTAATTGAATATTATAACAATTTTGACCATGTTTTGCATTTTTCTCAGCAACAAACAAAAATATCGAGATCGATAAAAAACCAATTTGTAGGTTTTCCAATTCTCTACAAGATGGCTATTCCATTTTGTTCAAACATTTCTTTAGTTTTTGCTGGTAAGCAGAAAAGTGCAAAAAATGCATTTTTCGACCTTCAATTGTTTACAAAAAGTTTATGCCACAAAATCTCGTGCAGAGAACATATACGTTTTATTTCTATAAGGCCTATATTACTCGAAAATCCGGGTCTCTGTCTGGATGAACGCGTGTCCCCAATTAGGTCTTTTTCTCGCTTATTTGACGGGAGTAATATAACAATTAGAACCAGAGCACTTCATTTCCGGAGCGGCCACAGATTTCGTAATCTGGAAAACATAAAAATCTATCTCGTAAGAAAAACTATGGCACTCCATAAAAGGTCGAATTTTCCAAAATGGATTGTCAATCATTTTTCATTTTTCTAAGCCGCCCTCGGGAAACAGATTGATCAAACGTACATAATTATCTTTTGATGCATTTGAACATCTAATTAAAGCAGTTAACTTATAATTGTAGATTAAGCTCAGTACGAGTGTGAGTTCTAGACTACGACCTCGTTAATGTTAATGAATAAACTTTGGGACTCATTAGTGTCAGAACATTTTCGACGCAAGCAACGCGGGTCACTGCTTTTTAGTGACGCAACCGTTGTCGAAATTGTCGTAAATGCCTAATAATATTTACATGTTTGGTAAAACTGTTAATTTTATTTAGAAATATAACAAAATGCAATCTTCGAATAAGTACGTCAGAAAATTCCGATTCGGTTCTACTGCAATCAATAGAGAAAAAAGATCTGCCAATATTTGCCACTTTTCTTTCTAATAAAATTTTATTGAATTCAATTTATGAGAGCGTTACAACATTGGAAATTATATGTTCGATAAAATATTTTTACAGTAATTACTTCACTCAAATTTACATTTCACATGAAGTGAATGAATTATACATTCTGTTTCGAGGAAAAAGCAATGATGAAATACCTTCAGAAAAAAGGAATGACGACAACTGAAATTCACGAGGACTTGAAGAATAATATGTTGTTTCTTATGATATTGTGAAACGGCGCTATCGTGAATTTAAGTGTGGTAGAACTTCATGCGAATATGAATATGTAATTGGACCTTTAGTAACTGTTGTGACTCAAGAAAACATTGATATAACACATGATCTTGTTCTGCAATATAAACAACTGACGATGAGAGACTTAGTTGCAAAACGTTCTTAGATCATATTGGCTTATGATATTTTAACAAAAAATTTAAATACCCCAAGATGGATACCTCGGATAATAATTATTATCACAAGGGCATGCATTTCAAATCTTCTTTTAGTCAGGTTTAAAGAGAACAAACAATATTTAATCGACTGATTCATAACGCCAGAAGAAATATGGGTCCACCATTATTACCTTGACATTAAAAGCAGTAATGTGAAATGGAAATATCGTGTATCCCACCCCCTGAAAAATTCAAAGTGCGGGAGTCTACTGGAAAGGTTTTTTTCTAGGGGCCATTTGATTATATATAAAAAAAAGATCACACAACGATAGTACTTTATTATGCCTAACTTAGAGCGAAATTGCAAGAAATAATCACTGAAAAACACAGAGTAATGTTAACGAAACTTGAGCTCTTCGAACAAGTTAAAGCGTCCAGTCACACATGTTGTATTTCCATGGCTGCTGTAACGCTAGCAGGATTTGAATTACTTCATCAACCTTATTCATCCTACTTAACTCCCAGTGTTTATAGTCTGTTTTTTTTTTAAATTAAAAGAAAATATCAGTGGCAAAGAGTTCTCAGGCGGTGAAGAACAGCTTCTTCTTCCTTTAGAAGTGCCTATCCGTTTCGGATGCTGGTTATTAGTTGGTTCGAAAAAGTTGTATGGTGGATAAGGAGAGTCATTTTCGTAGGTTTTGCAGCCAACATTTCCTACTCCTTGGATCCCTTTTTCCTTGCAGAATAAGTATAAAAGGCTTTAGCGTTTTTCCTGCATATTATACGGCTTAGTTATTAAAGTTTGCGACCTTTTATAATGATAATGATTTTCCGTTAATTATTTATTCTTCTTAAGACCTCCTTTGTAATTCGTTCCATCCATGGAATGTTCAGTGTATGTCTATAGTGCCATAACTCAAAATCTTCAAGTCTTTTGGCTGTTGGCGCAGCTAATGCTTAAGATTCCACTCCATAGAGAAGGGCGGGAAATATATAGAGTGTCCGGTAAGTACCTCCTAATTTATCGGGAGCATACAAGAGAGGTCAAATAACCCTATTTGGTCATAGAAATAAAACTTCCAAAGTGCCCCTTAACGGAAATACAGAGCCCTAAAGCGGTACCCAGCGATTTCCCTTATCGGCTCTAAATTTTGAACCGACTTGAATAATTTAATGAAATTTTAATATTTTTTAGAGCCCATAAAGATTCACTAAACCATACTACAGTGGTTTTAGATCATCAGATAAGTCAGGAACAGACTTGCACTTACACTCGTTGGGCTTAATTTTTGACAGGTGTCATTTTACAAAGCTGAAAACTGATTTTTAGATACTTTGGTCATTTCTCTTCAAAAAAGGGACTCTAAATTTATTCTGATAAAACTGGTGGTTTTCGAAATAAATCGGCTTTAATGCGAACAATTCAAAACTTACTAATACTAAACTCAAATAGGTAAAAATAAAATACGCAGAGGGTGCTGATGTGTTTTAATTTATAGGGAAGCGCTGTCTCGCTCTTCGAAGACAAGACGATGTTATTCTTCTTCTTCTTAACGTGCCTTGTCCTATCGAACGTTGACAATCAGCGCTATATGAACTCTGTCCACCGCTCTCCTAAAAAAGCGTCCTTGTGCTGGCTCCGTACCATTGCCGTAAGTTCTTCAGCCAAGATGTTCTGCGACGGCCTGAACCTCTTTTGTCATCAATTTTACCTTGCATAATAAGTTGAAGCATCTGGTATTTTGCAGTACGTAAAATATGTCGGAAATATGTTTCAGCTCCATACAAGAGTGTACTGAAGACATAGCATCTAAGAATACGTGTCCTTAAGGGTAGACCAATATCACGGCTGCATAGTACGGTCTTCATTTTGATAAAGGCGCTTCGAGCCTGTTCTATTCGGATCCTTATCCCTTGTGTGTTGTCCTCGTTTTCATTACGTGCATCCCAAATACTTTTATTGTTGAACACATCTGTTTGCTTGCTTACTACCAGGCATTTTATCTTCTTGATGTTCAACTTAAGCCCCATCTCTCCACTCTTGTTTGCCACGCAGTTTAATAGTTCTTGTAGGTCTTCCAATGTATTCGCGAGAAGTACAGGGTGAGTCAACGATTGGATGAAGTAGGTTTGTGCCTTTTCGGTGAAATTAACAAAGAAACTATATTTATTGTTTGATACAGTTTATTTTTACGCAGATTTTAAAAATATTTAGGACTCTACAGGGTGAGCCAAAAAACTAGGACAGCATAAAGTTGTATTTTTTTAAATAGAACACCCTATATACGAATCGTATTTTCGATTTAGCTTATAATTTTAAATCTTTTTTATTAAGGCTTTACTATAACAAAACTTTATAGTTTCTGAGATAATTAAGTTTAAAGAAAAAAAGTCACATTTTCAAGCATCAATTCAATCCTAAAT
Source organism: Diaprepes abbreviatus (assembly GCA_034092305.1). Taxonomy (NCBI): domain Eukaryota; kingdom Metazoa; phylum Arthropoda; class Insecta; order Coleoptera; family Curculionidae; genus Diaprepes; species Diaprepes abbreviatus. The sequence goes on along the minus strand of JASJET010000018.1, from coordinate 2,628,197 downwards.
AACGTTTTCAATTTTGTGACAAATATATTCAAATTTGGAATTTAGCAAGGCCAAGGACAAGTTAACATAATTTTTACCTAATATTTGCAATAAAAGCTACAGGGTGTTGAACACATCGGCTCAAATTTGAACAAGTTTAAATGAATAAATATCTTTTTTTTTAAATGGTACATCCTGTATATTTTCATGTTATTTAATAGAGTAATAAAAACCCTAAAAGTTTTATTCAATATATCCTATACCTATTTATAATAGTTTTTGAGATATTTCAGTTTTTCTTATTTTCCATACTTTTTTTACAGAAATAGTCTTCATTATCATAGTAGCCATGGCAAGAACAATGTAAAAGAACATTTTTCTGTGTGTCAAATTTATAACCGCAATCGCTTCTTTTGGTTTTTATGTAGTGTAGTTTGGTTTTTTTTTGCATTCATCTTATATTGTAAAATGAATTTTCCAAAGAATGAGTTAATAGATATGATTTATACAATAGGAGAGGCTCAAAAAAATTGCCTTCTTGCTCAAAGAATTTACAAAATGAAGTATCCTGATCGACGCCAGCCTAATACCCATACTTTTCAAAACTTAATGCAAAGATTTGATTCTTCTGGTACTGTTGATTATCCAAGACGCAAAGTGGTCAACAAACCAGTAACTAATAAAGAAAAAGAACTACAAGTATTGTTAAATGTTCAGGAAAATCCTTATATTGGTAGCCGTCAGTTAGCAGCATTATGTGAAACATCACAATCCACCGCTAATCGTACTACCAAGAAATATAGGTAGCATCCATATCACATGGAATTACACCAAGAATTGCATGGACAGGATTTTGAAAGTCGTGTAAACTTTTGTCGTACAATAAATGCGGAGATTCAATTAAATCCAAATTTATTATGCAAGGTAATGTTTAGTGATGAAGCTACTTGTAGAAGTAACGGTGCCGTAAATAGACGCAACATGCATTATTATGCCACAGAAAACCCATTTTGGATTAGAGAGGTGCAACATCAAAACCACTGGTCATTAAATGTTTGGTGTGGTATTCATCATAATCGAATTATTGGACCCCACTTTTTTAATGAACCACTAAATGGCCATAGTTACCTGAACTTTCTACAAGAAGAACTACCCCAACTGCTTCAAGGTTTCGATAGGGATGAGCTCGACAGTATGTGGTTCCAGCACGATGGTGCGCTTCCGCATTACCATCGTGAATTCGTGCGTTTTTGGACCAACAATATCCGCAAAAATGGATTGGACGTGGGGGTTTCATTGAGTGGCCACCAAGGTCTTGCGACATCACCCCCTTAGATTTCTTCCTATGGGGTTATATTAAAAATAAGGTGTATGTTAATCCACCAACAACAGTGGAAGATATGCGAAACAGGATTGGGATACCTGTAGAACAATAACGCCACTAATTTTGTCCAGGGTTCGAGAAAATCTGCAAAAAAGACTAAATTTGTGCATTGCACAAGAGGGTCGTTTATTCGAACACTTATTAAAAAGAAATAATTAATCTCAGTATTTAATAGGTAATTTTTTTGTTTCAATTTAGTATAAAAGTAAATATGTATTTGCCTTGTCGTTATTGTTGTGTTAATTTTTTCACATTATGTTTAATTAAACTATTGCCGTTGTAATATAACGAATAATGTATTTCATCATATTTAACCACATTCTGTTTGTTTCTGTAGTTTCTTTTTATTATTTTACATGGCTACTATGATAATGAAGACTATTTCTGTAAAAAAGTATGGAAAATAAGAAAAACTGAAATATCTCAAAAACTATTATAAATAGGTATAGGATATATTGAACAAAACTTTTAGGGTTTTTATTACTCTATTAAATAACATGAAAATATACAGGGTGTACCATTTAAAAAAAAAAGATATTTAATCATTTAAACTTGTTCAAATTTGAGCCGATGTGTTCAACACCCTGTAGCTTTTATTGCAAATATTAGGTAAAAATTATGTTAACTTGTCCTTAGCCTTGCTAAATTTCAAATTTGAATATATTTGTCACAAAACTGAAAACGTTATTTAGGATTGAATTGATGCTTGAAAATGTGACTTTTTTTCTTTAAACTTAATTATCTCAGAAACTATAAAGTTTTGTTATAGTAAACCCTTAATAAAAAAGATTTAAAATTATAAGCTAAATCGAAAATACGATTCGTATATAGGGTGTTCTATTTAAAAAAATACAACTTTATGCTGTCCTAGTTTTTTGGCTCACCCTGTAGAGTCTTAAATATTTTTAAAATCTGCGTAAAAATAAACTGTATCAAACAATAAATATAGTTTCTTTGTTAATTTCACCGAAAAGGCACAAACCTACTTCATCCAATCGTTGACTCACCCTGTACAGTATCCTGTGCGTATCTAAGATTTATTTATAACTGTATCGTTAATAATAATGCCTTGGTGTTTTTCGTATAGTTCCTCTTGAAATATTTTTTCAGAATACAAGTTAAATAAGAGAGGTGATAGTACACATCCCTGTCGGACTCCTCGCATTATATGTATCTCATTTGACATCTCTCCGTCCACTGTTATTTTTGCTTTCTGGTGCCAGTAGAGATTAACTATTATTCTTATATCTCGCGCACCCAGATTCTGTTTTCTTAATATTTCAATGGGTTTTCCATGTAGAACGGTATCAAAAACCTTCTCGTAGTCTATAAAACACGCGAACACATCTGCAGGTACATCTTGACATCTCTACACCAACATCTGCATGCTGAACAAAGCCTCACGTGTACCCATCCCATTTCTGACACCAAACTGTGTGTTGCTCATGTTCTCTTCGCATTTGCTGTAATGAATGATGACTGTGCGGTATTCATTACAGCATTTGGCGTTTCACTTCTTTGGTATTGTCACGAAGGTAGAAATTAACCAATCTTTAGGAATTTTGCCACTTTTGTAGATTAAATTAAACACCTTACCAAACATTGAGTGATTGTTCTTCTAGAAGTAGTTTTAGCAATCCCGAATGTGTTTCATCAGGTCCTGGTGCTTTACCATTTTTTACAAGGAGTATTGTGTGTTCCACCTCCGATCTGGTTATATCAAATCCCTCTGCCGATAATTCTATGGGCCCCCCTCTGATATCATATGTAATTACACCATTTCTTCAGCTTTGCTTCTGTATCAAGGATAACTTCTCCTTGTTGGTTTAATAATAATCCAGTGGGTTTACGTTTGTACAACCCAGTAGTAGGTATGTCGGTAAAACTTAATAAACCATAAAACCGCTCGAAAATTCTTTGAACCGGAAAAAAAATGTTTGCCAATATAAGTAGCGTTAAAAGCAACAAAATAAAACGCAGTACCTTGATCATAGATAAAAATAAAATAATTAATTCAACAATGGGTTACTTTACACTCCTTGATGTAGGTTAGGATCGAAAGTTTTAGATAAACATTTGCCAAATTGCGTATATTGAAATCGGGATCACGATATCACGAAAAACAACTTGGGAAAAACACGGTTCTTGCGTCAAAGTAAACAAAATTCGGATAATGCATCCAAATCTAAACGAAAACATGTCGATGTTTATAAACAGTTGGTGTTTTTGTTTTTACTTATGCTCGAGTGCACGATTTGCAATTCAAAATAACATTCAAATTTTATGACGTTTTTTGTTGTTGGTGCATTTTAACGAAGTCGCAAACCCTTTTTTTTCCATTTCATGTTTAACATTTTTAATTCCTTATTTATTTCATCTAGATACGAACGGACATAGGATAAAGTCGAATTTTATTCAGTTAAGTAAACAAAGACAACACCATCTTTGCTCGGATAATTCGTATAAACATAAGATTAAAATACGAAGAGTACAAAAACAATTCTTGGAATTTTTAATTCATAAACCACTCATTAATAAATATGCGGCTAATTATAGTAATGTGCCGATTAGGATAAAAATAAATTATTGTTTATCTTCAAATTTTTGTTAACCATCATTACGTGCAGAAACCATATTTTTAATAAATATACAGTAATGGTAAAAAGTAGAGCAACTGTTCAAAAGTTACAATAAAATAAGTAATTTTATCGATAAATTCAACTAAACTCTCTTAAAATATAACAATTGTAGTCCTACGATTTTTAAACTGAAATATATTACCACAGAAAAAAATCAGGTAGGTCCTTCGAACATACCCCTGTAGAAGTAGCATAACGTCAGAACGAGGGCCAGGTTGTTTGAACGCTGAATAACGTAATAATATTTTTATCTATATTTGAAAAAGTGTTGATAAACAGTAGATATTTAATTTCTTGGTACCGACATACCGATTTTAAGCTATCCTTTTCTAATTGTATTATTTAAACGAGTTTCATCGGTACGTCCTTCGAACATACCCCTGGGTACGTCAATTCTGAAAAAAAAGTATGAATATATGGTTGCCTAAATTTTTATTATTGTTATTTTCAATATGTAAACAATATCTAACAATATTTACCGATAAAAAGTTTTTAAATCCTCTTTTTGTTAATATTAATTGTAAACTTCGAATTTATAGTAATTTCTGACACTTAAAAACTCCGAAAAAAGTCACGACAAGCAATTAAACTGAAAGACAAGATAAGTAAATATGTTTATGTCTGTCAAACATCAAAAAAGCGTCTCCCCCACCGACCATAAACAGCCTTCAGACAAATCTATTGTTGTTTAAATCTAGAGTATGATCGAAGGGTAGGTCCTAAAAAATCGACTAATAGCAAGGCAAAAAAATTACAGCAGAAACAACTTGATAGTATTCTGAAAGGACCCAGCAAAAAACGTGTTTTAAGTGGGAAAGCGTAAATTGTTAAAAATAACCTTAAATTTAATGTACATTCATTAATTCAATTTAATGATTTTGTACCTTAAATTGTAATTAAGTTACATGTACTTTGAAATGAATGCTTTGTACATTAAATTTAATTTAATGTTACCTTAAATTTCAATAAAATAACTGAAAACACCAAATTTAATTCATAATTACATTAGATTTAATGTAAAAATTATTAAATTTAATCAATTAACATTAAATGCCTTTAATTCACAGTTTATGAAATTTGCTTCCAGCATATTACCTTAAAATTAATGTGAAGTACAGTGTACTAAGAGGAAAAATTAGTAACTATTTTGTTGTATTTATAAAATTGTGTTATAAAGATCGTATTTTTGAAATAGCTCACTATACATCAATGGTGACAAGTGCATAAGTACTGCAGAGCAGAACCACCAACATTTTTAGGCTAAAAGCACACTGTAAAAAGGAAATGCATTAAATTTAAGGTAAATGTGGTGGAAGAAAATTTCATATTTCTTAAATTCAATTAATGTCATGCATTAAATTTAATAATTTTTACATTAATCTAAACTAATGTATTCCATTAAATTTAATGTAATCATACATTAAATTTAAAGTTTGATCATTACTTTTTAAGGTGACTATGTACATTAAATATGGTTCATTGATTTTAAGATATGTTATCACATATTTAATGCACCAACATTAATATGAGGTAAAAAAATTCTGCTACCAGGAAAAGGTGAGAATTAGTGTACCGTCATCTGTACACCGGTTTCGAACTCATTGGTTTCCGTCAGTACCGGCAGACATGTACACCTCATCATAAGAAAATTAAATCCTTTAAGCAACTTATATCATCTTAAATAAAAAAGTTCAATACAAGTTGCGCCATCTCCCGGAATCTCATGCAATGTACCATGAATATTAATGTAAATTGCTTTAATTTTAAGGTACATGTGAATTAATTTTAATGTACAGAAAGTTGAAATATCTTTTCAGTTACTTTATTGAAATTTACGATAGCGTATAATCAAATTTAATGTAGAACGAACTGATATTTGAATGAATTTGGAAATAAATTTAATACTAGAGCACAGCAGAAAAGCATAAAACAGAGGTTCGAAGAAGAAATGCAATAAAAAGAGACAGAATAATGTTGGTATGTCTGATTATATCTAATTGTTGCCAAGTGTTGACGCGTGCGGCCAGCGCCGGAGGTCCGTTCCATTCGGTCATACGAAATAATGCAACAGGAAGACGTCCTTTCTTTTCTTATTATGAAATTAATTTGGTCAACTCCGAATTTGCAAACAGAATACTGCTTCTCTTCTCACACCCGCCGCGCCCCTCGACTATGATTTAACACAGCTTTTTTAAGGGTGAATCGCTTCTGCAGTTTTGACAGTTAAGTTTATTAACGCTGTGTATTCTTGTAATATGGTGTGGTAAAATAACTGTTAAAACTTATTAAAATCGGGTAATTGTGAGAGTTTAATATATTCGGTATGGATATTATTTATAGTTTAATAAAGGTTAGGATTTTTTCAATTTACTTCTCAAGAAAAAATAAAACAAAAGAAGAAAGGGCGTCCTTTATCTGATCTTTTATCCCTAGCAACGAAACGAAAGACTTAAATTTTCTTGATAATAAAGAACGTTTTTTTTTAAAGGTTTGGTTTTTAAATTGGCAATACTATTTCTAATGACTGTAAATTTGACAGTTGACAGATGATTTGTAGTCAGTAGGTTTTCCCATCTTACCATCGTCATTCATATGTGAATATATGTAGATATAAAGCATATTTTTTACATAACATTACATGAAAATGTTAATTTAATAATAAAAATTAATATATTATAGTTTCACGGCTTTTTGGTATGTTTGCCGATAAAAGCCGTCGAAAAAATATTGATTTTTTTATTGAGCGCCCTGATTTGAAGATTCCCATTTTAAAGCTTTTTGAATTTTCTCATTTTGCCTAAAAAATACTGGTATAAAAAATGCATTTTTTATTTTTAATTGTTAATAACTCGAACACTGCACATAATTACGTGCAGAAAAACTATACGTTTTGTTTCTGTAGACCTATATTACCTGAAAATCTGGTCCATTTACTGGATAATCGAGTGTCCCGGCGAAATGCTGATTTAACTGGCCTATTAATACTTAAATTCATTTAACAGGGTCTTATTTATACCTATTAAAACCCAGATGTAAAAAATATCAAGTCCATTTTCTAAGAATCGAGATCATTCTCCTCATTCATTTAGTATTTTTATTTGGACTAAAAGTGATTTGAATAGAACCGGGGTCAATAAATTCAAAGTTTCTACCTGACTCCCTTTTGATATTTAATGGAGTTTTTGGTCAGAATTCCTAGTATTCCAGGTATACTGCTCTAAAAAATGGTTCCCTTAAAAATGTTTTCGCCTGTTGGGTATTTATTTTAGAAACATTTGAAAAACAGTATGTAAAATTTTACAAAGTGTCAAGTCTAATAAATGAGATAAAAGAGTAGTGGTGGTCGTACACAATTTTTTTTATTTCAAAATGTGCGTCAAAAGCTCAGCTTTCGCGTCCACTTATCGGCATTTTGATATCTACAATTGTCGAAGAGTTATTCTATTTGTTTATAACGAAAAAATCAACCACAACTTTGTTTATCTGTTTCAACAATTTAATCAACAATTAATTTGGTTCTTTTTTGTTATTGTTAGTATAAGTCTGGAGTTTTCATTTGCGCACCCGCAGATCACTGTATGATCTCTAGATCGCTGATAATAAACAATCAAAAAAAATGTTATAAACAAATTCACTGTGCAAGAAACTATTGAATATTTTTATTTGACATTTTGCGCACTTGTAAGCAACAAGAGGCTCCTTTTGGTATAGTATATAGTAAAAGCAATATATTTTTCTAGTGATTATTAACAATTGATAAAGCAGCCATTTTGGCAGGTTTTTTGCAATAACTAACAAATAAATTATCCGATTTGGATGAGCTTTAGCTCATTTTGTAAGTATTTTCAAAGCGCACAACTTTTGTTTGAAACTTTTTTACTGGAATATAGCAGATTTTTCTAGAACTCGCAAAAACTGTTTTTTTTACATCTTAATCGTTAAATAAAAAATTTTCCCCAAAAAACAAAATGAGACATAAGATATGGCCTATTTTTCATTTTAAATCTTACAAGTACATTCATAGCTATTAAAAAATCACAATCACAAATTTTTAGGATAATGCCTATAGGGTTAGGAATCTGGATGAAGTAATAAATCTGTATGGGGCTAGGAGAAATTATTTTATACTTTTTAGTCCGTTTTAAAATCGTGGTATATAAAAAAATGTATTTATATAATTATTTAGAGAGTAATTTTGAAAGGATCTTACATTATAAAGGACACTCTCACTAAAACTTCTTTTATTGTTTCTCCTTTCAATATTATCGAAAATGAGAGCAATCCTAGTAGATCAGGGCTTATCTGAGTTTCGTGAATGTGAAATGAAACATGGAGATTTTTACATGAGAGCGTTCAGAATAACCTGAATAACGATAAATTTGATATGCGTACTTTCAAAAAGTCGGGCAACATTGTTTTTATTAATAAAAATATAAAATTAGTGAAAAAAAATCGTTTTTTTTTTCAAATTTTCTCTCATGTAACTTTGAAGGTTTTTATTTTAGAGGAAAGTTGAAGAGGAAAAAAGTTTCGTTATTAAATTTGCCATAAGATAAGTTGGTCGGAAATCTCAAAATATATTTCCCTTGTTGCAAAATAGCAATAATTTAAAAAAAAAAGGTAAAAAAAAACAGTTTTTTAATCAATTTTTTTCGACCATTTAAATTTCTTTGAGGACCTTCATATTAGAGCTAAGAAAACTTTATGCCATGATAAAATAACATGCTAAAATTCGTTAGGATCGACTCGATAGTTTTTGCACAATAATTTTGCAATCCGATTTCGTTTACAAAAATTGGCCATTTTTCAAATTTGTCTGAGTCCAAAATATCACGTTAAGATATTTAAATTTATTTTCGACATATAATAGGCAACTCAAGTTTTCCAACGTTTTTTTCCGAATCAAAATCGGATGTTTTGAACGTCCTCAGGAATTGTTTAAAGATATTGTTGATATTTTTGTTTATAAACAAATAGATTATCTCAGCGGATTTTCATTAATTTTTTTTGCAATATATGATTTGAAAGTACTTGGAAAGACGCTTATCTTCGTAAAAAAAAATTTCAAATCCGTCAATTGGTTTCCGAGATACAAACTGTCAAAGTTGCCAGCCTGCTCTTCAATGTAAAAAAAAGTTTTTCTGCACTCTGTAAAGTTTGTAATATAATATTTAGTATTAAGAGTGCTTTATTGCAATTATTTTAATTACAAATGAAATAATTAAAACCAAAAATCGCTCCATTAGAAGCCGAAAAAATCAAATTTTTTTTCAAATATGTATTTTGAATCTTCGAATTCAATTTTAAAATGAGAGCTCTCCACCCCTCTTTTTTCATTTTTCACGCGCGTGGGCGATGTTCATTTCATTTTTATTAAAGTTTCCGATAACATAAACATTTCAATATTTGTATCAAAAAACAACTTGGCAAGACAAAGTTTTTGGTTCAAGAATCAGGTCTGTATCGTTTATAGATTCACCGTAACAGGCTGTCAACTTTGACAGTTTGTATTTCGGAAACCAATTGACGGATTTGAAATTTTTTTTTCACGAAAAGAAGCGTGTTTCCAAGTACTTTTAAACCATGTATTGCAAAAAAAAATCCAATGAAAATCCCCCGAGATAATCTATTTGTTTCTAAGCAAAAATATCAACAATGTCTTTAAACAATTCCTGAGGGCGTCCAAATCATCCGATTTTGATTGTGAAAAAAGCGTTGGAAAACTTGAGTTCTCTACTATATGTCGAAAATAAATTTAAATACTTTAACGTGATATTTTGGGCTCGGACAAAATTGAAAAATAGTCAATTTTTGTAAATGAAATCGGATTGCAAAATTATTGTGCAAAAACTATCGATTCGATCCTAACGAATTTTAGCATGTTATTTTATCATGGCATAAAGTTTTCTTAGCTCTAATATGAAGATCCTCGAAGAAATTTAAATGGTCGAAAAAAATTGATTAAAAAACTGTTTTTTTTTAAATTATTGCTATTTTTCAACGGGGGAAATATATTTTGAGATTTCCGATCAGCCATATCTTATGGCAAATTTAATTACGAAGCTTTTTTTCCTTTTCAACTTTCCTCTAAAATGAATACATTCAAAGTTACACGAGAGAAAATTTGAAAAAAAAAACGTTTCTTTTTTTCGTTAATTTTATATTTTTATTAATAAAAACAATGTTGCCCAATTTTTTGAAATGACGCATATCAAAATTATTGTTATTCAGGTTATTCTGAAGGCTCTCATGCAAAAATCTCCATGTTCCATTTCACATCCACATAAAAACAGATAAGCGCTGATCTATAAAGGAAGTTCAGTAATCCTCTTTTACAAATTATTTGCTCCCTTTATGTAAATAAGCTAAAAAATGTACCTAATTAATAATAACTTTTACTAAAGTGGACGCAGCAAGATATGACATTTATAAAAATCCTGTATTTACGGAAAAAATATCCATATGCAGCCGTTTTGAGAAATAATCTGAATTAATGTATTGTATACCTACGTTGAAACACAGTATTTGCGTAGTCCAGAAATTATGAATTTAAGCTGTCGACAATAATTATACAGATTTGGGATTACAACAATTACGAAAAATATAAGGCTATAGAGAAAAGAATAAATGGAAAGGCATAATTTGGAGTAGAGTACATTACGTTAATTTGTGTAAAAATATATGTCACTTACAAGGAAGGTATCCCAACACGACACCATCGATTTCAATATTTTCTTTTGATAACTTTTAGACCACGGTGAAATAAGAAACATGGATTTTTTTTTTATCTGCGGAAAAACACTTTAAGGGGGTGAAATCTACCCACAAAGTTCATCCTCCAAATTGGATTTTCCAATATATCTCAAGTTCTAATTGGAATTTTGCAATGAAACAAATTGCGTGTCACTTCAGATGTTAATGTGAAACTAACTGATGCAGTTTCGACCATAAGAGTTGCAACCTTTATTTTTTACATTGAAAAATCTGGAAAAAATCATTTCAATAATTTTTTGATACGTTTTAGGTTACGATGAGATAAGAGACAACAGATTTTTTTATCTGCGGAAAACCACTTTAAGTGTGTTCGCATAATTCGACAGTCACTCAAAAAAAAGCTTGTATCGATTGGTGCTCAAAAAATACGATCGGGGTGCTTCAAAAAACATATATAACGTGACAGGTGACAAGTCCTTAGTTCTATGCGTGTGAGCTTGAAAGTAAACAGGGGCCCTATCCTCGAACTGGGAAACGTGAAGTGAACGGTGAATAGGTGGCGAACGAAATGTTCATCACTCATATCCTCGTTCGCCCGGGGGAAGGTAAGCAAACGGTGAAACATGCGCAAATGAAATGTCAGCCGCTAAATGACATATTTAACGCACGGATTTCAAAAAATAAAATAGAATTAAAAATTTTTATTTTATTTTTGGTTCTTCAAAATAACTCGCATTAAAAAAAAATAATATGTTGACGAACCGTTTCTTTAGGACGTTTTATTTTCTGAATAAACAGTTGAAACGTGGTGGTACCCCGATATTTTCAATATTTTAAAATCTTTTAATAAAATATCCTTAGAAAGTGGAATATGTCTCGCAAATATTAAGCAAATCTGAGATTACAGACATATAAAATTATTACAGGAGATTCTGTTCATAACTGAATTGTATGAGCGTGCTATTTAAAAATGTTTTTCTGGGGCCAGTTCTGCTTATGGATTTAACATAAATACTTGTGTCCATAACAGCCGAGAATCTTAGTTTAAACAGTTAAATCGAACATAATTCTTTTCATGACACAACTTATAATAAATTTGAGAAATCACAATTTGTAAGCTATCTGAAACTTTTATTTAAATAAGTAACAAATTTTATATTTAAATTATGTGAACTACAGTACTTAATTAAACTGTGTTAAACACTATACGACACTACAAATAAATAAATATTATGATTATAATTTATCGAGACATATAAATATGAACCCTACAGACCAACGAATGAGGTCCTTCAGCATAAAAACCTTATTTATGGTACATTTGTTCTTCAAGTCTCTACAAATCTACAAATCTTTATAATATATATATATATATATATATATATATATATATATATATATATATATATATATATATATTTAAAGTTGAATATGAGATCCGCCAGTATCTTTAATGGACGTCTTCTGTCTGGCCTTTGGTTTCGGTCCCTGATCATAAACAGTTTCACTATAATTGTTCAAGTGTCAGGTTTTCTTTCAAATTTATTTGTCAAGACAGTACACCTTGCAGTAAGAGGCTGGACACTTTGTGAATTCATATAATAAATTACTGATTGGATAGTTTCCGCAGTGGATTGGGATGATGGCTTTTAGTCATACTACGTAGAGTTGTAATTTCCACCGTTTCAAGGTTTATCAGTGCTGGCTTTCTGCAATTACTGTCAGTATATTACTTTGTATATATGATTGCTAATTTTCTTGATATCCCTTTTCCTTTATATATTAGAATCTTCAAGTACTTGGCTCTTTGTATGCATTTTTGTTTAACAGTTCCAGAGTGTCATTTTAAGATAAATTTAATCGCGGCAAAGTACAAATATTGCAATGGCGATCAATAACTTCACAAAAATAACAACAACAGCAATATTTTTTTTTACTTTGGACGAAATTTAAAATACCAAAACTACTTTTTGCCTAAAATAGCAACAAAATATACTACGGACATTTTCGGTCTGACAGGTCAATTCAATCTGTCATCCATTTTATTTTTTGAAATTCTCGGGTTTTAGCACGTTCATATCTGACAACATTGGCTTTTCAAGAATACGCCTTTTACTATCAAAAAGTTCACATTGCCATTCCCATCGCCATTCACATCACCTTTCACATCACACTTTCGAGGATAGGGGCCTAGCAGTCGAACGTATGGGCCTTTCATCACCCCGAAGCAAATGACGTGATCAGTTCATATTATTTTAAAATGGTGCCTGATTTTATCTGATTTTAAGCGTAAATTTGCGTCAAGGTTTGGTTTATAATGAAATTATTTTTTTATCATCACCATAAAAGACAATCAGACAGCGATAGATATTCACTTTTAGCAATTAGCCAAAATTCACAGGACTCTAATTTGGTAAATTTTATTTCAAAATCTCCCTCTCCAGTCGGTCCTATCAAAGACTCTTTTTTGCGTTGTAGTTAAGGTTTCAGAAATGTAATCTAAAATGCATGAACTTCTAATCCAAAGAAATTCATAATAGTTGTCTTTAAAATATTCTCCAAAAGTTTCAGGGCGCATTTGGCAATCGCAATAATTGATGAGCTCGTCCTTCACTTTAATTTCGTACTCTGTCACAAAATTTCCCAAATTAGGAAAAGGTTTCCATTCAAAACAATATTATTAATCATTTGAGATTTTGTAATAAATGCCTTTATTATATCGTCTGCTGAAAATCGATTTTTTTTTGTTTTACCTTACAAATATAAATTTGTCTATGACAATTAAAAATATCTAATAATATGGCTAGAGTTTTAATTTACAACTAGTCTGTTAATCGATGACTCAGTTCAAAATTGGTTCCATTGGGAACACTTCATCAACTTTTTTAGTAAGTAAATAAGTTCTCAAATTAAATAAAAATCATAAGTTCCTATAATAAATTCTTAGTATTGTCATATCTGTTTGCATATCACCTTGAGAAGCTCTGCATACCACCAGCGAGTTTTGAGAAGCACTACTCTTAGACTGTACATTAAAACTTCCTCCTTTCCCATTGTGCACTGGAATAAATTTAACTCCTTCCGCAAAATCTTCCACTCTGACTCTTGAAAAAGTAATTTAGATTCTTAATTTCCTTAAAAATGGCCTAGTATATATTTTTCATCTCCTAAATAGTGGGACATAATATTCATTCATCGGCTTCGGCGGGTTTTTGTTTTGTTACTAAAAGTCGTTTTAATTGCCGCTATGACAACGAAAAAGTTTTTTAAAGAATACTTTTAGAGCCTTCTCTTTAAAAGAAAAACGTACGAAAAAAGAGTCAAGAAGAGCATTAAAAATTGAAAAAATGGAAGTGGATAAAAGCTTAGCTGTCGCAAATCTAATAAAAATATTGAAGTATGATAAAAATAGTTGGTTGTACAGGCCTGAGGAATAATATAATCTATTTTGTTTTACGTGTGTTGTTTGGAGGTGATCAAACTTGATCGAAAGACGGAACGGATCATTCATCTTGTTCACATATGTATATGTTTTGTCCACAGTCGTAACTGATGAACATCTGAAGTCGCTACTGATAATTTTCACAACTGCAATCGTCAGTGGAAACTTACTACTACATAAATTATATTAATTATAATTGTAATGTTTAACTTTACTATCTAAATGTGTCACTTAGGATAAATTTCACATCATTAATTTCAGTTAAAATGTTCAATTTCATTACGTATGTCAGTTACGGTGTTTCTTAATTGATCGTTAAATAAAAACATCCGATTATTATTTTGTATGATTTACTTACACTGTAAATTTTACAATGTAAACAAAATAAACTATAGCGGCCCGGACTTGTGTTGCTCGCGGGCCTATGCACACTAGGGAAAGTTTAAAAAATTGATTAAACAAATGTAATAACAATCACTTAAACAATTTATTCTTACTGTTCAATAAATAAAAATGTTAATTTTTGCAGTTACAGTGTATCTTAAGTTGTTTACGCATTTTGGAGTAAAACCCAAATTTGCAAAAAAAAAACAATTATTATAAACAATAGGATATAAAACAAAACGAACAAAATATTAAACGATAATTTTTCCAGTAAATGTGTGCCTTAGTTCATTTAAAGTTAAAAAAAAGATGCTTAAACAAATATTTAAACAATTTTTTTTACAAATTTAGTATTGGGTTTTAGTCTAGAGATGCGTACAACAACTTAAGACACATAGTAACTGCAAAAATTATAATTTTGTATTTAATTTAATTATTAAGTTACAATAAATTGGTAAAAAAATGTTTAACCATTTTTTAAACCTTTTTTTTTCAACTTTAATTCTTAATTTTAATCTATGGATTTATATCAAATTGTTTATAATAATTGTTTAATCGTTTATATAATTTTTTTTTTAAATTTAGATTTCGGTTTTAATCTAGAGATGCGTAAAACACAGTAACTGCAAAAATTATAATTTGTTTTTTTTTAATTATTAAGTTACAATAAATTGGTAAAAAAATGTTTAAACATTTTTTAAACCCTTTTTTCGACATTAAATTCATAATTTTAACCTAGGAATTTACATCAAATGGTTTATAATAATTGTTTAATCGTTTATATAATTTTCTTTTCAAATTTAGAGGTCGGTTTTACTCTAGAGATGCGTAAAACAATTTACGACACACGGTAACTGCAAAAATTATAATTTGGTATTTTTTTTTAATTATTAAGTTACAATAAATTGGTAAAAAAAATGTTTAAACCTTTTTTTTTCAACTTTAATTCATAATTTTAACCTTGGGATTTATATCAATTTGTTTATAATAATTGTTTAATTGTTTATATAATTTTTTTTTCAAATTTAGAGTTCGGTTTTAATCTAGAGATGCGTAAAACAACTTAAGACACACAGTAACTGCAAAAATTATAATTTTGTATTTTTTTTTATTATTAAGTTATAATAAATTGGTAAAAAAATGTTTAAACATTTTTTAATTTTTTTTTTCAACTTTCATCAATTTTAACCTAAGGATTTATATCAATTTGTTTATAATAATTGTTTAATCGGTTATATATTTTTTTTTTCCCAAATTTAGAGTTCGGTTTTACTCCAGGGATGCGTAAAACAACTCGAGACACACAGAAACTATAAAAATTATCCTTTTGTATTTTGTTTCTTTTGCTTATTGAACAATAAAAAATAAATTGATTAAAATATTTGTTATTACATTTGTTTAAACAATTTTTTAAACTACAGTATACGGTTGTAATCTAGGGATCCTAAAAACATCTTAACACATACCGTCACTGTAAAAATCGTTATGTACTTTCTAGAATTGTTTGAAGAAAAAAAAAAGTTTTTTCGTTATATTAAAATGTTTATTGATAATATTTGTTATAACATTTATCAAAAATCCGGATAGGCAGTTCTTTTTTATATCCATTAGTGGTCATTTTAACAAAAAAATATATCAAATGGATCACAATTGTCGTCTGTAGCTATTTTTGAACCATAAATTCAAAATGTTCAATTATATATATATATATATATATATATATATATATATATATATATATATATATATATATATATATATATATAGAGGTAGATAGAAATGATAAAAAAAAAACTTGATTTCTGGCCCCCTGGGAGAATGAACCATTTAAGTTTCAGAAACAATACTGAAATGTAACTAATTATCCGTTTTATACCCAAAAACAAATATGACCGATGTTAACATTGGTCAAAATGCAAAAGGTGTAAGTCGATTGAATTAACTATTCCATACAGATGACTACTCTTCAGTTATAAACTTAAACCACCGCATGAGCCATTTCAATATGCCAAAATGTCGTTCTGAAACGTGATAAACGGTAATCGAAGAGCCGCCGATCGGTTTCGAGAGGGTCTTTTTCGCGTCCGCGTTTAATAATAATAGAGCGGCAAGAAAGAGCCTCTCTCTCGTTTTCGAACGATGGAATTTTTTCAGGGCAGATAATCGCCGCGAAATTATTGTTTGTGTACTTTGGGCGAAAAAAGAAAGGATGCTCGTTTGACGTCGGCATCATCAATGATGATGATGCGATAGCGTTTATGGGGTGATGAGCAGGTCAGGACATACAAAAACTTTTTAATTTAAATATACGAAAGAATGCTGCATGTATGACCATTCACAGATTTATTTAAAAAAAAAAGGTCCCGTAAATAAAAACAAATGGATGTGAATTCATTGCTAGTCCAGACACACAATATATATATATATATATATATATATATATATATATATATATATATATATATATATATATATATATATAGGAAAACTCAAATTCTTGGGTAGCGGTCCGTCCGGACCACTATCCCAAGAATTGGGATTTGGATTGGGCTTTCACGGATTCCTCCATGTGAGATGCAATAGCAGTGGATATATCCACATTATGCAGTTGTAGTGCTGAAATCACATTCAGCAAACGTACAACTATATGCAGTTTTTACTTCATTCATACAGAATTGTCACTATTTCTTGCCATTTGACATTTATTAATAATAATTAAGAAGGGCAATTAAATTACATGCACGAAGATTATTTAAAATTATTTATTATTTATGGAGAATGTGATAGAGTTATTTCAAAAACATGCCATACATTCACGATCCGATATTTGCCAGAAACAACAGAAACCAACACCACCAACTGTTAAAAGGACTATAGAAAACTTCAAGAACTTTGGATCTATAAAAGCAAAAAGGAATAGAAATAAACCAGTTGTTAATGAAAATATTGAAACTACAATTTTAGGATATTTCGCCGCATATCCGACAGTATCTACAAGGCAAGTAGAATTAGAGTCTTATGTCAAACATCAGTTTTAAGGATTTTACAATGAAATACAATTTTCATTCCTATGTATATTCCATAGTACAACATTTAAAAGGCACTGATTTTCCACGAAGAGTAGAGTTCTGTCAATTTATTTTATTTCGGTTACAAGAAAATGCTGTTTCTTTTTGAATAATATTATTTGGTCGGACGAAGCCAAATTCACAAAAAATGGATTGTTTAATCGACGCAATTCCCACTATTGGAGCGACTCAAATGTACATCCATTTAGAGTATTAAATTTTCAAGAGTCTTGGCAGTTAAACGTGTATTGTGTTATAAGGAATGACGGCGTCGTCGCCCTAGAATTCTACCAAGATAAACTGAATGATAAGTTAGCCATTTTTGAAGAGTTCCCGATACGAAATAAGTTTTTTAACTTCTAGGTGAGAGCTATTTTAACATCTTGAGAAATTTGGAAGCGAACTATTTATAGATAACTTACACTGGCTGATCAGAGAAATCTATTCTATCAACATAATGGGGGCCTCTACATAATAGTCATTTAGTTAACAATCATCCGCAAAACTTGTTTTATGAGCAATGGATAGCCAAGAATGGACCACATCTTTGGTCACCTCGCTCCACTTACCTAACAGTATTTGATTTTTTTTATTTGGGGACAATCAAAAATAAAGTATACAACACCGCATTAACCAGCATTACATACAGAGCGTCAGAATAGCATTTGAAGAACTTAATCCTCAGTCAATAAGAAAAGCTACCCACGAAGAGTTCCTGAATAGGTGCGAAAAATGTTTAGAAGTTCAAGGGCGTTAATTTGAACATTTACTCAAATAATTTTTGTAACTTTATTTTATTAACAACTGGTTTATTTCTATTTCTTTTAGCTTTTACAGATCCAAAGTTATTGAAGTTTTTGTTATAATCTTTTTAACAGCTGGTAGTGTTGGTTTTTGTTTCTGCGGATATCGGATCGTGTATGTATTGCATGTTGTTGAAATAACTCTAACACATTTTCCATAAATAATAAATAAGTTTAAATAATCTTTGTGTATGTAATTTAATCGCCCTGGCATGATTATTATTAATAAATGTCAAATGGCAAGAACTAGTGACAATTCAGTAGGGTCCGAGCGTTATATTTTCGCCACGCCACGCCGTCATGGCCAACTAATAACAAAATTTAAAAGCCGTATGTATAGCATTTTTACAATAAAAAAAATGTTGAATTGCCAATATTTTGAAAACTACAAATTTTTGGAATATACAACCTTATACAAAGTTACCCTTATTTTTAATGCTTAATGTGATAAAATTATAAAAATAGGTACTTTCTATTTAAAAAAATTGACTTTTGACGATTTTTTAAATATAATTTTATTCTTCATTTTTGACCACTCTGTACTAATAATTTTCAAAATATCATAAAAATACTACTAAAGTCGATCTTTGTCTATAAGGAAACTAACCCAAATTAAATAATAAAGATTTTCTTATAGGAAAAATTTATAGTTTAGTTTTCAGATTCGCAAACGTCATTTTTGACATAAAAATTTAAATATGTCCACCACTATTTTTGAGCCCTAAAATAAGAATATGTTTAAAAAAATTAATATAGCGGTGTTATCTTTAAGTTCATGCAGGTATTAGCTGTATTTTTTTTACGTTAATAACTTTGACAGTAGCCCTGGTTACCGAGACACTTATAGTGGGAGAGAGTATGGTATTGCGATGCTGTGCAATTTTATAAATAAAGTCAAAAGTTTTGTTAATAAAAGAAATAAAATCAAATTACGAACATTTATAGACAGGGAAATCAATTGCTCATCTATACTTATACTGGATAAAGCAGATCAAACGCGGGTACCTTTTAAAAGTAAGTATACAGATAGAAGAAATCAATAAAATTTGTGATTTACGACCTACTTAATAGTTAAAGAACCTTCGGTTACAAGTATTATGCATTATGTTTAATAATAATTTTTTCCTAGAAATGTTTGGAATTTATTGCTTTCTTTGTAAACTAATGGTTTATATAAATCAGTGTCGTATTAACTCACCTATAGAACTTTCTCAAATATAATAATTCGATTCACAACAATTCCCTCTAACTCTAAATACGTTATTTGTTATGTAATTCTATTATATATTATAACCCAACACTGCAAAATCTATATAGTTAGTTCTTTAAAAAAATGATAGGATTGGTGCAATCATGGACTGAGAATTTTTGAAATCATGAAATCGAGTGTGATCCCTGTCAAAACTTAACTAATGAAAGTTAAATTACAACCGCAAAATTTGGTCAAAGTAGGTAAAAGATTTTAGGTGGCACCTAACCTAAAAAATTTGTTTTCCTCATGCCTGTATTAAACTAAACAATTCTGTATAGTAGTGTACTATAGTAAGTGAGGTCGCAGAATTCAATTCCGATGTTTGAGTTTCAAAATTCAAAATGCCAGATCCAATACGGCGGGCCAAAAACCCAAAGTGAAAAAAATCCGCCATTTTCAACGCTAGACATCGAAATTAAATTCAGCAACCTCACTAATTTCTCCATATATTATACAGTTTTGTTAAATTTAGTGTAGTCATCATAAAATGTAATTCTGAATCTTTTTTAGATGCAACAGGAAAACCTTTATCTGGCTTAACCGAAATTCTCTCTGCGCAAGTTTCAAAAAAATCTGAAAAAAAATATTTGTTATTGTATAATTAAAAAAATAACTCAACCCGAATTTGAGTCCTACAGGTGCCCAGGAAGCTGAGATATGCCCATTTGAAGTTCCAAAATCGGTCCTTTTTCCCCATTTTAAGCATATTTTCAATGCCTCTTGAAGATAAATCCAACAAACTTTCGAAAATAGGCCTTCCTTTAAAGGCTGAAATTTTTGGTTCATTTTGACCAATTTAACCTTTTCAAAAGAAGGATCAAAAATCAAAAAAGAGTCAAAATTTGAGATTTTAAGACGGTTTAAGCCTAAAAATCACGAAAATAAGCAAAAATGTGATTTTAAAGATGGTACTTAAAAAAGCCGATTTTAATTAAAGTATGTAATAGATTAATTAGTTGGAAAGGTCTTTTCAAGACCAATAAAATGTTTTTCTTTTTAAATTGAAATCGAGGTAAAGCTCTAGATTTGGCAAACGTTTAAAGTAGTTAAAATAATTCAAGAAAAATCCAAAAAAAATGTTAAAAATTGGAAAAAATCAATATTTTCACGTAGAAAAAATATTAGAACTCAAATACAAGAGTTACAATTTTTTTCAGAATTTCCTATGCATTTAAGTAAGAGTTTAAGCCTTTAAAATAATAAATAAAAATACATGTCTTTTTTTTATGCATTAGCCTCCTGAAATTAAGTAATTTTTGCAATTTTCGAAAACATACCTCCCTTTAAAGACTGATATCTCTGGTTCTTTTTAACAATCTTAGTTTTTGAAGATAGAAATTGAAGGTCTTTTTATATAGAAAAAATCAGACCTTACCAGTCAAGCAAGAATCAAAATACGAGATTTTATAAGGGATTAAACTTGCCTAAAAATCATAAAAATTCCCAGAAACAGCGTTTTACAAGTGCTGGCCAAATGCCCATTAGAAATAAAAGTACATAATAAATTAACGAGTTATAATAGTATTTTGAAGACAAAAAAAACGCTTTCTGTTAAATTTCTATCATGCCAAAAACTCTAGTTTGGCGAGTGCTTGAAAAACAAAGCTCAAATTGGTATGAGTTCACTTTTAATTTAATTAAAAAAAAATTCCCTTTTAATTTAATTTAAATAAATTTTTTCCAGATTTTGAGAAACTTTAAGTGCGCAGTGAAAGGTTGAAGAACGACATACAATCTCAAACTAGCGATCCGTTTTGGTTTTGCACGGGATGTCATCATACAAATTATACACCTGAACCTTCTAAAGGGTGTTTTTTATAGAGGTATAGAACTTTAAGTTGGCAACACTTTTTTAACTGGCGGCCATTTTGTCAGCTGTCAAGTGGTTTATGTTTAGTTTGGTTTGGCATTTCAACATGAATAGACTGACGCCTGAACAACGCTTCCAAATTGTGCAAATTTATTTTGAAAATCATGGTTCTGTTCGAAATACGTATCGCGCACTACGTCCATTTTACGGTCAACATAATCGTCCATCAGAGCAATTAATTCGATTAACTATGGAATGTTTTCGCACAACGTTTACTCTAAATGATAATACGCATCCACAGAGACGTCGTACAGTGCGTACAGAAGAAGTCATTGCTGCTGTAGAGCGTAGCGTAGAGGAAGACCCGAATCAGTCTATCTGCCATCGTGCACAGGAATTGGATATGTGTCCATTCACTTTATGGAAGATTTTGCGGAAAGATCTTGGTTTGCATGTTTACAAAATCCAACTCGTGCAAGAATTGAAGCCACACGATCACCTAGCAAGGCGTACATTCGATGAATGGGCCCAAAACAAGATTGCCGTTGATCCCGATTTTCATAAGCGAATTTTGTTTAGCGATGAAGCTCACTTTTGTTTGAATGGATACGTCAATAAACAAAACTGCCGTATTTGGAGTGATGATAATCCTCAAGTGTATGTTGAGACACCGTTATATCCAGAAAAACTTACTGTTTGGTGTGCTTTATGGGCTGGTGGAATCATTGGTCAGTACTTCTTTAAAAATGATGCTGGTCAGAACGTTACAGTCAATGGTGACCTCTATAGAGCCATGATTACTGACTTTTTCGTTCATCAATTGAACAACCATGATGTGCAGGAGCTGTGGTTTCAACAAGACGGCGCAACATGTCACACAGCTCGTGCCACAATTGATTTATTGAAGGAAACGTTTGATAACCGCATAGTTTCACGTTTCGGACCCGTGAATTGGCCTCCAAAATCGTGCGACTTAACGCCGGTAGACTATTTTCTGTGGGGATATGTGAAGTCGCTAGTCTACGCCGATAAGCCCGAAACGATTGATCACTTGGAGGACAACATTCGCCGCGTTATGCCGATATACAGCCACAAATATTGAAAAAATTCATCGAAAATTGGACCTCCAGATTAGACTACGTCCGAGCCAGCCGTGGCGGTCATATGCCAGAAGTCATATTTAAATTATAATGCCAGAAGGTTATCTTTCGAATAAAGTAAATTTCATGTCAATTTAAAAAATTCATCTTTGTTTTATTCCATTTAAAAGTTCTATACCTCTATAAAAAAACACCCTTTACATGAAACGCTCTATCCATCAGAGAAAGCCGGAATAAAATCTGTTCAGTAATTACTGAAAAAACTGTGCACAGGCAGACAGAAGCCGGAGACTTTCTTTTATACTATGTAATGATTATTATCTGCAAAGAGACCCAACAAGGTCGTTTGAAACCTAGTAAAAAATCTTGCTATATGTGGCATTCCGTGTCAACCGGACATCCCCTCTGTTCAAAAATTGACGCAAATTAGAAAATTCATTTCGGGTTTAATTATTCGTACACATAAGCTTTCAAAATCATTGTAGCGTTATTTAAAATTCGAAATAGCCCATGCAATAAAACGACTACCCCAAATAATCAATATTATAAAAATGTTGTTATAAAACAAATTTTCATGGTTACTACTTATGAATTCGAAGTCAGATTTGTTCTTAAACTGCATAGCTTCTTCAACTAAGCTTTGGAACAATAGAGCTTCTCGATCTAACGTAAAAATTTACCCATATGGCGGTCTAAATGATAAGGATTACAGCATCTATCTGAATGGATCTTGACACCTAAAGATGGCATAATTAAACTAAAAAATTAAAATTATAAACAATATTAAGGATAACTATATAGAAAGCGCCCTCTAACGCAGTGCACAGTGAACAGAGGTGAAAATGATGCCAACCTACTCACCGTGGAGCGCCTTGAAGGTGTAGTCGTTAAAACGATGGTTCGCTTCCGAACCCAATTCACGGCAAAGATAAATGATGTAAATGGTAATTTCATCCTCCCGCATTAGTTTAGAATTTTGTAATTTTTTTTCTAAAAACTGCATTTTTGAAAAAAAATCATATGATACCTTTTCTGTTTCAAATATCGTGGAATATGACTGTATTTTTCTTATTCAAAAAAAATTTGATTATCAGGATTAACGTAGGCCATATTTTATCCGCCATCTTAAATTTTTAAAATGTGACGCGAAATTCCTAATCAATGACCAAAACGAGTTACAGGACTACCTTGGCAGTTAATTCTGGTTGTTTCCTCAGAAACATACATAACGCAAAGAATTCATAGATTACCTTATGGGGTTGTAGAGTTTTTTGAGATTAGGTGAGAGAACTACAGAGCTTCAAAATTTCGGTCAAGTGGTTATGAACTTTAAAATAGTTTAGCTTTAGCGATATTCAGTTTTTACACTTATGTTAAAAGGTTTTTTCAGTTTTATAGCTCTCATTGTTACCGTTATACGGTTTTTAGAGGTTAGGTAGTGGCGCTTTGAGGTTCCAAAGCCTAGATCAAGAAACTATGCAGTTTAAGAGCAAATCTGACTTCGAATTCGTAAGAGCTGCCCCGAAAATTTGTTTTATAACAACATTTAGATAAAATTATTTGATTACTTGGAGTGGTCACCTTATGGCAAACGCCATTTTAGGTCCGCAATTATGAATTTTAAACAATACCACAAAGATTTTGAAAACCTACGCATGAACGAACAATTTAGGACTAAAACAAATTTTCAAAGTTGCGTCAATTTTTGGACAAAGGGAGTGTCCAATTGAAGTGGGATGTCACATATATATATATATATATATATATATATATATATATATATATATATATATATATATATATATATATATATATATATATATAAACTTCACCGAAATAAAAAATTTAAAATTTTCCCATCAATTTGTGCAATTTCAGTCTGATTTATTTGAATGTAGGATAGAATTTTGCCAAAATATGAGTTCAAAAGAATATTTAAAAAATCACTTTTTCTTCAAATTACCAATGCCAATTGCCAGTTGTATATGTATCAATAAACGAACTGTTATAAAAGAAAATAAAAATCTACCAATAAAGGTGTAGAATCGGTAAGAGGAATGATTGCCTCCTGAAAATAAACAAAACTTCCAATTCTTGTGGGTTTGTTATAAAAGAAAACAATATTTTTCCCTGTATTTTTAAGTTTCAAGACTTGGTTGATTGGTTTTTGCATTTGTTGATTTGAACCCTATAATGTCAACTTAGACCAGTTTTTAAATTAGGCCATATTAATGAATATGAGGTAAATTTTTATACGTTAAGGATATGTAAGCGGTAGATCTCCCTTAATACTGAATTGTGCGAATGTATTTTGGTAACCACAGAAGTTGTAAAAATATTTTATCTTAGATGCGTCAATACCTTACTATTATATTTTAAAACATATGTAACAATATGTTTTATAATGTAGTCAAATATACTAAAAGTTTAATTTTCGATTCTATTTTGAGTAATGTGCACATTTAAAAAAAATGCACATTCCAATTATTCAATTTTAAACTAAACTCAAATTAACGTAAGTTTTTGCATTAAAAAAGCACCAAAAAACATATAATAAAATCCTTAATCCTCCATTTCTGGAAACGAAACAATTGGCACGTCACTGTCAACCAGAGGCGGCTCTAAACCTTTTCGTCAAGTTTTCAGCAGCAGCCGCATTCCTCCTTGGTGGAATGTGGAATGCGACCGCACGGTCCGCGTTTCCGAGAACTGACCACCGACCTCTTGGGGCTCTCGACGTCGTCGTTCGATGGCCGAAGAAGCCAAGCCACGCCGGCCGGCCGCAGCAGCAGCCGTGCCGTGAACACGACGAGCAGGAGCTTTGGCCTGCCGTTTGCTGATGACGGTGCCGAAGCTCAGCTTTGGCTTCATCATCTTGTAAACAGACCAATAAAACAAATGACTTTTACTCCCGTCGGTCAATCATAATTAAGACGTTAGATCGTAATGGCGACGTTCGACGTTTCTACTTCGATAACATATTTTTGGAATAAATGATATTTTTAAATTGTTTTCGATGACTAAAAAACGCTATAGAAGTTAGATCAAAAAAAATCATTGCTTTTTTTTGCTGGTATGTGTTCATTTCGGCATCCTATAAAACATATCTCGATGGTAACTCTGAAAGACCTGTGCAAAAAAAATGGCGGACCAAAAATGGTCACGATTTTCGGTTTTTTAAGTTTATGTCGAAAAGTAAAAGTTGTATCGGAAAACGTTTCAAACAGAAGTTGTAGAGAATTAAAAAACCTATCGACTCATTTAATATAAGTTATAGGTGGCGCCACTAGTTATCAAGATATTTTTTTTCAACAAAATTTATGGTTTTTGTTTAAAAAAAACATCTATTAACAAATTTTCGATTTAAAATTTAACATAAATATAGGTATTATCATTCTAAAAAAATATATCAAACCCGGAATCTGTGAGTTTTTTATTTTCCGAGTAATTCGATGTCAAAGTTGAAAATTCAACCTCAATTTTTCGCTTTCCTAATTAAGACACAATGCTCAATTTTAATGGAAATTGTTTGTATTATTTTATATTTTGAAGATCCATTAAAAAAATTTTTTTTTCAATTGTGGGCCGAGAAATTTTGCAAAAACCAGTTTTTGCAGCAAAAAAATTCCGACAACATTTTACCGGATGTATAATTGATATATTGTATTTGTATGATTTTCGCACATAATTTTAATGTATTATAAAATATTGATATAATGCATTATATATTATCATATTTTTATATGATTTGCTTACAGAAATTTTCGTAAAAAATTTGTTAAATTAGGGTGATAGCACCAATTATGAACAAGAACCAATGATGGACATTTTTTCTAAATAAACCGAAATAATAACCAAACGCAAAAGAATTTTGGGGATGGTAACACTGGATTATAAGTAGTAGGGGGTCAGTTGTCTTACTAACAAATCAAAATGTCAAGATCGGCCACTTTCTTCAAGATGGCAGCCTAAATATAAGTGAAGTATGAGCTATGTCCAAAAAATCCGGTTTTATTATGAAAATCGTTAAGAGAGTAAGTATATATTTTCGTGAATTACTTCATTATGTTATTTGATAATTAAGTTTGATATTATTTTATATTGAATATTAGGAACTAAGAATATATTTTGTCATAATATTAAATAGAAACATAACCTAAAATCTCTGTTTTTTACAATGTTTATTACTGGATCGAGTACAGGCCAAATTACCAATGATTGACAAACGATGTTCTAAATCTAGAAAAAAAGCAATAGACCAGGATGACACAACTTTCGAAGATACAGATTTAGAAATAACATATGCTGAGAGTGAAAACAGTAGTTATAATGAAAAAGAGGATGGCATTACCGAAGATAACGGAGAAAGGGCAAAAGTAGATGAGTGTAAACAGCGGAAAAGAGCTGGACTCGCGCATGAAAAAAGGGAGATCAAAAGACGTCGCGAAAACAAGAGTGAAGAAAATTCTGAAGATGAATCGCTAAACATGCTAAAAATCAAAACGTTACCTTCAAAATATAAAGCCATTGTTCGATCCGGACAGTTTGTCATAGTAAAATATGAAGACGAGTTTTTCCCGGGCAGAACAGAAGCCGCTGATAAAGACCAGTATGAAATTAGCACTATGGTACAATCAACAGGCAATTCTTTTAGATGGCCTGACAAACCTGATAAAATATGGTATAACAAACACGATCTAATAGAAGTTATAAGTGAACATTTGCTTCTGAAGAAAAGAGGTTTCTATAAAGTTAAGGAAATGGAGAAATATTTACCTGATTTATACAGTATTTAATTACGTAGGCACACTTCCTTTTGTGATTTTTAGTATTTTTAATTCACAGATTTCTGAAGATCTCATTAATACCTAATATTTTGTTTGTAAGAAATAGCAATTTAATTTTATAAGAATTTACTTAGTTTTTGTTACTTTGCTCATTTTGTTTTTAGTTTTATAATGTTTTTTTTTTATATTAAATGGAGAAATACTTTAATGATACTGAGACTGTAAATGATAAATTTATGAGACTATTACTTCGATGTCATAGTTTATATGAGAATAAGTGTTTTTTTTTCAGAAATATTTTAATTGGGGATGATTATCGCAAATAATGTGAGTTCAAATAAAATTCAAAATAAAGCTAATTTATGATTAATAAGTGCCTATTCTTTTTAAATATACCTATCATTTACGTACCTACCTAAATTTGTAATTGAATGCTCTTTAGGAAAAGCCAGGTTACTGCCAATAAATGGGTTTCTTTCATTGAACTTGTCGATAACTGGTTGATCATTACTGGGATTTAGGTGTCCATTAGTGGTGATTTTGAACTTTCCATATTTTTAAGTAAAATAACATATTTATATCCAACTATTTAAAGTTCAACTTAAAGATTCGTCTTCTCATATTATCTCTAAATTCATTTACCACTATACGGTATCTGTACACATAAAAACACGAATTTTATTTTATAAAACGGAAAAAGGTATCCTTAACATGTCCATAATTGGTGCCGTCACCCTATAAAGGGGAAAAAAACAGTATAATATGTAATATATAATTGAATATTTGTATGATCTTCTCTATAATTTTTTGTAAAAATTTTGTTAATAAACTGTTAGATCATAATAATATAAAGGAAAAAAACAGTATATGTAATATATAATTGATAATTGTAATTTTTTAACTATAATTTTTTGTAAAAATTTTTTAATAAACAAATTAATAATTAATATGACTAAATAAATTATTACCATCATGTAAATTAATAAAACAACACCAATATTATAAATATTACTTGTGATGTATAAGTTTCCTTGAAGCGCCGATGAATAATGCGCCTGAACTATGGCAACCCGCCGACAGCGGCCTGCAGCAGCTATTTTCGATTAGATTCGGCCCAATTTTCGAAGGCTCACAGAACGTATGGAAGTGCATTTCTTGGATCCAAGACAATCACAGGTAAAGCACAAGTATTAAAAAGCATCTTCGGCAAATTTGAGCCCTTAATATTCATTTGCCACGCCATTATGAATTTTTGAAAAAAAAAATGTTTTTTTCATCCAAAATTAATTTTTTTTTTGAGATCGGAGATGATACATCTAAATCCAATGCAAGCATTAAAAAATTTTTATCTCCATCCGGTGAAAAGTTTTCGCATTTTTTTTTTTTTGGTGCAAAAATTGGTTTTTAAAAAATTTTTCTTTTAAATAGATCTTCAAAATATAAAACAATACAAACAATTTCCATTAATATTGAGCATTGTATCTTAATTAGGAAAGCGGAAAATTGAGCTTGAATTTTCAACTTTGACATCGAATTTCTCGGAAAATAAAAAACTCACAGATTCCGGGTTTGACATACTTTTTTAGAATGATAATACCTATATTTATGTCAAATTTTATATGGGTAATTTGTTAATAAATGTCTTAAAAAAAAACCGTAAATTTTGTCGAAAAAAAATATATCTCGATAACTAGTGGCGCCACCTATAACTTACATTATATGAATCGATAGGTCTTTTAGTTCAGGTTAGTTCGATACAACTTTTACTTTTCGAGATAAACACAAAAAACCGAAAATCGTGATCATTTTTGGTCCGCCCATTTTTTTTGCACAGGTCTTTCAGAGTTACCACCGAGATATGTTTTAAAGGATGCCGAAATGAACATATTCCAGCATAAAAACCAATGTTACATTTTTGTTACTTACGAAAGTCTATTTTTCATGGAGTAATGTGTGTATACGCATTATGTTGATGATTAAATTTTAAATTTGTATTGTAAATTAATGAAAATTAATTTATGACATTTAATCTATAAAGTGATCACATTACGTTGACAAGTGACCCTCACAAGTTAAGCTCCTCCATGTGAATACAGTATTTTAAAGAGATTACAACTAAAAGCAGATTAAAGGCACTGCAATTAGCTATAAAATGTAAACCAAGATTTTGATCCTATTGCTGTATACATTTAATAAAAATTATGGACTAAAACTAAAACAAACGCAGGGCAAAATAACATAGACACCTGTATATTTCCATAATGATAAAATAAGTCATAAATTGAATAAATAACTTACCTACTGGAGTTGTTCGCATTATTAAATTCTTACCTGAAAAAGAAAATATGTTTATCAAACACAAATTTTACAAATATTAGCTATGTTAAACTTGTAATAAATATCATAATTCCTAGTAACATATAATGTTATTTACGAGATTTGCAATTGTGTTAAATGTTAAAATTCGAAAACAAAATATTTTTGTTGCGTTCCATCAGGTCCAAACACATGATTCTTCGAAAACTGTACGTCATGCTATTTTTATATCCATATATTAAGTGATTTGAAAAGTTTCTAAACTGTTACATAGATGGAGATGATATCAGAAAACATGTGCTCTTATTGAAAAGTTCCATCCTTCTTAAGAGCACATTTGAAATTTTAAGTCGATCTGTCAAATAGTTTTTTAACTACAGCTGTTTGAAATAAACTGATTTTGTACGTCGATTTATAACTATGGATGAGACCTAGGTATATATCCATATATTAAGTGATTTGAAAAGTTTCTAAACTGTTACATAGATGGAAATGATATCAGAAAACATGTGCTCTTATTGAAAAGTTCCATCCTTCTTAAGAACACATTTGCAATTTTAAGTCGATCTGTCAAATAGTTTTTTTAACTACAGCTGTTTGAAATAAACTGATTTTGTACGTCGATTTATAACTATGGATGAGACCTAGGTTTATATCCATATATTAAGTGATTTGAAAAGTTTCTAAACTGTTACATAGATAGAGATGATATCAGAAAACATGTGCTCTTATTGAAAAGTTCCATCCTTCTTAAGAACACATTTGAAATTTTAAGTCGATCTGTCAAATAGTTTTTTTAACTACAGCTGTTTGAAATAAACTGATTTTGTACGTCGATTTATAACTATGGATGAGACCTAGGTTTATATCCATATATTAAGTGATTTGAAAAGTTTCTAAACTGTTACATAGATAGAGATGATATCAGAAAACATGTGCTCTTATTGAAAAGTTCCATCCTTCTTAAGAACACATTTGAAATTTTAAGTCGATCTGTCAAATAGTTTTTTTAACTACAGCTGTTTGAAATAAACTGATTTTGTACGTCGATTTATAACTATGGATGAGACCTAGGTTTATATCCATATATTAAGTGATTTGAAAAGTTTCTAAACTGTTACATAGATAGAGATGATATCAGAAAACATGTGCTCTTATTGAAAAGTTCCATCCTTCTTAAGAACACATTTGAAATTTTAAGTCGATCTGTCAAATAGTTTTTTTAACTACAGCTGTTTGAAATAAACTGATTTTGTACGTCGATTTATAACTATGGATGAGACCTAGGTTTATATCCATATATTAAGTGATTTGAAAAGTTTCTAAACTGTTACATAGATAGAGATGATATCAGAAAACATGTGCTCTTATTGAAAAGTTCCATCCTTCTTAAGAACACATTTGAAATTTTAAGTCGATCTGTCAAATAGTTTTTTTAACTACAGCTGTTTGAAATAAACTGATTTTGTACGTCGATTTATAACTATGGATGAGACCTAGGTTTATATCCATATATTAAGTGATTTGAAAAGTTTCTAAACTGTTACATAGATAGAGATGATATCAGAAAACATGTGCTCTTATTGAAAAGTTCCATCCTTCTTAAGAACACATTTGCAATTTTAAGTCGATCTGTCAAATAGTTTTTTTAACTACAGCTGTTTGAAATAAACTGATTTTGTACGTCGATTTATAACTATGGATGAGACCTAGGTTTATATCCATATATTAAGTGATTTGAAAAGTTTCTAAACTGTTACATAGATAGAGATGATATCAGAAAACATGTGCTCTTGTTGAAAAGTTCCATCCTTCTTAAGAACACATTTGAAATTTTAAGTCGATCTGTCAAATAGTTTTTTTAACTACAGCTGTTTGAAATAAACTGATTTTGTACGTCGATTTATAACTATGGATGAGACCTAGGTTTATATCCATATATTAAGTGATTTGAAAAGTTTCTTAACTGTTACATAGATGGAGATGATATCAAAAAATATGTGCTCTTATTGGAAAGTTCCATACTTCTTAAGAACACATTTGAAATTTTAAGTCGATCTGTCAAATAGTTTTTTAACTACAGCTGTTTGAAATAAACTGATTTTGTACGTCGATTTATAACTATGGATGAGACCTGGGTTTACCAATATGAATTTGAACTACGACAACAAACTGCACTGAAATAAACAAAGGCGTTGATTTCCTGCAAACCGGAAAAATAATAACAGAATATTACAGGAACCTTCTAGACAAGTTGTATGTAAAAATTCGAGAGACAGAACCTAGTGTACAGAAGAAAAAATAACCGGATTGCTTCAACATCAACCTTATTCACCAGATTTAGCTTCTTGTGACTTTCATCTGCCTATTTTCCATTCTCATCATATGAAGAAGACATTGCAGTCCTTCCAGAAAATCACTTGAGGGATGGAGTACGTAAGTTGGAGAATCACTGGGAAAAGTGTATTGGAGGCAAGAGAGATTATACTGAAGAATTTTCAATCATTAACTAATGTCTAGTCTAAAAACTTTTCGAGTCACATAGTATTACTAAAATAAGAATATAAAAACTCGTGTGACTAAATATAGAACGTACGGCACCCCATTCATAGTATTTAACTGGTTTTATTGGCGTACGGCACGCTATTAATGTATTTATTAAGTCCTAAATAGTAAGAACTGAAACGTCGGAATGCACATGAATTCTATCCAAAACAATTAAATTGAATTTGTCATACATACCATTAAAATCAGAAAAGAAAAAGACGAGTTTGCGGAGATCAAGAGACGAGTAGCCCTCTTGCATCGACAGCAGACGGAAAATTAGGGCATATAGTAAAAAATGAAAATATTCCCACTTACTTAATAGGAAAGGTCTATAATAGCTGTATTCTGCCGATGATTACTTATGGGCACGCACATATAAAAGTAACTGTACTAATCGTCAAATAAGCAGAAAATGTCCGGACCATGCTATGCGCCATTTTGGGCAAAGCGAACTTATAACAACAGTGAATACGCTGTCTCCACTGAAAAATTATAACGACTAAACGTAATCGTTTACCTCCAACTGACAAAGTTTGAAACAATTTGCATACCTTTCCGAAATTTTATCGACATAAGTAGTTGGACGAAACGAATGGCAGAAAGACATAAAATGACAGTATTACCCTATAACCTTACCCAAATTATTCAATTCGTTTCAATTAATTGTTATGTGTGGATGTCTGCCATACTATTGGTCGGTCGTAAAAATAGATTAGAATTTTTTATTATATTTTTGGTTGTCATAAATAACTAGTCATTAAAAAAAGCAATATGATGACGAACCGTTTCTTCAAAACGTTTTATTTTTTTGAAAAAACAGTTGAAATGTTAATTAGGTGGTACCCCGTTATTTTCAGTATTTTAATTTCTAATTAAAATATCCTTAGAAAGTTGAATGTCTCGCAAATTTCAAGTAAATTTGAGATTACAGACATACAAAATCATTACACTAAATTCTGTTCATATCTCAATAGTATGAGCGTGCTGTTTAAAAATTGTTTTCCTACGGCTAGTTCTAATTATGGATTTAACATAAACACTTGTGTCCATATATCCATAACAGTCGAGTATCTTACTTTGAAACAGTTAAGTGTAACATAATTGCTTTCATCAACAGAACTTATAAAAAATTTGAGAAATAACAATTTGTAAGATATTTAAAACTTTTATTTAAATAAGTAACATTAAATTTTATAATCAAATAATGTTAAATGCAACATTTTACTTCCTTATGCTGTGTTAAACACTATACTACACTACAATTAAATAAATATTATTATGATTATAATTTATTACGACATATAAATTTGCTACAGGCCAACAAAAGAGGTCCTTCAGAATAAAAAGCTTATTTATAGTACGTTTGGTCTTCAAGCCCCTACAAATCTTCACAAAATAATAAAAAAAAGTATATTAAAGATTGAATAGTATCATTAATGGAGGTCATCTGGTTGGCCTATGGTTCCGGTCCCTGGTCGTACACAGTTCCTCTATCACCGGTCAAGTTTCAGGTTTTCTTTCAAACTTAGTTGTCAGGACAGGAAGTCTTGTAATAATCGGCTGGATGTTTAGTGAATTCATACAATAATTGATTGGTGGTTAGCTAGGACGATGGATTTTAGTCATACTACATAGAGCAGTGGTTTCTACCGTTTTAAGTTTTATGAGTGCTGGCTTCCTGCAATTACTGTATGTAGGGGGAATGTATTCCTATTGAAGTATATTGCTTTGTATATATGAGTTGTTTTTCGTGATATGCCTTTTTCTTTGTATATTAGATTCCTAAGGTATTTGGCCATTTGTATACATTTTTGGTTAACAGCTCCAAAGTGCCAATTTAAGATTTTGTGGTCTATATTTACACCTAAATATTTGACTGATGGCTTGGTGGATATTACTTGGTTGTTAAGTTACATAAAATAAATTTAATCCAGGGAAAAACAAAGATTACTTCACAATAATAACAACAATGACACTATTTTTTGACTTTTGACGGTTAATTTGACCTGCCAAAACGTCCCTTTTACACAAAATGGTGCAGAGCATACTCCGGAGATTTTTCGTTTGACAGCTCCATTACCATCTGTTATCCATTTTATTTTCAGAAGTCCGTGCTTATGGGCCTCACACAGAAAAGTGTTGCAACAGTTAAGAATGACACAAAGAGCTATTGAAAGAGCAATGATGGTTGTAAGCCTCCGAGATGAAATAACCAACAGAAATAAGAAAATGAACCAATGTAATAGAAATTACATGGAGAATTGCACAATTAAAATGGCAATGGGCAAAACATGTAGCACAGCAGAGTGATCAGGTGGAAACTCAGACAAATGAAGTGTAGCATTGGCAGAGCTCAGAAGATAGGTATATGACCTGTAAAAACTTGCCTGCAAAAATTGAATTCAGCTAGCCGATGAGCCAACATGGAAGACAGATAAAGAGACGTATGTCCAGAAGTGAACGTATCAAGGCTAAATGATAAATAATACTCAACAATCAAATGACATTAAATTTACACCGACAAAGATGGTTATTGGTTTACCACTCTTTCTACAGGATTTGATTTTTAGCAAAAAAAATTACTGGGTGTCAAATCAGGCCTGTATGGCGGATCAATTCCACATTTTAAGTACTAAAAAACTCACTTTTTTAAGTCGATGTGTGAAAGTTTCCACTGTCATGGTGCAGAATGATCCGTTGTCTCCGGTTTGTTTTCCTCAATTCACCGAAGACTTTCCGCAAACAAATAGTTATGTACTATGTACCGGCGTCATTAAGGGCAAATACTGGTTTGGCAACAATGAATTCCCTAAATTTTTATTAATTGGTGAAGGCGTATTCTTGACATACCTCATCTGGCAAATTCTAATTTCTTACGTTAATCATGGTAAGTTTTAAAGTATTCAATCACTCCGTTTATATCGATGGATTTAAGCTGAACTGAATGTGAAACGGCTTTAAAACTAATTTTAAATCTACCCGTTGATTCGGTGACTTGAAACTGGATTGAAAATTAATTTTAAGTTACTCTCAAAACCAGTTATTTCGCATGCGTGTGAACCTAGCCTCGACAAATAAAAGTACTAAAAAATATTTATTTAAAATTAGAGATTTAAATTATGAATCTCAAGGGAACAAGTTTAATATTATCAATATTGAATATGAAAATTCTTAAATGTTACAAATATTGTAGTTTTTCAATCGACATAATTCCCACTATTAGAGGGACTCAAACGTACATCCATCTAGAGAGTACTGGCAGTGTATTGTGTTATAAGAAATGGCAGCGTCGTCGCCCTAGATAATCTTTGAAGACTTCTAGATACAAAATACGTTTGAGAACTTGAAAGTGAACTATGTAGATAATTTGCCGCTGGCTGATCATAGAAATCTATTTTATCTACATGATGGGGCGCCTCCACATAATAGTCATTTAGTTAGCAATCATCTGTAGAACTTGTTTTATGATCGATGGATAGCCAAAAATGAGCCACATCTTTGGCCACCCCGCTTCCCCGACCTAACAGTACTTGATTTTTTTTTATTTGGGAGACCATCAAAAATAAAGTATACAACACCACATTAACCATTATGGAAGATTGCATGCAGCGCGTCAGAATAGCATTTGAAGAACTTAATCCTCAGTCAATAAGAAGAGCCACCAATGAAAAGTTCCTGCTTAGGTGCGAAAAATATTTGGAAGTTCAAGGGCGTGAATTTGAACATTTACTCAAATAATTGTTTTAACTTTTTTTTATTAACAACTGGGGTATCCAAAATTCTTGAAGTTTTTTTATAATCTTTTTGACAGTTGGTAGTGTTGGTTTCTGTTTCTCGGATATCGGATCGCGAATCTATCACATGTTCTTAAAATAATTCACATTCTCCATAAATAATAAATAAGTTTAAATAATCTTCGTGCGTGTAATTTAACCACCGGCATGACTATTATTAATGAATGTCAAATGGCAAGAAATAGTGACAATTCTGTAGGGTTCCAACTTAAAAGCCGTATAGCATTTTTACAATTGAAAAATGTTGAATTGCCAATATTTTTAAAACTACAAAGTTTTGGAGTAGACAACCTTATACAAAGTTACCCTTATTTTTAATGCTTAATATGATAAAATTATAAAAATAGGTGCTTTCTATTTGAAAAAAATTGACTTTTGACGATTTTTTAAATATAATTTTTATTCTTCTTTTTTGACCACTCTGTACTAATAATTTTCAAAATATCATAAAAAGAGTACTAAAGTCGATCTTCGTCTACAAGAAAACTAACTCAAATTATATAATAAAGACTTCCTTATAGGAAAAATTTATAGTTAAGTTTTGGTCCGCAAATATCATTTTTGACATAAAAATTTAAATATGTCCAAAAGAGTGAGACTTAAGTATAGAACATTTTACATGAAATATGTCTAGAATTTTACGTAGAAATCAAAAATGCAATAATATATAGGGTGTTCCATTTAAAATAAGCAAGTTGACATCTACTTCCGGTATAACTGGAAGTGCCGCCATCTTGAAAATATTTTAGCCGGCTGTCTCCATGCATATTAGTACACTGTCAAATTTTCAGTTCTTCTTTCTTACAAATTATAGTTTTTCCACAATCGATCGATAAAGTTTCCACAGAAACACTCTGTAATATTTTATTTACAAAAAAGTAAATAAGTAGTCAAGCGTTCAAATGTCTTTCTAAACTTAATTTTTTTCCATCTTCAAATACAAAACGAATTCCATTGATTAAAAACTGTAATTTCGAAAAATATCTCTAATAATAATTCACTGATTTTACTATTGTGAACAAGCCTGCGGTGTTACTATCGCTTGACCTTGATAAACTTTAGATAGTAATTCCCATTCATAGAAACGACGAGACCATTGTAAATTTCATAAGCTAAAGGAAGTGTACATTAGCTCTTGACAGGGAATATTTCACATGGGCTGCCCACATTGTGTTGGTGGATAAGGCACGGTTTTATTAGGGAAAAAAGTTCGATGTAGAAATACTCCATGTAAAGGGAATTAATTGTTAATTAATTTATTACATGGAATCATCCCCTAAAATCATTAATTTAATGTACGTATCAATCATTTTATTTTGATTTTACGAAGAAGAAATTACGATATTTATGCTTAATTTATAAATTTCGAAAAAGCGTTCAATAGAGCACATCAAAAGCTTCTGGAAATTCGGACGTTAAAAACATCTAGAGTAGCATTATAAGGATAACTTACACTCCGCAAATGACACTAATTTAATAACTGATAACATCAAAGACCTCCAGAATCTACCACAAAGATTAAGTGACAGCTGTAAACATTATGGGCTCAACAAGAACTAAAAAAAGTCCAAATACATGGTTATTACAAAAAAACTATCAATACAAAATTCACAAAGAGTTTAAACAATACAGATATTTAGAAACTTGATTAAAAAATTCGCAGATCAAACGCAAACACTTAAATTACGGATACTGATTTCAAGAGCTGCTTTTCTAGAAATGAAAAAGTTCTAGTAGAGTTATAAATTTACAGTTAAAAACAAGAACATTTTGGTGCTACTTACATTTTTTCCATCTTACTATACGAGGTTGAGACTTGGGCACTTAAAAGGCTGAAATTGATAAATTAGAAGCGTTTGAAAGATGATGTCGTATGCTAGACGTACGAACAATCAAGAAATCCTTAAGAAGAAGGAACAGAAAGCTCCAATATTTTGAGCATATCGTTAGGAGACCAAAGTATGCAATGATGCAAAATGTCCTGCAAGGAAAGATGAAACGAATAGTTTGGAATGTCCCCCAATAACTTGTTTAGAGCGGCCGTCAACACAGTTGAAATAGCGATAACGATCGGCTACCTCCGTTAGAAGATAGCACCAGCAGAAGCAAATAATTTTCGTGTAAAATTTGCAAAACGCTTAGTTCAAACATACGAGAATGGTTCGATAATTTCTGGGCCTCAAACAGAGAGGGCGCTAGTAGGATCAAATAACTATAATATTTTGTAAGCATTAACCTTGAGATGACGCCCTGTAAAGTTTCTGATGTTTGCGTTCAGTTGCTTGTTTGTGGCGATCGAGTGAACACATAAGGTTCGATATTTGTGAAAGATGGATAAAATTCAAGTTCGAGCGGTTATAAAGTACTTTGTTTTAAAGGGCTTAACACCTACGGACATTAAAAATGAGTTAGATTCTACATTAAAGAATTCTTCTCCTTCGTTTTCGACAGTAAAAAAATGAGTCGCTGAATTTAATTGTGGTCGTACATCAATTCAAGATGATGAACGCTCGGGACGCCCAAAAACCGCCACGATTGACGAAATTGTCACAAAAATTCACAATGTCATACTTCATGACCGCCGACTAAACGTACAAGAGCTTGCTGGTATAGCAAACATCTCGATAGATGGTGTCCACTACATTTTACATGATGTTCTTGGCATGAAAAAGCTTTCTGCGCGATGGGTGCCGCGTTTGTTAACAGTCGACCAAAAACGCCTTCGAATGAACACTTCACAAGAGTGTTTAGACTTATTCAGACGCACTCCTGCTGAGTTTCTTCGACGTTTTATGACTGGAGATGAAACATGGATTCACCAGTACACGCCAGAGACAAAGCAGGAGTCTAAACGGTTCCGTCTGCAGGAAAACTCATGGCAACAATTTTTTTTTGGGATTCACATGGCGTGGTGCTTATAGATTATTTAGAACAAGGCAAGACCATCACCGGGGAGTATTATGCTTCACTATTAGACCGTTTGCAACATGTGATTAAGGCTAAACGCCTATACCTTGCCAAAGAAAAGTGCTCTTTCATCAGGATAACGGGCCTGCACACAAATCTATGGTTCTTGCTGCAAAACTCCATGACCTACGTTTCGAAGTGCTTCCACATGCGCCATATTCGCCGGATCTGCTCCCAGCGATTACTTTATTTTCCCAAACTTGAAAAAATGGCTCGATGGACGAAAATTCCCTTCAAATAACGAGGTCAAAGCAGCGACAACCGCTTATTTTGCAGAGTTGGACAAATCGCATTATACTACGGGTATTAAAATATTAGAACATCATTGGTCTAAATGTATTGTAGTAAGTACAAGGGGAAAATGTTGGAAAATAAATAAAAACATTTTCAAAAATCTTTTGTTTTCTTTATCAGGTCGAGAACTTATCGAACCATCCTCGTATTTAGACTCATACCTAGAAGCATTAAATTTTTTTTAAAATTTTTATTCGGCTGGCCTATACAGCGATTTTTCATTTAGATGAAATAGAAAAACTTGTAAGGGCGTGGCTTGCATAATAAGCATTATAGAAGATAAGTTTTCTAGTGTTAAGAATCATCTTGCATCTTGCATGAAATTATTAAGTACTCTGTTACGAAATTTGTGAACTGATTTTTTAAATATATTATTAAGGAGCTTTTAAATAACTTTTTACAGATGAAAGACATGAACCCAATCTAAACAGCATACAAGAGGATGAAGGCCCAGATATAACCAAAGAGGAAGTAATGTATGCACTAAGAAGAATGAGGGATGGAAAGGCTCCGGGTCCAGACGAACTACCGATGGAAGTCCTCAAGCTCATAGAGGAAGAGTCGATTTATGCATTAGTGGAGGGTTTTAATCATATCTACAAAACAGGAATAATACCACAGGAATGGCTTTTATTCACATTTGTAACTATTCCAAAAAAGGGAAAAGCAAAACAATGCACCGACTATCGCACAATAAGCCTGATGAATCACATACTGAAAACATTTCTAAAAGTTATACACACTAGAATACATAAAAAACTGGAAATAGATATTAGCGATACCCAATTTGGATTTCGAAATGGACTCGGAACGAGAGAAGCGTTATTTGCACTGAATGTCATGTCTCAAAGATGCCTTGATATAAATCAGGATGTATATATGTGCTTCATAGACTACAATAAGGCCTTTGACAAAGTGAGACATGATCACCTTATCAGTCTATTGACGGAAAAGAACCTCGATAAAAGAGACATCAGAATTATATCGAATATTTATTACAATTAGAAAGCAGTAGTGCGAGTGGAGCATGAGACGACTGAAGAAGTCGAAATAAAGAGAGGAGTGAGACAAGGGTGTATACTTTCACCGACCTTGTTCAATCTTTACTCTGAGGACATAATGAATAGAGCACTTATTGACCAATTCGTTGGTATTAAAATAAATGGAATTTTAATAAACAACCTCAGATACGCCGATGACACAGTACTTATCGCAGAAACACTCGAGGATCTCCAGACCTTAGTCAATAGAGTAGCTACAGTCAGTGAAGAATATGGACTGTCACTAAACATAAGAAAAACAAAATGCATGTTAATATCCAAATCAACCCAAAATGTCCCAGATATACGCATACAGGGTCAAAATATAGAATACGTCAGAAAATACAACTATTTAGGCACCGTCATCAATGAAAACAACGATAGCTCTGAAGAAATCAAAATCCGGATAGAGAAAGCAAGAGCCGTATTCACGAAAATGAAGAGAGTGTTCTGTGGCAGAGACCTGAGTCTTGAATTAAAGGTTCGTCTGGCAAGATGTTACGTACTGTCAGTTTTGTTTTATGGAATGGAGGCATGGACGCTTAAAAAGATCGATATTAACAAGTTGGAAGCCTTTGAATTGTGGATGTACCGCAGAATGTTAAGAATATCATGGATGGAGAAAATCACAAACGCTGAAGTACTGAGGAGAATGAATAAAGAAAAGGAGGTCATACTTACAATTAAAAAACGAAAATTACAATACCTGGGACACGTTACGAGAGGAGAAAGATATCAACTACTGAGAACTATTATGCAGGGAAAAATTATGGGAAAGAGATCTGTAGGAAGAAGACGAAAATCTTGGTTAAAAAATCTAAGAGAATGGTATAATTGCAGCAATAACCAGCTGTTTAGGTCAGCAGTCTCGAAAATACGTATAGCTCTGATGATCGCCAACCTTCGGAACGAAGACGGCACCTAAAGAAGAAGACGAAATAACTTTTTATAAATTCCTACTGACACAAAGTTTTATGAATTTAATATAACTAATAATTTCTACAACACCCTCGATATCATGTATACAGAAGCTATAATTTACAAACAGAAGGACTTTTTCCCTTCAAAACATATTCTTACACCCTACAAAACGTTATTTTGAATTACATAATGGAAATACAACAATAAAAGTAGTCCGAAACTTCATTAGCGATTTAATAGCCTATTATTTTAATCAACCTTTGCATGTCTTAAATTTATTTAAAAACTGAACATTTCAAAGAATGATTAAAATAATGACTTGTTAAAAACATTTCCAAGTTTACTATCGCATTCCATTAGAGAAACTAGTGTGAATGAATGTATTTTGAATCTTTATGGAAATAAATACAATACAAAATCGTCTAAATCAGCGATTCTCAACCTGTTGGGTACTCCCTTTTTAGAGAAGAGGGAAAGGGCGTAGATATTGAACTTGTGGTGTATCCAGACCAAAGAAAACTAACCTAGATAAAATAAATTTATAACTTCAAGAAACCGTTAAAACTGGTATGGAAATTCAGATAGCAAATACTGAAAGGTTGAGAAACGATGTAATATTTTTATAGACTCGAATTTTTGAATGTTTGGGTTCGATTTTCTAGAATAAGATTGGATATATATCGAAAAATTAGTACATTTTATTTTTAAGTCATAAAAAAAAATAAATTAACTTGAAGAAGGACAGGGGAAAAAATTAATATAAAAAAGGCTAATTAAATACCAAAAAGGGCAAGTCATTCCCTTTCAAAGATTTTAAAACTTATTTTAAACGTCTCTTCTACACTGTTAATAATAACCTTAAATTTAATGTCCAATCTACATTATATATAATGAAATTATACCTAAAATCGTGAATAATTTACATTTACTTTGACTTTAAAGCAATTCATTCAAATATCAGTTGGTTGCAGGCGTGGATTCAAGGGGGCAATCGCCCCCTCCCCCAACAGCTTTGAACTCAGAAAAATAGACCCGAATCAGTCTCTTATACTAGGAATGTGTATGCTGCTAGCATCCCCTCCATCGACAACTTATTTTTTCTTGCCATCGCCGCCCCCCCCCCCCCCCGCCAAAAAGCTTCGAATTCAAAATAATAAACCAGACCATGCTTTTTACATTAGAAATGGGGAAAATTTAAAGCATTGCATTAAACGCTTTTAATAAACGTTTATGAAATTTGCTTCCAGCACATTTATCTTAAATTTAATGCATTTTCTTTTACGCAACGATATATAATTTTTACGAAGAAGATTTCGATTTTTACAGGCACTGATGTCATACTACACCTGTCTCAATGCGTTAATAATAAATATGATTTTCCTCTGTAATCTAAGTGATCTATATTAGTCCTTTTAGTATTTCTATTTTCCGAAAAACCCATAAAGCTGGGAAACAGCAGTTAAATTAAAATAAAATGGCAATTTATTAGGATCATGCCTTCCGACAAAAAAGATTCGTCAGAATGCGTGGGAAAAAACAAAATTGTTTTTAGGAATTGCAATAAAAAAATACGCTTCGAGATAATAGTACTTACATGGTTCTAAATTACATTTGCGAAGAAAGCGTTTTTTACCATAACTAGTTATATGATATAACAGTGGCGGATTAACAGAAAAAGAAGAAAAAAGGTAGCTTTTATTTTTTATATATGAGAAGAGTTTATAATTTCAAATTTCAGACTCTCACAAACGTTAATTTCGTAAAAATTAATCTAAGAAAATGATAATTTTGTTCAGGAAATTTGTTTTGACAAACATCTTTTCACTTATGAATTTTCGTCCGATTCCAATCAACCCTACATATTCATAACCCACCGAATTCGAAGCTTTAGTCTCTTTTTTGATCCATAAGCGATAACTTGTTTTCTGACGCACGCTGTATGATAATCAGAGACAGATCTGGGTGATTTAGAAACCTAGAGAGATCTCTAACAGTGCGTTCCACAAATGCAGCCTCTCTGGTAAAAGGTGGTTCAAAAACTCCTGAGACTAACATATCAAAACAATTTTTTGGTTAAATCGATTTTATTTATTTACATACTCTCATTCCAGAGCTCCTCTAACATTTCTACGCCTCTCTTATAGAACGATTTGTAAAACCCTTCAAAATACGCTTCAGTTTTTCTTTCTCTTTAAGGTGATAATTTTTTTGAGGTTTGCGAACAATTAATAGTTGCAGTTGCAATTTATGCTGTTTTGTCATCGTTACGATGGACTTATGACACGGTATATTATCTTCGTGAAAGAGCACCTGGTCCGGAAAATGTCCTCAGCGCTGTTTCGTCCTCATTGGGACTTATCAGGCTATTCCATCCGGTACAGTTAACTTATGTTTTTGGTGGCTTGAAAAACACGCAGCGCTCCCCAAGGGGGATTCGTTGGTGCGGTCCTGCTTTGACCGCGAAAACTCAAGCAACTAGTTTGGATGCCAGTGTTGAATAACGCGACCTCTATCCTGTGGAGGTATGCCTCGTGTATCGATGATATTATATTTATATTTTTCCTTTACCGCTACCCATGGTGGTTTTATGCAACATTGTTAGTGGGTAATGCTC
Source organism: Diaprepes abbreviatus (assembly GCA_034092305.1). NCBI lineage: Eukaryota > Metazoa > Arthropoda > Insecta > Coleoptera > Curculionidae > Diaprepes > Diaprepes abbreviatus. Next base: position 2,584,342 of record JASJET010000018.1, on the reverse strand, counting down.
TTCCGTTATTGAGTGATCCGTAAAGATGTCTCTATTCGTGTATTTTCTGCTGTTTCTTCGGTTTAAAACAGTAAATAGGACACGACTGCGAAATGATGAATTGTATCGGATGAAATGACCTGATGAGTCCCAATGAGGGCGAAACAGCGCTAGCATCATTTCCTAACATGAACTCTCTTCATTGTCTTGAAATTTATATATATATATATATATATATATATATATATATATATATATATATATATATATATATATATTGTAAAAAAACTTCACATTCATTTTAAGATAATGTGCTGAAAGTAAATTTAATAAATCGATTATTAAATGTATTTAATGTTAATGCATTAAATTTAATAACTTTTACATTAAATCTATTGTAATTATGCATTACATTTGGTATGTTTTCAGTTACTTTATTGAAATTTAATGTACAAAGCTTTAATTTCAAAGTACATGTAACTTATTCACGATTTTTGGTACAAAATCATTAAATTTAATGTAGAATGGACATTAAATTTAAGGTTATGTTATATTGTATGTCCATTGAAACTGTGTAAAAAAAATTCCTTGGTGTTGTGGTAAGAACATCCCACCGTTGTTCTCCGACAAATTTTGTTTAAGTAGGAGTTCCAAGTTGTAGAAAGCATGACAAGGATATCCGGGAAAGGCATGGGTGGATCCCACTGAGAAGTCCACCACCGATGCCGGGACGAAACATCCTAACATTTTGACGGTGGTGGAAATAGTTCGTTAGTCATATGCCCTTAACATCAGGAGCATTACGACATGGCGCCCGAGCAGGGACGGCGGAAGACGAAAGTCTAAACCGCCGTTGGCTTTGATTAAGCCTGACCCGATACCTGGAAGACCACCTAGGATGTCCGTTCCACATTTCTCTTATCAGGCCTGTGCTTCTACAGCTTGTACTTTCTACGACAGTCAAGGTCGGACAAACAAATGCCTTAGGGGGGCATGTTGTGGTAAGAACATTCCACCGTTGTTCTCCGATAAATTTTGCTTAAATAGAAGTTCCAAGTTGTGGAAAGCATGACAAGGATGTCTGGGAAAGGCATTGGTGGATCTCACTGATGAGTCCACCACCGATGCCCGGACGAAACATCCTAACATTTTGACGGTGGTGGAAATAGTTCGTTAGTTATATGCCCTTAACATCAGGGGCATTACTACGGCATTGATATATACAAAATTAAGTATTCCATGAAAAAAAGAGATAAAGAAAAATTATTTTTTCGAGACATAAAACTACAATTTGTAAATAATCCTTAAACATTTTAGATGCTTTTATATTTCGTAAATGTATTAGTTGAAAAAAAACGTTATTATAATGGATAGAATCCAACATCAACAAGTAGAAAATATTATGATATGTATGAAATTCATTCCATTTTTTTAGAACAGGAATTTGTAAAACTAACACTTTTTTCGGTATTCAACAAAACTTTTATGAATCAAACCACTGATTCATTTAGTCATACTTCACAAAGTATCAAGTTTTTAATATTATTTTAATGGACGAAAATAGTATTTTTCAATAAAGTTTAAGCTATTTGGCAACAGCGCAACCCTGAAATTTTCATAAAAGCATTGAAGTATTTTGAAATTACTATTTCTCCTTATGAATTTATACAGTAAATGGAGTACGGAAAAATTGTCAGCGAAAAAAACCCATTAACAATCTGCGCTAAGAAATTTTTAGTTATTCTTTTCTTAGTGATCGAGAATAATCTTTCTCAATATGTTGTGTGTACTTTTATTCAATTAGTGTGTATAGTATGGAGCTGTTTTCAACGGTTTACTCCTGTAACCCCCGGAATTATAAATACCTTTTTAATTGATTTGGCAATTTAAATAATATTTTCATGGCCACAAATCATACATAAACTAATAATTCAGCTAACATTGCTTCTAATAACAGATTCTTTTCCCTTACCTACGGCACTGTAAGATAAGACTACAGATTATCATAAAGTCGGTGTCAACGGCTTGAAAAACGGATAAGTAACATGTAAACAAAGAGGCACGTGCGAGTTTCATCTTTCTTCAGGTTCAACGATTTTTCGGAATGTCCTTTTCTGACGTTTGTATTTTTCTTAGTATATACTTTGTTGGAAAAACCGGTTTTCAATTTCGTTTCAGATTAGATAGAAACCCTTTTTGGTTCGACTTCTTGTGCATCATCGACAGTTTGAAAAGGATCGCAGTCAAGTGTTTTAACAACGTTATGTTGAGAACAAAAAAAAATATATTTTTACGTTAAAATAATATGTTATTTTGAATCCATTTTTTACTTATAGGTGTACGAAAATACACATACGACACGACCTGGAAACTTTCTAACCAACGATTTGCCAGTCTCCTTAATCATCATACTTAGTTTTGAGTGTAATTACTGTTATTGTAATTGTCATGTTTTTATTTACTGAAAAAACTAACCAAAACCTCTATAGAGACCACCAAAAGGCGGAAAATTCCATACCAGCGCATTCTACAATGTTGCAAGATTGACTAATATAAACTAAACATTAAATTTTGATTTGGAAGTTGAGATATTTTATACAATTTAATAAACCATTATTTATCATTTTCAAGCAGTTTTTAATTCGGGAGTCGTACTGGAATCAAACTGAATTATTACTTCCATTTTGGAAATAAATGTGTTCCAAGTAATTTATAATATACAGGATGTCTGAATAATACTGCTATAAAATAGACGGCAAGTGACGTCACTTGTAAACATCGCTCTGATTTTTTACGTCATCAACGTTATGACAACGTAGATATTTCTATCGGATTATCGTATGCAAAGGGTGTTTTTTATAGAGGTATAGAACTTTTAAATGGAATAAAACAAAGATGAATTTTTTAAATTGACATGAAATTTACTTTATTCGAAAGACAACCTTCTGGCATTATAATTTAAATATGACTTCTGGCATATGACCGCCACGGCTGGCTCGGACGTAGTCTAATCTGGAGGTCCAATTTTCGATGACTTTTTCCAACATTTGTGGCCGTATATCGGCAATAACGCGGCGAATGTTGACCTCCAAGTGATCAATCATGTGTGACATGTTGCGCCGTCTTGTTGAAACCACAGCTCCTGCACATCATGGTTGTACAATTGATGAACGAAAAAGTCAGTAATTATGGCTTTATAGTGGTCACCATTGACTGTAACGTTCTGACCAGCATCGTTTTTAAAGAAGTACGGACCAATGATTCCACCAGCCCATAAAGCACACCAAACAGTCAGTTTTTCTGGATGTAACCGTGTCTCAACATACACTTGAGGATTATCATCACTCCAAATACGGCAGTTTTGTTTATTGACGTATCCATTCAAACAAAAGTGAGCTTCATCGCTAAACAAAATTCGCTTATGAAAATCGGGATCAACGGAAATCTTGTTTTGGGCCCATTCACCGAATTTACGCCTTGCTAGGTGATCGTGTGGCTTCAATTCTTGCACGAGTTGGATTTTGTAAGCACGCAAACCAAGATCTTTCCGCAAAATCTTCCATAAAGTGAATGGGCACATATCCAATTCCTGTGCACGATGGCGGATAGACTGATTCGGGTCTTCCTCTACGCTACGCTCTACAGCAGCAATGACTTCTTCTGTACGCACTGTACGACGTCTTTGTGGATGCGTATTATCTTTTAGAGTAAACGTGGTGCGAAAACGTTCCATAGTTAATCGAATTAATTACTCTGATGGACGATTATGTTGACCGTAAAATGGACGTAGTGCGCGATACGTATTTCGAACAGAACCATGATTTTCAAAATAAATTTGCACAATTTGGAAGCGTTGTTCAGGCGTCAGTCTATTCATGTTGAAATGCCAAACCGAACTAGACATAAATCACTTGACAGCTGACAAAATGGTCGCCAGTTAAAAAAGTGTTGCCAACTTAAAGTTCTATACCTCTATAAAAAACACCCTTTATTTTGAAGCTTTTTTACCTCTTCAAAAATTTTTGTTGGATGAGCGGTTTAGCCAGGAAAAAATATTTTCAATTACATTCATACAACAATTAGCTGTTTTAATAAAAAATATTTTTAACAATAATTTTTTGAGTGACTTTGTTGCTATGACATTTAATAATTTGACTAATGACGAATTGGCCGTGCAAAAACAACTTTCTTTAAACTTAAGAATCTTCTCCTTCACAAAAATATGCCACTACACACCCGAAATCGTGTGGTTCAGTGTTATGTATGGCCTATTCTACTATATGGTGTTGAAACTTGGTCACTTAAGGCTGGAATGCTGAATCGGATCGAAGCTTTTCAATTGTAGACACTTGCCGACTACTGCGTATTCCCTGGACTGATCACATAACGAATGATGAAATTCTACGAGGAGCTGGCGTAGAAAGACAACTAATGGACACTGTAAAACAACGAAAAGTGTCATGTCCAGGGCATATACTAAGAGGACCTCGCTATTCCATACCAAGGCTAATACTACAGGGAAAAATTGAAGGCAGACGGGGACCAGGTCGAAAATAACACTCTTGGCTCCGCAATATAAGAAACTGGTGTAGTATATCACATACCGCAACTATATTTAGACAGGCTGAGGAATGCACTCTAGTTATAATGTGACCATGAGATGGACAAATAATCGCCGACGTGTGGCATAGCACATGACACCCAAAGAAGAAGAAAAATGACAAACTGACATCACCGTCCGTCTAAAAAGCAACCAAGGTTTAAATTTCTAAACTATTTTACTATTAAACATGGACAATCCACGCACTCCGGAAAGGTTGATATGCTCTTAGTGTATGGGTTTTGTGAAAGAAATAGGCGTGGAAGTGTCAATTAAGATTTATATGAAAAGATTTCCTAACCGCCAAATACCAAACCATCAGACATTTGCCAATATTGAGCGTCATCTCTGAGAAACGGGCAGCTTTGAGAAAAAATTTGAAGGAGCGGTCGTATTCGAACAACCCGAACAGTCGAATAAGATCAGGAAATTTTGGAAAGAGTTGAAGAAGAACTAAGTGTTAGTACGCAACGCTTGAAACGTGGGTTGCATATCCCTAAAACTATTAAAAATGATATTTTGTTACATCCATATCACGTCCAAAAGATTCATGTAGTTTTTACACACGAACACTTAAATACATACATATATCATAATAATAAGCGACGAAAAAACATTTCTCTGCACTTATAAATGGTTTTGTTTTTCGATTACTACTTTTTGTATAAGTTTCATTTCTCATTGTTTATTTCTCAAAAATTCAGACAATTTGTTTGAAAAAATTTTACTACAACTGTGAAACTAAAAATCGAGATAATGAGGGAACTATTTTAAAAAAGCACGTTAAATATGTATTTAAATCTTCGCATGTAAAAAAAACTACATGCAATAATTAACAATTGGAAAAACCGATAATTATTTTTTGAAATTTTTCATTGAGCGAGAATCGAACCCTCAGCTCTCGGAGCAACAGTAAAGCGTTTACCCAGTTGCGCCACAGAAGTCCGTTAGTATTAATACGGACGAACGGATATACCGATTATTATGTCCATTTGTTTAAATAATGCAATTATAAATTAATAGCATATAATCGGTAAATAAAAAAAAAACTGGCACTAACAATCATGCAACAGGGGAAACCGTTGATTTTATACCATCATCAGTAGATAAAACTTCAATTTAGAAGATCTGGTTAACGATTCGTAGGTTACATGGTTTAATTACTCAAAATAGGACTGCAAAGAAATATAGAGTCTTTTATTTCTATTTTTTTAAATTTAATAATGAGAAAAATTCAAATCAAAGTTATATTTATTCTAGTACAACATGGCAACACTGTAGTGTGCAGGCCGATCACCGTGGGAAAGGTCTCACAATGTACTGTACACAAGGCCTGAAGATTTGTGTATGGCAGTCGGGCTTTTTAGTTGTAAATTTTATCGAATATCGTTCGGTTATCTTTAGGTCTTAATCGAAATATAAAAATCTAGGATTTCGGACTTACAGTAATGGGAAGTAAAAGGTTTTGAATGAAAATTAAAAGGTTAGGACTTTAGATTATGTTAATTTACGATGTATGTAAATGGGGCACTACTTTTTTCATGATGTGGTGGAGCTATTCATATTAATAGTACCAGTGTATAAATATTAACCAACACAGAAAACACAGAATTTAGAAGTAGTATTAAAATTAACATTTTGTGAAAGAAAATCTCTAAAGAATCCTCACCATATCACAGACTAATCTGTAATCCCTTACCAAAACATTCTTAGATTGAGAAAAATATTCAAAAGTGGGCAAGTTATCAAAACATAGTCATTTTATGAAAAAAAAACGATAGCAATAATAGCAATAGCAACCTATTACAGGTAGGAAAAGTGCCTTATTACAAGTACAATCCGGAGCCTATTCTTGAGAACAACCAGTTCAAGTAATATTGGGACCGAACGGTTCTGACGGATCAAACAGTAGCTCATAATAGACCAGACATTATACTAATAGATAAAATTTCTAGGCGAACTACACTAATCGACATCGCTGTACCTAACAACAATAATCTACGGCCAAAATACAACGAGAAGATCGCCAAAACAGAGATCTGGATGTCCAAATCCGAAGACAATGGGCAATGAACAGCGTCCAAACGATTCCCATAATACTGTCAACAACTGGAGTGATACCAAAGAACCTCCTGCAGAACATCAAGGGACTAGGTCTTAGTGAGCATCTGTATAAGCCGATGCAGAAAGCAATTCTCCTAGCAACCGCGCGAACCATCCGAAAGTTTGTAGGAAGTGCAGAAGACCACGCCACCTAGGACCCGATAACATAGAAAGGGTTCCCACAGAGCTTCATACTTTTGGTGTCTTTGTATGCCTGGTATGAGTGAATAATCCCTGGAGGGAGTGCGAAGCCGTTTAGCTTGTAAATCATAATAATAGCAATAGTAAATATATTAACTGCAACAGATGGAACATCACAAAATAATGCAATTAAATTCAATTTCAAATTAATTAAACTAACACCTATTTAAAGAGAAACATCACATACATACATATCAAATCTTATTCAAAGATATTAACACAAAAAACAATACCGAAAATCATATCCATTTCCAATACTAATTTAATGATTGCACTGCACAATCTGATGTTGGTTTGCTTTTATCCATTCAGCTATTCTCACACAAAAATAATATACATTTAAAATAGATTTTATTTCTAAAGGTAACAAATTAAATACCTTTGGACCGATATACATAATATGCCTCTGCGAAGCCGTATATAATGCTACAGGAAAGGAAACGCCTCCACTGTGAATAGACCTGGTATGAACATTGTGCATAATCGGACTTTTATATTTATCACACTTCTTCATAAATTTTAGAACATTTTTAAAATACAATTGTCTGATAGTTAGAAGGTCAGCTTGTTCAAATAGTAAGCCGATGGGAACCTCCTTGATTTATTTAAGAATATTTTTATTATATACTTTCGAGTAACACTGCCTCAAACATTCAACCATATGTGAGGACTGATTCAATTAAAGCTTGGTAAGTTATTCTCAATAGTTTCAAAGACAGAATTTCCCTCAGTTGGTAGAACTTGTATATAGTTTTTCACACATCACATCATCATCCTTCTCAAAAACAATCCGTCATAAACTCTTTGGTACATAGAGCTCTTTCAATATGTGACGCTGATCACTGAAATCAGAAACAGAAAAACTGACTAATTCTTTGAGAGGCAACGGATATTGCGCTGAAGATATAAGACGTTCTATTAATAAATATAAAAACCCAACTCCTCAACAAAATGACATAAATGGACCTTCTATGGACAGTATTGTCTTACCTTACATACACGGAACCACCGACAAGATTGACAGATTGCTCAGAAAATCAAACATACTAACAATTTTCAACACAAGTCAGAAAATTGGACAATGATTAAAGTCTTCAAACAGAAGGCGTTTACAAAATACCTTGCTCTTGTGATAAAGTCTATGTAGGTGAAACAGGACCGTCTATATTCACTAGGCTTGAGGAATATGAAAGATGTATAGAAAAGAAACAAATTGTACAATCTGCAGTAGCTGAACACCAGCACAGTTCAGCTCACTTTTAATGTAAAAGAAACTAAGGTGCTAGCATCAGTTCTTGGTTTCTTTAAACGTAAAATTAGAGAATCAATGGAAATTTGTAAATATCCAAATCCAGTCTACATCACACGTGGAACTCGATTGTAATAGTATACAAGCCAGCAACAGATTTTCCGGACCAATTTCCTCTTACGCGATAACTTGTGAAATGCTTCAGACAGTTGTGCCATGAAACCTCGTGAACGTCAGCTGTGGTTGCGTGGGTGGGTGGAGCAGTGGCAGCCTTCCACTCACGCAAAAAAAAAAAATTGTTTTTAATAATTTCCCCCCGACTGAAAATTTGTCAAATGATAGTTGACACAATTATTTAAAGATAAAAAGCAGTCAGCTGGCTGTACCGTGGTGGATTATACGTCAGCTGGTCACATGAACATGCAAAAAAAAAATTTTTGTTCAGTGATTTCCTCTCAGTTAAAAATTTGACAGATGATAGTTTACATGCTACTTTCTCTCTCTCTCTAGCATTACAACCCGGGGTGGGTCTTTGCTGACTTCACAATCTGCCTCCACTTGCTGCGATCCATCATCAGTTCCTCCGCGCGTTCGACGTTTAGGGTTTGTAAGTCTGCTGCAACGTTATCTCTCCACCTCATCCTTGGTCTTCCTAGCGGCCGCTTTCCTTCTGGGTTCTCTTCCCATACCAACATGACGATACGTTGATCTTGTCTCATAACATGGCCGGCTCATCTTAATCTTTCTGCTTTTATTATTTTCACTATATCTGGCTGGTTGTATAGTTCCTCCAATTCCTTGTTTGTTCTCGTTCTATATTGCTGTGTGGTGTTGTCCCTGACCGGGCCGTATATCCCTCTAAGAATTCTTCTTTCTGCGATTTTCAGTCTATTCTCATTTTGTTTTGTCAACGTCCATTTTTCACATGCATATGTCATTACCGGTCTTATAACTACTTGATATATTCTTATTTTCGTGCGGCGGAATATATTTTTCGATTTCATTATCTTTTGCAGCCCATACCAGCAGCGGTTGCCTCCTTGTATTCTGTTGTTAATCTCTTGTGTAATGTTGTTGTCAGAGGTGATCGTAGCTCCCAAACTGATGGACCCTTTCAAAATTGTAGTGGTCCATAGTCACGTTCTGTCCTATTCTGTCTCGCCGTTCCGTTCTTGTTGTAGCCATATATTTTATTTTTTCTTCGTTGATTCGTAGGCCAACTTTCTTTGCGGCATTTTCCAGTTTGAAGAACTCTTCCTTGACATTGGTAGTTGTATAACCTACAATATCGATATCATCAGCGAACGCCAATATGATGCGCGGACCTTGATTTCTAAAGAGGAGCGTTTTTGTGTTGGTTTTTCGCACGATGCTCTCCAAGGCGACGTTAAAGAGGAGTGGAGACAGCGCATCGCCCTGTTTAAAACCACTGTTGATTGTAAAGAAGGTTGACAATCTTCCTTCAAGTCTTACTGCACTTGTAGATCCCCCTACACATGTTTTGGTGAGGTTAATTAGCTTCTTCGGTATGCCCAGTTCTGCCATGGCATTCCACAAATCCACTCTTATGATGCTATCGTATGCTTGTTTAAAATCTATAAATAGCTGGTGCAATGTTTTGTTGTATTCCAACATTTCCCATCAATTGCTACATACATGCTACTTTGAATAAATAAAAACATCAACTGGCTCTATGCTAGTGGAAAAGAGACAGTGGCACTGGTGTTAATGGATATGCAAGCACTTTGTCCAAATCGAGTTCTTTTTTAAAAAAATATAAAGCAGTTGTCAGAATAAGTCGCGCTGCATTTGCAATTCGATCTCTTTTCGGGCAACAGTTACTTTTATCTTGCTAACCATCTCTATAAATGTTTGGCATTTTGCCTTGGAAATTACCTATTCGAAGTTTTTCGAGTCGTTTATGCAACTTTCAATGAAATCTTCTCTTTGTTTGTTACCCTCTTCTTCAACATTACGCAAGAAATTTTCAACGGCTTCAGGTGCCGCTTCGCCAGTGGAAATGTTGTACAAACAATCTTTATCTGAATTATCATCAAACGGATTGATGTTACGCTTGATGCCATCGATGAGTTTATGAAGCTGACCTGTACTTCTTATTATCTTGCTATTTTGAAGATCTGCTGTAACATCTTGTAATTTAGTCAGACCCGTTTCCTTCATTGTGTGGCTAATAATAGTAGATCGAATAGTATGGCTGCGGCACCATCGCTGTCTAGCTGATATAGAATTGGTAAGGTGCGAAATTCGCTTATTCGCAGCATCAGCGTTAATAGTTTGCTCAAGAGTGAGATCAATCGCTTGTTTTGAGAAAGATTTTGTTGTTCTTTTTATACCAAATGATTCCTGCTCAAAGTTTTTACGTAAACCTGGATGCGTCTCGTCAATTCTCATCAAATTACCGAGATATCTTACTAAATAACGCGCGTAATTTGGTTGATTAAAAGCAAAATATAAATTAACTATTTTTGATAATGCGAATTTATACAGCTCAAAATTACCGGCACGGATGCTCCTTTTTTAGCAGTAAGTAGTAATCGATTAATTTGACGTAAATCATGTAATACTGTGCTGTCTTGCCGCGTTTGCTTTCCAATGATTGCATTTTGAATTGCTCGTATTTTTCGAATATTTCTTTTACTTCAGCTTGTTAGATTGATGGTTCAGATGATCTAGTTTGCTTTGAAAACTGTATTAAATAGGCTTTAAATTCAGTGGGCAAATCTGTGTTCTCTTGTTGGACGAATTGTTCAAAATGCAGCATTTTCAATGCTAACATTATCATTGGATATAGACGTTTGCATCTATTAAAGTGTTTGCCAGTAATAAATCCGTTGACGGGTCCGTTGGCAATCATATCTGCATTCAGCATGATTATTAAACCACAGTTATCAATAAATTTACCTACTATTTTAAAGAATGCCATTATAACATGGAATACTCCAAGGTGGATAAATAAAATGTCAAAAAATCCCTACTCTGTATTTTGAATCTGCAGCGCAATTTTCGCAATAGCAAGATCGTACGTAACTTCGTAAGCCTGGCTCCCACGCTGCACCTTCACTGCATCAGCTGACGACTTTTCCACCAATATAGAGCCAACTGACGTTTTTATTTATTCAAAGTAGCATGTAAACTAGCATGACAAATTTTCAATTAAGAGGAAATCACTGAACAAAATTTTTTTTTTGCATGTTCGTGTGACCAGCTGACGTACAATCCACCACGGTACAGCCAGCTGACTTTTTTTATTCTCAAATAATTGTGTTAACTATCATTTGAAAAATTTTAAGTCGGGAGGAAATGATTAAAAACAAATTCTTTTTTTACGTGAGTGGGAGGCTGCCGCTGCTCCACCCACCCACGCAGCCGCAGCTGACGTTCACGAGGCTTCATGGCACAACTGTCTCAAGCATTTCACGAGTTATCGCTTGAAAGGAAATGACCGACAAAATATACTATAACACTGGTTTACGGTTCGCTGAACACCATTCGGGTATAAATACCGGGCTGCTGGTCCTTGATAGTTATTCAGTGTTCTAATCTCGTGATGCAAAGATCCCTGAAGATGCCTCGTGCAATCGTAGGCGAAACGTCGGATAATAATTCCAATTTCACACGGTCTAAACCCAAGAACCATGAGTCTCAACCTGCTTTTACCCCTTTTTTATCCGCCATAGTCAGTTGCCCATATTGTAAATATTTAAATATGTAAATTGACTGAATTCATTTTTCCATGTTTGTTGTTAAATGGGAATAATAAAAATACTTCGGTCATAGCAGACATTTATACTTAGACTGGGTTTTAAATAAATGAACAAGAACATACGAAGAATACGAAAAAAATGATCTAAACAGCGACTGACTGTGAGTTGTTTGTGATTTAAATCCGCTCATTATCTTGTAGTTTATGAAGTGTTTTATAACATAATATGACTTGCAAAATTGGAACTTCGCTGTAACAATAAATTTTTAATAAACGAAGATCAATAAATAATTGCCGGGACAAAGCTTCACGATATTTTAGAGTACACACAATATTGATCAAAACAGTTCCGTGTTTTAAATATTCAAACCCATAAATGCACTTTTGAATAAACGTAAAATTTCCACCGTTCATTCAAAACTCGACGAAAGTGTAAATGTCTGTAGCCGACTCAAAAGTCACAAAACGTTCCACTTCACACAGCTGAAAACATCAGAACTAGAGGAAACGTCTAAAACCGTGTTGCGAACATTTAAAAAGTCAATAATTATTTTCCGCCTCTTTCCACCGTCAACCAGCCATTCATAACTGCACAAAACAAAACGGCGAAAAACGTTTTTAAATGGAAATGACAGTAATTCTTTTTGCATGAGTAATGAAAACGTCCTTTAACGTATTTATCTCGTAACCTTTAAACAATAGTAAAAAATTAATTACGTCCTTTAAAGCCGTATAATTAAAATGTTTAATGGGTTAACACTTAGTTACCTTGTTAGAAAATATGCAGTTATAAATCCTTTTAAGGCGGATTTTTAATTTATTGGTTTATATATTTTTTAATACATTAACTAGGAATCATTTAATAAAGAAATTCAGAACAGTTTTCTTTTTATTCTTCCAGTACACCTATAAAAAAAATTAGCACGCGAGAAAACAAGCTGTGGGAAAAATTCAAGGACATACGTATGTTCTAGTAAAACCGTCGTTGTTTTCTAATATAGTTCTTTCATAGAGTAGCTCTTCTCACTGTCATATTAATGAGGCATCGTTTAATGAAGAGATTTAGAATAATACTTTTTTCATTTTTTCAGTTGCTTTATAAAAAAAAGTGTGATAACAAATAGTGTGGAAAATTCAAGGACGTACATGTGTCTTAGGAAAATCGGCGGTGTTTTCTGATAAAGTTCTTTCATAGAGTAACAATTCTCACTGTTATATTAATGAGGCATCGTTTAATGAAGAGATTTAGAATAAAGCTTTTTTTCATTTTTTCAGTTGCTCTATAAAAAAAAGTGTGATAACAAATAGTGTGGAAAATTTAAGGACGTACATGTGTCTTAGGAAAATCGGCGGTGTTTTCTGATATAGTTCTGTCGTAGAGTAACAATTCTCACTGTTATATTAATGAGGCATCGTTTAATGAAGAGATTTAGAATAAAGCTTTTTTTCATTTTTCCAGTTGCTCTATAAAAAAAGTGTGATAACAAATAGTGTCGAAAATTCAAGGACGTACATGTGTCTTAGGAAAATCGGCGGTGTTTTCTGATAAAGTTCTTTCATAGAGTAACAATTCTCACTGTTATATTAATGAGGCATCGTTTAATGAAGAGATTTAGAATAAAGCTTTTTTTAATTTTTTCAGTTGCTCTAGAAAAAAAGGGTGATAACAAATAGTGTGGAAAATTCAAGGACATACATGTGTCTTAGGAAAATCGGCGGTGTTTTCTGATATAGTTCTTTCATACAGTAACAATTCTCACTGTTATATTAATGAGGCATCGTTTAATGAAGAGATTTAGAATAAAGCTTTTTTATTCATTTTTCCAGTTGCTCTATAAAAAAAAAGTGTGATAACAAATGATGTGGAAAATTCAAGGACGTACATGTGTCTTAGGAAAATCGGCTGTGTTTTCTGATATAGTTCTTTCATAGAGTAACAATTCTCACTGTTATATTAATGAGGCATCGTTTAATGAAGAGATTTGGAATAAAGCTTTTTTTCATTTTTCCAGTTGCTCTACAAAAAAAAGTGTGGTAACAAATAGTGTGGAAAATTCAAGGACGTACATGTGTCTTAGGAAAATCGGCGGTGTTTTCTGATATAGTTCTTTCATAGAGTAACAATTCTCACTGTTATATTAATGAGGCATCGTTTAATGAAGAGATTTAGAATAAAGCTTTTTTATTCATTTTTCCAGTTGCTCTATAAAAAAAAAGTGTGATAACAAATGATGTGGAAAATTCAAGGACGTACATGTGTCTTAGGAAAATCGGCGGTGTTTTCTGATATAGTTCTTTCATACAGTAACAATTCTCACTGTTATATTAATGAGGCATCGTTTAATGAAGAGATTTAGAATAAAGCTTTTTTATTCATTTTTCCAGTTGCTCTATAAAAAAAAAGTGTGATAACAAATGATGTGGAAAATTCAAGGACGTACATGTGTCTTAGGAAAATCGGCGGTGTTTTCTGATATAGTTCTTTCATAGAGTAACAATTCTCACTGTTATATTAATGAGGCATCGTTTAATGAAGAGATTTAGAATAAAGCTTTTTTTTTTCATTTTTTCAGTTGCTCTATAAAAAAAAGTGTGATAACAAATAGTGTGGAAAATTCAAGGACATACATGTGTCTTAGGAAAATCGGCGATGTTTTCTGATATAGTTCTTTGATAGAGTAACAATTCTCACTGTTATATTAATGAGGCATCGTTTAATGAAGAGATTTAGAATAAAGCTTTTTTCATTTTTCCAGTTGCTCTATAAAAAAAAGTGTGATAACAAATAGTGTGGAAAATTCAAGGACATACATGTGTCTTAGGAAAATCGGCGATGTTTTCTGATATAGTTCTTTCATAGAGTAACAATTCTCACTGTTATATTAATGAGGCATCGTTTAATGAAGAGATTTAGAATAAAGCTTTTTTCATTTTTCTAGTTGCTCTATAAAAAAAAAGTGTGATAACAAATAGTGTGGAAAATTGAAGGACATACATGTGTCTTAGGAAAATCGGCGATGTTTTCTGATATAGTTCTTTCATAGAGTAACAATTCTCACTGTTATATTAATGAGGCATCGTTTAATGAAGAGATTTAGAATAAAGCTTTTTTCATTTTTCCAGTTGCTCTATAAAAAAAAGTGTGATAACAAATAGTGTGGAAAATTCAAGGACATACATGTGTCTTAGGAAAATCGGCGGTGTTTTCTGATATAGTTCTTTCATAGAGTAACAATTCTCACTGTTATATTAATGAGGCATCGTTTAATGAAGAGATTTAGAATAAAGCTTTTTTCATTTTTCCAGTTGCTCTATAAAAAAAAGTGTGATAACAAATAGTGTGGAAAATTCAAGGACATACATGTGTCTTAGGAAAATCGGCGGTGTTTTCTGATATAGTTCTTTCATAGAGTAACAATTCTCACTGTTATATTAATGAGGCATCGTTTAATGAAGAGATTTAGAATAAAGCTTTTTTCATTTTTCCAGTTGCTCTATAAAAAAAAAAGTGTGATAACAAATAGTGTGGAAAATTCAAGGACATACATGTGTCTTAGGAAAATCGGCGGTGTTTTCTGATATAGTTCTTTCATAGAGTAACAATTCTCACTGTTATATTAATGAGGCATCGTTTAATGAAGAGATTTAGAATAAAGCTTTTTTCATTTTTCCAGTTGCTCTATAAAAAAAAAGTGTGATAACAAATAGTGTGGAAAATTCAAGGACATACATGTGTCTTAGGAAAATCGGCGGTGTTTTCTGATATAGTTCTTTCATAGAGTAACAATTCTCACTGTTATATTAATGAGGCATCGTTTAATGAAGAGATTTAGAATAAAGCTTTTTTCATTTTTCCAGTTGCTCTATAAAAAAAAAGTGTGATAACAAATAGTGTGGAAAATTCAAGGACATACATGTGTCTTAGGAAAATCGGCGGTGTTTTCTGATATAGTTCTTTCATAGAGTAACAATTCTCACTGTTATATTAATGAGGCATCGTTTAATGAAGAGATTTAGAATAAAGCTTTTTTCATTTTTCCAGTTGCTCTATAAAAAAAAAGTGTGATAACAAATAGTGTGGAAAATTCAAGGACATACATGTGTCTTAGGAAAATCGGCGGTGTTTTCTGATATAGTTCTTTCATACAGTAACAATTCTCACTGTTATATTAATGAGGCATCGTTTAATGAAGAGATTTAGAATAAAGCTTTTTTCATTTTTCCAGTTGCTCTATAAAAAAAAGTGTGATAACAAATAGTGTGGAAAATTCAAGGACATACATGTGTCTTAGGAAAATCGGCGATGTTTTCTGATATAGTTCTTTCATAAGTAACAATTCTCACTGTTATATTAATGAGGCATCGTTTAATGAAGAGATTTAGAATAAAGCTTTTTTCATTTTTCCAGTTGCTCTATAAAAAAAAAAGTGTGATAACAAATAGTGTGGAAAATTCAAGGACATACATGTGTCTTAGGAAAATCGGCGGTGTTTTCTGATATAGTTCTTTCATAGAGTAACAATTCTCACTGTTATATTAATGAGGCATCGTTTAATGAAGAGATTTAGAATAAAGCTTTTTTCATTTTTCCAGTTGCTCTATAAAAAAAAAGTGTGATAACAAATAGTGTGGAAAATTCAAGGACATACATGTGTCTTAGGAAAATCGGCGGTGTTTTCTGATATAGTTCTTTCATAGAGTAACAATTCTCACTGTTATATTAATGAGGCATCGTTTAATGAAGAGATTTAGAATAAAGCTTTTTTCATTTTTCCAGTTGCTCTATAAAAAAAAAGTGTGATAACAAATAGTGTGGAAAATTCAAGGACATACATGTGTCTTAGGAAAATCGGCGGTGTTTTCTGATATAGTTCTTTCATAGAGTAACAATTCTCACTGTTATATTAATGAGGCATCGTTTAATGAAGAGATTTAGAATAAAGCTTTTTTCATTTTTCCAGTTGCTCTATAAAAAAAAAGTGTGATAACAAATAGTGTGGAAAATTCAAGGACATACATGTGTCTTAGGAAAATCGGCGGTGTTTTCTGATATAGTTCTTTCATAGAGTAACAATTCTCACTGTTATATTAATGAGGCATCGTTTAATGAAGAGATTTAGAATAAAGCTTTTTTCATTTTTCCAGTTGCTCTATAAAAAAAAAGTGTGATAACAAATAGTGTGGAAAATTCAAGGACATACATGTGTCTTAGGAAAATCGGCGGTGTTTTCTGATATAGTTCTTTCATAGAGTAACAATTCTCACTGTTATATTAATGAGGCATCGTTTAATGAAGAGATTTAGAATAAAGCTTTTTTCATTTTTCCAGTTGCTCTATAAAAAAAAAGTGTGATAACAAATAGTGTGGAAAATTCAAGGACATACATGTGTCTTAGGAAAATCGGCGGTGTTTTCTGATATAGTTCTTTCATACAGTAACAATTCTCACTGTTATATTAATGAGGCATCGTTTAATGAAGAGATTTAGAATAAAGCTTTTTTCATTTTTCCAGTTGCTCTATAAAAAAAAGTGTGATAACAAATAGTGTGGAAAATTCAAGGACATACATGTGTCTTAGGAAAATCGGCGATGTTTTCTGATATAGTTCTTTCATAAGTAACAATTCTCACTGTTATATTAATGAGGCATCGTTTAATGAAGAGATTTAGAATAAAGCTTTTTTCATTTTTCCAGTTGCTCTATAAAAAAAAGTGTGATAACAAATAGTGTGGAAAATTCAAGGACATACATGTGTCTTAGGAAAATCGGCGGTGTTTTCTGATATAGTTCTTTCATAGAGTAACAATTCTCACTGTTATATTAATGAGGCATTGTTTAATGAAGAGATTTAGAATAAAGCTTTTTTCATTTTTCCAGTTGCTTTATAAAAAAAAAGTGTGATAACAAATAGTGCGGAAAATTCAAGGACGTACATGTGTCTTAGGAAAATCGGCGGTGTTTCTGATATAGTTCTTTCATAGAGTAACTCTTCTCACTGTTATATTAATGAGGCATCGTTTAATGGGGAGATTTAGAATAAAGCTCCAATAATTCTCATACTTATAAAATGACCAAATACTGTAATAGATTAATTTGTAGGTGGAGTTGGAATTTTCTCATCTTGAAACATGATGAGTTACTCTTCCAAGAGTATGTGTATGTATTTTTTCTGACCGTACCATCTCTTAACATATACAGAATAAACTATTTTCATAACACTCCATATAATATTCTGGAGATTCATTCAGAGGTTTCTTGCATACTTACAGATACGGACCTGCCTCGTGTTTATTTAGTTCTATTTAAATACTTTTTCATATCATTATGCAGCCAACATACTTATTTGTTTACCAAGTTCTTAGCGCCTTTTTAGGCGATAACAAGAATGTAGGACACATCGGAAAGAATCTAAATATCGTCCGTTACAAAAAAAAATCGAAAAAGCGGGTAAACTGGTCTAGTTTACTACCACATTAATAAATATTTATTGTGAGAGTTTAATTGAACATAATCATTAACAAATAAAAATACTACAATTGTAAATAAGAAAAAATATTGTCAATGTATTGGTGACATGTCATTCATGATAACACGACGGTGTATTTGATACGGAATGTCAACATCCATTTCCTGTTATTGTAGGAAAAAAATGTAAGCAGCAGGTTATTCTTAGGATTGCGCAAAAAGGTTATTAGTCCGGAAACAATCGATAGGTTATTGCATCATAAAAACTTTTTTTACCTGACTACTCCGGAAAGAATGGTAATATATTTGGATGTAGTTATTTTAGTAGAATTATTTTCTAAAACCCTTTTTTTAACTACTTCTTGCAAGTAAAACAATTTCAACCGTTTCCGTGTATATGTACAGGGTGAGTCAACGATTGGATGAAGTAGGTTTGTGCCTTTTCGGTGAAATTAACAAAGAAACTATATTTATTGTTTGATACAGTTTATTTTTACGCAGATTTTAAAAATATTTAGGACTCTACAGGGTGAGCCAAAAAACTAGGACAGCATAAAGTTGTATTTTTTTAAATAGAACACCCTATATACGAATCGTATTTTCGATTTAGCTTATAATTTTAAATCTTTTTTATTAAGGGTTTACTATAACAAAACTTTATAGTTTCTGAGATAATTAAGTTTAAAGAAAAAAAGTCACATTTTCAAGCATCAATTCAATCCTAAATAACGTTTTCAATTTTGTGACAAATAGATTCAAATTTGGAATTTAGCAAGGTCAAGGACAAGTTAACATAAGTTTTACCTAATATTTGCAATAAAAGCTACAGGGTGTTGAACACATCGGCTCAAATTTGAACAAGTTTAAATGAATAAATATCTTTTTTTTTTTTAAATGGTACACCCTGTATATTTTCATGTTATTTAATAGAGTAATAAAAACCCTAAAAGTTTTGTTCAATATATCCTATACCTATTTATAATAGTTTTTGAGATATTTCAGTTTTTCTTATTTTCCATACTTTTTTACAGAAATAGTCTTCATTATCAAAGTAGCCATGTAAAATAATAAAAAGAAACTACAGAAACAAACAGAATGTGGTTAAATATGATGAAATATATTATTCGTTATATTGCAACGGCAATAGTTTAATTAAACATAATGTAAAAAAATTAACACAACAATAACGACAAGGCAAATACATATTTACTTTTATACTAAATTGAAACAAAAAAATTACCTATTAAATACTGAGATTAATTATTTCTTTTTAATAAGTGTTCGAATAAACGACCCTCTTGTACAATGCACAAATTTAGTCATTTTTGCAGATTTTCTCGGACCCTGGACAAAATTAGTGGCGTTATTGTTCTACAGGTATCCCTAATCCTGTTTCGCATATCTTCCACTGTTGTTGGTGGATTAACATACACCTTATTTTTAATATAACCCCATAGGAAGAAATCTAATGGGGTGATGCCGCAAGACCTTGGTGGCCACTCAATGAAACCCCCACGTCCAATCCATTTTTGCGGATATCGTTGGTCCAAAAACGCACGAACTTCAGGATGGTAATGCGGAGGCGCACCATCGTGCTAGAACCACATACTGTCGAGCTCATCCCTATCGAGACCTTGAAGCAGTTGGGGTAGTTCTTCTTGTAGAAAGTTCAGGTAACTATGGCCATTTAGTGGTTCATTAAAAAAGTGGGGTCCAATAATTCGATTATGATGAATACCACACCAAACATTTAATGACCAGTGGTTTTGATGTTGCACCTTTCTAATCCAAAATGGGTTTTCTGTGGCATAATAATGCATGTTGCGTCTATTTACGGCACCGTTACTTCTAAAAGTAGCTTCATCACTAAACATTATTGCATAATAAATTTGGATTTAATTGAATCTCCGCATTTATTGTACGACAAAAGTATACACGACTTTCAAAATCCTGTCCATGTGATATGGATGATACCTATATTTCTTGGTAGTACGATTAGCGGTGGACCACTTTACGTTTTGGATAACCAACAGTACCAGAAGAATCAAATCTTTGCATTAAGTTTTGAAAAGTATGGGTATTAGGCTGGCGTCGATCAGGATACTTCGTTTTGTAAATTTTTTGAGCAAGAAGGCAATTTTTTTGAGCGTCTCCTATTGTATAAATCATATCTATTAACTCATTCTTTGGAAAATTCATTTTACAATATAAGATGAATGCAAAAAAAAACCAAACTACACTACATAAAAACCAAAAGAAGCGATTGCGGTTATAAATTTGACACACAGAAAAATGTTCTTTTACATTGTTTTTGCCATGGCTACTATGATAATGAAGACTATTTTCTGTAAAAAAGTATGGAAAATAAGAAAAACTGAAATATCTCAAAAACTATTATAAATAGGTATAGAATATATTGAACAAAACTTTTAGGGTTTTTATTACTCTATTAAATAACATGAAAATATACAGGGTGTACCATTTAAAAAAAAAGATATTTATTCATTTAAACTTGTTCAAATTTGAGCCGATGTGTTCAACACCCTGTAGCTTTTATTGCAAATATTAGGTAAAAATTATGCTAACTTGTCCTTGGCCTTGCTAAATTCCAAATTTGAATATATTTGTCACAAAATTGAAAACGTTATATAGGATTGAATTGATGCTTGAAAATATGACTTTTTTTCTTTAAACTTAATTATCTCAGAAACTATAAAGTTTTGTTATAGTAAACCCTTAATAAAAAAGATTTAAAATTATAAGCTAAATCGAAAATACGATTCGTATATAGGGTGTTCTATTTAAAAAAATACAACTTTATACTGTCCTAGTTTTTTGGCTCACCCTGTAGAGTCCTAAATATTTTTAAAATCTGCGTAAAAATAAACTGTATCAAACAATAAATATCGTTTCTTTGTAAATTTCACCGAAAAGGCACAAACTTACTTCATCCAATCGTTGACTCACCCTGTACATAAATGATACTTTGTTTCTTGCAAAAGGCCTTCTTACTGAATTATTAAAAGGTAGTATGATGTCCAAATGTTAACTAGCTATTCATAACTTCTGGTGTACCGCAGAGATCTATTTTGTAAGTCCTGTGTTATATGTAGTCCGCACTTCGTGTTTACCAAGTGCCTTAAGAAGGTGTGTAAGTCGCATTACTACGCAGACGATACCCAGGTATATTTATCTTTTAAAAGAAGATGTTCTTGAAGCTTGTAACGCTATCAATCAAGACCTTAAAGCAATCGATTCAGTTTCATGGCAGCATTCCTTGTATCCTAATCCAAAAAAATGCTGGTTATTATTATATATTTGAAAAAGAACTGTTTTGGAGATTGTTAAAAATTTTATAAATATAAAGAATGGCGATTCAGTTCTTCCCAATGAGGATAGTGCTAAAAATTTGGGTGTTATCTTTGACAGTGCAATGTGATTTGATAAACATGTTTCCCACTGTGTTCAGAAAGCTTATATTAGATTAGAACTTGTTTGTTATCGCCATGATTTGTCATCAAAGCTAAAGATTTCGCTCTGTGACTCGTTGATGTTATCCATTTTTAGTCAAGGAGAGTTATGGAGTTCGTAGATATGAAAGAATATCTCCGAAGTTTCTGGATATGGAGAGCAGGAGGTGGTTACATGAAGCTCGTTTTTACCATAATATTCAATATTATAAAACAACATCTATATAGAAGAATCATTTTTAGATCCCACACGGATAACGTCAATGTTCGTTTTTAACGTTAATACTGAATCACGTATTGTTTCCTCTAAAACACATGTTCATTAATGCCTTAAAATGAGAATGTGTACTAACTTTTGAATATATCCGGATATGTTTCGGGATTGTCAATAGATAAAGCATGATGATCCCTAGTTTCTTTCAGAAAATTAATCCAATGGACCAGAAATTTTCGACACGTAATAACTTCAAAATTTTGAAATTTTATATGAATTGTTCCCTGTTAAAAATGTTCCCAATAAATGATTAGTTTAATATATTAAATCAAGAACGAATTACGTAGAAAAACGTTACAATACTACAATTAAAATCATAAAAACTTTGTTGAAACTAGGAACAAAATATTTAATTTTCATAAATCTAATTTAGTTTCATTAAAGACCCTTTTAACTTCGACATTTAATTTTAAAAGTTTGATATACAGGTTGGTTGAAAAGTTTTGAAAGCGACACCTATTAACTTATACAGGAATCAAAATTTATACGCCATTTTAATATTTCATGTTCTATATGAACACACACAAAAGTTTATTTCTATCTGTCAATTCATTCTTTGTTTACAAGCCATTTGAAGTTGACGTGCCAGTGAATAAAACCGAATATCGTGCAGGGATAAAATTATTATTTTGAAAGGTTTATCAGCAACAGAAATTCATATAAAAATGGTAAAAGTGTTAAAGGAATCTGCTCCTTCATTTCCAACTGTTCATCGATGGGTTTTAGAGTTTAAACGTGGCCGTAGAAGCGTTGAAGATGAACCACGTAGTGGACGTTCAAAAAGTGCAACAACACCAGAAATCATTGAGCAAGTCTATGATATTGTTTGTAAAGATCCAAGAGCTACTAAGCGTGAAATTGCTGATACCATAAGCATCTCGGACGAACGAGTACTCTATATTTTACACGAAGAATTACGTATGAAAAAGCTATTCGGAAAGATGACTCATCCGTTAACAATTCAACAAAAACTGAATCGAAAACAAATTTGTAAGCGTAATTTGGAGCGCTGTAAGCAGAATAAAACCGATTTTGTGCGTCGTTTTGTTACTGTGGATGAGACTTGGATTTACCATCATGATCCTAACCTGAAACTAGAACGTTTACAGTGGAATGAAGCTGGTTGTTCAGCTCCAACACAGGTCAAGTGTCAGAACGATCGATAAAAAAGGTTATGGCAACAATTTTTTGGGATTCAAAAGGGATTTTGTTGATTAATTATCTTGAAAAAGGTAAAACCATTAACTCTGAGTATTATACAATTAATTCAGAGTATTATTGCAACCTTTTGGACCAGTTGGATAAAAAAGTTCGTGAAAAGAGACCCGGTTTACAGAAGAAAAAAAATCATTTTTCATCAAGACAATGCACGTCCTCACACAAGTGGTTTGACGATTGCTAAATTGAAAGAACTAAAGTACGAATTGCTTGAACATCCACCGTATTCACCAGATTTGGCTCCCTCCGACTACTACATCTTCAGGAATTTGAAACAATTTCATCGTGGAAAGCGTTTTTCGTCGAATGAAGAAGCTATTGCAGCCGTAAAACATTCTTTTGCAGAGCTTCCGGAAAATCATTACAAAGGTGGTATAAAATTATTGGAGGATCGTTGGAATAAGTATGTTGAAGCTGAGGGAGATTATATTGAATAAAAAAAATTAATTTCATTAAAAAATACACATTCTTTCATTTTCGCTTTCAAAACTTTTCAACCAACCTGTAAATTGTGTGTTCCTTTCTCAATTTCTTACTTATAACTATATCCTATTAACATATTTTTAATATCGCTAACTAAATGTTTTCCTTCCAAATATACTTAATCAAGAACCTCTTTTTGCAGTACCTCGTTGCCGGTCTTCTTCTCGCTGTTACCTCCGTTGCATCCATTCCATCCGGGGGCCGCAGACCCCGCCGAAGGATAATGCATCAGATATCAGCCTTCTATGAAAAAAAGGCACCTCGGATGCCGTACTTTTTAAATGAAGAGCGGGATTCTTCTCGAAACGGACATGTTACGCGCGGCGCGAGATGCATATTCTCGACCGGATCCGGCCCCGGTTGTTTTGGTTTTGTCTTATTGAGATCAACAACGTCATAAAGTGACCTTATTTAAGGAGGTGGTGCTCTTGAAGAATGCGATAAGTATTTTAGCGAAGCAAATTATTGTTATTTTTATTAACTGAAATCAGATGAGAACATTTTAGAAATACTGAATTGATGTCAAAGTCGGTTTATACATCATATAGGCTACTATTTATTCGCAACCGAAAGCTATCAAGACGGAAGTCACATATTTCCATCTAAATAATAAAGTTGCTGGAAAAAATTCACATATCTTTTAAAAATACGGCATTTAAGCATAATAAAACACCAACATACCTGGGGATAACTCTTGACAGAACGTTATTATTCACAGAACACCTAACAAAAATAGCCGAAAACGTAAAAACAAGAAAAAACATTATCCAAAAGCTATGTGGTACAACATGGGGTCCAGTGGCCTCCACTTTGTGGTGTTTAGCCCTAGGTTTTGTATAGCGAGCCACTGAATATTATTCTCCACACAAGAGATAGACTTTTAGCTAAATAACTCCATGAGAATGATCGCTGGTGTCCCACCCAAGGCTACCAATACCAAGCCACATTCCACCTTTTCAACTCCGATGCATAAGTGCTGTTAGGGAGGAATACAGAAAGATCACGGATAATAGAAATCTACCAATCCGTCAAGACAAAGATGATGCCAACCAAAACTCTGCTCAAGACTACTATAAACAGCAAGTACCCCGTGGAGGATAAATTCAATATTATCAATAAATAGACTCAAGAATGAACTGGACCACACAACAAAATGTTCTGTATTACCCCGAAAACCACCGGGTTTTGACCTACCACGCAAAACATGGTCCATGTTGAACAGAATTAGAATCAAACATGGCACACGTGCATATTTTTTACAGAGATGGAGTAAGCAACCATCCCAATTTTGTGACTGCTGAGGAGAATTCTAAACCATCGACACATCACAGACCATACACTAGACTACGAGGATGGTTCGATAAGTTCTCGATCTGATAAAGAAAACAAAAGATTTTTGAAAATGTTTTTATTTATTTTTCAACATACTCCCCTTGCACTTCAATACATTTAGACAAACGATGTTCTAACATTTTAATACCCGTAGTATAATGCGATTTGTCCAACTCTGCAAAATAAGCGGTTGTCGCTGCTCTGACCTCGTTATTTGAGGGGAATTTTCGTCCAGTGAGCCATTTCTTCAAGTTTGGGAAGAGAAAGTAATCGCTGGGACTCAGATCCGGCGAATATGGCGCATGTGGAAGCACTTCGAAACGTAGGTCATGGAGTTTTGCAGCAACAACTATAGATTTGTGTGCAGCCGCGTTATCCTGATGAAAGAGCACTTTTTTTTGGCAAAATGTGAACGTTTAGCCTTAATCACATGCTGCAAACGGTCCAGTAATGAAGCGTAATACTCCCCGGTGATAGTCTTGCCTTGTTCTAAATAGTCTATAAGCACCACGCCATGTGAATACCAAAAAACTGTTGCATAACTTTTCCTGCAGACGGAACCGTTTTTGCTTTTTTTGGCGCACTTTCACCTCCCCCACCCACTGTTTAGACTGCTGCTTTGTCTCTTGCGTGTAATGGTGAATCCATGTTTCATCTACAGTTATAAAACATCGAAGAAATTCAGCAGGATTGCGTTTGAATAAGTCCAAACACTCTCGCGAAATATTCATTCGAAGGCGTTTTTGGTCGATTGCTAACAAACGCGGTACCCATCGCGCAGAAAGCTTTTTCATGCAAAGAAGATCATGTAAAATGTAGTGGACACGATCTATCGAGATACTTGCTATAACAGAAAGCTCTCGTACTTTCAGTCGGCGGTCATGAAGTATGACATTGTGAATTTTTGTGACAATTTCGTCAGTTGTAGCGGTTTTTGGGCGTCCCGAGCGCTCATCATCTTGAATTGATGTACAACCACGATTAAATTAAGAGCCTACTTTTTACTGCCGAAAATGAAGGAGAAGAATCCTTTAAAGTAGAATCGTAACTCCTTTTTAATGTCCGTAGGAGTTAAGTACTTTATAACCGCTCGAACTTCAATTTTATCCATCTTTCACAAAATATCGAACCTTGTGTTCACTCGATCGTCACAAACAAGCAACGGCACGCAAACATCTGAAAGTTTGCAGGGTGTCATCTCAAGAATAATGCTTCCAAAATATTATAGTTATTTGATCCTACTAGCGCCCTCTTTGTTTCAGACCGAGAACTTATCAAACCACCCTCGTATATAAATTTCCTAGATGTTCGTTAGTAACCTCTGCATTAGATGTTTTGAGATACATTTTATACTCTACTTTTTGTTATTATTTGCTGCATTCCAGAGATGATGATTAATTCTCCACCATAAGTATTTCTTCTTCTCAAAGTGCCGTGCAGATTCCTGCGTAGGCGTCCTCCGACTTCTTCCCATCATATAATTCTATTAATAGCAGCACTCTGGAGTGTCTGGAAATCGTGCATTCCCGTCCATTGGCGGATGTTCCGGAGCCAGGACAGTTTTTTTCTACCCAATCCTCTCTTTCCTCCTTCGATCTTCCCTTCCAGCACAAGACGCTGGAAATAATAGCGTTCTCCACGCAAAATGTGGCCAAGGTAGGAGACTTTTCTCGTTTTAATGTTTTCAAACAGTTCGCGATCTTCTAGGTTGGCGATTTGAAGCACCTCTTCATTTCTTATGTGGGCGGTCCAGGGAATTCTAAGCATTCGCCTTAGCGTCCACATTTCGAACGCTTCAATTTTATTTATGGTTGTTGATTTGAGAGTCCATGTTTCTACACCGTACAAAAGAACGGACCAAACATAACATTTGACCATCCTATATCTTAGTTCAAATCTCAGGTCGTTGTTGGTCAAGAACCTTTTAAGTTTCAGAAAGGTGGTTCTGGCTTGTTCTATTTTACTCCTAATTTCGAGCTCCGGGTCCCACTTATCGTTTACGAGGCAACCTAAGTATTTAAATTTGGTTACTTGATCAATGGTCTGTCCCTCGATGTTCAGGTTGATGTTAGGTATGTTACCTTTAGCCACAACCATAAATTTTGTCTTGCTGATATTAATTTTTAGCCCGATTTGCTTGCTTGCCTCGTTAACAGCATCCAATAGCGTTTGCATATCATTTGCATTATCTGCTATGATTGCAGTATCGTCTGCATAGCGTATGTTATTGATGGGAATGCCGTTAACTTTAATTCCTATAGAGCTATTCGAGACCGCCTCAACGAATGCTCTTTCCACATACATATTAAACAACATTGGTGACAAAATACAACCCTGTCTAACACCCTTCCTTATCTCGAATTCTTCTGTTGTTAAATTGTTAATTCGCATAAGTATTTAAGTTTTCACAAATCGGCATAAACAAGTAACTTTTAAGCATTCAAAACGTAGAACTAATGGGTTATCCATCATACAGCCCAATGATTTCTTTTTATTCCCATACATGAAGAATAAATAAACTACTTTGTCTACGATTTCCTACGACAGACGAAGTGGTTGATAAGTTCAAAAATCATATTTTGGGAATACCATCTTCTCAATGGTAAAAATGGTTTTCGGATTGGTTTAAATGGAGAATATTTTAAAAAACACAAACACACTTTCAATGATAAATATCTATTTTTGGTTGTTATTTTCGAAACTTAAACAGCTACTCTAATATATGCCAAGAAATTAACCATTATATGGGAAATAAGAGGTAAAAATCTAAAGATAAAATCGGTAAAAGGATTATTTATCTTCTGAATACAAAAGAAATTTTCCATTTTCGCCGATTTAGTAATAAAAAAAAAAGATTTTCTTATTCTTGTATTTTTAAGATTCAAAATTTAATCCGAATATAGTTGAATTTGTTAATTTAAATCCTTAATGGAGAGTGTATATAGCCAGGCCAACCGAGGGGAGTTTCTGCAGCGGCTTTTGTGATTTGTCGAAAGCATTTGACTGTGGTGATCACGGAATCCTACTGCGAAAGCTTGAGCTCTATGGCTTCGGGGAGAATGTATTGGATTGGTTTCAATCTTATCTTAAAAGGGAAGGCAAAGTGTCTGCATGCAGGGTAAGTTTTCGGAATACTTTGAGATGATGTCGAGTATATCCCAAGGGTCCGTACTAGGACCAATTCTCTGTATGGGTCTGCAAGTACATTTCGGAATATTGTTAAAAAGGTACTCTCTGGAAAAGCTTATTATTCCCTTGAAGAATATTATGCTGACAATCTCCGATCTAGAATATAGTATTTTTATTTAATTTTCCTCAATTAGTGCTTTGTCTTTATTTTGCTTTGTTTCTATTTTTTTTTTTTTGATATTATGAACTTTGCATTTGTCTGTTTTACACTTATATGAAGTGTGCTTGTTCAACAAGAATGGGTGTCTCTGACAATAAAGCTTATTTTGAATTTGAAAAAAGGTTATATACAGTAGCTTTATTGTCCTGCAGAACGCATAAACAGTCTAACTTCAAAGCGAGAGTTTCAAGAGTTTAGTATCCATTAACAATTTTCATCTAATCATCAAATACCAACAGAATCAGAGAGCTGGACCGAGAAGCCACTTCCCATAAGGAAAGTATGGAGTCCTTTGTACCTGTATTATATGGAAAAATACTGTTTTTTAGTATCAATAGACCACCCAGCAAACCTAGCTAGTCTAGTTATGGAGGTGTTAAAAAGGCATTAAACTGTTTCGTATAAATAGACACTAATTTGTTGTGCGACAAAAAAATAAGTGACTAGACCAATATTTTTCCACAATAAAAAAAGGAGTACAAATACCGAAAATAGGTTTAAGTAACTCAACGAATAGAATATTAATTATTTGATTGTAACTTTTGCAAACCAAGATAGATAGAAATTTTACATTGAAACAACAATATAAATTTCTGCATATATCTATAATTCAACTGAACGTAATAAATAACATGTTTAGCACGCATAGATGCCGTTAGTAAACGAACGTGATTTTTTTATTATTTCGTTTAAAGAAAAATAATTGCGTGCTAACATTTCACCGCTCGAACTGGAATGCGATAATCGGGGGATAACGATAATTCGGTTCTTTCAAGTGCAACATTAAAACATCGAGAAATTTTTGCCTTGAACCTGCAATGGTGTCCTTGCTAGTGCAATGCAATCGAAGCATAGTTGCCACATTATTTACTACGTAAATCATTAAAAATCCTCAAATTATGTTCATAAATTTAAAAACAGATCAAGAGTTAGAAAGGGAACGGTGAAGCTTAGATGAATATTTTTCAACTTATCAAAGCGAAAAAATCTCTTTCAAGTTGAAAATACCTACGATAATAACGGATATGACGAGTTCCCCAGGTTTTTATTATATATATATATATATATATATATATATATATATATATATATATATATATATATATATATATATATATATATATATATATGTTTATGCGGCTTTCGCGGATTCCTCCCGTGTGAGATGCAATAGCAGTGGATATATCCACATTATGCCGTTGTACTGCTGAAATCACATTCAGCAAACGTACAATGCACAGTTGGGACAAATTGCTAAGGAACACAATTTATCCTATTCGACCACCATCGAGATGATGACCTACCTGTACTACCATACCGAGAAGAAAGTCAAAACTTATCCTTCCCGCCACAGTGATACGGCACAGGTACATGTTTCGTCTCTACTAGACTCATCAGGGTACCGACATGCACCTGGCTGTGCAAAAGACAGATCGGAAGGAAGCATGCTTGCTTCATTCATATCCGGAGCTTCATATAGTTGTACGTTTGCTACAATGTGGATATATCCACTGCTATTGCATCTCACACGGGAGGAATCCGTGAAATCCGCATAAACATGTATACGCCATCCGGCGGGAGGTTGGCGAAGCCGCGTTCAGTATTTGCATACTTCCTTTCGATCTGTCCTTTGCACAGCCAGGTGCATGTCGGTACCCTGATGAGTCTAGTAGAGACGAAACATGTACCTCTGCCGTATCACTGTGGCGGGGAGGGTAAGTTTTGACTTTCTTCTCGGTATGGTGGTACAGGTAGGCCATCATCTCGATGGTGGTCGAATAGGATAAATTGTGTTCCTTAGCATTTGCTTCATATATATATATATATATATATATATATATATATATATATATATATATATATATATATATATATATATATAATGATACCTTTCGTACTCATTTAAGTGTGAAAAGAATCGTGATATTCCATAAATCGATAATATAGAAGACATTACATGTAGCAAATCTATTAATTAAATTAAGTGCATTGGCGTAACTAGAGAGTTTTCCTTGGGGGGGGGGGGGGCAGTCGGTCAGTAAAAAACCTTTTTCTCAAAATAAAAATAATGAAAACAGTATATTTCCTCAATACTGTCGATTTTTCTCGACTACAATGAGTTTTGTAAGGTGCCCAACCTTGCTCTCCCCTAACTACGCCCATGATTACGTGCCCTATTTTGATAGAAAAACTATTATTTTAAATGAGGTACTGTACATATCAGGTCGGCAAGAAAGTAATTTCGGTTTTGTAGTGTGAAACCTTCAGAACGGAATTTTTAAACCAGTACTGACACATGCATGGAAATGAAAAAGTAAAATATGCCGCTAATATTCATTTCTGCACTCTATGTTAAAGTTTACCCTACAAACAAAATTATGCACAAGTTGCTTCTAAAATACAAACAGTTTAGGTAAAACTATAAGGGTCCGGGCCCTGATCCAATGCTACTGAAAAACTGCTTGTTTGTTCTGGCTCGCTCACTTCATCCCATTTTCGATGAATCTCTTCGATGGTGTATTTTTCTTCAATTTTGGAAAACGAGTTTTATGGTACCTATTCACAAGACCGGCAGCACGGCAGCAGGAAAGCGGATCTGAGGTCCACTCGGTGTATACTGACTTCTCGAAGGCCTTTGATAGGGTCCTGAAGGATAAGCTTCGGAGGTTGGGTACCTCTGGTCCACTGTTTGGTTGGATTGAGACCTATCTGAGTGATCGTCGTCAGGTAATGCGGGTGAATGATTATGTATCTTCTGAGATATCAGTGTCTTCAGGGGTCCCTCAGAGACCCCACATCGGTCCATTATTGTTCAGCTTATTCATTAATGATGTATCCATTTGCTTTAAGTCAAGCAAGTTCTTACTCTTTGCCGATGACATAAAGGTGTATAAGGTCATCGACATTTACAGTGACTGCTTGGAGCTTCAGGCGGACCTTGAAAGATTTGTTTCCTGGTGCGGAGTGAATGGGATGAGTTGGAATATTCCTAAGTATAAATTAAGTTTTCAAAATTGCCTTATCCACTGAACTTTCACTATCATTTGGATGATAGGCCGCTAACCTCCGTTGATTCTGTGCGGGACCTGGGAGTCCTTTTTGATTCCACCTTTTCATTCGTTCCTCACGTTGTTAGTAAGTTCCTCAGGATGTTAGGTTTTATTAACCATCATGCTAAGGAGCTTTCCAGTGTGAAGTCCCTTAAAATACTCTATTGTTCGTTGATTCGAACACATCTTGAGTACGCTTCTTGTGTTTGGAATCCCCACAAAGAATCACATGTGTACCGGCTCGAGCAGGTACAGAGAAGGTTTCTCAGATATATTTATTTCAAATTCAACGGGGGTGTTAAACTTGATTATCCTGCTTTACGCCCCGTGTTGAATTTGCTCCCCCTTGCTTATAGAAGAAAGGGTGAGACCTACAACTTCTCTTAAAAATTAAAAACATACGTCCTTGAATAATTTTAAACGAAAGTTGTTGGAATTGATTGTCGATTGATGTTTTATGTTTTTGCTGTTACAGATTGACAGGTGTACACTTTTTTCTTTTGTAAACACTCTTTTGTTGTACTATTATTGATATCACATTGTTATGTTTTACTCTTGCTCTGTAATTAATTATTGTAAAAATGGACAATGTTGTCTGTCGATAAATAAATAAATAAAAAGTCTTATTTTTCTGGAGACACCTCAATATACGTATTATACGAAGATGAACCTTCTTTAAAAATATTTTCAACAGGATTTCCATCAGGCGAAGAACCACGTCACTCCTTGGTATTAATGTCATTTTGTCTTTTTCAGTCCTAACAAAGGAGACTACGGTGGTTCAGGTCATGATCTTAATCAAGAGTCATAATCAGGTCCAAACCAGCGCAGCGTTCAACAAACTTTATGAAACACTTTTCAGAAATTATTTTCATTATTGCTGCGTTGAGGTTTTCAATAAAAACGCATAATGATTCATATATATGGAACGGGAAGCATCCTTAGACATGCACTTTAACACCCGTTTAACCAAGTTTTCATAACAGAACCCCAGACTGAAAATGAAGATTCGTACTTAAGAATAACGTTTCACTAATCGATTAGGTGATTTGGAAAGTTTCTAGAGTGTCACATAGATGGCGTTGATATTAAAAAATATATGCTATTGCTGGAATGTTCCATCCTTCTTATGAACACATGCGCAATTACAAACCGATCCAATAATTTTTATTTCTACAGCTATCTTGAGATAGACATGTTATATTTTTCTTTAAATGGAAATTCGTGCAGTGACAAAACATTTATATAAAAAAAGTTTGAAGGGAGATTAAATTCATACCGATTTGGTAAATGTATTAGGGAACCATGCTGTTTTACGAGCACACAGTATAATAGGCTTACTGAATTTAAACGTAGTCGTACAGACATCAGTGATTAAGTACGCAGAGGATATACAAAAACTGCTACCAATGATTGATTCTATACATTAAAGTTGCTGAAGCTGTGGGCATCTCAAACGAACAGACGTTTTCGTCGCATTCGTTAACTTTGGATCAAAAATGCACTATGGATGCGACTTGGGTTTACCACTACGATCCTGCAGAGTGAAGTGAATCTTGTTGTTTGACAATGAAATAGGCACAGTGGTCAAAATCATCCAAAAAACGACCTCAATTTTTTGGAATGAAAAAGGAATATTACTAATTCATTACAATACAGTACAATAACAGGATAATATTACTAAACCAGCTGGAGGTAATAATTCGGGCAAAAGAAGAAAAAAATTCATCTTTCATCCGGGGAATGCACCTATTCACATAAGCGTTTTGACGATAACGAAAAACAGCGAATTACAGTTCGGATTACGTGAATATCCCCTTTATTCACCAGATTTAGCCCCTTCTGACTTCCACCTGTTCCCACAATGCAAAAAATTTCTGCGCGGAAAGGGTTTTTCATCGAAATGAAGAAGTCATTGCGGCCGTAGAGCAATATTTTGAAGGCCCTCCGGAAAATCACTTCAGGGATGGGATAGGAGAATTGGAGAATCGCTGGAAGAAGTATATTAAACTCAAGAGAGATTATGCTGTAGAATAAATGTATTTTCAATTCTTAACTAATGTGTAACAGGTGTTTATGGAACTAATTGTCCCTAATTTAATATAATTTTATAAGATTGTGTTCAAAAATCAACCTTTTCGTTCATAAACTTGATCTTACTTTAAAACTAGTCCAATTAGGCAGTAAATGATTTAAATTGATTACTATAACAATAAGTTTTAAACCATAAAAATACAATAACAACAGATTTTATTGATTTGCGGGAGACAACTATTCCTTTTATCGATTCTAAGGCTTTATTTCTAGCTTTTATTCCATAAATTTTGTACATAAATATTTCGTTATTGACACTTATAACATATCTAAAGATAAAACGATAGAAGAGCAAACATTCAACTTTAAACGAGCCCCTTTTTTTTCGATAATTCACGCGGCAAAAACCAGGTAAGATCTCGAATTTGTCTGACAGATACAAATCTCCAAATTTGGCAACCGGGCGGACGTGGGGTCGCCGGACATTCCTCGACCATTCAGGAATGCCCCCGAGGCCCTCGATGGACACAAACAATCCGCCCGCACGTCCCACCGCCACCGCGCCTTGAAGGAATGCGGCCACCATCGAGATCCGATGTGGAAGAGATGCTGCAGAAAGTGCAGTATCATGCAACGCGGAACAATTCGTAGATTAGTTTATGTTATAATCGAAAAATAAAAACGAATTTAAAAGGTGGGAAAAATGAATTATGTAATTATTTCTTGACTTTTCATGTCACAGCGGAGTTACTGAAGAGAAATTTGAACGGATTCAATTATTTTGATAATTAAATAGTTTTCAATCAGACCTGCTCTAATTCACATAAAAAGATTAAAATTAACACAAGTGCAAATAATAAGTTATCAAATATAAAATTATTAGGCCGGCGGAGTTAACCTCAAAATGATAATAGTAATTACATAGTATCTTATGCCTCATTTGCTTTTTGGGAAAAAGTATTTATTTAACAATTAAGATGTGAAAAACAGTTTTTTCCAATTCTAGGAAAAGCTATTGTTTTTCAGTAAAAAAGTTTCAAACAAAAGTTGTGCGCATTGAAAATATCTACAAAACGAGTTAAGGCTCATCCGAATCGGATAATCTGTTCGTTAGTTATTGCAAAAAAACCTTCTAAAATGGCTGTTTATTGTTAATAATCAAAAGAAAAATATATTGCATTAAACTGCACCTAAAGGAACTTCTTGTTGCATAAAAGTGTGCAAAATTTCAAGTAAAAATATTTAAAATTTGAATTATCTCGGCGAATATCGGTCGTAGATAGTAGCGTAAATAACGATCCCACAGGGCCCGCGGTGCGGGGAGCGCAGCCATTCCAAGGGCGTCCTCAAGTCACATAATGAAAATGAATAGATACGAAGTATCAAGACGGGTGCAAAATAGTAGGAAGCATACAAAAATCTGCAGGTGGCGCACATACTCTTAGTTACGCCACTGGTCGTAAAAACCTAATTTTTTTTTTTGGTTTCTCGACGAGATATGAACAATGAATGATATGTTTTTGTAATCAAATTATTGTTAAACATAGCAATAAACAAATTGTTGCAGTTTTATACATTTTATGCGTAATTATAATTTTACCGTACTTACGTGCTTTTCAAATTGCGAAAAAATTGTTACAATGGTCAACAGTATACTACTAAAAAGGAATATTAAAAATCAGATTGATTTTTAATGTGCCATTAATATTTATCGAAATATAGCATGAACCAAATATCAACACTTGTTGGTGGCATTATTATTTTTTGAGATGCAGAATAAACTACATTTGAAAAATTAAATTTTTTGATCATTAAATTAAATAAATCTATTAATGAAAAATGTATAAAAGTGTAACAATTTGTATATTGCTATGTTTAACAAAAATTTGATTACAAAAACACATCATCCATTGTTCATTTTCGTCGAGAAACCCCAAATAAAAAAATAAAGGTTTTACGATCGACATTCGACGAGATAATTCAAATTTTTCAGGCGAAACGAATTTGAAGCGGCCGAATCATGTTTTTTTTTTTCGCGCGTTGCAGGCTGAAAGAACGCCCCCCCCCCCCCTCCTTTGCTCACTTTCTAACTCTCGGAGTAGATGCAGTTTTATACTATTGCAACATCAACAACTTTGGAATAATTGACTTGAAAACTACTGCATACAATAGTTTAACCATCTCCCTATGAGTCCCTACTTAAATAATCCCTTAATGTTAATAAACAACTTAGCAGTGATTTAAAAAACTCTATCTCAGCTTCTAGTGGTCGTACACATTTTTTTTTCCCAAAATATGCGTCAAAATCTCAGCTATCGGGTCCACTCATCGGCATTTCGATATCAATAATTGTCGACGAGTTTTCTATTTGTTTATAACGAAAAAACGAATTCCAATTTTGTTTATCTGTTTCAAAAATTTGAAATCAACAATTTAAGATCAACAATTCATTTCTTTCTTTTTTGTTATTGTTAGTATAAGTCTGGAACTTTCATTTGCGTAGCCTCAGACCGCTGTACGACCTCCAGATCGCTGAGAATAAACAATAAAAAAAAAACATAAAAATTTATAAACAAATTCACAGTGCAAAAAACTATTGAATATTTTTTGTTCAGATTTTGCACATTTGTTGTATGCAACAAGAAGCTCCTTTAGTTGCAGTATAAAGTTAATGCAATATATTTTTCTATTGTTTATAAACAATTGACAAAACAGCCATTTTAGCAGGTTTTTTTGTAATAACTAACGAACAAATTATCCGATTCGGATGTGCCTTAGCGCACAACTTTTGTTTAAAACTTTTTTACGGGAAAATAACAGCTTTTCCTAGAGCTCGAAAAAAATTGTTTTTTCACATCTTAATTTTTAAATTAAAAATGTTCCCCAAAAAGGAAAATGAAACAGAAAATACTACCTAATTACTATTATCATTCTGAAGGTTTTTACGTAATCAGAAGTCTACTAACAATAAATGTCAATATCATCTAGTTTTGGTTTCGATTTGCTCCCGCTTTCCTTCAACATCTCTGATATTATGTTGTCTTCACGTCCGACTTTTCATTAGTTTTAGAGTTAATTCAATGTCTTCAATGGTAAGTTCTGGTAATTCCTCACGATTAACGTTAATTATCCGTTTTTAGAGCTAACCAATTAAGATAACCATTCTTCAGACAGAAAAATGCATTACTCTAACTACAACCCAGAAGGTGTTCGAGAAAAAAACAAGTTCAAGCTATACTGGAATCGAGAAGTGCTGAACAGACTTTGTATGCGAGCAACACTAATCGTATCACCATCTTAAACAACAACCTAGGGAACAAATATAATGAGAAGATTATAATATACCATGACTTAGAGGTACGAATACACTGACAATGATAAATCAATAGTATTAAGACTATTTCCAAAAATTCATTAACATCTAACAGTGTTCAACAGCACTCTCTACATAACATCAGTAAATAAGCAAGATCCCAAAATAAATTAAAGAGCGATAACATTGAAGGGTCCTCCAAAGAGCTCAGTTTTTTCATATCCGGGGGGAGAGATACATAATAATAACACAGACCCTGCATTAATTTAGTACATGAAACATTTAGGTGATGCCATTTCTTACAAAAATCTAGAGGACTGGGAAGAACAAATACTCAAACAATGGGGAATGAATAGAGATCAGACAACCTCCATAGTTCTATCAACAACGAGCATAATATTAAAAAGTCTTCTGCAAATTATCAAGGGACTGTACCTTAATGAACACCTTACTAAAACTATGCAAAAAAACAATATTACTTGCGACCGCCCGAATTGTTTGAAAGTTTTACCCGAATACAGCAGACCACAACGTCACACTGGGTCCTATAATACTGAAATGGCTTCCACATAGCAAAATTTCTTTAATATCCAACGATTAATTTATTTCTATTCCCTTTCCAAGTTTTTTAAAACAAAACCAGTCAATGTAAAAAAACAAAGTAATCTCACATCTAAACACCAAAGAGCTCAATAAATTTTCTTACAATCAAAATGGCATACCATCATTGCGATCGTGGACATATAAGCTAATATAGATGTTTTAATTCTCTACCAAAATTTAAGGTCAAAGTATTGATTAAAGAAATAGTTTTCTTTACAATTAAAATGAATATGTAGTTTTGTTGTGTAAACAGTGCGTTAAACTACGCATTATACACTTTTGGTTACAGCAAAATAACAAATCCTTGAGAAATAATTCTGACATAACTATTAATTATGTACATATATAGACAATTTAGGTTATACCATGCATAGACAGAAATGCCAGATAAGTAGTTTTTTTTTTTTCAAAATTTACTCAAAACCGAAAAAAATCCTCAGCACTTCCCTCCAAAAGTCTGTGGAAAATCTGATAAATATGACCACTTCCTGGAGAACTGTAATGAATCCGAGAAATTTGGAGAACTTCGAAGTCAGGGAATTGAAGTATGGACTCTAGACCAGGGGCGGATCCAACCTCTCTCTTGGGGGGGGGGGGTGATATCACAAAAGTACAGTATGACAAGAAAAACAAATTGTCAATGGGGGAAGAGGAGTGCCATCAGCATGCACATTCCTAATATAAAGGGCAGAATCAGTTGTATTTTCCTGAACTCAAAGCTCGGGGGGGGGGGGGGGGGTAATCGCAAGCATACACATTCCTATACTCTATTCTGATAGTTCAATTTAATTTCTGTCAGTGAACAGTGTGTGCTTAGTGATTTATCTTGTTTGCGCTTGTTTTTACACGTTATTTGAGATTAGTGAGATATCCAAAAGATCGGCTTCCACCATCGTTAAACCAGGGCATTTTTTCCTCGACGAAAAACTTATTACGATGAATATTGACGCCTTAAGATATCAATATCTAGATAATAATGTTAAAAGCTCTGTTGAGACGTATTCCGACATGACAGGAGTTGGAAAATCTACTAGGAACCGAATACT
Source organism: Diaprepes abbreviatus (assembly GCA_034092305.1). NCBI lineage: Eukaryota > Metazoa > Arthropoda > Insecta > Coleoptera > Curculionidae > Diaprepes > Diaprepes abbreviatus. The sequence continues at coordinate 2,545,848 of JASJET010000018.1, read as the reverse complement.
GAAGGAGAAAAAACGATTAGAATTGTTAGTACTCCCAAGCCACATTCGATCACAGGCAGACGAAAAACCTCTTGGGAAGAAGAGATGAAAACTGCAATTAAAGGGGTTGTACATAGATTTTATTATGAGAAGCAGATTCCAAACGTCGACAAAATTCTAACTAAAATCAATGAAGATCGTGATTTACCTGAAATTAAAAGAACTGAACTCTGGAAATTGCTCAAAGAACTTGCTGTGAAAAACCAAATACAAACTCTCTTCTTATAGATTGTCCGGAAACTGTCCGTTGGAGAAGTAAATATCTCTCTGAAGTAAAAGTAGAGTAGCTAGAAATAACACAACTTACATAATTAGTAATTTATCTAAACTTTTGAAAGATTTTTTTGAATAAAGTTACTGCGGAAAACTGGGAAAAATCCATGTAATAAAAGAATAAAACAAAATGTGAAATCTCGATCTCATGATCGGTGAGATAGAGGAACCAATTATAATTAATATGAGCGAAGTTAGTTTCACTAACTTTGATTAGGAATTAGATACGTAATGTTTACCAGTGTAAACACAATTTAGTATTTAAATTTTTGTTTTTGTTTATTGTTTAATGTTGTTTATATATTTTTTTATTTTTTATGTATTTTTATTTTAGTGTGTCCTATTCTTTAATTTTATATATATTTAATTCCAATTAGTTGTAAGTTTTTTATTATTGTATTTGTGTAGAATTAATATGTTTATCTTATTTTTTTGGGGCTATCGAATTTCCATATAATAAAGTAAATTAAATTAAGATATCAGTACAATAGAAATAAAAATAAGTAGGTCTAATTTTAACTGTAACATAGAAAAACTAATTACATGTGAATCCCTTTTTAGTGTTTAATTGTAATTCTGTTTAACTTTTTATGTTTTTGACAATGGATATTTTGTAAGTATTTAAATTATAACTTAGAATTTTTTGAGAGAATAAGGCTACGCTTTAGTCTGAACGTGTCTAAAACGGTTTCTATGACAAAATTAAAAATAATAAAAATACAGTTGTGATTTGTGTTAAATATATCAAAATTATCTCTATTTTGTAAGGTATGTGAATTATAAAGAAATCATAAGAAATAAAATAATATTATAAAAACTTTTTATTTTAAGTTTATTACTGAATTAATATTTTATGCCATAAATACTTAGTGATAAAATAAACCTCCTTCCGACGCCTAGGACAAGGATTAAAATCCTTTTTAACATTTCACACTTCCAAATATCTACTGTTATCCAACCCAAATAGTCCATTATTATAAATCGGTATTTTTGATTATAAAATTTCTAACCTATTCCTATGAAAAATATGTGTCTTACAGATTTTGCTAAAGACACCGGACTAAAGAACACAGGTAGTTTGCGAAGAAAAAAAGGGTAAAAAATGATTTATTACTCTCTCTAGTTCTTGAATAAACTATAGTATAAGAGGGAAAATCGGGTCTATTTTCCTAAACTCAAACCTCTTGGGGGTGGCGAACGCCCCCCCCCCCTGGATCCGCGCCTGTTCTAGACGTCACAATATCATCTAGTAACTTATTTTAATGTATCCCGCTACTGGAAATTATGGAAGTAGTAACTTGATCCCTAAGTAAAAGTAATGCAGCAAAAGTATTTTTTAAAAACATAAGTTTTGTAACATATTCGATTAAAATAGCTCAAAAAATCATAGGAATCCGTGCTTTTTCACGTGGAATTCTTCCTCATACTGTACAAGAATGCTTTATAATAATATAGAAAAAAATAATTATCTAAAAAAATAACAACTAATAAAGTAATGACGTTAGTGTGAACTGAATGAAAGGCAGAGGAATTCCATTACACAATTTCTTACATTTACAAGATACGCTTATCAATCCTGTTTACATGCATACAGAACGAACTGTTTATTTAAAACTTTATGTAGATAATGTTTTGATCTTCTACCTGATAAATTTTCAGGTCAACGAATTCATTGAAGAAATGCCTTTTCAGAGATAACACCATTTAAAAATGGAACTGGAAATATTTGTTTTTATTATTTTAGAACGTGAACTACGCATTAAATTTTTGTTGCCGGAAGAGTACAACGGTTGTTGAAACCTTGAAAAGTAGTTTAAGCATATCAGGAAATAGGAAAATATTAGCGAAATGATTCATGGAATTTTAATATTAACAAGGAATAATTTAATAATTAACGGATAGAAAAAACAAACAGCTGAAAGGTAAGGTTCTTCATCGTCTTCTTTGTTCTAAAATACATGAATAATTTTTAACCGTTCATAAGTTTATAGACCAGGGCTTACCTGTAAAATATGGGGGTTTCGTGGATGTGAAATGGAACATGGAGATTTTTGCATGAGAGCCTTCAGAATAACCTGAATAACGATAATTTTGATATGCGTCATTTCAAAAAGTTGGGCAACATTGTTTTTATTAATAAAAAAATAAAATTAACGAAAAAAAAACGGTTTTTTTTTTCAAATCTTCTCTCGTGTAACTTTGAAAGTATTCATTTTAGAGGAAAGTTTAAGAGGAAAAAAAGTTTCGTAATTAAATTTGCCATAAGATAGGGTTGGTCGGAAATCTCAAAATATATTTCCCTTATTGCAAAATAGCAATTATTAAAAAAAGATAAAAAAGCAGTTTTTTAATTATTTTTTTTCGACCATTTACATTTCTCTGAGGACCTTTATATTAGAGCAAAGAAAACCTTATGCCATGATAAAATAACACGCTAAAATTCGTTACGATCGAATAGATAGTTTTTGCTCAATAATTTCACAATTCGATTTCGTCTACAAAAAGTGGCCATTTTTCAAGTTTGTCTGGAGTCCAAAATATCACGTTAACATATTTAATTTTATTTTCAACATATGGGAGGGAACTCAAGTTTTCCAACGCTTTTATCAGAATCAAAATAGGATAACCCTCAGGAATTGTTTAAAGACGTTGTTGATATTTTTGCTTATAAACAAATAGATTATCTTGGCGGATTTTCATTGGTTTTTATTCTGCAATACATGGTTTAAAAGTACTTGGAAAGACGTTTCTTTTTGTGAAAAAAATTTCAAATCCGTCAATTAGTTTCCGAGATACAAACTGTCAAAGTTGACAGCCTGTTACGATGAATCTATCTGGTATTCTTGCCATCTGAGATAGTGCTTTGTCTTTAACTGTGTTAGAACAGAGCACGTTTATCCTTATAGTACAAGATTTTTTCCGTTGGTTGAGAGCTAAGTTTCTCTTATATAATTGTATTTTGAAATGCTTATTGAGAAATTAAAAACCGTTAACATGGCTACAAAACCAGCAAGAGATGATACTGATGTTCTTAACTTCGAAACAGTCATTAGAAAATGGTTTTTATTGTAGATATGCATTTTGCGGTGAGACACAAACAATGAAACTTAATAAAATGGTTTTAACAGATGTATTGTTTGTCATATAAACAAAAATGCAGGTGGCCAAATACTTTTGAGCGGTAGTGTATGTGATTACAATATATATTCAAATATTTTAACCCAATCGAATAAGCGCGGGCGAAGCCGCAACGGGTAACTGCTAAATAAGTGTTTTCAGTTTAAAATAATATTAATTTATTGAGGCTTGTATATGTTCACTCAGATGACTTGGAGTATAGAACCGAGTTTTTAAAAGTTATTTTTTCTACGAAAACAATTAGTTTAAATTAGAAAAAACACAAGGAAAAGAAACCTCAATCTGAGAACCATCAAAATGGATGGGAATGTTATTGAGTGGAGGTCAGAAGACAAACATCTGGGACCGACCCTAGATAACAAACTCCTCTGGAACAAGAATGAAAAAAAAATAATCAACAAGGCTACAAAATCCTTGATGGTCTGTAGAAACTTTGCGAGAAAAAGATGGGATACAAACCCAACAATCTTGCAGTGGATGTACACTGCAACAGTGACACCAATCATCGCATATGGAGCAGTGATCTGGAGCAAAAGAACCAGTCTGGCTAATACGAGAGCTGACCTCTCGAAAGTTCAAGGAGTGACCTGTGCATACGAGGTGTGTTCAGAAAAAAACGGGGATTTTCGTTTTTTGAAAAAAAAAATATTTATTCATTCGTCTACATTACTGTTGTCGCCTTCAAAATAGTCCCCATTAGATTTTATGCGCTTCTTTCAATCCTCAAAACACTTTTCAAACGCGATCCCTGGTATAGCCTTTATTTAGCTCTACAAGCAATGCGCTTTTAATGCCATGAATGCTTATAAAACGACGCAATTTCCATTCGCCGCTGTTTTTGTTCAAAATTCAACAATTTTGGAACAAATTGTGCTACCACGCGTTTCATACCCAAAACATTCGAAAACATTTCATGGCATGAACCAGTCAATATGCCAACATCATCAGCGACTCCTCTGATTGTGAATCGGCGATTGTTCATAACCATTTCTTTCACTTTTCCCACGTTTTCATCGATTGTTGATGTGCTGGGGCGCCCGGGGCGTTCGTCATCTTCAACGTCTTCACGGCCATCTTGGAAACGCTTATACCACTCGTAAACTCCTGTTTTACTCATAACAGACTCACCATAGGCCTTTGTTAACATTTCACACACTTTGTTACACTTTATTTAATTTTTTACGCAAAATTTGATACAAATTTTTTAACTCATTTCTTTTAACAAACGAAAATTGCCGAGCTCATAAAAATACGTCTAACCTTAGCGGCTGCCATGGACAAAGTAAAAAATGAATACAGCTGAAAATTTAATCACACTTCAGGGGCATGTATATCAACATAATAAAAAAAATTGACAATCGGACTCTCCAAACCCGCGAAATTTAAAAATTCCCGTTATTTTCTGAACACACCTCGGTTTAATCGAGGTAATGAAAACCCGCCATTGAATTATTCCTAAACCTCACATCTCTACATATACTTCTAGAGAATATGGCGAAGAGGACAATGTCTAGGATGATTAGAGATGAAGTCATAAAACGAAGGGCCAATCTCTTATCCAGAAATCAACAAATCTGGGACATGCTTCAAGATTAAATTGGAAAAGAAATTCCACTTTGTGAGTCGTAAAAGCGAATGGGACAGAAACACCATTGAAAAACTCAGCAAGAAATCCACTATACGGTATACAGGATAAACGATTATGGAAATCACAAAAAATGCGTATAGGCTCCTGGATTATAACATCATGGAATACAAGGAATCAAGAGATCATCATCGAAATAAATAAACTCGAGATTGACATCTGTGCACTATCAGAACTAAAAAAGAAAGATACAGGCAACACAAAATGCCAGAAATACATACTTTTCTATAGTGGCAAAGAAAAGAACCAGCGGGCGCACGCTGGGGTAGGACTACTAATACATGAAAAGTTTGAGAATCACATAGAAGAAGTTCAATATATAAACAGCAATATTATGTACATCCGTTTAAATTTTAATACGGAGAATCTTAACTTTGTAAGCATATATGCGCCAGACATGACTACGCCCAAAGAAGAAAAAACCACCTTTTTCGAGGAAATCCAAGAAGTAATAGACAGATTGCCAAAAAAATCAAAAACTTTCATAATAGGTGACTTCAACTCTAGAATAGGGAATACTCCCATTCCGGGTATAACGCACAAATTTAACGAAGAGACCATTAATAACAACGGAGAAATGATAATAAATATATGCACACATAACGGGCTTCGTATAAATAACACCTTTTATAATCACAAACAACAGCACAAGTATACTTTTGGCAACACGAGAGGATTCAATTCGACAATCGATTACTTCCTAACTAATAGGGAAATCCTTCCAAACCAAATTCTAGATGTAAGAACCCTAACATCTGCGAACGTCGGAACAGAACATGTACTGTGCAAATATCGATTCAAAGCCAACTTCCAAAAGAAAAAGCCTCCGATATACATCGAAAAGTTTAACATAAAATCGTTCAAGGAAACATCAACAAAAATGCTATACCAAAATAGGCTGGAAGAGAAATTAGCCCTAGATCCAATAATAGAGGAAGATAGTCCTAGTGATGCTTGGAACAAAATCAAGATAAGTATAATTGATAGTGCAAAAGAAGCACTCGGTACTAGAACAACAAACATAAATGGGAGAAGAAACAACAAACCTTGGTTCACTTTAGAAGTAAAGGCATTGGCACAACAAAAGAAGGAAGCATACTTAAAATACAAAAATATAAGAACGCAAGAAGAATACTCAGCATACAAAGCCGTGAAAAATAGAATTAATAACGCAATTAAAGACCTAAAGGAAAGGTTTTCCACCGAAATGGAAAGGAATTTATACGGAGGGCAAAGGAAAGCTTGGAACGTAATAAGAAATAGGGAAAAAAAGTCAATGAAGAAGTGGTAATCAACTCTATAACAGCAGAAAACTGAAAAGAATACATGCAGAGCCTTTACAATAACCAGGAGTATAATAATGAGGACATCCAAATAGATTTAGATAAGGTAAAACCGATGATGGAAGACGGGAACATAAAAATAGAAGACGTACACGAAATGCTGATCAAACTGAAAAATTGAAAAGCTCCGGGAACCGACGATATTTCCAATGAAATGCTTAAATATGGGGGCCTTGAACTAGAAAAAGCACTAACAATACTATTCGAAAAAATTCCATCAACCTGCAGTATTCCAGAACAGTGGAGGAACAGCCTGACTATACCCATCTTCAAAAAGGGAAATAAGAATGACCCCAACAATTATAGATCAATAACACTACTAAACAGTACAAGCAAATTATTAACAAAAATCATGACTTCAAAACTAACGAGTAAAATTGCAATAAGTGAAGAACAACACGAGTTTTGACATAACAGATCGACAGTTGATGCGATTTTCATTATCCGACAAACTACTGAAAAATCGATAGAAACCTCTTTTCATCTGCCTAGTGGATCTTAACAAAGAGTTTGATAGAGTTCGTCTTGCAAATAATTCAGGAAAATAGCGTTAACCACAACTATATTACGGTAATTGAAGAGGTAAATTAAAAATAATAAGACACGCATAAAGACACAACAAGGAGTAACAGAGGAAATACCTATCATGACGGGAATACGACAAGGCGACAGTATGAGTCCATTTCTCTTTAATTTAACTATGGACAAGATAATTCAAAATGTAAGAGAAATCAATGGAGGATACAAAATGGGACGAAAATCTTTAAAAATCTCATGTTTTGCCGACGACGCCTTACTGTTGGCAGAAAATGAAGACGATCTGCAACGACTACTATACCGATTCCAGACCACATCAAAAAATTTAAATATGGAAATATCTACAGAAAAGACCGAAACGATGGTAATTTCAAAAGATCCTGTTAGATGCAAATTGGTGGTGAAGAACCATCCTATCAGACAAAGCATGTCTTGGGAGTTGATGTATCAAGCAATAAAAATATATACCAGGAAGTCAGAGCACAGGCTAACAAGGCCCCAAGGATATCAGGATGCCTGAGGGACATAATCTAAGTTTATGTTCACAGAGAGCATAGTACGTATCTACAGAACTGTGATAAGACTAGTACTGACTTATGCATTGGAAACTCGAGCCGAAACATCTAAAACAAAAAGTATGCTACGAACGGCTGAAATGAAAACGTTAAGAACAATCAAAGGAGTAACTCTAAGAGATCATATAAGAAGTTCCGAAATAAGGGAAGAGCTCAAGGTGCCTGATGTGGTACGCTTCATAAGGTCGAGGCGCAGATATTGGAGGTACCATGTGGAGAAAATGGGCGACGATCGATGGGCAAAATGGGCTAAGAACGAGATACCAAACACTAGAAGACCCACTGATCGACCTCCAAAACGATGGCACGAATGTTGAACATCAACATCACAGGAGACTTAATATAGCAGAAAAACAAGACATCGTCTTAAATAAGAGGAAGAAGAAGAAGGTATACAGATGGTCCCAGAACAACGGAGGGAACTGGAATAGAAGGGTATGGATCCGGCACCAGAGGCTGTGAAAGCTTGGGTAAGTTACCAAGCATTTTCCAGGTAGAAATATATGCCATTAGGATATGTATTCAATTCATCAAAAATATATATATCACGGCCAAGAGATTGTCATCATGTCGGATAGTCAAGCAGCCATCAGTGCGCTGAGCTCTCAAATTATCAGCTCCAAGATGGTCTGGGAATGCCTAGAGGAATTAAATGGTTTGAGTAAGAATAATAAAGTCACCGGGATAGAGGGGAATGAAATAGTAGACAGGCTCGCGAGGAAAAAGGCTGAGATACTATTTCTGAGGCCAAAGACTTTCTTTGGAATCAGTAGCACCGAAATACTAGAAGAACTAAAGATAGGAGAAGAAAATAGGAGATCTAATTAGTGGACGGAGGTGCAAGAATCGAGACAAGCGAAGATACTTCTTGGGAACTAAAACAAGATATTCAAAAAATGCATAAGCTTAAGTAAAAACCAACTCAGAATTCTGACAGGGGTCCTGAAGGGGCATTGCCACCTGAAGGGATCCCTCAAGAAGGAGAAGAATGCAGATTTTGTGAGGAGAAGGACGAAACCTCTATTCATATCCATTCAGGGTGTAGCGCTCTAGAAAACCCTAGGATGCGGTTCTTGGGAATACACCAAATCGAAGAAGGGGAGCTACCCACCTTGAAGCCGTCCAACATCCTAAGGTTCCTGAGGGAAATGGCATTGGAGGACCTGCTCTAGCCGATAAGGTAACTCTTACGACTTGGCAGCAGTAGGGTGCCACAATAGATCTACCAAGTCGCAGTGTACAGACCCCAATTCTACGCACATACATACAAAATTCAAAAACCCCACCCTTATCACTATCATTATACAAAAGTTTTTTAATATTTATACTTTTTTCCTAAATATTAACGACGTTTCTGAGAACGAAAAACTCGATCACAAAAATGTCGTTACCCAATCTTTACTTTCTATTTCGGAATAAACGAATTCGAGGAAAACATAATTTTAATATCACAAAAACCTGCAGGTGATAAATCAGCCTTAAATATTATATTCTTTAAAATTTAAAATTCTTAATTCATTTCGTTAATAAATCATAAAGATATATCTTATCAAAATGGTTTCGGTTTATGAATGTAAATCGAAAATCTCGTACCATAAAATCGTAAATTCGTCACGCTTTTCGCCGTGGCGCCATCTATATAAAACGGTCGTTACCTGACGGGTTTTTATGCGATTCATTCACGGAATATTTTTATAAAAGATCTGGCGAGTAACGTTAAGTTATGATTTTGTGAGATATTCTAACATGTTGAAGATGCATATGAAAACGTACTTGTAAAGATCATTTTTATCAAACTTATTATACAGAGTGTCCGGAAAATAAATCTACAACGTTTGATGACCAACTCCGATACTGTTTTGTTTAGTCAGTAGAAGACATCAAAGTTTTATAGTCCAAGCCATAGCCTATCCAGGAATGTTGGGGGCAATGTAAGAAAAATACAAAATAGGGGCTAAGAAGGAAGTGGTCAAAGTTGGCTAAAACAGGTTTTTTGAATCCGCAAGCCAAGGAACGCATTTTGGAAAAAAAAAAAGTTTCAAAAAAAAGTTATAGAGATTTTAAAAACCTACAATTTGAGCTTTTGTGCGATCATTTTCGTCAATTTGTTATTGCAAAAATGCCAAAAAATTGGCCATTTTTTTTCATATCAATATTTTATAATAGTAAATCGGAATCGATTGTGTAAATCACGGGGTGCTTCTGCAGAAGCTTCAGCATTATGGCGTTCGTGGTTTGGCTCATAGATGGTTTTCATCCTATCTATCGGGAAGGTCACAGGTTGTGAGGGTTGGCGACAACTTCGCTACCTTGTCTGGTGTGAACCAGACCACCACCACCTCAGGGATTGGTGCTTGTTGTATGTTAACCATTTAACAAATCTGAACATACGGGGGAGTTTTACGCTCTTCGCTGATGATACCACCCTTTTGTGGCACTCTAGAGACAGTAAAATGCTTAAAGATACTGTAAATATTGATTTGCATAGAGTTCTGAATGGTGCAACTCGAACTCGCTTTCTTTTATTGTAAATAAAACTCACATATTAACATTCGGTTTTGCATTCAGCAATCTTTCCTTAGACAACCAATTGACAGGAAATAAAAGTAGTACAAAAATTATTGGGATGTTTATTGATTCTAGGCTTAAATTTGAACATCACATATTGGAACAAAATAAAAAGCTGGCTTCGGACTGTTTTGCGGTTGGGGTGGTGTCTACTGAGCTTAGTAGTGCATCTGCGAGGATAACTTACCATACATTGAGTCTCATCAGAGAAATGCTATGGCGTTTTGGGGTTTTTGCAGCTAGCAACTCTTGAATTCTGTACTTGTGATTCAGAAAAAGGCGCTCAGGTACTTGTGTGGAGCCAGATATAGGAACCATTGTAAGCCACTGTTTGTACAGCAACAAATTTTAACTGTTGTGAGGTTTCATGTCTGGTTCATCGCAGGTATGGTGGAGAGGGCAACCTAGAGTCGTATCAGTGTGTTCCGTACAATACAAGACAGGGCCTGAAATTTTATTTACGGCTCCCGATTCCTAAATTAACGCTGACTAAGAGTTCTATCATTTATCTTCTTCTTCTTCTTCCTCTTGTTATAGGCTTACAGCCTGTTTTTTCCAACTCAATCATTCATTTCATTTGATGTTGAAATCCAGGACTCTCTCTATCTTTTAGGTGGTCTACCTATTGGTCTTCTGGTTTCCGGTGTTCCATCTCGGGCGATTCTCGCTATCCTATTTTGCGCCATTCTTCCTACGTGCTCATTCCAAGCTCTTCTGCGCTTCCGTCCCCATCTTACTATATCCTGCATTCCATGTTCCTCGCGTATTATTGAATTGCGTATGTGATCTCTTAATGTGTATCCCGATATTCTTCTTAGTACTTTCATTTCGGTAGTTCTTAGAATTGATTTTGTTTTTGTGTTGTCAGCTCTCGTCTCTATTTCGTACGTCATTATCGGTCGAATACAGGTCTTGTAGATTTTTGTTTTTGCGCCCTTGCTCATGTATGTTGTGCCATATTATATCCGCCAGACTTCCTGAGATTCTATTTGCCTTGTTTACTTGGTTTCTTACTTCTCTTGTTCTGTCTTGGTTTGCAGATATCTCAACTCCTAAGTAATTAAAGGTCATGAGTTGTTCTATTGGTTTGTCATCCACTACTAGTTTGCATCTTAAGGGCACTTTGCTTATTACAATTGACTTAGTTTTATCGATGGATATTTTCATGTTGAATTGCTTGCTTATGGTGTGGAATGCAAATAGAAGTCTTTGGAGATCGTCTTCATTTTCCGAGACTATGACGGCGTCATCAGCGTAACATATAATTGTTATTTCCCAGTATTCATTCTGTACCCTGGTGCCGCTCTTTTGACGTTCTCAATTATTTGGTCCATTACTATGTTAAACAGTAATGGACTCAGAGAGTCCCCCTGTCGTATGCCCGACGCTATCGGTACATCCTTAGTTAGGTTGCCGCTTACTGAGATTTGTGTTGTGGTGCTGGAGTTTAGCTGTTCAACTATGTTAATTAAATTGTTTGGGATGCCTTTAATTCGCATTATTTGCAGAATATCATCCAGTCTCACCCTATCAAAGGCTTTAGTGAGATCTATAAAGCACATAAAAGCCGGCTTAGTAAATTCAATTGATTTCTCTGCTATCTGTGTTACGATGAATATGGCATCTACTGTAGATCTGTTTTTGCGGAAACCTTACTGTTCTTCTGATATTCTGCATTTATGAAAGAAAAAAATATATAACCACCTTGATTTGCACATCGATTGATGCCTTATTCATTGTTCCGGAAGAATCTGAAATGTACTTTGGTGGGGAGGCCATTTTATAGTTTGGAGGAGTGTTATGCCGACAGATTTTAGTGTTCAGGGTTTTGCTTTGTTTTGTTGGCCTTTTATTGAATTTTTCTATGTTATTTTTAATAAGTTTGAAGTTGGATACCAACATTTGTCTTTTTATGATAATGTTTTGAATTGTACATACTTTCTATTAGATGCTTAGCTACATCTGGTCGGATTTTAAAACCATAATTATGTATTACTATTGTTTGTTAGATTGGTTTAGTTTTAGTTGGGTTTGTCAATAAGATTGTATAGATCTTGGACAATAAAGCATTTTTAATAATAATAAAAATAATGATAATTTGTTGCTGAGATATTGCTATTTGTTTATCACAAGACGCAAAATGTTGATTGCCATAACTTTTTTTTTTGGGAGGACATTGTGACAAGGTTCAATCTCTTCGTGAAGGCCTAAATTTTCGTATCTTGTTAGGGGCAAATAAAATAATTAATCTTCAAACCTTTAAACATCGCTCTAAAAAACGGGGTGTGCCATATTCATAATTTTTGGAGCTATCCAGGATAAAAAAAAACACGGAAACTGGTCCAATCGGTGCTGAAATAGAGCGAATTTTTCAGAGCACTGCTGATTTGAAGCTGCGAATTCAGTTTTCTCGCGCGAACGGAAACTCTATATTGCTTTATAAAAAAAAAACACCCCTTTTTTAAAAGCGATATTTAAGGGGTTGAAAATTAATTGTTTCATTTGCCCCTAATAAGACATGAAAGTTCAGGCGTTCACGAAGAAATTGAACCTTTGTGGATGTCAAAATGTTCACTCAAAAAAAGTTATAGCAATTAACATTTTGTCTGTGTCTTGGGATAACAAATTAACAATATCTCAACAACAAATTAATCGATTTACTATTATAAAATATCATTTTGTTAAGAAATATGAGGGTTTCCCTTTAAAAGCAAAAAAGTACAAAAAAAGTTAATTTAAATAATTGATATGAAAGAAATAGCCGATTTTGTGGATTTTTTGGCCTTGTTGCAATAACAAATTAACAAAAATGATCGCACAAAAGCTCAAATTGTAGGTTTTTAGAATCTCTACAACTTGTATATTCAAAAAACCTGTGTTAGCCAACTTTAACACCCCTGTATAGGTCTCATCCATCGCGAAATTTACGTCACTATATTTACCTATGGCAGCCATTTTGCATATTTGCTTAATTAATGTTTTCTTTTTAGTTAGTTTTTTCAATCTCCTTTATTTCAGAAACCAAACTGAACTAGAGCCAATTTAACACTATAACATACTGTAGCATCCAAATAGTGCATCTGAGAACACCCAGTTTATAGGCTCCCATAGCCACTATGGTTTTTAATGCTTCCACTCGACCATGACAACTTTCGATTTAACCGGAGCTTTACATTTTTTTAAATTCCCATTTAAGTGACAATTAAAAATATATGGAAAAAGGTTAAAAACTAAAAACAGCTGTTTATTCTAATGATAAAAACTGCATATAACGTTCGTCCCCAAATTTTATTTAACTGTCGGATTTCCGTTGTCTTTATTTTAATAATTACTATCACACTTCGGCTAGTTTATGTTACAAATGTAAAATTTTACCTTTAACACCCCAAATAAATAACTTTTTGGTACAAAAAGCGGTTGCAATTAATTGTATTTATAGACAAGTTAACTCGAACCTGATCGACAATTTAATTTTGTGACGTCAATAAAGTGAGTAGTTTAGTTCATTAAAAATCGCAAAACTTAACATGAGGCAAGACTGACTTCAATGAACAGTAGTTTGTATCAAAATACAAATACAGAAGTAAATATAACTATTAAATCATTCACCAAATTTTTACCTTTTTCCTACCGCAAATAAATGTTTTTAATTTAATTAGCTTTTTATTAATGGTTGATGAATGATTCTGGATCACTAAAAAAATTTATGTTTCTAGATCAATAAAATCGAATCAACGCAGGAGATTTTGTTGTTTACTTCAAAGTGATTTCATTTCATTAACAATATTCGTTCATTTAAATGGAATAACACTTATTCTTTGAATTAAACAACTGGACACCCGAATTGCTTAGTTCTATATAACTAACAAATTTCTACCTCTTGCACGCGAACAATAGAGTAATGATAAACCACTAAAGATTAAATTGTATCAATCAAACACTTTCCTAAAACACCTTTAACGAAAAGTGATCATGTTAAAAACTTATTATCATCAAATCTAGTAAATAAATAACCTGACTGTACAGTTTTCAATCACAACTTGAACTATCAATCAATCAGTTCCACTAAGAAACCGAGATCAACAAGACAATAAAGCAGAAAAACTTATTTGAACGTCGAATTCAAGAAAATAAGACTAGCCTGCACACTGCATTTGGAACGTGATCTCGTTATACCACCCCCCCCCCCCCCCTCACGCTAATTAGCTTAGGCTTAGGACACATTGATACTGTCATCTTGGCGGTAGGAGAAAATTATAAAGGTGCCCTGAAAATTTTAGAATTCGGATAATAAAATTAACGACTGAACAAAACGTTAGAGAATGAAATTGATTTTGAGACTAAATCTATTCACATTACGAGGATGGTTCAATAAGTTCTCGGTCTGAAACAGAGAGGGCGCTAGTAGGATCAAATAACTATAATATTTTGTAAGCATTAACCTTGAGATGACGCCCTGCGAAGTTTCAGATGTTTGCGTTCAGTTGCTTGTTTGTGGCGATCGAGTGAACACATAAGGAGATATTTTGTGAAAGATGGATAAAACTGAAATTCGAGCGGTTATAAAGCATTTTGTTTTAAAGGGCTTAACTCCTACGGACATTAAAAATGAGTTAGATTCTAGTTTAAAGGATTCTTCTCCTTCGTTTTCGACAGTAAAAAAATGGGCTGCTGAATTTAATCGTGGTCGTACATCAATTCAAGATGGTGAGCGCTCGAGACGCCCAAAACCGCTACAACTGACGAAACTGCCACAAAAATTTACAATGTCATACTTCATGACCGTCAACTGAAAGTACGAGAGCTTGCTGGTATAGCAAACATCTCGATAGATCGTGTCCACTACATTTTACATAATGTTCTTGGCATGAAAGAGCTTTCTGCGCGATGGGTGCCGCGTTTGTCAACAGGTGACCAAAAACGCCTTCGAATGAACACTTCGCAAGAGGGTTTAGACTTATTCAGCCGCAATCGGGCTGAGTTTCTTCGACCTTCTATAACTGTAGATGAATCCTGGACTCACCATTACACGCCAGAGACCAAGCAGCAGTCTAAACAGTGGGTGGGGGCAGGTGAAAGTGCGCCAAAAAAAAACAAAAAAGGTTCCGTCTACTGGAAAAGTCATGGCAACAGTTTTTTGGGATTCACATAGCGTGGTGCTTACAGACTATTTAGAACAAGGCAAGACGATCACCGGGGAGTATTACGCTTCACTATTGGACCATTTGCAGCATGTGATTAAGGCTAAACGTCCACATCTTGCCAAAAAAAAAGAGCTCTTTTATCAGTTGCTCGAAAACTCCATGACCTACGTTTCAAAGTGCTTCCACATGCGCCATATTTTCCGGATCTGGCTCCCAACGATTACTTTCTCTTCCCAAACTTGCAAAAATGGCTCGCTGAACGAAAATTCCCTTCAAATAACGAGGTCAGACCAGCGACAACCGCTTATTTTGCAGAGTTGGACAAATCGCATTATACTACGGGGTATTAAAATGTTAGAACATCGTTGGTCTAAATGTATTGAAGTACAAGGGGAATATGTTGAAAAATAAATAAAAACATTTTGAAAAATCTTTAGTTTTCTTTATCAGGCCAAGAACTTATCGAACCATCCTCGTAGGAAGCAGCAAACTCTACGCAGACTTAACAAATAAAAACAGAAGTAGTTAATTCAACGAACTTACAAACTTGACACAATTCACAAAATTGATTGTTGATTACAGTTTTCCAAATTCTTCAGATTCAGCAGATTCTTATTTATAAGCACACCTCATACCAATATTTGACATAAAATTAGTTCCCCAAAACGCGTTGATAAAACTACCTAAAAAAGTAATAGTCTTGCGTTTTTCAAGACACTAGTTTTCGGTCCAAGACGCGATCACCTCAATATAGGGCCCAGTTATTTATGAAAAATTAACATTTATGGTTTATATTTTATTAAACAAATATAGAAAACTCCTCGACGGAAAAGACGAAGTTAAGGAATTATCAAAATATAAAATAACTTTTTCATACTGTATTTGCCAACTTTGTTATCTAAGTTTACATCAATACTTCCGAAACTTTTTTAACAACTCTATACTTCATTACAAGATTTCCCAGGCGTACAAGAAAATATGAACTTTTTCCAGATCTCATCACTTGAGTTTTTCTGTAATGTTATGAATTATGAGTATTATTAGCTTAAGCTAGATTGGTTTCAGTGCGAGACCATGGACGATTTAAGGAACTTTTTGAAAAAATAGGAACCAACGTCGGACGTTGAATAATAACTATATCAGATACTCAAGATGGCGAAATTAGAACGATCACAAGATTTGTATTAGTTTCCACGGTATTGATATTTTTGTTATTCTTTTAACACCTCCGACTTCTCCAAGAAGCAAGGCTGCCCAGAGGGCATTCTCAGTGTGAGAGATTTCGATCTAAATTGAGTTGGGCGCCGATCGACTTTGACCAACCAACGGCGTGCCGGTCTTTCTTAAACGAATCAAGGGTGAGTTATTATTGGGTTTTTGGCCTTAGGCCCTTGAATTACATTTTAACTCGACGGCGTTTAGATTGGAAACACCGTAGCGGTACGTTTTTGTTGCCATTTTTGGTCAGTTGGGCGAAGAGGATCCAGTGGCGCATCTGAACAGCTTTCGCATTTATTCCTTATTATTCAGTGAATAATACTCGGGAAAATATTCAAGGTGAGACTCACCAATAACTAGTTTTTAAATTTTGATCTATTTTTTCCGGCTATTTTCAGAAGCTACGCTTTTAAGGCTACATTTCATTCAGTCAATTTAAAATATCTCGTTTTCACCAGCAGGATAAGGGTAATCGCTCTGGTAATGCTAGCTTGCTTAGTCCAGAACAATGAAGAAATTTTTAAGTACAGGCATAAAAAAATCACCTCAGACTTGGACTCGAGTTAGTTACGACATAGAAGGAAGCAGTACCCAAAGAACTGCTCAAATTAATATCGTGCAAATGTACTGTAAAATGTGGTAAATATTGTGTATTCAGACAAGCAGGCGTAAAATGCTCAGTTGTTTATTGTTAATTTTCCCTTTATAGTTGAATGAATAAATGAAAAGGGGTGCTGATACTAGATCACCGATGCCTAGGCCTCCATTGGGCCCTTTACATCCCACCATAGCTGCAGGTTATTCGAGGCCGATCGCCTTTGCGAATCCAAGTAGCTTTGTTAATTGAACTTGTCTACCTGCTTCCGGTAACAAAACTATATCTCCGAAATATCTCTGTCTCAGTCCGTTGAATGCTGGGCACTCTCTGAGGACATAGTCAACAGTTTCATCCTCTTCCAAACACCATCTGCACGTCGGGTCGTCTTCGACACCGATTCTATGAAGATGGTCAATCCCACCACAATTCGCAGCTCTTTCCTTGCCAAGGAGAGAAGCTCCTTAGTACGCCGTGCAGTAGGCCCAGTTATATGTTCCATAGCACACCTCATTCCAGGAGCTCACCTCCAGGATTCAATAAATTTGCTTTCAAGCAATGATTTTAATTCTCTTTTGCCAATAGCAATTGGGATAGGTAATATTGGTTGGGGTCCATACGGTTCAGTCGCCGAACCCAACTTTGCCAGACAGTCTGCTTCCTCACCCTTGCACTCAGACACCAGTGGCGAAGTTACGACACTGGACTTCAGTGCTAATATCGCAGCCTTACTGTCTGAGCATATATTTGTTACTCTTTTCCTGTCTATGTCCCCCACACATACTGCAGAATAGCATAAATTACCGCTGTGAAAACTATCGCACATTGTCCGAGAGGGTAGTACTCTCTGACTCCTGTGCTTCTGCCGAATACTCCGGCTCCAGCTCTTTCATCTTGTCGAGATCCATCAGTATACCACCAGGATCCATTTTTAGGATTTTGTTCTTCCTCCCAATCCTCTCTACTTGACAGAAATATCTCCATGGAGAGGTTAGGTTTTAAAAGCGGCGTCAAGTAATCTGTCCGCATGGGGAGTGATGGACACCTCTCCACCGCGCTTTCCCAGTCACCAAAGTAGCCGTTTGTTCCAATTCCAAGATCTCCCAGGCAACTGAGACGATAAACAGTCTTCAGAGCCTCTTTCTCTATGTATAAGTGAAGAGGAGGCAGGTTCACCAGGACTTCCAGAGCCCTGGTGGGAGCAGTCTTCATCACGTTCAATTTTCCTACACAAGCCATTCTCTGAACTTTATCAAGTTGAAAAATGTGTTTGCGCTTTATAGTTATGAATTTTTTTCTTCACTTTCCTCACTACTTATGCAATGTTATGTAAGAACAAAAAATCTTGAGCATATAATTCTGATAATTTTAGTTTTCATTTTATATTGATATCTACAAAATTAACAGAGTTAGATACATTTGCGCAAAACTTGGTTTTAGCTGAAAAACGGTCCCGAAAAACGGCCACAAAAAAAGTATGAGCCAAAAATATTTTTTACCGTACTTCTGAACTCACCTAGTTTTGGGAGTATAGTAAAAAAAATACGAATATAAAAGCAACAACTTTTATTCTACCTGGGTGATTTCAAATGAATTCACCCTCCCGAGAATCAATTACTTTTCTGGCGATTGACTTCGTACTCATAAAAGCTAAATTATTTTGTTTTTTTTTGTAAAAATTTAAAAGGAATATATCAATTTTAATTTAATTTTTTGTAAATTTATTCTGGTAATTAACATACGAAGGATACTACAAAAAATATCTATATAGCCATGAGAAAAACCACTGATTGTACATTGCTTAGTAGGCCAGCGGAATTATCATTTGAGAAAAAATCTAGTGTTTGTAGACTTCTGGTTACGTAGAAACCTTCAGAATGATAATAGTAATTATGTAGTATCTGATGTCTCATCTGATCTTTTTTCGAATTCTCGGAAAAGCTACTGTTTTTCACTAAAAAAGTTTCAAACTAAAGTTGTGTGGTTTAAAAATACCTACAAAATGAGCTAAGGTCCATCCGAATCGGATAATTTATTTGTTATTTATTGCAAGAAAACGTGTTAAAATGGCTGTTTTTTCAATTGTTAATACACAATAGAAAAATATATTGCATTAACTTTATACTGTAACGAAAGGAACCTCCACAGATCCCAAAAATTACCGCCCAATCAGCCTACTCCCATCTATGGGCAAAGTGGCTGAGCTTCTCATACTCCGTAAAATCAGAGACAGAACAGAAGAACTCGGAGTGTTGCCGGAGGAACAATTTGGTTTCGTCAGGGGCCTGTCAACCACACACCAGACCACCAGAGTAGTGCACCAGATAGTATCAGCTTTCAACAGAAAAGTCCACCTAGGCGCAGTCATGCTAGACACGTCTAAAGCCTTTGACAAAGTTTTGCATGACGGCCTAGCAATCAAAATGATCAGGCTGGGCTTCCCACAACACATCACAAAGCTGGTACTATCTTTCCTGTCAGGAAGATCCTTCTCGGTGAGAATCGACAACACCTTCTCCAGACCCAGGACAATGGCTGCAGGCGTTCCCCAGGGATCACCTTTGTCTCCACACTTGTTCAATGTTTACACTTCGGACATTCCCAGGACAACCCATACCAGTTTGAGTCTATACGCTGACGATACAGCTATTACAACGTCGCATAGGAACCTTAGAGTAGTCACGTCAAGGCTCCAGGAGCACCTGAAAAAGCTCGAGGAATGGATGGAAAAATGGAAACTGAAAGCAAACGCGGACAAGATATATATAATCTTTACGAAAATCTCCTGGAGCGACTGGCGATATTTTTCAGTCTGACATCAAAGTTGGTAGATGGCAGGTGCAATATCCTGCCGACATACCTTGAAATTTATGGTTCATATATCAGTTATTTCCTGCTAATGTTGTTCTCGGTCCGATACAGCTCCACTGACGAGATCATGAGGTGATCGAAACGCGTATGGAGAGAGGACCAGAGCGATATTTGCAGGAAATAAACTATTTGTATATATTTTTCATATTCTCTGCCTGAAAGGAGAATTACTTATATAACAAACCTTTTTCTACTTGTGTCAAATGATTTCAGTTCGTTGACTATATTGTGATTTATGAAGTGTAAGTTTTGTAAAATTTAAACATCGCAGTGTGATCAAATTTTGAACAATGGACCATTATTGCCCTAAAAATATTCACCAACAAATAATTGCCGACAAGACGAGACTTCCTCATATGGCGTGGGATTATTTTTTTTTTTTAATAACAAAATAAACACAACTGTATATTCCTATATTTTTAGAGTTCAAAACTGAACTGACTTGTGGCAATTGTTAATTTAAAATCTTTATGGTCAGCTTGGACCAGTTTTCAAGTTTGATGATAATAATGAATATGGGGGGAGGGGGGGTGAATGAAATTATTTTACAAAACTTAAATTATATTTTTGTTAACATTACGTAGCGTGTGTGGACATTGAATTTTATGAAACTGGTTTAAACCAACTGGCCAATATCAACGTCAGATAAATTTTGCCGGGACAAAACTACCTGCCAACAACCGACCTCCGCCCCTGATACGTGATAGAAAGCACGTAAGCCCCAAGACATTCAAAAAGCTTCTCAGCGGTGGCGAGTATACGGCCGCACCTCCGAAGTAGCCGCTTCGGGCCCCGTCCACTTTTCTTCGACCTGAGACAACAACAGCCCCAGGCCACGGCGGCAAAGACCAACAAACAGAGCACCAATTCCTGGAAGGACTCACAGAATTTTGAGTCAAAAGACGGGAACAGAAACTAAAGAGTGTGATTCAAAGCTTCATCGTTTGAAATACTGATTTACTGTAGGTACAGAGCCGGACTGAGAATAATGATTAAGCAAATTATACCACATAATATAAACATACATAAAATTGATCACTAAACGAAGACCTTATCATTTTTTCTAATATTTAAAACAATTACCACAACGTTATTCTTTCTTTAACAACTTTGTTTCAGACAATTTCTATAGTAATAACGTCTAGTGACGAAAAATTTACATTTAATTAATTTTATTGGTATGGTATAACTAAATAACATAACAATAAATCGTTTCCAATTCCAATGGATACTTTTAGTCATCACAGTTATATTTAATACGCTATATGTATCAGTGTACGTGGCAAAAAGCAATTTCAACATCTTTTTTATAAACTCAACTCTGTGTCGCTTAATACCAACTAATGAATAGCATGATATATAGTTGCTACTTACAAGCAGTCCAATTCTTTCATGTAGATTCGCCCAAAACTAATGTGAGACAAGATTATGTTATTGTTGTCGTATTAATTAGACTTCGTGGACAGCTTTTCTCTGTCGGCTTATTCAATTATTACGTCCTGTCTACGAAACTTCCAACACGTCGCGTTGTATTCTTCGGTTATAAACTATAAACTAAGTTCCGTCGCAAATACATTTCACAGTCCTGTCTGGAATTCTGGAATATTTCGAGACTTAAACACAGAAAGATGTGTGTAAAATTAAAAAAGGCGTTTATGCGCAAGTCTCTGAAGTAATTGTTCTGTTAAAATTTCATGTACAATCCATTTTGCAATATCGTTTTGTGTCGCGAGCTTTCCTATGCTGTTTGAAGGATTGTCAGCAATATCTTGCAAAATTTGTTTCTTTACCGACACATCGTTAACTCTAATAAGTATTTTCTTATCATCTTTTACCTGTTTCGTTTAGGCTTCGATCAACCGTTTGAAAGGTTTTTGGACTTGGCAATGTTCGAGCTGGAAATCTTTCAGCATAACGTCTTCTTGCCTTCGAAGAATTTGACGGCGCTTCACCATAAATTAAAGGCCTATCAGCATATTCTGCGCAAGAATATTCTTTCATTTTTAACCGACTTCTAAAAGAAGGAGGTTCTCAATTCGTCGACATGTATTTTTTTTATGTATGTACACCGATTACTCCGGGACGGCGGCACTGAACGTTATGTTCAGGAAGTTGATGCGGTGGTCCCATATTTTTTTGAATGTAAACTGCAGCAGCAAAATCCAAGATAGCGCTGACAATATGGCGGCCAAAAAAATTAATTTTGTCCGATTTTCTCCAAAATTGGTATGGAAGAATTTTCGGGGTCGTACACAACGAATCTCAAATTATTTTTAAAAAATTAAATATGGCGGATCCAATATGGCGGACAAAAAAATTTAATTTTGTCCGATTTTCTTCAAAATTGGTGTGGGGGAGTTCTCGAGGTCGCACATAATGAATCCAAAATATTTTTAAGGAATTCAATATGACGGATCCAATGTGGTGGACAAAAAAATCAATTTTGTTCGATTTTCTCCAAAATTGGTATGGGAGAATTTTCGGGGTTGTACACAACAACAAATTTGAAAGTATTTTTAGAAAAATCAATATGACGGATTCAATATGGCGAACTAAAAAATCAATTTTGTCCGATTTCTCTAAAATTGGCACGGGGGAGTTTTCGGGGTCGAATCTAAAATTATTTTTAAAACATTCAATATGACGTATTTAATATGGCGGACAAAAAAATTAATTTTGTCTGATTTTCTCCAAAATTGATATGGAGGAGTTTTCGGGGTAACACTAAACGAATCAGAAATTATTTTTAAAAAATTCAATAGGCGGATAAAAAATTAATTTTTTTCCAAACTGATATTGGAAAGTTTTTGGGATAGCACATTACGAATCTGAGATTATTTAAAAAATGGCGAATTTGAGATTCTACATCTCTCGATTTTGTCTAAAATCAGTATTGAGGAATTTTTGATAGTGTTAACTACGAATTAAAAATATTTTTTGAAAAACTGAATCTGGCGGATACAAATTTTATATTTTTCGATTTTCTCCAAAACTGATATAGGACGTTCTTGAGGGTATAAATTATGACTTGAAAAGTATTTTTTTCAGGATTCAATATGGCGAATTCAATATAGCGGACTAAAGATTTTACATTTTTCGATTTTATTCAAAGGTGGGACTAGATCGTTTTTGAGGATGTAAATAGCAAATATAAAATTATTTTAATCTAATATTAAAATATAATATGTCAGATGCAATCCGACGATCTAGAAATTTTAAATTTCCGGATTTCATCCAAAATTGATAATAGGGGGCTTTAAAGGGTTTAGATTTAAATAAAATTTTAATTATTTTTTTGAAATTCAATATGGCGGACTAATATGGTGAGTTGAAAATTTTACCTCATTCGCATTTTTTCAGATTTGGTATTAGGGGGTTTTCGGGTTCGTGTATAACGAATATGAATTTAATTTTTTATAACTATTAGGTTGATAAAATACAATATGAGGGACTGAAAATTTTACATTTTCCGATTTAATCTAAAATTGATATTGCGGAGTTCTTGAGGCATATACAAACTCAATATGCAGTATAAAATATATCTAACTAAGAAATTTACGTCTCAAGTTCTTTAAATATCGATATTGGAAGGTTTTGGGACCTATATTACCAATCTAAAATTAATTTGAAATTTAAGATAGTGGATTTGCTATGACAGACTAAATATTTGTTTGACACAATTTCACTGGTATTTGGAGAACTCTTAAGAATCAAAGAATTTTTAATGGTTCATTTTAGGGTGATTTACAACTTTGGCTAAAATGAGTACTTTTTTGCCACCCTGGAGTCATTGCGAGGTACACTAATCTCGATTAGTACTTAGTTCAAATAATTTATGGATACCACAATACCAAAACTAAAAATGGAAAATTAAAATTTTTACAAAAAAAAATTGAACCGACTTCTAAAAGTGCGCTAAAAAGTGAAAAATAACTATAAATTTTTATATAAAATTGAAATTTTTTAAATCGGCGCCAAATTATTTCTAAATGAAATAAATGACTACTAATATATACAAGTTATGGTAAGAAAACAATTACAAATAAAGTATTTTTAATCTGTTAATGCGAATCACATTTTGTCAGGTATTAGTTTCGCGCCGACTTCAAAAAGTGTAATTTTATATAAAAATTAATAGTTATTTTTCACTTTTTAGCGCACTTTTAGAAGTCGGTTTTGACAAGTTACGTCAATAGTAATTCATTATGTAATTATTAACAATAACAACCTGATTTTTACCTGTTTGTGTTTAGATTTAGAACTTTTGAGTGTTTCGCATAAAAGCCGATTTATCTCGAAAACCGCCAGTTTTATCGAAATCAATTAAGAGCACTTTTTTTGAAGAGGAATGACCAAAGTATTTAAAAAATCAGTTTTCAGCTCCGTAAAATGACACCTGTCAAAAATTAGGCCCAACGAGTGTGGCCGCAAGTCAGTTTCTAACTTCTCTAATGATCTAAAATATCTACTGTAGTATGGTTAATGAGTCTTTATAGCTTCTGTAAAATATTAAAATTTTATTAAATTATACAAGTCGGTTCAAAACCGATCAGGCAAATCAGGAAAAAAAAATTAGGGCTCTGTATCTCCATTTAGGGTCACGTTAGGAATTTTTTTCTATGACAAAGTAGGGTTATTTTGATCCCCTCCCCTGTATACTCCCAAGAAATTAGGAGGTGCTTACTGGACACCCTATATAAGTTAAATGAGTGAAAGTGATTTTTTTTCTTTTGGAAAAACCACGCGAGATCGCCAAAAAAAACTTCATATTCGTGTTAAACGACCCGAAAATAGTAAGAATGTAAAAATCATCAAAAAATTCGAAAAATTCAGTGTTTCCACTATTCCGAATAAATACCATTTTTAGGCTATACAAAGTCATTACTGCGATACAGAACGCAAGTGTGCCGATGTTAAGGGTGACCACATTGAGAAATAAATATAATGAATGCCATTTATTTCACCTTTAAGTAAAAAATATTCCTATAATTCTCCGTATACTAAAATGCCACCAATTACAGTGACCTCCGTGCTGAAAAGAAACTCGAACCCATTTGCTTACTGCGCAATTAGTACCGTGGGCATGGCATTGGCACGTCGTATCTTACTATATAATACGTACTGAACTCTTGGGTACTTTTTTCCTTTTCTCCGCGATGCATTGCCATCTTTCATTGCGAAATGCACGCAAACAACTCGGGCCCTAGTTAGATTAGAGTCGGCCGGAATGTACAATAATTATTGTTGATTACAGGAATGGACAGATGCTTTTGAAACGATTAATACACCTGTAGCAAATTACTGCAACGCAAATAATACCAACGTTAAAAAGCGCGTACAAGAAGTCTTAATTTCAAAACACAGGTGTTTACTTTGAAAAATTAACCGGAATAAAAAATTGACTTTAAATAAAGAACAGTCTGTTGTTCAAACTAAGACGTAAAAAGGTTCAATGAAGCTAAAACATCCGGCGAAAAAAATAGCGCCTAAAGATTTGCGATGAAAAACAAAAACATTTATAAGACCACGGCGAAAACCACCACTTCATATAAACTAGAAAGTCAATTTATTTGTAAACATCCACTTCCATTTTGATAAATTAAAGTGAAGGTAAAGTTTATACTCCTCACTAATTATATGCTCTCTTCCAACAAGATTTTTCATTTCATCGATGTCACTGGCAACAAACGTCAAAATATCAATTAGTACATTTTCGAGCAGAAGTCTAGCGTTCCAAAAGTGATCATTAATATGTTACGTACACTGTTAAAAATAACTTTAAATTTAATGTACATTTATTAATTAAATTTAATGATTTTGTACCTTAAATCGTAAATAAGTTACATGTTGTACTTCGAAATTAAACTTTGAAGATTAAATTTAGTTAAAAGCAACTGAAAACATATTAAATTTAATGTATAATTTCAAATGCATTTAATAAACCGTTATGAAATTTATTTCCAGCACATTACCTTAAAATTAATGTGAAGTTTTTTTACAGTTTATAAAATAATACATATAATTTAAGAAGAGTTTTCAGCAAATGTTAAGTCCTTCTTAATTTGTACACTATTAAAAATAAACTTAAATTTAATGCAAATTTAATGTCCTTTCTATATTAAATTTAATGATTTTGTACCAAAAAACGGGAATAATTTACATTTACTTTGAATTTAAAGCAATTCATTCAAATACCAGTTCGTTGTACATTAAATATGATTAAATGGCATCTTAAATTTCAATAAAGTAACTGAAAAGATATTTCAACTTCTGTACATTAGAATTAATTCACATATCACCTAATAATAAAGGAATTTACATTATTATTCAATATATATATATATATATATATATATATATATATATATATATATATATATATATTATAATATATGCAACTTATATAAGACTTTTTGTTTAGTATAATAAAGTTGCTTAAAGGATTCAATTTTCTTATTGTGAGATGTACATGCCTGCAGATGGCGGACACTACCAATGGGGAAAATGTCCACCTTTTCCTAATAGTTTCAGAATTTTTTGAACTCATATTAATGTTGGTGCATTAAATATATGATAACATATCGCAAATTCAATAACCACTGGCTGTAATGTACATAGTTACCTTCAAAAGTTATGATCAAACGAAATCATTTAATTTAATGTTGAATGAATATTAAATTTAATGTACATTCCTTAATTAAAATTTAATGATTTTGGGCCTAAAATCGTGAAGAAGTTACATGTGCTTTGATATTAAAACTTTGTACATTAAATTTAATTGAATGTTACCTTAAATTTAAATAAAGTAACTGAAAACATATCAAATTTAATGTATAATTACATTAGATTTAATGTAAAAATTATTAAATTTAATGCATTAACATTAAGTACATTTAATAAACGGTTTATGAAATTTGCTTCCAACACATTATCTTAAAATTAATGCGAAGTTTTTTTACAGTGTAGTCACAATCAAATATTATTTTGTATACCGCAATATTATATCCGATTCAACCAATCTGTCCATCAATCAACTAATCAATGCACTAAAAATGTATGACGCAGTCCATCACGTTTCAAATTCCGATCGGATTAGGATTATTGTTAAGTAAAAAGAAAAAAAAAACAAAATCCCTGATCAGTAGCGGAGGTTCCTTCCCTGTTCAATTTTAACGAAATTGAAATGAAAATTGGAATATTGAATCCGATTGATTAAATCAGATCTATATATTATGTATGTACAGGGTGTTTTATTAAGGGGGGCCGGGTATCATATCTCAGTAAGTGATAGTCCAGGAACCCTTTAAAGAAAGGGACCAAGAAATTGCTGGAAATATTTAAGTTCCTAACTCTGTCGCTAGGAGGTGTAATTGCTCATGTAAAAAAACATTTTTCTGAAAATATCTCTATATAAGCTATCAAGAAAAATATTACTACAATTCTACATATTTTGCTTTAACATTTTTTGCTGTAAGATGTGAATTTAAGGTAGAAAAAGAGGAGGAAAGTCCACTGATAAAAGTTACCATAAGTTTGGTTTGGCTGAACCGAATTTGATAAACTTGGTCTCGTTTAAGAAAGGAAGGTTTGAAAATTAAAACGAAATGATAGCTATATTAGAATGATTTTCGCGGCCCTCATTAGAGGGCGTTATTTTTCAAATATCTTTTTTTCAATTTTACTCCGAAATTTTAAGTGGAAAGACATAGTTTTTATATCATATTCGAAAAGTACAATAAATTAGCAAGAGAAAATGTAAAAAAATTAATTCAATATCTTCGTTTGTTTCGGAATTATAGCCAGAAGAATAACTGATATCACGTTGATGGGAAAAAGCCATTGTTTTCAAAGGTCCGTGGTCCAGCGTATCATGAAAAATAAAAATATCTTTAAACTTTCCACAAGTGTGCGATTTTTCAATTTTTACTATTTTTTTAACTTATTTTATTTAATTTTTATTTGTTATTTTGTTTCTGTGCACCTTTCTTCCCACTTTATCCAGGCATAAGACTGGTTGAAACCATGTGAGACGCAAGATTTGAAGCGTGTTTAAAGGCCAAAAGGCCAGAACAAGAATAAAAACAACCAACATAACATTATTAATGAAACCTAACTAATAACAAATAGACTTTATAAATGTTCAAAATGGCCTCCGTTGTGCAAAATGTACCTATTACATTTTTCTTAGTGCTGGAAACGGCAGTCTTAATTTCAGGTTGCGAAATCATATTTACAGCACTTTAAATTCTCTGAATCATGTTCGCCCATGTGGTTGGTTGTGTAAGTAAAAAAATACACACTCATGAAAAGCTTAAACTTTCCTTTAAAATCAAAAAAGTATAAAAAAAGGTTAATTTTGCAATAAATAATTGATATGCAAAAAATTGCCGATTTTAAAGGTTTTTTTGGCATTTTTGCAATAACAAATTGACAAGCACAAAAGCTGAAATTATAGGTTTTTAAAATCTCTACAACTTTTATTTGAAACTTTTTTCCAAAATGAAGTCCTTGGCGTATAGATTCAAAAAAACCTGTTTTAGCCAACTTTAATCCCTCCCCCTCTTGGCCCCAATCTATTTTTTGCTGTTATATTTTATGCAGGGTTTGTTTTTATACTGTCCTCAACACGTCTGGATAGGTCTCATCCATCCCGGAATTTACGTCAAAAAAAGCACTAATTTTTACCTATCGCTTGGACTATTTATTCGAAATTTTTGCAATTCAATAAAAAGTATTAAGTTTCAAACTAGATCAAGTGGTCATATTAGTTAGATCTTCTAATGAGCCAGTTATATTATGATATTGTTATAATCTATATTACATATCTAAACAAACAAATCTTTATATACGAAAATTATGGTCAAAAGCCTAAAAACAGTGAAATGGATAAAAGGCAGAGTCACCATTCGAAAATAAACCACATTTTCCACTGTTCAGCAATAAAAAAGTATTTTTTTTCTTGTATTTTTAAGATTGTAAGCTTGATTGACTTAGCGTTGCACTTGCAAATCCATGATTATCAACTTAGACCAGCTTTAAAATTTGGCTCTGTTACTGAATTTGGAGTCCAGGTCTATTGTGATTTCATCATTAATCAAAGTTTATTGAGGGTTACAGTATTTGTGATTTACTGTTTTCATTTTGAACCAGTAGCGTACGGTGAGATAGACAATAAACGCAGAAAGAAATTATTGCAATACCATACAGATAGAAAAAAACTTAAAATGGGGTTGTCGGACTTACATTGTCTTTATTTGTGTTTATTTTTACGACGTTTCGATTAGGTTGTATCTATAATCGTTATCAAGTATAAACATTCAGTTTATACTTGATAACCAACCTAATCGAAACGTCGTAAAAATAAACAAAAATAATGACAATGCAAGTCCGACAATAAAATTTTAGTCAATCTTCAACATTGTCTACAACTTTGAAACAAAAAGTTACAAACGGTCAACCATAATTCATATAATTTCATTTGTTTTGAGTTTTTCCCACTTTTTTTGCGCAAGTTCACGCATATGATTAGCAAATTTGTTATTTATTGCCCTTTTTACCGAAATACTCCCTTCAAGAAGATTTGAATGCTGTGAATGAATGGTGCAATTTAAATGGTATGCAATTGAATGTAAGTAAATGTTTTGTCTTAAGATTCTATCGCATTAAGCATGTTATTCAATATGATTATTCGATTGATAATATATCACTTGGAACTAAAAAAAGAGCTCAAAGACCTAGGAGTATATTTTGACAGGAATTTAAGTTTTAACTTTCATGTGAATCATATTACTTATAATAAAGCATTAGAATTACTGGGCTTTATTATACTCCCTGCAAATTAGATCAAAAAATTGTTGTTTTGTTAACAAAAATGTAACATTGGTTTTTTTGCTGGAATGTGTCATTTTGGCATCCTATGAAACATATCTCGATGGCAACTCTGAAAGCCCTGAGCAAAAACAATGGCGGACCAAAAATGGCCACGATTTTCGGTTTTTTACGTTTATCTCAAAAAGTAAAAGTTGTATCGAAAAATGTTTCGAACAAAAGTAGTAGAGAATTAAAAAACCTATCGATTCATATAATATAAGTTATAGGTGGCGCCACTAGTTATCGAGATATATTTTTTTTTTCACAAAATTTATGGTTTTGGTTTTTCTTTAAAAGATTAACAAAATTCCGATTTAAAATTTAAAATAAACATAGGTATTATCATTTTAAAAAAGTATGTCAAACCCGGAATCTGTGAGTTTATAATTTTCCGAGAAATTCGATGTCAAAGTTGAAAATTCAACCTCAATTTTCCGCTTTCCTAATTAAGATACTATGCTCAATTTTAATGAAAATTGTTTGTATTGTTTTATATTTTGAAGATCTATTAAAAAAAATTTTTTGTTTCAATCGCGGGCCGAGAAATTTTGCAAAAACCAAACTTTGCACCAAAACAATTGCGATAACTTTTCACCGGATGGAGACAAAATTTTTTTAATGCGTGCATTGGATTTAGATGTATCATTTCCGATCTCAAAAAAAACTGGTTTTTGCAAAATTTCTCGGCCCACGATTGAAAAAATTTTTTTTTTAAATAGATCTTCAAAATATGAAACAATACAAACAATTTCCATTAAAATTGAGCATTGTATATTAATTAGGAAAGCGGAAAATTGAGGTTGAATTTTCAACTTTGACATCAATTTTCTCGGAAAATAAAAAACTCACAGATTGCGGGTTTGACATACTTTTTTAGAAATGATAATACCTATATTTATGTTAAATTTTAAATCGGTAGTTTGTCAATAAATGTATCTTTTTAAAAAAAACAAAACCATAAATTTTGTCGAAAAAAAAAAATATCTCGATAACTAGTGGCGCCACCTATAACTTGTAATATATGAATCGATAGGTTTTTTAATTCTCTACAATTTTTCTTTGAAGCATTTTTCGATACAACTTTTACTTTTCGAGATAAACTCAAAAAACCGAAAATCGTGACCATTTTTGGTCCGCCATTTTTTTTGCTCAGGTCTTCCAGACTTATCATCGAGATATGTTTTATAGGATGCCGAAATGAACACATTTCAGCAAAAAAAAAACAATGTTACATTTTTGTTACTGACAAAACTCTATTTTCCATGGAGTATTAAAAGAACCTTGCATGATTTTAATAACATTGCTTGCTTTAGAACATTATTTTGTTCCTATGTTAGGTCAGTCTAGGAATATGCTTGCCAGGTATGGTCTCCTTAGTATGGGCAGTATATTCAACAGATTGAAAGAGTGCAAAAGAGATTCATTAGATTTGTGGATTTCAAAATGGGGACACCAAGTGAAGACATCGTATATGAAGAAATACTTAAAGCCATTAATTTGATACCTCTTAGGAAAAGTAGAACATATATTGATAAGCGCACCTTTTATAAAATTTTGCATGGATTAATAGATTGTCCTGAATTATTAGCTATGATAGACATAAATGTCCCACAGAGAGTTTTGAGAGAATTCAATCTGTTTGGTGTTCCTTATCACAGAATAAACTATGACTTATCATCATCTCTCACTCGTTTTTCAATTACGGCGAATAAATTCGAAAATAATAAGGATGTCTTTAATGATAACATTGAGCTTAAAAATAAAGAATGCACTGTGATATGTGTATCTAATTATTTTATCTATAGATGCTAACTTGTTTTAGTATATGTATTTTATATTTGCCCTCCTACTGTATGCCTCTTTCTTTTAACTTTTGTATTTGTAGGATTATATTATACCCTATTTTATCTATATAGTACATTTTTAAGTTCATATGTTTGTATTTGCCTAATTATCTTATTATTTGTTCAATGTTTCGTTGTGTGTTTCTTTTCATTCGTGTCCTACTAGGAATGTTTTTATATTATACTTATGTGTAGATTTTTTTCCTTTGTAAATGGCGGGTACGTTAATAAACATTTATTTATTTATTTATTTATTTATTTATTCATCTCCTATCAATTTTAATGTGTCTTACAATAGTTAACATACAGATTTAAAATGATGTACCAAAAAGTTTTTAATCTTAAATAAAATAAAATACACCACATGGTAAAAGACCATCGTAAAGGAATCTAATTCTCTTCAAATTTATTTTTTCTTGCTAAATCTTCCCGATAAAAACTCGCTTATCCCTCACACACAGGTAACAGTGGTAACACACTAATAACCTTCCCTTCCCGCCAAGAAAATAATCTCTATATCGTTAAAAGCGAGGAATCTTATTCACCGGTTAGCATGTTATCCTTGTTTAGATTATGCACTTAGTTAAGGATAGGTTACAACTGGATGATCAACCGGTGAATAAAAGAAAGCACCCAATCTGAAGAAGTTGTTTACGATTCGAGTCAACCGCCTTCTACGCCGTAACATCGTAAGAACGAAGGGACTCTTCCGCGGGGGGCGCCGGCACCGGGTTCGAAAGGGGAACGCGGGGCCCGGAGGGGGCCTAGAGCGGCAGCCATTGACCGGGACCGGATGCGACATAGGCAGCGTGGCGGGAACGAAAGAGCGCCAAGAGGGGCTCAAGACAGAGGCGCGCCTAAATGCAAGGAATGTAAACAACACAAGATTAAAGAGGTTTATGGTCTGGATTTATGAAGTTGAGCCAGTTGAGTGAAATGCATTTTATTCTAAATGGGGCCTCAAGAGAAATATAATGTTTGTTTTGGAATTATAGTCTGCTCGTTCACGGTCACATGTAAAAAGGTGTAAATGTTGGCCGTACGTGGTATTTTCGAAAATAAGGAAGACAATTTACATATCATTAATTTTAACTATTAAAGATATTTGTTTGGATAATATTTATCTTCCTAATCTCAATTAATCTACAGCAATGGGAATCTGGTTGATGTATTTATTTCTTCTTCTATTGATCGTGCGAAGAAATTATTCAAGTTTTAGATTTGAAATTCAGAATCAGAATCGAATATAGAAAATTATAGAATTCATGTCAAATAGAATAAATAAACAATAAAAAAAAGTGTACTGCGGGTTGCTATAAATTACGAAACTTACAAATAAATCGTATATCAACCAAAATAATAAGCACACTATTGAGCAAGAACAAACATAAAGATAATGAATATAAATAAAATTAATTTATACAAATATAATACAGTACCACATAAAATATATATATATATATATATATATATATATATATATATATATATATATATATATATATATATATATATATACACCGGGTGTCAACGAATCTATTAGACAAGTCATAATTTCTAGAGTATTATGTGTATCAAAATGAGAATTGGTACAGGTAAATGGTATGTGAAGGGGAGAGTTTTCGCATATTTTCCACTTTCCGGCCACTTCCGATTTCACTGTTCGCATTTTACTTCATCTATTCACGGAGTTGCATATAGTTGTACGTTTGCTGAATGTGATTTAAGCACTACAACGGCATAATGTGGATATATCCACTGCTATTGCATCTCATACGGAGGAATCCGTGAAAGCCTCATAAACATACATACATATATATATATATATATATATATATATATATATATATATATATATATATATATATATATATATATATATTGTAGTTAAAAGGCTATTTCGATGTAATTGTCCAATTCTGATCTAGAATAAAAAAATTCTTTCAAAAGAAACTCCTTAATTAGATATGTAGATCTATGAATAGAACACAGCCCTTTTATCAGGTTGTTTCTCTTAGAGGTGGACGCAGTTGTATAAAGGAGAGCTCCTGAAAAATGATTTCTTTGGACAACTTACTGCGAAATACCGTTCCTCTCAGTACTTCGAAGTCATCCATATCGTTTAAAACCGTAACTAACCACTTTATATATTTGAAGGCGGAATTAATTATAGGAGGAACCCAAAATACATTTATTCCCTGAAATTTTTAAAGACAAAATAAGCCGCAGGGAGGTTAGTATTGTTAAAATTGAGACTGTAGATAAAAAGAGGTTAATACTTTTCTTAAAAATTTTTAGTTTCAAAAATATTTACGTTTTTCGGAATTAACGGAAATACTATTTTCATAGAGTAGTCCGTAATTGATCTAGAATATAATATACAGGGTGTCCAAGAAAATCTGAGAAATCTCCCGGATATGAAAAAAAAACACGTGAAAGGAATACTATAAGTAAATATAAACTTTTTTCGTATAGACCCCCTTCTCGGAGATATGGGCTCCCAAAGAGCTGTAATACGATCAAGTTTTTTACTCATAATTATTGAACCACCAATTTTTTTTAATATGATATATACCAGGCAAGACCCTTCAAATTACTATCCAAGAGTGTTGTAGATTACTCACAGCTACAGGGACGGACTAGCTGTGACACTCATGACCCTATTTTTTTACGCCCTGTACGATAAGAACTATGGACAACGTTTTTTACATACCTTGACTAAGAATTACGTAATCTTCATTCATGTAGCTAGTCCTAACCGTTTTCAAAAAAAACATAATTTTATTTACACTGTTAGTCCCCCAACTTCTGTCGGGTTGAATATGAAAAGGAGGTATTTTCCTCCGTCATCATAGTTTCAATAAAAAGTAAAACTAACTGCTTAGTTAAAAACTAAGAGGGTTCAAAATGGGCTCCGTGAAGTCTGATACACTCGCGGGCACGATGAATTGAGAACTGCTGTACCCGCCACATTAACTCAGCATTGTTCCTCATTGGATCACAATAAAACACGATTCTCCATAGAAGTCCTTCCCTACTATCAACCGGAGTGGAATACACCAAGGTTTTGAGGTGTCCCCACAGATAAAAATCCAACGGTGTTAGGTCGAGAGATCGAGGAGGCCCGGCCAATAGGTCCTCCTCTACCTATTCAACGGTTTGGATAGAGGTTATTTAGGTGCTTCCACACAGCAAAGCTAAAATGAGGTGGTGCCTCATTGTGCATGTAGTACATGCTTCAGCGGGTTAAAAGTGGTAAGTGATCTACTAAATTGTGAAAAGCGTTCTCCATTCAGTCGTGCCGGTAATACAAATGGTCCAATGAAAAAATTGCCAATGATTCCTGCTCAGACATTAATTGACTGGAATTGATGTTGATAATGAGAAACAATAATTGCATGAGCATTTTTATCAGCCCATACATGTGAGTTGTGTAAATTTATGATACTATTTCTGGTAAACCTTGCTTCATCCGTGAAGAGAATAGTGCTAATGAAGTTTACATTATTTCGTTGCTGATCTAATAGTCAGTTTACAAACTGTATTCTACGGGAAAAATCTTCAGGAATCAGTTCATGCACTTTTTTTAAATGATATGGATATAACAGCTGTTCTTGAAGAACTTCATGTACTTGTTTTCGACGTATTAAACTGCGCTGATAATTTTCGAGTGCTCGTTGAAGGAGCGTCATTTACAGCATTTAAAATATTTTCCTCTAATTGCGGCGTTCGTAGTGTTCTTCCCCGACCAGCATCAGTACTTCTTTTCCATATTTGCATACTGAATAAACGTGTATTCCATATTTTGAATTATTTCACAATTAAATTCACCACGAAATCCAAAAATCAGTAAATTAATATCCAGGTAAAGAATCAATATGTCAGCGATGTGAAAGTTGACAATTTTTTTTGTTTTTGGGGCCAATAAAATAAAACGTACATTTTTTGCGAACCTAGGTCGAACTGCAATTCACAGAATTAGATGTTTTTAACTAAAGAGGTAAACTCTAATGTTGGATCGATTTTTTTTTCATCATCATAAGGTTAAAGGCTGAACATTCGATAGGACAAAGATGTATCTTCTATCGAAATACGCCAAATACATGATGTAAATAAAATGACGTTTTTTCGAAAATGGTTAGGATTAGTGACATGAATGAAGAGTACTTAATTTTTAGTCAATAGTTAATGGTATGTAAAAAAAAGTTCTTATCATGGGGTCATGAGTATCACAGCTAGTCTGTCTCTGTAGCTTTGAGTAATTCACAACATTTTCTTGGGGAGTAATTTGAAGGGTCTTACCTGATATACATCATATTAAAAAAAAAATAAAATATACCAGGTGATTCAATAATTATGGGTAAAAAAACTTGATTCCATTGCAGCTCTTTGGGAGCTCGCATCTCCGAAGAGGAGGCCTATACGAAAAAAATTTATATAAACTTGTAGTATTCCTTTCACGTCTGCGAGATTTTCTCGGGCACCCTATATATATATATATATATATATATATATATATATATATATATATATATATATATATATATATATATATATAATTCTAGATCATTTCCGGATATCTTCGGTAGGAGTTACTCTATGAAAGTTGTAAAAAAATTATTAACCTCTTTTTATCTACAGTCTCAATTCGAACAGTATAATCTCAACTGCGAAGTATTTTCTCTTGAAAATTTTAGGGAATAAATGTATTTTGGGTTGCATATTCTTCCTGTAATTAATTTCGCCTCCCAATATATGCAAATAAGGTTTCCGGAAATATTTCTAAATAAATTAAACTGCAGGCTATTCCTCATGATTCTACTTACAATTAAAAATGTTTTTTTTTTGGTACAAACTCTAATATATTTATTAGACCCGTTTCGAGGCGTCCCTTTCTCAAGAAGAAAAAAACAGATCCGATATTAAAATTGTTCTTACCTGTCAGCCTTCCCCGGATCTAAATCCTACACCCGGATACCGAAATCACGATAATAGACGATCACGATAGGCTTCTATTCAATACCTATAATATTTTTATTTTTAATCGTAGACCGGAGCAATATCGAACAATCAGAACCCGGACTTTGGATTGCTTTACAACTCTTTTAAAATTTATTGGGTGTCCGAAAAAAGATCAATCCGTTAACCGTAGATTGTTTGTGTCTTTTTTTCATTAAGTTCTTATTGGAATGAGAAAATCTGGTAAAAAACAATTAATGAACAATATGGAAAGTAAGGGGATCTGTACCCTCCAACCTATCATTTTTCTATGATGCGCACCTATGAACTGGACATCTTTTTTTATGAAAAATTTATCATTTCTTTAACTTTTTTGTCTCTTAAAAATGTTAATTAAAGTCATAGGTTTTCAAACATTTTAATATTTACATTACTGTGTCGATATTTTTATCCAAAAAGGATAATAAATACTGCTGAAAAAAAAAAAAACATTCTTAGGCATTTTTTACCAACGATAACATATCGGTGAATCGCCAAATTTCCATTTTAGATCCATTTAACAAATGTCATTAGTTTTTCAAATAAGTCGGATGAAAAGGCACAAAAATGCGATCTATTTTAGGAAATTCCAATACATTTCCCAAGTGTTTCTCCCGGTAAACAAATTTAACACCTTTATTTCTTCCCCATGTCACCTCTTCGATCCTTATCCAAATTTAGACCGTCGCCCAAAGGAATGTCCGCTGGGGGCCTTAGATCCACATTTAGATTTTGTAAAAGCGTTTAACAGTTTTAGAAACCGAGATTAATGAAAAGAAACGAAAATATTTTGGGTAAGACGCCCGATTATAAGCTTAAACAACGTCGTTTGACTGTCAATAAATATGTCGACATAAAATGGATTCTAATGTATTTTAGGATAGACTATACGATTCCGGAAGTCTCGTAATGAAAATGGAATCTTATTTAATATACTATTCCATCAAATATTAATTAATTAATATCTATTGTTTCATTTGGTTATAAAAGGTGTTTTTTATAGAGGTATAAAACTTTAAGTTGGCAACACTTTTTTAACTGGCGGCCATTTTGTCAGCTGTCAAGTGATTTATGTTTAGTTTGGTTTGGCATTTCAACATGAATAGACTGACGCCTGAACAACGCTTCCAAATTGTGCAAATTTATTTTGAAAATCATGGTTCTGTTCGAAATACGTATCGCGCACTACGTCCATTTTACGGTCAACATAAGCGTCCATCAGAGCAATTATTTCGATTACCTATGGAACGTTTTCGCACCACGTTTACTCTAAATGATAATACGCATCCACAGAGACGTCGTACAGTGCGTACAGAAGAAGTCATTGCTGCTGTAGAGCGTAGCGTAGGGGAAGACCCGAATCAGTCTATCCGCCATCGTGCACAAGAATTGGATATGTGTCCATTCACTTTATGGAAGATTTTGCGGAAAGATCTTGGTTTGCGAGCTTACAAAATCCAACTCGTGCAAGAATTGAAGCCACACGATCACCTAGCAAGGCGTAGATTCGGTGAATGGGCCCAAAACAAGATTGCCGTTGATCCCGATTTTCATAAGCGAATTTTGTTTAGCGATGAAGCTCACTTTTGTTTGAATGGATACGTCAATAAACAAAAATGCCGTATTTGGAGTGATGATAATCCTCAAGTATATGTTGAGACACCGTTACATCCAGAAAAACTAAATGTTTGGTGTGCTTTATGGGCTGGTGGAATCATTGGTCCGTACTTCTTTAAAAACGATGCTGGTCAGAACGTTACAGTTAATGGTGACCGCTATAGAGCCATGATTACTGACTTTTTCGTTCATCAATTGAACAACCATGATGAGCAGGAACTGTGGTTTCAACAAGACGGCGCAACATGTCACACAGCTCGTGCCACAATTGATTTATTGAAGGAAACGTTTGGTAACCGCATAGTTTCACGTTTCGGACCCGTGAATTGGCCTCCAAGATCGTGCGACTTAACGCCGCTAGACTATTTTCTGTGGGAATATGTGAAGTCGCTAGTCTACGCCGATAAGCCCGAAACGATTGATCACTTGAAGGACAACATTCGCCGCGTTACTGCCGATATACGGCCACAAATGTTGGAAAACGGTCATCGAAAATTGGACATCCAGATTAGACTACGTCCAGAAGGTTATCTTTCGAATA
Organism: Diaprepes abbreviatus; assembly: GCA_034092305.1. Lineage (NCBI taxonomy): Eukaryota > Metazoa > Arthropoda > Insecta > Coleoptera > Curculionidae > Diaprepes > Diaprepes abbreviatus. Next base: position 2,507,032 of record JASJET010000018.1, on the reverse strand, counting down.
AAGTAAATTTCATGTCAATTTAAAAAATTCATCTTTGTTTTATTCCATTTAAAAGTTCTATACCTCTATAAAAAAAACACCTTTTATGATCCAACGATAACTTTGAAATGTTTAGGTCCAAATTACATCGTTTTAAGAAACCATCAAAAATATTTTTACCTCAATTCTTTCAATCGAACGACTACATTTAAATATTCGTTTTTAAGATAGGTTAAGTTTAAGTGGCATAAAGAATAAACACATTTCCAGGCAGGAAAAGTTCAAGTCAAGCCTGAAATATTCTTAATTCTCTTGATGAAGCCGCTTTAGCGTTACGATATAAACACTCAAAGCCCGCTTGAAAAATTAAACATTAACAGCCAGATTCACTAAGAATATTTAAGACTTAAATCCGATTTAGTTAACGTGGAAGTTAGATGTTTTAGTCGGCGAGTTAAATTTTGATTATTATATTATTATAAGCAAATTATGTCTCCATATTAAATTGTGCGTTGACTTTTGTAGGTGAAAGATATTTAAATATTCCAGAAGAGTTAAACTATCAACATTTAAGCAATTTAGCTCGGCGGAACACAGGCAAATTTTTTACCAACACAATGGCGCCCCACCACACAGAACCGTTCCATTTAAAAAAAAAATCAATATTTTAGTAAGAAACAAAGAAATCTATCTCCACTCCAAGGTGATCAAAATACGTATTGGGAGAAGACCAGAGTAGTATTTGCAGGAAATAAACTGTTTGTATATATTGTTTCCTTTTCTCTGACTGAAAGAATAGTACATTAAAGAACCGTTTCAGTTACAAACTTGACTGTCTTAAATTATTTTATATGAAAAACGATAAAAAATATCGTTTATTGTAATCCAGTAACAATGGTAATTAAAACAAATAACACTCTAACAGAGGAAATCCTTCTATCCATAGGAATAAGACAGGGTGATAGCCTAAGTCCAACACTTTTCACTGTAATCATGGACGAAATCATTGATGAGGTAAAAATCACAAATATTGGATACCCAATGGGACACAACACCGTTCAGATTACATGCTTTGCAGACGATGTTGCCTTGACAGCAGATAGCGAGGACAACTTACAAAGAATGCTTTTCCATCTCAATCGAACAGCCAAACAGTATAATATGAAGATATCTGTGGAGAAAACCAAAGCAATGGTAATAGCAAAAGAACCGGTAAGTTGCAAACTAATGGTTGATGACAAACATATCGAACAGGTTGGGAAGTTTAAATACCTGGCAGCACATATAACAAGTAACAGGGCAGTAACGGAAGAAGTACGCACACAGGCCAACAAAGCGGCCATGATATCAGGCAAACTAAGAGACATAATCTGGAACAATAAACATATGACGGTTGAGAGCAAAGCAAGAATTTACAAGGTCTGTGTAAGACCGATACTGACCTACGGCACAGAAACAAGAAATGAAACCACAAAGACAAAACAAATTATGAGAACCACAGAAATGAAAACGCTGAGAATGATCACGTGAACAAGTTTAAGAGATAGGATAAGAAACGCAAAAATACGCGAGGACAGCGGAGTGGGGGATGTTGTGAAGTGGGTTCGAAACCGTCGTAGGCAGTGAAGAGATCACGTGGAACGAATGGACGATGACAGACTAGCAAAAACCGTGATGAGAGAGAAACCAAACACCAAACGGCCGCCTGAACGGCCCCCCAAAAGATGGAGAGAGAGCTGGATTTCGACCTTATATGAGGATCGACGAGGCATTGTATAGATAACAAAACTTGGTTCTACCTAGAAGAAGAAGAAGAAGAAGACAGTGACAACGATAGAGGATTGTTCGAAAGTTTATTTCCAGATTCAATTGGAGTTCCTCCCGCCCATGACGAACTAACTTGGAGAAGCGAAAAATTTTTGGAAGTACAGGGGAGAAATTTTGAACATTTATTATAAGCTGTTTCCCTGTATAGGTAACGCGTTTAGCATTCTTACAATACAAAAATGTTAAATTGCCAATATTGGTACACTAGTATTTACGGGCGTAATACCTTACAACAAAGTGGAAACAAAAATTAATTAATTAAAACAAACCAACAGAGTATAGTGGAAAGCTAGTAATAGCCCCAGGGAGCAAAAATGCATGCCGAAGAGTAGGAGGGGTTATTCAGGGTGTTACTGCATCAAAAGCTAGGCTGAATGCAGAAGCCTTCCAAAATATTATTAGGAACTAGCTTCCAACTTTCCTCCCTAAAGATTAGCAATAAACATCAAAAAAATACAATTTTTACATATTTTCAAAGATTTTAAACACCCTATAGAACCAAAAACGCATTTTAAAATCAAATATAAACGTAACCGATTTTTTTCTTCACAGCATAGCGAAGCCTATGTTAATTAAGGTAAAGGAAAAAAAAATCCCAGTACACACATATGCTTCCCCTAAAACTTTCTCTTTCAATTTACAATAAATATACCACCGAACAAAAAAAAAGGGCCGTTACGCAATCAAACATCTTTCAAAAAGCTGCCAATCCGAAATAGAACCGAATAAAAAAAAAATGACACACCGCCGGTTCGCAGACGTCCTGTAAGAACATCTTTCGGGGTCCTTGCACCCCAAGATCTATTTTGGTATGTCATCAATTAAATCGTTCACCTTTTAAGGGGCAAAGAGGCCTGAAAAAAGAAATACGTACCAGAGTTAATGTTGCAGCTTGCCCCGTGCGCACGTGCTTAATACCGTTTTCAAGGTAAGAACATCTGCATCGAGGCCAAAAACCTTGTATGGAAAAAATTCCAGGCCGGATGTGAATTTTTCTTGCCTTCTTACACCCGTATGGTGTTGAAAAATTAAGATATCAAAAGATAAAGGTGAAAAATTAGGGATACATTTCGCAGCTTTAAGGGGTTTCCTATCTTGAGTGATTTGTTGATGAAAGTTTAAAAGTTTTCGGATAAAATGATAAATTTAAACTCGAAACTGATAATGGCCCCGATATTGCTGAACTGCTGTTATTAATAATAACATGCCTGGCAAATGCAGAGTCTAGTCTCTAAAACGAAATAGATATTTAGATCGATAGAATTACATTTTGTCCGTTTATAATATTTAAATACATTATAACAAGGTTCATTTTTTCCTATAATGAATTAGCTAATAATTGTTCAACACACACACACACACACACACACACACACACACACACACACACACACACACACATATATATATATATATATATATATATATATATATATATATATATATATATATATATTACACTTCTAAACACAATCCTATGGGACCGAAATATATCTAAGCAAAACAAAACGCTCATTTATAATACTATTATTAAAAGCATAGTCACATACAGCTCTGAAGTCTGGCAGCTAAAAGAAACCTCTGAGAAGACACTGTTAGCCACTGAAATGGACTTTTGGAGACGATCGGCTAGAAAATCCAGACGAGACAGGCAAATCAATGACCGTATCAGAGAAATAATAGGAGTCACTCACACAATAGATGATATAAAAAGAAAATAATTGATATGGTATGGCCACATGCAGAAAATGGCAGAGGAACGTCTACCTAAACATTACTAAGCTGGATACCTGAAGGGAGAAGAAAACGAGCGAGATCAAGGAAAAGCTGGCCAGAAGGTATGGAGAAATGAGAAATAGAGATCTAGAGGATGATCAATGGATGGACCGAGATTGCTGGCGTTTAGGCATCGGAAGACGGCGTAGAACGTTACAAACCGATATATATATATATATATATATATATATATATATATATATATATATATATATATATATATACAATACCGAGTAATCAGAGGATGAAGAAATACAATGAACTGGCCCACGGCCATTGTCTCTTCTTTCATTTTATTTATAAAAAGTTAAGACAATAATTTGTTAAAAAAGTTTTTTTTTTTTTAAGATAAATTTAAGAAATATTAAACGATAATATTTATTTTAAAAAATGATATAACGCAAATCTCTAAGATTAAAAAAACAACATGGTGACCATATTTTAATAGCTATTCATTTTTTAAATTAAGTCATTTTGGCAAAGTCCTGGCATGGCGTGAGATTAATGCTTTGAAGGTGAAACCGACACCAGCTTGCTTATAATTTCTGTCAACCTTTGTAGCTTACAAATGTCTCTTGTACTTAACGGAAACATGCTAATAAAGACAATAATTCATACTGTAAATCCGAAAGTTGGTGCAAACACGGATTATTGCATCTTACCGATGTAACAAAAGAAGTTCCTGACAAAACTAAATTTCTATTGGATTGAATCTAACTTTATTGAGTACGTTTTCTATTCGTAGTTTATATATTTCATGCAAAATTATCATATATTTTTGCTTAAAAATGGCACGAGAAACTTTCTGTGCTTGTCATGACTGAAAATCGAGAAAAGGGAAAAACATGTCTCTTTTTAATTCTGTAAAAATCTTTTAAAGCAAACAACTGAATACTGTCAGAAATGGTAAGACCAAGAAAAAAGTGATGTACAGGTCCAAATTATATATATATATATATATATATATATATATATATATATATATATATATATATATATATATATATATATATATATATATATATATGTTTCATAGCGTTCTACGCCTTCCGGTTCCCAGTCTCCATTGTTTTCGGTCTTCCCAATCCCCTGGAAGTAATTTTCTTTCGGACATGGCTCGGTTAATGCCCTTAATCCAGGTAACTTTTGGTCTTCCTCTTTTTAATTTTTCATTTGGTGTCCATTTTAGGATTTGCTTTGGTAGACGTTCGTCCGTCATTCTCTCCACATGTCCATACCATACCAGCTGACGTTGTTCGATTTCATCGAGAATAGTTTTCTTTACGCCCATACTCTCTCTAATTCTCTCGTTGGTTATCCGTTCGATCCTTGACTTTCCGGCAGATCTTCGCCAAAAGTCCATTTCAAGAGCCAGCAGTTACGTTCTAAAGTTTTATTTATCTGCCATGTTTCACATCCATACAATACAACGCTTTTAAATATTGCATTGTATAAAAGATGTTTTCTTTCCTTGGAGATGTTTAGTTGACCATAATAGTGAGTTTAGGCATCCGATAGCTTTTTTCCCTTTAGTTATTCGCTCCAATATTTCTTCTTAAGTTCGTCCACTTTGACTGATCTTTGTTTCAAGGTAGGTATAATCAAAACAAGATTTTACTATGATATTGTCATCCACTTCCAAATCTGTTTCTTCTCCACCGATACACACATATTTAGTTTTACTGCCGTTGACAGTTAATCCCCACTCTGCGTATTCTTTAAATAGTTTCTTCCTCATAAATTTGAGGTCTTCTTTATCTTGGGTCACTACCACTTGGTCATCTGCCAAATGAAGCTTATATAAATGGGTGTCATTATTTAATTCTATTCCCATTCTACTGCATGATCTTCTCCAATTCTTCATTGAGGTAGATTTTAAAGAGAGTTGGTGATAGACAACATCCCTGGCGAAGGCCTTTGGTCACAACTCCTTGGTTCCCGAGTATATGGTGTTGAAGTGGATTCATTTAGAAATAAAAATGCCCCTTTCGAGTCTATAGATCTGTTCGCCGGGAAGCCATAATCCGCTCCTCATCTTTTAGTTATATGCCGTGGTTAAGTTAACTAATAGTTAACTTTACTTAGTAAAAGCTAGTGTAACCGATAAGAGGTTATGCGCAAGATACAAGATTTCAATAAAGTATAATATAAAATGGTAAAACATTTTAAATTACAATGTCACATTAAATTACAAAAATATTTACGGTAATGTTTTATTTTAGGGGGATAATTATGAACAACCCTGTAGATATCACGATGATTTCTTAAAAGATTGAATTGAATCTGGTTTAATGTTGAGAACATGTGCAAAGTGCATTGGAGGGGGCGCGGTGCGACGCAGGGCTTCCCGAAGAAAAGGAATTGACGGCGGCAGCCGACTGAGGGACAGCTGCGGCCCGTGCCATCGGCAGCTGATAGTGGCGGACATCTGGTGCCCCCTTGCGCCCCCGCACCACACCTTTAACCCATCATCGTCAAAAACGTGGGGATTAGTTCGGATTTTGGCAAAGTTTGGGTAAACAAGGTGCAAAATGATGCTCACAAATACCGGGAGCGATTCAAAAATTTGTGAAGTTATAGCATTCGAAATAAACAAATAGTTCCGTAATGTTACTAAAAAAAATGTATCACGAAACTTGAAAAGGTGCACAATGGCAATAATACCTGAAAAATTTTAAAACATCAATAAATTCCAAGTTTAATTTTTTGGATTCCGAAGGAACTCTTACAGTTTCATAATGGCCGTCTGTACATCACAGCCTTATAGGCAGTACGTATAAAAATTTGAATTTTAACTTACTCTTTCCATCCTTTCCATTAGAAAGGTTGGCAATCATTATGGCTATTTTAACCTTCGGGGTAGTTGCTCTAAAGAGCTGCCTAGAGCTGAATCCAAAATGTTCTCTTAGGTTTCTTAGCCTTGACATCCATCTTCTTGCCACGCCTTTACTATGTATTCTCCCTTGGATTATAAGTAGTAAGATGCTGTATTTTTAGCTATGCATTATATGTTCGAGATATTTCGGTTTTTGTTCCTCGATTGAAACCCCAACCTTTCTGTTTTCCCACTACTCGCAACACTTCAACGTTTATAACCCGATCCATCCACGATATCCTTGGAATCCTTCTGTAGATCCACATCTCAAAGGAGTTAATCCTTCTCAATCTTATCGTCAGTGCCAGCATCAATTGTAGCAGAGAACGTTTTTCTTTCTTATGAACTTGGTGTGCGCTTTTTCAATCCTTATTTTTATTTCTTCTGTGTAGTCATTAATTCCTGTTAACAGCGTTCCCAAGTAAGAATAGTTTTTCATCCTCTGATCTGCTGACCTCCAACCCGTAGAATATCGTTGGCATTGTTGTTTTTACTAATATTTATCAACTTAGTACAGGGATAGTCCACTACACCCCAATATTTTATTCACTAGTCTAATCTAGATCTTTCAAACTATCAGCTATTATTACTATATCGTCAACATATCTGATGTGGTTAATCACAATCTCATATACCCTTATGCCGACTGTTTCAAATTCCAGAGCTTCCACTATGACTTACTTGAAATAAACATTAAATAATAAAGGTATCCGTATGCATCCCTTCCTAACGCTTCTTTGTATCTCAACTTCCTCGGATACTCCATGTCCAATTCTTACTGTTACTCACTGATTAAACTACAGATTTGATATTAATCTGATATCCCGTTTATCAAAGTTTTTGTTCTAGAGATTTCTATGAATATGTCATGCCTTACATTACCAAAAGCTTTGTTGCAGTGTAAGAAACACACATAATAGTCCCGATAAACATTAAAGCATCTCTGAACAAGCCCACTGAAAGAGAATATGCCTTTCTTGTACCCGTAACGTGATGGAAGACGAATTGTATGTCGCCAATATCCAACTCCATTAGCAAATGTAGCATGTACAATTTTTAAAAGGGGATGAGACTTATCATTCGGTAATCACTGGATTCCTTTGAATTCTCTTTCTTTGGCAAGCATACAAATGTTGGTGTTAACATTTTTCAAGGGATAATTCCTGTTGTGTATATTGTGTTAAGCAGTTCCATCACTATATCTCCTCAAGCTCGCTTGATATTTGACTTAGGCCAGCAGCTCTATTAGCTTTCATCGATCATAATGCATATATGACTTCTTTTTTCAGTTATGTTGAGTCCTATGTCTCCGCTCTGGCTTTATATGGGAAAATTTCTTTGTCTCGGGTCCTGGAAATTATTCTTATATATACTCCTTCCGCCGGCATAATTTCTATTCTGTCCCCATTATAATATTTCCATCTTTGTATAAAAATATATTTGAATGCTTCCGTCCTCCTACTCCAGCTAGTTGTTTGCGTTTTTGTGCAGGTTCAAGTTGTCGTATTTACCCTGCAAATCTTCTATTTCATTAGATTTTCCAGAATAATATGCCCTTTGTCTATCTTATTCTCCTTTTGGTCTGATTTTGCAATTTTAGATACTGGGTCTCATCACTGGTCTTATGTTTTCTTCACTTGTCCATCATCTTTGAAATTTCGTCTTTCATCCAGTCTTTTGTATCTGGTACTTTCTTTCTTGGTTCTATAATTGATTTTTTGAAGAACTGTCATTTGCGTTTTACGTTATTTTTTTCTAATGCGACTTCACACTGGTGTCTTACCAGGTTTGAGTACATTTCCTGTTTTAAGTTTTTCTCTCATTTATTCTGATTTTAATTTCTGTATATTTAGACTATCGTTCTGGTGATTTTTATGTATATTTTTTGGTTGAAGTTGGAATTTATTTAACAATAACTGATTATGATCAGAAAATACGTCAGCAATGGGGTATGCCTATACTAATTGGATTGCGTGTCAGTATATATGTTTTACTAGAATGAAATCAATCTGGTTTTCGATTATGTTGTTGTCATTATTAGCTGGTGATTTGCATCTATATAAGTGGAGTTTAAGTAGTCTGCATTTATACAATTAGTTCCATAAAAACTTCTTGATTCATATTTGAACTGTTTGGGCCTGGGTAAGTCCAACACTCGAGGTTCTAAATATTGCTAATATTCGTGAAGATTTTCAAACATATTCATAATGCATGCGAAATATCAACGACTCGAAGCAGTTTTTCTCTGCAGACTGCAGGACCAAAAAATATATGAAAAAGTTTGTATCTTTCGTACCTAAATGTATGAAAAGGTATGATCGATAAAAAAATGTCGATGATGTTCCAACACGTGTATCAAGATAAGGTACTTTTCAATCAGCGACAAGAACAAAATATTTTAGCTCAAAAAGAAATACTATGCGATGGCAACTTGATGATAATGCTAATAAGTGGGACTAGTCGAACATTATTTTTTACTGGCAAATCTTCAATTGGACGGCGCAACACAGAATTGTTTAGAGAACTAGTTAAATGTCCTGTTAAAGTGCACGTTTGGGAATACTTCCCTCTGCAAGGATTTTGGGTTATTGTGTGTTTTTATTGAAAACCTGAACGCAGCAAGAATAAAAAGAATTTATGAAAAATGTAGTTACTTTACATTATATATCGATGAATCATATATCAAAACCATGCTCGGGAAATGGTCTAATCACTGGTGAAAAGGAGATCAAAATCGTTAATACTGTTTAGTGAATACTATGGAAGAAATCGAAGAAAAACGTCGTTTCTTTTTAACTCCTCAGAATAGTATTAAAATCCCATAAAGAACTGATTAAATTATCCGCATAAACTTCTCACATTAACGTATTTTTATCAAAAAGCCAAATCTAAAACCAAACTTTCGAATATGTCTAACAATAGACATAAATATTTCTCTCCCCCAAAGGTATTTTCCAGAATAGCTTTCACCCAAATCGGTAACAATCCCGCCTTTTTTCTCCGTAAACCCGAACACCTTTACAAATGGTTAATTTTACCCTCGTGCGACAAGAGTGCAATCACCCCTATTTTTTCGGTTCAAGTTACCTCGAGACATAGGTCTAAAATAAAATAAGAAAAGAAACCGTGGCCCTAACCGACTTACAAATTAGAAGGAATTCCGGAGGAGGAACGAGACCCCTCTGTCTTACGTTTAGATAATTCAGTGGCGTATCACAAGTTGGAAAATTAAAATTTAAGCACAACTTAACACATACAATTTAGAATTAACTTAATAACAATGATAAAAAAGTTTTATACATTAGGTACATTAGTCAGTGACAACTTTGAGACTTTTTTGAGGCAAAATCCACCGTAAACTCAATTCTTCTCGAATCTCGATAATTTTTTTAAACACAGTAAATAGAAATATTTTCGCGATCAACCTGACCTAAAAAAAAGTCATGAAACGTGAAATAAATTCCTGGAGTGTTAAGTTAGGAGTCGCCGACTGAGATGGACGTTGTCGCTTTCCCTGTTCAAATAACACGAAATATAGTGTTTCACCAATGCCAAGACAACACAAAAAGTGTTATTATTGTATTGTATTGAAAATTTGTAATAATTCATTGTCTCGTATTAGTCTTGCCTTGAGTTAAACTGAGATAAAGCTTGTCTTGGTTTTAATTATTTAAAATATATTTTGTTGCATTCTTAATATAATTATAATGAATTTAAAATTAAATTATTATTAACCAGCATCTTCCTTCTCGGTTTGGCTCGAACAGTATTAAATACACGCCAGTATACTACATATGCATGATCGCGTATGCTCAATAACACCTAGATACAAGGATAGAAGTTTGAAACGAAATTGCGAGATGACACGGCCCTGATTCTGTAATAACTCCGATAATATGGTCTTAAAAGCTCCCATACATACATAACCCCAAAAATATCTTCTTACTATGACTGATCATTGTTTTTGAAATCCGAAAGCAAGCCAAAATTTTTATCAAGAATGACTATTTCTCGAAAAATCAAAAATATTAAGTTTAATAGAATGCAGTATCCCATCTGTGGACACACTGTATATTATTTTATTTGCCACACAAATTACATGAAACTTTGCTTATGTCAACCTTCTTAAAATAATTCCAAACAACTGAAGAATTTACTGCAGACACATATTAAGGCACTTCGCTATTTTTCACTTATTAAATTAACTGAACTAAATTAAATAAACACATGCTATTCACAACAATAACATTAACATCATCTAACATAACCTCTCGTTTCGACTTTGATAATTTATCATAGACAATGAAGGCTGCATTCGATTTGTTGAATGCAGCCGGTATTATGTTTCGTTTCAAAACAATAATTACCTACAGAAAAAGAGTGGAAAAAGAATAGTATTGTTCAAATAATTTTGCGATAATATAGTTTAAATAACTGGCAATCAAAATATAGTCCTTAAAAATATTAGTCGTAAATATCCATATTTCCAAAAAATAATATCTATATTTTATCTGATCTGCAGTACTTTCTGGTTTTCATGCTGGCATTACGTTTATCGATCGTGGTTTTAAATTATTGATTCTTTTATATTTATTTATATTTTACAAGTTTACATGGTATTTTAAATACATTTAAGAAGACGAATAGATGTTATGTACTCGATTGTAAGGAAAATTAGTCATACGGTCGGACGGTACAAGACGGTTAAAATAGCAGAAAGTGATTTATCGTGAAAATTACATACCCAGTAATAATAGCAATTTCCCAGTGTTATCCAAATTTCTTGTTTTGGGAATGTAATAAGTAAAAACGCTTTTATCTGGCATATATCCCAACAGGATACAAAATGAGCGACACTGTTTCTTTAAAATTAAATATACCAAGATTAAACCAACACAGGGTACCAAATAAATTTCCCAATTGTCCAAAATCATTATCCATTTAGCTTGAAAAGACAAAATGTAAAACTGGTACTAAAAATGTTTAATCCTTTGATGATTGAAGGCTGACAACATTTGGACAAAGATGTTCCTTATTCCCAAAATAAAAAAATGTCTGTGTACATCAATGATGAAACACAAAAAAAATAATATTATAGTACCCAAACTTTTAAGAAATTTTGCAATTTGAAGATACACAAAATCTTTATAGGCGGATTCACTAACACGATTTAACTTTAAAACCGTCCTAAGTTGACAAGAGAGAACTTAAACTGACAAAAGAAACAATAAGTCAAGCAAGTTTTAAACCCTAAAAATACAAGCATAAAAAAATCATTTTGTTTTGTTACTGAACGGGCAAAAATAGAGAATTGTATTTATTTTGAGGGTACAACTATTTCACTTACATATTTCAAGGCTTTATCGCAAGGTTAGGTAATATCCCTATATATGGATTTATTTAGTAAGATTTAAATTTCATGGCAACTAGATTGAGTTTAAGATCTTCTTAGTGAAGGGTTTTGTGTTTAATATTATTCTATATTACATAATTTATATTGATACTCACTAGATTGGGTTTAAGATCTTCTTAGTGAAGGGTTTTGTGTTTAATATTATTCTATATTACATAATTTAAATTGATACTCACCTTAACATTTATCTAAAAAGATTACAGTAAAATATTTTAGAAAAAATTATCTAAAAAAACTACAAAAAAATATTTTAACCAAGCAGTGTTTTTTCAAATCATTATGTTACAGTTTTCCTCACCTATGTTGTCAGCGTTAACATATAATTTAATACAATATATGTTTCAAATATTTAAATAACGACCATCTAAACTAAGTAAATTTAAGAGTAAAAAAACTCATAAATCCATAAAAAAGTAAATAATAACGTATGGTGACGTCACGAATCAGTACTGTGTCCTTGTATCTAGGAGTTGTTGGTATATTACGCATTGAAGTATTATGTTGTATTGTCGTGTTTTTATTGTAGATTATTCGAGATAAAATATCTCATTTATGCGGAGGAACATTAGTAAAAATTTGGTTCCGACTGATCGAGTTGTTTTTTGCTTATCCCGGAAAGACTTCCTGTTTATATATATTCTTAAACTAGATTAGAATAGATATTAGATTAGATTAACATTTTTCTAAAATGCCTCGTTAATTTTTGCTATCCGTAAAAACTGGTTCACACATTCGTAAAGACCAATCTATCTTCAGGTAGTTACAAAGGAATTAATAAGGTTAGTTCGCAATTATGTTACGAACTAACCTAAATAGTGGAAATTTGTTTAAGGCGCTCAACACGTATGCTTGCTCTGCACTTTGTTACTCATTTGGAATTGTAAAATGAAACAGGGCCGACATCAAAAACTTGCAAAGAAAAATAAAAACACTCGTAACAAAAGGACAAAAACATCACCCTCGGAGTGCTATTGAACGTAAAATGCTTCCAAGACACCAAGGAGGAAGAGGATTGGTAGATATTGGTAAGCAGCTGGACCAACAAATAATAAACTTACGTTCATATTTCCACAGGCTGGCGGACTCTTCCACACTACATCGAGCAATATGCGAGGCAGACGATTCAACGCCGCTACAGTTGAGGGAACAAGATATTATTTCTCACCACCAAACAGACAAGAGAAGTTACAAACTTGACTACAGAAGCCACTTCATGGACGGCATCCAAATGAGATCAATCAGGACAATGTCGACAACTTAGCGTCGAACTACTGGTTGATTTCAGGACGGATGTTTCCGGAAACGGAGGGCTTCTTATTAGCTATCCAAGACCCGGTATTCCGACGAAGAACTATCGGAAGTTCATCATTAGAGACCCCTCAATAGAAAATGACCAATCCAGATATGGCTGTCGAACATCAAAGACAATCCAGCACATAACTGGAAGATGCCAAGCGTTTGCCGCAACCGAGTATAAGGAAAGACACGACACAGTCGCTAAGATACTCCACTAAGAATTAGCAGATAAGTTAAATTTATTGCAGGTAGGTAAAGTGCCTTATTATAAATACAATCTTGAACCTATTCTTGATAACAACCAGTTCAAGTTATATCGGGACCGAACGGTTCTGATGGATCAAACAGTTGATCATAATAGACCAGACATTATACTAAGAGATAAAATTTCTAGGCGAACTACACTAATCCGACATTGCTGTACCTAACAACAACAACAACCAACAAGCCAAAATACAACGACAAAATCGCCAATTACAGAGATATGGAGGTGCAAATCCGAAGAAAATGGGCGATGAACAGACTCCAGAGTATTCCCATAATTTTATCAACAGCTGGAGTGATACCAAAGAACCTCCTGCAGAACATTAAAGGACTGGGCCTTAGTGAGCATCTGTATAAGCCGATTCATGGAAAGGGTTCCCACAGAGCTTCATACTTTTAGTATCTTTGTATACCTGGTATAAGTCAATATTCCCTGGAAGAAGTGCGAAGACGTTTGACTTGAAATCATAGAAGAATTAATAAAATAATGTTGAAATACCACCAAACCACTTCGAATTTATTTTTTAATTTTTAGAGCAATTTCATGTTTAGGTAAACTTAATTTTACAAAATATAATTAATTAATTTCATTCTATGGTCATTTAATGAGAAATTTGTGAACAACTGCATCTGGACAAAGAAAGGAAGCAAAGTGTTAAGAATTATTACAGATTCGAAATTTCAAGCGCTTTTGACAAATAATCTAGAAGAAAATAAAGCTAAGGAAAAGGGACTGACAAAATGGGACAAGAAATTTATCAATATTAATAAATTTTATGCGCACGAATCAAGCGTTTACACGTTTCCAAAAACATATTAACTTAATTTCACTTAAAAAAAAAAACTACAACTGAGTATCCGGCACCTACACCCCTGATTTACCTTACATAGGCGCACATCTGCCGCGGGCAGGTGCCAGACTCCGCGGCCTTAGCAAAATGCACCGTCGTCGACCTAATGGCGCATCCACATCCACACTTTTGTAACACATGCCCTGCGTCTCATTGCATCCCCCTAATTCCCGTATACCGATGCACCGATGTATTATGGGCTTCCGGTTGCTCGTTCGGATACGATTAGGATGGTCCATATACAGGGTGGTTTTTAATTCGACGAAATATATACTGATTTTTCGTAATGATTGGTTTTATTTAAAATCCATAAAAATAAGAAATAAGTAACATTTTTTACATTAATCCTGATAATTTTGATAACACTGACGGTATTACATGATTTTTATGGAATTATTGAAGGTTAGAAATTCCAAATGTTAAATAACTACCCCAAAAAGGGTCTTTTTTTGTGGCAACGAGTTCTCCTGTAGAATTACCATATCGTCAGAACTAGGGCCCGATGTGTAATTGCTGAAAAACGTGATATTTTTATTTACATTTGAAAAGATGTTGATAAGTAGCGCCATCCTTGTCTCATGGCATTATTTAAACAAGTAAAACATGCTAATAAGTAAGTCAACTGGAGAATAAAATAACCTAACAATAAAGTATAAGTATATTTCTGGTTGCCTAAATTATGTTATTTTTAATATGTAAATAATATCTAACAATATTTACCAATAAAAGAAACTATTTAATCTTTTTTTGTTAATATTAATTATAAACTTCGCATTTGTAATAATTCTCGATAATACCAGTAGATTTAAACAACAATAAATCTGTGTGAACTTGGTCTAAGGTCTGTGGAGAAAGACCTTTTTGATGTTTTTCGCTTGCCGTGACTCCTTTATGTGTGTTTTTAACATATATGAAATAAATAATGTGGAATAATCCTTGATCCCCACATTAAAGGATATATATATATATATATATATATATATATATATATATATATATATATATATATATATATATGACTTTCAAAAAGTTTTATTTTTAATATATATGGGGGTCTAATATAGTTACTTTTTAAAATTATTTTTATATTATTCAGGGCAACGGTAATAACATATTGACGATAGCACAAAACAGAAGCAAAATATTTATAGGTGATGTTCGAAATGTCGACAATCAATTTCCAAACACTTATATATTCTTTTTTCGAAACCACTGCTAACTCTGGACAACATTTGTGGGGTTACAGTTTGAAAAGCGTCTGTTATGCGTATTTTCAGATCTTGTGGTTCTGTCGGGGGCGCATTGTAGACAATTTCTTTAATATATCCATACAAAAAGAAATCTGGTGGAGCTAATTCCGGAGACGTAGGGGGCCAATTTTGAAATCCGTCTCTCCCAATCCACCTGTTTCGAAAGTTGACATTTAAAAATTGCCAAATCTCGCGATGATGATGAGGCGGAGCTCCATCCAGTTGAAGCCACATAGTTGTTCTAATACTTAAAAGGACAACTTCAAATAACACCGGAAGTTGGTGTAAAAGAAAATCGCGAAACATCAAACCATTTAAAGGTCCTTCAAAAAAGTAGGGTCCAATTAAGTATGGACCCAGTATTCATGCAGATTCGAATCAGAATAGTAATGGAAGTTGTGTCTATTCACGAAACCATTGTTATGAAAAACACATTCATCACTAAACAACTTATTATCAAAAAAGTGTTCATTTTCTGCAATTTTATCTAACACTTACAAGCAGAATTCAGTTCGGTTGTCAAAATCAATTCCGTTGACAAAACTGGATTTTATAAGGATGAAATCTGTATATGTTAAGAGTCCTTGAAACACTTGCTTGGCTAATGTTAGTATTTTCGGATATATGATTCTGACTAATATTGGGATTTTCGATCACTGAACCAAGTACAGTAAAAACATTTTCTTCATCCTCAGTAACAGGTTTTCTTATAACAGGTTTTTTATAACTGACACTTTCACTTTCTCGAAACTGGTTTAATAGTCTCACGAAAACGGCTGGCTTAGGATGGTTTCTGTTGAGGAAACCTTTGAGCATAGACTCGAGAAGCCAACAAACAATTTTGATAACATTCTCCAAGGACAAAAATCATATCAATACGCTCTTCCTCTGGATAAATTGTCATTTTGACAAAGCAATAACACAACAATATTCAAATAATTCAATTTCATAAATGAAGTTTCACAGTTACAAAAAATAATACCGCTTTTATAGCAACAGGCTTTGCAGGCTAAATTGACAGATTAAATGAATTAACTGACGTTTCTAAATGCCATAGGCAACTAGATACATTAGAAGATCTATTTAAAAAACACAAAATGGTGCAGAAAACGATTATTTGGCGTATTCTGTGACAACGCGAAAACTTAGCTATAAAACACCCTTATACCATTCGATAGGTATTTAAAAGGTACATTTTCTGGTAAGGTAAAAAGTATAGCGGTCTATTTAAATTAATCAAGCTATAGCCACTTAAAGTTCTTATTTGATTAGTTTTAATTTTTGGACTCCCAGTACAATATAGCAAGTTTATTATAATTACGATATAAAATATGGTTTATTGTTACACTTCACTGTAAATTTCGAGTACATAACTGAAATACTTCTTAAATATTTGAAACATGAAAATTAGGTTGGATTTTGTCTCAATTCAAATTATTGAAAAACCCTTAAGATTTAGGTAGTATAAACCTTATTAAAATAGGCACTAATTTTGATCGGAGAATCTAAAAATGCAATAATATACATAGGATTCTACTTAAAAAACACAACTTTGATACTTTCAGAGCTGTAGGGACATCCTGTATAATATGAAAATAATTTTAAAAAGTAACTATATTAGAACCACAAAGTAAAACTTTTTGAAAGTCACGTATTTTAGCCGCAATATTCCGTACCGTATAGGGTGAGTAATGTCTCCAATTATCCCCATTTGAAATTCTGGGGCAAGAGTTTTTATGCATTAAAAAGATTTTGACAAATTTTGATAATGTTTCCAATTGCATCAAAATCTAAAAAATGATATTCATTTTGAACTTTATTTTGAAAGCGCCCAAGGCATCAATTGCGAAATCTACCGGAAAGAAAGTGTCAGTTTTCTGATTTAATACATATATTTAAAATGCGTGGAATATTTTTTTGTTCAATTGAGATTAAAACAAAACAATACGAAAATCTGCGCGTAATTTAAAACTACATTATGTTGGTATGATGAGCTAGCTAGGTTCTGGTTCTTGGAATCTAGTGGAGGAGTCAGGGTGGCGTCAAAGGTTTAGATACATCTGGGTTAGAGTTAACTACTATTACCCCAAGAAACGGAGTGTTAAAAAAACTCAAATACTGCCTGCGATCTAATTGCAGAAATGAGTAGGGAAAGGTAGTAGAAATGACGTCTCATCTCGTGTCTCAACAAAGTTTGGTTGGAACATTGTTTGAAATGATTTTCCAAGGTTTTTTGGATTTTATGGAAAATCTAAGAGATTTAGAGAAAAATGTTCCACAGACAAATTGTATGTCCTGAAAATATCTTTAAAATGAGTTTTTGTTTGTCCAAATCGGTCTGTAAACAAAAAAGTTATTGCAAATTAAACATTAAAAATGGCTTATTTTTCAATTGTTAATAACTTTCTTAATATTTATTGAATTGGTTTCAACTTTTGCCAGAATGTGAGTTTTAAAGTGCTTAAAAAGTTGGGCGCTATCGGTCCAATAGTTTTTGTAAAATTGCAATTGTTTATTAGAAAAAACAAAAAAAGTGACTATTTTTGATTGGCTGTACCATTGTCTAGGAAACTGCTACAGAGTTCTGTCAGGGCTCATTCTCTTCGTAAAGACTTAATCTATCATGTAGTAAAATAAAAAGTGGATATTTTTCATATTTTGTTTATGCAAAATCGTCATGAATATATGGGTAGTTTTTCGCTTACAAATAAATTAACAACCGCATTTTTTGTCCGATTTGTTAATGAAGCATATAATTGGAAAGCTGGTAAAAAAACACGAATTTTGAAAAAAAAAAATCTCTACGATCAACAGGAGCCAAGTTGGCAATTTCTTTTTCTAAAAATCACAGAGAGATTGTGTATTTATATTTAGAGCTGAATTTTTTTTTTAAAGCCTAAAGTATATGAAATCATTCAATTGAGGTTAATTTATACACAATCAACCTTTCAGGAGATCGCTAAACTGAGGGTACGCGTGCTGGACGCCAGATAAGGTAAGTTGGAGGGGGTAACCGATTCTCAACGAGTACAAAGTGAAAGCGCGTCTCCAAATCGGAGCAATATCTCCGCTTCTAAATAACGTAGAGCTTTCATTCTTTGATTTTTTTGGGGTAGCTCATCGAAAAAATAATTTTGGGCACATGTTTAACTTTCTCGGACCCCCCCCCCCCACCAAAAATTGCATTTTTTACATTTAAAAATTTTTTAAATGGTTTTACATGTTTTCTCATTGAAAACGATTACATACCCTATAATATATATATTTACTTTTATGAACAATTATATTCGGCCCCCTCCTACCTCCCCGCCCCCCAAAAAAAAATATTTTTCAAGATTTCCCATTTTTTGCTTTTATTACATATGTATGAACTAGAAATAATAATGTGATAAAATTTGAATTTTCTTATTATTGTATTGAAATAACATTTCTTGAATAATGTTACTGTTATAAAATAAGGTTGTATTAAAAGTTATACAATAATTCATTAAATCATAATTATCCACTTTTTTTCTACTACATGAGAGCTTAAATCTTTACGAAGAAAATGAGCACTGACAGAACTCTGTAGCAATTTCCTAGACGACGGTACAGCCAATCAAAAATAGTAACTTTTTTTGTTTTTCTAATAAACAATTGCAATTTTACAAAAACTATTGGACCGACAGCGCCCAACTTCCGCACACTTTTTAAGCACTTTAAAACTCACATTCTTGTAAAAGTTGAAAACAATTCAATAAATATTAAGAAAGTTATTAACAATTGAAAAATAAGCAATTTTTAATGTTTAATTTGCAATAACTTTTTTGTTTACACACCGATTTGGACAAACAAAAACTCACTTTGAAGATATTTTCAAGACGTACAATTCGTCTCTGGAACATTTTTCTCTAAATCCTTTAGATTTTCCGTAAAATCCAAAAAACCTGTGAAAAATCATTTTTCGACCTATTTGTTAAAAAAAAAAACAATGTTCCAACCAAAATTTGTTGAGACACCAGATGAGACGTAATTTCTACTACCTTCCCCTATCCATATCTGCAATCAAATCGCAGGCAGTATTTGAGTCATTTTTACCTCCCAAAAAGCGCTTCGTTTCCTCACTAAAATATTAAGACTTTATTGCTTTATTTTTAGTTATTTTATTTATTAAAAGCAAATGTGTTTACACGAACTGAGAGCACTGCTCCTATTATATTTATTGAATGTAGTCTAAATTAGTTAATTTTATTGTTTTGGCACAAATTACTCTCTACAATATATTTAAATATTGCCTACAAGATGCAGTTCCTCAACATTTTATCAATTTCGAATTAGTAAACTACTGGCACGAGCTGTAAAGAACCCGATAAATCAGAAATTCGACCACCTGCGCCAAGATATTACTCGAGGGCAGACGGAACCCGACAACGTATCACCTGAACATTAAATGTACCAAAAAAATAATCAAAATACAGCAGATGTCTTGTATTTACCCATGCTTTATTATGTACAGGTACAGGATGAAAAGTTTTTAGTTTTCTATCGTTCATATTTGAAATATTGCAGTAAATAATATTGTTGGAGCACGCGCATCTCTAATATAAAATCATCTCATGCAGGCAAGTGGAACAAACCCAAACGAGCAACGCGATTGGTTGGCATAGCCGACAACTTGGCAACGCTGAAAATTTGTACCAATCATAGCGGGTATAGGAGTTCCGCATGAGAACTCATCACGAATGTTTAGCATCTGATGTTATGTGCAAGTAGAGTCATCTATGTTACAATGGCCAAATTAGTAAAGTCAGATTCACTAAAAAGGTTAAAATTTTAAATCGGATGTAGATGCCCAGTTTTGTGTTGTTTGTGATAATTATGAGTTATATACAGTGGTGGAAAAAAGTATGGAAACTTTTAGGATCACGAGTTGTACTTCTTTCTGCAAATTATTGCAGCATAGGCATAATTATAATGTAATGTAAAGCAATATTTGGTTAGTTTTTAAAGAAAATTATTTTCCGTGAGATTCACATTTTTAAATTATAAGGAATTTTCAAATGACAGTTGGATATAAGTATGGAAGCTTTTAAAACTTTATCAAAAAACATTGTTGTAAACATACGATTAAGTTTTTTAGTATCTCGTAGAATACCCTTTAGCATCTAAGATTGCCTGGCATCTACTAGGCATCAATTCAACTAATTTTTGGAAAGTTCCTGGAGGAATTTGCGCCCACTCTAATTTAATGATATTAAACAGTTGTTGTTGAGTTTTGATATCGAAATGCATTCAAATACGGCGATCGAAGACGTCCCAAAGACGTTCATTTGGTTCTGGGGATTAGGATGGCCACCCAAGTACAGTTATATTTTTCTCACCAAACCATTATTTTACTATTTTAGATGAATGCTTCGGATCATTATTCTGTTGAAATATCCACCGTAATGGCATCCCTTCTTCTGCAAATGGAAGCAATATATTTTCTAATATTTCTTTATACTAAAGTCGGTCCATTTTACCCTGCACTTGAATGATGAGCCCTATCCGAGATCGAGAAAAGCATCCCCAGACCATTATGTTTCCCCCTCCATGTTTCACAGTAGGAATTTGGTACTTTGCCTTGAATCTTGCGCCAATCCGTCTTCTTACATACTTCCTGCCATCAGATCCAAATAGTGAAAATTTGCTTTCGTCACTCCAAAGCACCATTTTCCTGACCAAGAAAGATGATTTCCAGCAAACTCCATTCGGGCCTTCCTATTTTTCGTTGATAGAAGCGGCTTTTTAACAGCAACTCTTCCATAAAGACCTCCACCAAGTAAACGATTGCGTACCTTTCTACTTGTCACTTTAACACCAAACTGCCCCAAAATTTCGTTTTTTTTTTGCCTGGATGTTTTTCTGGGGTAAAGTTTTCAGATCCTTAAAATAGTTTTATCGATTCGAAAAGTAGTTTTACGAGGTTTTTCCGTCTTCCGGCGCATTTCTTATATCACCACTATCATATTTTTCTATTATTTTCGTTAAGGCACATTTAGAAATATATAAATATTTCGCAATCAAGGACTTTTTTCTCCCCATTTTAAATAAATCCACAATTTTTTGTTTAAAATTATATGAAAAATAACGGTGTTTTGGCATATTTTGACACGATATTTGCCCTGAAGAACTGAAACTGAATACTTTAAAACCAAAATATAAATAGTTTCCATACTTATTTCCATCCACAAATTCCTTATCGCAAAAAAAATATAAACAACATTTGTTTTTAGATTGTTAAACGCGATAATTATGTATATCAGTGGCATTTCTGCATTTTAGCGAAATGTAAAAAGCTCTTCAGAATTCAGTATTAATTAATACGAACATAATTAAACGTTTCCATACATTTTTCCACTACTGTAAGTCAAAAAGAAACTATTACATAAGAAAATTAAGGATAAAAAGTGTTGTAATCGATAAGAGAGATAGTTGTCTATCAATCTATTTTTGTAAGCTTGATGCTAAAATAGAACTATTTTTTTAAATCTCATATATTTTTAACGTTAAAAACTTGATTGGTTTATTGTTGCACTAGTCAGTTTAAACCCTTTATTACCAACTTACACTAGTTTTCAAGTTCGTCCATGTTTTTATTGCGAAACTATAGTAAAGTTAGAAAAAGCAAACAAATATAATTTAATTTTTACTGAATAATCTGTACACAACTGACTTACTTAAAACACTGACATGAAAGCCTTGCTAATTCACTCAAAACTACCAATAAAATTTTTAGATGGCCTGCTCGTTCTTAATAATTTTCCATTTTTATTTAATTTTATATATTAAAGTTTCAAAATTCAGTTTTTTATTGCTGAATTTGTCAATTGGAACTCTCTATTGTCAAAATAGATAAATTTTAAAATAGGACATTTTTTTGTGAAGTTGAAATTATACTATTCAATTATATTCAAGACGCTAAAATCTGAGAAAGGCACCCTTTAGCATTTCCAGGGATACAAAAATGCTTCAGTCAACAAATTATTTTTGTATTGGCAGTTATCGTTCAAGTTTTATTATGTCTAAACACAAACATTTCTAACCTTCAAATCTGTCAATGGTGATTAAATGCCCTACACTCCGTAGGTAATTTTAAAAGGCCTCTCGAACTATTTTAATCAACTATAGTAATCAGGCAACAAAAATTATAATAAAGTAATGAGATTCGATTTGTTCTTTTAGATACCAACTTTTACGATGCAAACACACAGCTTGTGCTTAATTTGAGTTGGGGAAAAGAAACGGAGGTCCTGTGAAATCTGTTTCATCTGTACAAGAGGTAAAAAATAATTTTATTTTTATATTTTCAATTAGGTATCCTCCTGGAAAAAATAGACTTGTCGAAAAGAAAAAACCACAGATTTTTCCGAAGAAATCAAAATGAAAGTTCGAAATACATCCTACAATATGTACTGAAAAAGTAAACGTATAATCTATGTTATAATATAAGCTAACCTTGATGGTAGTATCACTGGTCTATATTAATGCCAAGAGACTTTTCCTAGAGATGGCCTTTATCTTACAAAAACACAAAAAACTGATATTAAACACTTAAGCGAAATATATTCCTATCTTTTATTGTCGGATAAATCTTTATCGACAAATAAAAATATTACTAACAATAATGACTACAGCCTTCCTTGAAAATTAAATTTATAAATTCGGTTTGGCTGACCATTTTATTGCATAGTTAATTTTAACCCCCTTAAAAGCAGAATAAAAAAAATAAAACTTAATAAATCCCTAAAAGTTGGCTGTCATGCTGACAGTTGACAATTTTCTCAACCTTAAAATTTTAAAAAATTCATTTTAAATTTCATGTGAGTCAGAAAGAAACTAACAAAATGGCTCCTCATGTCTTTGATTTTAAAGTCAATTTATATATTAAGTTTGTCATAATTTGCTCTGGGACCATAGTTTTAATCTCTTTTGTGAATGTATAATGTTATACAACCTTAATATTAAAGATGTAAGTTACTTAAGATTATTAGGAAAAATTATCTTACTAATTTTAAATGATAATAAAGATTTATATATATATATATATATATATATATATATATATATATATATATATATATATATATATATATAAGGGAAGGGATATTTGGTATGCAGTCTATGGATGAGATAAAGGCTCCTTTATTATTATTTATTATTCATGTGTTCATCAGGGGCAAAACTGAAAATAATACAAAGAAATGGACAAATTAACAAACTGAAACAAACACTATATATGACGTTAACTTACAGAATAGAGCTTTTCTTGAACAGTTGAACCTAACACGCTCAACATGGCAATAAAAATAAATATAAAATTTCAATAAAGAACGTCAAAAAAGGGGTAATTTTTTTCCTTACTTAAAAATAAAACAATTTAAAAGATACACTACAGTACAGCTACAGGTACATACACTCAGTATCTTTTATTATGCAACGCTCAACTTAATATTAAAAATATTACAGTAAATATTACTCCACCTAACTGTCCGACTTATAATTGATGGCATTTTTTTGTTTATTAATACGACACATCTCAAGGAATAATCTGCTCTTGTAATTATTTTGGTGTTCTAGAATTTTGACATTATTATAATCAAAATGATGTCCTGTTGTCGACTGATGTGCCAAAACGACACACGAGTTTTTACATATACGACAATCGCTTTAATGTTGTGTTATACGATGTTTAAGTCATTGTGTGGTTTGTCCAATGTAACAGCCTTGACATCTCAAACAAGATATTTCATAGACAACATTGTTATTATATAATAGAGGCGTTCTGTCTTTACATTTTGCAAAAAGATTAGCATTTTTAACAATCAACAACAACCAAATGGTACGTTAGAGATTCTATTCTTCATTGCAATGACAGTATTGTATTTCTAGTTTTTTGAATGATTTGAAAAGTTTATGGACATTTTTAATTCAATCAATGACCGAATACAATTCACTACTGAAATAGAAAACAACAACAGTGTACCATTCTTGGATACCGAAGTCATAAGAATGGAAAACAACAAAATAATCCTAGACTGGTACAGTAAACCAACAGGTTCTGGAAAATTTTTGAATTACTTTTCAAATCATCCAAAAAACCAGACATACAACACTGTCATTGAATAGCACATAATAGTGATTAGAAGTTAATTATCTATAATTTGAAACAACTATTTGATATTTTTGTGAACAATGGATACCCCAAACATATTCTTAAAAAATTAATTTATAATTGTAATATGTACAGAGGAAACTAATTTGCATATTATATACCGAAAACTTCTTTTCATTGAGAAAATGACATATTCAGTGGTCTCTTTTTTCAAAAAATCCCCTAACGTTGCAAAGTACAATTTGGATAAAAATGACAATCTTTTTACAAAACTTAAAGACAGAACACCTCAATTATATAATAACAATGTTGTTTATGAAATATCTTGTTTGGGATGTCAAGGCTGTTACATTGGACAAACCACACAATAGCTTAAACATCGTATAACACACTATAAAAGCGATTGACGTATAGGTAAAAACTCCTGTGTCGTTGTGGGACATAACTCCCCTTTTTTGATGTTCTTTTATTGAGTTTTTATATTTATTTTTATTGTCATATTGAGCGTGCTAGGTTAAAATGTTCAAGAGAAACTCTAATCTGTAAGTTAATGTCATTTATGACTTTTTTCTACCAAATAACAATGGATCAGATGATATAAATGCTGTGTTTTAAAGAGTTGTTTTGATAATATAGCTCTACCACTTCTTAATTTGATAAATTTGTCATTTTTAGCATGTAAAATTCCCGATGAATTAAAAATTTCGACTATTGTTCCGGTTCCTAAAGTAAATAATTCTCACAGGGCTGTTGATTTGCGACCTGTTAACATGTTTAGTTGTGTTGAAAAAATAATGGAAACAGTAGTGATGAAACAACTGTTAGAATTCATAGAAGCCAAAAAAATTAAAAATAGTATGCAATTTGGTTTTCGAGGTAAGCATAGCTGTGAAACTGCAGTGCAGTATGTTCTTAATGACTGGAAACACAGTTTCGATCAAAATCATATTACGAGTGCTGTATTCTTGGATTTGAGGAGGGCCGTTGAGACTTTAGATAGGGAAAGACTACTTAAACAATTAGAAAGCGTCGGTATAAGGGGTGAAGTGTTAAAATTTATGAATAATTACTTAATTAAAAGAAAACAAAGATTGAAATTGAATGACGTATCTGACGAGATTGAGGGCAGCATGGGTGTTTCACAGGGTAGTGTGTTAGGTCCATTATTATTTCTTATATATATATTGACGATATAGTGAATACATCTGGTGATTGTTGTATACATCTTTTTGCAGATGATTTTTTTTATATTTTTGCATGTTCTGATCGTATTCAATTGGTTGACACACTTAACTCTACATTACAAAATTTATATTGGTGGTGGTCTTGTAATCAATTAAAAATAAATGTGGAAAAAAACAAATTTATGATAATCGGCAATGAGAATGATTACAGAACTTTTTCTCGTGCAGATCCTATTATTAAAGTAGGCAATGAAACAATTGAAATGGTGGAAAAGTTTAAATATTTAGGAGTAATCATAGATAGACAACTTAAATTTAAAGAACATGCGAATAACTTAATAAAAATAATCTCTTATAAAATTAGCTATATTCAAAGATGTTCTGCTAAAGATGGAAAGGCCCGGACGATCTACCTGCAGTTGATCGAAGAGCAAAATTTAGGTGCTGTAACTTCTCTATTTAATAAGATCTATGAAACAGGAATAATACCAGAAGAATGGCTTAAATCAACGTTTGTCACAATTCCTAAAAAGCAGAATGCCAGAAAATGCGAAGAACACCGTACGATCAGCCTAATGAGCCATACACTAAAGATCTTTCTCAAAGTCATCCATCGTAGAATTTATAAGAAGCTGGAAGAAAATATAGCAGATACTCAGTTTGGCTTTAGAAACGGATGTGGCACTAGGGAGGCCTTGTTCGCCTACAATGTCTTAATGCAGCGGTGTCTCGATGTCAACCAAAATGTATACGCTTGTTTTATTGATTATAATAAAGCATTTGATAAAGTGAGACATAAACAACTAATAGAAGCGCTGAAACGAAAAAACCTTGACACAAGAGATATACAAATAATTGTAAAACTGTACCTAAACCAAAGTGCGTCTGTCCGCGTCCAATCTGAACTAACGAATGCAGTGGAGATCAAGCGAGGGGTGAGACAAGGATGTGTTCTCTCACCACTCCTTTTTAACCTCTATTCAGAGGAAATCTTCGCCAAAGCCCTCGAAAATGACACCGGTGGAATACGAGTTAACGGCATTCCACTGAACAATTTGCGCTACGCAGAAAACACAGTACTTCTCGCCGAAAACATGCAAGACCTTCAGAATATGTTGAATAATGTCACCACAACTAGTCGAGAATATGGTCTGACACTTAATGTTAAGAAGACCAAATACATGATTGTCACCAAAACTGAAGTACCCAATGAACATCTGTATGTCGAAGGCGAAAGGTTGGAAAGAGTCGAGAGATATGACTATTTGGGTATAAGTGTCAACTGTTCCGTGGACTATTGTTCAGAAATAAAAGATTCGCATTGAGAAGGCCCGTGCATCCTTTGTAAAGATCAAGAAGTTGCTCTGTAGTCGCGATCTGAGCCTGGACCTAAGAATTCGGATGCTTAAATGTTATGTATTCCCATTCCTATTGTATGGTGTAGAAACTTGGACCCTCAACTTACATTGCGAGCAGAAACTAGAAGCCTTCGAGATGTGGACCTACCGTAGGATGCTGCGAATATCATGGACAGAACATATGACCAACTTGGAGGTTCTGAGAAGAATGAAGAAGGACGTAGAGATCCTATATGAAGTAAAAAAGAGAAAATTGCAATATCTCGGCCACATCATGAGAGGTCCAAGGTATAAGATTCTGCAACTCATAATCCAGGGAAAGATTGTGGGAAAAAGATCTGTTGGAAGAAGAATATCCTGGCTTAGGAATTTGCGAGAATGGTTCAACGTCAAGTCATCTGATATATTCAAGGCCGCAGCTTCCAAGGTCAGAATAGCAATGACGATAGCCAACCTTCGAAATGGAGAAGGTACATGAAGAAGAAGAAAGATGTTCTAATTTTTTGACAAGGTGGACTAAAAAAATCTTGTTTAACACTCTGGTATTGCCGCACTTTGTTTATTGCTCCACAAGTTTGTTCCTTCTTAATCAAAATGAAAAGACAAAATTTCAAAAATTGCAAAATCGAGCCATGAGAGTTATACTCTCAGATACAAGAAGAACATCAATTAACTACATGTTGAGGGAAATGCAATAGGACTTCTTTCAATATCAAACATTGATTTTTATTTTTAAAATTAGATCGGGTAGTTCTCCTATATATTTACAAAATCATATAATTATAATAGAAATATACATGCATGTGACACTAGATCGAAGGAAGACTTTTATATTCCTCCAGTATTAAAGAGACAAACACAGACCTCTGTATTCTTTAAGGGTCTAAACAAGTTTAATCAATTGCCCACAAATATTAAATGTTTAAAATTTCTAAATAAGTTTAAACAGTGTCTGAAGCAGTATTTTTTTAATAGGGTCTATCCTTAAGACATAAACTTTCTTTGTTTTTTTTTTATTTGTGTCAGTTTAGTTTGGTGTCATTATTCTGCAAAACTTGAAGATGTTTGATTGTTGTTTTTAATTTTAAAATATGAATTTAGTTGTTAAGAGTTGTGTGTAATTATATTAGTCTATGACTAAATAAAGAATTTATATATTTATACTGTCTGTTTCAGTTTGTTAAATTGTCCATTTCTTTGTATTATTTTGCAGTTTTACTCCTGATGAAGACATGAATATATGTCGAAATATTGAGTAGTAAAGAAAAAGAACCTTTATCTCATACCACAGACCGCATACCCGATATTCCTTCCCTATATATATATATATATATATATATATATATATATATATATATATATATATATATATACAAATATTACGGAATTTTCAACGTTCTACCTAATTCCGTTCGTCGGTGCAAAAAGCACTCTCTTATGAACATAAAGTTTGTATTGACTAATTAATTTTGATGATTTAGTTCTGATGAATATTATTGATGACACATGGGTATTATTTCCCTGATATACATATGTATAAAGTAATAAAATAAGTTAATTAAAGAAGTTCATCATCGGAATAATAATACATCAGAAATAGGCTTACGGGTCGCTACGCCGAACCATACCGACCGACAGATTGATGGGGCGTCGGGACGCACCGGTGCGCGTAGGTGTGAAGAGGACTTCTATTTTTATCGCGTCGTGTTATGACTGCGGACCCCCTGCGAATGCGAGCGTCTGGTTATATTTAGATATCCCATGATATTAAATCTGGAGAAACGGGAGGAAATATTATGCGTCTCTCAGTCGGAAACAATTAAGAAAACGGTAAAAAAATATTTCCTCCTAGACTTTATTAAAAATGTGGAATTAGATTTCAACGAAAAGATAAATGTGGTTGTTATAGCAAGGAAATTGAAATAGATAAATTATTATAAGACAAAAAACACTACAAGTACTAAAGAAACGCAAGAAAATTGTAAATCTTTCTCTTGCAGGTAAACAAGTTGCAAAAAAAAAATAGCGGACTCTGAAGTATTTAAAAATAAGCGATCACTTATCGTAAAGTTTAAAAAATGATTTAGGCTATCCCTTGTTGTAATTCCTATACGTCTTAGTAACAATCGGAAGTTATAATCATAAGAAATTAATTAAATTTTAAGAAAAAACATTTTTATTTCTTTGATAACTAAAAAAAAACTTAAGTTGTTATTGATTCCATTCACAGAAATATTTTGAATGAAACATGATTTCTTAATGTTAGTAAAAAATTTTGTTATTACTTTTTTTCCAATGTCCATTTAATTTTAGCTTCGTTCAATGTTAGACAAAAAATAAATACTCTACATGCGTAAGCACGCAGACAACCTCGGTAAAGTCGAAGTTAACATAGACTTGGCGACATGTATGGGAAACAATAGACTGAAATATTCTGGCTAGCAACCAATAGGAATTTTTTTCTGTAGCTTAACACAAGGTACGATTGGTTAAGTTAATAAAGTCATGATCAAACTAATAATGTTTGATAGGTCAGCTGATATGTTGACCCTCTATTTTACAGTAGATAAAAAAAAAACACAAATTCAAACTGCTAATGTTATTACTCCAAGTTTCGTATAGTATCCTCAATGGAAAATCTTTTTTCTTATTCAAAACTTAAGTCTTTCAATAACAATAACAAGAAAATGTCATTGTCATGTATCTATTTCCAAAAGATCAATATAATACGTAAGATCCAGCCAAACACTTGCCTTCCCACGCTATACAAGGTGAACATATCCTGCTTGACACAATGTATCCACGCACATCCTTGCAATTCAGCAAAAAGGATGTGCTAGAGGCGCAATGGTTTTCAAGGAACAACTTATCGATTCGGCCATTTGCAATCAGGTCTATACCAAACAAAGGAAGCTTTTCGTCTTTTACGTGGACTACCAAAAAGCCTTCGACTCAGTGCCACATGACTGGCTGGCAGCTGTACTGACAATATATAAAATAGATGTACATATTGTGTCCTGTTTAGAACACCTCATGTCAACTTGGACAACCATGATCCAAATGCAAATACCTTCCAGCAACAATATCGAGACAGACACAATCCCAATGTGGCCATTATGGTTCTGCCTTGCTGTGAACCCACTATCAATCCGTTTAAATTCTACTCGCTGCGACTTCAATATTAAAAACAGTCGTCCAGTGGTAGTAGGACTAAATCATCTTCTGGATATGGATGGATTATGATGGCTGCCATCAGAAATCAGTTGGAACAAATGCTTACAATTGTGGAGGAGTTATCCAGGGGCATAGAAATGCCGTTCGACACATTTTAAACACAACTAGAGAAAATATACAACAAGGAGCATTTTAGATACACAACAGGCTAACCATTGTAATGGAGGCAGGACAGACCTATAAATGTTTGGGCATGAAACAGGAACAAAGAATTCATCAACAAAATATGAATCAACGACTTAGTAAGACGGGTGAGGCAAGTACTCAACATAAACAGTATAAATCTATTTATGGCACCAACACCTATAAGTGTTCTACATTCAGTTATTCTTTTGGAATTGTGAAATGGAGCACGACAGACATAGAAAGTTTAGAAAGGAAAGTCAAACACTTCTGACAAAGGCACACACATTATCCTTATAATGTTAATGAACAGATTGAATTAACTATTAACAAACTTACGCTCCTATTTACATAGGCTAGCAGATTCTTCTTCGCCTCATCGGGCAAAATGCGAGGCAGACAACTCAACACCGCTGTGAGTGACCATAAACTAACTTCTCATCACCAACCAGACCAAGAGAAGCTTCAAGACTGACTACAGAAGCCCCTTCATGGACGACACCCCAATATGCTCAACCAGGAAAATATCGATAAATCAATATCGAACTACAATTTGATGTTGGGGGATCATGAATAAATGTTAACAATTTTTGTAAAATTAAGAACTTCCAACCTGTTGCGCGAATCCGTATTATTTTCTGCAAAGTTCGAATATATTAAAACAAATTATCATAATAAAAAAAAAACTAGATATTTCACAACTAAAAAAACTTACTCAGTAAAATTTAATCAAAACTTATTTTTGCTAAGTAAAATCAGGACTTCAAAAGAACACCTAGGGGAACTGGTTACTTTTTGGTATCAAAACTAATGTTTAATAATTTCTTTCTGTTGTAAACTATCAATCAGAATTTTTATCTTTATAGAAGATTTTTGGTCAAAAGTCGG
Organism: Diaprepes abbreviatus; assembly: GCA_034092305.1. Taxonomy (NCBI): domain Eukaryota; kingdom Metazoa; phylum Arthropoda; class Insecta; order Coleoptera; family Curculionidae; genus Diaprepes; species Diaprepes abbreviatus. The sequence continues at coordinate 2,475,581 of JASJET010000018.1, read as the reverse complement.
CCACATCGTCTCAATAAATTTTAATGATAATTATGAGTTTTCTTTGGATTGTTTTGAATAACATTTTTCCAGTTAGTATTCAGGCATAAAATGTACAAATATTTTTGTAGTAACATCCAGTCCCTTCTTGTTTGTTGCACCATTTTCAGCTCTGGAAGGGGTTTATTACAATATTTTTGTTAGATTACGCTGATTTCTATGCCGGAAGTTTTCAGATATAGGCCATCATTCCTATTCTTCGAACATACCCCTGTAGAATTAGCATAATGTCAGAACTAGGTCTTGGTTGTTTGAACGCTGAATAACGTAATAATATTTTTATTTATACGTGAAAAAGTGTTGATAAACAATTATTTTGTTTTAATGTACTCTGAGAATGACTGCTGAGAAAAATTTAAAAAATACAAAAAAAAAAGGCAAAAAAAAATAAAAGACTACAAAAAACACCAAGAAAACACAACAAAAATAAAAAGAATTAAAAAGAAAACAAGAAATGAGATGCCAAATTCTTTTGGCAACCCCAAAAATCCCCGAATAAGTATTTTCAGAGCAAATACTTGGGCTTTTAAAAACACTAATTTTCGCCATTTTAAAACCGCCATTTTGGATATTGAAAAATTGAAATTCTCATTACATATTTATGCTCAGTGACCCTAAGACACCCTGATAAGTATTTTCAGAGCCAAATATTTGTTTTAAAAAAATTAAGGTCCGCTATTTTGAACATAACAGATTCAAAACCTCCTAGTGAGTGCGATCTCAAAAACCCCCAATGTGAATAATTTAAAAGAAAAAAAAATAGCGAATAGAAAAATGGGAGCTTTAAAGGGATTTAACCAATAGTAACTTTTTAACCATTTATTTTCAATTTTTCGAAATTTTCAGGATAATCTGATATAATGAAGTAATTTCGCCACACACCAGTCGAAAGCTTGTACTTTTCTTATGATTTTGATATTTTTTGAAAATTTTTTAATCACCAAGGGCAGCAGGGATGTAACATTGGGAAATAATGCCCCATATATATATATATATATATATATATATATATATATATATATATATATATATATATATATATATATATATATATATATATATATATATATATACAGGGTGATTCAAAAATCGATCACGAAACTTAAGGGGGTGATTCTACTTGACAAAATAAGGGTAGAGCTTCATATAATTTTTTTTCAAAATGTCGTTCGTTTTCGAGTTACAAGCCGTCCAAGTTCAAGTTTTTATTTTTTGTTTTTTGAATTACTCGCTTACAGGAAAACCGATTTGACTAATATTTGAAAGATAGGCTAAGTCTTCTGCGCTTCATCATTTTAGTAACAATTCACATTGATTGTTTGCCGCTAGAGGGCACTTTACCTACATTGAAAATTGTTTTTTTGTCATAATTTTTTAGTGTTGACAGCTACAGTAGTTTTTGGCATAATTTCTGAAAGACTGATGCCAGGCCTTTAAAAAAGGTGCTCTTTATTTACATCGCTAAACCCAACGGTTTAGACGTAAATCACCCTTAAAAATTAAGTAGTAAATTTACTTTTCTCATTTCATTACCACCAGCTACCAGGTAAATAGCTATCAAAGTATACTAGAGCTGTCAGTTTAACATCAAATAAATTCGCTTTTTAAACTATTTAATTTATAATCTTAAAATAACTAATAATGGCTAATCACCAATATTCAAATATCGAATATTGTGATATCCATTTTTGTTATGGAAAAGCAAATGGTAATGCAGAGTTGGCAAGAAGATATTATATGGAGAGTTATCCGGAAAGAAATATCCCTCATGCTCAAACATTTTCCAGTGTGCACAGGAGGCTTGCGGAATGTGGTTCCTTTAAAAGTTATAATGGAAATAATGGAAGACCTAGAACTGCTAGAAACGTGCAACAAGAAGAAAGAGTGCTTGAAATTATTGAAGATAATCCAGGTATTAGTACTAGAAAAATTGGGAATGAAGTGCGGCTCTGTCAGGCTAGTTCATGGAGGATACTAAGAGAAGAACAACTCTACCCGTTTCATTCAAAAAAGGTGCAGGCTCTTTATGACGATGATCGGCCGAGACGGTTGGAAATGTGCAATCAGATCCTAGCTAAGTATGAACACGATAATCGATTAATTGGCGTCATATTATTCACTGACGAAGCTGGTTTCACTCGTGATGGCATAACAAATCTACACAACATCCACACATATGCTTACGAGAACCCAAACAATGTGGTAGAAACGAAACATCAGCGTAGATTTTCACTAAATGTGTGGGCAGGGATAATAGGAGATTACCTTATTGGTCCTCATTTCTTTGATGGCCCATTAACTGGTGACGTATACTTAGATTTTATCCAAAATCGTCTCCCATTGTATCTGGAAGATGTGCCATTGGAAGTAAGGGCCAACATGTGGATCCTCCAAGACGGAGCTCCGCCCCACTTTAGTATACGTGTCCGACAGTATTTGAATGCAACGTATCCTGAGCGATGGATAGGACGAAGTGGACCATTGGCATGGGCAGCGAGGTCACCAGACCTTAATCCTATGGATTTTTTCTTTTGGGGTCATTTGAAACAATTGGTGTACGATATTCCAGTAATCAACGTCGAGGATCTTCGCTTCAGGATAATCGAAAAGTGCCAAATTATTAAAGAAACACCAGAAATTTTTCATCGAGTTAGGCGACATTTTTTGAAGAGTGTTAGGAAATGTATTGAAGAAAATGGGGGACATTTTGAGAATCTTTTTTAGTTTGTTTAGTACTGTTTCATTAATTTTTATCAATTAAATGTATATCGCAATAATCCATAATATGAATATTTACTGATTAGCCATTATTAGTTATTTTAAGATTATAAATTAAATAGTTTAAAAAGCGAATTTATTTGATGTTAAACTGACAGCTCTAGTATACTTTGATAGCTATTTACCTGGTAGCTGGTGGTAATGAAATGAGAAAAGTAAATTTACTACTTAATTTTTAAGGGTGATTTACGTCTAAACCGTTGGGTTTAGCGATGTAAATAAAGAGCACCTTTTTTAAAGGCCTGGCATCAGTCTTTCAGAAATTATGCCAAAAACTACTGTAGCTGTCAACACTAAAAAATTATGACAAAAAAACAATTTTCAATGTAGGTAAAGTGCCCTCTAGCGGCAAACAATTAATGTGAATTGTTACTAAAATGATGAAGCGCAGAAGACTTAGCCTATCTTTCAAATATTAGTCAAATCGGTTTTCCTGTAAGCGAGTAATTCAAAAAACAAAAAATAAAAACTTGAACTTGGACGGCTTGTAACTCGAAAACGAATGACATTTTGAAAAAAAATTATATGAAGCTCTACCCTTATTTTGTCAAGTAGAATCACCCCCTTAAGTTTCGTGATCGATTTTTGAATCACCCTGTATATATATATATATATATATATATATATATATATATATATATATATATATATATATATATATATATATATATATATATATATATATATATATATATATATATATATATATATATAGTTAAATGAGCAAAAGATTCAACTCAAAGCTCTATGTCTAGTAAGTATAAACATAAAATTGCTTCCAAGAGACTTATTTCGTTGTAAAGGAGAAAACATTTTTAGGACACAACAATTTTAATAAAAAAGCACTAAGCCTACTTGACTCGTTCCACAACTCCTCAAATAATTCTCCCACGGATATCTTTTATTTTTTTTTTCGCTTAATCGGTTTTAGTACAAATATCACAATGACAACAAACAATACATTTCAACATCACACAATTCTTTCAATTTCTTAATCGGCTTTGTGTTTCCAGCTTTTATCTCTTAAATATTTCGAGAATGTGTAAGAATTTTTTAATCCATTTATAGTCAACCTTTTTTTACGTATAACATTGACTTTCGTCATACAATTACAATGTTCTCTCGTCGGTCGTAGGCGCGGTGCATAAACTAGCTTTAAATTTTCTAGAATTTTACGACTTCCCGATAAAAATGCCTTGTCGGAATGACTTCCAAGTAAAACGTTCAATGGGTGCGTGTGTTTTTAGTTTTCAACGTCATACAATACCCATAAACTACAATGTTATTTAAATAGAACCGACTGCCGAATGCAATGCATACGGAACTAACGGTACACTCGTTCTTCAATGAAGTGAAAACAAATTAAGATATATATATATATATATATATATATATATATATATATATATATATATATATATATATATATATATATATATATATATATTCGAAACCATTATTAACCTACACTGTAAGTAGGTACTAAACCTAATCAAAACTTGTTCGAAAACCACGCCGTTGAACAAACAATAATCTGTCCTTAGACAATTTCTGTTAATATAAAATAATACTAAAAAAAATTAACGGATTCATTACAGTTTCGACTGCAGACACATCTTTAGTATTTAAAAATCCCAAAAATTTTTTTTTCTAATATTGGAAATTCAAAAAACCAATTTTAAACGTCCCTCTCTTGAAATTTAACACTATATAATAAAATTATATTTCTGGAAGATTTTAATAGTAAGCCGAGCGTTGAAATATAACAAATTTTGAGAAAAATTGATGGAATTCTTTTCAGTAAAAAAGTTCAAGGATCGCTTGTTATCTGAATCCGATTCACGACAGAAAACTACCACACTCACATAAGCAAATGAAGTGCAAATGTGCAGCTTAGAGAGGAAATATTTTCCTGCTACAGATGTGATTTTTACTACAATCTCTCTTAATATTAAAAAAACTTCTTATGAGTAGAAATAATTAAAATGATACTAAATCCTGCAATCACACATTGTTACAATTAGAGGAACTCTCTCGCTAAGATAAAAATATAATCAGTTACATTATCTCTGAACTAAAAAAAATTGAAAAACATTTAATGTTGTACAACTATACACGTTGGCAACATACAGACATAAAAATAGGGTTTCAGGACACCTATTTTCAGATATTTTGGCGCCCGGCCGTGGAATGTATCTCGACCGAGAGGGGACAATAATACGAGTTAGAAAGGTGCCACAGAATCGATACTTCAACAATAACTGGAAACGACCACTTTGATACAAATACTCAAATTCACGAGAATTCTTATTAAAATGGGATTTTTAATGTTTTTTCCCCATTTTTCCACGATCAAAATTTATATAAATGATATACACATTTTCTTGCTATTTTTAAATCATTTAAATTGAGCAGAGAATACAGCAATAATTTCTCTTTATTAATTGAAAATTTCTAGAAATTACCGTTTTAAGGGGAGAAACCACATTAGAAGGTTCATTTTAAGCTTTTTTTGTCACTTTTTTTGCCAGGAAAGAAATAATTGGAACTAAATGAAATGAATAGGTCAATTTATTAATATTTTAAACTATAACTCAGAAGCGTGCATTGTGCAAATTTAACCTGAAAGCAAACCAATGAAAATTTTTTACATTATATTAGTTTTTTATTAATTGAAATATATTCTCTTTAAAAATTGAGATACATTTGAAAAAAAAATGAAATTTTCACATTTTGGTAGAAAAAAAAATACTTCCAATTACTATATTCTTTCAAATTTTAGTTCAATTGATAAATAATTTAATAAGGAGTATTAAAAACTTTGGTTTTTGAAAATCGGTCATAAATTCGCCAAGTTACAGCCAATGCAAATTGAAAAAAAGGCATTTCAAGAAAAACGCGCTTAAAAAATATAATATCGAAAACTGGAAATTCAGTCTGCGACTCCAGCACCATATAGTAATCCGCAGATGTATACAACTTGAAATACGTAAATATGGGGATACCTGAGCGGCCCCGCCCCGTCTGCCTGCAATCGTTCCTTTCTATCTACTCCTCGCCCAAGCGGTATATTTGGCTCTCGATTTATGGAATAAAAAATACCAATTTTTTGAATCGTTTAACGTGGTTTCCCCCCTTAAAGTAAAACGAGACTTCCTTAAGTTATTCAGAAAATAATCTTAAACTTTATTTACAGTTGACGTTACGTAATATATCTTCATAATACTACCTTTCTTGTAATGAAAATGCCAACAGGGTCTAAACACTACATTCAATGATATTCAAATTATTGTTATATATTTATAATTTAAAATCTTGCAAAAAGTAGAAATGACAGGTAAATTCTCGCCATTTTATAACGAAGCCTACGCTGTATAAGCTTCTTTTTCCCCCAACATAGAACGCAAGTCAAAAGCTACCTTAAACGAGTAGCAATAACCGAAGAAATGACAGCTCAAAATAGTGGGCTTAAACAAAATTGTTAACTAATAAATCGTTGACATTTCCGACTCAGAATCAAATAGGAATTCATTGTTTATTACTAAAATAAGATATATGAATTTTCCACCAGACATTAACAACACGGTAATAGTTACCCATTCAAATTTCCATTCAAAAATTATCACAGAAATAGCAACCCAACATGCAACGGCTTAAAAGAATACAAATTGCATAAAGGTCAGTTGGAAATGTCACATAACCCAATTAAATAAAATAAACAAACCAAATTACTGCAAATAAAAATCAGGAAAACTGTTATTAAAGTGGATAAATGTAATAATTTCAATTGAAATAACCGGCACGGAAAAGATATCTAACAAATATAAGGTAAATACCAATATCATATTTAAATATAAACAACCCAAAGTAGTAACATAGAATCGCCGACCTAAAAATCAAGTTAGGAATAGAATTAAATTACGGCTGTATTTCTTATAGGCAAATTACTGAATGATAAAGAAAATAATAGAGTTGGGAAGAAAATTTGCAAAGAAGTGAAATCTGGAATGGCTCGAGAAGCAGTAAGACCCAAAAATGCAACGAATATTATGCTGTTATACGAAGGATATGAGAAACGCTTAATGAAAATTATATAAAGTTGCCCAAAACGTGAATATTAGCAAAAATAAGGTAAAATTAACCAAATTAACCATAGTAAATTTAAGATGAAATTTTAACCGTGACAATAGGTTGTGGGTAGAAACCCTAGTATGAGTTAATATACACTAGAGGAGGAATATCTTGCACTAATTTAACAACAATCAAGACTCTGAACAAGTCAATATTAATATGGAGTTTTAGGATTCCATACATTGATAAACCACATTATTTTAATCAACTACCAAATTATATCCCAACGTACACACACTAAACTGTTAAAACAGTTTCAAATACTTCATCAAATCAACATATGCATCGACAAACTCCCAAATCGTTCCGTTCGACCATCCCTACAATATGCGTCGCGGCGCTACGTTCGCGGTCATCGGCCCACGCCATGACTCACGCGGCGTTTCGTGGGGTGGAAGGGGGTAAATGCGGGGGCGTCGGGTCAGGGGGTAAAGGTCGCAACTCGGCATGTGTCAACCAACGATAGGGTCATTGGATTACCACCTGATTCGGCAATGCGAAGGATTTAAGGGGTTAAATGGGGTGAATCATGCGGAAAAAATATTTGGGCGAGCGTTGTCATCGATGCGTATACAGTAGTATGGAAAAAAATCGAGAGTCAACGTTCAAAATAAAGTGGATAATAGATGGTTAAAGAAAACGAACGATGAGTCTTTTTATCGAACATAATATTAGATCTCATGTCATTTTGTTTACATTAGTTGTTAAATTGCCAACAGGAAGTGTGAAGGACTTATACTAGGTGATTTAAAAGTTTGTAGATCACACATGAAACAATATAAGTTAATGATTAAAAATACATTTATTTTTCAGTATAATCTGGGGAAAAAAATGTAGCCCGCGATTTTATTATTGGAAAGGTACAATATGGCATCTTAAAAAACATATCTCGATGTTAACATTGGCAACCCTGTGCTAACAAAATGGTGGACCAAAATTGGTCTCATTTTTTCGGTTTTTCCAGTTTATCTGGAAAATTAAAGATTCTATGAAAAAAAGGTTCAAACAAAAGTTGTAGATAATTGAATTACCTATCTATTATTATAAATAAAATTATAGGTGGTGCCACTGGTTATCGAGATATAATTTTTTTACAAAAAAAAAATGGCATTTTTCTTTGTTAAAATAAAACCATATTTATTTACGAACTATTGTATCGAAATTCACGTTATATATAGATGTTATCTATCTAAAAAAGTGTGCTAAATTCAGAATCTGTACGATTATTATTTTCTGACAAAATTGACTTGAACGTTAAAAGTTCGACCTTGATTTTTCGCTCTCCTAAGATACAGTAACTATTCTTACAGCAAATCGTTAAAAAAATGGCGTATAGTTTTAAGACCTATTTTTTTAAAAAAATATTTTTAATTATAGGCCGAGATATTTTCCTATTGAACTTCAAATCTTTTTAATGTTCTCATTATATTTAGATGTATCTGGTTTTATTCCAAACAAAAAAAAACGTCATTTTTCTCGAAAAAAATTATATCTCGTTAACTAGTGGCGCCACCTATAACTTTATTTGTACGAATCGATAGGTAATTCAATTATCTACGACTTTTCTTTGAAACTCTTTTCATACAACCTATAGTTTTTGAAATAAACTGAAAAAAACGGAAAAAAGTGACCATTTTTGGTCCGTCATTTAGCACAGGGTTGCCAATATTAACATGGAGATATGTTTTTTAGGATGCCGAAATATACACTTTCCAATATTAATCACAAGCTACATTTTTTTCGCGACTGAAGTCCAGTTTCCATAGAAAAATCTCCTTTGAGTTCAATACACTTTTCCACCGATTCTCCAATTCACTTATTCCATCTTTGCAGTGTTTTTCCGAAATCTCTTCAAAATACCCTCCTATTCGCTTTCTTCATTCGATGAAAAATGCGCTTTTCTTGTCGCAGTTCAGGATTATAGTGGTAAACCCAAGTCTCATCCATAGTTATAAATTGGCGCACAATATCACTTTCGTTCTTTGTAAATCGATTCAAATGTTGTTGTACAAGTCTCATTTGAATGCGTTTTTGATTCAAAGTTAACGAATGCGGCACCCACCTGAACACCAAGTCAATCTTTAGAATATGAACTACCCGTTCGTTTGAGATGCTCACAGTTGCAGCAATTTCACACTTAGTCATTCGTTTATTCTGCAAAACCACATCATATTTAGAATCAATAATAATGTCTTTATTGATCTTTTTTGGACGTCCATTATGTGCCTCGTCACTGACGTCGGTACAAGCACGTTTAAATTCAGCAAGCCAATTAAATATTGTTGCTTGTGAAAGAGCATCATTCCCTAATACATTTACAATATCGGTATGAATTTCATCTCCTATCCTCCTATCACTTTTTCTATAAATATTTTATCAGTACACGAATTTTCAAACTTTTTTATTTTTACGACAAAATCAAAACACATCTACCTCAAACAGCTGTAGAAAAAAAAACTAATTGACAAATCGGCTTGAAATATCAAAAAAAGGATGGAACATTCCAGCAACAGCATATGTTGCAGTCTAGAAACTTTTCAAATCAACTAGTAGTGTTAAGAGATTTAAATACTTTTAATAATTCTTGGTCCCAACAGATTTTGAAATGCTTTTGGTGAAAGTAGTAGAGTAAAACAAAAATATAAAGGTATAGCGATAGCCAGCGAAATTCCAGAAGTAACAAACTCAGAGATAAACATGGCACTAAATAAATTAAAGAACAATAAATGTGCAGGAAAAGACAAAATTACAGTAGAGATGCTGAAAATTGGCGGCAGAAAAATAGAACAAATATTGAAGATTCTATTTAATAAAATAATTGAAGAGGGAAAAATTCCACAGGATTGGTATAACTCCGAAGTAATCTTAATATCCAAAAAGGGGGACGATACAAATATTGAAAACTACTGACCAATATCCCTACTATCACACACCTACAAGTTGTTAACCAAAATCATAACCAACCGCATAATAAACAAACTCGATTTTTACCAACCTGTCGAACAAGCTGGATTCAGAAAACACTTTAGCACCACAGATCACCTACACACCATAAGAATACTAATTGAGAAGTGCACCGAATATAACGTACCGCTCCATATGGCTTTTGTAGATTTCCAGAAGGCATTCGACTCCGTCGAAATGTGGGCAGTATTACAATCCTTAGAAAACGCAAGAATCGATTCAAGATACATAAACATCATAAAGAACATATACGAAAATGCAACCATTCAAATAAAAATAGACGACAAGACGAAAACGAACCCCATAAAACTACAAAGGGGAGTGAGACAAGAGGACACTATCTCGCCAAAACTGTTCACCCTAGTCCTAGAGGACATTTTTAAGGAACTTAAATGGAACATCAAAGGTATAAAAAGCAAGTAATCTCCAAGAATTGAACGAAATGCTACAACAGCTAAATGACGTATCCGCATCTGTAGGCCTTAAAATGAACTACAACAAAACAAAAATAATAAGCCACAAACAGGCAAACATAACAATACAGAACCAGAGGATAGAAAACGTAGAACACTATGTATACTTGGGTCATGACATCAGACTAGGGAAATCAAACCAGGATGCTGAAATAAAAAGAAGAACACAGCTGATATGGGCCGATGAAAAATAATTCAATTCCTATAAATCTAAAAAGAAAAGTATGCGACATATGCATATTACCGATGTGTACGTATGGATTAGAAACCATGTCACTCACCAAAAAGTCCGCTAAAAAATTAGAAACAGTCCAAAAAGCGATGGAAAGAAACATGCTTGGAATATCATTAAGAGACAGGATTAGAAACACCGAGATAAGACGCAGAACGAAAGTCAAAGACATCGTGAAGGAGGTTGCAAAGATGAAGTGGCGATGGGCTGGTCACATAGCCCGATATGAGGACAACAGATGGACACGAAGAATCCTGGAATGGAGACCGAGGGAGACAACAAGAAGCGCGGGAAGACCTCAAAAAAGATGGGTAGACGACATAAGGACAGTGGCCGGCAAACAGTGATGAGATTGGCGAAGAATAGAGAAAGATGGAAACAATTGAGAGAGACCTACATCCAGGAGTGGATGGGCAGAGGTTGACAAAGAGAGAGAGAGATATTATAAAAAATCAACTTCAATAAATTCAGGTTCAGGAATCATATACAATGGCTCTGGAGAGATCACCAACAGTAAGATAATTGCGAAGGCAAGCTAGTTAAGAAGATTTTTCCCACATCATGTTATGAAAAATGTCATGTCTTCTTTTTGGGTTCAAACCAAAATTGTTATTTTATTTTGTATAATTACAGATCAACAGAAAAACATTTTGTTTTGGATTGTCATAAATTTATTAATTATGTTCCATAATCAGTTAATGGAATTAGAAAGTTTTTACACAAAAAAAAACTTTTACTTCCAAGTAGGACTAAATACTGATGAGATTAAAGAATATTTAAATTTTAAAAATCTCGTTATCCGACAATGAAAAGTGCCTTATCTATCTATTAAAACAAACTACATTTCGTGATAAAAAGTCGTTAATAAAGATATGTCCCGCATAGATGGATAAAACAAACCTTTATAGCTTCATTTATTGTATACATTTTAGAACATATTAATTATCCGATAAAATTAATTTTTAATGTTCATACACTGCATACAAATCGATCGAAAAACGGAAAAAATTAAAAGTAAAATTCCCGTTATTGAAAAACTGTGACACTGTGTTTGTTTATTCGATGATTTCACATTATACAATATACAGGTTGGTTGAAAAGTTTTGAAAGCAACACCTATTAACCAGTACAGAAATGACATGAACACACACAAAAGTTTCTATCTGTCAATTCATTCTTTGTTTACAAGCCATTTGAAGTTGACGTGTCAGTGAATTTTTATACAATGGATAAAACCGAATATCGTGCAGTGATAAAATTCTTTGTTTTGGAAGGATTATCAGCAACAGAAATTCATATAAAAATGGTAAAAGTGTTAAAGGAATCTGCTCCTTCATTTCCAACTGTGCATCGATGGGTTTTAGAGTTTTAAACGTGGTCGTACAAGCGATGAAGGTGAACTACGTAGTGGACGTCCAAAAAGTGCAACAACACCAGAAATCATTGAGCAAGTCTATGATATTGTTTGTAAAGATCCAGGTGCGACTAAGCGTGAAATTGCTGATACTATAGGCATCTCGGACGAACGAGAACTCTATGTTTTACAAGAATTAAGTATGAAAAAGGTATTCGGAAATATAGTGCCGCATTCGTTAACAATTCAACAAAAACTGAATCGAAAACAAATTTGTAAGCGTAATTTGGAGCGTTTTAAGCAGAATAAAACCGATTTTGTGGATCGTTTTGTAACTGTGGATGAGACTTGGATATACCATCATGATCCTAAACTAAAACAAGAACGTTTACAGTGGACTGAAGCTGGTTGTTCAGCTTCAAAACGGGTCAAGTCAGAACGATCGGCAAAAAAGGTTATGGCATCAGTTTTTTGGGATTCAAAAGCGATTTTGTTGATTGATTATCTGGAAAAAGGTAAAACAATTAACTCTGAGTATTGTTGCAACCTTTTGGACCAGTTGGATAAAAAAGTTTGTGAAAAAAGACCCGGCTTACAGAAGAAAAAATCATTTTTCATCAAGACAATGCACGTCATCACACAAGTGATTTAACGATGGCCAAATTGAAAGAATTAAAGTACGAATTGCTTGAACACCCACCGTATTCACCAGATTTGGCTCCCTCCGAGTACTACCTCTTCAGGAATTTGAAACAATTTCTTCGTGGAAAGCGTTTTTCGTCGAATTAAGAAGCTATTGCAGCCGTGAAACATTATTTTGCAGAGTTTCCGGAAAATCATTACAAAGATTGTATAAAATTATTGGAGGATCGTTGGAATAAGCGTGTTGAAGTTGAGGGAGATTATATTGAATAAAAAAACTAATTTCATTAAAAAATACACATTCTTCAATTTTCGCTTTCAAAACTTTTCAACCAACCCGTATTATTGGTACTTTGGGATAGATATTAAAAAAGTTATTAACACTTCCATGAAAAAGTTAACAACTACGTAACGTAATCATCTATAATTCCTACACGGTCCAGTTTAGCAAGTCTGCGTTTAACAGATTTATTATCGGAATTTTGGAAACATTCAAAATCCACTTATTTGCTATAATTATTATCTGTTTACCAACCGACAATCTTTTCTACAATAGATTGAGATGGATGATAAATCAAATATACTGATGTGTCATTAGCAAACAACAACAACAGCGTGAGTGTATTAAGACATTAACATAGATCATGAACAAGACGGAACCAAAACAGAGCAGGGTCTTCGTAATGAACTTAAAAAAAATTGTATTATATGGGAACCATATTTTTTTTAAAGAAAACGACGTATAAATTATTCAGTCATTTTTTAAAACTCAATATAATTATTATGGAAAACGGAAAAAGGAAATAATATATTATTAACAGGTCTATTAATAAAAAGATACTTTAGATAAATAAAAAAAGTGTCTGTCTTAGATTATACTTTATTAATGAAGACATTTTTGTTACTAAGCTATTGAATCTATGGATGAACTGAAAAATTAAAGAAATATTTCATTAAATGTCGCATTTTAGCTTCCATCAGTAAGATTTCGTATTGTGGCCCTTTCATATTATGATCAAAATATTCTAGTTTTCTTTTTATATGCCAAAAATTACTTTTTTCTCCTTTTCCATCCTTTGCACTACTTGAACATTGATTATTTTGTCCGTATAGGATAAATATAGACGTAACACAACACCATCGGTGATTTCAAGCTTTCTTAGTGAGGAGGATTTCATTTTCATAAAAGTTACTATGGCCATCTTCATTTTTTTGTTTGTTTCTTCGGCGTGATCAAGTTCTTGATTTATAGTCGTTTTTAAATATTGGTATTTGGTTACTGTCAACGTATGTATGGTTGATTACTAGTGACTTAAACAATGCCGTACCCTATGCTGCATGTGTTAACTCTTTCCAACATCATTTGTAGTTCCTGTATATTCACAATATTGTCATCATATCTGATGTTATTTACGCCTGTTTTATTAATTACTACTTCAACCGTAATATATAAAAGAGATTGGTGAAATAGTTTAATAGAAGAGATATTGAATCACATTTAGGACAATATATATCCTTGCCTTGTGCCTGTACAAATATTAATATCTTTAGAATATTATTCTTCTACACGAATGTTTGCTTTCTAGTTGTAATAAAAACTTGTAATCGGATTTATTGTACGTTCTTTGACACCTTTGAATATGAAGAAAGGCCTTATCGTAATCAATAAAACACTATATCTACTACTAAAATTTGACTGACTCTCTAAAAAATGACATTTTTGAATCGTTCAATCAATTATACTGATAAAAAGCACGTTTTTTTAATCACCATTAAAGCGCCAGCTGTGTCAAAGGCGCTCACATACCCAGCAGCTGATGTGCCTTCAGACCTTGTCTTCCTGCCAATGAGTCTTAAACTGAAACTTGCTCTAACAAGACCTAAAGGCAAACTAAGAAAATTAAACGTTGCTAAACTGAAACAGGATGAGGTTAAAACGGAGCTCAAACTGAAAATAAATGATAAACTACGAGAGGCAACAAATAACTCTGAACCAGCACCTGCAGAAATGTGGAATGATGTTGAAGATATAATGATACAAGCGCTGCGACCGAGGAAAATGGATGACAGAAAATATCTTGGAATTAATGGAACAATAACGTGAGAACAAAAACAGTAACATCAACGAATACAAAAGACTGAACACATTAGTAAGGAGAGAAATTAGAAAGGCCAAGAGGAAATGGCTGGAAGAGGAATGGCAAGAAATCGAAGGATTGCAACAGAAACACAATACACAGGGAGAACATAAAAGTTAAAGGAAGCCGCTGGAGTATATACAATTGATCATGAATGAAAACAAAGAAATTATAGTAGAAGCGGAAAACAAAAACAACCTGTGGAAAGATCCTTGAAGGCCTTATTTGAAGATGACTCAAGCAGAGCCCTACCGAAGTAATATTGTTAGCGCCACCAATAACAACGGATGAGATCAAAAAAGCGCTTAAAGAAGCTAAGAGTAACAAGGCTGCGGGACCTGACAGACTGCTAATTGAAATTATAAAACTAATTGATAATGACATAATCGTGCTTCTAGGGAAAATATTTAACAACATCTACCATACTGGAGCTGGCTAAGATCTGCTTTTATCCCTCTCCCTAAAAAGAGACACGCTCGCAAACGTGAAGAAGAGGAAGACTTATAAGCCTTATGAATCATACTCTTAACTTATTTCTAAGATTTATCCATAACAGAATTTATCGAAAATGTGCCATAATCAGTTTGGTTTTAGATGCGGAATGGGTACTCGAGAAGCACTTTTCGGGATACAAGTTCTTAAACAAAACTGTCAAGACGTAAACATAAAAAATCATGAGCATCCTGAGAACAACAGATATAGATGAAAAGCGCCTAAGATGTATAGAAAACATTGTACTGGCACCAGAGAGCACACATAACCACACAACAAATCACGTTGGATGATATTGACATACGCAGAGGCGTGCGACAAAGATGTGTGCTATCGCCACTGTTATTTAACCTATATTCCGAAGCCATATTCAATGAAGCTCTTGAAGATCAAGAGATGGGAATAAAAATAAATGGAATACCAATATCAAATATCCGGTAGGCAGATGATACTATTTTGATCGTAAACAACATCGAAAACATGTTCAACAAAAGCAGCAAATCAACGCCCAAAAACCAAAGTTCACGATTGTTAGTAGGAAGAAAAACCCACATATTAACGTTAAACTCGCAATAGATAATCAACAAATGGAAAGAATAAACCAGTACAAGTACTTAGGTTATTAACTGCGTGCAGACTGGGAAAGAAATCAGATGCACAATTGAGATGGTGAGAGCAGCGTTTATAAAATATGAAAAAATATTAAAAAATAGGAGTATACGGTTGTTACTCAGCATACGTTATATCAAATATTATGTGTGGTCTGTACTGATGTATGGTCTTGAGTCCTAAACTATGAAAGTGGATTTAATTAATAAAGTGGAAGCTTTTGAAACATGGACCTACAGACGCGTGTTAAAGGTACCTTGGACTGACACAGTTACCAACGAGAAAATATTTAGAAGAATGAGAAGACAGAGAACTCATCACAACAATCAAAAGAGGAAAAACTGCTTACCTTAGTCATATTATAAGCGGAAAGTACTAACTATTGCAATTAATACTGGAGGGCAAAATCGAAAATAGGAGAGGAGTAGGCAGAAAACAGATATCTTGGACGAAAAATATAAGACAATGGACCAGACTGAAAACAATAGGGGAATTAGTAAGCGTAGCGAGAGATGGAGAAAAATTCAAAGATGTGGTCGCAACATCCAACAAACTAGATAGGCAGCTGAAAAAGTAGAAAAGCGTGCAATTTTGGAATACAATTTTTCAAAAATATATATTTATTTTTCAACATCCTGGATCTTGAAAATTAAGCACTTGAAGGGTTTATGTTTCTACCTCATTTTTCATCAATCTGCAAGGGCTGAATATAACAATTCAATATTTTTTATATTTTTACATTAATTTTCTACTCAACGAAATCCTGACAGGTGCAAGAAAAAACCATTTCCATTGTTTTTAAATCAGTGACATCTACTCCAGTCTTCCTATTGAATTTGTAGCCTTTACAGTGAAAGCTGGACCAAATCAGTTTGGTAGTTTATGAATAATCTTAATTGTTTATCCCAGACACAGAATGTTCAAACAATTGTCCAGAGGATGATTCTACAGATATTTGCAAAAGCGGAATGGATTCTTTGAAGTTGGAACTACAAGCAAAGATGAAAAAACGATGGATTGATTTTTAAAAAAATTGTTATTAAAAAACCGTTTTGAAGAAGAGGTACCTTTTTTACGTATAAACAATTGGAATAACTTTGTTAATTTTAATGATACAAGTTTGTGAATGGACCTGAATGCTAGTGAAAAAACATGAATTAAAAAAAAAGTCTTTTACGACCAATAGAAGCTAAGATAGCATTTTTTTTTAAAGTCATATCTCTTTTGTTTATAAACATTAAGAGCTGAAATTATCACAGATTTTAAACGAAGACCTATATTTTATGATGCAATTGATAAGTATGAAATTCACGTATCGTTAGTAAAGTTATAGCTCTTCGAAGTGAAGGTACTTTTGCAAGTACGTTGTAGCGAGTGGTGAGGGAAGCTCGGCTTTCTCACGATGTGCTTTTGAAATTCAAATTTCAAATTGGAGAGATCAAAGAATCCATTCCGCTTTTGCAAATATCTGTAGAATCATCCTCTGGGCAAGGACAATTGTTTGAACATTCAGTGTCTAGGATAAACAATTAAGATTATTCTAAAACCGATTGATCCAGCTTTCGCACAGTTATAAAAGGCCCATAATGGCCTTATCATCAAGGGGTTATACATTACTTTCGGCCTTTCTTGCAAAAGTTATTAATATTTATAAAATAGTGCAAAAAAAGTGGTTTTTCGCGATTATCTCGATAAATTATTTATCGATTTTGACGTATAAATACTGAAATTAAAGGTCTTTTCAATACCCACAACTTTCATTTGGACGAGTTTTCTCTAAAATGTAACCGGAAAATTCTACGGACAGAGAATCGAACTTTCCAACTTTGGATGTTGTTTATAAATAAACAGGGCTGATCTAGCTGTACTTTTTTACGTCTTTATCATCTACTGGGTCCCCCCTATGACTTGAAACTTTCAGATATCTGCTATAAATTTTTTCACCTTCTTTCATAGGAAGACTGGAGTAATCTGCAACTAAAAAGTTTATAGGCAAGACCACACAAAAACTTAAGGCCCTGCACAAGGAAGACACCACGGATCTTGTCGAAATAAAAGAAAAAATTCCATTATTTTTGATTAAATCGCTCACCAACGTCCACAATCAAAAAACCCTTCCCTAAAAACTCACAGAATCCTTTCGCAACCTTGAAAAAAATCCCCAAAACCCCGCAAAAGTCGGCTTTTAGCCGCAAAAATGTCTCCTACACCGCGAATATGAGTATCGGCAAACGCGGTGAAAGGATCGCGAATATCGCAGCCACATTTTAATACAAACACGCGTTCTTTTAGAAGCGACGCCTTTGATTGGCCGGCGGGTCCGCGGGGTTGGGATACACCCACCCAAGCGGCGTTGTCGGATCAAGAAATTTCTCCTTTAATTCAATGATTTAATAAGTGGTATGAATTATTTTTTTTAGTAGACCTTTTGGCAGGGTATTTTTGAAATAATTTTTTATAGCTTTGAAATGTTTAAATAAAAAATTAAAGGCTTTTAACTTCATAATAAGTAATATATATATATATATATATATATATATATATATATATATATATATATATATATATAATTGAAGGTTTCAGGTATCACGTGTATGTGCCGAATCCCTGTCAGGACTGAAAGGCAGCTGACGTTTCGGTGAAATCTCATTCACCATTTTCAAAGCCCACTGTACAGCGTCTGCGAGGAGACACCGTACGTACAGTGAGCTTTGAAAATGGTGAATGAGATTTCACCGAAACGTCACCTGCCTTTCAGTCCTGAGAGGGGCTCAGTACATACACGGGATACCCGAAAATATTCGATTAATCACACCCATGAGAATATCCGACATAACATATATATTTATATATACATATGCTGTAGATGTTTTAAGTCTAGGTTCAAATTTTGCTTTTCCTATAGAGCAATCAAAAAATGGACTTATCCCTGACATCTTATCATCTATCGAATCATGAATCAACAGTTTAACTAATGTAAAGAAAAATGGGATTAGAGAAAACTGCTGCAGCACAATAGCAGCCTATAAAAACAAACTGGACTCAGAGGAAACCCAAAAAAAGAATAATCCATTAAATAAACTTAAAAAATAAAAAGAATTAAAATCCTTCTCAAAAAAAAAGGCCACAATTAAAAATATGAAGACCCGATAAATCAAATAAAACAGTTATAATGAACAAAACCCAATATGACCTAAAATGAGCCAGCTCTTAAACGACCCAACAAATATTTTTCAAAAAAGAAATAAGGAACTTGTACACCGCTGGGAATCTAAAAATTATATTTCACCGAACACTGCAAAAAAAAATGATAATTAACAATGCTCAACCACCTAGAATGTATGGACTGCCAAAACTCCACAAATCAGGAACACCAATGAGACCCATCCTATCATGTATACAATTCCCGTTAAATAAACTTTCTAAATACTTAAAGGATATCCTCCACAACGTCATAAAGAAAACAAATACTTACATTAAAGATTCATGGGACTTTAAGGGAAAAATAAGCAATGTATAATTACCAAACGATTTCCATCTAATGTTTCTGGATGTAATATCCTTGTACATTAATATTCTTATTCAACTCGCACTTCAAACAATAAAATCAAAATGGAATGAAATTAATCAATTTTAAGGGCTAATTGAAGGATGTGTGATGGGATCATCCATATCTAGTGTAATGTGTAATAGCCCAAATAGTTCTGGAGGCCCTTGAATCTGTTATCATTACCAAACAAAATTTTTAACCACCATTCTTCTATCGTTATGTCGACGATTGTATTGCTGCCATACCAAAGGACAAAAATGAATATATTTTAGATATTTTCAACTCTTATCATTCAAAACTCAAATTTACAATAGAAACAGAGAATATCAACAAAATAAACTTTCTTGACATGATACCAGACCATAATAAAAACAAAATAGATACAAAACAAACCTGGTCTGGCAGATACCTAAACTACTTTTCACAGCATCCCATGCCCAAAAAAAAATAGGTTGTGGTTGGTTTGGTAGACCGTGCTATAGGACTCATATGTGAACGCAGCAATAAAAAAAGCAAAACAAATACTTTTAAAAAATAGTTATCCATCAAAACTTATTAACACATTATTTAATTCAAGAAAGCAACATATTTTATCCAAAAAAAGAAATCCACAAGGAATAAAAGTTAAACAGTAAAACACATATTTAAGTCAACCATATATACAGGGGTTATCTGAAAATTTACAAAGTTTTTTTCAAAAAAAAAAAATCTCAGGTGCCCATAAAGGTGAGAATTTGTTGAGACAATTTTTTGGTTCTATAAAGAGCAAACTACCAAAAAATCGACAGACACACTTAATATATAAAATACCCTGTAACGAATGTCACGGGGTTTATATAGGGCAAACCAACCAATATTTACAAAACCGTTTAACGAACATCGATACGGCAAGAAGAACACCACAGCACTAACTAAACACCAAAATAAAAAAACACATCTTTCAATTGCCAGGACACGGAGATTCTTAAAGTCGAATCAAATCAACAAAAAAAAAGAGAGTTTCTGGAAATTGCTTTTATTAAGAACAGTCCTAACGCAGTGAATGACAAAAAGTACATAAAAAACCTCAGTAAAATATATTTTAACATGTTAAATTAAAAAAGCCGCTTATACATGTCCCCCGTAAAATAATAAAACACTATAAAAAAATATAAACAGATACACACAAACACCGTCGAAAATAGATTTATTTGCATACTGAACGCAGTTATTCCTTGTCTTAATATCGTAATACATGTTAAATTGTTATGTTTTATGTACTTTAATTGTAAATAACTTGTAAAAATGTGACGATCTTTTGTAAAAAATTTTTAATATTTATGTATTTACGTTTTGGGAATTGCTATTGTTATAGATAAGTTTCACAGTATTTTAATTTCATGTAAACTAACTGCTGATTATTCGAAAATTGTAGAAAACAAACTGATGAAGACCAATAATAAAGTCGAAACGTTTGTGACGGAAAAACAATAAAACATCTTTGAGGAAATAAATTAATCTTTTATTACCCTGACCGAACCAAAAACCCAAGAAAAAAGAATATATCTAAATAGCGGTTCAAGAAAATAAAAACAAAAAAGTAATTTAAGTGTGTGTGTGTGTATATATATATATATATATATATATATATATATATATATATATATATATATATATATATATATATAAATAGTAGTGCTTTAATAATATTTTTCCTTTTCCTATCGTCTTTAGTATCTTTATTATCTTTTCAGTCTTTATCTATTATAACTCCTAGATATTCGTTTTGTCTAACGTTTTTTCTTATTCTGCTTTCTGTTTTGATGTCTTATCCTGTGTTCCCTCTAGTCATGTATTGTGTATTTTGTATGTCTATCCCAAACCCCATTTAGTGAATTCCTCCATGAGTTTATTTATCATCTAAGCCATGTCTTGCTGGTCTTCCGCAAGAACCACCTGATCATCTGCAAAGAGGGTTGTATACAAGTGAATGTCCTTTATCCATATCCCCATGTCGTTACATTTTCCTATCTACTGTTTTAAAGTTCTGCAAAGATTTTAAACAGGGTTGAAGAGAGGCAGAATCCCTGTTTAACCTCTTTTGTTTGTGAGAAAGCCTCAGAAGTTTGATTTCCGGATTTAACAACCGCTTGGTGTTCTCTATACAGTGTTTTTACGGCGTTTATATAAAGGGTGTTTAGTACGTCGATAGAAAGTTTGGAAAAGGTGATAGAGAATGTCATTTTGAATAATTTATGTCATATATGCCTTAATACAAAAATGCACGGTTGTCGAGTTACAGCACATTTTATAATTTTTCGGGTTTCTGGTAATTGGTGATTGCAAATTTAATTTTTATGATACTGGTATAATTTTTCGGTTTGAAATATTTTTTTTCTTATTCTTTGGTTCATACACTATAATAACAACAAGAGGACTAAAATTAAAATAACACTCAAAAAACTGGGCACTCAAAAAATGTATTCATCTACGAAAATTCAAGTTTCATCTTAGATTTTAGTGATGTTTTTATCTAACAGTGAGAAAGATAAATGCATTCAATTTATTTTAAAAATAACTTTGTTGAATTACCTTTGCAGTGGTTTATCGAAACCCGTATCAATAAAATATTACACACATTAAATTCAGGGAAGATATTCATATTAACGAAATTAATAATTTTCTCTATTCACTTTTTCTTAATTTAATTAAAATATAAAATATCTAATGTATTGCATTGGATGTTTTGAACGCCTAAAAGATGAATTTTAGTGTTTCCGTTCACCAGGCTGGTAATTGTTATTTGTAAAATAAACATAAACAAAGTGAAAACACCAATACATAAACAACCAATTTTTTTAGCCAACCATACAGATGATATCGGCTTTAGTGTTGGTCGCACACATCTTGCAGTTGTGTTTTACACCAGTTCAGTGTTCACTTGCTAAATTTAAAATTGCCTTGTTGACAAAACGATGACTACTTTTTCCAATTTAAAAAACGCTGATATAATTTTCATGTATGGTAGAGCAGACGGCAATGTAGCTGCAGATCAAAGACTATACCGAGATCGATTTCCTGGAAGAAGAGTTCCCAATGTACAAGTTTTTATTACCACATATCGCCGTATTTGTGAAACCGGTTATCTTCTTTTCAAAGAAAGATTGCATGCAGATAGACATGCTGTCGAAGTAGAACAAATTTTGGATTCATTTGATGCAGATCCAACCACTAGAAAGGTAGCTAATCAGCTTAATTTGTCTACTTGGAAAGTGTGAAACGTTATGAAAGTTGAAGGAAAATATGCATTCCATTACACCCCGGTTCGAGGCCTTGAAGAAGGTGATCCAGCATGGAGAATTCTGTTCTGCCGTTATTTGTGAAAGCTGATATGGACTTTTCTTAAAAAGTATTTTATGGTCCGATGAATCGAAATTTTCTCGGGAGGGAATCACCACCTTCCACAAGGCTGATAAGAATCCGCAAATGAAAAAAGAAATACCCTTCCAACAGAAATTCGGTGTAAATGTATGGGGAGCGGTAATCGGAGATACTTTCATTGGGCCATATTTTCTTCCTGAATATTTAAACCGAGACAATTACTTATAGTTTTTGAAATACCATTGAACGTAAGAGACAGAATAATTTTCCAGAACCACGGATGTCCAGCACATTATCGGTTTGCCGTAAGAGATTTTTTAAATGAAACATTCCCTAACCGTTGAATAGGAAGAAACGGTCCCATATTGTGGCTTGCAAGGTTCCAGACTTGACGCTTATAGATTTTCACATCCGGGGACGTATGAAAGAACTTGTCTATAAAGTTGAAATAATAAATCGTAATCAACTAATTGAAAGAATTAATGAAGCAGGTGTCACACTTAAGGAAAAAATGAGACTAGGCGTAACCACCACCCAAGTGAGGAAAAGGGCCCGAAAATGTATTAGAAATAATGGCCCACATTTCGAACATAACATGTAAAATGATAATGTGATTTTGGTAATTTTAGGAAAGTAAAAATAAATAAAGAAAATTGTTAATTTCGTTAATATGAATATTTTCCCTGAATTTAACGTATGTAATATTTTACTAATACGGATTTCGATACACCACTGTAAAGGTAATTCGACAAAGTTATTTTTAAAATAAATTGAATGCATTTGTTTTTCTCACTGTTAGAAAAAAATCACTCAAATCTAAGAATGAAACTTAAATTTTCGTAGATGAATAAAATTTTTAGGTGCACAGTTTTCTGTGTGTTATTTTAATTTTAGTCTCTTGTTGTTATTATAGTGTATGAACCAAAGAATATGGAAAAAAATATTTCAAACCGAAAAATTATACCAGTATTTAAATTTTCAATCACCAATTGCCAGAAAACCGAAAAATTATAAAATGTGCTGTAACTCGACAACCGTGCATTTTGGTACTAAGGCATATATGACATGAATTATTCAAAATGACATTCTCTATCACCTCTTCAAAACTTTCTATCGATGTACCAAACACCCTGTATATATACACTATTTATGCCTGCTTCTTTCATTGCGATTCATAAGGGACGGAGTCAAATGCCTTACGAAGATCTATGAAAGTAGCGTGAAGCTCCATTTCTCTTGCTACTCTCTTTTCTGCGAGTTGTTTTATTGTAAATATATTGTCCGCACAGGATCGCCCAGGTCGAAATCCACTTTGTTCTTCCATTTCCGTGGCTTCCTCTGTTATTGGGACTGTTAGGACTCTTTCGTATAGTTTTCCAATGAACGATGTAATACTAATACCTCGATAATTACTGCAGTCACTCCTGTTTCACTTTTTATAAATGGAATTTATGTAAGAGCTCCTCCAATCTCTTGGAATCATTGCCCCTTTCAGGCCCTCGCTAAAAAATGCACAAAACAGCTCATACGTTCTTGTGGTGGCGTGGTTAATTACCACGATAGATAAATCCCCTGGTTCTGGTGCTTTATTATTCTTTATTTTTTGTAATGCTGTTTTTATTTCTTGTAATTTAATGGTATCTACTCCGTTAACTCCTGTTTCGTCTATATATCTAGTTGCGTATCTAAATAATCTCCACGTTGTTCTTCCAGTAGATTATTATACCAAAGGGTCAATTTTTAAATATTTTTTTTGCTTTTTTAATGTTAATAAGTTAATTGATTTATTGTAGTATTTAGTTATCAGTTAAAACCCTTTTTTGTCAATATAGTTATAAAGTTACACCATGTTTGTAAATTAAGGAGGTAATTTCAATCAGTTTTTTACTGAAAACATCTTTTTTATAAAAATACATTTAAAAGATTTAAAATTACAAATAAATCTCCTTTATTGTGGATACTACAAATAACATAATCTTCCTAAAAGTTCATTTTTTAAAATCAAGCATTTATTATAAAGGGTGTTTTTATAGAGGTATAGAACTTTAAGTTGGCAACACTTTTTTAACTGGCGGCCATTTTGTCAGCTGTCAAGTGATTTATGTTTAGTTTGGTTTGGCATTTCAACATGAATAGACTGACGCCTGAACAACGCTTCCAAATTGTGCAAATTTATTTTGAAAATCATGGTTCTGTTCGAAATACGTATCGCGCACTACGTCCATTTTACGGTCAACATAATCGTCCATCAGAGCAATTAATTCGATTAACTATGGAACGTTTTCGCACCATGTTTAATCTAAATGATAATACGCATCCACAGAAACGTCGTACAGTGCGTACAGAAGAAGTCATTGCTGCTGTAGAGCGTAGCGTAGAGGAAGACCCGAATCAGTCTATCCGCCATCGTGCACAGGAATTGGATATGTGTCCATTCACTTTATGGAAGATTTTGCTGAAAGATCTTGGTTTGCGTGCTTACAAAATCCAACTCGTGCAAGAATTGAAGCCACACGATCACCTAGCAAGGCGTAGATTCGGTGAATGGGCCCAAAACAAGATTGCCGTTGATCCCGATTTTCATAAGCGAATTTTGTTTAGCGATGAAGCTCACTTTTGTTTGAATGGATACATCAATAAACAAAACTGCCGTATTTGGAGTGATGATAATCTTCAGGTGTATGTTGAGACACCGTTACATCCAGAAAAACTGACTGTTTTGTGTGCTTTATGGGCTGGTGGAATCATTGGTCCGTACTTCTTTAAAAACGATGCTGGTCAGAACGTTACAGTCAATGGTGACCGCTATAGAGCCATGATTACTAACTTTTTCGTTCATCAATTGAACAACCATGACGTGCAGGAGCTGTGGTTTCAACAAGACGGCGTAACATGTCACACAGCTCGAGCCACAATTGATTTATTGAAGGAAACGTTTGGTAACCGCATAGTTTCACGTTTCGGACCCGTGAATTGGCCTTCAAGATTGTGCGACTTAACGCCGCTAGACTATTTTCTGTGGGGATATGTGAAGTCGCTAGTCTACGCCGATAAGCCCGAAACGATTGATCACTTGGAAGACAACATTCGCCGCGTTATTGCCGATATACGGCCACAAATGTTGGAAAAAGTCATCGAAAATTGGACCTCCAGATTAGACTACGTCCGAGCCAGCCGTGGCGGTCATATGCCAGAAGTTTATTATAATGCCAGAAGGTTATCTTTCGAATAAAGTAAATTTCATGTCAATTTAAAAAATTCATCTTTGTTTTATTCCATTTAAAAGTTCTATACCTCTATAAAAAAAACACCCTTTAGTAGGAAAATATATCGTCAAGTTATACTAGGTCAGAATTTGATTTTGGGCAAAGAAACTATTCCTTTTTTATGTAATAGTTCGAAAATTCAAATAAACAAAAAACATCATCATGCGAGCAAACAGCAATAATTAATTATATGACGTTTCGGTTGTAAAATTTGGAAATCCGGCATCACCGCCACCTACCAAATCTATTCAAATGCAAGGAATTTTTCTGGAATTTTTGTAAGTAAATGCGTCGCAACAAATTAAAGCGCAATAACCTGAATAAATAAAACGAAATTCTAAAAAATTAAGAAAACCTGTATTTTACTACGTATTTCATTTGTAGGGGTAATCGGGCTATAACGGTTTAAATCAGGTTGAGTAGGTACATATACAATTAAAAATATTACATTCACCTATCACATTCCGACTAGCAGACAAGATGGTCGGTTGCAGCGAACAAAATGGAAGGTTTAAGGCGGTAGTCTGCGTTTTCAAATGATTTTTTTAAACTATATTATTTTAAAATATGGGTAAATAAAAAAAGGTATCTAATTTAAAAAACAAATAATAGAAATTCTGAGGAGGGTTTGAGTTATTAGGTAGGGTAAACGTTGTGTCCAATTTAAAAAAAAATAGATATTCAGAAATGATAAAATGGGCTAACTTTGAGTTTTCAATATGATTTATTCTTAAACTTTAGATGATTCTTATTTAAAAACTTTAAATATATTTAATTAAAGTGTTAACGAGGCTGACAACACAGGTGAGAAAACTAACATAATAATTTGAAAACAAGAAATTACTTTATCTCAAATCTTTTGTTGTAGTATTTTTATACTTTAATACTATCTATTATTAACCAACAAAGAAAGAAAAAAATATATATTTTTTAACCATATATCAGTACTAATTAAATAAAAGCAACAGGAACTCGAGCAGAATCCTCATTTGGGATGGTTTAGAAGACAAAATAGCGAATCTATCTAACAACTCCTAGTCTACAAAGACACAACCCTAATTTATGACGTCATCGCCATATTCTTAAACTTTAGATGATTCTTATTTAAAAACTTTAAATATATTTAATTAAAGTGTTAACGAGGCTGGCAACATAGGTGAGAAAACTAACATAATAATTTGAAAACAAGAAACTACTTCATCTCAAATCTTTTGTTGTAGTATTTTTATACTTTAATAATATCTATTATTAAACAACAAGGAAAGAAAAAAAATATATTTTTTAACAATATATCAGTACTAATTAAATAAAAGCAACAGGAACTCGAGTAGAAATCTCATTTGGGATGGTTTAGAGGACAAAATAGCGTATCTATCTAACAACTCCTAGACTACAAAGACACAGCCCTAATTTATCACGTCATCGCCCTTTATTCTTAAACTTTAGATGATTCTTTTTTAAAAACTTTAAATATATTTAATTAAAGTGTTAACTAGGCTGACAACATAGGTGAGAAAACTAACATAATAAGGCTATATTCTTTTGAGTAATTATCAATTGATCAAAGTGAACAAAGTGAAACTGATAACTTCATGTTCTTTTGAATATGCATTTACTTGTCATTGGGCTGAAGTGATCATGATTACTTCAAGTGATCGAAGTGAAAGTGATAATGACTCAAAAGAATAGCCCTTAATTTGGAAACAAGAAACTACTTTATCTCAAATCTTTTGTTGTAGTATTTTTATACTTTAATAATATCTATTATTAAACAACAAGGAAAGAAAAAAAATATATTTTTTAACAATATATCAGTACTAATTAAATAAAAGCACCAGGAACTCGAGGAGAAATCTCATTTGGGATGGTTTAGAGGACAAAATAGCGTATCTATCTAACAACTACTAGACTACAAAGACACAGCCCTAATTTTTGACGTCATCGCCATTTACTCTTAAACTTTAGATGATTCTTATTTAAAAACTTTAAACATATTTAATTAAAGTGTTAACGAGGTTGACAACATCTAAAATCTTTTGTTGTAGTATTTTTATACTGTAATAATATCTATTATTAAACAACAAAGAAAGAAAAAAAAATATATTTTTTAACAATATATCAGTACTAATTAAATAAAAGCATCAGGAACTCGAGGAGAAATCTCATTTGGGATGGTTTAGAGGACAAAATAGCGTATCTATCTAACAACTACTAGACTACAAAGACACAGCCCTAATTTTTGACGTCATCGCCATTTACTCTTAAACTTTAGATGATTCTTATTTAAAAACTTTAAACATATTTAATTAAAGTGTTAACGAGGTTGACAACATCTAAAATCTTTTGTTGTAGTATTTTTATACTGTAATAATATCTATTATTAAACAACAAAGAAAGAAAAAAAATATATTTTTTAACAATATATCAGTACTAATTAAATAAAAGCAACAGGAACTCGAGCAGAAATCTCATTGGAGATGGTTGAGAGGACAAAATAGCGTATCTATCTAACAACTCCTAGACTACAAAGACACAGCCCTAATTTATGACGTCATCGCCATTTATTCCTAAACATTTTATACTTATACTGTACTGTGTTTACGTTTTGACATCGTAAATCTGCCACTTTTGAAATTAAACTTAGTAGATCTAATAAATATTTTGTCTATGGCCTATACCGATCCTACAACTTTATGAAACTATCCCACACAACTTCATATTGTATTGATTAAGTGATAAAAATCCAACCCAATAGTTTAAATGAAAAATTAATCTACAGTAATAGATTTTTTCATTAACGAGTGCACCGCATTTTCTGATTACCACAATTGTTTCATGACGACGACGAAATAATTGCGATTATTTCCTGAAAATCATTTTTATTGTAAAATCGATGAACCTATCGCCAGCGGATAGAATAAATAAGCAAATAATAAAAGTTTTCTAACCATCCCGGGTTTGCGAAATTGTATTGGAGTTTGCCAGTCATTTTTCCTTAGGATCGTTGAACCGGTTATGAGGTGTTGATTGTGTTTAAGGGTTTGACCAACGAATATTCTAGACGGATAATAACAGAAAGTTCATTTAATGTTAATGCCAAAAGAGAATTTTCCAATTATTGGACTATTAATTGGTAAATTACCAATCAATAATACAATAACTTGAATAAATAAATTATTAATTACTCTTGCAATTGATAAGTTTAAAAATGAAACTTTCAATTATGCTGGTAATGGATAATTTTATTTCTAAAATTTTCAGTTTCTTTTTCAATGATATAACTTCATTAATTGATAATTGTATGAATGAAATTACCAATTACTTCATTAAATGTTAATATTACTTTCAAAATGATCAATTGATGAAGTAATTAATAATTTTATTTTACGGATTAAGACTATTCATTAACTGATATTCCGATTTTTGAAATTATCCATTATAAAATTCACTAATAATATTCCCGATAATATTTCTAAAAAAAGTATTATTGCCGATAAATATATATATATATATATATATATATATATATATATATATATATATATATATATATATATATACAGGGTGTCCAAGATAAGGATCCTAAGCATGGGGATCTCGGAAACAGTTGGAGATACGAGGTCGGTTAAATTAGAGAAAAGTTGCGCAATTTAGTGCTAAATTAAACGCAGTTAAAAAAATTTAAAAATTTCAAACACTTCCGGAGATTTCCGGAAAAAAACGAAATTTGGCAAAATCGTTTTTAATTTTTGCAGGCTTTATTTAAAGAGATATCCGAAAATAAAAGGTAGATTCTCATTGCCACTTTTTATTTTTAATAATTTGGTCTAAACAAAATTTAAATCCGACGTTTCGTTTCTGAGATACCATCATGAACTTTCATTTTTTATATGGAACAAAAAAAAGTATCCCATGTATTTGATAGCATTTTTTATTACAAATTCAACGGTGTATCACACTTGCATATCAAGTGTGTAGTTCATTGGCTTTTATAAAACTGATATACCTTTCTCTCTCGCTCTCACGGAGCTCTTATGGAAAGTACTTGAACTACGTATTCGATATGCAAGGGTGATACACCGTTGAATTTGTAATAAAAAATGCTATCAAATACATGGAATACTTTTTTTTGTTCCATATAAAAAATGAAAGTTCATGATGGTATCTCAGAAACGAAACGTCGGATTTAAATTTTGTTTAGACCAAATTATAAAAAATAAAAAGTGGCAATGAGAATCTACCTTTTATTTTCTGATATCTCTTTAAATAAAGCCTGCAAAAATTAAAAACGATTTTGCCAAATTTCGTTTTTTTCCGGAAATCTCCGGAACTGTTTGAAATTTTTAAATTTTTTTAACTGCGTTTAATTTAGCACTAAATTGCGCAACTTTTCTCTAATTTAACCGACCTCGTATCTCCAACTGTTTCCGAGATCCCCATGCTTAGGATCCTTATCTTGGACACCCTGTATATATATATTTATTACACTTAAGTGTGAAAATAAACTGCATAATGGGAGGTCGAAAAACAGACTGAAAAAAATAAAAGTTAAAACTTAAAGAGAATTTTTTTGGCACGTGCAATCTTAAAAAAAATATTTTGCAAGAACATTTCTGATGAATGTTTATGAACCGAAATCACGTAAAATAAAAAATAGTAAAAAATGCACGTGTGTATGTAATTAATCAAAAAAAAGAACTTAACTCCAAAGCATCCAAAAAAAAAATCTTCTTTTATAACAATATAAATATAAAACAAAGAGTCCAAGAAAGTACACCAGGTTATTCCGAGTTTCAATCCGTTCGTTCAAAAAATCGTTTTCACGACGTTTTGCCAAAATCTCATTTGGCATTACTCGCTGAGAATCAGTTCTCAACGAATAACGAGACGAACCGTCGAATAAGATTTTGGCGAAACGTCGTGAAAACGATTTTTTGAACGAACGGATTGAAACCTGAAATAACCAATCCATTCATTCCACCATCCATGAAAGCCTACGATATAATAACTAAATAAATGAATATATAATAAATATATATATATATATATATATATATATATATATATATATATATATATATAAATATTCCAAACTAGGGTTATTGGGGATGCAGTCTGTCCCCAATAAACCTAGTTTGGAAAATTGTTTCTTGACTGGTCAGTTGCGACTACTTCTCCCTTTTATTTATTTATTTATACACACACATATACATATATATATATATATATATATATATATATATATATATATATATATATATATAATATTCCAAACTAGTTGTTATCAAAAACGAAGCTTTATAATTAATTTTTTTTAAATAATATTATGGGTTTGTATAGATACGACAACTTAAAATACCTTAAAATAATAAAATCATGAACAGGCCTTATCAAAAGCTCTAAAATTTTCTGCCATAAGACGACACCAGTGGTAATAGAGTTAGTTACACTAACGCACTCCAAGAAAATTTTTTTAGACAATATATAGTAAAACACACTATAAAATTTACCTGTTTTGCAGGTTCTGTGAAAGACAATCCCTGTCGGTACTTTTCAGATGTAATTTTACGAAGTTTCTTTCATACAAAAACAAATTCCCGCTATTTCAAAATTAAAAACCTTTCCAAATTCAATGTTTTAACCCAAAATTTCGCATAATTATTACCTTTTTCAATTTAAAGTATTTTCACAATGGTGGATCTTGTAAATAATGTCGTAATAGTCATTTCAAGTGTTTTATATATAATAAATGAAGCTAGTAAACCCCTAAAACTAACTAATGCAACAAGTTAGCTTTGGTGGAATTTTCATAAATTGGTTCCAACTAAAAGAGACAATTATATGAAGAATAATACTCTCGAGCAAGACGTCTTCATTTAATAAACATTCAAAATTTGATTTTACGGCATATCTCAAAGCCCAATGTCCAAATATTCACTTACCTGTCAAAAATGTCCCCACTTTGAGCATATTTCTGAATGCGTAGTAACGGCGAAAGAGAAGGATCATCTCCGGGAGTGCGTGATGATGAACAGTCACCTTGCTCGAAACCTGAAAACGAAAAAGAACATTGTGCTTGAATGGAAACTATACAAAACCATAGAGTTTTTAAACTGTATTAATAAAATATGGATAAAAATAGAAAATTGTGTTTAATTTGTTTCCCAATTAACTCGTTTAAAAAAAAAATAAAAGTAAACAGTATTTTTCTAGCATCAGGTACATAATTTTAACTGTGAATATGCAGAAAACCAATCAAGTAGTCCATGAAAAAGTCACCATGATGCTCCATGACTTGCAATTAGGAAAAGAATATGAAGATTCAACCGTGCCAATTTTCACGGGACAATCATCTTTTTCCCATAGGAACGTGTAAAAATTTTCATTATCTATGTTTTTTAACTCTAGCTAGTAGAGAAATATTTTTAAAAAATTTTATAAATCAATAACACTAAAAATATAAAAATAAAAACAAACTATGTTCATTCATTTGAGATATTGCCAAACTTTTGTGTTTTCGGGAGATAAGTACTCCTCCTATCGATTCCAAAACTTGATCTCTAAGTTTTTATCCTAAATTATTCTAGAGAAATGTTTGTTGACATGCGTCATACAAATTATAACAAATCAGAAGTAAAACAAAAATAATAAGAAAGTGTAACTTCCACGTCGGGTAGATCGGGTTTAAAAATTAAACCCTTTTAGTGAATCTGCGCTGTTAGTGTTTTACAACTAAAACCTTAATACTGCTTTATTTTATCGATACAATAATAAAAATTTCTTTTCTTTTGGATTCGGAAAAATGAAATAACTAAACTATTAAAATAATTTTAACATAAAGGGAATCATGCTCTAACTTAGTGACATTATTTAATTTAAGTAATTGCTTATGATCTGCTTATAGAACATTTTTCAGAAGAGAAATGCCTTTCTTCGTTATTTTTAAGTAAATCCTTAGAATATTAAAAAATTAGTAAAAAAAAGCACAATATTGAACAAAAGTATTCTCATTTAGGCAATTTACTCTTTAGTTTGAAAAATAACACTTTAAAGCTCTTATTTAAAGTAAAATAAATGAAATCATGTATACTTTACATACATTAATTACAAAAAAAAACACCAAAACCATAACCGAATAGAAAAAACACTATTTTGGACTAAAATTAGGATAAATAACAAATTCGAATGAATTAGTTAAAAAAAATTGTAAAATTATTTATATATATTCAAAGTATTAAGAGACAAACGACATCGATCATTCGATATAAGATGTTTGAAATTTCCTTAAATCAGTAAATTATGTAAATTATTGTCCTGTGCCGTACTACCCCAAAGTCGCTGAAATTATTATTTTATTGTAGTGTTTTAAACTCGTTAATATTTTTGTGTGGAAATAAATACAAAAAAAATCGACATTTCTTATACTTGGCGACAGAAATTGAAAGTCCGGTCCCGAAGTTTATACTAAAGTGATGCCAACTGAAAAGTTATATAAACCAGCACAACTTTTTCCTGTCACTAATGACATGCCTTTTCTATGTATATTTGAAATTTTAACTAAATCTGTATTTTTAAATAAAAACATAACTTTTTTTCTTGTAAGAAGTGGTAGATATTGAAAAAGTTAAAACGACTCAAATAAAAATCGCAATTGCAATTAAAACTTAGTGAGGTTATATTTACATCACATTATTGTCCCAGAAACTTCTGTAATAATTTTACGCACCAAATCGGTGACTTATTTATTTAATAGTTTAAAAAGCAACTAAATGTCATTAAAAGCATAAAATTTTTCATTTATTTGTATGCTCTGATACACGGACGACATGTTACAAGAAAATTTAACTTATTTATCAACAGTGTGCTCTAGAAATTTTCGAGCATACGAAGCAGTGAGGTCCTCAGTCTTCGGGGGCCCCTATGATACCATTTTTCTAAATAAAGTAAGTACATAATTATATTATTTATAACAATAACTTGAATCGGTTTCTTTTTTTTTAGTTCGAGTAAACATATGATATACGTATATCATTCAAAGATAAACTACCGCTCAAAAATATTTGGCCATCTGCATTTTTCTTTATATTACAAACAATACATCTATTAAAACCATTTTATTAGGTTTCATTGTTTGTATCTCACCGCAAAATGCACATCTACACTAAAAAGCTTATTGTTATTTGCCGACTTCTGGTCATCAAACCAAAATAATGTTATCGTCGGAATTTCTTTGAAGTTTTCGTAAACTTATTGGGTAATAAACATAAATAAAATGTATACTAACCACTAAAAAATAGTTTGCATTAGTTATCTGTAATACTATTTTCTTGTTTTTTACTTTTGCGTTGTTTTTTTTGAACAAAATGGGTAAAACCAGGAAAGCAGACAAGAGGCATAATTATCGGCCTTCATATATCCAATAAAGTGAATCGTGAGATTTCAAGACTACAAAAGATACCAAGGTAAACTGTTGACTATATTGTTAAGAAATCTGCGACACAAAGAACAATTTGCAACAATCCTCGTCTAAAAATAGCAACACAGTTCAATGTGGCCGTGACAAACCTGTCAGTGTGTCCACAATCGGAAGGACACTTCTTGATGTAAGTCTCAAGGGTCTCAAAACCACTTATTAAAACAATTAATAAAAAGAAAACACTTAATTAAGTTAGAGAACACAAGAAATGGACAACTGCAGATTGGGAATAGGTCTCAAAATTTGAAATTTTCGGATCCAAACGAATACTTTTCATCCGGAGCCAGTCGAACGAAAGAGTGAACGAGGCATGAAGGTTTGGGGTTGTTTTGGTGATTCCACCGTCGGGGATCTTGTGCGGTAGAAAGAATTAAAAAAAAAAGTTACAAAAACATATTAGAGAAGAATGCAGTGCTTTCTGAGAGCGGTTTAATTGGTTCGGGATTGATATTTGAACAAGATAATAATCCTAAACACACATCAAAGACGAGCTAGAGTTTTTTAAAACTAAAAGAAAAACAACAGGTGTTGAAAATCAAGACATGACCTCCGCAGGCACCAGACTTAAACCCTATAGAATCATTGTGAGATCGGCTTGATAGCTAGGTATGAAAATATTGTCCTACACCTCAGGAAGACTTGTGGAAAAAACTGCAAGACGAATGGCAGAAGATAATCAGCACGATATTGGAAAAATTGGTGGCTAGGTTGCCGGAGCTTTGTGAGGACGTCATTAAAAACACATAGATGAATCTAAAATGCCATAGAAACGGCAACAGTAAAACCGAAAGTCTGGTTGAGATATGTCGATGATACCTTCATCGTATGGAAGGGCAATGATCAAGAACTTAATGATTTCTTGAACCATCTAAATACCATTCGACCTACAATTAATTTTACAATGGAAAAAGAGGTAAATGATCAATTGCCCTTCCTAGATATCATGGTGAACCGTTCAGACCAAACTATTAAAACTTCAGTATACAGAAAGCCAACACATACTGGACAATATCTTAATAATAGCTCTAATCATTCTGTTTTAACAAAACGGGGAATTATACGCAACCTCTATAATCGCGGTATATCTATATGCAATAATGCCGATTCACTGGAAAAAGAAGAGGCAAATATTAAATCCGATTAACAACAGAATGGCTATTCTTTAAAACTAATTGACGAAGTCATAAATACATTTAGAACAACGACCACTGGACAGCAAGAAACACATTCCTTCTTCACAATTCCGTACTTTAAAGGTACTTAAGAGAAAATAAGACGAATTGCCAGTAGTTATAATATAAAAAAGCCTTTAAATCAGGAAATACACTTAGAGCTCATTTAACAAAAACAAAACCAAAAAGTACCGATAAGAAAGAATGTGTTTACAAAGTTCCATGTGAGTGTGGTGAAATGTATATTGGAGAAACCAAACGGCCATTAGAAGTTAGAATTAAGAAACATAAAACTCATACACAAAAAGAGGAAACGTCGAGATCAGGTATTGCAGAACACGCCTGGGATAAACAACACCATATAAAATGGTATGAGGCTGCGGCAATATATATGGAACCCAATATGAAAAAAAGAAAATTCATAGAAGCAGCTTCCATTAAAAACAATAATGGAATCTTTAGTAAACCGAATGTTGAGATACCTAATTTTGGCAACCACTACTTTGTAACATCAAATCATTACGGTGTGTACAGTGAAGCGAAACTTTGCGCTTGAATGGACACAGTCCCTATATAAGCTCGTAGTCTAAAGACAGTTTATACTTGATAACGATCAGAGATAAAACCTAATCGAAACGTCGTAAAGATAAATAAAAATAAAGACAATGCAAGTCCACATTTTAGTCAATCTTCAACAGTATTATTATTATTATACCTAAAGAATTGCTAATAAATAATTAAAGTTACTATGAAGTCGTTTCATTTACTCAAACTTTCACAAAATGCCTTTTTCTAGGTGGCCAAATACATATTCATTTGAGATATCCCTAAATTTTTCTCGAATTAAAAAAAAAGTTTCTCAAAATTTATATTTATGCCCGCCACTGTCCATATTTATTACAAACTCTTCATCAAATCTGATTATAATGTTCCAATTTCTTTCTCTAATTTAACCAACGTAAAAAAAAACCTCTATAAGCCTTTTTAGTCCAAAAACAAAGTGTCTTAATAATAGCGGCCCATTGGTTTTCTCAAATGGGTAAACATAAGATTTTTCTGTCCGTCACTACCGTCATCTTTAGGGTGTGAAAGATGTAATCGTTCCCTGGGGTGCCGCGACCGGCGCTCTTCCAGCCACTCTAGAAGAAGATGAAGATAAAATAACAAAAGGACAGAAAACACGCTTAAATACAGGGCCGTGTTAAGGATCGGAATATTAGAATTATTTTCAATTACAAAAATAACTAATACATTTTTAGTCAAAATTAAGCTTTTTCAAGGACAGTCAAATATGACAAATTCTATTGTAGTGGATCATGAGTATTCTCAGATATTTTTTCAAGGGTAAGAAAAGATAATTAGATAAAAATAGACAAGTTTTTACTATACTATAGAAACGGTCATACACTTAAATAAAAGAAGAGATAGAGGAAAAAGGAAAATAAAAAGGGCGTCTAAAATTGGAACCTGAAGCAAGAAAAGGAATTTATCAATTTATCTTAAATTAAAAAATGCAATAAATTTTTTAATTGATATGATCGCTACATTAAAAAAAAGCCGCTTATGATTGGTTTAATCTGCAGTTTAAGGGTGAATCTTGATAAGAATTCCTGAAATTCTGATTTCCCAGCATCAAACAAACTCTAATTTTGAATCTAAACAGAAACCAAAGCATCATATTACCAGCAAATTATAACACAAGGTGAAAGATTTTCCAAAATACCATGCCTACACCACGGGATTCCGCCACGTATTAAAAAAAAACAACTAAAATCATAGACTCACCCTTAGAGCTAGTCAAACGAAAACTGGTTCTACGGTACCCAAACTCCGCGATCTTTCAAAAATACACAAGCAAATGCCCCGCCAAGACCCAACACACAACTTACGTACCCAAAAATAGAAAAAATATCCTGCCAGCCTCAGACAATTACGTGTGGAGATGGGCGTACGTGAAAAACTCTGAACAGTTCATAACAATTCTACACTCCAAAAGACTTTAAAAAATTCTTAGAGCATTTTTCGACGCAAAATCCCTGTATCTGAGCAAACCGATAGATAAAGCACTAGACCAGATAACCCAAAGAGAAGACTTCCCAATTTATGTTACGGAACTCGCCAAAAATTGCCTTAAAAATGTCCAACGGCAGATAGATGGCGCCACCAAAGCCCTTCAAGAATCCTACCTTAAACCCAATCTCTAGGGTCTCTACGTAGACGACGTATTTGTGACATTATGACATGTCAAACAATAGGTCAACTGCTTCCTTGACTTCCTGAACTTTATATACTTGAAGATACATTTCACTTTGAAATTTGAAGAAAGCAATAAACTGCAACATATAGTATATTGAAAATCAAACCATAGATTCTTCAATGCAGATTCACATCACTACCCCTCAGAAATACAGGGCGAAGTCAATACCCTAATTGGAAGATCCTCTCGCCTAATACACAAACAAAAAAAAACTACGTATAGAAAAAGCACTAAAATAAAATGGCTACAAATTAGCAAAACGAAGCAATAAAACTATAACAAAAATTCATTCAGGACATAAAATCGCCTAGTGACTTGGGGACACATAACATCTCTAATCTAAGAAACCACATAAAACAATCCCTAAGAAACCCAAAGGGCACAATCGACTTGGAAAATCGAGGAGTGTGTAAGAGCGCATGAGACACCTGCAGTAATACGTACATAGGCCAAACCAAAAGAAGAAAATCGAGAGGGCTAGAAGCACATAAATTAAACACAAAAATTTAACAAATATCAACTCAAAACACAAAATTCGTTTTGACAATTGCCAGCAAATCGTCGACATTGAACATTACAAGGAGGCTGTCTAAGTTTATTGCATAAAATTTCAATAATTCTTTTTTATAAAAGTATTTATTGAAATGTTTCAAAACTTTTGTACAATAGACATTAAATTTTACGAAAAAAAAAATTATTCGTATATTTATAGCGAAAAAATAGCGGCCATAAAGGAACCCTTTAAAAAATTGGTTGACATGATATCTCGGGTCAGATATGAGTAAAACTGATTCTACTACGAACTGAAACTATATATGTTATGTGTTAAATATTCCCTGAAAATTTTAGCCCAATCGGTTAAATAGATTTTCAAAATCGTGTCAATCAGGTCAAAAAAGCGTTTTTTTTCCCAAAAATGTATAAACAATACTCGTAAACAACCTTTTTAAATGAAAGCCGACCTTCAACTGTTTGT
This sequence comes from Diaprepes abbreviatus, assembly GCA_034092305.1. Lineage (NCBI taxonomy): Eukaryota > Metazoa > Arthropoda > Insecta > Coleoptera > Curculionidae > Diaprepes > Diaprepes abbreviatus. The sequence continues at coordinate 2,436,672 of JASJET010000018.1, read as the reverse complement.
ATACTATGAAAAAAAGGTGTAAGAACCAAATATGTATTTTCTGGACTTTGCCGACCTAAATAAGAGTTTGTACACTAATTCTGCATATATATAACCTAAATATGATGTATTAAAATCGTTTTTTTCAAAAAATAAACCAAGACCGCCCCCAGAATTTTATAAAACCTCAAAAATACGGTCCTGTCCGAGAAATTGACATGGAAAATCACGAGGGCCGATGGAAAGCGACGAGGAAAACCGATGCACTGGAGTATGAGAAAAGGATTTCAGCTTTAAGAGGCATCTTCGATCAATGTTTTGATAGTAAGTATTATGAGTGAATCTGTGGAAAAGAAATGATTATTTTCCTTAAAATTGGTCATTTTTATAACATAAATATTTTAAAAGCTGATAAAATACATGAACTTCAAAAAATTTTACACTCTATGGACGTCTTTTAAAGTTATAGAATTAAAATAAAGCAAAAAAGAAGAATCGGAGGATTAATCTCAACAATATTGTTCGAATCTTCGTTTGGGCAGATGTCACTTATATGCATTCCATATAAAAAAAAAGCAGATTCTAGAAATAGCCATAAATAAAATTAGTTTAGAATTTTTTATATTAAAAATCTTTCTTCCACAGATACCGATAACTCCAAGAAATCGTAAATTTTATGCAACTTTGTAGAAATATGTTAAGATTAAGGATAAAACTACAAACACAATAGGGAAATTCTTGACTATATTTGCTCCATAACTACTTGTAAGAACTATAAAATTTTAATAGTTCAAAAAAGATAGCTCAACTTTGGGAAATCAATTGCAAACTTAATAAAATTTACAATATAAGAATTGTACAAAGTACCCAAATATAGCTGCAAGTTTGAACGAGAACTTAGGGCTTAGTTACTAATCTAGGATTTCTATTAAATTTTAAGAAGTTTTTTCTTTCAATGTTGAAAAAACAAGTACTTGTTTCCTTCTTTTCAATATGACTAAAATATTTTTACCTATTATAAAAATATCAATAAAAATAAATATGCAACAAGCCTTCCTAAAAAAAATTAGAAGTGCAAAAAAAAACTTTAAAGCAGCATCCTAAACTAACGCACCTCAATCTCTCCAAAAAACACTTCCGAATGTTTTCCTTTATTACACTTTCCAACATTAAAAACCTAAAATCCGGGTAGGGCACCCGCGCAAAAAAATACATGTCGTATAATGAAAATATTTTAATTCTTCTCATGTTGACATTGTATAGATCACAACGTTTTGATTGGTAGTTACTCGAAGAGTAAAAAAAAATTCGTAACATAAGTAAAATAACCTCTTGTAGAAAAAAAAAACGTTAAAAAACGTGATGTCAACAGAAATTTAAAAGAAACCTAACCAAAACAAAATTTAAAAACTAAAAATATATGATAAAACGACATAGAATCAAAGTATCTTGTTTACATTTAAAATATTTATCAAATATTTCGTATTTCGCAAAAATTGTTTACTTTTTAAATTAAAAAAATGCCCGTTTTCACATCTCTAACATTTCCAAATATTTTACTATTTAGTGACGTCAAATAACAGTAACCAATCGAAACGACGCAAAATATACAAAAACAGACAAAACATGTCCAAAAACACACTATTTTCTCAAAATTAATCCGCATTCTACTCCCGGCATTTTTCCGCGTGGTACAGGCCATACACCCCGAAGCCGGGTGGAGTTTTGAGGTAGTTCACAGCGCCTCCACTTAACATCGAGGGGCGCCACCTGCTCAATCGATGATACGTGCGCACCGAGGCACCCCGTGAGGGTGGACAAATCACTAAAGATTCCCCAAGGGTGGCAGAGTGACAGGGGACCCCCGTGTATAGTAAGAGGGAGTAAATTGTGCGGTTTTTGGATTGGACTTGACCTTGCCGGTCTTAAAGGCGGAACATGACATATAAGATAAGAGTTGTCTTTGATAAAAGATAAATATACTTGAATTATTCTCATTTTTAGATTGGAAAAAATATATATAAAAAAAAATTGTTATTTTTCGATTAAAAAAAAAAATAAAAACAGATTAACGACATCATCGATAAGGTAAAATTACCCATGACTAGCAAAAAGTACTTTTATTGCGTGTTACAGTTTTAACCAAAAAGAAGGATCGATGAATTGACGCCGAATTTTTTACTGTTGAAGGTCTTCGATTAACAGCACATAATTCATTGAGCATCCTTGTAAAGTTTAGCTTATTGTTGCTTAAAAAGTATTGTATCATCGTACAATCTCTTTGAGGTTATGGATTTTAACAAAAAGAACCTGTAGCAGATTATAATTAAAAGCAAACTATGTTCTCTAGCACTGTAGGTACTTACAATGCTATTTTGTACTAGTAAAACCTTATTATCTTAGAAAAAGAGACTTCAGGTAATGGATGGTCATATAAGGGCCAGAAAGCAATTGATTCCCTACCAATGTGACCTTAATTTTAGCCTATCAAACCTACGAAAAAATAAAAATATTTTCAAAATTAAAAACAACGTTGTGACGACGATAAAAAAGATCCCTTATTCTGGCACTCGAAAAACGACCACAAAACCTACTTAGATATAAAAACAACTATCCCTCGAGCTCATTTTTCACGGAAATGAATCAAGCTCCGTCGACGATTACTGCTCTATTCAGTTCGGTGCTGCAGAGGGGTGAGAGCTGCAACTTTGCAGAAAGACTGTTACTCCATGTATCAGAGACATTTGGAAATCAATCATAAATAGTTTCTTAAATTACTAAGCAAATTTTAGATTACAATGTTACAACTGAAACAATTTTACCCTGGTGGAATCTATAATAGACATATAATTAGAAATAAAGTGGTTTTTGTTCACTAATTTTCAGCGCCAGTAATAACAAGTTATAAGCACTGAACACCATAGATAAAGAAAACCCGGCGACACCGTAAATAAAGAAATTAGGGCTACATACAAGAAAATTCACCATGAATACAATATTTTGTATTAATAATGTTGTTGGTAAAAGTACAATACGGAAAAGTCATTGAATTAAAAAAAAAAACATTACGTTGTTTAAAAAAATTTTGAAAAACATTAGAAAAATAGAAAAATTCTTTTAGATCGAAAAGTTTTACAAATTTACTTTTTATATCCTTTACAATTTTTTCATATATCATATTATTTTGTTGGAGAGGCAAGTGCGCCACGTTGCCACACACTCTTTTCGGATGCCTACGCTACGCAAAAAACGTAAAAAATATTGGATATAGAAATAATTTCATTACCGATTTGCGGCGATCTCCTTAAAAGCTTTATTATTCATCATACAAAGCCCCTTTTCAAAAACCAGAGAAAAAAGGATTTAAAGGATTAAACCGAAAAGAAAGGCAAGGGATAAATAATGAATACATCAAAGTATTTTCTTTGGTTTCGATTTTTCCGGCAATAAATTTTTAATAGCGGTCAAAAAAAAGAAGCTTACTTGAGAAAAAAGGTTTTTGATGAATTTATCGTTTTAACTGTGTTTTAGGTGGATTCCGTAAATCAGATCAACTGGTCACGAATTTAAAAAATTTCAATACATTTTTTCCGACCTTGGATCTCCAAAAGTACCGTCATCCAATTAAAAGTTTATATATGAGACAAGGGACGAAATTTGTAAGCAAAATCGTGTACTTCAGCAAAATAGGCTTCTTGGTTTTAAAATGGCGGCGCTTCAAAGTTCAAACGCCCTGCCTACAAGTTTATTAAACATGCCCATAGAGAAATTGCTGGCATATTTCCTGCTGGTTTATTTAATCACCACATAATAAAAAACTAAAGAAATAAAACGCAGTAAATTACGAAGCCTACTTTTCCTAGACCTATGAGCATTTCTTAGATTATCTTATCGCAGTTTCGGTTGTAAATATACTCAACTCGACTTGTTTCCTTCCAGTGGGCAACTAGGACTACTCTTACTTTGGAATATTTTTTATAATTTTTTTAACAATGTTTCAAAACTCTTATTACACTATAGGGTACACGAATTGTACAATTTTTTTACTAACGCCAATCCGTAGTTCTATAACTGACCTGTCAATCCAATTATGTCAAAATAAAATACTGATATACATAACTACATTTCGGAAAAGTAACGATAATCTACATAAATTTGTTAAAATTTCATCTTCCTGAGAAAATAACTTTAAATTGGAAAACATGATCAAATTGGCAGCCTCTAGACCAAAAATTTGTTAACGATCGAAGCAGGATCCTATATTTAAGAGTGAAGCTCTCAGAACAATCAGAACCTAGTCAGCGGCATTCCGAAAGTCCAAAAACAGTTTACTAACTGTCATCCGACTATTTTCGCAAATTCTGATTAGCATTGACTGATTGGTGGTTTCTCCACGAAAAAACCTAATGGATTAAATATCACTTCTCACCCTTAATAATTAAAATTCAACTCAAAATCAAGTTACTCTTTAAGAAAAAAATTCCTCACATAATATATCTAAGCCACATTTCTTGCTATTGCAAGATTTCATGTTTGACAAGGCATTTTATTGATTTTATCTAGCCTTAAAATAAAAACCACTTGCTCTTGCTATGCAAGATCAAAACATCACAAAAAGTTTTAATTTCCAAAAAAAAAAGCGTTTCTGTGGTTCCAAATTGGGTTTCCCAACATAAGCAGAATTTCCAAAAAGTTGGGAACCTGATTCTAGAATGAACTGAAATCAGGAGTTTTTACTTTTCATCTTTATTTTATTCAGTTTTTGAAAAAAAAAATTTTGGCAAGATTTCAGCATATTTACAGGTATTACTAAACAGGGTGTAACATCTCTAAATCTCAAAACTTTTAAAGGAGTAAAATTATTAAAATTCTTGTTTTAACATTTTCCAAACATTTATCTTAACGAAAAATCCAAAATCTTCCACCTTTTTTACATAAAAATTATCTGAAAATAATTTGGAAAAGAATGGTACTTTTAGTTATGATTTATGTCATTTTAAGGAGAATAGAAAATTCTTTCTAATTTAAAAAAGAAACCAAAAATATTATATCACCTAACATGTCAAAAATTTTTTGAATTATGATCCTTTAACTTGTGATTTGTGTTTTAAAGCTCTTCCAACTATGTAAACACGGCGTCTTTTTCGCACATTTTATATGTTTTAAATATTTAAAAAAAAAAACAATTACAATTCAGTTTCATAAATTAAATACACTCATTTTTAAGAAGGAGTGACGTTTCTGAAAGCGTCGATGCTTGAAAATGTCATATAAATTCATTCAAAACCACATGCATCGACCTGCTGCACAATCCAAACCTCATTTATAGCGTTCACCAATGGAAAAACAAAAACAAAACTTAAAAAAAAAACATAAGGCAAACTTGTTAACATCTAAAAATTAAATTATATTAAATTCGCTTGGTTTTCTGTATTCTTTGGCCAAGTACCCAAAAAGATTTAGCTGCATTTTTAAATACTAATTTTCATTATTAAATCTACCACTGGTAGAAGTGAATTCCTGTTTGTTACTGGAACCATATATTTGTGTTCAAAGTTCTTTTTAAACTGTGTGCTTTGGTATCCTATTTATCTCCATAAATATATGAAGGTATGGAAATATATTCTGTGCGTACTAAGGTACCATTAGTAGCTTAAACTCAAGCGATACACAGTTCTCAATTTGGTATTTGTAAAAATAGTGGATGTATCCTGCACTTTATTCAGTGAGTGATCATATTTCTGTTAAGCTTCCTTACTGCAGAGAGATATGTTAAATTTCTTAAATGCAAAAATTTCATTTGTGTGATGTAATATAACAAAACTTTTCTTTATATTCGGTTAAAAACAAAACTTTCAAAGAAATCTATAATACAACCACATTTATTTTCAAGTAACCATCACTAAACACAGATACATACAGAAAAAGAGAATCTAACCAAAATATGAGAATATGTCTGTATTTCTCACCTATTGCTCAAGCTAAATCCTCAACTATTACTGTGGTTTACAGGTAAAATGATATCAGGAGCACCCCTAACCCATTCCATGTTTTCTTCCTATTTGCACTATACAATTAAGACATGTGATTTTTTGAACACATCGACAATTTTGTCAAAATTTTCTACACAGATACTTTAATATCCACCCAACAAAATAGCACCATTCGTGTTTTGTGACAAATGTTAAAAAAAACACTGAATAATTACCGAGAGCAAGAAAATCTGCGAGTGCTTTTTACATCATATTACATACTGGTGTATTCTTACATAAATCAATTAAGGACAATTATAAAATAAGTTTTATTTATTTATTTTCTGTTATACCAATAGAGCTTTTTTGCCAAAACTTTAGTGTATTGATTTGTCCTTAATTTCCTTTAAGTATTGCCTATATATTACTAGAAACTAATTTTATCAAATTTAAGTTTGCTTTGTTTTACTACAAAATATATCTCTTCATTCATTTTTGAGGAAGAACTAAGGTAAAATTTTAATACTAAAAGTACCAAGTAACATGTAAAAAATACATATTTTTTGCTATATTTCATTAATATACTTTCAATACTTCATTCATTCTTACCTCTACTTTATTTAACGAAATTCCTGAGTTCCTTTGCAAAAAAATACTAGAACATGTTATTGTTGACAACTTACAATGTAGGAAATTTCTATCCTAGCAATAATTTAAAAATATAAATAAATTAATGCTAAATACAGAGTTCTTTAGGGTTCTGTCAGGATAAAGAGGAAAAGTAAGAGTAGTTTTCAACAAAAAAGAAAAAGAAGTAAAAGTGCCTGCCTATATTAACTAATGGTATGAAAAAAATTTAATGAGGAATATTCGATAATGCTCCAAGCTGTAAGTCAACATAAAAAAATAAAGAAAAAAAATTATATCCAAAACATGTCCACTCTGTATGTAAAATATTCAAAAAACGTAATTGCATCAGTTGACATTTTGAGGGGGGGCCTTTAAAGCTGGACATTTAAACGAAAAATTGCGACTAAAAATAATTCATAAAGCAGGTCATACCTTCGTCAGTCAGATCATCCGGACAGTCATCATATATTAGTGAAACATCTAAAAAAATAGGAACAACGTCACAAGGTTTATTTCAGTCAAAAATACAGAACATTACTTACCAGCACCGGCCATTTTATTTTAGATTGGTAAACGGAGCATTTGCTGGGACACGTGACGGGTCAATACTGTTTTAGTAGTTACTTTAAGTGATAATTTTAAATAAAATGAGTTTTAAATGTTAAAAATTTGTTAAAAAAACTTGTTTTTAAATAAAATTTAACAAAATGACAGAATGTTTATGATGGGAAAATTGTTGTTTTGCATTTTTAGGGATTTCAGTGCTGCCAACATGAAAGAAAAAAAATATGAAATGTTACTAGTCTTGCCGGATGATTTAAAATATCACTTTGAAACCGACATTTTTTTTACACGGGTTTTAAATTAAAATTTTTACCAGATTTGAGAACTGTTTCAAAGAAAGTTACAACTTAAGATATTTGAGAAGAAAAATTGTCTTTGAATATATTGGAAAAATGCCGAGTTACCAACTTCAATCAATTATAGTACAAAATACAACTACTTCAATTGGCGGATAATTTAAAATGACCCTTGTATTAAAATATTGATTTTTAGGGCGTTTTTAATATATTTATATGTTCTTCTAATACTATCTTTTATGTTCGGATATGTACACAAATTTGTAGAAAGGATTAATGAGAAATAATGAGAAACAAAAGGTTGAATAAAACAACATCTTTGTAACATTAACATTAAAAATATATTTTGCATAAAATTAATGAAAAACAACATTTTCTTTGAGAAAAATATAATTTTTTACAATTTACCTTCTTCAATATGTTTCAACAGCGTTTTTTAGACTAGTTACAAAATAAATGCATATCTATGGTAGGGTAGAGAATATGTATATTTGTGTGTAGAGTTGAAAATAGTTTATCCATCCAAAAATGAAAAAAGTAATAATAAATATGTATCACTTATACGAAAAGTAACGTTCAAAAGTAATTAAAATAAAATACTATTCACATATGACTAAAAAATGTTATATGTATCAAGTATAAGAACAAGAGAACCTTTGCCATGCTGGAAGAAAAAACTATTAGGTAACATCGTTAGGAAATGAATGCATGCCCCTATTCGGCCAGATTCACTAAGAAGATATAAGATTTAAACCCGATCCAGTTGCCATGAAATTTAAATCTTATGATATTGTGATAATTTACATTACATATGTCAACAAATAAATGTTTATATAGGGATACTAAGGATAAGAACCTTGCGATAAAGCCTTGAATTATGTAAGAGAAATTGTTGTATCCCGAAAATAAATAAAATTCCTCATTTTTGCAGGTTCAATAATAAAATAAAATGGTTTCTTTATGCTAGTATTTTTAAGGTTTAAGACTTGCTTGACTTATTGTAACTCTTGTCAGTTTAAGCCCTCTGCTGTCAATTTAGGATGGTTTTTAATTTAAATCATGTTAGTGAATCTGGTTGATTATATTTTTTAAAGTAGTCATCATAGTATGATTCATGACGAGACGAAATCTCGCAGCTACAGTAATATTCTTTTAAGATCCAGGGAATCATATGCAAAATGTCGGAAGGTGATTGTTTAAGTTCAGAAACGATGGTTTTCCTAGAATCTACTTTCAAAGTTGTTTTAGTAGACTGGGATTCTATAAAATTGTAGGAAAAGAGATTTTCTGAGTAAGTATCTTGTAGCGATAAAGACAGGGAATGTTCTTATAGAATCTGGCCCCTGGTGACCGTTGTGTGGCCATCAAAATTTTATATGCCCTTCAAATTACAAATCTTTAAATATGAGTGCAGAAATGTCTTTTTATTTGTCTATTACGTCAAATATTGTCTTCAAAACGAAGTTAACTTTTTAATTCAATAGTTAATATAAACACAAGAACATAGTAATTCTATAAAACATAATAAATAGGGGTGGGCGTAACAACTACATAAATAATTAGTATTAACGTCCAACATTTAGCAATTATTCGGGTCTAAATTTTACGTTTTAGAACAGTATGCAAATTTTTACAGCTTGGTTTTAGTGAAAATGTAATCCAGGCTATAATTTCATTTAATTTGCAAAACCATGTTATCTAATAAACTGCAATAAACTGAAAATTTAACTCGATCAAAGCTGACATATAAAGTGAACTGACACCTCAAATTTGTAAAGTTAAATATCGTCGACAAATTACTGGTAAAAAAAAAATATTTGAATTTATCGGTTTATAGAGTTTTGTTACTTGTACTGCACCTAACAGAATTTTGGAAAAATGTTACTATCCAAACTATGCAACAAAATAAAGATGTTATATACAGGATCATGAGGATGAGCTGCACGCTTCTTTAAAAATAAATCCATTAGATTTATGCGCTATGATACTGTTCAAAGTTTGAAATTTTTTATGAGAATCAGCATATACAAAAAATATATTTATATGGCACAATAAATTTTGAATAACTAGATCTTTACATATCATAGCCTTATTTTACCTAGTTCATTTATTGTAGACTGCAATCCGAGTTTGCAGAGCACTTTCCAATTTCAATTATGTTTAAATTTTTTGGAGTTATGACTGAATCTATATTCAATTTTTCTATCATACCATCACAAATTCAGTACATCCTTGCAATTCGCGTCATCTCATTTCTTGTAGAGCCCCTACCACATTTTTATTTTGCTTATGATATTATTATAATTTGTATCATACGTTGAGAAACAAATCATTATAATAAAATAAGGATAAAAACCTACAGATTCAGCATTAGAATTAATAAGAGAAATATTTGTCACCAATATAAACAAAATTTTATATTTTTACCGGTTTGTTCTTGAATTTATATGAAAACTTGATTGAATTATTATTGCATCTATACACCATCCTGATAATTTGGAAAAATCGATTTTTTTGACTAGATAAACTGTTTATACTTTTAGGAATATTTTCAGCATTTAACCATTTTAAAATTCAAATCATTTCCGAAGTTATAGCAGAAGTGGACGCGATAGAACGTCGGCACGAAACTCAGGTAGCGATCAGACCAGCCAGAGCCTTGACAAACGATATTATTAAATATTCTTTCATATTAGATATTTTGAATCAATCGTTTATAATAAGAATTACTTTGAGGAATTTCAGAAGGTGAAAGGTGCATGCAGTTAGAAAAGATTTAGATTTTCTAAACATTCAACGTCACAGAATCAGCCTACTTTGTGACGCAGTAGTGTTCAAATCGAAACATTTATTAAACACTATTTAACCTTAGAATTGGCTCAAAAGTGCTACGGTTATCCGAGAAGTTGGATTCTCAGCGAGTATCTATAGCCAACATGAGAGCCCAACAACAGACTAAAAAGACCAGGAAACTAAAAAGAACTGCACAAAAGGAATCGGTGGATACCGCGGCATCAAACGTGTGGTCCAGGAGTCGCAAAGTGAAGATAATTTTAAAAAATATTTGGTACTTCTTTCTCAAAACTTCGTTGTTCAAATTGGTGGACAAGATATCTCAAGATCTGCTCGAATGATTTCGATAAAATTTAAATCACATATTCTTTATAACATTACCTAAGATGTAGGCATAGAATTATCTTGACTAGATGTAGCGTTCATTATTTATAAATTCTTAAAACTGAAAATTCCGACAAAAAACAGATTCTGTTTCGAACAGCTGTAACTTCTAAAAAAAAATAAATAAAAAATTTTCCCCTATGATACATCTTAGCTATGACCTTTCTAAATAAAAATTTTTCACCTGCAGCAAGGATTTTCAAGTCCTACTTGACGATTCAAATCTGCGTCATTTTTTGATTTTTTTTTATTCGTTATATTTACAAATTGATCATAAAAGTACCATGTATATATGTAAAATAAAAATTTATTTTATATTCAATAATAGCGGCAAAAAAAATGTCATTTTTATACCAATTTTTCCGTGCGCCAAAGTGGGGTAACTTCTTAAACCCTTTGTTGTTAATTTAGATCAGTTTTAAAGCTAGGCCATATTAATGGATTAGGGGATGAATTATTATTAAGATTTTGGCATTTTTTCATGCATGTGTAGTAAAGCAACATTTTTTCATAAGAAAAAAAAATCTTGTCAAATAGAGCAATTAACTGGATAAACTCAGAGGGTACCAAACTATGAAGAAGTTCGTTTAAGTAAAATTTTTGTAGAAACTGCAATGCACTAAAGTTGGCTCTATTTTTTCCTGAAATTTGTTTCGTCTAGTCTAATAACCATAAAATCTATACTAGAAAGTCTAATAAATAATTATTTGCTCTTCATTTGTGGAAGACATGTGATTTTAAAAGTAATCTTTACTAGTTTCTTGTTATACTGCATACACACCTAGACAATGAACAGCAACGAAGGTGACTGGACGAGAGCGTTGTTGACGTTCGATCGGTGAATATTATACATTCCTCAAAGAAATAAAAACAATACAACAAACATGCCTTCATTCAACTTTTGTTAGCGTTCGCTAAACCTTATACATCAGACCAGGTTTGGTGTATATGCAGTATAAGAAACGTTACTATGGTCAAAAAAATGTTCTTTACATGCATTCTAAATTGACATCACCTAAACGCAAAAATCATCATGAATAACAAACACTCTATCTAAAAATAAGGCATGGTTCAATAGTTCCTTCATACTTGATAATTAGTAAGTAAAACAAAATAGAAGTAATTTTTGGCAGAGACAGCACTAAGTATGAAGCAAAACATTTCTTCAATTTATTAATTTAAATATTTCTCGGTGTAAAGAAAAATTTAGGGATCTTGCTCTCAATTTCTTTTAAAGTTTAATATTCATGAGTATTAACACCCGAAATAACTTGCTACAATTTTAATACTTCTACACACATTCTAAATTAATCTGTTCACAATAATTTAATATTCTGATACCATCGTCGCAACATACAGTGGGTAGCAAAAGTGTAGGCACACCACTAATTTTAAAAAAGAAAGTGTATATAAATCAACCACAGAGAAAATCATAAGAATAATTATACTAAAGGTCCAATGATGCAATGGTTTAATAACAGCAAACAAAAAACACTTCTTCGAAAACTTTTGCAGAAAAATCACCGATTATAAGGAAAAACTATACATTGTTCGACTCGCAAACTAAGCACATAGTAAAAATTTGGATTTAAATTGTCTGGTAGGCATTTTGAATGAAATAGGATATCAGTAAGTAAACTTATTAATACTTGTTACGGTAACCTCTTAAATCGAGTCCCGCTTGAAATCGCTTTACCATAGTCTGCATCAACTTTTATGTTATCTTTTTCCCTGTTTTGATATTCACTAACTAAAACTTCTCGTCATTTATTTGTGCTCGATGTTTCTTGATCTCAAATACATCCCATAGATGCTCAATCGGATTAAGATGACTCTGACAAGGTGTTTGAATCTATGAGGGATGTTATATAGTCGCCATTTACGAACAATGAAAAAGGTGTTGTTAGGATTGTTGTCTTACTGAAAATAGTGATCACCTGCCAGCCCAAGTTTTTCTGCATTATATAATAGATTTACTTTAAAACAGTTAATTTTTTTACCGATATTCCTTCGCCTAATACCAAATTTTTAATCCCTAATGACGCCATACAGCCTCATACCATTATATCTCCACCTCAATTAAAATTCAATGCTTCCCCCATTTTTCTTTATACTTTTCTGACACCATTGGATTTAAATATAATAAGTTTGCTCTGGCCAGTAAAAAATTATTTCTTCCAGAAGTTCACGTCTTGATTTAGGCAATGTTTGGCAAAATTAAACCTCTTTTCTATAAATTTTACTAACAGTGGTTCCTTTCCAGAGATACAAGACTTAATGTCACCTCTTGTAAGAGTTCGCCGTTCAGTATCTGCATGAACAGCTTTTGAAAGAGTTTTTTGTATCTCTGCGGCTATTTTAGGGGCATTTATCCACACATAATAAAAACTGTTGATGCATGTACAACGAACTCCTAAAGAAATTGGTTTAAAATCCTGTAGAAGAGAGAAAGAAGCCACTTGTTAGTATAATTAATAGATAAGAAGCTTAATTTTGCAAAACAATACCTAAATCATGGTATGGAATTCTGAGGGAAAGTAATATTTACTGGTAAGAGTAAATTCAACATATAAAGATGTGATGACATCAGATTAATATGAAGAAAAATGGGAGAAGCATCCAATTCTAGGAACACTATCAAAACTAATAAGCATATAGGTGGATGTATAATGGTATAAGGCTATATGGCAGCGTCAAGAGTTGGAAATTTGGTCATAACTGAAAAAACTATGGATAAAAATGTCTGGTTAAATATTTTAAAAGGAAACCTACAATAGAGTGTTGAAAAACTTGAGTTGATCGGTGACTACTATTTCCAGAAAGACAACACCTCAGAGTCTCGATCTCTATTAGGCATTTAAAATGGAATTTTTAATCATGTGTCTAGACTTTAGCATTTTAAAAAAATGCATAATTCTCCTTATAAATTATAATAATTCTGTAATATTTTTCGAAAAGTGTTGTTTGTTTGCTATTATTAAACCATTGCCACACTGAACTTTTGGTATATTTACTTTCTTGATTTATTGTATGGCTCAAATTATATAAATTTTTCTTTTTTTAAAACAGTCTTCATCTTAGACATTGGTGTCCACCATATATTGATACAAGCAGGAGAATACAATCAACCACTTCCATATCGTCTCAGCTCATAAGTGATTTTCAAATAATCAGAATGTGCATTGGGCATGTCTATTCTTAATTCAGGATTTTGAATTCTACAAGTCATTCCGACTACTTATACTAGTACTAAAAATCATAAATAAATCTGAAAAATTAACATAATTCATATAAGAAAAACCAGAATCATGCGTAGTTTGGTAATATCTGTTTGAATGACTTTATTGTCTTTCAAATGCTGTAGATCTAACTATGCAGTTAAAATATATTATAACTGTCAAAACTATTAAGTAAAGCACTGCTTTTAGAGAGTTTAACTTCTAAGATATTGTGCTGTCTGTGTCAAAAAGTACCTCGCTAAAAAATTTTCCGTTTTTAATAGTCAAAATACAATAATCTTCAAAGTCCTAACTAAAAAAAAAAACAACAACAAAAATTAGTCAACATTTACAATTCGTCGCCATAGCAATATTCTTAAATTACAAATTAAAAAAACAAAACAAGAAAATATAATAATGCTTGGTTCGATTATACAATAACATTAGTTTATATACATTATAATATATTAAATTATCTTTAACAAACTTGCTTTATAAGCTTAGAATCTTAGTATCTTTTAAAAAGTTTAAACACGTACAAAAAAACGTTCTATATATAGGTCAATTTCCTTTGTAATTTTGTACAAAAATATTTCACTAAAAAGGTAAGCGTAGAAATATTTTTAACGTCCTCTCCTCTCTTAATGAGAGTATTAATTCAGGGTCATTTCTTATAAAGGGATGCGTTGTACTTTACACCACTATCTTCTTGTAGCTATTAATGTTTTCAAATCCGGCCTAAAGTTATATATCCGGAAGTTGACGAAGGAAATATCACCAAATCTAATTTATTTCATGGACGTGCACGTAATTAGGAAAATAAAAAAGCTTAGGAAAACTATAAGGGTTTTTGAAGCCACAGTAATTATTTATTCAACCATTATTTGAAGCACGCTTACACTAACCTTAAAAAATTCAAATCAGTTAATGTCATAACCACCTACACCCCATAACTTGGTGGAGGTTAAATTTAAAAAATCAATGTAAGATTTTTTACTATTATGGAGTACTAGAAGACTTTTATTAATTTAACTGAAATTTTATTTTTGGTTCAGCATATTTATTTTGAACTTACGCCGCACTATGGAATATTTGGAACTAATTTTTCAAAATCTCCATACCTTCACTTGGGATAACTCTAATGAGATAATTTTTATTATATGTTAAAAAGTTACAATCACTTTAATTTGACCTTGAAACTGAAGAGAATCGATAGAGATCACGCAAAGGTCACCAAAGACCATTTGAAGGTGAGACACAAACGAAATTTCTTTTTATTTTTGCAATCTGAGCGGGTACAGATGCATGGGTTTAGTCTTTGGAAACTCAGGTTAAGTTCTCGTCTCACAGAAAATCTATAGAAATTACAAAAGTCATTTGAAGAACATTTCCAGAAAGCGCACATTAAAGCCTACTTTTTTTCGTAATTTAAGCAAGTCAAGCAGTCTTCAAAAATTCCCCAAAGGTCTCTCAAAGGTCACCTAACGTCATTTGAAGGTCATTTTAACGATAAAAACAACGAAATTGCTTCGCAATCTGGGCGGGTAAAGATGTATGGATTTGGTCTTTGGAAGCTCGTCTCAAAGAAAATCTATAGGGATACAAAGGCCATTTGGAGGTCGTCTGAAGACCATTTACAGAAAGGACATATTAAAGTCTACTTTTTTGTAATTTAAGCGAGTCAAGCAGTCTTAAAAAATTCCCCAAAAGTCTCTAACCTAACGTCATTTGGAGGTTATTTAAAATAAAAACAACGAAATTTCTTTTTTTTTGCAATCTGGGCGGGTTAAAGATGCGCAGGTTCAGTTTCCGATAGTCTTTGTCTTAAAAAGAATCCATACAGATCACTCAAAGGTCATTGTATCCGTGTGTTTCAGAAGATATTCAAGGTCAAAGTTGAAAAATTTTTATTTTTAAAGTAAATTTATCTCCGAGAGCGAAATTTTCAAAAATCCAAATCACACACATTTATTGGTGGAATTTTGTGTAAAATTTAAATATGCACTACCAAAAATTCAAAAGTGCAACCTAACCTCAAAACTTAAAGTTATATTGCTAAATCTTCAATTTAAAATGTGTTCATAAAGACCAATTTTGACCATCTCCAAATATATGTTTTGGAATATCAAAATGCAAGTCTTAGCCAATTTTGATTATGGGCTTAAGCTTATATCCTACAAAATTGGCTAAAAAGGCTATAAAAAGCTTTTAACCCTCTAATAAATTGTTATTTTAATAACTATTTATAGGTTATAAGCCTAAACCTACGATTAAACTTGACTGAGACATGTATTTTGGTATCTCAAACACATATTTTCAGATGGTCAAAACTGGCCTCTACGAACACTTTAAACAGAAGATTTGGCAAAATAAATAATAATAAATTTTGAGCTTAGGTTGCACTTTTGAATTTTTTAAAGTGCATATTTGAATTCTACATAAAATTTCACTGACAAATATATGATTCAGATTTTTTGAAATATTGCTTTCAGAAATAAATTAACTTAAAAATTTGAATATCTTCTTAAGGACAAGAACTCAAGGTGTAAAACTTGGCTCAGAGAATATTATTCATACACTACAATTTTCTAAGATAAAATCCTAAGTCATTTTTCTACTATCCCCAAAAATTCCTTTTGAATGCCCTTGGATGACCTTGGAGTGATCCTATCGATTCTCTACAGTTATGTTACATTATTGGTGCGGACTCGGCCAAAAAACGGAATAAAAGGAAGAATCGACATAGACTAGGTGCATAAATATGAATTTTATCAAAAAATTGTCATATTTTCGCAATTGTAAAACCTTTAATTAAAAAAAAATATAGCGGCACTCTATGTGGAGGTATTTAATTTTCGGAAAAATTACTTCCAAATATCCCATAGTACGACGTTTGGAATATAATTTTGAATGTTCTTGACACTTTGACATCTAAATTAAGTATTTATCAATCTAGGTATGAAAAGGTAGAGAAAACAAATTATTACTAAACTGAATATAAAAGATGTTAATTAAGTGAAGAATTTTATCTGTCTACAAACATAGCACCTCATCTAAATTTTACCTTCAGATATGAGCATGAGATCTTTGACCTCTGAAGGTCATATCAAAGTCAAACATTAGAACGGAAATATAACTTTAACATCCAGCCTTCCTAGAAAATGTTGTTCTAACAATACTTTTTCCGTATAATAGTGTATGGTATTGGTTTTTGACCCCATATGTTATTTATACCATTGGATAAGATATTTTCCCCGCCATCTATTTCAAATGTTCCTGAAGGTCAAGGTCGAGGTCAACGTCAAGGTCACCACAAAATGCTCTATTTGATTTCCTAAAACTTTTGTATTTAAAGTTTTTCTTCATAACCCTTCGTTTTTGTATTATTCGACCGTTCCGGTACTTTTATGCCATTCGGTATATATTATGTAGTACATATGCCCAATAAGCTTTGAAGAGAGTAATAAAGTTCATAGAGCTCAAGGAACAAATATTTTAAGATTGTATTTGTAACGTTTGCGCTCAAAATAATTCGATAAAAGATTTTTAGCTGTTCACCGATTTTTCTAATGAATGACAACAATATAAAAGACAACATCCTTACTCCATATTTGTGAATGTGTCCTTAAGGTCTTTAACAAATAAGCAAATCATTATCAGAGTGCGATTCGGGGATATTAACCTGCCGGTTACGATGGTGACATTAACTGATTCAGTTTCCCAATAACTTTGTTTAGAAATAAATCAAATTTATATATATATTTTGGGTTACTTTCAAATATTATAAATTTTAATCAAGTTTTAAAAAATCGAACTAATCGACAATTCAGCTGTAAGAGTTTGACCGTACTTACGCGTGCTACGTTGTTACAAGCAAAATGGATAAATAATAATATAAAAAGCAAGTTATTAGACTTTTCTAAAGTTTTAAATAAGCCAATATTAAAAGTAACTGTCAAGGAAGATATTCGAGGTGTATTTCGTCGATTTTTCTAATTTTGTAATAAGTTGTAGCTCATAAAAAAATTTTACCCACAGGGGATTTTTACTATTATTACTTTTATGTCGCTTAATTCGAAATTAAACGCACTGTTCATTGAGAAAAGATACATTTCAGTTAAGTTTAGTTATCTTTACATCAAAAAATTCATTAAAAAAATTACACTTACAACTAAAATAATAAATGGATGAAAATTACTAAGGATAAAATTACACTGAAGAGTGCGCCTTTTTATGATAGGTGGTTTGGCGTTCAATACATTAAAAAATAATGATTCGTTTTTGAGATATTACAGGAAATACATTTTTTGATGCTTTTATCCACCTATTGGACGAATTAGTACGTAACAAAAATCATATATAATGCTTTTTGATGTACTACAACATATCACAAAATCGAAAAAATCGGCGAGGAACATTCCGAATAACTTCCTTGTAAATCACTTAATTTTTTATATATGACAATGTATATTTTTAAATACTGGAAAGAGCGTTTTCGACATATACTGACGATACATTTTAGCTCTGATAGAATGCAGACTTCATTAATTATAAAGTATACAAAGTCAAAATTCATGTTTTTCCAAAACCAAAAAATGCTGATAATAACAAGATACATTGCTTGGTTTTCACATATAAATATATCGAAAATTGCTCAACCACATATCTTCAAAATTTTCGAAAAATGTAAAATATAATTTCTTTACTTAAATGTAGAGAGTTGGCAAAACGTATTATTTGAAAATTTTAAATTGTTGATTTAATGAATTTCTATTACTGACTGATTGAAAGCTTTAGAAAAAATCCAACAACTTTTTGGTTCACCTTTTTTGATCTTTTCCAGCAACATCGCAAGAATAAGACTCAATAAATACTGAATCACCTGTTAAAACATTATTAGCAGTGCACAAAGTGAAAATTACCAACACCCTGTAATTTTCAGCTATAATTTTTTAAATCAAAACCATGAACCTCTAAAATGTTATAATAAATGCGTATGCACATAACTTTAAAAAAATATGTCAACTAGAGTGACTTGATAGTGCCAATTTTAGATATATTTATCAATGCATTAACTAGTATTTTTTTAAAGTATTTTTGCCGTTATTAAATCAGAACAAAACACAGGGTGTCAATTTAGTAAGTAATTTTTTGACAGCTCGTAAGCTCATCTATTTAAAAAATGACTTCCAACAATATATAAGATGTTTCAAAAAGTCGATCGATTTAAATTTATTTTATTTTCAATTGAACAGCGGAGCAGAGATCCAACAGCTTTAGCAGAACTCTTCAAAACTTTTTCTCCTCAGTTTATACAAATGAACATTGTGAAGCGCGTATTTTTAATAACACAAAAACTATAAACGTTAGTTTTCCTCAAATTGTGCCACTAGGCGATTTTAATCCAATAGATCAGTTACATGGTAAGTTGCGATCTTGATGAGCTATCATTCCTATTTATTAAAAATTACCAGGGCATTTTGTCTTTTATATCGGCTCAGATTTTTAATATCTCTTTATCTACCAGTGTTTTTCCTGACGAATGGAAAATTATTTACATTACACCAATTCACAAAGATGGAGACACAGAATTTCGAAATTTTCACTGTTTAGTAAGATTTTCGAGGGGAGAAAATATGTCCTCTTTAAACATATATTAACAGCTTCCCAGCATGGCTTTATGGTAGGTCGATCAACTACCAGAAATCTGCTTATTTATGAACGTTACTTGGTGGAAGTTTTCGAGAGGAAGTGTCAGGTATATGCTATTTACACTAATTTCTCCAAGGCTTTTGACAAGGTTAACCATCAACTTCTGATCTACAAGATATAAGACCTGGACACCCATGAGTCGTCATTCCTACAATGGATAAATAACTATCTGTATAACAGATTACAACCTGTAAGAATTAACAAGTGTGAGTCATCTATCTGTCACCTAAAAAGTTCTACGGGGTGCTCATCTCGCGTCACTTCTTTTAATTGTTTTATTAACGATACTGAAGAGATATTTCAGTAAATGTCTCCTTTATGGAAGTGGATTAAAGATATTTCGAGTTGTAAAACATGATTGGGAGGGAATTTCATGCTCTTTTATTGGTTTTTATCGTAAATGAGATTGAATATCTTTTGAATACTCTCTTGGTGATAACAAGATCACTCGCGTTGATAACGTAAAAGATCTGAGTGTTAGATTTCACAGTGCTATTCGCATTGATGTGTATATCAATAATGTTGTGAACAGAGATCTAAAATTGCTCAGATTTGTAAAAAGAATGCTTGCAAATTTTAGTAAAGTGGACTGCTTTGAAGTAATATGCTGCTCTGTAATTAGATGGAGTGTGGGTCAAATTTCGTCACCTCATTATTACACATACAAAGAAAAAGTTGACAAAATGCAGAGAAAATTCTTACGTTTGATTGCTTTTAAATGACGGATTCAAGGGAATCATATTTATATAGTGATATTGCGATGTGCGTATTTTGATCTCATTCTAGTCTATAAAATTGTTTACTCCTATATTGATACTCTTGAACTGCTCAATAATGTTGGATAATCGGTTCCACAAAAAGCTCTTAGAGCTTATGATTTGTTTTCGTTGCATATCATCGAACGAATTATGGTTTTAACAATTTCATTACTCGAATATGCAGGGAAATTAATTCAGTTCCCACCGAGGTTGATATTTTACATATGCCAATTAATAGCTTTAAATTAAAAATACACCAATTCTTAAAAAATTAAATTATTGATGTCAACTTCAAACTCTTGCTTATTGTTATACTAATACACTTTTTAGTTTATGTATTTTTTAATTTTAATTTTATGTTTTAACTGTATTTGTTTTTAAAATGGATTGCATTGGTGTCTTTCTTTTATCAGTAAATATACTACTATTATTATTAACTCTGTGTAAGTTTAAAATTTTTTAATGCTGAACTAAAATGTCCCTAAAAACGATCCTAGAATCCAAATATTCAAAAATAGACTTTTAAAACCAGGCTAGTTGATACACCTTATATAGATAGAAAGATTATTAAATAGGAATCTTTACTAATGAGTAAAAGCGCTGCAAATTTAGGAAATACTAGATTGCGCATTCTCAATGCCGGCCGTTCCCACAATGGGAGAGAAGAAGACGAGTGAAAACAGTATTCTGTTTTCTTTCTAAATGGCGACGCATAGAACCACGTGACGTCAAACGAGAATAATACTCTATGTCTGGTTCTGTAATCCGTCCATTAGAAAAAAGACGAGATTACTGCTTTCACTCTTCTTCCCTTCTCACACTATGGGAACGACCTGTGTTGGGGACGCGCAATCTAGTATTTCCTAAATCTCATTACTGTTTTTTATGTATTATTTTATAATTAGAATAACACAATCAACAATTACGATATTATTTAAAATCCTTTGAAAAAGTAAAATCCAATGTGTTAAAAAAATTCTAGAATGACTGACTTACTCTTAAATAACCTAACTTTGAAGTCCTACATAATACACTTAACTTACTAGTAAAGAAGTTAAAACTGAAAGTTAGGCAAATTTATTAAAACAGTAAAATTTCTGTGTATTGCTCATTTCCTATATCCAAAATTGATCTTTTCAACCCTTTTCTTTTGCGAACTTTATGCCCTGTTTAATTAGAATATTGTAAAAGTTTCATGGTTTTTGATTTAATAAATTTTAGCTAATCACAGCATATCTCACTTTTTATAACGCCATCTTTGTATGGTAAAACACACTTTCAGAAGATAAATTAAGTAATAAAAATGAGGTCATATAATAAAGCTATTTTGGTTCTAAAGTTCCTCAGTAATTATTCAAAACTCTTATTTCTATCTGATGAATTAAACATATTTTGACAAACAAGTACCTGATAAATAGAAATAATGTGAATAAAATGCCGTATAAAATGTGCGATATGCTGAATTTAAATGTTTGTAAATATAACTTTATAAGCCCCCGAAAAATGGTGATTAGGCTCGGAAATACAAAAGCAGCTTAAACTAAGTTTCACTGAACTTTGTGAAAGTGGCTTGAAGCTATATAAAATATATCGTTAAATTTAATGACACCTTAAACTAAGTTTAAGCTGGTCTTGTACAAACGAACCCTAAAGTCATGTATGCAAGACCCGTTTAAATAAATACAACTTAAAAAATATTTTGTTTTTTTGTAACAAATATGTACAAAGTAGACCAACTTGCGCGTACACCAACAGTCTTATCTCATTATAAAGTTTTGTATGTCACGACATTGGATTTTCCTCGATTACTAGCTGAAATGGGGCTCTACACATAGGGCACTCTGCTAGTTGGTTAGCACATGATGCACAAAAGCCTCTACAAAAAATAAAGCAAAATATTAAATCATTGCTGGAAGGTGTAACTGTACTGGATTTTCCTCGTCAGTACTTAATTCTAAAAATTGCACAAGATTTAATATGGATTAATCAATATCTATTCAAACGATATCCAAATGCTTTTACATCAGTCAAATAAGCATTTTGCCGGGACACTCAATTATCCAGACAGAGACTCGGATTTTCGGGTAATATAGGCCTATGGCAATAAACTGTATATGTTCTCTGTACGAGATTTTGTGTCATAAATTTTTTGTAAAAGTAGGGGAACCCAAGAGGCTAAATGAGTAGTTACTCGAGCGTTGTCGGGACCTATTGGATTGTGAAGATTAGATGCTAAATAGAAAAAAAGTTTATATCATGTATGCCCAATACTGGTGGGGGAAGCGAGTATAAATTTTCAAAAATGTAAAAGAAATCAGTCACAAAGACATACTCAAGCGCGTCAGACATTTACAATGTATACGCGCAACCTGTTTCTGGTGACGGAGGGATGTTAACCTGACGGCTTGCTAGATGGGGGTGGCCACACGAAGGAGTGGAAAAAATTTAAAAAAAAGTTATTCGAGCGCGTCAGGTATTCAGGGAGAATGTTAAGTGAACCCTTAAAGATGTCATATTAGAAAGACTGACGATTTTGACGCAACTAGAACTCATAGCCGATTTTTGAAAGTGTAAAAAAAACTGACCTTGAAATACTCGAGTGCGTCAGATTTATATACAGTCGGTTCAGCATGATGTCCTTATCGTGTAGACCTATAATCTGACAATTGTGTGACAGTCTAATTTTTTTTTTATTGCTGAACGGAATAATTTCAATGAACAGCAAATAATATATAATGTCATAGAAAAATATATACATGTACAATTTTATCATGTATTTATGAGAAGAATGTTTAATGAAAAAAAAAATTCAAAAAGACGTTTAATTTTCATCATCATCAGTGGAATCGTCTTTAGATTGGAAGTTCGAATCACTTTGGTCATTTTCATCTACATCTTGCGTATCTGTAATTCACTAAACTATTTGAAAATACAATAAACAAACGTTATACATCTAAGAGCACAAACGCGTTGTTGTGATCAGCTGGAATAACATCATGGTGGCAGAAAGTAGTGTGGGGACGGTGCGAGAGAGTGAGAAATAGAGAAAGAGTGAGAAGGGGAGAGAGGCGCGGAGTGGGAAATACATTATTCTCAGCACCTGCATGTACTACACTTGATTGATGAAATTATGTATACTTTTCTGCATGTAATTAACTTACCTTGTCTTAATCTGACGAGCTCGAGTTACTTTAAGGATCGATTTTTTTTACTGATCTGATCGTCTGCCCTAGCCGCACCCCCCTATATTTAAGGTTCATAACAGGTTGGTAGTTCATAACAGAGTACAAACTTTCTTCCTTTATAGTATTCTGCCGAGCTTGCATAAATCCCAAAATCCCCACTTGGGCTCCCCTACTATAAACAATTAAAGGTCAAAAAAGGCATTTTCCCACTTCTTTGCTTATCAGCAAAAACTAAAAAAAATTTTTGGACAAATGAAATAGCCATCTTGTAGAGAATTGAAAAACCTACAAATTGGTTTTTTACCGACCTCGATATTTTTATTTGTTGCTGAGAAAAATGCAAAACAAGGTCAAAATTGTTATAATATTCAATTAATAATAACTATTGCTAAATGCAACCTACGATTTTGTTGTTACGTAAAAAGTTGGGTCTTTTAGTGCTTAATATGTGGTAAATATTTCAGATCGATTCATCAAATAGTTTGTGCAAAATTTAATTTGTTCATAATAGGTGACCGAATTCCGCAATAA
This sequence comes from Diaprepes abbreviatus, assembly GCA_034092305.1. Lineage (NCBI taxonomy): Eukaryota > Metazoa > Arthropoda > Insecta > Coleoptera > Curculionidae > Diaprepes > Diaprepes abbreviatus. Next base: position 2,412,650 of record JASJET010000018.1, on the reverse strand, counting down.
CATTCTAGCTCCATCGATGAAGGTACATCGATTCTGAGCACATCTCTTGAAAGAGGAACTCTTCTTTTATGAGAAGTATTACATGGAATTGAGGAGATTTAATTTTAAATTTATTTTAACTTCATTAGAAAACCATTATCATTTTTTCCTTGTAAACAAATTAAATAACTTTTTTGTTTTTGCCGATAAAAAAAGTCTGTTTTCATATTTGAGAAGCTGACATTTTTAGATGAATTTAGAAAAAAACGGCTTAGGTCAATATGCGCCAAAGTTAACAATTTTTTTAAAATTCATTCCTATATTGTTAATATCAATTAAGAAATGAAACTAGCGCCATTCGAAAATTTAAGTGGTTTAGGTGTGAGTTGTCCGGAAAATGATAACACAAAAACAAAAGCTTCAGTGAAGTTTAAAAAATGTTAATTGTTTAAAAGACGACTCGGCAGGAAGATGAGTTGCTAACAAATCCGCGCGTTAAAAAAATGAAACAGCAACTTCAAACTGCTACCATTAGCTATATTTCCGAAAGTTGTTGACGGATTTTGATGATTCTTTTTTTAATTCATGGTACCTTTCTGCGTACATTAAAAATATGCATACCATTTATTTATTTGTTTATAAATAAAACATTTAATTTGTTTAAATATTTTTTCCACACAATTTTTCATTAAAAATCAATAATTTTTGTCCTATTTTTATTGGCAAAGAGGGTTATAAGTCGGGAAAATTGAATAATTAAATTATTGTTATAAAACATTAATATTCGTTACCTTACGTGTAAGAAAAAGTTGTATACGTAAGTATTGTTTGCTAGCGTAATATATACATGTTATAGCAATATATGATACATTGTAAAATTACTATGTTTTTAAGATTTTCAAAGTTAAACATAGTAATAGGTTTTGAAAGTAAATTATTTTAACAGCCAGCTACCCAAATATGAAAACAGAATTTTTTTATCGGTAAAAATAAAAAAGTTATTTAATTTCTTTACAAGGTAAAAATGAAAATGGTTTTCTAATGAAGTTTAAACAAATTTAAAATTAATTTTCCTCAATTCCATGTAATACTTCTCATAGAAGAAGAGTTCCTCTTTCATGAGATGTGCTCAGAATCGCTATATCTTCATCGATGGAGCTAGAATATTATTGCGAAATTCACTCGCCTGTTATACACAAATTAAATTTTGCACAAACTATTTGATGAATCGATCTGAAATTTTCACCACATATTAAGCACTAAAAGACCCAACTTTTGACGTAACAACAAAGTCGTAGGTTGCATTTAGCAATAGTTATTATTAATTGAATATTATAACAATTTTGACCTTGTTATGCATTTTTCTCAGCAACAAATAAAAATATCGCGATCAGTAAAAAACCAACTTATAGGTTTTTCAATTCTCTACAAGATGGCTATTCCATTTTGTCCAAAAATTTCTTGTTTTTGCTGGTAAGCAAAAAAGTGCAAAAAAATGCATTTTTCATTCGACCTTTAATTATTTACAAAAAGTTTATGACACAAAATCTCGTGTAGAGAACATATACGTTTTATTTCTATAGGCCTATATTACCCGAAAATCCGGGTCTCTGTCTAGATGAATGAGTGTCCCAAATAGGTCTCTTTTTTTCGCTTATTTGACTGGAGTATTTCTCTTTAATTATGATCGTCCTGTATTAAAAAAAAAAGAAAAATCGCTTGTTAAAAAAGACTGAATAAAATAGAAAGTATTAATGGCCTTTTCTTCAAACATTGTTATGTGTGAAGGGGTGGTTTCTTACTTTCCTATCAAGGTTATTTTTAACTGTTTAAAGTACCTATTGAATAATGTTTAACAACAACGAAAATGCCGAGATGCTGATGGATCTTATACAGTCAAAATTTAGTTTGGAGTTGAAAACTACCGCTATAAATTAGAAACTCTTAATTATTTTTGTTGTGTTTCTTAGTTTTCTTGAAGCAGTTTTTTTTACTACTTATTCATCCGAAATGTAGTTCCTTGTAGATTCAAAAAAAGAATTGAGTTTTGAGCTTTATCAGTAGTTAACGTAAGCTGTTTGGTGATTGAGGCTACTGTTTACCCTATTTTCATAATTTGTTATAAGTCTATTTTATGTACGTTTGTAAAGGGTGTTTTTTATAGAGGTATAGATCTTTTAAATGGAATAAAACAAAGATGAATTTTTTAAATTGACATGAAATTTACTTTATTCGAAAGATAAACTTCTGGCATTATAATTTAAATATGACTTCTGGCATATGACCGCCACGGCTGGCTCGGACGTAGTCTAATCTGGAGGTCCAATTTTCGATGACTTTTTCCAACATTTGTAACCGTATATCGGCAATAACGCGGCGAATGTTGTCCTCCAAGTGATCAATCGTTTCGGGCTTATCGGCGTAGACTAGCGACTTCACATATCCCCACAGAAAATAGTCTAGCGGCATTAAGTCGCACAATCTTGGAGGCCAATTCACGGGTCCGAAACGTGAAACTATGCGGTTACCAAACGTTTCCTTCAATAAATCAATTGTGGCACGAGCTGTGTGACATGTTGCGCCGCCTTGTTGAAACCACAGCTCCTGCACATCATGGTTGTTCAATTGATGAACGAAAAAGTCAGTAATCATGGCTCTATAGCGGTCACCATTGACTGTAACGTTCTGACCGGCATCGTTTTTAAAGAAGTACGGACCAATGATTCCACCAGCCCATAAAGTACACCAAACAGTCAGTTTTTTTGGATGTAACGGTGTCTCAACATACACTTGAGGATTATCATCACTCCAAATACGGCAGTTTTGTTTATTGACGTAGCCATTCAAACAAAAGTGAGCTTCATCGCTAAACAAAATTCGCTTATGAAAATCGAGATCAACGTCAATCTTGTTTTGGGCCCATTTACCGAATCTACGCCTTGCTAGGTGATCGTGTGGCTTCAATTAATGCACGAGTTGGATTTTGTAAGCACGCAAACCAAGATCTTTCCGCAAAATCTTCCATAAAGTGAATGGACACATATCCAATTCCTGTGCACGATGGCGGATAGACTGATTCGGGTCTTCCTCTACGCTACGCTCTACAGCAGCAATGACTTCTTCTGTACGCACTGTACGACGTCTCTGTGGATGCGTATTATCATTTAGAGTAAACGTGGTGCGAAAACGTTCCATAGTTAATCGAATTAATTGCTCTGATGGACCATTATGTTGACCGTAAAATGGACGTAGTGCGCGATACGTTTTTCGAACAGATCCATGATTTTCAAAATAAATTTGCACAATTTGGAAGCGTTGTTCAGGCGTCAGTCTATTCATGTTGAAATGCCAAACCAAACTAAACATAAATCACTTGACAGCTGACAAAATGGCCGCCAGTTAAAAAAGTGTTGCCAACTTAAAGTTCTATACCTCTATAAAAAACACCCTTTACTTAATTATTTCACACATACATTCAAATTTATAATCGATTCAACTCTGAGATGGAAGAACAATCTAATTTTCGACTGTAGGGGATGATTTGGGGGGTGTACTTGTAATTATGACCTCAGATTTGATTTTAGGTTCAAAAAAAACTTTTCTTTTTGCGAATCCGTATAATACAAAGAATAATTAATTTGCCTATACTAGCAAAAAACTGTTTTTCGAAAATACTTGATAAAAAAAAAGAGTATCGGCAATTTTTTTCAAGCAATGGTGTGAGTTTACTTAAAGAAAAATTCACTTCTGATAGTGTGACACTCATTACGTTTTTTCAGCTAATATTTTAAAAATTAGCAGGAATTACTCATATAAGATTTCTTATTTTTATTAAATTTCTTAGTTTCCTAAAACCACTGAAATTATTTTTGCCCAAAAAAAATTGATCTTCAACGCAATTGAAAGAAAAAAATCACTCATTTCTATATTAACAACCAAACTCATCTTCAAAATTATTAACAGAAAATATAAATTTAAGTACTATTACATTTAAAATTATACTTACGAATGCTCACAGGGAATCAACCGAACAGTAGCCTTCTGATCGTAACACAAGGTACAACTGTCTTCTCCTATATTCTGTTGCCTTAACTGACTCAAGTATATATGTCTGGGTAATACTATTTTCTCTTCTGGTCTTAAATTACCGTGTTCGTTAAAAGTACTATAGGCCACATTAGGAGGATATTTAAAGGGTTCAGCCCCAAAGTTAAAACGACATTGCTGGAATGACATAAAAGATGCTGCAGCAAAAAAACCCGATCTAAAAAAAAATCATATTTAATACTATTAATTATACAGATTTACAATGTAGACTAAGTTTTCATGAGCAACTTTTGAAAGATTGAACTTCATATTGAAAAATTATTTTTTTATAATACACATGAAAACGCAGGTTCTAGAACGATGCTTTTTCTCTTTCTAACTTTACGGAATAGAAGGGGTTTTGCAAGAAGAACACTACAAAGATTACAGGTTACCCGTCAACATATTGAAAGAGAGATACTAAACATCACGTTAAGAAATAAAAAGATAATACGCTAAATATTTTGATTAAGTAAAATAAAGAAAAACTTTTTAAAAAAATAAATAAATTCTTCCCCATAAACCCCATTTCGAAGTTGTAGAACTTGATTCTGACCTTGGTTTTATACAATTTTTCCCCAGTTCCCAAAAAAGAAAAAAAATTATTTTCCACTTTAGGTGCAATTTTTGGCACTAAATCGTCAAAATTTTGTTACAATCACAATAAAAGCTTCTGTATTACGTAAAATTCCATAAACTTGCACTTTTTTTAATAGGAAAAATTAAGAAAAATGACCAAAAATCACAATAAAATCACCGGTTTCATTTGGCAGCGACAACACTCATTTCGAAAGGGTAATAATTTACGCTGTTGCCATATCATAGATACAATTTCTATGAAATGGACATATATTCTTTTCTTTCCATTTAAGCTGTAAAAAAAAAGAACCGAAAAAACTTATTTTGTTAGAGCAAAGAGCAGTTCCACGGCTACTTAGCGGAACATTTGTTTAGGAAAAAATATTCTGACTACAAGAAAATCTACCATGATTTTTTTAAATACATGGGAAAGGATTATCTCTCTACTTTTAATGAGAATGAGGAAGAACATTATTTAGTTACTTTTAATGGATATTTCTTTATGCAGCCTATTTTATCTATTGTTCTGTAGCCAAATAATATCCTTCTTCCATTGAATTTATAATCCTAATTCATTTTTGAACCGTACTGTCCCCATAATTTTAACAGTCATATCATTTTTTACAGCAGATAGTAAACCACCTGCTTTCCTACCAATTCAGACCGTTCGTAATGTCCTCCCTAGCTCAAAAATTTTTGATGTACACTTATGATATATGATACAAGGAACAGTATCATTCAATATCCAGGTAGGTTGTGTTCAGAGCTGTCTCAGAAGAAGAATATTCAATGCACATAATAAGGAAAATTTCAAGCATATGATTGGCAACGAAACATGGGACACAGTGTACTACAGTCTGCCAGAGCAGGATATTAATGGCCGGTGGGTTTTTTTTATGCAGTCTATAACACAGTTTTTTAACCACTGCCTTCCATTTAAAACAATTAATAATAAAGTGAAAAGAAACAAGCAAAAGACAAAAAATCCAAACGTCAACTGGATGTTCTACTTGTCATGTGTGAAAAAAACTTTAGATACAGAGAAATATACAGAGATATCAAACAAACAAATAACTTAGCTTCAGACAGGAAAGATCAATATTTCGAAAGAATCAGTGAAAACGACAATAAGTCTAAATGCATTTGGCAGACAGTGGGAGAAATAACAAGTAAATGTTCAAGACAAAAACATTGTCAGATTGAAGGAGATCTTCAAATTATTTCAAATAATTTTAACAAATATGTCCTTGAAGGTGCCCCAAAATTGATTGCTGACTTGCCTCAGGAAAGTATATCTTACAATATTGAAAATAATTTAAATTCTGTATTTCTCTTCCATACAACTAAAGAAACTTTTAAAATTATAAAATCTTTAAAAAACAAAAGAAGCTGTGGGTATGATGTGATTTCAAATAATTTAATAAAAAAATGTGCCAATCATGTAGTCGAACCCTTGAGCTATATAACCAATAATTCTTTTAGGCATGGCATTTTTCCAGACAATTTAAAAATGACATTGATTAAACCTCTATTTAACAAGGGGGGATAGTATAGATTTCCATAAATATAGACCCATAAGTCTATTACCATCTTTCTCAAAGATTTTTGAAATTGCTATGTGTTCCAGACTACTCAAGTTTTTTAAATCAAAAAACGTACTAAGCCCAACGCAACATGGTTACTTAAAAGGTAGATCTGTGAAAACAGCTATATACGATTTTATTGAGAAAATTATGGAAAGCTTTGAGAACAAGCACTTATCGTTGGGGACATTTTTGGACTTATCAAAAGCATTTGACAGTTTAAACCATAAGATTGCTTCAGAAACTTGTGAGATAAGGTGTAAGAGGGGCCTACTCTTGATTGGGTTCGTTCATATCTAAAAAATAGAACTCAAAAAGTTGTAGTGGAATTTGATGGCATTCAATATTTTTCAGATGTTGACTTTTTAACCATGGGCATCCTGCATGGAAGCATTATGGGACCACTACTGGTTATTTTTTGTATTAACGACCTGGCATCTACAGTTATGGGTGAAAGGTGTGAACTTTGCTGATGATACAAATATCTTAACCATCGGCATCTCATTGGCAGATCTCATGAAAATTACTGATGAACATATTATCAAGGCTAAAAAATGGTTTAGGGAGAATAAATTAATACTGAACACTGAAAAGACCCATCACATTTGTTTTTCAACAAAGCAAAACAATCAGACACTTCCTGAGTCAGTTGAGTTTGGGACTGACAGCATCACACTGGAGGAAGATACAAAATTCCTTGGAATTCATATTAATTGTAATCTAGATTGGACAAAACATATATCAGAGGTATGCAATAGGATAAACACAGCCTCATACTCCTTACGAGTAATATTTGACACAGGAAAATTTAGAAATTGTATATTTTGCAAATCTATATTCAACTCTTTGCTATGAAGTGATGTTCTGGGGTGGGAACAGTGCATCAGAAAGGGTTTTAAAAAGTCAGAAAAGAGCAGTCCGTATACTTTCTGGCGCTGGTTACTTGGATTCCTGCAGGCGAAAATTTAAAACCTTAGGTACCTTAACTTTACCAGCAATTTTTATTTACGAATGCCTACTGTTTCTCCTTAAAAACAAGGAGAAGTTTAAGAAGCATGAAGTTAGACACTGTTTTGCCACTAGATATATAGGATATAATGTTCTACAGCATCGACTTAGTGTCCCAGAAAAAAGGCCTGGTTTCTTGGCAATTAAATTTTTTAATGCTCTGCCAACCGGGGTAAAGTTGGATGAAGATTTCACACGTTTTAAGAAAACGGATTTTGATTTATTTGTTCATATTGAACCATATACGCAGAATGAGTTCTTTGCATTTTTTTAAATGAATTTTAAGTGTCATGTCATAATAGGATGTTATATGAATGTTACTTCATTTAATAATTATGTAAATGTTTACATTTAGTGTTTTTAACTTAGCTATTTTATTGTATTTTAACTTTGACGCCTTTCATTCAAGTTTTTAGTTTTTCATCAGTACCACAAAACTTTTTATTGAATAAAGGGATATATGATTTTGATTTTGATATTGTCCTGCTGGTCCTGGTCTCTGCTGGACGATAAGAATTTTTTGTTAATATATCTAGGTCAGTTTAGATTACTTCAGATTAATTTCAGTTTTCTAAACTAACTAAAACCAAGGTAAACCTAAACTAATCAAAAATTTCGGTTGGTTAGGGTTAATTTTACACTTTTTTTTACATTACAAAACTATTTTGTGACCGAGATGGACAACTTTTATAGCTTTTTTTAAAATAAAAGTTTCAATCAGGAAAATATTTTACCTCTGGCAACGTCGCAGCAAATATTTCGCATTTTTAGTAATAAAAATTCGATGATATTTACAAAACATATTTTTACTTTTTCGTTAAGAATACTAGTTTTTCTTATGATGAAATATATGAATTGAAGCTTGGAAGAATGATTTTACTTTTTGCCAAATATTTTCTAGAAACTTACTTCGCCATACTAAACACATGCACGCTTGGTGGTAAACTGATCCCATTTATAGAAAATATAATTTGCTCGGTATCCAAGTTTAATAAACATCCTAAGATATCGCCAGATTGCCATCTAGGTAACGTTTGTGGGTCAGATTTGGCATTGTACCATATCAATCGTCGGCAACCATCGTAGGAAAGGGAGTACCTGTCATCTCCTATCCCATAACCTTCCTAAAAATTCATTTATTTATTTCATCAATATAACCACTTTTACAAATTGACTTAATAATTGGAAAAAGGCTTAATATAAGAATAGACTTTATAAATAAAAAATTAACACAAATACAGAATTTAAATTGCAGAAACTACTTGGCAAATTTACACTATGTTACTGTTCTCATTCAAAAACCTATAACAGCAATATTTTATATAAATCTTAATACTTTATGAGGATGTGCCTTGTTTTACCTTGCTATAAAGAACTTTTTAGTTAAAAAAATTGATTTTTACACATAAATAATACCAACGAACTTACATGATTCAAAAAATTGCTATTCTTTGTAGCCCATCCAATTTGCATTACTCCAGGAGTAATTATAAGTACTTCATAGTACCATACGCCCGAATCAGCTTGGGCAGTACATCTTACACTTTCAAAGCTGTAGGCATCACACCTCGCTTCCAGTCCGTCGGGCGATATCTTCAGATACTCGCTAACGTCACTAGTATTTAACATTGCATTGATGTTATCCATATTTACAGATAGATATGAGTACTTTCTGTCTTCAGTTATAACTAAGATATAAAAGAAAAACTTAATAAATTAATAAAATTTGATCAGTGTGTGTTAAATATATCAGACTTTAATAAGAGCAAGTGTAGTGTAATCACTTATACTAAAAAATGCACGTGTGAAATGTATAATTACACTATAGAGGACTATAAATTGGAAAGAAAAGCAGAAATTAAAGACTTCAGTATACTTTCCGACTCTGAATTGGTTTTTAGCAAACATATTCTCAATATTCTTGCATCTGCCAATAGAACGCTTGGTTTTGTGCTCAGAACACCATTAGATTTTAACAATAGTTCTGCAATCGATTTACGTTATAATACTTTAGTAAGAAGTAAACTTGCAATGCACGTTCAATTTGGTCAACATTTTATAACAAATACAAATATTCAATTGAAGGAGTTCAGAGTAGATTTTTAAAATGGAAGTATTATATGGCACATGGTGTGTATATGAACCACTATATGGAATATTTGAATCCATCACAATATATTGAATTTAGAAAAGAGAAAAGTGGTATATAGTACGGTATTTCTTCATAAAGTTCCGCATAAGCTAATAGATTATATAAGAATAGTTAGTCTGATGAAACATCAAGTTCCTAGATTTATTTCGAGGGTATATAATAATGAGTTATTTTACTGACCAAAAATAAGAACAAATGCTTTCTTGAATTCCCCTGTTTATCGAATATTATGGTTAGGACTAAGTCACAAAGTAGTTGTTGCCAAAAATAAGGTATCTTGATATCACTGCGACCTGGTAGATCTATTGTGCCCAATACTGGGTTTACTGAAGATTCGATTATTATTTTAAATGTAAGCTGCTTCTATAAATTTTCGCATTTTCAAATTGGGTTCCATATAAGTATATTGCAGCAGCTTAAGACCATTTAATATGGTGTTGTTTATCCCAGGCATATTATACCAGATCTCACTACTGTTTCCTCTTTTTGTGAATGACTTTTATGTTCTTTAATTCTAATTTCTAGTCGATGCATAGTTTTTCCGGTACACATTTCACCACACTTACATGGAATTTAATAAACACATTCTTCTTTATCAATTTGTTTGTTTGTTAAATGAGTTTTGAGTATGTTTCTTGGCTATTTTTATGTTGTAACTGTTGGTAATAGTCTTATTTTCTCTGAGGTTCCCTTAATATATGGAATTGTGAAGAAGGAATCTGTTTCTCACTTTCCAATGGTTTCTGTTCTAAGATTAGCTATAACATTGTCTATTAATTTAAGAGGATAACCATTTTGTTGTGAATATACATTAGTGCATATAGATATTGCGCGATTATAAAGGTTGCGTATAATTCCTCGTGTTACAACAAAATGATTTGATCAATGGTCCATTGGCTTCCTCCATAATGAAGTTTTAATAATTTCGTTACCTCTTTGTCCATTAGGCAAACATAATTATAGGTCTAATGGAGTTTAGATGTATCAAAAAATCATTTAGTTCTTGATCATTACCTTTCCATAAGTTAAAGGTACCTGTTGCTGTTTTTATGACATGAGTTATATATTATTCTTATGATTGTTATGAGTATTAAAAAATTTTGAAGTTTGAGGCACTTATTTAAAAATATCTTGTATAATTCTCGAATGAATACTATAGTTTCATCAATTTTAAATTGATCAATCAGGAGTCAGTCAAGCCTCTTGTTGAAATTCGTTATTTTAGAAACAAGTTTTATTTCCAAGAAATCTACGTTTAAAGTTTATAGTGAAATACCTTTTTTAAATAATACATAAAGAAAACAATTACTCACAAATATTATCTAAAATCCATTGTGCACAAAATCCAGCTTGTCTCTTAACGTAGTGTGTCTCATTTTTCCATTTTTCTAAAGCTAATATCGGCGAAGGATGGAATTTCTTAAGCCTATTTAAAATTATTACTTTATTTTGACTAGATTGCGCGAATTTTTCCAATGCTATTAAAGAAAATAAAATCACATTAGGATTAGTCTCTTGTTCCTAAAAAATATAAATAAGTTTATATTAATCTGCTAAAGTTACAGATAAAAGATTTGTAAAAAAAGTTACAGCTGATTTAAGAAAATGTCACATTTATGTTTGTTGATAATAACATAAAATTCAGACTAGTTTGGGACAGCTTCATTTCCTTATACTTATACAGCAAAAAAAAACTAGGACATGCCAATTTTGCGCCTATTACAAGTCCTGCATACTCAATCCCTTAACGAGGGTGAATTTCATCCCAAAAATTTTTTAATAAAGGTGCATCTTATTTTAATGGCCATCAAACTCTGTTTTTACTGGTATATGATTTTAAAATTGGGTAGGTAGTTAAAGAAAATTGCGTTTTGAATTAGGCGAGTCGTTGGATTCAGCGCTATTCACTATAATAGAATTTTTATCTTCACTTTTAAGGACTTAACGTTTAGTGAACTGAAAGGTAAATAAATAATGCAACTATTTGGATTAAAGTCGCATCGGTAACATAGAACATTTAGCGACTGGACCTACAGTTTAAAGGGGGCTCCGAACCACCGTCACTTGGTCTTCCCAAGCGGTTACCCATCTAAAGAAGGTAAATTCCATGCCTAAAAGTTTTAAATTCAATGGGGATCCATTTTTAGTGGTTACAAACTTTATAAAAAGTAGATAATGAATGTTAAAAATTTAAGACTATTTCAATACTTTGAACAATAAATTATTGGTTAAAATAAGAACTTAAAGTTAAGTACTTTGGAAATTTCTATGTACTAAATTACATGTTTTGTGGTTTATGTCATATTAAATTCGTTTTAACATATATATATATATATATATATATATATATATATATATATATATATATATATATATATATATATATATATATATATATATATATATATACATATATATATATATATATATATATATATATATATATAAAATATTGGCGAAGCGGACGTGAAAATTTGTCAATCTACATGATTCTCGTATTAAAAAGTACGGAGCACTCCAAAATATGGAAAAACTCCGGGTCCGACAGATGGCGACAGCGCTGTTTCGTCCTAATATGGGACTCGTCAGGCCACCGCAGTCGGTACAAACCATCATCTCGCCTTTGCATCGTATAAAGCTGAATTTATAATCAAAACACAGCAAATAAGACGACAAAGGCGACATCTCGATGGTCCACTTGATAATACAAGAACCACACAGATTAACAAAGTTTGTAAAAGAACCGTCATATGGTGGCGCGACGGTGAATTAAAACAGAAATATGTAAAATCGAGTACACGAAACGCGCCCAACGGATAGGGGTCGCATTTTTCGGTACTGGCAAGCAAGCCTACCGCCATTTAAGCAGCCAAAGCCACGTGCCGCACCAAACGATCCCACCATGAGAGCATCGTTTAGCGTGTTTAAAAGCCAAACAAGTAAATAAATATTGTATATCAAGTGGACCATCGAGATGTCGCCTTTGTCGTCTTATTTGCTGTGTTTTGATTATAAATTCAGCTTTATACGATGTAAAGGCGAGATGATGGTTTGTACCGACTGCGGTGGCCTGACGAGTCCCATATTAGGACGAAACAGCGCTGTCGCCATCTGTCGGACCCGGAGTTTTTCCATATTTTGGAGTGCTCCGTACTTTTTAATACGAGAATCATGTAGATTGACAAATTTTCACGTCCGCTTCGCCAATATTTTATTCTATTTTATTTTAAATTACACGGACAAAAACTTATCTACATATTTATATATTTATATATATATATATATATATATATATATATATATATATATATATATATATATATATGAATACCTGCATTGGTGTAGTTACTCTAGATATAAATTTAGTACCAGTGTGACTTTGATTTCCGCATAAAAGCCTTATATATACAATTTTTAAAAAGGATTTGTTCGACTTATATATGTATGTATGTATGTAGAGAAATGGAGATCGACGCACTGAGACCTAATATATAACAACATAACTAGATAATTAGAACTATTGTGTTCCCCTTCTGCTGCCAAGTCGTTGCAGATAACATAACTGAATACACATCACAGTGACATACATAACTATAACATCAGAAACGGAAATAACATTCTAACATCTTATTGCAGACTAAGATATCTGAATCAACCTCAGTTTTTAGCTGCCAAGGTCGTCTGTATGTGTCCTGTAGTAAAAACTTTCCCTCACTCAAGATAAGAAATTTTAAAAAGCTTAAATTATGAAAGGAATATCCAACAAACTTAATGTACATCAAACAGTCAACCTGAAAACATTGCAAATGTTCTAATCTAAACCAACATTACAAACTAAAATATAGCTGATATTTATTGTAAGATAGCTAAACTGTATAACACCAAGATTCTGTTTGTTACTAACCAAATTAGTTAAAAGGTAATCTATAACCCCATCATTTAAAATCTCCATATTCCTAGGTCCCGCCAATTTTTCTGCTATACTACCTAGCGCTACACATGTGTTCCTTTGTCTAGTGGGGTTCGATCTTTCCGCCAAGGCAGTCTCCCGCGACAAAGAAAACATATTTACAACCTACAAAATATAGTATTATCTTATTAATTAATATTAAACTAATCTTGAATAAATATAACTTCTGTGGACACTTTTTAAAGATTCTATATAAAATAAAAATGTAAAAAATCTTATATGCAGTTAGTAATTCTACCTGATTGTTTATCTAAATAGAAAATTAACAAGACATAATTCTAAAAACTGAATTGTTTCCTACCTTAATAATAGATTCTTTTGAAGGCAAAGGACAGTCATCAAGAAGTAATGTTATAACAGATGGACCTAAAGGGTCTGTCAAAGGTATGACTTTAATCATTGAATTGACGACTTGGATCCAACCTTCTTCATTGTCTGCAATGTTGTGAAGGTGTAGCATAGAACTAGGTGGCTCTTGCTCACTGTCAAAAATAAATTACACATTAATTGTTTTTTTACTAATTACTTATTAGGTTTACTTATCGTAAAATGGAATATTTAGAAAGAATATGATGATAAAAAGTTGTCATTTAATTTTAAAACAAGTAACTCTATAGCAAAACTTTTGTGCCCCCTTGCTTTAAAATCTCATGAATCACAACGAAATTGACGCTTTATTCTTCCTTGCAAACCTCCTAAAGATTCTAATTATGTTTAAAGGTAATGTAAAACATATAAACTAATATAAACAAACTTCATGTCCTTCAAAAGGTCTGTTAACTTGAAAGTACAATTAGCAATTTATTAAAAAAATAAAATGATAAAATATTATTGTAAAAGATAAGAAATAACATATGCATCTTTAAGATAAACAGTAGTGCATTCATAGTTATAAGCTATCATATATAAATATTTAAACAGGTATAGGTGTTTGTTGTTTCAAGATAAGTAAATGTCCAGCATTTTAAGGAATGGATATGGAAGATAAAGTATACAATTGAAGATCTAGATTCTAATTACCAAATATTTATATATTATTTTTTTATTAATCATCCTTATTTCCTTGAACATGAATCATCAATTTATTGGTTTACCCATTTTTTATTTGTTCCTGTTTTCATCATCAGAAAATAAAACTGGCTTGTTCATTTAAAAATTAGTAAAATGATCAGAAACATGTTTTTGTGGTTTTTGTTCAAGTGCATCTTTTTTTGGGGAAATTAATTCTATAATTTTAAAAGTGCTCATAATCACTATGATTACAACATATTTTTTTAAGGCCTTTATCACCTGGTTAATAAATTGACAAGCCATAGTTGCCATTAGCCCTGTAATATTTCTTGGCAGAGCTAGCATTTAAGGAAAAGTGAGATTAGTCTCAATATAACCACAATCACTTTTTTTGGTTGCATAAAAACTATCATTTATTCTTGTGTCTCTTCTCTTAAAAATATATTTGCAAAGCTTCTTCTAAAAAATCTTTCATCATAGTATTTTCTATTCAAAGAACACCTCTGAATCCATATTTTTCGCAAAAAAAATTATAAAGCTTTAAAATCAACCTTATCGGTATTTTTCTACATTTACTAAAATACAGCATTTAAACATGTCAAATTTATAAATTTTTTGCCTAGAGGGCTGTCTGCATTTATTTGTTATTTTTTACTTTACTCCAAAACTTTATAAAATATGAGTCAAATATTTAAAATAAGCATTTGGTTTTGCGTCCCCTCATCAAGGTAAAAATTTTGCTACTGTATAATTATCTCCCTTTCAAAAAATATATGGACACCCATGGTTAAAGGGTTCAGATAGATGCCTCTATTTGATAAAAGATTTGAGGTAAATAAACAAACATGGCGGTGGGGGATATGGAATTTCTAATTTCAGAGTATGAAGCGGACAAATTACTATATAATAGTGATAATCCAAGTTATAAGAATAAAAACAAACATTCAGATGCTTATAACAGTACAGAAACATTAAGTAAAATATAACGTATATATATATATATATATATATATATATATATATATATATATATATATATATATATATATATATATATATATATAATATATATGACGTCAGTATACAGTCTAACAAAAAAAAATAAATTTGGAAATCTAATTTATTTAAAAATCAACATAATCTGTATATTACAAAATTCAAATTTTAAAATGATTTTTACACCGGCAATGTTCAATAAAAATTAATTAAAAAGTATATTGTCATATCATAAGTATTTTGCACATTAAGAGCTTGAAAATTGGGGAACAAATTCAAAAGAATCTTCACCCAATTTTTAACTAAACTTTATTAAATTCCTTTTAAATTGAGTCATGCAACCCAAGATTTTACTCACATATGTCATTTTTGTGTTTTTTTTTAGCAATAAACTTTTTGTCATGTCGCTATTTTTTTTTAGCACTTGCACAAGCAAAAATATATTCATTTTACATTTTAGATGTTTTTCTAGGACATAAGGAAAACTTAAAAATATTTGAGAAATATATTTTCTTGTCTAATAGATGATATTTAAGAATCAACAGAATGAATGTCAAAGGCAATGAAACAAAATATTTTATAAACAATCTTTGTCAAAATTCTGTGATTTTATAATACCGGTTTTAGTATATAATCTATGATAAAGAAGTAAAAAAAAAGTAGTTTCAAGTAAATCTCCTAATTATGAATTTGGGAGTTATTATTTAATTCATTTTCTTTTATATTTCATTCATTATTTGATTACTCTGCTACTTAATTACACAGAAGTTATATAACTACAATTTGTGTTGGCCATCAAAAATTATTCAAATATTACAGTTTTGTAAAAAAATATTAGCATTAAGAGTTTCAAATGTTACGTTATCATTTTTAAATTTTCAAACTTCTATGGAATACATATAATTTTATTTAATTGTAAGTAATTTTTCAATATTTCTTATTGAACTAATTGGATTATTTACAAAATATAAGGCCTTCAACCAATAGACTATAACCCAGAATAATCTTTAAATAATGTATTTCTAAAAGAAATAAATCAAATTAGTGTTTACGTAAAGACATTTCAAACAAGTTAAAATTTGTTCAGTCTTACGGAACAAAATAAATCATGCCTCTAAAATTATCAGACATAGTTTCGCCTGTGGGGAAAAAAAAATTTTGTTTCCTTTAAAAAATTTTAGGTATAGTGTTAGGTTGTACTGAAATCTCGAATAAATCCTAAATACTTACACTACTACACTATTAAAAAAGAATGAGTATAACTAGGTTGGATTTTATTCAAATATACTTACTTATCAACTAGAGTTTCTATAACTCCTAGTGTTTCTAAAACCAATTTATCAACAAAAGCAGGGTCAGGAGCTTTTGTAATTGATGTCCTATTATAAAACAACTGTGAAGTAATGGGTGAAGGAGGAGGAAGCACAACATTAACATCTTGGTGTGCTGTTATTTGTGGAACGTAACATTCCTGTTCCTCATTTTTCTTTTTACACCAACACATACCCATTCCGTTTCTAATTTTTGTTACTTACTAACTACATAATTTAAAATTTTTTTCTAAAAAGTGGGTGTCCTTTATGTTGGAGTAATTTTTACTCTCAGTAACATATCACTTTTGCCGTTGTATCTTTGTTGATTTAAGGCTTTTCTAGACATTAGGGTTAAAATTATCAAGAGGTATACCTCAGCTTAAGCAAATTTTCATTTCGTGTCTCTATTTTTTAATTTTTTGAGTTTTTTTTAATCACTTTCAGATTGGTTAGAAATTTGGAAATATCACTGTCACTTGAGCAAACGTCAAAATCAAGGTCAAAGTAGTTCTCTTTACCTAAATAAATGCCCGTTCAATTGAATTTTTGTCTCCTTCAAGGAAATACAACCCAAATTCGCCTATCGCCCCTTGGTATAAAATTGTGGCTTATCAAAAATTGCTTGAATTTGCTAGGTTGCGCTGCGCAAAATATTTTTGGCATGATGTGACAACTTGTCAAAAACAGTGGGTGTACAAAAATAAAATAATCGAAATTTTTTATTAAACTACAAATCTAATCGCTCAGTATGCATTAATTCACGTGAAGAAGCACATTATTAATTAGTAAACACGAAAATCAATAACAGTTATTTCCAAATTATGTTAATCTGCAAGGTCCAACATTTCTAAAATACCACACATAATAATTGGTAAGGAATCCCACATAGTAATAATATATTCAAAATGTATATTTATCTATTACATCGTATGTGTATTAGTCTCAATAAATCATTTTAAAACATTATCTAGGTATTTGCATTTTTCATAAAAAGTAAATTGCACCATTTATAGGCTAAAAAGTTATGGAGATATCAGATTCTGGAGGCAACATGATGAGTATGGGGGCAGAAGTAGTGTATGGTACCCATGAGGATTCCCATGTCGTAATGTCTGAAAAAGTACAATCTCTTGCGGGAAGTATATACCAAGAATTTGAAAAAATGATAGCTCGATATGATGAAGATGTAGTTAAAACTTTAATGCCCTTGCTTGTTAATGTTCTTGAGTGTTTAGATGCTGCCTACCAACAAAATCAAGTAAATATTGTTATATAGTTAAATTATGATATATTAAAAAAAAATTCTGTTTTTAGGAACATGATGTAGAGTTAGAATTATTAAGGGAAGATAATGAACAGTTGGTAACTCAATATGAGAGAGAAAAAGGTGCTCGAAAGGGGGCAGAACAGAAACTTTTGGAGTATGAGGATGCAGCTGAAGGTACAAAAAAATCTTGCAATGAAATTTGTCAATTAGCCATTATAATATTTTTTATCTATGTTATGTTCTGTCCAATATTGATGTAATTTTTCAAAATATTTTGTTATTAATGTGTGTATGTATGCTACCCTTGTTCTAAACCCTTAAATTTTTTGTATCTTTTGAAATATTTATTTTTTTTTATGGGCTAGGCAAATACAATTAATGTAAGTGCATTAACACTGATAAAGAACTGACAGTCAGTTCAATCCAATAACATAAATTAAGCATAAAACAGTTCACTATATAGATAAAAAAAATACAAAATCAAATGACAAGGAAATCATTTTAAAATATTTAATGTGGAAATTTCCATTTTAAAATTCATCTCCTTCAACTTGCACAATTGTATGTATTGTTGATATTTTTGTGAAATAAAAGAATCTGTATTTATAAGCAATAGTAGAAGTGAAAAATCTCAATTATTAAGTAATGATTCCAGAATCAAAACATTCCATATAAAATAGACTAGACAATTTTAAAAACAGATATGTAACAATAATATCAAAAAAAAATAAACCAAACAATAATCCAAAATCAAACAAAGAAAAATCTGGCTGACATGGTCAGCCAAATCTTTATACAACATTAACACTGAGGAAAGAAAATGAAGCTTATATAAGGAACAGTTGACCTCCCCGGTTGTAAGGTATATAAAAGCAATTCTCTAAGTAGTTTCAAGTTGTGGATTTGAAAAGATGAATTTTTAAAAGATGTACTTTCCTGATTATTCTCAACTTGCCGAACGTCAGACTGTTCATCTTCAAACTACTTTTTCTTACACGTTTCTTTGAAATGCAACGGAATGTCGCGATTATTGCGAACTACCTGGCAAGCTTGCCCCAGTCGAATTTTGCCAGTCATAATGAAAAGATCGTACGCCGACCGTTCAATGTTTACGTCGCATATCTGGCTTGTTGCCAAGCATAAAGAAATTATTAATATTTTTTCACCTACCTTATAAAATTTAATTCTGGTTTTTAAAATTAATAATCGGCGACCCCCCTTACGGATTGGAAACTACAGATTTACTGTGTACACTGTATGAAAAGAAATTATATTAAGTTTACCTTATAAATTTATGCCAGATTAGGACAAAGTCATAATTTTAAAAGAAATATATTTTGCAGATTCACTCCATATTATAAAAAATATCATAAACCATTATATAGCATGTAGTTAAATAAGTTTATATATATTTTAAGCAGCAAATACAATAGATTCAAGTTTTGAAGGTACTTTCATATTTTCTTAAGGATTAAAATAAACATTTAAATTACTTATTAACGTTAAATGGTATAATGATGCAAATTTGTTATTTTTAAACAGAGTTCAAAGTCAATTCAGAATAAATTACTAGTTAATAAGAATATATAATGTAATTGCACAAATTATTTCATCTCAACTTGTACAGAGAATTTTTTTTATATGGCTGTTTGGACTTCTTCTGTTTATTTGCAATAAATAGTATGTATGAAATAAAAATGTACCTTTTTCAGTACATAAAATATTGCAATAGAATCCTGAATTGAGTATAGCTTGAAATTCTAACCAGTTTTATTTTATTACTGATCTATAACTTGAACCACTGATTATTGACTAGTTAATTTTAGAGTAAAAATTTACTCTCATTTTTAATGCCATATATATATATATATATATATATATATATATATATATATATATATATATATATAAAAACTTACAAACTTGACGAGTAGGTGCACCAGGGGTGGATCTAGCTTCTTTCTTTGAGTTGGCAATACCACAAGAGTACAGTATAACAAGCGGGGAGGGGTATAAACGATATTCACGTTCCTAATGCAACAGACAGAAGCATTTTTTCCAATTCAAAGATCTTGGAGGAGGGGTCGATCGCCCCCCCCCCCCCCCACTGCCCGCCCCCTTTGATCCAGACCAAATGTTTTTTGTATCCATTAAATAAGTCATTATTATACTTCCCAATAAATTCATTGCATTGATGAAGCATGAAATTTAGGGGAAAGGTAAAACATTTCAAAATATTGCTGTATGAATGGAGTTCTTTGATAAACATCGCGATCAATGTTACCATATTCATAATATCTATCTCCCATTTCAATTTTGAATTGTCCATATCAAACCTTTTTTCGCGGAGGTACATGATGTTAAATTTTAAGCAAAATGATAGTATTAATGTCAGTTCAATTAACGCTGTGTTAACTAGCAGAGGAAGATTTTGATCCGTGATAGAAGTTACAGGATGATGACCTTGACTTTGACCAGTAGCCAAATTTGTAAACTTACAATTGCAGTGATCTTCAAATGACTTTGAAATTTGTTTTCTATACCCAGGTCGTCATCAATTGGCCCCTTACAATTCCTATAACTTTAGTATGGGGTAACTTTTCTCTAAAATCTTGCCTTTTAAATTTAACAGGAAGGTCAATTAATATGGCTCTATTACGTTTTCTTTGTTTTGAAAAGTCTATATCTCCACGACAAAAAGGCTAATTTGGAAAGTGAATATTCATACTTTATGATAAGATTGAGCGAAATGTTGATCAAGAAAATCTCTTAACAAGATAGTACTTCGAAGTATCCTAAAAATGGCATTTTTTAAGTTTTCACGATAAGATATCTGGTGTTTGAGTACTTGAAAGTCTACGTTTGTAATATGCATCGAAAATTACCAAGATAATGGCTACTTGTTTGTGTGTTGCTAAATTTCTATACAGCCAACTGTGAACATAGAGACATTATGTGACTATTTTTATAATTGTCATGTGATAAAGAATTTTGAGATCAAAATAGTCCCTAGAGTAAAAATAAATACATAAAATTCCAGACATCCAGTCTTTTAGTGGCGTCACAGATTTAATCAGAAGATAATTGAATCTGTATTAGCGGCTTAATATTATTACATGACATTTTCTTACATGTTCTTAAATATAACAAATACAAATTTTCTTCCTTTTTTAAAGGGGAACGTAAAGAACTTTCTTCACGCCTTGAAGCCTTGGAATCCATTACTAGGATGCTCGAACTAAAACATAAAAACTCAATGGAACATGCTAGTCGATTAGAAGAACGTGAAGCAGAGCTCAAGAAGGAGTACGCAAAATTACATGAAAGGTATTTAGTTTTTCTTTAATGAGTATTGTAATGGGAATAGAGACTTGCAATTTCCATAAGCTAAAAAAAAAGTAATCTCAACTTTCAACTCCAGTGTTCATTAATCTAGAAAATATCGAAAACCTAGAAATATTAAGGAAAATAATTTTTCATGAAATCCTGGTAAACTGGAGTTAATACAAAAAAAAGGTGTTTTTGGGATTTTTGTTATTGAACTATTTTTTTTTATTTGAAAAGTGCATAATAGAAGAACAAAAACTAATTAAAATACTTTTTTTTTCAAAATGACGTCCTTAAAGTGCTTGCGCAGGTGATCTCATAACAGTAAATGTAAAACAATATTGCAATGCAGGGTGTAGTTATGAATATAATATAAGGAGAAATACTAATATCCACATAACATCAATTCGCACACTGTATTATGCAACTATTTTTATTTATAACGCATTTTCATTGTATACAAGAGAAATGCCAATTTTTAGCTCATTTTTAGGCAAAATAAAGGAGTTCTTAGTTTAAAATTCTTCCTTAGTTAATAAATAAATAAAAAGTTTATTCTAAATTTTAAAAGTTTCAAATATATCTGCTGAGATAAGACGTATATTTATTTTGCAAAAGCATTTATTTCGTAAATTATTTTCTTTGAGTGCTACTGAATCCTGTAAGCCACATTTTAAAAAACACAAAATTTTAACTTTGCCTTGTATACTTATAATGGAGGCGGCAGTTTATGTCAAACGACACCAACACCAATTTCCTGCTGTATCTACTCTTCACAATCAGAACACGAGAAATAACAGACCTATTTTAATACCTAATTTTCGTTTATCAGCTTATAAAAAGAGTCCATATTGCCTTTGTAGTTATATTTATAACAAATTACCTGCAGTATTTATGAAATGGGACCGTTTAACAAATTCAAAAAGTCCTTATGGGGTTACCTTGTGAAAAATGCCTTCTACTCTATACTCTATACAAGAATACTATGATAAATGGTAAAAAATTGTCATTATTCAAGCATATCCTTTTAGAAAGAATACAATTTTCACACTTTTTGTTTTACTGCATGTACAACTACTTTTTATGTATTTTAATCTAGTTTTAAGTTATTTTTATATTTTTCTCTTGACGTTGTCAATATTTATGTGTAAATTTTTAAGACAGAATAAATAAGTTGAAATTGAATTGAAATGTTACAATAATTAAAGAAAACGCCAGGTTTAAAGCTAGAAAGGAATAGGAATGTGAAGCACCTCTATTACATATACATAGCTTTATGTTGTATATGTTGTATAACGTGAAAATTTTGCCTTGCTTGGAAACCTCTTTGCAGGAATCGCAATTTTATAATTTGAAAATTATCCTCACAGTACTTTCCCCAGCATAAAATCCCATAAAATAGAAGACTGTGGAAGTTGGCTTAATATAAGGTGACCAAAACACCAGAACTGCACTGACAAGTCATCACGTTTAGACCGTAGCAAGACAATCGCAATATAGCACAAAGCGCATGAATTTGAGAGTGTAACTGCAAACCTTGATCTACTTGATCACTCAGCATTTTAGTGGTTTTATAATAGGCAATATTTTCATTGGTATCATCAAAATGGTCAAAACTATTGCGAGCGCGAGTCAAGATATCGAGAAAGAATAAAAAAAAGTCATGACGATTTTTTCCTTATTAACACTTAACATGTTCTTAGACGCTCATTTATAACAATCGTTTCATACTCGGCTTATTCCTGTAATCGATATATTTGTATAGCATACCGCTCTCACACAAGTCTTCGGCAAGAATGGAATCAAGTATATCATATATAAGAGGGGCTCCAGTACAAAAACCTGTGGAACTCCTTTGGATATAAGTCTACTTTCACTTTTAATATCCTTAACCTGGACAAAAAGATATAAAAACGACAATATTGTTTTTTAAAAATCGACCTGATGTTGAAAAATAACTCCAAATCTGAGAAAACATGATAATGGAGATGTAAAATTTATATTACAGTTTCTTCTTAAGTAAACTCAAAATAAAAATTGACAGTTTCTATTGTTTATTTTTTTCATTGATTTTGAAAGTAAAAAGCTTCGAAATTTAATTTCCAATGTCAGTGTTCACCAAATTACCCAATATGATGCATTCCTTTTCCATATTTTTAAAAATTTTTCGCACCGTTATTCAGTGTATAAGTAGGACCAGTCCTAGCGAGGGCAAAATGGTGCACAGCACTTCGGCGGCCAAATGATCATCAACCAAAGTAAAAAAAAGCTGAATGTAACAAAAAGTTTACGTAAATAATAACGTACGTAACCCGTTGTTAATTATAATTGGCGTTTTGACATCCAGTAGACCTTACCTCCCGCATGCGGAACACCTTTTTCAGTCGCAGATCGAAAATTCGCGAATTTTCGATTCGTTATTAGTTTATCTCGTTTAATTTCAAAGGATATACGTACTATTTTCTCGAGTGCTTGATAGATGATGCGATAGAAGTTTAAGATATTAATTATTAATAAAGCATAAGGTTTGTAAAGAAGAGCGACCCTGTATACAAAACATATTTTTACTCCTAGGAGAGTGGTTTTGCCGTGTATAGCGTGTAAATCGTTTTTTAATTGTAAATCCCAAAATTAATTTTATAAATTCCAAGCTACTTGGGAATAGCTCGCCCATGCATTTTAAGTGTAACAATTTTACAAGTTAGAAATATTAAATCAGGAATTTACATGTTGGTTACCGCATGCAACCGCTAGAGTTATTTAAAAAAAATTATCAATTTTATTACTTTACAAACATGAAATTTAGTTAGCTTTGATAAACATGACTAATTACGTTGTGATAATTTTTTTTTTTGTTTATTTGGATAATTTGTTAAATTGCAGTCGAATAAAGTATATTTGAGCTACCAAAAATGATGAAACTCCTTGATATTTTAGAAAAAAATAAGCGTTAAAGGCTTTTAACTATAGTTGTTGTAATTTAATCAAACACTAGACTAATTATGTATGTAATACTATGCGTAAGCTTAGAACTTAACCGAAAGTTTTCTTTAATTCTTGTTTTTGGACAATTTTAAATATTTGTTACTTCTTTCTGTATTTGTTTTCAATTTTTTGAAAGTAGTTTCTTTATATAATTCTTTAATGCTTTCTTTTCCTCTTTCTGACTGCTATATATTAAGAAGATCAAAATATGCTTACCAAATTCCAAAAAAGAAAACATTTCTAATCTCTGACTACGTGAATATGAGACTACATGGAGGTGACGTTCTCGGTAGTTACTTAGACATACTTTCATAATCAATAAACAAAAAGTAGAGCTCTCGCTATTTTGAATAGTTTGGATACTTTATTCACATAAAAAAGTTTCACTTGCAAAAACACAACTTAGATGCGATAGCAGAAATACTCGATTATTTCTTAGAATTGAGGCAATAACTGATTTTTTCAAGTTATGAGGGTAAAACGCTACCAAAAATATAATTTACTCAAGCTAAAATATAAGGAACTACATTTCATGTAGGTTCATTATTTTGAAGTTCAATAATTTTTCCCCTAACTCACTAACATGGAGTAACTTTAAAACTGAGTTGATAGTGGCTGATTTAAATTGTTACGTGCCACAATAAATCAAGTTGCGAACCTTAAAGATGTGACAGAATTTAATTATAGACTCCTGCTAATGACATATTGAGGTAGCGTTAGCCAATCTATCTATAACCAATTTATTGCCACACATTAATTTGTAGCTATTTTAATAACCTTCAATTAAATTTCACAGTAATAAAGACACTCTGGAAGTCTGGTCGTTCAACTTCTCTCTTGCAGCTTTAGTACCAAACAACTACGGTTATTTAAGCTTACCAAAACCATGCTTCAGAACTTCAGGACTCAGGAAAGGCTGCTAATTAGTTGGTCAGAAGACATCTCTCGTTTTAGGTCTTGCAACAGCGCGCCCGCAAGTTAATTCGCGGGAAGGTTTTAATTAAATTGAATAAAACAAGTTTCTCAAAACACTTAAATCTATTTAACAAAAATAAATAGAAAACGAACTATTTACAGTGAGGCACAAACCTAATAACAATTAAAAAAAAAACTTACAGAATTGCTCTTATTGGCCGATTTAATAACCAAAAATATAAAACCCAATTTAGAAAAAACACGTATAAATAGCTTACTAAAATATTAAAAAAAAAATAAATAAATAAAACGCGAAAAAAACAGCTATTTATATTACTTAATCGAGCCGTATGAAAAACGCGAAATGCCCCACTAAAATAGCACACGATAATCCCTTAATTTCGATTATACCCGTGACGTAATTATTCTACGGCACTGGTACTCACGGTACCGTTCTAACGACATTCAAAATATGACTGCCATTTACTATTCTTTAAAAGAGTGTCTTCGAATCTTACACCCCCTCGACACCCCTCTGATTCCCGTTTGTATCAGCCGATGGAACCCTGTAAACGTCAATTTATTTCCCTTAAAGTTCGAAGGTTTCGATCGTTACGTGCTGAGGGCGTTAGCTAATCTATACCGGATGTCTGATTCCTAAATTGGCCTCTTCGCATCTAAATCCTAATTTTTATATAACAGAGTAGTAAAACAAACTAACCTACGTCTTCCTATAACGATAAGAATATATGTTAAAGACTGTAGAAAAAACTATTCACTCTTCTTGGTTGTTTTGGCAAAAAACATCTTAACTCGTTATTTCTTGTGAATAGAAAAAACAGTGATTAATCAAAATTCTTTTTACAAATGGCCAAACGATATATTTCTATTATAGTGAGTTTATTTGATCATTCTTTTGTTTCCTAATAATGGGAAAATCGTTCAATATTCTAAGACATTTTAACGGTTTGTGCATATACCATATGTTATAAACCTCCCTTATCTTTCGGTTTTATTTACATAACCAGGGCAGGATTACAGATTTATAGGCAATTCTAAGAGAGGGTCTTCATAAATTAAGTGACTTTATGCATTTTTTAAGAAAACACTTAAACGACAAGGATCATAAAAGTTAAGCTCGATAACGGATTTATTTTTCCTTTACACTTTCTTGGATAGTGATAAAAAATATAACCACCCTATTCCCACGAGAAATCTATTCACAGAGTGATTATTTAATTATTCATTTTAATGGAATATAGTTCACATTGAACAGTGTAAAATAATTAATATTTGTTCCATTACAAAGATACAAGATAGAAAAATAGTTTTCTTGTATTAAAAACCTTCAAAAAAGAAATATTAGTTTCGGGAAACAGTTTTTCTCTCCCTAATTGCATGGCTTTATCTTTAGGTTTTTTTCCTCATTTTATGCCCTATCGGGTGAATACGGTACTTGTAGTAATAGGATTGGTTGAATTTTTGTCCAAAAAGTCGCAAAAAATGACCAAAGTTTGAGCTAAAACATCTTTCTGTTTCTCCCAGTATTTGCCATTGATGTCAGGCTCAGGCCCTCTGAAACCGATTCCTTCCGGCAGATTTAGTCATGTCATCTATTCGTTTATGCTTTGGTCTTTCACGACTTCTCTTTGTTTCACGTGGTCTCCTTGCAATAGCTTTACTGCCCATCTGCCTGTTTCTTGTCTAACTCTGTCCCATCCACTGCCATTTCAATTTCGCTACACGTTCGCTGATGACGATAATTTTAGTGCTTGCCCAATTACTTCATTGCGTACTTTCTGTCATAAAAAAAAATCCCGAACGTTTTTCTTTCCATTGTTCTTTGAGTGAGCGACATCGCTTTTGAATCACAAGTGGTTACAAATAAGATGCATGCATTAAAGACCTTTCTCTATAGATTGATTGATATGTTTTTGTCTTTAAGTAATTTCCCGTGTTATCTCTGCCGTCTGATTTTATTTACCGGAAGGCATGATATGACCCAGAAAATAATAAATGCTTTATTTGCATACTAACTAGTACAGATCATAAAAATCTGCACCGTCAGTCATTTAAAATTACAAAAAAGAAAATGTTAAAAGAAAATATTTATTAATAAGAATAGCCGTTGGGACTATTAGCCCTTCCACGAGGACTATTAGTCTATAACTAAAACCAAACCTTGAATTTGCTAATCATGAGTTTATGACGTATAAACAACGTCCAATCAAAACCAGTAGAACTTTTTTTCTAATGTACGTAAAGCTATAAAATTTCACACGATAGTCATTTACTGTTGTACCAACCTAAAAAAATGACACGTACAATTTTATATAGGCTCACAGTTTCAATATAGGAGTTTCATTTATTTCCGATCAGAAGATAAATCGCCAAAAAGTCTCGATTGTATAAAGAACAGGTGACACCAATTTCTTTTTAATTTCATTTCCCTGTTATATTATAAAGACCTGGGAAAAGACGACCACCGACTAGTATTATGTAAATACCGGTCCCAACAAAGTATAAACAGAACGCACCTTTATTAAATACAATACCGAATCATTCGCTAACGATAGCACAAAAGTATTGTATCAGCAGAGACTCTCGGAGAAAATAAAAGCTAATACAATCCTAGAAAATGACGGAGTGGAGAAAGCCTGGGAAAAACTGAAAATAAATATACAAGAGAGCGCCAGGGAGGCTATCGGAACACGAACAGTTAGCACGAACAAGCGAAGCAATACAAAACCATGGTTCACAGAAGAGGTGAAAATACTAGCAAAAGAAAAACGACAAGCATTTACAAAATACCGACAGCACAAAACAACAAACCATTTCGAAGAGTACAAAACGGTGAGAAACAGAATCAACAGTCAAATAGCTCAACTAAAGAAAGAATACTGGGAAAAGTATTCAAAAGACATGGAACACGACCTATATGGAGGACAAAAGAAAATATGGAACATGCTGAGGAACAGGAAAAAACCAATCAATGAATACGTTCAACTAAGTCCAATCGACAGCCAATAATGGGTCAGCCATTTTAAGGACTTACTCCAGGCACCAGCTACAGAAAACAACGTAGACGAAAACCAACGAGAAATCACAGAACTAACAGATGTTAACATCAGTGAAGCAGAGATGCACCTGACAATTAAGAAATTAAAAAACAGAAAATCACCTGGTACCGACCACATTACGAATGAGATGCTAAAGTACGGAGGCCCCAGCCTTGTCACAGAGTTCACTGTTCTATTTCAAAAAATACTCCGCACAACGTCAGTACCCAACGAATGGCGGAAAAGCATCACAATTCCGATCCACAAAAGAGGATCAAAGAAACAACCCGAAAACTACAGGGAAATCAGCCTACTTAACAGTTCAGCCAAATTGTTAACCAAAATACTGTCACAACGGATCGTAGACAAGTTAGGGGCGTGCGAAGAACAGCAGGGCTTCCGGAATAACCGCTCTACTATCGACGGTATATTTATTATCAGACAGCTGGTTGAAAAATCTATCGAATAAGATAAACCGCTGTTCATTTGTTTTGTGGACCTTACACAAGCGTTCGAACCGAGTCAAACTGGAACACATAACAGAATTACTGCGAAGAAAACAAGTAGACGAAGCAATCATACGCACAATATACGAACTGAATTCCAAAAACACCATGGTAATTAAAACAAATAACACTCTAACAGAGGAAATCCCACTATCCATAGGAATAAGACAGGGTGATAGCCTAAGTCCAACACTTTTCAATGTAATCATGGACGAAATCATTGATGAGGTAAAAAGCACAAATATTGGGTACCCAATGGGACACAACACCGTTCAGATTATATGCTTTGCAGACGATGTTGCCTTGACAGCAGATAGCGAGGACAACTTACGAAGAATGCTTTTCCATCTCAATCGAACAGCCAAACAGTATAATATGAAGATATCTGTGGAGAAAACAAAAGCAATGGTAATAGCAAAAGAACCGGTAAGATGCAAACTAATGGTTGATGACAAACATATCGAACAGGTTGGAAAGTTTAAATACCTAGGAGCACATATAACAAGTAACAGGGCAGTAACGGAAGAAGTACGCCCACAGGCCAACAAAGCGGTCATGATATCAGGCCAACTAAGAGACATAATCTGGAACAATAAACATATGACGGTTGAGAGCAAAGCAAGAATTTACAAGGTCTGTGTAAGACCGATACTGACCTACGGCGCAGAAACAAGAAATGAAACCACAAAGATAAAACAAATTATGAGAACCACAGAAATGTAAACGCTGAGAATGATCACGGGAACAAGTTTAAGAGATAGAATAAGAAACGCAAAAATACACGAGGACAGCGGAGTGGGGGATGTTGTGAAGTGGGTTCGAAACCGTCGTAGGCAGTGGAGAGATCACGTGGAACGAATGGACGATGACAGACTAGCAAAAACCGTGATGAGAGAGAAACCAAACGGCCGCCTGGACGGCCCCCCAAAAGATGGAGAGACAGCTGGATTTCGACCTCAAACGAGGATCGATGAGGCATTGTATAGATAACAGAACTTTGTTCTACCTAGAAGAAGAAGAAGAAGATTGTAAAGATTTGAAAATGGGATTTAGGAAATTAGATGGAATAGTATTTGATAAAAATGTATTTGAATTTAAAAAGTCTTCGTGTGATAATTCCGATTTGGAAACAGATTCATTGATATCTAAAAAAAGTATTGTTTAACATTTTGAAAAAGCGCTACTCGGTAGTAATAACTTACAACTTAATTTTATTTTTCTTATATATGTTTAATTTTTAAGATAATTTAAATTTGTTTTTTAGATATACAGAACTATTTAAAACTCACGTAGACTACATGGAACGAACGAAACTGCTGCACTCAGGACAACAACTAGTCAATGATCGAGCTGAAGCAACGCAACGCAATTCAAACCGTCTCAATTTCGGAAGAAGTTCCGGGCCGATTTCCTACGGGTTCGCTAGTCTTGAAAATGCTGAAACGGTGGACAGCGTTCCTTCATCTCCTATTAGTAGTACACATTCATCTCCAAGGTAAAAAATAAAATAGAGATTGATCGATACATGTACAATAACAAATAGAGTTCATAAGTTATTAAGTTATTAACAGGTGGTACACCGAAGAAATCAATAAAAGAAGAGATATGTTTGTGTATTTCAAACCAATATAATAAAAATTTAGGGAATTTATTGTTGCCAAAATATGGTGACTTAATGGCTTGAAGGTATCTTTTTCTGTATAAGGGAATTAAAAGCCAAGCATGTTTGATTAATAACTATGTTATTTTATATGAGAGAATGTTTTTATTTATTACTTATTAACCGAATCTTAGTTTACATAGTGAAATGGACAACATACCATCCAAACATGCTGTCCTTAAGGTAGAGAAAGCTCAAGAGACTGACTCGGTTAACTTAGAGAATAAAAGTATGGTTACATCACCCGTTAGTCCTCCAGGCCAGACAAATAACAACGCCATTACCGGAAGGTCACATACTCAGAAAGAACATAGGAGCGGGAATACTTTGTATCAAGAATTTAGTTTTCAGGTATTGCTTTTTAATATGTATTTTTCTTTAATAACTTACACACACACACACACACTTTCAACCCATTCGTAAAAAAAGTCGTTTTCACGACGTTTCGCCAAAATCTCGTTTAGCATTTTTGAGTGTGGTTCGAACTGAGTTCTAAGCGAGTTATGAGATGTAACTGTAAGATTAAGAAGACTTAAAACTAAAAATAACAACTGAAAAAAGACAGTAAAATGGTTGAAACGTCTTGGAAATAAATTTTAATGACATTATAGATGTTTTTACAATTTGTTTGAACCTTATTTCCAAAACATATATATATATATATATATATATATATATATATATATATATATATATATATATATATATATATTTAGCGTTTTTGTAGTGCGCTAAACTTATAGTTTTTAGTATGCGTGTAAGTGTGAAATTAACAACGCGATTTACACGCTTAACAATGTTTATTATGTAATCACGCTTGCACTGAAAGCGGATTTCTTTAGAAAGAGGATTCAAAGCGGGAAGACTTAAAGCAATATTAAAACTGAACTATAACCGATAAAAAATAGAAAAAGAATAGAATATTTCACTGCAAAACGGAGTTAAGATTAGTAGAAAATAGGAATGGAATAGAATAGAATAGACCTCTAACTTGGAAGTTGGGGGTTTTTAAACGGATTTGCCCATAATTTACTAGTATCGTACGGTGTTGTCACGTTCTCCAACTTTTCAGCTGTCTATTAATAGTGATTCAGAAATTTGGGAATAATTCCGCCTAAATGGCAACACCGTAACACATTTTCTTGCAAGCAGTTGGAAATCCTGAGTCATCAATGACCGTAAAAGGGCCCCATTGGTTTATCGATAAAATCCTTAAATTGTACGAAAAGGTATCGCTTATTTTACTAAAGTAAGATATATCACGTTTTCAGTGCAGCATTGTAAAATGAACTATAAAAAATATTGAATCTTAAATAAATACAGCAGGATAACAAAATGTAAAAAAGGTATGAAGGATATTTCTGAAGAGTATGAGGGGCCTAGAGCCGCCACATATATATATATATATATATATATATATATATATATATATATATATATATATATATATATATATATATGTATATTACTATAGAGTGTTACTAGGGAATGTTAAAGAATTTTACACTTCAGAATTGCATGTATGTAAATGAGTTCTTTCAGACATACAAGATTTTAAAGCAGTCAATAAAAAATTACGTTTTTCATTTTTAGGATGTTGATGGAGATGAAGATGCAAGTGACATAACTGGTAAGTTTTCTTCTGAAAGTTAACTGGATAAATTTTAATATACGGAACTAACTTGACATTTTGTCTTTGTCTTTTTTAACCAAATTAATATATATCCGTTTGTTCGTCTCTTTTTAAGGTGGCTGGGTACATCCAGGAGAATATGCATCGTCAGGTAAGAACAGGGTTTTTAAAACTTATATGAATAATTGTTTAATCGTAGTCGTATTAATGTAAACATATTAAGATGTTTATAACATATGTAGTGCGGCCATATATGCTTGGTCTAATGTAGAAAGGAGGGTTGAAATAAAAATGACATTATTTTTCAATATAGTCCCGGTATTTCAAGTTTTGACGTTTAATTAAAGCCTCTGTACTACTTAGAAAATATACTGGATCTTTAGGGTCAAAATGTTCGTAAGCGGAGTTGAATTTATTCGTCTTAAATGTACCATCAATTTTAAAAATTAAAAATAATCACGACTATATGGGGGATGACCTTGTATTCTTGCCTTGGAAAGCGCAGCGGTGTGGATCAGAGTATTATCGTAAAGCAGTCTTACACCTCGACCGAGTTTTCCTCATCGTTTCTCGATAATATTTTGGCGCAGCTGCCGTAGTAAAACACAGTAATGCTCCGCGTTAACGGATGTATTTCGTTCTTTAAATTCTATCAGTAGGATACCTTGGCAGTTCCAAAAAATAGTGATCATAAGCTTTTTGGTGCTTTTTACGATCTTGGCTTTTTTTTTGGAAACGGTTCTCCTTTTTGATGTCACTCCATTGAATTCCTATTTGAAGTTGGATCCTAACAAAGGATCATAGTTTCATCACCCGTCACAATCAATTCGATAAGTTTCTTCTCATGGTCGTGACAAAGCTTCAGAAATAGTTCACAATACTCGACATGAATTTCTTCCGGTAAATTCACCTTGCACTAATTTTTGTCATTCCTAGATGTTTATGTAAGATCCTATTCGGAATCCATATTAAACTGTAGGTCCATTTGCCAAATGTTCTCCGTTATCGACGCGATTTTAATTTAAAACAAACAAAATTAATTATCTGGAGTTGTCACCGATACGCAGCCTCCTTCACGTGGATCATCTGTCAATTTAGGTCAATAACTTTGACACATTTTTAATTGTAGCAAGATATGGGCAAGAGTCGCCGTAAACTGTATCCATATATTTGATTTGTGTAGGTGTTAAACTTTCTTTAGTAAGAAATTTGATAGCAGCATGATATTCAAGTTTGGACATTTTAAAAAATTACGCCATACAGTTCGACTTCCACAACAATTAAACTGACTGACGCAGCGCATTGATATTTATTTATTTATTTATTTATTTATTGTTTCAACGGTTCCACCATTTGTACATATACAATTAAATAAATTATTTAATATTAAACATTGTCTTAATACTACTATAACAAAATCAGACGTCTTAGCTTGTTTCTAAATGCATTAAATGACGTAACAAAGTAATCCAGATCAGGGAAACTGTTAACAGCAGTAACCACTCTTCTAATTGGCATATTCTGACCATGTAGGGTGTTATAGAACCCAGAGGACAGCAGTGGACACCTCCTGAGATTCCTAGGTGGAATCTTAAAATTAAAACCAGCCAATATATCAGGGGACATTATTAAATTATTTATTACCTAATGGAAACAAGAAGTTCAAAATATCCTCCGCGGTCCTCCAGTCTGGTCAAACCGTAACACTCCCTTACCTTATCAAGGCCAAGCTGCAGCCCTCTCTGTGCAAATTTATACCCTAGATATTTTAAAAATTTTACCTGAACTGCCTCCAAACGTTTTTTATGTATATCAAAGTATGGCTCCAAATCAAACTACAGTATTCCATTATTGACCTTACGTCACACACAAATAATGAAGAGACACCACATACATTATTAAAATCCTTGAATATTCTTACCACCATACCCAACATACGGTGGTCCCTATTAATGATTGCATTATAATGATCAACATAACGAAGTCTACTATCCAGAAATAATCCCAAATCTTTAACTACATTCACCCTCTGCAATTTACTCACTCCAATTCTGTACTCAACTTCGTTCACGCTCTTGTTGCGACTGAATATAATATATGAGCACTTAGCAACATTCAGCTTGAGGTTAGTTTTCAAGCACCATGTCTCTAAAATATTTAAGTCCCTTTGAAGCAATTCACAATCTTCACTGGCCTCTATTGCTCTTAAAAGTTTCAAATCATCCACAAACAGGAGATACTTAGAACTAAAACACTGACCTATATTATTTATAAGCAACTGAAATAGTCTAGGGCCCAAGTGCGACCCTCGGGGCACACCTGAGACCACATCAAACTTATGTGAAAGAAACCCTGCCAGTCTAACCTGCAATGTTCTACCCTGCAGGTAGGATGACATCCAAGAATAGAGTGGAACATCTGTACCAAGGAACTCAAGTCTGTGAAGCAATACACTTTGATCAATCAAGTCAAAAGCTATACTAAAGTCCGTGTACACTGCATGAACCTCGCAACCCCGATCCATAGCTGCGCTAATGTAATTCGTATACAAGAAGAGATTAGTCTCCGTAGAACGGCCTCTCTGAAAACCATGCTGCTCCTCCATTATAATACTGTTGAATATACCTAACGAAGGCAGAACCATTTTTTCCATAACTTTAGGGATGGCAGACTGTATGCAGACAGGTCTGTAATTCTTAATATCAGAGCTGCCACCTGATTTAAATATTGGGGAGACATACGAGTGCTTCCATCTGCTAGGAAAGACACCACTAGATAAGGATTTATTAAAAATAAAAGAAAGAGGCTCACATAAAGAGACAGCACACTCTCTAAGCATCCTATTCGGCAACAAATCAGGACCAGCACCCTTCTTGACATTCAAAGACAATCCAGCAAACACTCAAATCCAATCTCAACGTGGCTTACATTAACATGTGGACCGCTAATGATCTCCTGTTCCTGCACATTTATGTTGGCAGCCTGACCATTAAAACTCTGATATACGGAACTAAATTGTGTAGCAAAGAGATTAGCTACCTCCTGTCCTCCCTCTGCTTGACGATCATCAAGAAACATAACATATGTATTAGACTTGTCGGGACTTGTGTCGATTTTATACATATATTTAGCATTAAACGCTTTTTACTATATGTGGCTAAGAATACATGGATCGCACTACTTTAATCTGTCCACGAAGAAAATTCACTTTTTATTTTGATAATTTTTTTTTTGAACTAGTAATTTTTGCATGGGCGTATTTGGACTTCATATAATAAAAGCCGAAATAATACTTTTTTGGTACAAACTAAATAAGAATCATTTGAATGCAAAGGAACGATTTGAAAACAAATACGTAAAATTGAACATATGTCAGCTTTTATAGGTTATTTAAAAAAAAATAATTTTAAGTTTATATACATATATTTTATTATTTTTACACTTTTATTTGAATCAGTTGTATTTTTGTACCAAAATTGTTATGATATTCGATTTTATTGCCGAGGGTTTTTGCATGTTGCTAAACTTTTGAAAGCTTCAGTACACCAGTCAGCAGGACGCAAAATTGATCCAAGATGTCATAAATTCCTACAGCGATTTTTTATTTGAGTTAGTGGTTCGTTCCTGAGCTTAAAGCAAAATTTATCCGATAGTAGGGATTCTGCTTCAGCCTCCGTCTTGATAAGTAGATTTGCTAATATCTCGGAAACAATTAATGAAATGAATATTCTGTTTTTTTTCTTAAAATTGTTGTCGTAGCATCAGCCTTTTCGAAATATTCACAAGTTATTTATCAAGATGATGGCTGGAACACACCCTCAGCCGCTGCGCCAACTAATCCAAATTGACTACCATACAAACAACCAATTAAGTATTAAACAAGGCAATACAGTCAAAAAAGTAGTATTTATTAATTTTATAAATACAGTACGTCCGGATAATTGATATTCGTTTTGCAATGTTAACTTTTATAGCTGATGATACTATTTTAAGAGTTTGCTTTTTTTCTAAGATTGGAATATTTACTTTACATTCTATCCTTTCCACTAATAGTATTAACGTAATAAGAAAAAATTAAATATAACCGAGTGCAGTACTTATTCGTTAAATTCTGCCCTTTACTTGTATGCTAATAGTGACACTACTAGAAATAGTCCTTACCAAGTATCTCAAACAGATTTATAGTGAAGAAGAGAATATTTACTTTTCTATCTCTTCATCTTTTCTGTCTTGCTCCTTCTGTTTTACTTCGCAGCACTCTATACCCCGCCTTTCAGTCATTATTCCCACTTCCTCTATCCACGTCCCTCTCGGTCTTCCCATCTTCATCTTTCTGTAAGTCCTTGTTTCGAACACCTTTCACACTGTTCTCAATACCCTCATTATGTATCTATACCATCTAAGCTTTCTTCCTTCTATTATGTCTTGATTTGATTTTAAATTTTCTTTGAAGATGGTGTTTCTTATTTTGTTCTTTCTGTTTTATATTTTTATTTCGTTAGAGATATCTTTTTTTGCTAGAAATTATTTTTGTATTGCGTTGATCGGCCATCCTGCTGTTCCCATAGTTTCGCTCACTTTTCAGTCCAGTTTTCCATCTTGTCATCCCGTCAAACCCAGATATTTAAAGTTTTCTACTTGTTTTAAAATTGTTTCCCCTATCTTTATCTGATGTGTTTTTTTCTCTACTCATTATCATCGTGTTCGTCTAGCTGTTGTTTATTTTCATGTTGATAGTTTCTAAACTGTTGTATATGTTGAGATTATCGTTCATAGCTTTTTTCATCCTCTGCCAGTACAACAAATCCGATATTCTTGCATTGCATTTTTCAGTGTCCCATTTTATATTGCTGTATCTATCATTTTATCTTCTTAATTCCTTCATCCAACACTACAGACAATAATAGAAAGCTCATTATGCAACCCTATCTCATCCCTTTCGTGTTTTCGAACATCTATAATTACTTCTGTCTCACTCTTATGAAGTTATTAGTTGTTTGTATAAAGATCTTACTACTTTCATCAGGTTTTTATTTATTCCTCATTCCACCGTGTCTCTATTTTCCCTATTTGCCTTTTCAAATATTTGTCTTATAAAGTTTTCATTTGTTATTCTTCTGTTGGCTCTAAAGCCCTGTTGTGAGTCATCAGTTGTCTTCCATTCTTTTTCTTAGTCTTACGTCCATATTCTTTCTGACAGTACTTAGTGGGGTAGTTCCTCTATAATTATTACAATCCTTATTGTCTCGTTTTTTATATTAGTATTGTTGTCCCTATTTGTCAGCATTCCGGTGCATTTCTATTAATCATTACATTGTTTGATGATTACTTTCAATGTATCCATTATTTCATCGTTATCTGCTGTTATAATTTAATTATACATTTATTTAAAAATGACTGTTTTGTTACCAGTAGTATGTCCATACATAGAAAAATGGGGTGGAGAACTAGTGATTTTAAACTTGATATATTTATTATAGTAAATGAATAAATAGCATAGAGAACAATTTGTAAAATTGAAATGGTATATTATCTAGTACAAATTGTGGTTTGTCTCGATAATGTAGAGTTTAAATTTCAGTCAATGGTGACATCGAGCAGTGTGTAAGCTTACTTAATCACGTAGAATTTTTCTAAACAACTTAAACCTAAATATATATGATTTATAATTATAACCTAAGTAATATTCGCATCTTCTTCTTCAGCTTGCTTTCATCCCTTCTGATCGGATCTCTTTTGTTCCTCAATTTTACCTTGAAATATTAAATGTAGAATGTTATCTCAGTAGGAAATTATCCTTCTCTTCACTACCTTGATGATTTTTTTATCTATTAATGATCGTTGCATCAGTGACTATCTCTATCTAATCCTGAGGTTAGTTTAATTGAAAAATGGTCTTCTTTCACATTCTTCTACCTCGTCATATTGGCAGAAAAATCCTGGGTTTTGACACTTCTAATTTTCCTCCTTACCTCTGAATCAAATTATTTGTATCTATGGCACTTTTCTTGGATCTTAGTTGTTCATGACTAGATAGGCCGTTTAGACTTACATGAAGTTAAAGTACTCGCCATCTAAAAACAACGCATTAAATATTATTTTAATCACAAACGTACCAGTCTGAAAATACCGAAGAATGAAAACAGGTGGTTTTGGTAACGCTGTAAAAACAACATCTTGTTTTTTTTTTTCTTTATTTAACGTCTAGTGAATTTGTATATCTTCAAAATGAACACAAATTTCATTATTAATCCGGATCTACTGTAACCGAATTCTTTGTAACAAACATGTTTATATTTTTGCTCATGCTTTTCTTAAACAGTATTTTGTACATATATTTTAGCTTTAATTAGAAACATTACTTGTTTTCTGTCTTTATTTAAATAATAAACTAACCTGCCTTCTTTTTGCTTTATTTACATTGCTTCGGGTGCGCAGTCAACGACAATTTTTATGGTAAGTACATTAAGCGATAGCTTTATGGCAAAACAACCACAAACTTACAATAAATATTTTTTAAAAACCACAATTAAATTTGTCAACTTGAAATCTATTTAATGGCAAGATTTATCAAGCAAAGAGTTCTTTCAATGAGAAATACCCATACATTTGTTAAACCGAATTGATTAATACTTAAAACAGTAATCCTGTTTCCTGTAATTAACATTTTTCAAAAATATTTATTTGTATTGTGGTGTAGAATGTAGAGTTTTATGAAAATTTTACTAGAGGATTTGATTGCTTTTTATTAACCATGAAATAAAAAATCATAACGAATGGGTGATGTAATTGAAATTAAAACAGATTTATTTTAAATCTGTTGTACAGAGGTAAAGGACTCCATTTGGGATGATTTCTACATTTATTAGTTTGCTTCACAGTTAAGAATCAAAATTAAGACTCATAGTTTAAGGGAAAATTGCCATATAAAGACGCGAAAAGAGAAAAATTAATTCCTAAAAGTGTATAAAAATAAAATGTGTCCTTGGTCTGTTTTTAAACTTTATGTTATTAAATAACCTGGCGCAAAGCTATATATAGCTGGTTATAAACTTCAGGAAAATTGTTATTCTTTTCAAAATTTCAAAGTTTAAATAACATTCTTTAAAATCAAGAAATGTTTGATTAAGAAAATCGTTCATACCATCATATTTTAATATTTTAGGAATGGGAAAAGAAGTTGAGAATCTAATTATGGAAAACAATGAATTACTAGCAACCAAGTAAGCATTTTTATATTTTATATCTAGCAGTTCTCTTTAATCCATATTTTTTACATTTTAGGAACGCATTAAATGTAGTAAAAGATGATCTTATAGTAAAAGTCGACGAACTAACTGGTGAAATCGACATGTTAAGGGAAGAAATTTTATCTCTCAATGTATCAAGAACTAAATTAAGGTATTTTTTTTTGTAAACTAGTGCTAAAACATGTTTACGAAAAGATAACTTCATTAATTTTGAGTATCAATGTGGCCATAAAAATATTTTTCATTGGTCAAATGCTCATAAAAAAACGAAGACTTGAAAAGCTTGATTTGTGTAGTAGATATCTAATTCTGCAAAATTTCTTTTAGGGAGCGTATTACAGAATTAGAAGAAGAATTAAGAAAAGTAAAAGAGGCAAATGAAGCCAAACAGGACGCAGACGAGGAGGCTGATGTTCCAATGGCTCAGCGGAAGAGATTTACAAGAGTCGAGATGGCTAGAGTTCTTATGGAGCGAAACCAATATAAGGTTATTATAATAATCAAAAAAAAAAATTAATCAGAATTGTTGAAAAGTTGATTTAATTTTAAATTTATGAACCATTATAATCGACGTTGAAATTAGATTTGGTTTTACGTAGCTCACTATGTAAATTTTGTCATACTCTCAGCTAATTTTTAATTAAAAAAATCCCCATTAGCGGCTAGGCGGTCATGAATAGCTCAAACCCAGGTCCTAAACATATCTTGCCACAACTCCCTTGGAACACTAGCACATATCTTTTTAAATGGACCGATTAATTCGATGTAGATTGAAAAGCGTCGGCCCTTTTTATTTATGTAAGTAAAAAGTGCTATAGTCAGATAGTGCTAAGTCTGGACTAGAGGATGAGCCAGTAATTTAGTTTTTATTCCCATTAAATAATCCATAGTTCTCCCCGTTCAAGTACTGGTGCGTTATCTTAATAAGTAGAAGAGCAGTAGTGAATAACAATATATAATATGTAAAACAACAACTCCCTTATGGTAAGAAGAATTTAACTGTGCTTTATGTTTATTTTACCAAGCATTAAAAAGCTAAAATTATTATAATAATTTACAGTACATCTGTTGCCGAAGAAATTTTAGCTGTTGTGGACTACATATGATATGCTAATTTCAAATATATGAGTAGAACTTTTTTATCAGCTCTAGTTTCTGAGTTTCAGCTATGTAGGTATAAAACAGTAGAAAACATGTATATTTACTAAGAAAAAATTTATTAAAAATCAAGTTAATCATTGAGTTCTAAAAAACTTCATTTTATAGCTCTTCTCTGATGTGTAGACTTGGAAAAAGGATGTGTCAGGGACCACAATAGTCGGACATCATATTCGTATCCCAGAAACCCTGATAGCGCTCTTCCATGACGCTGAAGTCCTGATGCATACGCTCTCCCTGCTCTTCTCTCATATCTCCTAAATTTTCCGGAAACCTGTCTAGGTGACTATGGAGACAGTGGAGTTTTATGCTCATATTGCACCCCAAATTTTTTAATTGTAACAGAAGGTCTTCTACAAGTTCAATATAATTTTCTGATTTTTTATTTCCGAGAAAATTCTGCATCACAGAGACGAAAGCTGTCCAAGCCCTTAGTTCTAACTCAGTCATAAAATTTCTAAATTGAGTATCTTTCGTAAGTTGTCTAATTTGGGGGCCATCAAAAATACCAGCTTTAATCTTTTCCATAGTGAGCCGAGGAAATTTTTGGGAAATGTAAGAAAAGCAGTTCCCGTCTTTATCTAATGATTTAACAAACTGTTTCATGATGCCCAGTTTTATATGTAATGGTGGAAGGATAATTTTGTCACGAGCTACTAGTGAATTCTGGACTATATTTTGCTTTCCAGGCTTCATATTTTTTCTCAAGGGCCCGTTTCTTCTTACCCAATGCTCTTGTTTAGCTCTACTGTCCCAAAGACATATAAAACAGGGAAACTTAGTGTAACCACTTTGTTGACCTAGAAGAATGTTCACCATTTCTCACATATTGTCATTGTACTGTATTTTATTTAAGACTAGCGAGATGTTACAATAGTCTTCCTTTAAGTTTATACTGTGGATAATAGGTACCCCAGCATATTTATTCCCATTATGTAATATAATACATTTTAGGCTACGTTTTGAGCTGTCAATGAATAAACGCCAGTCGTTTGGTTCGTATTGTTTCAAACCCATTTTTATCAACAAGTTTTTAATGTCTGAACAAAAGGTAATACCGTTTTCTTCGAAAAAATAACGCCGTAATTCTTTATCTCTTGCACGATAAAAAGTTATTTTAATATTTGAGGAAATTAAATTTTTTTCTTTCAGTCTTGATGCCAACAATTCTGAAGCTTGTTTAGAAAGATTTAAATCTCTTACAAGATCATCTAACTCATTTTGTGAAAAGCATTTTGGCTCATTTGATATACCTTCAAAATCAGCATCATTTTGTGATGAGCTTGGTCCTTCCTTGTCTTGTTCTAAGGGTTCAGATATATTTTTAGGCACTGAAAAGTCAGGTGAATGGTGCACTGGACGCTGAACACAACTAGTACTTGGGTACTGCCATTTAGCTCGATTTTTAGTGTTTAGACCGTTTACGTTCACGCTACAAAAGTAACAGTCTTCGAGATGATTTTGTGGTTCTCGCCAAATACTCGGTGTTCCAAGTTTAAAGACACTTCTTTTACCACTTTTCCATAATCTTAAATATTCCACACACGATTTACAAACACAATTAGGAGCCCAAGACTTTTTATTTTTATCTAAGAG
The DNA here is from genome assembly GCA_034092305.1 of Diaprepes abbreviatus. NCBI lineage: Eukaryota > Metazoa > Arthropoda > Insecta > Coleoptera > Curculionidae > Diaprepes > Diaprepes abbreviatus. The sequence goes on along the minus strand of JASJET010000018.1, from coordinate 2,370,617 downwards.
CATCCCAAAATACTCAAAATAGGTATTTTTCACCAACTCTAATATAACTTTTCTACAATTGTTAAATACATATTCTCCGCATATATAACAAAAATGATTTGGATTGTTTAAACAACGTTTCCTTGAACTACTCATGACGCAAAAACTTCAGATACAAATCTTAACACATTAAAATACGCACGTTATCGATAAATAAATACGCATAAATGATAAAAATCAAAAAAAAAGTAACTCGAGCTGCACAAAAAATTTTGATGTTAGATTTGACAAAAACAGGTCATAAGTGAATATTATTAACCATAAAATTCACGGCAACAGACAAAAAGTTAAATTTTGTAAACTAGTGTTATTCATGTGAACCGATGATATTCCAAGCGTCTGTATTTTATCCCATATATGAACAATTCCTCGACAAAGTTTAGTCACCTCCAAACTACACATATAAAACAAACTAGTTTGTGGTTCCTCGCATCTGCGCAGCCAATTGTATATTTTTATCAAATTTGCTACAAGACTCTTCTTCACTTCAACTTTATTTTTACTCGAAATTTTTGCTTTCCAAAGACCGCACTAAAAGAATTCTTTAAAAACTAACTTTGTAGTCATAGCGGCTAATAAATCGACTTTTAGTAACAAAACATACCGACTTTGAAAAATAAATATTGTGTAAATACCTCGGTAAATACACAATAAATTTAAATTAAAATTTGTTTTTTTTTAAACCACCAAGTGCAAATAACACAAACATTAATGTCGAAATAAAAAACTAAATGATATACCAAGGTCACCATCTTTCTCTCATCCTTAAGGATGGACACATGTTCTTCCAGTATTTCTTTGAGAAACTACTTAACATTTTTTAGCCTGCCCTATACTTTTAACAATAGCCTTTGCGAAGCATCATTTACCTAAATTTACATCTCTCTTAGGAAAGCTTCATGGAATTACAAGAAGCAGTTCGTTGGACCCAGATGTTGCGCGCTTCAAGGGAGCCTCCTCTCGACAAACACTCCAACAAAAGCATATGGCGCTTTTTTTCCAATCTTTTCAGCGGAGGCGATAGGGTGCAACGGCCCCTCGTAGTTCCCCACTTAAGATACCAAACTGCCACGAACCAGGTCGCCCCAGGATTGAAGGCCTTGCCTAGGATTCAGGATAGAGGTGAAATAGAACTTGGTACGGAATTGTAATTTTATTCTTAATGGTGCGCTGGTAAAATGCAAGGAAAAATGTGATTGTAGAAAAAAATCTTACAATTTTCGTTGCAGTTATAATTTGGCGAATGATATGTTATATTCAGTAGTATCAATCATAGCATGTACTGAGTGTTACAGAAGATGACTATAAAGAGAAACTTTTGTATTAAATAGAAGTATATAAACTAGACAGGGTATGATAGAGGTAAACTGAAACAATCTTATTAATTCCTCTTATATTTGAATTACATTTATGTTTTACACCATCAAAAAAATACTTTATAAGCTCGATCACTGACTAAGTTATTACTAGCTTTTTGTATTTTCTCCGTTTTTACTAAAAACTAACGTTATTTGTACATAGTTTCAATAATGTCACTGTAACACCCTCTATATGTTTTTCATATGTTCTATTATCGGGAAATAATATTCTGTGTTTAATGTTTAGAAATTTTGACAGTTTATAGAGATAAAAATCTATTTTTAGGTGGTTGACACACAAAATCAGATATTCCGATTTTTATTGTATCTTTTAAACTGTCTCATCTCATTTTTCGTGTACCTGTTGTTGGATGGTTCTTGACTGTGATAACAATGGCTTTTAAGATCTATATAAGATGTAGTTTTATATTTACTTTAGGTTAACAAGTCTTATAGACGTGATAGGCAAAGACCTTATTTTCAGCACCTTTTCACGGTACTCTTATATATAAATTCGCAGTTTTTGTAAAAGAAATTGTCAGAAGTCATTTATGATATTTTAATTTATAATATTATAATTTTAGCAAGGGCCTACAATAGGCATGATGACTGTAACGAAGAATCATTGAAATTATGACTTGAAGTAATTATATAGGATAGACAGATTCTAAAAAACACATTTATTTTTAGATTACAAGTGTGATTATATTTATTTTAGTAAAAATAAAAACACAAAATATGGAAATCGGCCATATTAGATCGAACACCAATTAGAAGCGCGTGACGTCACGCTTTCGTAAACATCACATCAGTCATAATTGTTTATCGCCTTTATCGTTTGAATTTGTCATTATTTGCATCGTTAATCAGATATGTTGTGGATAAAACTATCAAGTGTGTCAGTTTCCTGCTATGAAAAATACAACAACGTCATGGAACAAGGATTTGTCAAGGCCAATAGCTCAAATATGCCAAGAGATTAACTGGTGCACTGTCTTTTCAGTCTTGACAGCTTTACTTCAGAATTTGTATAATATGTATCCTTGTACTGATTTATCAGCTGATTTTGGAAAGGTAGTAGGTGCTTCTAGATCTTCAATTGTGTGGAAAGCTAAAAAATAAAAATAAGAACTTGTGAACAAACTGTAACTATTTACACATTATTATGTACTATAATTTTTGCAACAGACTATAATAATATTAAAATAATAATAATAGGTACCACAAGGAGTGTTTGAAATCATAACTACCTATAATGTTATGATTAAACCAGCTAACAGAAAAGATGTATACTTGAATACACTAAAACAGGTTACCGGTATAAAAAAGCAATGGGTACGTACCTGAACTTTCTGATGAAGTACCTGTGAGTTCCAAATGTTCTGTAGGTGATTTTGTTTGTGCTACATCTTTGTCACTTTCTTCAATTAGACACCTTTGTTTTTTGAGACCATAGGGACGCTCAGCGGTGTCAGAAGTTCGTTTGCTTCTGTCTGGTTAGCATTCAAATTTTGTGGGTATACACCCTGACTTTATGCACTTTGTAAAACTGAACCCATTACATGGTACTGTATATAATTTTCCATATCATTTGGTAACTGGAAAAAGAAAAAACTTTTAATTAGGAACTTTACAAATAATACAGTAATAAAGAAATGATACCTAACCTCAAACGGGATCGACAATGTTATTGACAAATATTTATTATTTATACCTTACATATATGTTGTTTGCGAGCTTCGCCACTTATTTATATAAAATAAATACTTACAATAAAATGATCTTGGCAGAAATAAAGCACTGAATTACCAGATACAGAAGCTGGGTCTCGCCTTGCATGATTAAGCCACGTATTTCTGATATTTTTCTTCATTGGCACGTTAATAAATAACTTATTTGGAGTTTTTATCGATGTATTATTACATGGAGGAACTACACATCATCGATACACATTAGAATTCATGATTATCGCACAAAATAATGGAAAATATGAATCAAAACAAGCAATAAGATACAACTTGTCAAGTGTTTACGAAAGGGTGACGTCACAGACGGACGCCATTACTATTCTAGCGTTTTGGTGCGAAATTTAAATTGTATTTTAAAAAGATCATTTATTTCTTCAAAACATAAATTTTTGCGGAAGTAAGATTTATTTTGTATAAATCAGGTGCGTAAAAACATCGTGGAGTATTTTCCCAAAATAGTCATCATGCCTATTAAAAAAGAAGAAATAATGCAATTAAACCCCTAAAAAATACCCGTCTTAAACCCCAAAGGGACCGTTCCTAAGCTTATGTGAGCAAAAGATTAAAAGTGAGAGGAAACTTTTTATTTCACATCTCGTCTGTTGGTCGCAATTTCTCTCGTTTACACCAGCGTAGCAGGCAGTTATAACAATATTATAATATGGATAAAAATTATTTATTATTTATTTGAAATTTGAAGTTATCAAACTATTTATTTGAGAATGATTACTGTGCACAATCTTAAGAATCAGTCCCCTGGGAGTTACAATTATTTTTAAGACTTTCACATTTCAAAAGGTTATATTAGAAGTCCGTATTTAAGTAGATCTACAGTGAATATAAACTACATTTTATCGAGGTAATATGCCAAAGAAAAATGTTCGTTTTAACGCCAAAGTATAGTTATCAAACCTGCATAATTTATTTTGTGTTTTATGCTTAGCATAGCTTTTAGAAGTATTGTTTTTTTTTAATTAAAGTTAGAAAAGTCTTACAACTTTTTTCGGGTACTATATTGAATAATTAGTTTTATTTAACTTAAAAGTTTTACGTTGGTGTTATGACAGAAAAAATTGTTTTTTGTAATTTTAACTGGCAATGAATCTTTTTTATAGATAATTAATTTTATAAAAATTAAGTAAAAATTACTTCATAATAATTAAAAACTTATTTCTCGATTAACTATAGATATGTTCATTTTACTAAGTATAGGTTAAGATTTTTAAAGAAAATTTAAGGTTTTGAACTAACAACGAACTGCGCCATCTATTTAAAGCGAACATAACCAAGATGCCTAAAAAAGATTGTCTGTGTTGCTGGTGTGTGCCTTAAAAATAAAACTCGTGATCCGCTTTGTTAAGATCTGTTATTTCTTAATATTATTAAACTCTATTTGACATAATACAAAATATAGCCAGTTGTGTGACTTTTAGTTACTAACTAAATAGTTAGATTGCTTTTAAGGGGACATTCGGGTGTAAATTAGAATATAAAATAATCTTTAATATTTTTTTGATTAAAAAAAAAAATTATGAAATTGGTTGAAACTTTTCACACGGTAATTGAATATTTCAGTAAGTAAAAAAATGTTGGTCCTATTTATTCAGTTATATTAGCACGGCTGCCAAGCGTCTTGTCGGTGATTTCGTAGCTCTGAAACGTACTGAACTAACCTGTTGTTGTCTAAAACAAAAGAACTAAAATATTTGTTGATAGTACAGCAAAATACTTCAGTTGAACCTAAATTGTGTTTTTTTAAAGGCAGTAATAATCAAAATTAAAAAAAACTGCCATTTTTAATTTCAAAATTTTGTTCTACTTGGACCTTTAGGTGATGAAAAAAACAATTTTTTACGTGTGCAAAATTTCACATTGATCGGAGAAAACTTTTTTTTTATATTCCACTAGTGCCAAAAGAGCGACTTCGAGAACAATCGAATATTTCGGAGCCATATGTAGTCAGTACAGAAAATTCATTTGTATAACGTTAATTCAGGAATATATAGGTTCTCTGTTATGTAAAGGGGAATGAAAGAAAATTCCCTTGTTTGTTGGGACAATATGAATACAGGGAATGAGCTGCGAGAGTCCAAAGTTGTCAAAAAACAGTTTTTTGAACCTAGAAGCCAAGGCAATAATTTTTAACAACATTGTTTTTGTGCAAAACTATATATAATTGAAATATTTTTAAATTAAATTAATTAATTATAGCAAAGCCCTTAAAATTCTCCGTTAAACCTCTTTTTGATCATCTCGAAATTGTTATTAGTTGCTAAGATATCTTAATTTAACTGAAGATGCTTATCGCACAATGAAATGTAGTACTACAGTTTTCGACTCGGTCAGAACTGTATTCGACTCTTCGATGCTTCTTCTTTCATGTGATAATAAGAATATATCGAAAATTGAATAAATAACTTTTGTAGCTTTAAAAAATATGGTCATTTTTTATGAACACATAGAGCTACAGCGTCGTACGGGTTTCTGCATTTGGTATATCAAAAGTTGACTTCAAAACAAAGATTTTCAGAGGAAAAATAGTTCCCTACGACCAATAGAAGCCGAGTGAGGTTTTTTTTTTGAAAAAATCGCAGCCGCTTTGTTTATAACATTTCAACTCCCACGGCATTGGATACTGAAAAACTTATATTGTTCTTAGGAATTTGTTTTTTTAATAAAAGCTTTCCCTTGATAAAAAAATCATCCATAAAGCAGAACATACTCTTTAGAAAGATAGGAGAATACGGCTTTCTCTCTCGCACTCTGAATGATCAGAATTGGGGATACGCATCTATAACTTAAACCCCCTATTACTAACACAGTATATCCTTAAAATATATCTAAGTTGACAGTAGAACTTTTAAGTTAACAAGAACAGCAATAAGTGGAGCAAATTTTCAACCTTAAAAATATAAGAATAAAAAACATGAAAAATTTTGTGTATTTTTGTGACAAAATTGGTCCTCTTACCGATTCCAGAGCTTTTTCTAGGTTTTTAAGCTTAATATCCTTATATAAGCGTTTACTTGCTAACATATGGAATATTATATTAAATTATATTAGGAGCAAAACGAAACTGGACAACTAGAAGATCGAGCCCAAAGCAAGTAGATCAGGTCAACGTCTTAAATCTTTTTAGTGAATCTTGTAATGAATATGTTTTTCATTAAGCCATTCTCTATTAAATGCCGTAATAATAAAACAACTGTGATATTTTGAACAAAAATCCTAACTTTGCTCTTATTGGTCTTGAGGTACACTTTTTTCTTAAAAAAGCTTTCGGTATACTAAACAAAGCTGTATAACCGACGGGCCATGTTGTGGCTCTATTTTCGATTTTTTCTTTTTACCACATAAAAGTAGAACCCTCGAAGAGTAGAATGCACTTTTGATCTAGTCTAAAACTTTGTTAACAAATTCTGCGATTCATTGTGCTATAAGCGTCTTGGGATAAATAAATCAATATATCTCGGTAACTAATAACAATAATAACTCTTTCCAAGCAACAAAAGTAAGCAAAAATTATTTTTGCAATAATTATTTAATGTGCAAGAAGGCAATTTTTCCAGTTTGCAATAACTAAACAATGAAATTTAATCTACAATAGCTCTGGTCTTTCAATTATCTTTGGTTTGTTCTGAAACATCTTCTTCGTTTTCTTTCTAATGTGGTATTCTACCACATTAGTAGGTTAATGCCTGTTTATTGTTCATACGTCTCTTTTCCATTGGGATATTTATTTTTGCATTTTTAACGAGTCTTGTATCCCATTATTTTTGTATTTGTTCCGAAATCTTCATTGTCTTACCCACTGTCTTATGTATTCCGCATTGTTGCCTAATGCCTTTGTTCCTTATTCTGTCGCACAGTGTTTGGCCTTGTATAATTCTTAATGTTTTCATTTCGACGGTTCTCATCATTTTTAGCGTTTTGTCTGTCTCTGATCTGGTTTATATTTTTTGATTTTGCTCTTTGTTTTAAGATATTTGTTCTTCTAGACAATTTTTTCTTAGACATCCTGAGATTCGAGCTGCTTTCACTGTTTGTTCTCTTACTTCGTTCTGTAGGTTTCCATGGCTCATTATTTCAGCTCCCAGATATTTGAAATGGTTTACCTGTTCGATTATTTTGGATTCGGTTTCTAGTTTACGTCTTATCGGTTCTTTAGATGTTACTAAACAAATTGTTTTCTCGGTATTCGTAAGTATGTTTAGCTCCTTTGATATTGAAAACATGTCCATCCGCTCGTGGTAAATTTTCTATTCTATCCATTATTAAATTAACGATGATGGGGCTAAGTTAATCTTCCTGTATAATTTTTGTATTTACTTGTAAATCTTTCATTGTTATATGACCTACTCTTGTTTTTTTTTACATTGAGTGTTGAAATCGTAGATTAGATTGATTAGTTTCTGAGTCAGCCATTTTGTTTAAAATATTTGCAGGACGTTCATCAATTGCATTCTGTCAAACGCTTTGGTCATATGGAAGAAACGCATGCAAGCAAGTTTATTGAATTCGAGGGATTTTTCAGATATTTGTGTAATAAGGAATATTGCATCAATAGTGGATATATTTTTTCGAAACCTTTCTAGTTCTTCCTGTATTTGTATGGTTTTAATAATTTCTTCCAAGATGGGTTTTGTGAATACTTTAAGAATGCTGTCTAGTAATGTTATCTTCGATTTATGGTAGTGTTTTCTGTCCTTTTTTAAAAATTGATGTCGTTATACTTTTCTTCTAAAACATTTGTGTCTAAAATTATTACCTTGACTTCTACATTAAAAAAACCGTGTTTCTTTCCTTTTTCCTCCGGTTTTTGTGAGCTGCTGTGGGGAACAATACCACTACATAAAGCCTATTATTCTCCAAAGCCGAGAAAGCGACAGCCGACTCGAAGGCCTACTCGAGTTCGTAAAATATCTTCTACCTTGGTTTAGAAACCGAAAGAATGCATACACACGAATGTCCATTAAAAGAAATTTAAACTTTGTATACAGGGTACCATTAAAAAATATTTCAAATCTCACCGGCGGGTAATACTCGTAAAAATTACAATGCTTCGTTTTCGTAATAAATAAAGATTAAAAGTGTACAAGTATTCCTCATATTTGTAAGGTTCTAAGTTACTTGTCCAAAGGATAACCATATCTTTAATCTGGCTAAAGCTGCAGGAGGCCTGGAAATGATACTAGATTTGATTACATAAAGGGGTAGCTCAGGAAATGAAACAAATAACAGGAAGCAAAATGTCTTTATCTTGTTACGAAACCGAAGCACTTCCGAACTTACGTTACCCAAACGTTTTCATATTTTTATAAATATTATACACTCGTAAAGTTTTGATGTTATTAACAGCCTATATGTCGAGCTTGTACATATCACAGTAGAGTTTAATTAAATAAGAAATATATATAGTCTTTTGTTTACCATTTGTGTTACTAATTGGCTTGGATGAAAATTAAATTTGCGATTTAATTCCTAATACAGGGTGTTCAAAAAAAATGTGACAAGATTTTTAGGATGTAATTCTATTAGAAGTATTTATTTTTAAATTTTTATTAACAATTAACAAGAAATATCGAACGGGGTTGTAGACAATGTTGAAGATTGACTAAAATGTGGTTGTCGGACTTGCATTGTCTTTATTTTTGCTTATTTTTACGACGTTTCGATTAGGTTGTATCTCTAATCGTTATCAAGTATAAACGGAATGAATCAGTTTATACCATAGATAAAATATTTATAGATCCGCAAAGTTTGATTCCAAAAACGGCAAATTTACGACAATAAAATGTAAACATCGTAGATCAGATGTCGGCATGCGCACTACAAAACGATCAGGTGACCATCGACAGGACCGAATTTCGAAAATCTATTCAGTTAGTTCAATTAGTCATAAATGGTGTCTAAATCAAGCAAGTTATCAAAGTTGCACCCATGGTTGCAATCGGTGTCATGTAACTTTCTTGTTCTGGGAGTCACATCATATGGGCACAAATAATATCTGAAGCAGAAGGGAATAATCCGATGGAAGTTAGTTTAGTCATTTCTTATACTGTGAAAGTAAAATTGTGAAGAAAATGTATCTTACTATTTCTCTAATCTGTTGTTGCCGTCTGTGTGCGTTGACTTTCTTGTTGTAAGGTGGGAATGAATAATTAACATTTTTAAGGTCGGGCAATTTATTCTCTAATTATTAAAAAATAATGACCTTCTTTTCCTTATCTTTTTGTTTTTCATTTTTTAAGAAAATATTGATACGAAATGGATTTGTCAACGGATATGCAGGATTTAAAAATAATTTTATATAATAATATTTTTCTGCCGTAATGGTGAACGGGGCATATATTTTCTTATCGTATTAATTTTTTCGACAAAATGATGAAAATGTTATTTCAAATAAAATAAGTGAACAAGGTTATTGCTGGGGATGAATAAAAAAAATATACTAACAAAAGAAATTCACATTTGTCTAACTTATTTCGTAATATTTTGCTTTTGTTAACATATTAATGAATTTTTAATTTGACGATTTCAAAGTGGGGATTGTCATGACCACATGAATCATGACAATTTCATAAAATGAGTATGGACATAACTAATCTGAATTTACTTCCAAAACCAGTATTAATAGTAAACAACGCTTTTTAACGTCATGTCCTCAATCTTCAGACATACAAAATTATATATCATAGAATGGCTGCCGAACAAAAAAAGAAAACATTTGAGCTGGGTGGAAACATCGGTTAAATATAAGGTGGATGAAGTTATGCAAGAATATGGACATTGTGCAAATTAGCAACTAGAAAAAAGTTGTTGACAATTTGAAGAAATAATTCAAACAGAGCTTAGAAATTATAGAGCCAATAGCCGATTCTGGCTAAAATATAAACCTTGTACTGAAATATTTTATGTATATAACAAAATAATAATGCATTATAATTATTGTAAGTTATATATGTATGTTTTAAAATATTCCAACTTCATTTTGAGGATGTATGTTTTTATTTATGTAAGTAATGTAATAGATGGAGAAATTGTATCATTTCTTGACATATTGATGAATGTACTTTTTTCATATGATAGAATAAACTATTCTATGGTTTGATGCGAATTTTCAGATTTTTTTTAAGAATTGATTGCTTAAAAGTTCAGTTTTTCTTTTGGTAATCATTTGGAAAGTGCTCAAAATATATCATACTACATGTTTTGGAAATTTAATGTTATACGAAAACACTATAAATACAAAAACGTTGTAAAGCAACACTATTTTTTACCCTATAGAGAAAAAGGAAAATAAAACAAATAAAATAAGTACACATTCCATTATATTAAATAAAAACACAAAAACAAATAAAATAAATCATTTAAAATGCTATAAATCCGTTTAAATCGCACGCAACTCGCAAAGCAAAAATAAACACAAAAATGGCGTTGAGCCGATACTGTGCTGTTAACGGATGGCGCTACGAAACAACCGATCGATAATAGGAAGTCGCTTATGCGCATGCCCTTATCTGATCAACGTCCAAAAATATGACTGGCGCCCGATGTGCAGAAACGCATTTTTTCGCCCATGGTTTGCCATTTTTTGGCTTTAGCAGCCGACAAGAGTAGGGGTCCATAGTAGAGGTCAGTGGTTTATACTTGATAACGGTTAGAGAAACAACCTAATCGAAACGTCGAAAAAATAAACAAAAACAAAGACAATGGAAGTCCGACAAGCACATTTTAGTCAAAAATTACCCTATTTAGAGATTCCCAACCTTGTTCCGATAGCAAATAGAAATTTGCATGTATTTATTTCAGTCTTACTTGTGCTAGCAAAAATTATATTATTAAAAAAGGGCAACGAGTGATAAAATGCACTGAGTATACATTTTAATTTATATTTTTGAATTTATTTCTACTCTTTTTTCTTTTTTTTTGCCACATGTGGAATTAACATCCAAATTTAATCGATACACTTTTTTTTTGAACTCCTTGTATATCAGGTTATTTCGTTGTTTTCAGGTAGATACAGGCTTTATGTTAGCCAGATTTTTGCGATCTTAAAGAGATATAGGTATTTAATGTTTTTGTTACTGTTTCCTGTACTGGGTATCCTAGGCAAAGATGTTATCGATGAAATCGTCGTGTTTGTAATATACGATGTTTTAGGTACTGGAAGGTGACAGTTGATAAAAAAATTTGCTCAATTTAGAATATAGTGTTTATTTTACTTTAGAAGGTCTGGATTAGAAACAAGGCATATAGGTAGAGAGGTTGTGGTGTAAATAGGTTTTCAAAGGCATTTTTGTGATTGTAATTTTAGGAAACTAGAACTGATTTTTTTTTTAAATATAGTTAACAAAAAACAAATTTCTAAAATTTTAATATCACGTGATGGCTTAGTATACGCTTGTTCTTGTTATTTATTTTCGACCGTTGGTAAGGAGACAATCATTTTTAAAATAGTAGAGATGACAATAATTTTTATTTTCATGCAACCGTGCGCTATATCCCTAATATACCCTTAATTACACCATTTTGGTACGTACTGGGAAGGCGCGGGCAATCGGTGATACTGTTTATAATTTTAAAGAGAAGTTGTAAGTCTCTACTCTTTCATCTATTAGCAAGGGGGAGCAAATTCAACTCGGAGCACAACGCAGCATAATCAAGATCAGCACCCTCGTTGAATTTCAAGTTAATATATCTGAGAGACCTTCTCTATACCTGTTCGAACCGGTACACATGTGATTCATAATGGGGGTTCCAAATATAAGAAGCGTACTCAAGGTGTGTTCGAACCAATGAGCAATAGAGTATTTTAAGGGACTTCACAGTGGAAAACTCCTTAGAATGACGTTTAATAAAACCTAGTATCCTGAAGGACCTACTAACAATGTTGGCGATGTGAGGAACGAATGAAAGGGTGGAATCAAAAAGGACTCCCAGGTCCCGCATAGAATCAACGAAGGCCAGCGGCCTAACATCCAAGTGATAGCGAAAATCCAGTGAATAACGCAATTTAGTATACTTAATGAATTTGTACTTAGGAATATTCAAACTCATCCCATTCATTCCGCACCAGGAAACAAATTTATCAAGGTCTCCCTGAAGCTCTAAGCAGTCACTGTAACTGTCGATAACCTTATACACCTTCATGTCATCCGCAAAGAGTAAGAACTTGGTTGACTTAAAGCAGATGGATGCATCATTAATCAATAAAGTGAACAATAATGGACTGACGTGGGATCCCTGAAACCCTGATATCTTAGAAGATACAAAACCATTCACCCGCACTGCCTGACCACGATTACTCAGTAGGTCTCAACCCAACCCAACTAGACTAGACACACCCCGCCTCCGAAGCTTATCCAGTAGAATCCCATGAGGCACCAAATCAAAGGCCTTCAAGAAGTCAATGTACACCGAGTGGACCGCGGATCCGCTCTCAAAGGCTTCAGACAAACTGTCCACATAAGAGACCAGATTCACCTTAATGTTCCTGCCAGCACAAAAACCAAACTGCTCGTCAGTGATGGCAGACTTAAAAATAGAGGTGAGAAAGGCATTAACCAGCTTTTCGAAGATTTTAGGAATATTATTAATGGTGCTGATAGGTCTATAGTTTCGAATGTCAGCCTTGCTGCTGGCCTTGTGGATAGGAACCACAAAACTCGTTTTCCTAATTGAGGAAAAATACTCCACCGAAGAGATTCATTGAAAATGTGATAAAGTGGGCGAGCCAAAACTAACGAGCAGTTTTTCAGTAACATTGGATGAACGCCATCAGGGCCCGGACCCTTATAGGAATTATGACCTTTCCTGGAAAAATTTCGGATTTTCATGCTTTATAAGTCGTATTTTATTTGCTATCCCAAATTTTGACAGCCCAGTATAGGTCTAGGTGTATATACAGAAAAACACAATTTGGGTGTACCAAAAATTTACTTCAACACGGTTTTAGTCGCGATATTGAATGCGCCATGTTTAATTTCAAAAAAGTCTCTATGTAGAGCAAGAGCAGGTTCAAATGCCTACAATTTAGACCAAGAAATTTCTTCGGGATATGTTTATATTTCGAAAACTAAAAAAAATTTTTTTCGGAGCCCTTTATTTTTAGGCGCCGTATTGGGTCCACTATATTGTTAGCTCACAAAACGCCACTCAGCAAAGAAGTAGAAACCATAAGCTAAAATTTAAGCTCGGGCAGAAAGCAGTTCGTTTTCACACAGTGTGAAAACGAACTACATAACAACAAATGTTAATATTTAAAGTGAATTTTTTGTGATAGATAAGTATCTTCAAAAAAAATATTTTACAAGAACATTTCTGATGATGGTTTATGACCCAAAACGTCAAAGTAACGTATATCAAGTAAATTAAGAAATCTTAAAAACACAAAAAAGCATGTGTATGTAATTTATCAACAAAAGGACCAAGAATCCAAAAAAAAAACATTTTTTTTAAGAATATAGAAAAAAGAGTCCAAGAAAATACACCAAAGATTTATATATATATATATATATATATATATATATATATATATATATATATATATATATATATATATATATATATATATATAATGTTATGTCGGATATTCTCACGGGTGTGATGTGTAATCGAAGGTTTTCGTGTATGTGCTGAGTCCCTCTCAGGACTGTAAGGCAGCTGACGTTTCGGTGAAATCTCATTCACCATTTTCAAAGCTCACTGTATGGCGTCTACGAGTTCGCTCGAAACGTCAGCTGCCTTACAGTCCTGAGAGGGACTCGGCACATACACGGAATGCCCGAAAACCTTCGATTACATATATATATATATATATATATATATATATATATATATATATATATATATATATATATATATATATATATATATATATGTATGTATGTATGTATGTAATATGTCTTTTATATAGTTTTCCGTTTTTTTTATTTAGATATATTCATACAGATAAGTAGATAAAATACATTTGATGTTCTTATAAAAACTAATTTTTTAGTAAGATCGTTCGTAGATAATTTCCATGTTCTCAAGCTGGAGATAACAATCATATGAAGAGAACCTTAAGTTTTCTGAAAATTTCCTAAAATGAGAAGGGAACTATGTTGCCAAAAGTATGTTTTTTTTAAGATAATATTCTCAATATTATTCTCCGATTATGAAAATATAGACCTAGTAAACACTAACTAGATGTTACTAAAGTAATCAGAAGAGTTTGTAAATTGGTTCCACACCTCCTGTTTGGTGGTGATTGGTTTATGCTTCTAAATAATACCAATATTGTAGTTAGGTGATATAAAAAATGTTTACGTTTACATCACATTTTTAATAAAATTTTATTGTATGCCTCAGATTTGATAAATACAGTTTTATAACACAACAACCTGTAAAAACACGCACTATTATGAAATTTACTACTAAAAATACTAAATTTAGACGTGTAATATATACGTACCTAAATGAACATGTAAAATGTTAAATTTTAATTCATCTTTATACTACAATTTTCGTAATACGGAGAAAAATTATGTGATAACCGTAAATAAAAAGAATGAAGTTTATAATTAATTATAACATAAGAAAAAGATAACGAGGACAAAGCGTATACTGGGTTTGGTTTCTAGTAATGGGATTATATATAATTTATAATTGTTTTGACTTAAATGAACAAAATATAATACTTATAAAATAATAAAATCAAGTATTTGTATGAAATACTGAAATTCAATATGTTGCCGTACAATGTAAACTTGTGCATAATGTAAGGGATGGATTATCTTTTATATGCATAGATTCAGGTTTTAAATTTATCAATAGGAACCATTAATGACATCTAATTTTTATCTTGTCATGATTATAATGAGGATATAAAAAAGTGATTGATACCATGTGATTCATTTGATAAATTTAAAACCTTGTCTGCAACCTGCAGTTTAGTAATATTTAAATTTTGGAAAGTTCTATACTGAAGTAAGTCTTCAGGTTTTAATATTTTATTTTTAGTACAAGTTTTTTGAGAGTTTAACTGATTAGTATAATCAACAAGAACATAGTTACTAAAGTAAGGAATAATTCGCATTAGGAATTTTTATGGTTAGAAATCTAATAAAGAGGTTTTAATGTAATAAGCCTCTGTATTTGACTCTGATAAGTAACTAGACGGGAATTAAGTACACAAAAAAATTATTTTTGCTAAATAAAAGTTTTTTCAATTATTTTAAGCATAGTTTACTGACTTACTATGATTATTATGGATTTTTAAAGTGTTGGCTCTTTTCTTTGATAGGTTACAGAGCAAAAACTATAGGTTTAAAAATAGGATTTTCACTTACATCGATAAACTTAATTATCCCTAATAATAATAATATAATTTTTTTGCCCTGGGTGTCTGTCCATGTTTTTTGGAACTCCAATGTACTTACCAAAATATAACAAAATTTTCTTGTGTTATACAATTTCCATAATTTATTGTGCCATAATGATAAAAAATTTTATTGATTCTTTTTGTGTTCAAAAATTATTTGAGGATGTTCAGTGGTGTGGTAAGCAGTATTTAATTCATAAATATTGATTGAAATTTGGCAACACTGTGTACATTTTGTGTTGCCCATTTTTTGTTTGCTTCTGTCAAATTTCCACAATTTTTCCACCTGACATAAATCAAAGTGTTGTTTTTCAATTATACTCGATTATTTCTTAACAAATCTGATCATACCTCCGGGGTATGTGGACAATCCGATGGAAAGTCAAATTTGTGAAAAAAAAAATGTTTGAGGAATATTAAGTAGACCCGAATTAGTGAAATATACATTACAATATAAAACAAATTCTCATTTCGTTGTAGCAAAGTCTGAATATAGTATCAAGTGCTGTAAGGTAAGAAAAACGTGTCAAATCATTCTTAAAATACTATTTTATTATACCGTTATCGTTTTTTCTCTTTCCGAACATGGGGTGTATTCAAAAATCACGTTTTAACTGACTGATGCTTGAACTTAGCGTAAGAGCAATATTTTTCGGAATTGCTTTTAAAGTTGCTTTTTTTTGCATAATCCTTCGATAAAAAATATTTCAAAAATTCAAGGTTACTTCTCACGTACTAAATAACCATATTTGGAAATCCTATAGGTTTCTGGATAAAAATGTAAAATCCTTGAACATCCTTAGGAAAGTGTCTCGAGTTATTGTCCAAGTTATTGTTAAACTTAAAAAAAAAATATTTTTTTTTGACACATTTAAAGCAAATAACTTTAATTCAACTTATTATATACTAACAAAATCTATGGACATAGTTCCTTAATGATGTCACTGGGCTTAACTAAGAGTACCTAGGAGGGGGGGGGGGGGGTTAACCCACTCTCTGAGCATCAACTCATATGTAGAAATATTCGAAGAAAAGTTTACTTTTGAACTGAGTGTCAAAATTTTCGAAATTGATAATCTGACGAAATTATTTGAAAAAAAAAATACTTTTCATAACAAAAATTCTTAATATGTTCTTTCTTTAATACAGATTATATTTTTACTTAATAATTGTGCAATCCTTTGCACCTAAATACGATTAGACTCTTGTCCATCAAATGGTTGATGTGTATTTTTTTAGGAAAATAATGCAGTACGAAAATGTTATATATTTAAGGAAAATTACTTTTATTTGTGCAGATGTAAAGAAAAGTACATGCTTTCTTAGTATAAGTTCTAATTAAGAAGTTTCATAATTCAACAATATTTTTTCTGGAAAATATAGAACGGTATGTAGGAACTTGCTTAGCGAAGATATTATTCCTTACTTTATAATTACGTTGTATAATCGTGCCTTTAATTTATACTAATATATTTGTTATGACCATACAATTTGTATACCTATTCAGAATGACTCAAGTATCTTTGAGCCCCAGATGCATATCTGTCGCGCATATTGGTTTTTGGGTAGGAAGCACTTGCCGACTTCGAGTAACCAATAAAGTACAAGATTGTGTTTTACCAGTGTCGTTACATAAAAAAATATTAGAAGATAAACCGGACACAATGATAGAGAGACATGGGCTCCATCCTCCTCCCTATATACGAGCATTATTCGGTACATACATAATCAAAAAATAATATTTATAATGTACGATTTATTTATTTAGCCACAAAAGAGAAGTAAAATATTTTTGAATAAAATTGAGAAATACATTTCTCTAAAGTTCAGGACATTGTATAGATTTCCGTATAGACTATTAGTATCTTTAAGCTTTATAATTTGCATACGAAAAAGTAAGTAAAGGATGGTAAGCATCATCTAGCTATAATTTTTTTATATGAAGTATCCATATAGTGTCTAAAATACTGAATTTTTTTTATTATAAACCAAGAAAACATAAAGTTATATTATATAGAAAACAGTAAAATTGAAGATAAAATTTAATATATATATATATATAAAATCTTTGGCATAGCGGACCTAAAATGTGTCAATCTGTACTATTCTCATGTTAAAAAGTGCGGAGCATTCCAAAGTATGGAAAGACTCCGGGTCCGACAGATGGCGACAGCACTGTTTCGTCCTAATGTGGGACTCGTCAGGCCACCGCAGTCGGTACAAACCATCATCTCGCCTCTGTATCCTATAAAACTGAATTTATGATTAAAAACAGCAAATAGGACGACAAAGGCGACATCTCGATGGTTCACTCGATAACACAAGAACCATACAGATTGACAAAACTTGTAAAAACCGCCATGTGGTGGCGCGACGGTGAATAAAAATAGAAATCTGTAAAATCGAATACACAAAACGCGCTGCCCAAAGGATAGGGGTCGCATTATTCGGTACAAATCAACTAGGCTTGCTGCTAGATTGGCAACGAAAGCCATGTGTCGCACCAAACGATCCTCCTATGAGAGCACCGTTTAGTGTGTTTTTAAGCCAAATAAGTAGAAAATAAATAAATAAAGTTCTTGTCCGTGTAATATAAAAACACAAAAAATAAAATCTTTGGCATAGCGGACCTTTGGGCAGCGCGTTTTGTGTATTCGATTTTACAGATTTCTATTTTTATTCACCGTCGCGCCACCACATGGCGGTTTTTACAAGTTTTGTCAACCTGTATGGTTCTTGTGTTATCGAGTGAACCATCGAGATGTCGCCTTTGTCGTCCTATTTGCTGTTTTTAATCATAAATTCAGTTTTATAGGATACAGAGGCGAGATGATGGTTTGTACCGACTGCGGTGGCCTGACGAGTCCCACATTAGGACGAAACAGCGCTGTCGGACCCGTAGTCTTTCCATACTTTGGAATGCTCCGCACTTTTTAACATGAGAATAGTACAGATTGACACATTTCAGGTCCGCTATGCCAAAGATTTTATTTTTTCTGTTTTTATATTACACGGACAAGAACTTTATTTATATATATATATATATATATATATATATATATATATATATATATATATATATATATATATATATATATTCTTGATTCTTGAACCATAGATTATATGATTTTTCTTTATTTTGTCTTTTCTTGGGTTTAGGTTCTATATTTAATAAATACATAAAACTATTGACGTTTCGCCCTTTATTCAAGGCATTCTCAAAATTCTTACCTCCTAAAAATATATAATTAAAATACATCACATAAAAAACATATTTAACATTTTCGAAAAACAAACAAGACACTTAAACAATAGTCTAAACTTTAAAAATTTTTAAAAATACTTAATTTTACCGGTACGCACCTTGACATTTTGCTGTTTTGTTTCTAAATAAAATTTAAATTTTACATCGTTTACTGAGGATACGTGGAATGCGAATGTGTTTTATTTTTTTAATATTTTTTATATTTTACAATGCATAAAAAAACAAATAAGGTATATCTTTGGTTTTATGTTTAAGAGGATATTCCATTTTTGATTTTTATTTGACTGGATCGAATACTTAATATTTTTGTTTAAATTAGGTTTGCGTAAATGTGGCTCAAATTTCCCATATCTGTTCTGTCGTTAACAGTGTTTTTATCTTTTTTAAATTCAATTATTTCCTTCATCTGTAATATTTGGTAATTCATATCTTTGTTTTTTATAATGGTACTGTTATAATCAAAAGTGTGTTTATCGTCCTGTGTGTGTACACATTCGCATTCCACGTATCCTCAGTAAACGATGTAAAATTTAAGTTTTATTTAGAAACAAAACAGCAAAATGTCGAGGTGCGTACCGGTAAAATTAAGTATTTTTAAAAAATTTTAAAGTTTAGACTATTGTTTAAGTGCCTTGTTTATTTTTCGAAAATGTTAAATATGTTTTTTATGTGATGTATTTTAATTATATATTTTTAGGAGGCAAGAATTTTGAGAATGCCTTGAATAAAGGGCGAAACGTCAATAGTTTTATGTATTTATTAAATATAGAACCTAAACCCAAGAAAAGACAAAATAAAGAAAAATGATATATATATATATATATATATATATATATATATATATATATATATATATATATATATATATATATTATTTTTTCTTCATTTTGTCTTTTCTTGGGTTTAGGTTCTATATTTAACAAAAATGCAAAACAATTGACGTTTCGCCCTTTATTTAAGGCATTTTCAAAATTCTTTACACACGATTTTTTTGTAAAAGATCATTTTTGATGATTAATATAACGCATTCGAGTATAATAATTATAATTCGAAATTTTGCACTCATAGTAATGTGAGAACTAGTTACATTTTTTTACTAACCTAAACTAACCTGAACTAGTTACATTTAACGTAAAATGTCTATTCTGTTACAATGACCAAAATCTCTCGTAAAATATACCGTCATTGCTATAAGGTACCACAACAATAACTCGTTCAAAGATGCTTGGGTTTATTTTTTGACCTGAACAATATTAACACACCAGTTCCCAGTGTTTAAGTGCCACTTACCATTAGTTACCAATCTCATTGATTAATTATGAAATTTAAACTGCTCAGAAATTAAAATGGAATTTAAAACTTTTTTGTCATTTTATATTTCAACAAAAACTGATATATATTTTATTAGTACAAATCCATACAATAAATACCAAAATGTTCGTTGCAATACCTCCCATAATCAGGACGAGAAATGTAAATATATTTTAAATTGCGATAAAGCTTAAACAGAAAATGCGTTGTTTGTCCATAGTACCATATAAGTAAAAGAATTTATTTGGTCCTTTGAAATTTATCAAAATTTGTGAGCAGTTTATATTTATATAGTAGTTTTTATTCCTAGTCATTTGTTTTTGTT
This sequence comes from Diaprepes abbreviatus, assembly GCA_034092305.1. Taxonomy (NCBI): domain Eukaryota; kingdom Metazoa; phylum Arthropoda; class Insecta; order Coleoptera; family Curculionidae; genus Diaprepes; species Diaprepes abbreviatus. The sequence continues at coordinate 2,350,204 of JASJET010000018.1, read as the reverse complement.
ATCGTTTATATTTAATATATTTTGTTAACGTTTTTATAGAATGTTTTATTTATTTCGCGTTTTAAGTTTTTTTTTTTATATATATTATTTCAGTTACAAGACGTTCTATGTACAGCTTGTATTTGGCAAAAAAGTAAGCCTATGTGTAAAAAGTAGTGTTGGAAAACTTAAGTTTAAGTAAGTAGATGCTGTACTTGATTCTATATGTCATACAAGGTTTCTTTTTGTAGGTTCCGACAAGTATGCTATGAGGAAAACTCTGGAAAGGCGGGAGCAGTACCGACAGGTAAATGTTTTATACATAGAAGTACTTTAAGATCATCGCTTTGGTCCTGTTTTATAGCTTATGAAATTCAACCGTTCTTGGTAGTAATATTTTTAGATAGAACTTTTTTAATTCAGGTAATTACAATTTCTTTCTTAGGTTAGAGCTCACGTTAGAAAAGACGACGGTAGGCTTCACGCTTATGGTTGGAGTCTGCCGGGAAAGGTATCTACTTCGGAACCTTCAATAAAGCACACCAATGGTTTGGCGGTTCCTGTGCCAGTCTACTGTCGCCCTCTTGCGGAAACGACGGCGAATATGCGCATTTGGTGCGCCGCTGGTGTAAATCTAATGGGAGGATATACCAAAGATGGTGGTTTAATGGTAGGATATGGGTGAATTTATTATTAATAAAACAGTTTTAAAAATACTTTTATATTATTATATTTGCACGTAAGAAAACAAATACACAAAATTATTATATATGTCGAGCAAAAAGAATGCAGAAAAAAGGATCAACAACTAACTGTAACAATTTTTATTTGTGTCGATTGGTGCAAGATTGCTCAAAAATATTATAGCGCCAGAAAAGGCGGTTGATGCGTTCAAGAACCATGTTTTGGAGATATCATCTTCATAGTGGCAAAAATACTTTACGGATTCGTTCAAACATATCCAAAAGTGTATTTATTTATTTATTTATTTTTTATTTATTTATTTATTTATTAACATCAAAGCCCAACAACAATAATTAATAGGGCCGTAATAAAATATAACAAAAAAAAATCCATTACAAAATAACAAAAATAATATCCTAATATCACGAAATAAAATATAACACAAAAAAACGTACTTATTACAAAATAACAGAAATAATATCACAATAGCACTCCCAGAACTACAATAATACTGAACAGGAACGTAAAAACTGGGTATAACTCATACTCAGATCACAAGATTGCGACACCCTATTAAACACAGAACACATTCGATATATTGGCGACATACAATATACATTAGTCCTAGGTATCCTTAAATGAAAGTATACATCATGCCTGCTCGTCAATCGTGGCACATTAAAATTTAGCTCGCCCAAAAGCTGAGGACAAACAATCTGACCATTGACTAGCTTGTATAAAAATAAAACTGAATGTAAGTTACGTCTCATTTCAGGACTTTGCAAACTAAATTTATCCAGCAACAGTCGATTGTCTATCCCGACCGGTGGGTACATTCCCCCAGTTCTCAACCACAAATACTTCATAAATTTGCGCTGAACGTTCTCCATAGCCAAAACATATTTATTATAAATTGGAGCTCAAACAAGTCAACAGTATTCAAGTTTACTTGTGCTATAAACAATAATTTTAGGCTTTCAATATTTTTAAATGATCTACAGTTTCTAATAATTAAACCCATCATTTGATTAGCTTCAGACACTATTCTGCTATAACGAACGTTAAAGTTAAGTTTAGAATCCAATACAACACCCAAATCCTTAGCTGCATCAACTCTTTTAAGTAGGTCATTATTTATTTGATAACTATATATAATTGGGATATTTTACGAGTTATAGACATTACTGAACATTTGCTCACATTCAGTAACAATTGATTACTCACACACCACCTCTGGACTGCACTAACACTATTTTGCAATCTCTCACAATCCTCCTTCGACTGAACTTGGTCGTAATTTTTAAATCATCAGCAAACAGTAGGAATTCAACATCAATTGATTCAGCGATATCGTTTATAAAAATTAAAAAAAGAGAGGCCCCAAATTTGAGCCTTGAGGTACCCCCGAAGAGGCCGAAAAACACTTTAATTGAAAGCCATTATATTGGACATACTGAGACCTATCAAATAAATATGATTTAAAAAACCGTACAAATTGATCAGTAAAATCAAACTTCGCAAGCTTTGCCAGAATCAAACTATGGCTCATCTTGTCAAAGGCCTTTGAGAAGTCGGTAAACACCACATCGACCTGGCCGCCCGCATCTACAGCATCCGCTGTAAACTGCAGAAAAGGCCCCAGATTAGTGGATGTTGACCTACCCCTCAAAAATCCATTGTAGAAACAAATGTTCGACTTTGTTGATAATAAAGTTATACAGCAGCATTTCAAAGATCTTCGATCAGACAGACCTGTAATTTTCCACTTCGGTTCTATTTTTGCTCTTAAATACGGGACATATTTTAGCTACCTTCCATCTCTTGGGATACACCAGCTGCTTAAGAGAGGCATAAAAAATTTTACATAGAGGAGCAGCTAAAACATTGATAGTGTCTTTAATAAGAAAATTTGGAACAAAATCTGGCCCGCTAGACATTTTAGGTTTAAGCCCTTTCGTAATTTTTATTATATCCTGTTCCGTAAAGACCGGAACTGCAACTGTATTGCTGCCCAAATCCCCCAGACTAATCTCTTCAGTAGACGATACTCCATTATAAACCCCCTTAAAATACTTTGCGAAAGCCGATCATAGTGGAGAATATTTTGAAAAACAATACGATTTTTTCAATGAAAAATATTAGTTTTTGTTTTTTGTTCCCGAAATATAAACGACTCGTGACTTTTATGATCTGATTATTTGTAAAAATTCAAGACCTATCTGGATAAAGTTTAAATAACTTCCATTTCCCTTCTCTGTCAACTTTTTTTTTGGAAGGTGAAAGTGCTGCGCTAAGAAAACAGTTTGGTACAGCTTATGTATGAACTTTTTTATTTAAATTGTACTTATTTAATATTTATTTTTTATTGTAGGTTGGAGGTAGTGTATTTTATTCTGAAGAGCCAAAGATTCCAAACTCCAAAGAACCTGAAAATGAAGTGCAGTCCCTGGATCAGGAGCTAAATAACTGTAAAGAAGGAGCTTTACTGGAAACTCGCTTATCTTCATTAGTTTGGATTGTAACAACCACTCAACAAGCCAGTATTGTCACTGTAAGTATTTTTAATATTGGCTTCGTGCCATGAAATAGTGGAATAAATATTATTATATATTGCTGTGTACTTATACTGGATGGCCATTAAAATAAATAGAACTATTGAACTATGTATTTTATTACATAAAATACTACTTTACATCGGAACTTTTAACATGGGATACACTAGCATTCTTAACCATATCCATTTATTTTTTTGATTTAATTTCCGTTTTGCTACTGAAAATTTATAAAATTTATACTGATTTTTTGCTAGTATTTTTACAATTTACAACACAGCAGCTCCGGTTGAATTTGAACGCAGGGAAAATGAAAATAATATATGAAAAGTTTTTAATAAAGTCCGCTGAAGGCCGGTTTGAACCTTATGATTCTTGGATACTACAAGGAGACAGTGCCCCAAAACGTCCTAGTCATCTTTGTCAGGACTGGAAAAGAGAAAAAAACATCACTACCATTGTGTGATTCGCCTGATGCAAATCCTATTGAAGGTTTAATGAAGGTTCAGTTTTGTAAAGAAGGTATATGCAATTTAAAGCAACTATGTATAGAAACACATTGAATATGGAAAAATTACTAGACTATGCGGCAAAGTTGGTTAATTGTATGCCTCGACGATGAGAGTCAATTATAAATCACAGTGTCGATTGGACCCTATATTGAAGCGATCACATCTTTGACCGAAAACTAAGTGTCTCCAAAAACGTAGCGTTTTAAGTAGTTATATTTTGTCAATCGGTCAGTTACAATAGGTCCATAAACCTATTGTAATTGTATGTACGTTTTATACAGTTATATAAAGTTGCATGTTTTTATCCTGTGGTAACGAGTAAACTTGTGAGAAGACGTCCAAATGCTGTTTTAAATGGAGATTATTATATCAGATTTACAAGCCAAACGGCTTCGCACTCCCTCCAGGGATTATTCACTCATACCCGGTATAAAAAGACACCACAAGTATGAAGCTCTGTGGAGACCCTTTCCGTGTTATCGGGTCCTACGTGGCGTGGTCTTCTGCATTTCCTACAAACTTTCGGACGGTTCACACGGTTGCAAGGAGAACTGCTTTCTGAATGGGTTTATACAGATGCTCATTAAGGCCCAGTCCCTTGATGTTCTGCAGGAGGTTCTTTGGTATCACTCCAGTTGTTGATAGTATTATGGGAATCGTGTGGACGCTGTTCATTGCCCACTGTCTGCGGATTTGCACCTCCAAATCTCTGTATTTGGCGATCTTCTCATTGTATTTTGGTCTTAGATTGTTGTTATTAGATATAGCAATGTCAATTAGTGTAGTTCGCCTAGAAATTTTATCTGTTAGTATAATGTCTGCCTATTATGAGTAACTGTTTGACCTGTTAAAAACGTTCGGTCCCAGTATAACTTGAACTCGTTGTTTTCAAGAATAGGCTCCGGATTGTATTGGTAGTAAGGCACTTTTCCTGCCTGCAATAGTTTTAACTTATCTGCTAACTCTTGGTGGAGTATCTTAGCGGCTGAATCGTGTCTTTCCTTATACTCGGTTGCGGCAAACGCTTGGCATCCTCCACTTATGTGCTGGATTGTCTATGATGTTCGACAGCCATATCTACATTGGTCATTTTCTATTGAGGGATCTCTGATGAACTTTCGATAGTTCGTTGGAATAACCTGGTCTTGGATAGCTAACAAGAAGCCCTTCCTTTTCCGGAAACATCTGTCCTGAAATCAATCAGTAGTTCGACGCTGAGTTATCGACATTGTCCTGGATGACCTCATTTGGATGCCGTCTATGAAGTGGTTTCTGTAGCCAGGTTTGTAACTTCTCTTGGTCTGTTTGACAGTGAGAAGTAACATCTTGTTCCCTCAGCTGTAGCGGCGTTGAATCGTCTGCCTCGCATATTACTCGATGTAGTGTGGAAGAGTCCGCTAACCTGTGGAAATGTGGACGTAAGTTTATTATTTGTTGGTTGAGCTGCTTACCAATATCCACCAATCCTCTTCCTTCTTGGTATCCAGGAAGCATTGTACGTTCAATAGCACTCCGAGGTTGATGTTTTTGACCTTTTGTTAGGAGTGTCCTTATTTTTCTTTGCAGGTTTTGGATGTCCGTCCTGCTTCATTTTACAATTCCAAAAGAGTTATTATTTTATTATTATTATTTTCAGGCTCTCTTGCGACAGTTTTTTACAATTCGACTGTTGTCTATTGTTATATTTGCCGGTGCAGCATATAAATGTCATTTTCTTTTTGTTTTGAGTACATAACAGCAAATGTTTGATTACACTTTTATTTTTAGGTTATAGATGCAAATAACCCTGCAGAATTGTTAAATAGTTTTGGGGTATGTTCTGCTCATGTTCTGTGTCTAGCCAGCATTCCTGGAGCCAGTCCTAGTGATTATATTGATACGCCAATTGAAATTCCACTGGAAAGTAAGTAAAACAAATATTTTCTTATTGATAATGTAAACGTTTTCAGGGACTGTTCCATTCATAACTTACAATTTAGTTGAAATATTAGATTTGGTGTGATATATTTTTGAAAATTGCCAAGCCTATCCTGAAAGTATTCGAATTTGAAGTGTAATGTGTTTATAAATCAAAGTATTTGAAAGGAGGTATTATCGCCATTAACCAAAATTCTCCTGTTACATCACAACGTTAGAAAATTTCAGGACATACCTCGTATATTGCGAGTAGTTTTTAAATTTGCCAATCTTTATATCTTGTATGAAATATTATTAATTTCAACTGATTGTTTTTCAATTTTGCCTAGAAAAAGAAAATATACCAGAAAATATAGAAGTAAAACAAGAAGATAAAACTGAAATAAATGCTTCACCTGCCAAAACGAGTGAAGGTACAGAAGATAAAAATAACTCTGCCGCCCACATTAAACAGTCTGCAAGGAGTCGAGAAGAACAGACTGAAGCAGCTGTTGTAAGTGTTTTATATCCTTTAAATGTCAACTTTTAAAATTTTTAGTTCATAAAATAACAATGACCTTTCTTAATAGCAGTAAAATCAGCTTTTGTGGATTTCATTACTAAGATCTTTTGGATCATTTGTAGCATAATTGTCACCAAAAGTCCTCTGGTGCATTTATTGACGTCCAAAACCTGACTGCTTGTCATAGAACATAGATTCTCAATCTTTTTTGGGCCAACGGTATTTATGATGACTGGAATATAGTTTCTTATTTTTTTATTTAGAAATTTAGATGAATAGATTTTTGCTCGTTTAGTTTAATTTTCCGATCATTGATCTATTTGACAATCTGAGTGATTGCTTGTTTTAATTTTTGTGTGAATCTTTCTACATTTTCTCCTAGCGCCAATATTGCAATATCATCTGCAAAAACAGCAATTATAGCGTTATGTGTATAATAAACAAAGTACTGGTCTAAAACGCTCTCTTGCGGAACACCTGCCTCTATTCTTTTAGTTCAGAGTATTGCCCTTCTTGTTTGATTCTGAATAGCCTATTTGAAATATATGATTTTAATAATTCTCCATATTTCAAAGACAAATTTTACCCGAGTTTCAATAGATTTACTTATCAACTGTTCACCTTTATATAATTTATAATCACTCATGCATAAGGATTATTTCCAAAACAAATAATAAGTAACGAGTTAATCTCTGGTTTCTTACTTTTTATAGATTTCAATCGTGCACGCATCGACTTGCATACTTTCATTTGTTGGCGTCCTCGGTGCACTCGCTGTGTAAGCAAGTCATTACAGCTCCGAGATGCTTGTCTTAACGTGCTAGCTAGCTAGATTGCGTAATAGTTGATATTACCTATATTTTTGCAAAGCATTGTTAAGAATAAAACTAAATTGAATTATTATGCTAAATTTTATTTTTAAAAACTTAAAATGAAAAATGTGCGAAAACAGTAAAATGGAAAATGTCCAAGTATGTATTTCTTCAATATTCCTTCGTCCACCTTAATGCCCCCCAGTTGCCCTAGACCCACTGCCTCCCCCTTGAAAGATATTGGCTCTCACTGGGGGGCGTTACCGCCCCCCATTGGGAATCTATGTCTTAGAACATAATTACTAGTTCAGTAAATTGATATTTTTCTCATTTTTAGTTGGGCAAAATTACATTCATTGAAAAAAACGAGAGTGCAATTAACAAAAAAGATAAATACAAGGCAGAGTTAGCTACGCAAGAAACCAAAGAGAGCACAGAAAGTGAAACAAAAGAACCTGAAAACAAAATTGAGGATGGGGAGGAAAGTACAGAAGAAATTTCTGAAGACAAAGATGTAAAAGAAGAACCTGAAGTGAAAAAAGAGTCTCCGAAGAGTAGATCTAGTGAAGAATTACCAGATTCAAGTGATAGTCCAGGAACTAACCCCAATCAAGAGGTTTGAAAGATATATTTAGTAATTTGAAATATCAAAAGTTAAATATTATCTGAACAACGATATTTTATTTAGATTTTCATCCTGAATATTGTTAAACCACATAGGTGATCTCTCAGCATTTTAAATATACATATTAGGGTTTGTAACAACGTTAATGTTACAATTGACAACACGAAGTTCAATTTTCTTGTCAATTATAGGTTATGTCAAGTGTGTTAGCGACAATGTGGCTTGGAGATGAACATGGAAATGTGTTTGTTCATTCTTCGGTTGCCAACTGGGCTCAGAGGTTGCATACCGTGAAATTACCAGATGCTGTGATAAGTATAGTGTAAGTGTTTCTTAATTATTTTAGGTAAATATACTTACGTTATAGGCTGTCTCTTATTCTGAGAGTTGATTTAGTTAGAGATGAGAAGTCAGTCTAGTTATGAGTTGTTAGTACAGCGCACTGCAGCGGCAAGTGATTTACTAAAAGTATCTCTGAAATTTACCCACAAAACGACTTTTCCTGGTATAAAATTCCATTGCACAATGACAATTGATAACAAACTTTTAATGGCGTATATTTACTTTTCGAAATGCCGTAAACGTCATTAATATATACCAACAAATGTTTTGTTAACGCTGTCTCTTGGTAAAGTCGACATTATTAACTGACACCTATTATCATTAAAATATACAAGTCTGTTATAAAGTTACAACTTAAAAGATAAAACAGTGAGTCCCTCTTTGGACCCCATATCTCCGTTATTGGGTACGTTAGGAAAAAAAAGTTATATGAAACATTATGGTTATTCCGATGTCTTGTGTACACGGCCGAGAGTTTGACTTATACTCACCAGACACTCTGTATAATGAACACAGTTTTATGTAGTTTTTATTCAATGAAAATTTTCTCCAAATAGTGTTATTTACATCCATTTTTAAAAAGTCAGAAAATCCATGATGATTGATCGATTTTCATCATGTTGCACTTTGAAGAGTGATATATTTTTAAGGAGAATGAAAAAGTCACGGTTTTAAGCCATTTGCTCCCTATTCCAAGCTCTGGAGTACTGTTTTTCATACTTTTCTCGCAAATATCAACAATCTCTGCGGTCTTCGTATTGAACTGGAATTTATTATTTCGATTCTTTCGAAGGTTTACTGATCTGAAATATTATAATGTTACGTTTACTGATCTGAAATATTATAATGTAACGGGAAACATTACAAACGATGTTTTGTAAAATTACATATGTACATAAAGTCTTCGCAGTTTGCTAAACTATATATTCTTTTGCATTTGCTTTATTCTTTAAAAAAAGTACATTTTTTTGTAGACATGTTGATGGAAGAGTAATTGTAGCCCTAGCAAATGGACAAATAGCAGTTTTTAAACGAAATCAAGATGGTGAATGGGACCTATCTCAGTATTATATTGTTCAAATCGGACCGCCCCATCAATCTGTACGCCAACTGGCTGTAGTGGCAGACAAAGTGTGGTGTGGCTACAAAAATAAAATTCACGTCTTACAACCTAGAGAACTGAAAATTATACATACCTTAGAAGCTCATCCTAGAAGAGAAAGTCCGGCAAGTATTGATTTAAGACAGTTTTGTGAGGTTAAGTACTCATTGGCAACTTAAGTTCACGAAATAGTAATGCGTTTTCAGCTAAAATCAACAAGTCATAAAAAAAAGTATTTAAGTTATCTAGATCAGTGGTTTTTAAACTTTTTTCGCGTACTATTAGGATAAATAGAGTACTATGTGTGAGAATGTTATATCAGTAAAAAATTATAGCCTTATTTATTTATACAAAATGTTACAATATTCTTAAGTCTAAAAATGAGGGAAAAGGGATAGTGTTGCACGCTGGAAGCAGGCAAGAAGTTGGGTTCGGTTGGGCCTAATTGTAAGCGCAAATTTATTTTTTGCCATCAATCAATCTTTATTAAAAAAAGTCAATATTACATTGGATTCAACATGTCAATAAAAAAAACAATACAATATAAAGTAACCAACAGAATATAATATAGTAGTTCAAAAGAGCAGCTAACTTTCCAAGTATGTTGTAATAGAATAAAATGCCGTAAAGAAGTTAAATTAATTGTTTCTTAGACTGCTTTATCGGTAGTTTCCTGAGATTCTCAGGTAAATTGTTAAAAATAGCACTAAACAAGTATTTAGACCCCCTCTTGAAAACTGCAAGTCGATGGGGGTCAATTAAGATATTAGACTTGTACTTCGTACTTTGCTCATGGATATTTGAGGAAAAGATAATGGGATCTCTTCTAATAAACATTGCCGTTTCTAGATAGCTATAGAAGAACATGTCAGAAGTCGTTCTCAGAAATAAAGCACACGATAACTGTCCGCAGGACCCAATTCAAAGATAAGCCTATGCAAACGTTTCTGTAATACACTCTCTCCCAGTCAGTACACTTTCACCAAAATAGGACCAAGTATTTTAAGTGGGGATATGTAACCGCATAATATACGTTGATGGATTGTTTTTTATCGAATACAACGTGTTGTATGTGGCTTAACAACACAGTTTATCGTCCAAAAAACAACCCAAGAACCTCACTGAAGTCAGCCTAGAGATCTCTTCATTAAGAGTTAGATCAAGATCATAAACTTCTTTCCTTTTATGGAAAATTATGTAGACCGTCTTAGAGTATTCTCCTAGCCACAATTTGTAATTCCTCCAGGCTCAAAGCCTTCACCACCACACTGTCATCATCAGCAAATAAGAATAATTGTGATTTATCATATATCATATAATTAGGAAGAACATTGATGAACTAAGAAACAGTAACGGAGATAATGTAAAGCCCTGCGGAACTCCAAGAGAAAATCTCCTTGTAGAGGCAAAGATATTGTTGACCTTGACCATCTTCCATTCATTGCACGGTCCCGAACTCCCATTGCCTCCAATTTAGCGAGCATGCTGCTCGGAATTACATAGTCAGAGGCACGAGTAAGGTCACAAAATAGACCCAGAACCAGTCCCAACCCATTCAACTCTCGGTACACCACGTCCAACAAAACAAATCCGGCAGTAATTGTATCATGATTTTGCCTAAAACCCTGCTGACAGGGGCTAAGAACCTGAGTTTACTCTAAGAAACCCAAGAATAAGGAGTACTTTTTCGAATAGTTTACTAAATGACGAGTTCAGTGATATTGACGGATAATTTTATGTATTTTGTCATAATTTACTTGGAAAGCTTGGAAATGGATGTATTGAAAATAAAGATTGTGGTTCATTTGTAGCAGAAAATTCAATTTCGCAAAGATAGATGGTTGTAAATGTAATTAAACACAATGTTTTTATGGATTATTTATTTTTAGCTGTTAGCGAAAATTCACATAACTCTAATTTAGGGAATTCTATTTTTCAAGCTTTATCATAAGGTAGTTCTACGAGGATAGTCTCAGAAGTACCCGACCTAACAAAGAAAACACAAAAAATTTGGAAAAAAACATATCTCAATACTCTGTTTATAGTAAAAATCATTGAATAGATCAAAATAGACTTAAACCGCAGACTCCACATCTTCATTATTGGCAAATCTTTTACCACAGAGACATTTTTTCAAGTTTGGAAAAAGAAAATAATCCGAGAGTGCTAAATCTGGCGAATTGGGTGCGTGACGAAGCAATTCGAACATCAACTCATTGCTTTCAATCATCGCAATAACGGATGTGTGAACTGATGCATTATCACTTTCTTTTTCGTCAAAAGCTGATGTTTTTTCTTGATTTCTTCATTCAAATGCTGTAATAAGTTCGCATAATACTCTCCATTGATTATTTTTCCTTTTTGAAGATAATCAATAAAAATTATTTCACGCGCATCCCAAAATACTGACGCCATGATCTTGCCAACAGATGGATCTGCCTTCAGCCTTCTTTGCAGCCAATTCTCACCTATTTAACTGTAGTAATTTTTTTTCAAACAATAATTGCCTTCTAACGTCGTGTCGGGTACTTCTGGGATTACCTTCGTATCGAAGACTCTTTTTCGTTATTATTTAAAGTTGCAGGAATGAGTGGGTATCTTATCCTAACGAATTCAGAATAGTCATAGCATTTGGCAGTGACGTTTTGACTATTCATAAGGTCAGTTTCAATTTAACATCGTACTGTTCAACGAAATTTTCCAAATTAGTAAAAGACTGCAGATTTTCATAAGAAACACTATGATTCATCATTTGACATTTATTTTTAAATTATTTTGATGTCTACTGAAAACTGATTTGTTGTTGTATCTTGCAGTCGTAAATTTGAGTTATTAAACTGACTGAAAATGTATGATATGTATGATAGTGCTGTGGTCCACATCTCGTGTGTCAATCGATCACACAGATCAAAATTGGTCTCCAACAGAAACAACTTCACCTTAGAAAGTAACTCAAATAACCACATGCTAAAATGTTATTAGTGGTACTGGTATAACAGTTTGAGAACCGCAGATCTAGATTAAAATATTTCTTGCCTATTTACCGAGCATTTAAGTAGTCATTATACATACTGGACCTTAATTATAACATACTGTTTTTTTTAGGTTCGACAAATGGCATGGTTAGGTGAAGGTGTATGGGTCTCAATACGTTTAGATTCCACGTTAAGATTGTATCACGCTCACACTTACCAACACCTACAAGACGTCGACATCGAACCGTACGTTAGCAAAATGTTAGGTAAGCATGACTGATATTTAAATTTACATCTAAATTTATTAGTATTGTTTTGTCGTATTTATTTCTTGAACATAATTGTTTCTAACGTTTTCTAGGAACTGGCAAATTAGGTTTTTCTCTAGTCCGGATTACGAGTCTCTTGATATCCTCGAATCGATTGTGGATCGGTACTAGTAACGGAGTCATAATATCGGTACCATTAAGTGATGGAAGCAGTAATTTGGGTGCCGTTGTGCCCAGAGGGTCAGGTTTACCCGGCACAGGTAAGAGGAGTTTTATTTTTTGGTATTTTTACAAAACACAGAAGATATTGTATTCACATGTAAATGTAACGTTTCGGCTGGAAATTCCCTAGCCCTTTTCAAATATTGTACATTCCAAAAAAAAAACAACAAACATAACTTTGATAACCTGCTATTATGAATTTCAGTTAAATCAATCATATTTTAATTTTAACTCCCACACATAAAAATAATAAAATAAACAGGGACAAGACAACACAAACACTTTAAAAGTATAACTTATACTGTCAAGTCCATTCTTTTACAGGTATGTTGACGACTACATAACTGCAGTGTCTAAAACTAAATATAAAAATATACATAATATATTTAAGAGCTATAAAGACAAACTACAATTCACCATCGAAATCAAGCATCAAAACAAAATTAATTTTTTATATCTCACTTTACTTAATACAAAAAACAAAATTAGAACGGAATGGTATACAAAGGAAACTTGGTCATCAGTATATTTACATTATGACTCGATGCGGCCATTATCACAAAAAAAAAGCTGTGATACTTACTCTCGTCGATCGTGCATTTATATTTAGATCAAAGGCCAAAAAAACAACTTCTAAAAAATAACTACCCACATAATCTAATCGAGTCAATTTTATACAAAGAGAATAATCAGATTTTATAATAAGGGTAGTAATTTCTTAGAAAGAAACAAAAAATAATACTAAAAAGTATTTGATATTTCCATGCATCCCAGAGCTTTCGCAAAACATACAAAACATATTTAAACATGAGAATATTACTATGTATCACAAAGTCAACTTAAATAAAAACAATTTTTCCAAATTAAAAACAAAGGACATAAAGAGCAATGTTATATATAAAATTCCATGCAACAACTGTGTTGTTGTGTACATAGGTCAAACAAGCCAATATATAAAAATACGGCCAACGGACATAAGTTTAAGAAAAAAAGACAGTCCTGACCAGCCACATGACGGAAACTACTCATCTTAAATGGAAATTTTTAAACTGAAAATCATACTAAAAAACGAAAGTTCTAAGATATAATAGAAATACAAAATAATAAAAACTCTATAAACTCAAAAACGACACGAGGCAACTTATTTATTTACTCAATACAGCATCTACAGCGGTTAGGCCAATTACAGACACCTTTCTTAAAGTTAAAAACTTAAACTAACAGTCCTAATCGATATTATTGTCAATATTACATCTAAGCCTGAGAAGCAAGTAACTTTTGGTCAATAATATATTTATATTTACGTAAAGTAATACTACTTCACTAAAATAATAATATTAAAATAATTACACATTTTATATAGGGGCGAATTTTTGTAAGTATTTATTCTAGGAAATTCTAGATTAAATGTTGGTCTTCGTCTTGTTCCACCATTATTTACCACAAATGGAAGTTGCAGCAATAGGTTTGGGCTATTTATTTTATTCTTTAAGATATTGAATATTATACCAAACATATTTTTATATGTTTGATTTCCAACGAAAGTCTGTTAAATATATTCAATAAGTCCAGGTGATTATAACCCTGATTGGGATAGTACCCAAATCTTGTAAAAAACATATACTTTAAAAACTTTCGATGGACACGTTCTATGGTTCTACTTCACACTTCATATTATGGTGTCCATATTATACTACAGTATTCAAGGTTTGGCAGTACAAGACTGCCAAAAAGTGTCAAGCAAACATCAACATTAAAATGTCTAGTAGACCTGATGATGAAACCCATTATCTTGTAAGCTTTTATTTTTATTAAGAGTACAAGACATTCACGAGCATTTGTTATCATTAAGACAAAAACCATTTATTCCACACCATTCAACAACATTATTTAGATCCTGCTGTAAACAGTCGCAATCATCAGCAGTCAATACTTCCCTAAAAAGTTTAAAGCCGTCTACAAACAGTAATACTTTTGAGTGTTTAATCACGTTACGTATATTATTAAAGGCAATTAAGAACAAAATGGGTCCCAAATTAGATCCCTGAAGAACACCAAAAGTATTTCTATAAACATATGATTTGGCCCCTTTTATTTCAACATACTGCTTTCTATCAGTCAGGTAAGAGACAATAATATTTATCAGATTCTCTGTAACATTCAGTCGCCTAAGGGATTGTATCATAAGGGTATGTTTTACTCTGTCAAATGCCTTTACCATATCCGTGTAGGTTGCATCAACTTGTGCTTTTTTATGAAAAAAGTTATGAATGTGTTGTGTAAAAGTAATTAAGTTAGTTAATGTTGACTTATTTGGTAAGAACCCCTGTTGTCACTCAGATATACTGTGCTTTACTTCATCATATATTCTGTTAAAAATCACTATTTCAAATAACTTTGACGTTGCATTTACCATGGTAATAGACCTATAATTAGTTACTTCGTGCTTTACTCCTCCTTTGAAAGTGGGTGTAACCTTTGTAATACGCCATTCTGTTGGATATGTTGCTGTTCTAAGTGCAATTAAGGAAAATTTATAAGAATTTATTTAAATAGAAGCTATCGACATATTTTAGTAAACGACCACCCTATTGTCACCTTTTAATATATTATCCTTATCTATTAATACAGAAAAGTAAAAACATAAAGTTAACCTTTCGCTTTACAATTTACCTCTCTTGTCCCTGTTTGTTTTATTATTATATATTATTTTGATGTGTGAGAGTCAAAGTAAAGTAGGATTGATTTAATTAATATTCAACGGCAGGTTGTACACATATTTGTGTGCAGTGTTTGAATGTACACTGTTTGAAAAAGGCTAGGGAACTTTTGTTACATTGACATATGATTTATGTGTTCCGAAACAGGAAAAACTTTGTTATATTTTATTTAAAAAAGGACTTGAAAACCCAAGAAAACCCCCCAAATGAATATATATATATATATATATATATATATATATATATATATATATATATATATATATATATATATATATAACCAGTGTTAAGGAGAAAAGATCATTTTTTCAAGTACATAGACTGACATATTTATTTATATTCTTCCTCACCACTCTGTGGTATATTTAGAAATTTGTTTTGACTGTTGATGGTTTTCAGTCCGGCACCAAGTTCTGTAAATAATATCTTGCTGACACATTACGGAATAGATATTTGGACAGTTTCTTACTGTGAATTTCGAGACCATTAAGTGGTCGAAACGAGTATGGAGAAAGACCCAGAGCAGAATTCACAGAAAATGAAATGTTTGCCCCTTTCTTAACGGCTCTAAGGAGAAAATACAACTTTTTCAAATACATAGACAAAACCATCTAATATTTATATTTTTTTAATGTCTTTTTTTTAGGTGTAAGAATACTTCCCCTACCAGGTAGCTACGTCCCCTATTGTACTATGGCCCATGCACAATTAAGTTTTCATGGTCATAGAGATAATGTTAAATTTTTCGTCGCTGTGCCTGGCAATGGTGGTAAGTACTAACATATAATAAGGGTCTTAAAGACCCAATACAGGCCACCATGTGAAAAACGTGGAACAAACTTTCCTTGTTTAGAGTCATGACATATAACTCTGATTGTGCATCTGCTGAAAATAATGCAAGGACTGTCCCCCTAAAACCATAATGATAAAGTTTCCTCAACAGAATATCGTGATGAATACAATTAAATGCTTTAAATAAGTTACAAAAAATCTGCGCAGAAACTCCCCCCCCCTTATTAATATGCTAATATAACCAATTTAAAAGTTAAATCACCAATGTCCGATTTTGCTGAAACCCAAACTGATCACTGTTTAAAATGCTACTACATATTACAAAATATGTCGCACGCACTTTGCCTAACTTTTTAATAATTTTTGGAAGTGTTGATCAAGGGAAATGGCTTCTTTTTTGTAGAAGAGAATCACTTCAAGCAGGGTGGAAATACTCCCAACTCCCATTAAGGATTTATCGCGTGCACCAAAATGTTTAATATATTTGTGACAGAATTTGATTATAGACTCTTGCCGATGACATATTGAGGTAGCGTTAATTATCTTATCTATAGTCATTTTTGTCCCATATTAATTAGTAACTATTTTAATAACCTACAATTAAATATCACAGTAATAAAGACACTCTGGAAGTCTGGTCGTTCAACTTCTCTCTTGCAGCTTTAGTACCAAACACTACGGTTATTAAAGCTTACCACAACCATGACTCAGATCTTCAGAACTCAGGAAGGCTGCTAATTAGTGGGTAAGAAGACATCTCTTGTTTTGTAGATCTCGCAACAGCGCGCCCGCGAGATAATTCGCGTGAAGGTTTTAATTAAATTGAATAAAACAAGTTTCTCAAAACACTTAGTCTATTAACAAAATAAATAGAATAAAACGGACTATTTACAATGAGAAACTTAAAACTAATAACAATTACGAAAAACTACCATATTACTCTTCTCGGTCGTTATTTTAACCAAAAATCTAAAACCCAATTTTGAAAAAAACACGTATAAATAGCTTAATAAAATATTAAACAAAAAAAAATAAATGAAACGCGAAAAACAGCTATTTATATTACTTAATCGAGCCGTATGAAAATCGCGAAATGTCCCACTAAAATAACACATGATACTCCCTTAACTTCCCGAATTAAATCAAAAACAAATCAAACAAAGAAAACCTTCATTCCCGCCAAATATACACTACGGCACTGGGCTTATAGAATGGTACCGATCACCCTTATTCGAATTTCAGAGTGGAACTAAAATTTACTATTCCTTAAAAGAGTGTATTCGAACTTTACACCCCCTCTCCTTTTGTTTTCCGTTTGTATCCAAATTAGGCGATGGAACCCGGTAAATGACAATTTCTTTACCCCTTAAGTTCGAAGGTTTCGATCGTTACATGCTGAGGGCGTTAGCTATTCTATACCGGGTGCTTGATTCACGAATTGACCTGTGAGCATCTTAAGCTTAATTTTTATATAAACACAATTGATAAAACTATTCTATTTCTCCCTATAACTAAAGGAATAGGATAATATAACGTCTGTGAAAAAACCTGAGTGCCCTTTTATTCATAATGCTGGTATTTGAATCATTCTTTTTTGCAATCAGGAAAAACAAACGCTACGTACCTCCTTTCACAGATCAAACGTTATATTACAGTATAATGAGTTTATTTGATCATTCTTTTGTTTCCTAATAATGGGAAAATCGTTCAATGTTTTAAAACATTTTAACGGTATTCCACATACCATATGTTAAAACTACCCTTATCACATCTGGTTTTATATACTTAACCAGGGCAGGATTACTTGGACGGATTTATAGGCAATTCTAAGAGAGGGGCTTTTACGTCTTCATAAATTAACTGACTTTATGTATTTTTTTAAGAAAACATTTAAACGACAAAGATCATAAAAATTAAGTTCGATAACTGATTTATTTATCCTTTAGACCTTCGTGGATAGTGATAAAAAAATATAACTACCCTATTCCCACGAGAAATCTATTCACAGAGTGATTATTTAATTATTTATTTTAACAAAATATAGTTGACATTGAACAATGGAAATAATTAACATTTGTTCCATTACATATTCATCGGCAAATTAAGAAATATCTATCATCACCTGAAGCGTCTTTATTATTAATACTCAATTATCTTTAAGCTTCATTAAGTTAGTAGACATAAAGTAAAAAAAATCTTATGTGAACATGTTAAGATAACAGTGGGTTAAAAGATGGAATAAGATCCTCTGTAATTTTTCTGATATGGAATGAGTTCAGCTTATCATGTGACGAGTGAGACTCGGTGGCGGTTTGTGCCTGGTGTTGCTCTGTATTCTATTACTCATGAAACACCCTGTATCCAAACATGTTTATTATCTGTTTTATGTTTAGTCATAGTTATTTTAAAATGCAGTCCTTAATTCACATTTTACACTTTATATCTTTCTTAATTTCTTTATATTTCTTGTTTCTAAGGTGTAAGTGCAGCTTCAACACCCTCTGAAGCAATGTCAGTATCAGTGAGTTCAGTAGGAGGACCTCCCAAGCAGCCCAGTTCTATGCTGGTGATTTCTGGTGGGGAAGGTTATGTAGATTTTAGAGTGGGTAAGTTCTAGTGCTGAATAATAAAGTAGATGTTTAGTTAATTGTAAATTATATTGATACAGTATGTCTCCCTGATGACAAAAACCTATTATACGTAGTTTTAGAAGATAAGAGCTGAAAGCTCCTGAGTATAATTTTATTTCTGGAGAATCAATTTTATTTGTAGTGGTAATAATAAAATATATTACCAGAGTAGTACTTTAATGCATGGTGTGTTTAACAATGTTGTTGGAGTAGTTTTGGCATGCTAAATTTGTCGACTACAAACCATTTGGAAAATATGCAAAAACGTCTTCTAAAGTCATCCAGTTAAGCTATAGCCAACAGCATACAATCTTAAGAAATATACGAAGATATAACAAAATATGTTTTCAATATTATTTTTTTTTATTTTATTCGTCTACAATTAGTTTAAGATCGAAAAAACTTAAGTATATTTTTCCCATTTTCATACTGTGTCCATTCAACATTATGTATATTTTTAGGCAAACAGGTATACTGAATTTATTTACAAATATCAGGATTTTTTTACAACACTCAATTTTGAAATCAGTTGTTCTTAAAACATAGTTTTTAAATTTTAAAAGTTTTTTTAAACTTCATAGTTGTTAAATTTTTCTCTTTCTAGAAATTGGAATTAATATTTTTTAGATAGAAAATAATTTCTATTATTGTGGAAATATCAGATAAAGTTTAAAAAACATTAAAATTAACAACTTTTACGAACATTATAAGAGGTTAATGTTATTTAGGAAAATTTAATTGAAATTATGTAGATTTTTAGTAGACACAAGGTTGGATTAAATATTTTTTACGAAGATAACATAACACCAGTTTTAATAGCTCAGTAAGTGTATGATCCTAATAATAAACTAAAATTTGCACTTTTATATAAAACTTTCCAACTGATATAATCTATATTTTTTGTGTGCTCATCGCATTTTTATATTATATAAAGCTATATACATGTCTTCGTTCATTACATAATAATGTTAAACTTATAAACGATAAATCGATTCTTTATGATCGAATTTTCATTGGTAATAATATAAAAAGATTATCTAAGTCTAAATATTTAAAAAAAAAAATATCTGAACCTGAACTAACCTGAACTAATATTTTTATTTTTTGATGGAGTTAATAAATGTTAAAAGGGATCTTTTTGTTTCCATTTTCCTTTTATTATACTTATAATATTGCTTTGTATTTCCTGTAATGAACTTTGTAATGGGTTGGGAATCGATAAATAAATTGACAAACAAACAGTTAACTTTTAAAAGCTTAATAAACCTTTTAACAATATATGAATTATTTATTCTATTTTTCTGCAAGTGATATTCAGGATTGACATATTGTACATTTGTATTAGATTAGTATTTTTTTAATACTTTCGTACTATTTTGATTTTTATAAAAGTGGAGGTGGTTACTTATCTTCTATAGAGAATATTTAAACCGAGGTTACAAGACGGATCTTCTTGAGCTATCATAGCTTGTGTTTAAATCGATCTGTAGCGACATATTGGCGTTAGTTTGTCGTCACAGTAACTTTCAAACACAAATTATTACGGTTTGTCACGGAAATTCGTCTTTTCACTTAATGCACGCTTACTCCACTGTATTGCATTGCACTAATCCAAGTGTGTCCTAAATGTAAAAGGCATGAAATTTGGTAGATTTTAATGAAGTATATTAAAAGAAAGATGTTATGGGATTCCTGGGGTCTAGATTTAGTTACTTTTTCTTTACTTCTTTTATGGTGATTAACATTTTTATTCCAAATTAACTATTTCGGGAAGATTACGGTGTACAGTTTTATTTTTTTGGGTTCCTTTTACATATTGTATGAGTTATTTCTTGTTGCTGATCCAGTATTATACTCTGTAGAAAAATTTATTTTTTAAATAATTTTACTTATGTTTTAGCTTATTTTTATTAACCTTTCATAGATTTTTTTTTAAATTTATTTTTCTTCTTAATATAGGGTTTGCTTCCTGGTATACTATACTTATTAATCGTAAATTTCAACAATTTCTCATACATAGACCGAGAAAACACAAACTTGTGACTAATTTTTTCAACAAATTAAATAATAAAAATGTGTTTTTTGATTATTTATGTAGATATAACAAAATTGCATGGCATATTGTAATGTTTTTTATAACCAATATTTGTAACTTAACACAAGTCGTAAAAGGAATCCTTAAGATCAACTTTTGCTTTATATTTCTGATGCAAGCAAGTTCTATAGACGTGGTACATCTTAGTACTCGTGCGCTTGTATAAAGTCGCTTCTAACTGTAAATATCTGAATATTTCTTTAAAACTCATCAAAAAAATAAACAACAATTTGCAGAAGACGATAGTGAACCTAGAGATGGAGCTTCGCATCTTCTTATATGGCAGGTTATTAACCATGAACCTGGGAATCCCATGGGGTAGGTTTGCATTAATTACCTAGAGTTTTTGCTTTAGACAAATTAGTTTTTTTTTTAGTTATTTAGTCGTGGAAAATTTATCGATGTGATTTTGGCAAAATATTTTTCTAAAAGTTCTAAGACACTATATAAATAATGGTGGAGCTCGATAGCAGCGATAATCAAAAATGCAGTTTAATTATTTATTTATTTATTTAATTAAACAACATACATTACAGAATGATACATTCTAAATGGTATAGCGGATATCATAATAAAAAAAACGAAAAATACATCATTTAAAATGGGGGAAAAAACGACAAAAAGGTATATTATTTAAAAAGCATAATGTGCTAATCCTTTTCAGAGTCCTTGAAAATATCACAGTCCATGTAGAACCGATTGTTGTTAACTATTAGTCTGTTCATGAAAGCGGGCTAGCCGTACTCGGTGCGATAACGACTTTCCTAGAAAGTTATTAACAACCTAGTTTGTTTTAATTGGAGTCGCACTCAGCAACATGTCGCAGTTAATTAGGCTATTAAATATTCTAAACGGAAACAAAAATATAGTTTCTCTTCTTCTGCTCTCAAGACTTATAAGCCCATATATCAATCTCGTCTCATAAGCTAGGCCGAGAGAGAGAGACGTTGATATTGAGGAAATTAGAAGAACACTTGTCAAAGAAATTATCCAGATCAGCTTGTAAGTGATTATTTTTATTTTTATTGTAAAATCTTAGATCATCGTGGTCGAAAACGACGTGAGAAGAGACGAAACAGGACGTGACGTGATTGTAGAAAAGAAGAAATATACAAGCCCTATATGAGACATTTCAGGAACACCAGACAGGACTTTGTGTCATCAGACAGTACATCGCACACCTCTACACGCTCACGTCAATTGCTAAGATAAGACTTGATCCAATTGGGATAATTTCCTGAAATTTTAATTTCAAACATCTTCCTGAGTAGCAATAGATGGTAAACACTGTCAAACGCCGTAGACAAATCAGTGTAAATTGAGTTGTCCTTGTTCAACGGATGTGATTATAAAATTATAAAATTCTGTTAAACGGTGAGGTTAGATTATCTTTAGATACTTTGTTCAACACTTACATGAAGTATTCTTTAAGAAATATAGAACGGAAGACTTTTTGGCATCAATCAAATGAGAAATCGTTGTTCATGATCTTATGTCATCATTCGACATTGTACCTACGATTGCCCAAGGATCTCTGCGTGATTTGCATATTAAAGATGCTGTCCTAGAGGAAAGTTAGAAAAGTACTTCTAAGATGACATGGTAATAAGTCAAAAAAATCACAAAAGGATAACAATTACCCTACCAAACATATCTAAGTTATTATCACGAAAGAAGACAAAACTTCTTGAAATTTAAGGATGTTCAATGGTATATGAAACCTATGAAACTTCGAAATTTGGTTATTTAGTGAAATTTGTATCTGGAAAATAACCTTGGAATTTTTTGCTATATTTTTTATCGAGGGTATTGGCTAAAAAACAACTCGCAAAATAGCCCCCGAGATAACACTGCTTGTTAAGTTTTGATCACCGGATGTCAATAACGAGGCCATTCCGGACCAATGGTTATAAGAACTTTTTCTGTTATTTGGGATGGTAAGTCTCCAGACGAGCGTTGGTGCAAGTTTTTTGATACACCCTGTATAAAATTAATCCTAAAAATATCAAAAGCAAAGCAGAATTGGTCGGTTAGAAGGTCTAATTTCCTTGACAACTAGATTCGGTTTAAAACTTAAACCTTCTTAAGTATTTCTAATTTTATAAATTTTTTCTAGAATTTTTGTACGATTAAAAAAATTTAATAATCAGTATCTCTAAACAGTCTAGTTCTATGGAAGTTATAACAGTATTTCGTGGAATGAACAACAAAAAGTTACTTTTTCCGAAAATCATTTTTAAAGATTTGCTTAAAACACATAACCTTAGAATTGGATTCATGCTTTGAACACCTCTAAATGGTTTAATGTATTAACACAGTCAGTTATATTTTATATTTTTTTGAAAACATACCATAAATTGACAGATATTTACTTAATCGAAATACTAAGAAATCTTTAATCCGAGTAAAATTAACTTTAACAGTCTAGTAATGGTGACTGTATGTACTTTAGATGTCAAAGTTAGAATAATATATTTTTAAAACGATTCTGGGTAGCTAAATCTAAAGGTAATGTGCTGATTATCAAGCGATAACTAAAATATTTTCAAAAATTTTCTTGTGGAAATTATCATTTTCACCTGATAATCTTAAAATGGAGATTAAAATTTCTATCACTTTGATTCCTGATCATGAACCGACACATCAAGGAAGGAATAATGGTGCAGTGTCCCTTATATCCTTTACAATTTGCCTATCAAGCAGGAAAATCCACAGACACGACGCTACATCGACAAGTCACAAGAGTCGAAAGCGCGCTGTCGACTGGACGATTCGCCTTAGGTACCTTTATCGATATCGAAAAGGCGTTTGACAACACATTTCATGATTCGATACATCACACTCTACGAAGACGAGGCTCTGAACCGATAGTAGTTGCATGGTTCAGAGCAATGTTAATAGTGTTACTGTTAAAGCACCGTCAAGAAGGGGTTGTCCACAGGGAGGAGTTCTATCGCCTTTGCTGTGGTGCCTTGTAGTGGACAGCTTGCTGAATGAACTAAATGAGGCTGATTTGTACACACTGGCCTATGCCAGCGATATGGTCATTTTGTGCCCTGGTCGCGATATCCGGGACCTAGGGGGACCAATGATGCGGGCCCTTCGGATTGCGGAGCGATGGTTCTTGGAATAAACCAAAACAAGGCCGAGGATGTACTCTTTACAAAAAAGAGAAAAAAGGGGTGACTCCCCACAATTGCATTGATGGGAAGGATCCTTAAATACAAGGGAATAGTTAAATACTTAGAAGTAATTCTGGGCTCACGACTGAACTGGAATGATCACATTGAGGCTCGAACCAAGAAGGCCATATATTCTTTCTGGGCTGAGCTGTGCTCCTGGAATAAGGTGTGTCAAGACCTAGCGCATGGCTCACTAGGGAGTTTCTCTCCTTAGAAAAGAAAGAGATGCGAATTCTGGTAGGACTGTTGACAGGACTTTGTCGCCTAAGGGGCCATCTTCAAAAGATTGGTGTCGCGGATAACCCGAAGTGCAGATGGTGTCTGGAGGAGGATGAAACTGTTGACTATGACCTCAGAGAGTTCGGAGATACAATTTTATTACTGGAAGCGCTGCTAACAAGTTCAATGAATGAGGCTGCTTGGATTCACAAAGGCGATCGGACTCGAATAATTTGCAGCTACTGTGGGATGTAAAAGGTCCAACGAGACCTAGGTCTCGTTATATTTAAAAAATCCTTTATTATTTTTACAACAATCACATAAATATTTCCATTACTTTTATAAAACTGTCTAAAGTGAGGGAAATAAAAAGCAAAACAAAACAGTGTCCATTAAAATTTGTCTTATTTCTTTATTGTGTAATTGATTCTAATGTATATGCTACATCTTTAGAGTAAATTATTATACTAAATTAATTATAAAATCTTTAAATACTGTTGAGATTACGAGCCATCTCAATATATATAAATAATTATTTGAGAGAAATTTTCAATAATCTTAAAGTATAAATTTACCACTTGCATAATTTTATATGCAGTAAAAACACTAAGAAATTTCAGACAACTTTAAGGTTTATAAATTTATATTTATTTTAATATATGAGAATTATTATCGAGCACGACAAAGTTCCAATATCTATGGCACCGAACATTCTAAGTAGTTAAAATAAGCCTAATCCTAGTCGTAGTCGCTAGGTGTATAAAAATAAAAAAAAAAGAAAATACTGGACGAACAGCACCATATAAACATCATACTTAATATTTATGTTAAAATAATTGTTACCATCTTTATTGCGTGAATATGGCATATCTTCATTAATACCGAGAAAATTTATACAACTTCTTTATCTTTACTTGTCATTTTCGCGCAGCATCGGCCCGCGTCGCTCGCCAGATTTCGATTAAGTTTTCCAAATGCCATTAGACCACACTAAATTGTTTCCTAAGTGAGTTCTAAATGCTGATCATTATACCGAATTGGGTTCTTAACTCAGTTAACATGCCTAACTATTGGGTAGTCTAATAGGCCCTTAAATAACTAAAACATTCATAATAAAACTTACAAGTCTAAAACATTTTTTACAGTTTAATAAAATTTTCCAAAAATCATTTTGGCGCAGTCTGGAAAAGATATTGTTCCCTCTAAAAAATCTGAAAAATTTTATGTCAGCAAAAAGTAAAATTTATCATAACAATTAAAATATATTGCCAAAAATATACCGATATATTTTTATAAATAATCATATATAGAAAACATCAAATAAGAAACTGAATAATTTCAAATTTTTCTTATAGTTTTTTTTTAAAGAATGATAAAAAAACTACAAAAAATGTGTGGATAACGTAAGGATAGCGTTCAATTAAATCCCATTAAAGTTTTTTTTCCAAAAAAGGTCTCACCCACTATTCTGAAGACTGTAATGACTGTAACGGATAGATTTATATGAGGCATTGTGCTCTAGAACAGCATGATTAAAATATATTGCCAAAAATATACCGATATATTTTTATAAATAATCAACACTCTTTACGTTTTTATATAATTTAGGTGACGAAATGGAGGATAGTATGGTCGGGGATGCAGCTACATACACCGATTTCCACAGTAACACTCGAGGAGAACTTAGTCACTTGATCGTTTGGCAAGTATCAACTAACTGATAATGTTACTCTTTTAAAAAGTAATCATTTTAGATGAGAAAATATGTGTAGAAACTAATAAAGGCCTTATTTCTATTAAAGAAGATAAAAGAGATAATTGACGGGTTCAGATTTTTTTCTGAATTATTTTTGGAAGAGCAGATGGGTCGTTGTGAATTAACGATTATTTTTGGTGTTTCAGGAAGCTTTTATGGTAATAAGGAAAAAATTCTAAAAAACAATATTAGAAAACGAAGTTGTGATCCCTTTTGATTTATTAAAAGTTTTTAATGATTTTAAATAATAGTGTATTTGGACATATGAAGACTTTTGAAGCTTTTACTGTAACGCAGCCAGAAATCAGTGAAGTCATATTTCAGCACGTATGTAACGCCCAAAAGTGCAATTTCTCCTTACATGACGTTATAACACTAATAAAAGTTATAGAAAATAAAAAAGTGCAGTAGTAGATCTCTATATCCGTAAATATTAACCTTTCATAGAAATAAAGCCCTGTTTAGGTTTGATTAGAAAAGTATTTTTAAATAAGCTATACAATTTTAAAATGACTAAAGATTTAGACAGTAACGAGTTTTTTTACGTCCCGATAGAATTTAGGCAAAATTTAATTTGAACTGAAAACATCAATTTTCTTTTTAATAAAAATTTGTGGTCCATTTCTTTGAAGACAAATTTAATAAAACGAATTCAAAATATGTGTGAAAATTCTATGGTGACGTTAATTTTCACTAATTCTCTTTTTTTTTCTGACGAAAGAACACCAAAGTATTT
Source organism: Diaprepes abbreviatus (assembly GCA_034092305.1). Classification (NCBI taxonomy): domain Eukaryota; kingdom Metazoa; phylum Arthropoda; class Insecta; order Coleoptera; family Curculionidae; genus Diaprepes; species Diaprepes abbreviatus. The sequence continues at coordinate 2,323,581 of JASJET010000018.1, read as the reverse complement.
TTAGAAATGAAACTTAATAAACATAGCCAAAAAGTAATGCTGTGAATTTTAACATCTATTGTTGTTTTTATCTGATGTGTGTTTGTATCTGTTCCCAAATGCATTACATTTTCTGTATAGTTACCAGATTCAATGATTTAATTATAAAGTCCACTGTTTGAGATGTACATTTAAATGCACCTAGAACAGTGCAAAATTCAAAATATTTCTTAAATATAAAGGTATTGTTTTTACATAAGGTCTTGCACCTTGGGTTATACAAAAAATAAATAAGAAAATTTAATTATTTCAAAATTTTACTTGGTTTTTTTTTTAAAGAATGGTATAAAAAAACTTTACAAAAAATGTGTGGATATAAGCTCATCATTAGATCCTCTATAGCGTTTAATTAAATCCGATTTCGAGATTTTTTTCAAAATAAAGGTCTTCATTCACTAGACCAGACCGTGACATGAACAATGCGATACTGAAATATTCTTTCGCTAGATTTTAATGAGGCATTGTAGTCTGGTTCATAACGGAGACCTTAAAAAGTAGGAAATTTAATCTAGTCTCAGAGTTCAACGAATAATTTAAAAGTAGTGTCATAATAGGGCGCACATAATATTTTAATAGTTGCAACTTAAACGATATGTTAGTATAAATTCGATTTTATGAAAGAAATGTGCTCCGTTTTTAGATAGTGAAAATAAAATCTTTTTCTACCATTCTTAAGAATGTTTGACTTTTAATTAATTTAGATTAATATTTATTTTACTTTATTATATTGTGAAGAATCTATAACTATTTAAGTTTTGGCAACATTTTTTGGATTTTATAATTTTGAAATATAAATTTACATTTTTTTGTTTTATTGCTGAACATAATTATAATTTTGTGATATATTCTAGAATAATTATTCAATATATGCTGGCATTTTATTTACAGAAGGAAATTACAAATTGTATTCAATAGCTTTCTTTTAATTCAAGTTTGCAAGTGCGTTATTTTTTGCTAAATTTGCTGTTTATATAATTGGGTTAGTGAGAAAAAAATATAATAAAAATCAAGAATGCAGTTCCAAACTACCCAGCGATATTTCTAAATTTGAATTGAAGCAAAGCTAATTCAAAATATGCAGAATGTTCTATTTTTATTTTGTCAACCTTTATGTTGAAGACCGAAGGATTCTGATTGAAGTTTTTATTGGATACAACAGTTCCTACTACCGGTTGAAATGTTGTTGTCCCATAGAAACTTCAGTTAGGACTGTTTATTACATGAATTACTGAATAATATTTTACTTACGTTTAGTCTAGAATATTCTCTAATGACTATAATCAAATGCTCTTATTGTAAGTGCACTAGGCTATTTATTATTAATAATTGATATACGAGGTAACAGAGATACATAAAAAATAGAACTATCTGTATATATACTCTATGATTTAAAACTAGGTTGTAGACAGTAGGTAATCAAATTTATTTGGATACTTTTTACAAATTTAGAATGTTTTTAGCAGCTTTTATCTGACTAAAAGAATAAAAATTTAGTTTTTACTGAGTAGATTATAAAATTTAACACCAAGAATTTTACTAAATGAATTTTAAATAGCTATGTAAATTTTTGTTGATCATTCATGTATATTGTTTTATGTACTGTGTACTGTAATTGTATATCTTATAAAATAATATTTATTTGTATATCTAGACGAGTGCTTTGCTGTACTTTATTTATGTTAATGTGCTTATATTTATGTTAAATAAAAATGTATGATAAAGAACCTTAAGTATTTAAATTTTTTAGTAGAGAGCCTGGGAAGTAATAATTTTACAAAATATACTTAACCTAAAAGATTTATTACAAAACGGTACATTTGTATTTATTTATATATATATAAAAAAAAAACCAGTCGGTATTAACAAATATTAAATAAGTCATTTTTGAGGTTTTCTATAAATCAAAATTAAAGTCCTATGATTCTTTTGAAACCATATGTCGAACCAAATTATTGATAAATTTGTCAATTTTTCTAATATCCTGAGCAACTTCTGTCTTGAACTGAAGGCACTAAAACAATAAGTTAATTAATAAGTGAGAAATATGTTTTGATCGAAACATATTTATTGATTATGTAAATTAAGTGTTTATTCATTATTACGATTCTTTGGGGGGAGAAATATGTTTTGATAGAAACATATTTATTGATTATGTAAATTAAGTGTTTATTCATTACTACGATCCTTTGAAAGTAAAAATTTCGTTTCCATACTTTTACTTCTTTAAAAATGGTCATAGGGCTGACAAAAGACATTTTACATGCTTACCACTTTATTATCGGTCATTTTCAAAATTAGTTGGCTTTTTGAATGTACATATTTCATAGTATATCGCACTTTGGAGGGTTCTTGGAGGTACAGTTTTTCCGCAGCTTTCTCGAATTCTTCCCATGATTTTAAAAAAGTCATATTTTCCACAAAATTCTCTTTCCTAAACAATTTGCTACATTGAGGTTATAAATTTTGACGGACACGTCACGCAACGTCAACAATAGGGAAATTTGTACGATATTCATTTTAATAACCAAGGGGCTTTTGAAAATCTTGGTATATTTCAATTTAGCATCAACCAAGGGGCTTTTGAAAAGCTTTGTATATTTTAATTTGGCAACAATGGATTAATTTGCTTTGTTTAAGTTCCATGTTTTTTTTTTAGCCTTTTCATCGACTAAATAATCACAGATCGTGTACTTTTCGTTCTCTATTCTTTTGGATTATTTTTTATTTTAATATGAAAATCGGGAGATTTTAAATAAAAAAAATTCAACGTATTAAAATCAATGCGATTATCGTAATTTTATTAGAATCTGCAACTGTCCCGTGCATAGTATCAATAGACATCACAGTTTAAAAAATGGCGATTCATATACAAAGCGGGAAAAATAATCTTGATTGTAATTTTAAAAATAGTAAAATACAAAGCGTTCCATTTAAAATTCATGCTGACTGTGATGCTCCAGTTTCTACATATTTTGAGCCCTATGTTAAAACAACTGAAAATGGTGGTAAGTAAAATAATAACCTAAAATTTTACTGGACTTAAATATTTAAATTCTCAATTCTGGCGAATTGCCTTGTAGCAAAGCCATCAAAACGAAGAAAGAAAAAAAATTCTCAATTCTCTCTAACGCTCTTATTTCATATGATACTGCTTACCCAAGCAATTGTTTTTTTTTTTACACACCATACACCAATTTGAGTGCATATAATTTTATTTATTTTTAGTATTAACTGGTTCCTTCAGAGGCTACCCGTTAAAAGGTAAAAAAGTTGATATTCCAGAAGGATATTTAGGAGTAGTATTACATGAAAGTATAAGACCTACCAGAGAAAAAGATGAAAGAAAATTTTATGTAGTGAATAAATTTAAAGATATTGTTTTTTGGAACTGGGATAAAATTCCAAGTAAAAATGATGCATTTTTAAAGGCCCTAGACTGGATAGATATATCTGAAGCAGTAAGTAGCTTTCATTATTAAAATGGTGGGTTGAAAAGTAAAAGTCAGGTTCCATGCCTAACCATTAAACACCCATATTTATTAAAAATGTTCTAGATTTAGACATTGTCGAGTTATCATAAAAAATTATATAGAAATGTTTCTAAATAAAAAATTTGATTACAGTTGAACTTCTGTAAGTTATTTTAGTTCAGGTTCCAGAAAATTTTTAAATTGCAAGAAATATTTTTAATATTTTTCTATAAAAACTCAATATTTAGTCCTTTAGGAATCGATCTGATCGTCAGCATCTTACATTATCTATTAAAATTACATTTGTGTAATATTATAGAATAATTTTTATTTTGAATGCTTCATTTCTTGATATAAACTTAACACAACCATACCATATAACTTTTTTAACATTACATTTTTTCCAGAATCAAATTTAATAGTGGATTCACAAAAGAAATTTATAAAATATAAAGTTCTTTTCCAATCATATTAAATATTTTTGGGCGCCAAGTGTTAGAAACCATCTAGTATTGAAAAACAATTCAGCTTCTTCTGTTACATTTGTACTTGTATGCCTTCACAACATAATTTTTTTATAAATTAAAGCAAAAATAAATTTAAAGTTTTTCTCTCTTCAGTTTATGCACATTTGATCTTTTTAGAACTTTTGTAAATAACAGAAGAACCAATGTATTTCTTCTAGATATATTTCCCATGAAACTCAGTTAAATTAAAAAAAAACAAAGCTTTTTTTTATTAATTTTTCACAATATATATGTAAAAAACTTTAATTTGGTTACGTTAACCCGCTTTAGAAGACGGTGTAGTGTATTATTCCTCTATCAAATAGGGTTCCATGATTTGGAAAATTTGTGAGATTTTTGTGAATATCTGACTATTATTATAGTCAAAATATCAGTTTTTTACCTTCCTTAAAAGCCTAAATATCTGCCTGGCCTCCTAGAACACTAGAGATTGTCTTCATTTTCAAATTTCACTAAAATTAGCTGGAAGGAATATCTTATCTTTTGATTGAATTTGATATAACATAACATCTAGTTGTTATATCAAAGATATGGCAAAAAAATCTGTTTCTGAGGGGAAATTTTAAGGGTTCATTTTAATTTGATAACTTGTATATATAGTTTTATTAAAATCAGTGTCAGTTAGTTGGTTGTATTATTTATGATACTGCGTCAATCTTTTTTCAGTTAATTATTATTTTGGTTATTTATGTAAATTGTTGTAAAATGGGTTTTCCATTTGTAATAAGATAAATAAATATAACATAACTGGTCAGTTAGAAGATCTAACTTTAATGGCAACTAGATTGGGTCTGTCTTAAACCTTCTTAGTGAATCTGACTGGTTGTGTTTAAAATTCACCGAACACCCCAAACTTGCCAAGGGATCCTCTCAGGAAGTAAAAATATCATATATAAACTTTTTCCATTCATCTTGCCCATTGCAACCCATATTCGAATACTTCACTGCCTTGGCCCTCACTTATGGATGAATTTAATATATACCCACCCACTTATGGTTTAGTTTGTCAGAATTTTCACTTATCTTTTATTACTTCGTCTTAATTTCATATGCAAATTTAGGCTAATCTATATTTATTTATCCTTTAATTTTATGTATAAGTTCATGACACTAGTATTTAATTGTGTTTTAGCTCCACAGTCCGATTGTAGAAGAATAAATACTCTAGATATCCAAATATTAAGAATAAGTGCCTTACTGGTTAAGTTTTTCTAATGTAAGTGTGTAATAAAACTACTTTCCTTTTTGTTAAAAATATTTAAATCATAATAAATACATATTTTAATTTACATGTTTTTAAATAGACTAGACTGAGATACACCTATTATCTATTGATATAGAGTAAGAACAAAAATGAACACAACATAAAAATTATTGGTATTTAAATATTATTTTTACAACACTATTAGTATTAAAAAAATAATACTACTTACACCCTTAAATATGGAATAAAAAATATCACATAATAAAAATAAGTTTAATAGAGACCAGTTGTATAAGTAACTTTTGTTTTAACAGCAAACGACAGTTCCTTATTGGTTAGAAAAACCAATCTTCAATTTGGAGTTTATGAGTCACATATACAACAGGCTTAAAGAAGACTAGTTGAACTGTTTAGATATGGAAAGGTTAAATATAGCATATGTTTTAACATCTATTACTTATTGGGATTATTTTCTTTGTTTGCATGGACGTTCAGCAAGCAAGGGGTATAATTTGAGCTTATGTTTGTAGACATACACAGATAGTTTTTTGCTTAGGGATATTTTTGGACGTGCATCAATAAATAAAAAAAAAATATACAACCAAACTTTCCTACATATCCTAAATGTTATGTACAGTTAATATATAAAAATGTAAAACATAAATGCTCTTCTCTAAAAATTACATTTAAATACACTGGGAGACATTGTTTTGATCATTTAAAGTAAATTATAGATTAAGAATGAAAAAAGAAGTAGGAGCCAAAAATTTCATTATTTAATATACAAAGGTAAACACCAAGTATTATTAATACACTTTTCAGCCGAGTTTGAAAATGACTGCTTTAATAACTAAGCTACCAGGGCCTGAACAAAAATTTTAATTTTAGCATTTACCCCTTCTTCATTTTTATCTAACTAGTGTCGAGATTAAATAGAAAATATTTCACATTTAGTACAAACAAAAGATTCTTTTCATTATATAAAAATCAAAAGCAAAGTGCCGATAATAACATTCTAATAATCAATATTGAGTTCATTTTAAGTAATAGTATTTTTTGCTACCCAGTGCCATGGATGGATTAATTATAACTTAATATGAAGGTTTCTACTTGCTAAAACCAATGAGCTTAATAATGTCTTAAAATATTTCAATTGTGAGATCATAAAATACCACAAATATTGTTGAACTACAGTCAAGCTGCGACAGAAAAGATTTTTTGAAAATGTGCTTTTATTAAAGTAAATATTGTATTGGAGTTCTATAAGATATCACATTTATATGGATGATAAATTTAAGCTGGCTTTGGTCACATCAATAGGGTTTGTTAAGTTTATATTTTTCTATAAATAGCTATATATACAGAATAACTTGACTTGTTTCTTTTAAATCTTAAACATATTAAGACTGAATGCTGCTGGTATTTGTAATAGTATCTCCATCCATCATATGACTCGCCATTCTTGCTCTTTTGACATTTTCTTGTTTAATAAACATCAATAATCTATCTATCAAAAATTTCTTATCATGTCCTTCTAGGACTAGCTGATTTTTCAGTACTGTGACCATATGTCTATTGGCTGCATTTACAGCTGTGTAATAGTACAATAGTAATATTAGTACTATAAAAACGGGTATTGCAAAGCCTGCTGTCGTTAGAAATGCTGCTATACTTTGAATCCATTGGGGGCCATCTAAAAATGTCTTTTCTACAAGGGACCATATTGAAGAAAGACTTTTGAAAGGACCACACGAGCGACTGGGCTCCAGTTCTGATATTGTAAAAGCCAGGGGAAGGAGTGCTACTAGATAGGATACAAGCAGGACTACCATAAACATAGAATTTGATCTGGAAGCTCTATAAACTGTAGCACTAGGCTTGCAATTTATTAAACAAGCAAATTTTTTAACATAAAATAAAATGAAAAATACAATAGAAGAAATAATGCATAGAAGAGGAGCCAAAAAATATACCAATCCAGCACAAAGTTTGCGTGTAAACAACGTCTAAAACATGTTTGGGTAAATCAAAACTTTGTTCACCAATAAATTTGATAAACTTATTTTCTATATGATTGGCAAGAAAGGCTCTGAAAAAATTCACTATAAAAGTAATACCTAACTGTATTGCAAAGTCAGTAAGCAATAATTTGTAAATTTGTTGCCCAACAAACGTTTCCCAACAGATTGGTCTATTACAACCGCTTACAGTGCAAGCACCATCTTCTGTTTTATTATCACACTGAATTTTACTGTACATAGAAACATAAAACACTAAAAGTGAAGCTAACCTAAGAAACACTGTGCGTATGAGGGCCATTCTGATTTGCACCATTGGACTGTAATTTTCATATGTAATTAGAAATTGAAAAATAAATGGCACAAACATGTTGAGCGCTACTATACACATAGAAGGTAGAAATTCATATAATAGCTGCTGAAGTTTGGTTTCTGTGTCTGTTACTGTGATATCATCGAGTTTCTTGGTGGCAAAATCAAAAACAAAATAAATAGCACCTCCACATAGCATTAGTATGGCTAATACGGTTGAATTGACAAGAAAGCGTAAGAAAAAAATTCTCCATTTCTCTTGCCTCGTTCGGCTTTGCCTTTCTTCCTCCAATCTTTCATTTAGTAAAAGCGTTTTGATCTCACTAAATATACCTTTGTGCTTAATTTTAGCGCTTTTTTCATTGTGTATACAAAAGTCCCAACCAGCGAAAATAAGGTTAGAATATTGATAAAATTGTCCTTCCCCCTCAACAAGGCGTTCCCGAAAACCCTTAGCTCCTGTTCTGACTATAGCTATTAGAGATATAAGGAAGTATATTATGTTTGCCAAGATATATGCTAATGGTATATTAAAATACATATTTGTTCCATTTATTTTGTACTCCAGTATTTGGTCTGGATAGTACCCATAAAAAAGAGCAGTTCTTTCTAGTTGACCTGTACCCTGAACAATTCCTAAAATTAAGTTTGATTCGTTTATGCTACAATAATACTGATTGAAACATATTTCGCTTGAATTTGTGCAATTAAAATTTCTGTCTTCCAACAGCCATGTTGGTAGAGCAATTAACAACAAAACCATTAAAAAAATAAATATGTTGAGGAAAAATAGCCATTTTAGAAAACGAAAAAATGCCACCACTCCGGTACCAAAGTGACCTTCAATATGTTTAAGATCTTTCCTCCACAGTTCCATCTTATGATATGATTCTACAAGTCGTGATCTGAATTGATGCCATGCTTTCCGACGTTTCCACTTAAATTGTTCAAAACCTTGTAGTCTTAAGTGTTGTTCACTCTGTAACAATTAATAATTATTTCTATACAAGGTCTTTCTACATATATTGAAAAGATGGTAAAGGATAAAGTTATTGATTTTTCTGCATTAAAAAGAGTCAAGAAATAGACAGATTGTATATTTCAGTGTATACTATATTATTATTATCGGCCAGGCGCTTTCGGTCTAACTTACACCATCCTCAGGGCTCAGACCTCGTCAAAGGACACACCCTAACCCTACCATTTAGAGAACAGTCTCCAACGCCAGCGTAGCTTCCACACAGAACAAGTCACATATACAATTAAAAGTCTGTCCCAAATTAAAATTAAAACATTCAAAACAAAGTATACATTAACATTATTAAAATAATAAACCTTTACAGTAAAGGTTACACAATACACAATCTGTCTATTTCTTGATTTCTTCGGTGTACAACCTGTTAATAACTTATAACTTGTTAAAAAGGGTCGGCAATAAACTATGCTAATCATATCTTATGAAAAAATTTACAACTGTATGTAAGTGGAAAAATTTGTTTAAGTCCCATACAGACATGTATCAGAACACAATACTGGTTCAAGGTGTAACAGAACATAATTGCTTATTAGCGCGTAACATTGTTCCGTCCCATCAGCTCATGTATTCTTCCTAGTTGGATGAACATGGTGACCGCTGGTCTAGATATGCAAACATGTAATGGATGTGATGCTGTGATATGATGTTCTCTTGCGGAGTGACATCCAGACATACACAATAAAATTTTGTTTGTGTTCTGTTCATGTTTGTAGGTTCCTTAATACATGAATTTTTAATTATGTTAATAGAATCGTTAGCAGAAGGTTTACTAAACCTTTTATGAATAAGTTCATAGAAAAAATAATTAAAATTGTTTAGATCTGTAATTTTTTTATTGTTAATATGTTTGAAGTTTAAAACAAGGGTGATAACTTTCACTTTTATCATTTTCAATTCAGTACAGATAAAAGTAAATCCCCATTATTAAGATAATGGAATAATAACAAACAATATGAAATTATTAATCGGTACTTAATGCTATATAGATTAAAATTCTATTTTTTTTTCCTTAAAAGTATTAGTCATAGAAATCTTAAGATTAAATAAACTAATAATAAGAAAATTTTGTTTATTAACTGAACTTTCATAAATTCTGGTCTAGTTTAGCACTTCCCAAATCAATAGCAAAATAATAAATGCTGTTTATATATCAATTCTTACCATAATTTTGGCCTTTTCTTCTCTTTTTCGGGCCATGGGAATAGGCATAGCTTTAATTAACATTATTTCCTCCCAAGCAGTTTGTTCATTAGAGCTAAGAAAAATTAAAATATTATTATGTATTTATATTTTATATCTCCCTTTATTCATAACTATCAACCCTCAAATAATTTTGTTTTTAAAAATATAATATGACTTTAATTCCTGAAATATTTATGAAACGAAAATCTTGACAAGATTATAAATATTGACTTGTTAGTATTATCATTATACCTCATTTCTGAAAGGTCAGGAAGCATTGAAACCTGTACTTCTCCTCCTATTGTGGAAGCCCTACGAGTCACTGTAGAATCCCTTCTAGATCTACTTGCAGTAAGTCTACGTACTGTCCCTTTATTTATTCTGGTATCATTTGTTCTTAGTCTAATAGTTGCAGCAACTAAAAAAGATAAATTACAAAGTTAGTATATGAAATCAGTACTAAAAGTAATGCAGTAAAAGTATAAAAAGTCAAGATTTTTCCAAAAAACTACTACACTTGCCTGCCCTAGTTTGTTTACTAGGTAATAAAGTAGCAAGCCTTTTTGGGTCTTTCCATAGCACTTCCATATCACCATCTCCGGGGTAACTTTCTTGATAAAACTCAGATCCAGCCTCCTCCCAGCCCTGAGACCGGGTGTTTTTTTTCTTTTTCTCCCCACCGGACATTCTACTACAGGAAGTGAACGGTCTAACTACAAATAACAGATGCGCTTAAAATAAACAGATTAGATAAATAAAAAGTACAATACCTTGTTAATTACATGGTGTTAAGATATCGTTTAACTGATAAGGTGATGATACAATCGCATTTTTACTTAATTTAATTACTTTCGCAGTAAAAAATTTCAAGGAGCAGCAAACTGTCAATAACACTGTTGACAGAAAGATAAAGGCAACAACATAACTATTCTGTTTTTTTAGGAAAATTTGGATGATGTGTCTCTCTCTACCAGTTAGCCAATTCGGTAACCCAATAGGTTCTAAACTATGTTACTGCTCTCTGATCTTCGAACCATATACTCTTATAATTTATATGGACATGCATCGAGCATACACTATGGAGTTAATATGCGATGGTCTCTGTGCGTTACGCAGTAAAGAGAGAAAGAAATATAGGATCTATGCCATCTCTCTCACTCCGAACAATCGCGATCAAGGAAGTTGAAAGGAGAAATCTAACTTCTTTGATCACGATTCGGCGCAAGGGAGATAGCTTAATCCCCATATTCGCTCTCTCTCCGTTTGCCTTGTTACGAATTACTTCCAACCTCAGGGTAGCTATTCTCGTTCTTGAGAGAACGATCATCTTGATGGAAAGTGGGCGTGGTTCTCACGAAAAAGTATGAAACTGTATTCTCGTGATTTTAAGCGATGGTCATATCCATCAAATCTTGAGAGAACTTGTTCTACTAGTCCGAACCAAGAGAACGGCGAGATTTTGAGAGAACGATACTGTCATTCCCGTCATTATGCGGTATTTTTAGGTTATAAAAGTTCAAGAAAATTCATGATTGTTTTGAAAATATTGTAAATTTTATAAAATATTTTTGCTCGCAAATATACATATATAAAATGGGTTTTGAGGAAGTAATTTTGAACCACGATGGACCAAAGGATGTCAGATTAGCGAAAAAACAAGTGGCAAGTTAAAATCGTCGATTTGGAGATTTAAATGATTCAGAATTCACGAAGCTGTTTAGGTAAGTATCTATTATATAAATATTTGTGGAACTTGGCGGACTCTACTTCATTTAATTTATTTTACTGGCTTGGTAAAGATCAAAGAAGATATCTTGTACTAAAAATAACCCAATTTATAGAATTCTCAGGGCTTGAAAGGAGGCAACATCATCTTTGCCAGAAGTCATGGTAATATTTTGTAACTATAAAGTTAGCATATGCAAGAGTAGCAAGTCATTAATGATTTTTTTACTTGGTTGGATTATACATATTTGTAATTTATTACCTGCTATAGTTACTCTTAAAAAATTTGGAGTATATTAAGCTAATATTAATTTTTCTTTTTAGATTTAGGTACCCATATTAATATAATTTTATTAAAATATAAATATTTGTAGGTTCTTGGATTTTTTGTGACTAGCAGCTACCATAAAATAACTGGGTTGAATATTTTTCTGGAGTGAGTCGCCCAAGTGTCAGTTGGAGTATTGTAGAAGAAAAACCCCGATGCTTTAAATAGAGACGATGCTATTTCAGAGTGGATCTAATTGCTACAAAATTTAAATGAATTATGAGCTTGTCCAATTGGGTAATTTTCTATTAAATTGTAAATTATATCAGCTAGCAGTAATATGTATTTTGTAAACTTAAAATTTAAATGTAATTTGTTTTTTTAAAAAAGAATTAAAACTGATGTTAAATAGGTAATATGTTTTTGGTTTTATACTAAACATAATTGACAGCACTCATGTTGCAATTACAAGATCAGTAACAGATGACCTAGAATTTGCGATGAGACTTTATAAATCATGAATATAAATGCTAAATTTCTTAGTAGTACCCATGATTCTTATATTTGGAATGAATCTAACATTTCCAATATAATGGAAATGATCTATAGAAGAAACCCAGATTCATTTTTCCTCATTGGAGATTCGAGTAAATTAATTGTACAGTAAACTGATAATTTGTTATTAATTTAGAATATGTTTAAATATAATAAGAAAAGTGAACCAAGTTTAATTTTTTCAGGATTTCTTTTAAGGTCATGGCCTTTGGAAGATATTTCATAACTGGGAACACCAGAGGAAAGATATAATAGATATATATTCATTATGGAGTACCGTTGAAAGATGTGGTGTCGTAAAGAATAAATTTAGATGTTTTTCAAAAGATAGATAGATAATAATTTTTTAATATGGGAATATATATATTTCAAGTATGCAGAATGTATTTTATTGATGAAATAAATTTTTACACATTTCATTTTTTTTTTTTACTTTGTATATTCATTCCCTGATATTTATGGGGAGTATAAAAAAATAGCTTTTTACAAAAATAAGGGAAATCTTTCTTTTCCCAACCTAGTAGAAAATAAACTAAATTTGTATTTTAGGAAATGAAAATATTAATTTTATTTCGCATGATATCCTTTACATCTTTGTAGGTGATACTAATTTCACGCAAAACGGCTATTTTGCCACTAAAATATTTCGATTTCTTTTTTTACATATTTATTTTTTTCTCTATAAAACTCCCTTTCTAATTCTTTTCTCTCATTAAGAATATTAAATAGGTTAAAAATATTAATTATTATATTCATTTTAAATTCGAACATTTACTTGCTAAGTAGGGTTATGTCCATGTTCACATTCTTTTTTAGGGTTAAATGCACAATTTATATGGTTACATACACCATTGACGCTTGGCAACATAGCTTACTAGATTTTGTTTCCGATCTCCCATCACATCCTACGAGAATACGGTAATACACGATCGAGAGAATAACCGTAGGATGGGATTGTCCCTATTCTCTTAAGAGAATGATCACTTCCTATGAAGAACCAGAATAGCTACCCAGTAGTGAATGCAATTTAGGAAGTTTTTTTTTTTTTTAACTATTCGTTTATATCGTTTATATGGCCGATGTGACTGAGGCAATTTAGTCAGCTTACAAGCTGTCTCTAGTAGTGTAAGTTCAAAGTTCTGATCTCACCAAGGAAGTTCAACTTCCTTGGATTTGACGTGCCACGTTACTGGCTGCAATGATGCCAAGAGCTCATATATTTTGAAGTATTAATGTATTCCTTTTTTACATTCAAAGATAATTTATTTAAAAATGATAGTGAACATTTTCAGAAAGTGTTATTATTAAATAAAATCTATCTTTATTACTTATTGATTTCCCCACGATGTCAAAACTCGATGAAAGACACGTGCCCCAAATAAAAATTTGAAGTTGCGGCAACGTCATAAAGTTTACAAACACGACGTTGACGTTCAGACATTTGAGAAATGAAATAAACACGTAAATTTAATTTTTTTAAAAGATCGGAAAGAATTAAAACGTAAAAATGGTTTTGGCAGATTTAGGGCGTAAGATTACCTCTGCCTTGCATGGTTTGAGCAAGGCAACCATCATCAATGAAGAGGTAAGTTGGTCCAGATGTTTTTAGGTTAGGAATTTTCATTGTGATTTTCTAAAATTTATAATTTGTGTCCATAAAATACCACGTAAAGAGCCAAGATTTCCTTACTAATTCTATTTTCTTCTTCTATCGTCAACCTTTGAAATATATTTTTAGGTTCTCAATGGCATGCTCAAAGAAATATGTGCAGCCCTTTTGGAGGCTGACGTTAACATTAAAATGGTCAAACAACTAAGAGAAAATGTGAGAGCTGTAATAGATTTTGATGAAATGGCCGGAGGCCTTAATAAAAGGCGTATGATACAAAGCGCTGTTTTTAAAGAACTCGTAAAGGTAAGGTAGTACCCCGTACAACTTTTTCTAAACCAGATTGTATTATATATAATTTTACTTTCAGCTTGTAGACCCTGGTGTTAAACCATTTCAACCTGTAAAAGGAAAGCCCAATATAATAATGTTTGTTGGTTTGCAAGGTTCAGGTAAAACAACAACTTGTACGAAGTTAGCCTACCATTATCAAAAGAAAAATTGGAAATCAGCATTAGTTTGTGCTGATACTTTCCGTGCTGGTGCTTATGATCAAGTCAAACAGAATTGTACTAAAGCTAGAATACCATTTTATGGAAGGTAATAGTTAATAAAGGTTAATTATGATTTTTACGATTTCTGCACTCTTTTTTTATTTTAGTTATACTGAAGTAGACCCTGTAGTTATAGCACAAGATGGTGTAGAAATGTTTAAAAAGGAAGGTTTTGAAATTATCATTGTTGATACAAGCGGTAGGCATAAACAAGAAGACTCACTATTTGAAGAAATGTTGCAAGTTTCCAATGCAGTGGTAAGTATTCCATATCTGATCCATTCAAATAATATCAAAACTAAGAGTGATAAATAGTAACATAAGTGATGCTATTTTTGTGTTTTGATTAATAGTATTAATACTAAGTGAATTTGTATTTCAGAAACCTGACAATATAGTGTTCGTTATGGATGCAACGATTGGTCAAGCCTGTGAAGCACAAGCAAGGGCTTTTAAAGAAAAAGTAGATGTAGGATCTGTTATAATTACAAAATTGGATGGTCATGCCAAGGGTGGTGGTGCTCTTAGCGCGTAAGTAAAAAAAAAATTATGGTTTTCAATTTATTTAAAAAATATTTTTTCAGTGTTGCAGCAACAAATAGTCCAGTTATATTCATAGGTGTGGGTGAACACATAGATGACTTAGAACCATTCAAAACAAAACCATTTGTTAGCAAACTACTCGGAATGGGTGATATAGAAGGGCTCATTGATAAAGTTAATGAATTGAAATTGGAAGATAATGAAGAGTTACTAGAAAAAATTAAACACGGACAATTTACCCTTAGAGATATGTATGAACAGTTTCAAAATATAATGAAAATGGGGCCTTTCTCACAAATAATGGTAAACATTGTTTGGTATCATGTAAGGAAGTTTAAAAATTTGGTCATTTTTTTTTAGGGCATGATTCCAGGTTTTAGTCAAGATTTTATGTCAAAAGGAAGCGAACAAGAATCTATGGCTAGGTATGCATTGTTACTTTATATACAACACTTTTTAGTTCTTGAAAATACTGTACTTGAATTTACTACAAAGATTGGTAGGGTTTGAAATACCTTCTAGCCCTGCTTGAAAATAGTTATGTATTTTTATATGTAATAATTGTAAATCACTTAAAAAAATAAAATAATTGAAGCTGTATAATCTCACTTTTGGAGAGGATTTTCAACTTTTTACCTGTAACAGTTTGCTAAGAATTGTTGTATTATGTATACAATAGTATTCATACAATCCTATTTTCAGGTTAAAAAAACTTATGACTATTATGGATAGTATGAACGATGGTGAATTAGATAGCCGAGATGGGGCTAAACTCTTTTCCAAGCAGCAAGCAAGGGTAACAAGGGTTGCTCAAGGTTCTGGTGTTACAGGTAATGTGATCACAAAATTAAACATCACCTCTATATTGCCTTAACTTAAAATTTGGTTGAAGAATAATGCAAATTTTTTTCAGAACGTGAAGTAAAAGAGCTTATAACCCAATACACGAAATTCGCAGGAGTTGTTAAAAAGATGGGAGGTATTAAAGGTCTTTTTAAGGGAGGAGATATGGCCAAAAATGTTAATCAGACTCAAATGGCAAAACTTAACCAACAGATGGCTCGTATGATGGACCCAAGGGTATTGCACCAAATGGGAGGGATGAGTGGGCTACAAAATATGATGAGACAGTTGCAGTCAGGAGCAGCAGGTGGATTAGGGGGTTTAGGAAATTTAATGGGAGGTTTTGGAAAATAAATTGATTAAAATTCATGGGATATAAAGACTTTTTTCAGACGGCCACAAAAACCTACTTTTTACTTGTATTTATAATTGTTTTGGTTTGTTTTTAACATCATTCACGTTCTTCCTTTAAAGTTAATATATTTAAATTTCTATCAGTGCTGTTACATGATTCATTTCTTTTTTTTTTACAACTGAAATTACAGATTTTATTAGGTCAAATTAGAATTTGTATTTATGTTTTTTGTTTTCACATTATAAAAATAGTTTTTATAAAACGTTATATTTTTATTATTCCTCCTTATTCCATAGACCTGTTTGTTGACTAATAGTCATTTGTACTCTAACATTTTAAGCCTAGATTAACTGAATTGCTTTGCTAAGTTGAGAATGAAATTTTCTTACTTCAGTTTAAGAAGACAAGAATTTATCTCTTTAATATTGATGAGGAAGTGAGAAGTCTGGAATAGTGTACAAGGAAAACGTGCAGCTCAAGGATAATTTTAGAGTTTGCACTTTTAATAAAAAGAGGTCTTACAATCTGAAATTAAATGATAAATTTAGCAATTTTTGATTGCTCTTTTGACCTTGTATCAATACATAACCAGTATCAAAGCACATCTTGTCTTGCCTGCAATTTGACGATGGGTATTAGTGTCTCACAACTGTGCAACAAATTTGTGGCATTTATGGAAATCGTGTTGTAATAGTGGACCTTCAAATTTACTAGAACAATTTGAGCTTACAAAAGCATATGTGCGCATCATTTTTTTTCCATTCAGTATACACTAGCTTATCAAAAAAATTAACAAAGTCAATTTTGTCTTTTGTCAGTTTTATGCTGAAGTAATTTTGCAGAAGTCACGATAAATTAATTTGCTAGGCATTCTTTGGCCATTTTTACTACTATACTCTTATACTGAGCAATTATATTAAGATAGCTGTATGTAGACGAGCCTAACTTAATTTCATTCTCATCGGGAACACAAAATGAAAAAGATACTGAAAAATTTAAATCCTTTCATGGACGCTGCTACACAACAAAAGTGGTTTTTGTGAGACAATAAATAACAGAACAACCAATCCTTTTGTACTAGCATTAAAATAACTATAAAATCTTGGTTATATAAATTGTAAAAAATAAATACCCTGTCAGGTATATTTTTATTGTTTATGTTAACTTTTATAATCACGTGGATAATGCGTTATATTTATTATATTCTTTTGAGTAATTACCAATTGATCAAAGTGAAACTGATAACTTCATGTTCTTTTGAATGTGTATTTACTTGTCATTGGGTCGAAGTGATCATGATTACTTCAAGTGATAGAAGTGAAACTGATAATAACTCAAAAGAATAGCCTTGACAAAAAACTATGCTACGTTCAATGTTACCAACTCTACCGTTTTAATGATAGATCTATCGTTTTTCAATGAGCCCTACCATTTTACCGGTTTTCATAAGGACTACCGTTTTTTCACCAACAGTTTGGGTTATAATTTATTACATATGTATTTAAAATAATTATAAGAAAACCTTATTATTGCATAATATTATTATTAATCTAAACGATTTCATGCTTCAAGACCAAAAAATTTTCTTCAACTCGGTAGATGGCGCTACCCCGCACATGTAAGTCAGTTGTTCTTCCATCCTTGTTTACCAGTGCCAAAATAGACAAGAACGGATACAAATCTGACTTTTCACATGTAGAATAAATTTTGTATTTAGAAAGGTTGGTAGAAATTTCACAATTAATATTTTCAATTCTCCTTTTTCGTTCACAAACAAAAAAGAAAAGCGAGAGTAGTGTTGGTAATGTAAGTAGGCAAGTTAATTAAAAAACGAATATAAAACCGATTTTTATTCATATTGATTTTCTTAAGTTTAAGGTAATCTAATGTCAAATTTGTAACAAAAATATTAAGATTTTACTTATTTTCTTACATACATGTTGTAATTGTTGTTAATTTAAACGTAAAGTTAAACTTTAAAACCCCTATGAAGTTCTATTTAATGTGTATCTAGCAGATCTACCATTTTTCGTAGGAGATAGGTTGTCAACATTGGCTACGTTATGAGGGGAATGATCACCTTCTAGAATTCGGACGCGTAACAACTTCGGATCGATATTTTCAAAAATTTGTTTTTACAATTGGACTTTGAGGCTTTGAAGTGAAGGGTACTTCTGTGATAGGCGGTTGTCTCTGCATCCAGCAGTTACTTGCATTAGAAAATATATTTTGATATTGCCAGAGGAATATTCTTCAAATACGATAACAGTGTATCATTCCTCCAAGGGTCGCCTGATCAAGGGACATGAGCGCAAGGTAGATACTTATTTGCGAAACTCACAATAAAGGATAGCGTTGAATTGGTAACTTCCCCTTTTGAAGTCATTTTGTAATTTGGCTGTCATAGTAGAGTGTTCTTATCTTGTGTTTTGGGTCTCGAATGAATTTCACAGGTGTCGCCAGAACAGCTAATTTTCTTGTTCTGGGCAGAACAAGCTGTCCTAGTGCAAACAGCGACCGAATACCTAATAGTAACAATTATTTTTTATTCATAGATTACTTTGTTTTCGGTTTATCATCACAACTAAACTGTTCGCAGAATTTGCTATAAAAAATACCGACTATGAATTATTCTCCTATCACGCATAATTATTGCTTTATATTCATTGTAACAGCGTTTTACACTTTCAGATCAGCGATAAAACTAGAGGAAATAAACTGTATATTTTTCATTTAACTTCCTTATTTATATTTTTACTTTCAGTTAAAAAATTATGTGATCTAGAAATGTCCAAGTACATGAAAAATCCATAAAATAAATTCATCTTTAAAAAATAATTAAAATAAGGGGCAAAAAATATCGCCATACCTTTGCTTACAAAACAAACGGACGCGATTAATCTTGTTTTCATTTGTTTTTTTTACAGACACGACCTCAATGTATAGAGTTTTTTTTCCGGCCATTTTTATTTTATGTGTTGACAAAGAGGATTCATTATTGTGAATAATCTTTGGTGTTGATTCCTTTCTTTACTGTATTCTCAAATCTCGCAATAAATGTGTCGCGAGAATAAGATCTCGCGCGATCTCGCGTTCCATTAGTCATCTCGAGATGGTCACGGATATTCCCGTCATTTATGAATTAAAATGTAGTGTTTTCGACCTAATATAAAATCTTGCCCAGCACCTTTTATTTTTGTAAGTATTAAAATTATTTAATAGACCTTTATATTCGTAAATTTTTCTTAATAGGTCGATAATTTTTTAAAATCAAGACTTTTATTATGTGCAGGGCCGCATTTACATAAGGGTGGTCGCTTAGAGTCTTCACATTTTGAGCTTTAGTTACAAAATTGGATTTAAATAATATAATTATTTAATAAATTATCGCCTGATAATCTAAGATCTTTTGAAGTGTAGTGAAAATTGATTTCCTTTAGCGGACCCTCATATAATTTGTGCTAGACCCCATAATCTTTAAATCCGGTCTTGTATGAATATGTTAACAGCTCGATTTACGAAAATTTTATGATCATTTGCCTGTTTGGACTTTATTTCCGTAATTTGTACTTATAATAGGGTTACTAGTGTTCAAAATAGTTTTGGTGTTTAGAATGTGTGACCTCTGTGAACTAATTAGTCCCGTATAGCTGCCACGGGGTACCAAGTATGTTGAGTTATTTTTGGAGACAAATACCAAAATTACATGAGTTCCTTGGTGGGAACCTGATTTATCAAATTAATGAAAACTTTAAAAAATACATTTTTTAAACTTCTAAAAATTACCAGTTACCACTAAAAATTTCTCCTAAACTAACCCTTCCACTACGAAATAAAAATTCGTAGTTCATACTTCAAAATTTAATAATTAGTAAAAATTAAAGATGGCCAATCCAGATATCCATAAATATTCTAAACTAAAAATAAAATGTAATTTTTTTGCTTTTCAATTGTGATTGTTTACCTAATTTTATTTGAAAGTATTTCGACTATTTTGTGAC
Source organism: Diaprepes abbreviatus (assembly GCA_034092305.1). Lineage (NCBI taxonomy): Eukaryota > Metazoa > Arthropoda > Insecta > Coleoptera > Curculionidae > Diaprepes > Diaprepes abbreviatus. Next base: position 2,303,340 of record JASJET010000018.1, on the reverse strand, counting down.
AAATTTTGCCAAGTTTTATTTATTTTTAAAGTTATTTTTTTTAATTTTTATGCACTTGTCAAACTTTCCGACAAAATATCGCCAGTCGAACGACATCTATGAATACCGGAGTAAAGCGAAATTTTTAAAACATTAAAATTTCAGTAAGAAATAAAGAAATCTGCGATATTTAAATGGTTGTTTATATGTATTAATCTTTCAGGCAGAGAAAAGGAAAGAATATATACAAACAGTTTATTTCAGTCTGACATCGAAGTCGACAGATGGCAGGTTTTTAAAATCCTACTGACATACCTTGGAATTTATATTTTATGTTGCAGTTGTCGTAGAATGAACATGCATATGCTTATTCGAGACTGCGATCTAGTACGTACACTCGGTGATTTCCAAGCCAATTTAATATTTTTTGGGCCGGTGTTCTCTCAAAGAATACCCGGCCATGGAAGAAGCGACTGTAGGGGCGGGACAACCTCCTGGGGCGATAGTTCCGACTGTAGATGATTTAGTGAGTGCTAAAAATGAAATCGATCAACTTAAGAACAGTTTAAGACAGGGTGCAAGTGAGTATAACAGCTTATTAGCCAATTTTCACGAGCAAAGAGCTCAGAACGAGCACATGATAAAACAAAACAGAGATTTAAACAAACAAATCGAATCTTTAAATTTTCAAAATAATGAACTAAGCAAACAAATTGCTACATTAACTAATCAAACACAACAGATTATAAGCCAAAATGCTGAACTTTTGGATAAACTGAATAAATATGAAAGTGAAATTTTTAATATCAGAAAAGAGTTAAATAATTATCCTGTCAGTGACAAATTAAATACTAACACTAACAATATTTGCATGCCAACTAACAGCATGAATAATATTAATGACAACTCCATGCTTTCTTCATCGCAAGATAACAGCAATCTATCTCAAATGTCCTTCCCTACACAAGGGTCAATAAATAATAATATCACATCGAATAATTTAAATTCGAACGATAAAAATGAAGAAAGCATGGACGATTTTACCGGTTCTGGCTCGGGAGAAGAATCCGAAGAGCCGGGTAAATTCGTTAAAGTTAAACCCAGACATAGAAGAAAACGCCGCACTTCAAATCCAAACGATAATAAAAGTAATACTAAAAAAGCTCTGAGAGATTCGGATTTTCCTCCCTTGCCGACGGTAAACAAAAGAACCGACAATGAAACCGACAAACGAGCCGACAATTTTGCCGACAATCGTCGAAATGCCGACAAAAGTGCCGACAAAAGTGCCGACCGAAAAGACCGCGTTTCTAGTCCAGAAAATTCTGGACTAGACAGGAATCTAAATGATCAAAATTCTAATAGTCCGGTAAACGTTGATGGCGACGGAATACCGATTCTCAGAAATTCAGCTGAAGTTAGTGATAACATGTACACCGACGAAGAAGAGGAGTACGAAAGCCGTACCCCCACGCGAAAAATCAGAATACCGCCTATTGTTTTGAGGGACAAAAGGCAGTACAATGAACTAACAAGTGTTATGAAAAATCATAGCATGGAATTTGGTCGCGCCATTAACGTTCCGGAGGGGATAAAATTCCACCCTCCGACCGAGGACCATTACAAAAGAATCACTGCGTTCTTCCAACGTAACGCAATTCCATTTCACACCTACTCGTTTCAAAACGAAAAATTGTTACACGTTGTTTTAAGAGGTGCATTGGAATCATGGTCCGAGGACAAAATCAAAAAAGATCTCGAAGGGTTGGGTTTTACCCCCAAGTCCGTAACAAGGTGGTATAACAGGCAGAAAGCACCTATGCCACTGGTTCTCGTAACGATCCCGCGTGATCAAAAACGTATTTATGACTTATACACTCTGGATAATCTAAAAATTCGTGTTGAATCCCAACGCAGTAGAACTCATAATACCCAGTGCCATAGGTGCCAACTCTATGGCCACGCCCAATCAAAGTGCACCGCGGAACCCCGGTGTGTAAAATGCTTGCGGGTACATTTTACCTATCAATGTGATCTGCCGAAGGATCAAAAACCTCAATGTGTAAACTGTGGCGGGGACCATCCTGCCAATTTTACGGGATGTCCCAAACATCCTAAAACAATCCGAGAGCGTAATGCAAACGCTAACAGTTCAAACACGGAAAGATCCCCGTCACAGTTCAAATGGGGTAACCAAGATAATAGCAAATTAGCGTCGGCTAACAACAATAATAGTTCATTTTCCTCTCCCCAGCAAATGATGCAGGGTTTCATGCAGCATTTTCAAAATTCGGTAAAAAATTTCAATGACAATATGCAGGCCCAATTCACTGAATTTATGGCATCAATGACGTCCGGAAATTCAGGGAATCGCCGATGAATATCATAAAATCCGAACCCTCCTATTTGAAGATTGGTACTTTGAATGCAGAAGGATTAACTGACAAAAAATTGGAAATAATAAATTTTTTGGAGAAGCACGAAATCGATATATTACTGATACAAGAGACCTGGCTAAAAGGCCAAAGATACACTTGTCCAAATTATATTGTTTTCAGAGATGATAGAGTGGATAGACCACTAGGAGGTACTATGGTTTTGGTTAAAAAACACTTAAAAGTTATTACGATTCCTAATCCTGAACCGGAATTCGAAGGTACTTTCGTCAAAATAAAGATGAAAGACCACTCTATCATCTTGGCCTCAGTATATGTCAGTTCATCCTTCAACTTTAACATTCAAAATATTTCGAATTTATTTAGTACGACTGAACCAATCCTCATAGGAGGGGATTTTAACTCTTCAAATCGCTTCTGGGGAGCCAGACATACAAACACGAGAGGCCTTGTTCTTGAAAATGCTCGAGAGCAGAACATATTAGAGCTCGTAATTCCGGATGAACCTACACACTATGCCAGAAGAGGTCAACCGACGACCTTGGATCTGTTCCTGAGAAAAAATACTGGCAGATTGTCTGATCCAGTAGTTCTTCACGAACTAACATCGGACCATCTGCCAGTATTGATCGAATACGGCAATCCTGAGCTGAAAGGCGAAGGATTGTGTATGAAAACGCATTATAATTGGAAAAAATTCAAAGATTTGTTGACTGATACGGATTATCCGGAAGTTCTTCCGGAAGCCGAATCAGTCGAACTGTCTGTTAATAATTTTATTTTTAAAATCCAAGATGCAATGGCAAAATCGGCAGTAACTGAGGTCGTTAGGTTCTCTAAATACGGCAATCTTCCTCCGGAATTAAAAGAACGAATCAAAATAAAAAACAGACTAAAGAACAGGGCCTATCGTACTGGTGACCCGGAAGATAAACGAAGAGCTAACAGAATGGCTGGGGAGATCAAAAGAGAATTAACCGATTTATATAATCAAACTTGGGAAAACAAAATACAATCTCTCGAGATTCAAGATAGAAGCCTGTTTAAGATGACAAGATCTTTGACGAAAGGTTCAAGAAAACCATTACCATACATAGTGGATCAGGAAAATAACAGAACCTATCTTGAATCTCGAGATAAAGTCGAAGGTTTTGCGAATAAATTAGAAAAACAGTTTCAACTAAACCCTAGTACAAATTTAATAAAAGAAAATAATATAAATAAAACCGTAGAAGTCTATAAAAATATGTCATTAACCGACGCTAATTTGCCTGCGATTAATACACAAGAAATCGAAACCATTATTTCTCATTTAAATATTCATAAAGCCCCCGGTTTGGATGGTGTGACGAATGCGGCTTTGAGAAGAATTCCGGAGAAAGCGATATCAGTCTTAAAAGATATTTCTAATGCCATTTTATCATCGGGCCATTTCCCAGCGGGATGGAAAACCGCCAAAATAATACTAATAAGGAAAAAAGGGGAAAAATCGATAGATATAAATGCGTATAGACCGATATCTTTATTATCGCACGTTAGCAAAATAGTCGAAAGACTAATTTTAAATAGAATTAACGATTTCATATACGACAAAGATATACTTCCTCCGGAACAATTCGGGTTCAGAAAAGAACACAGCTGCGTTCATCAGACCACCAGACTGGCAGTCGACATAACACGAGGCTTTAATAGAAAATTTCACACCGGGGCAATTTTTCTCGATGTCTCTAAGGCGTTTGATAAGGTTTGGCACAACGGCCTAACCGTAAAAATGATAAGAATAGGTTTTCCTAACTATCTTATAAAATTGGTCCTAAGTTTTTTGACTAATAGAAGTTTCGTCGTGTCATCGGACGAAGAAATATCAACTAAAAAACCGATCGAAGGTGGTGTTCCCCAAGGATCACCGCTTTCTCCGGTATTGTATAACATATATACTTACGATATTCCTAAGGAGAAATTCGTTAACTTATACCTGTTCGCCGATGACACGGCTATTACTGCTTCATCTGGAAAATTCTGGATAATAATCACACGACTCCAGAAACAATTGGACAAACTAGAGAGATGGATGCAGGATTGGAAGATTAAGATAAATCCTGGTAAAACACAGGCAGTAATGTTTACAAAATCACGCTTTCCAAATCCCGACAATCGTGTATCCATCTCTCGAGAACAAATCCCCTGGAAAATTGAAGCAAAATACTTAGGACTAATTTTTGACCGAAGACTAAATTGGACTGCCAATACCAACCTACTATTATCAAAGGCAAAAAGATCAATGAGCGCCTTATACCCCTTGTTGAACTATAAAAGCAAACTAAACTTAAAACTAAAACTAATGTTAGTAAACTTATTTTTAAGATCCATTATTTCTTACGGTGCGGCAACGTGGAATGTGATGAACAAATCGAAACTAGGAAGGTTATCGAGCTGTTATAACAAAGCTTTAAGGCGAATTACTAACGCACCGAGGTGCGTTAGAAATTCGATAATCAAAAACGATTTATTCACCGACGAATTCGAAACCTTCCTAGATAAGATTATAACAAAACACTTCGCGAAAGCGGCAGAACTTCCGAACCAATTGATAAAAAATTCACACGGCGTTGTTGCCACCGTAAGAAACAAATTCAAATACCCAAAAGACTGGGTAACAACTCGCAGACAGGATAATTAGGCGTGCGCGGGCACAATATCACTCACTATAATAACATCGAAAATTTCATATTAATGCACATGAGTCAATAGGAGACGCTCCTGACTCAACTCCAACAAAAACGATCCAGAACGATCCAGAACGAATGAACATGCATATTCCGACCCGAATTAACTTCAAATATAGGTTTCGATTAATGACAAATACGTATATGGGTGTTCGGAGGAGGAGTCGGCGGAGCCACTGACCAATCTAGCGCCGGCGTCGAAGAGCAAACGCCCGTACTTTTAGTGGTCGCAAATTGGCTTGTAATGGTCTCAAACAGCAAATGGGTAATTACAACATTATTTCTTGGGACTGTTGGTATCATTCGATACAGCTTCATCAACGAGACCCACGGTGATCAACAAACGTATGGAGAAGAGGACCAAAGTGCAGGAAATAAACTGTTCATATATTTCCTCTTTCTCTGCCTGAAAGGGTAAACACTATAAACGATCATCCAACCATTTAAATACGGCAGATAGTTTTCTCTACCAGTAGTAATATGTATTAATTTTTCTTGTTGAAAATATCCATTTTATATTTATTTTATGAGCGAAAAAGAAAGAGAAGCTTTTTGGAGGAAGCTGAAAATATACATATGTATGTTTTAAAAATTATTTCAATAAGTTCAGAACGAAGGTAACTTCAATACATTGAACAGTGCAATTTTTTAAAGTTATTTCAAAAGAGGTTCTATATTTTCTCGAATGGAGGTGAAGAGAGATACCTAAAGGAAGCTTTTTGCATCGGGCTATAGGTATTTTTTCGTTGTCGAAAAGTATTAAGAACTAGGAAAAACTCTAAGGTAGTATTAATGATATAATTTTTTTAAAGATATTTTTAAAATTCATTTATATTTTTTTGTACGAAAAACTGAAAAGGAGCTTTTTTTGAAGTCAAAAATATTTATATTTTTTAAATCATTTCCGAGGTCCCACAATTTGGGAAAAGTTTCTAAAAAGGTATTAGATACATAATGTTTTAGATCTTTTAGGGACACTATTTTTTATCTACTTTTTTAATCTGGAAATAAAAGGGAATTTTTATGAATGAAGTATTATAATATATGAAACCTGGGGAACATTCGAAAAAAGTTCAAAGACCAGGTCTTTTTAGGATCTTCTTTTTTATATACATATAAATTTTTTATGTTGAAATAGAAAGGAAATTTCATTTTTATTCAGAACCCAACAATTTCAGCGCTTGTTTCCTTTCTTTTATGCAGAACCTATTATATTTCTCATTTTTATAATTATTAAATTTATAAAATTAACGAGAAATTTTTATCTACCGAATAAAAATTAATAAAAAAAATTTTTGAAGTTTTTTGACAACTTTGTCAACTCAGCAATAATATAGGCAAAAATTCTTTCTGTGTACTTTGATCATTTGGTAGCCACATGCTCGTTTCGGCTCTAAACAGATAAAACTATTCAAAAACTACCATATTTATATTTAATTATCTAGAAGAAGTGAATAGAAATGTTGTTTCTTAATTTACATTTGAAATCTGATTTAATACCTTTCACTTTACAGTATTATTGAACTTGAACCCCCATAATGTGAAATTCCTGGTATCTTATTTATTTTTACAAATAAGTTCTAAATGATCGAGACCTGATGTTTCTTTTTTTTTATTATTTTAATTTGGATTAAATTTTGTAAATTTTTAATATGTCATTAAAATTGTTTATTTTTCTGATTAAAAATTAGATGAATTGAAAAATTATATTCCGATTTTGGTTTATCGAAATTGTCATTAGATCTATTAAAAAAACATTTGTGAAAAAAAATATATGATTTAAAAACTTTCTAAAAAAATTATGTTGTGGCTTTACGTCCCTCGGAAAAAAATCCTGTGTGAAATTTATTTTATGTATTTCTATCTTCAGTGCATGGAAAATTTTAAATCATTTTATCAACTAGATTTTTTTAAATTTAAAAGTCGCATACAAAATTATTATTTTAGAACCCGATTTTAAATCCTCCATTAAAATTTTACAAAATTTATAATTTTATATGCTAATTTTTACAGGGGAGTTAGAGCAAAAATTTAACTATTTTTGCAAACATTTTGGATCAGTTCAGTATTAACTGAACTCCAAAATTTGATATAGTTTCCATGCATTAAATAAATTTATAAAACATCTCTATAATAATTTAAAATTTAATATCTGGACAGAATGACCGAAAGAAAAATTTTGAATAATTTTCAAAAAAAATTATTCAGAATATCAATAATAATTTCCTTTATTTATTGTTATTTTTTAGGTTATTTTATAATTAATGAAATTATTTTCACGATATAACAATGAAAATGATGTTCACCCGACCACCTTTTTTTATTACGTTACCAATTCGACATTTTGTTTGTTTTAATAATTAGGACAGGTGCAAATCAAGGCAATTTTAGGCTGTCTTCACTTTCAGTTTAAGAGAAACTGACCATAATATTCTATTTTAAGAACGAACTGTATAATTTTTCAATTTCATATTAGTTGTTCGGAACCTGCATAAAATTCTTTCCATTACTTTTTAATGTGGAAGAAATATTGTTTTTTAATACAATAGGCATTAAATGACCGGAATTCTATTAGATATCTCGGACAAAGGACACACTTGTTAGCGGGTGAGGAGTGAGTTTAGTTTTTTTTTTATTTCAGCATTGTTTCATTTTCAAACTGTTCCTTGTAGAATAGTTCTAAGTAGGGAACTCGAAGACTTTAAAATCCATTGTTGTTCTGCAGAAAGGGCCTAATTTCACCAAACGAGAAAATAAATGTGATTATATTAATAAAAAGACAATTTTTGTTTTCTTAAAGTACATTAAAAATTTTTATATATTTAAAATCACCTACAAAATATTGGTAAATCTATAGGCTGCCGTACACTTGTATCAAGTGGTTATCTACTAAGACTATTAAGTAAGAATATGAAATAAAGATAGCGTGGTATTTCATGTATACGATAGGTTATTGTCTCAATAAAACTCCACAACAAATATGTAAAATGATCAGTTTATTTCTAATATAATTCTCCGTATTGGTCGCCTTAACAATAATTTTTTCGACCTACAGTAACAAAATTTCCATATACAAGAATGGAAAAAGTTATGTATGATATGTTTTGACATGGAATGACCCCATTTTCCCTCTAGGAACTCAAATGGAAAGTACAGTTTTTTAATACGTGCCATTTAATAAATCAGCCGTATCAACCCTAATTCACTAAAATAATTGTATCTATTTAAATGAGAATTGTAATCCAAAATGAAATACTTCATATTGTGACCACGGGGTAAACCAAAAAAAAAAATCTATTCAATCTAATGCTTGCAAAACACACATTGTATAAACAGCTTATTTTTATTTTCTTGAAATAAATCTAGCTGTATATTTTTCTGGAGTCATGGTTATCCCAGGCACTACTTTTCCTGTTAGTTTTTCTTTGGCTTCAATCCTAAATTTTCTTAGTATTGTTACGAAAAATAAAAATATACAACTTCTTACTAATGCGTCTCCTAAACAGCGTCGTCTACCTAAAAAAAAAAAGGTTATGAATTCTACATCCTTTGTAACTCCTGGGTAGCTATTCTCGTTCTTGAGAGAACGATCACTTGATGGAAAGTGGGCGTGGTTCTCACGAAAAAGTATGAAACAGTAATCTTGGTTGCTTTTCTCGTTCTCGAGAGAACGATCATCTTGATGGAAAGTGGCCGTGGTTCTCACGAAAAAGTAAGAAACCGTATTCTGAATACGTTTTCGTACTATTTCGTGAGAACCACGCCCACTTTCCCTCAAGATGATCGTTCTCTCCAGAACGAGAATAGGTACCCTGGTAATTTTGAAGTTATAAAAAACTGCGAATGCGTCGGATATGTGTAGCTTTATCGTACTCTCACGTGTAGGATTCTCAACACTGTTGTTTTATAAAGATTTTGCTTCTAATTTTTACGATTTTAGTTGTTTATTTTTTAGTACTTCACCACTAATTTGCTAATTTGATGTTTCGTCCGTAATCGCTTCTCAAAATGTATGTTTACGTTTTTCAAAAGAAGGTCAAATATTTTCAAGTTCGGTCCTGTCGATTATCAGCTGAACATTTTGTAATGCGCATGCTCAAAAGTACGGGAGTATATTTACGTTTTAACATCGTAAAGTAGTCATCTTTATGGTTAAACTTTGCGGGTCTAATAAATATTTTGTCTAGGGGCGCACTACGCTCTTAGGGGTATTAAAGCGAGACAACAACTGATCGTATTTTCGAGAAGAGCTGTTAGAACTACGTTATTTTTTAAGAGTTAAAATAAAAGAAGTTGTCAATTAAAGGACGTGATAGACAAATAAAATCTTAATAACTAATGAAAAATAAAACCTATAGGTTAAATAAAATTGTCATATCAGGAACTTACCTAATCCAAATGTTAAGATTCTCTCCTGTCCTGTTAGCTTGCCGTTTTGGTCTAGAAATCGTTCAGGTCTGAAATTTTCCGGATCTTTCCAATATTCCTTTTCGTAATGTGCTCCATGTATGTTTATCAAAACTGTTGTGTTCTAAAAAACGAAAATTAAAATGTAAAGCTTTCCTTGGAAAAAGAGCTGCAAGCACCAAGTAATTTACTAAAATAATTATAGTAATGCAGTTTTAAACTCTTATGTTTGAAATTTTGAAACACGACTAGAATAATTCAACACTACAAAGTATGTCAAGTCTTTCACATGTTTGGATCAAATTTCTTCAAATTTGTTTTTAGAATAAGAATTCTGCATTATTTGATGACGTTTTAACAGAAAGAAAATGTCATCCAGCAGAAAATTTGAAATCATAAAGAAAGTAGTTAGTATGTTTTAGGATTATTTGTTAATGATCTTAATACCAACCTTTGGAATTATATAGTCATTTAAATCGACTGTTTTCAACACTCTTCTTGGTCCGGTAACAGGTACAACTGGAAATACTCTTTGGCATTCTGTTAATACTGCTTCTATATATGGTACTCTAGAAATTGCCATTTTTAAACGTTTATTTTTTGGTTTTAAAGATCATCAAAAAGTATACCCACACAATATGATTTTTTTCAAAGAATTAATAGTAGTGAAAACCTTCCGCAAGTTGCACTATTCACAGTTACGCGAGAATTGTCTTTTTCGTTCCGACAGATCCATTCTCAGATGAATCTTGTTGTATTACAGTTCATCAGAGAGATTAAGGTTTTTTAAAAGGAAAATGAACACAGAGCTGGTTTAAAACAATTCTTTGAAATATAGCACGGGTAATTAGACATTTCTTGGTGTTTAATTAAGAGAATAAAAACCGATCGAGTGCTTGTTGTACACGCATTACGTAAGGGTTTCGTAGGTCTTTTTTTATACAGTGTTATTCACCCTATATGGCAACTTTTACTTTTGGGATATATGGGGGTCTAATATAGCTATTTTTAAAATTACTTTCTATTACGCAGGGTGTTCCAAAAGCTCTGAAAGCATTAAAGTTGTGTTTTTTTAATGGAACCCCCTGTACATTATTGCATTTTTGGATTCTCCGATCAAAATAAGCGCCTATTTTAATAAGGTTTATAGACCTAAACCTTCAGGGTTTTTAAAGAATTTGAATTTTGACAAAATCTAACCTAATTTTCATGTTTCAAATACTTAAGAAGTATTTCCTTTATGTATTCGAAATTTACAGTGAAGTGTAACAATAAATCATACTTTATATCCCAATTATAATAAACTTGCTATATTATACAGGGTGTCCAAAAATTAAAACTAATCAAATAAGAACTTTAAGTGGCTATAACTTGATTAATTTAAATAGAACGCTATACTTTTTACCTTACCAGAAAATGTACCTTTTAAATACCCATCGAATGGTATAGGGGTGTTCTATAGCTAGGTCTTCGCGTTTTCACAGAATACGCCAAATAATCGTTTTCTGGATGATTTTGTTTTTTGAATAGATGTTCTAATGTATCTAGTTGCCTATGGCATTTAGGAACGTCAGATAATTCATTTAATCTGTCAGTTTAGTCTGCAAAGCCTGTTTATGTAATAGCGGTATTATTTTTTGTAACTTTGAAGTTTCATTTATTGAATTGAATTATTTGAATATTGTTGTGTTAGTGCTTTGTCAAAATGAAGATTTATCCAAAGGAAGAGCGTATTGATATGATTTTTATCTTTGGAAAATGTCATCAAAATTGTTTGTTGGCTTCTCGAGTCTATGCTCAAAGTTTTCCTGAAAGTAACCATCCTAAATCAGCCGTATTTGTCAGACTATTAAACCTGTTTCGGGAAAGTGGAAGTGTCAGTTATAAAAAACCTGTTATAAGAAAACCTGTCACTGAGGATGAAGAAAATGTTTTTGCTGTACTTGCTTCAGTGATCGAAAATCCCAAGATTAGTCAGAATCATATATCCGAAAATACTAACATTAGCCAAGCAAGTTTCAAAGATTCTTAACAAATACAGAATTCATCCTTATAAACTACAGCTTTGTCAAGAACTTCACGGAAATAATTTTGACTACCAAACTGAATTCTGTTTGTGGGTGTTAGATAAAGTGGCAGAAAATGAACACTTTTTTGATAATGTGTTGTTTAGTGATGAATGTACTTTCATAACAATGGTTTCCTCAATAGACACAACTTCCATTACTATTCTGATTGAAATCCGCATGAATACAGAGTTATGAGAAACCAGAATAGATGGTCGGTTAATGTGTGGGGAGGAATACTGGGACCATACTTAATTGGACCCTACTTTTTCGAACGACCTTTAAATGGTTAGATGTTTCGCGATTTTCTTTTATACCAACTTCCAATGTTGTTAGAAGATGTCCTTTTAAATATTAGAACAACTATGTGGCTTCAACTCGATAGAGCTCCGCCTCATTATCATCGTGAGGTTCAACAATATTTAAATGTCCACTTTCGAAACAGGTGGATTGGGAGAGACGGATTTCAAAACTGGCCCCCGAGATCTCCGAACTTAACTCCACCAGATATCTTCTTATGGAGATACATAAAAGGAATTGTCTACAATACGCTCCCGAGAACACCACACTGTAACCCCGTAAATTTCCAGAGTTAGCAGTGGTCGACATTTCGAACATCTACTATAAATATTTTGCTTGTGTTTATTGCTATCGTCAATATGTTATTACCATTATTGGACCTGCAGCCACACTCCATGGGCCTAATTTTTGACAGGTATCAGTTTACAGAGCTGAAAACTGATTTTTTAATACTTTGGTCATTCCTCTTCAAAAAAGGTACTTTTAACTTATTTCGATTAAACTGGCGGTTTTCGAGATAAAATAGGTTTTTATTCTACTTTCTCACTTTTCTTACCGTTGCCTATCACAATAAGAAATATCTTCATTAATGGTAAAAGCATCCATAATGCATTGATAAACTTTTTCTTGTACTTCTGGGTATAAAATCATTGCAAAAAATGCAAAATTAATGGTACCACTTGTGGTAGTTGACCCTGCAAGCAAGATGTCCAGGCATACCATTACTAGTTGATCGTCTGAAAAAAAGTTACGAATTTTAAGCAAAGGCTAAACTGGGTTATTTTTCACAACGAAAATTACGAAAGACTGAAACAATAAAGTGATATATTACATACACAGGGTGTTTGGATAAAGAAGGCCAATATGTTAGCTATAACCATAATCATTTTGGCGCTTCTTGTTTAAAATATAAGATATCAAACATTTATTTTATAAAAAAAATGTTTTTTTATAACTCAGGCGCTTTTTAAGATATTGAAATCGAATAAGAAAACCACATCTTTCTGGGACGTCACTGATATTCTATTTCTGTTAAATTTTTTCCAAAAATCAGCCTGTCCATTATTTTATATTCAATTTTAATAGAAAAAGAGAAGAGTTGGTCACTGAATTACTGTTAAAATTAAAATTTTATGGTCGTTGAACATCTGGCAACAATGCGCAAGTTTGTCCGCCATTTTCAAACTTTATTAAGCTTTTTCGGCTTGATTTTTAGTGTTTTCTGCTACATTTTAATAAAATGTTACGTCCAGTTTTTTTCAAAATCTGGTATATATCAAAATGTGCAAATGTGTTTTAGTAAAGGTGGCAAAACTTAAAGGATTAGGTCAAAAAATAAGGTGTGGGGGGAAAACTATATGTGGGCTCAAAAAAAACTTCAAATTCGTGCTCTATGACCTCAACATCATCTTCGAATGTGAAGTTTTAATGTACTGGAGACCCCTTCAGGGATCAATTAATCTGGAAGGCTTATAACCTGAGGATAAACAAGGCAATCCACTTGATAATACTATACCACAATAGAAAAATAAATAAACAATTATGTATTTGGATTTAAAATATACATTTCATTGCATCTCACTCCTCATTCACTTTTCATGCCTCAGACATACGTCATTAAAATTATTTTTGATAAATGCTGTTGTAATCTCAAATTACTAAAAAATAAAGAAACAAAATGCACTAAGCCCCTTGTATCTAAACTTTACCTGAAAAATAGCTGTGTTCTCCTTCCTTTATCTTCATTTCAGTCAGGAAGGAATAGATAATGTCATCTCTTCGACCCTCTGTCCAAGTCTTTTTATGTTCATCGATGGTTTCCATAATAAAAGATTTAATGTCTGAATTAACTTTCCGAAGGAGATTATATCCTGTTTTCTCCGGAGCTATGTATCTTAACCAGGGGAAGGAATTAAGTGTACCTCCAGACAAGTCAAAGGCTTTTGAACGTATTAAAAGGAGTTGTATAAGTTTATGTATGCGTTGATCTCCTTTTACTCTTCTTCCTAAAAGGTAAATGAATTGTTTAGCTGAAAAATTAATATTTGAAAGTGATGGTTTTAATAGTGTAAAGTTACAGGTATGTTAGTATTTTCTAACCAAGATTACTGCATATGCCTTTGGCTTGGAAATTACTATCAATAATTTTGATCTTTGAAGGATTTTCAAAACTCATTTTGTGTAAAACTCAATAATTTGGGGTTACATTCTTAAATATCGAAAACAAATGGATACTAAATTGTTGATATGAATAATTTTGTAGCAGGATTTCTCTGATGTCTTATCCCATTCGCTTTTTGAAAATTCTAACTGGTGAAGAAGATAAGACGAAAAGTAAGACATAATTTTATTGGTAATAATTTTCTTACCACTTGTCAGTGTCCATAATATATTTAAGATGGATGGTGCAAGTTCTGCTTCTAAATCAATATCCTCAAATTTGTTTTCAATTTTTCCAATAATATCCCTTATTTCTCCTTTTATCATATCTTCCATTATGCTTTTTCCAAATCCTAATGCTCTCAAATGTGTTACCAGGAACGTTCTTTGTTCCTTCCATATTTCACCATCTGTACCGGTTATACCTTATAAATAATATATATGTAATTAGTTAACCTGTCCCTTATTCCCTTATGTTATTTTAGTAACAACCAAGAGAATGGTCTAAAAAGTTAAATGAATGCGTTTCAATGTTCTAATCTCGTGGAATAAAGATCCCTGAAGATGCCTCGTACAATCGTAGGCGAAACGTCGGATAATAATTTCAATTTGACACATTCTAAACCCAAGAATCATGATTTTATATTTACATCGTCGTACAAGCCAAAATTTAACTCAAGTTTGTGATAAAAATTTTAGTTGTTGAGTGTTCTCACCCGATATTGGTTATACGTTTCAATAGGTAAATTGGCAATAAACTTTAAATAGCTAAATAAATTATAAGACAAACCTTTCCTGGTACCCATGGATCTTAGCCTAAAGAAGAAGTTATCAGGCCTTCCTTCATATTCTTCAGAAGTTAACACTTTCTTGATAGTAGGATAAGAGCAAACGCACACAACCTGTTCTTTGCCCAATTTGAGCCCAAACACATCACTTTTGTATTTTTTTGCTAATTCTAGGAATGCTAAATGTTGCCCACCGAAAGTTCGGACTAGTCTTTTCAGTTCTGAGACGTTGCCAACCAATGGTCGCCACAGAGGACCTGAAAAAAAAGAGAAAATGTAGACGAATTGTGATGTATTTTCCAGCCAACATAGCGTAATTTCTATTTTATCAAGTAAGTTAGTTATACTGTTTACCAATAGAATGGTTATACATATAAGCAGATAAATTTTTGCGACAATTTTCGTCAGCAAATAATAAAGATAGCACTTAAAGGCAGTGGCAGTTTTTCCTTAGGTTTGCAGATATGCGCAACTCCCAATAAAATTGTAAATTAAAATAATACATATATATATATATATATATATATATATATATATATATATATATATATATATATATATATATATATATATATATAAAGTACAAACATTTTTTTAATTTCTACTGGTAATTTAATGATTAAATTTAAATTAATTTTTACCTAGATTATACGCGAACAGCAATCAATTATTGAAATAATTTAACTTACCTCGCCTAAATATTATTAATAATTTATCTGTATTACAGTATTACGCCTGGAAACGTTATCGGTTTGCTGGTTTACAATTTTAATGCAATTCAAGCTAATCCATCGGAGCACTATGACTGCCAATCTTCCCCCTAAAATGCTCGAATATCTTCTGGCCTTCTACAATTATATGTGATCAAATGAACGGTCTCCCAACTCTTGGAGAACCTCTTTCCTTATCCCTATTCATAAACATGATAAACCCAGAAATCAACTTAACAGCTACCGCCCTATTTCTCTAATGAACCACTTATGAAAAATCCTTGAAAGGATGATTAACAAACGGCTTTTCTGGTATCTTGAATCTAGGAATTTCTTAATTCCCTATCAATACGGCTTTCGACCTAATAGAGCAACAACAGATCCGCCATATTGGATTTTTTAAAATTAATTTTAGATTCGTTATGCGCGACCCCGAAAACTCCCTTATACCAATTTTGAAGAAAATCGGACAAAATTGATTTTTTTTGACCGCCATATTGGATCCGCCATATTGAATTTTTTGAAAATAATTCTAAATTCGTTATGTGCAAGACCGAAAACTGTCCCGTGCCAATTTTGGAAAAAATCGGACCAAATTGATTTTTTGGCCGCCATATGCAATTTTTTAAAACTATTTTGGATTCGTTATGTGCGACCCCAAAAACTCCCCCACACCAATTTTGGAGAAAATCGGACAAAATTAAAGTTTTTTGTCTGCCATGTGGGATCCGCCATATTGAACTTTTTAAAAATAATTTCAGATTCATTGTGTACTACCCCAAAAATTCCCCCATACCAATTTTGAAGAAAATCGGACAAAATTAATTTTTTTTTTGGTATTGTCAGCGCCATCTTGGATTTTACTGCACCAATTTTGTCCAAAAAAATATGAGACCACCGCAGCAACTTTCTGAACATAACGTAAAAAATTTCATTCAAATTGGTGCCGCCGTTCCGGAGTAATCGGTGTACATACATAAAAAAATACATAGTCGACGAACTGAGAACGTCCTTCTTTTAGAAGTCGGTTGAAAATGGAGGTTCCCAGTGAATAAAACACCTTGACCTTGAAATTGTTTCTTTAGACTAGTCTTAAGGTCAGAAATGAGGTCACTGTTAGGAGTCGTCCTTCGAACTGTACCACATTTGTAGAAAACATTTTTTTTCTATCTCCAAACGCTGGGAAATATTTGGGCGTTTTTTTTAAATGGATACCTTTACATGCTTTTTTATCATCTACTGTATGAAAGAACTTGTTCGCCCCATATTGGTTTAAAAAAGACTAAAATTTCCCAATATATATATATATATATATATATATATATATATATATATATATATATATATATATATATATATATATATATATATATATATATATATATATATATTGCTGGAGTGTACCTATACATTTCGAAATTATTTACTTTAAGTAAATTTTAGCGACTTGAAATTAACATTTGCTAAAAATTAAAAGTGGAAAAATAGTAATATTTTAGAAACGTGTTAAATTTTTTATGGAGTTCGGTAATTTGACGTTATCTTTTTCCCCAAACAATTTTTATTGAAAACGTTTATTTGTACTTGTAAAAATAGCAGTACTTTGTTCTTTTTTTTGATATTTTCACATCATGGGATATAATCCATAAAACCCATCTATTAAGCGTTGAGTTGATAACCTTTTTTTTTAAAGTTGATAAAAAATCAAATGAATTCGCGGTATTTAAGGAAGTCAAACCCGTTTTATATAAACATTCAGTAGCAATAATGCTATTTCTGAATCTTTAATTTAAGTCTCGTTACCTAATCAGTAATGGTAACAGGGAACATTTATAACCCCAAAGTAATGAATTAAAAAAATGTACTTACCTGGAGGAAATTTTGAAGGTTTAATGCACTCGCTCAAAAAATATGAAATAATTAAAACAAAGCTAAATACAATTAGTAAAAGTTCAGTCAACATAATTTAGAAATTCTTATGTTCTATGAATGAGCCGGCTGGGGACGGACCACTAATCCAAGGTGACTGATTTATTTAAAGTTAATTGGTAAACGGACGCACGTGCTGAGTATACGGAGAAATTCTACGTTGCCAGAGTTTCACATTTGACTGAATAAAGAATCCAACTTGCTATTTATTAAGTCTGGAATAGGGTTGGGAATAACAATAAATGAAACATCGACAATTCTCGATATATCTATAAATTCCGATCAATCAGTGCATACATGCATAGTTGTGGGAAAATCAACAGCTGTTTTAACAAAATTCTTTCTTGTTACAGATTTTAATTCACCAAATTATGTAAAAAAATAAATTTTAAAAATCTAATATATCTTTAGATAAAAATAAAATATTCCTAACAGAAAAATTTTAGTATGATTTTTGTTAAAAAATTTAATGGATTCTAAAATTGGTTTTTGTTTAATAGAATATAGTGTATGTTATTTTGGTTTCAATCTATTAAAGTACAGGTTAGGGACAAATAAAACAACAGGCGTAATTCGTTTTAGCGTCAGTTTTGTTCCGTTTAGAATGACAAGCGCGAGAAGACTGAATAAACTGCAGTAAAAAACTTATTAAAACCACATACATATAAAGTAATTTGTGTATGATTAAATCACACTAGCTTATTAAGTGGTGTATACAGGCTTGTGTTAGAGTGACGGAAATTACAGAAGTCATACAGAGAATTTCTTCTGAAACTCACACATAAGTACGTGTATTTATTTTGATTTTTAGGCAGTTTTTATTGCTTTATTATGCTATGACTATGTATGGCATAACCTCACTTTTATCTTTTAAATTGTTAGTGTAAAAGTTGTTTGTTTAAAATAGTATTAATGTTCACATTGTTCTAACCGTTTTAATTTTAATTTGGGATTGACGTTTTAACTGTATACTTGATTTGTGCTGTGTAAAGGCTGCGCTCGCGTTGGAGACTGTGCTCCAAATGGCAAGGTTGAGGTATGCCCTTTGACGAGTGAGTGTAGTTGGTGAGTACTGAGAAAGCTTATTTAGTGACCATATTCCCTTGTTTCTAGGGTCTGAGCCCTGAGGATGGTCTAAGTAAGACCAAAAGCGCTTGGCCGATAATTCAAAATATACACTGAAATACACAATATCTCTCCTTTTCTTGATATGAGATTGGACAGCCAAGAATTATAACACTTGTTAAGCAGACAATTAATACTTATATCATCACTTTTGTTATGTTTTGTTGATAATCAAATATGGCGGATGGGAAAGAAGACAACTCACTTTTGCTTGCCATATTGTACTCTTGTGATATCGCCCCCCTCCCCCTATTCTACGTTCCTATTTTGGTATACAAATATGCTTTAATTTTTTTTTTTTGGGACTCTCAAATGAAACATTTTAATCATCCGGACTCCAGTTGAAATTAATTGTCGCCCCCTGGTCTAGACACTCTGGTACGTTTTGACATACGCACACCTTTTTAATACACGCACTATAATAACCTAGCTTGTACCGTTTTATATGTTTAAATGAAAGTTGTAACCCAAATGAAAATACTTCATGTTTTGCTCACGGGATAATCGAAACTAATATCTAATTAGTGTAACGCTTGAAAACCCAAATTATACTAACAACATCATTTTATTGTCTAGAAATAAATTTAACTGTATATTCTTCTGGGGCCATGTTTATCCCAGGCACTGATTTTCCTGTTACTTCTTCTTTTGCTTCAATCCTATATTTTCTTAGTATTGTCACAAAAAATAAAAATATAAAGCTTTTTACTAATGCGTCTCCCAAACAGCGTCGTCTACCTAAAATAATAACAATAAATAGTAACCCATTGTGAAACTATATGAAATTTATTTATATCTAACATATAATAATATATAAAAATTTTCGGCCCTTTTTTATTTTTAAATATATATTATCACGTCTTATTTCAATAAATTTTTCACAACGTATTTTTAACATTTCTATAATATTAAAATATAGTCAGCAGTTCCTTTCTGTTGAACATGAACAACTATCACTTGTTTCTGTCTACTTCTTAAACTGGGTCCCAAGCGGGCTGTAATGCCAGAAGTTGCAACAGGTCTTTTGCGCTGTTGGCTTCACACATATGCATTGTTGGGCTGGGGCTGTAGATGGATTTTGATACGTGTGAAGTTGTCTTGACATAGTCATAATCCACTATAAACGAGGTGTCATTCCTTCTCGCGGACCTTCGTAATTAATCGGTTATCGTGTCCACGTGACAAGACCTGACTTATTGGTTACAGCTCAACTTCATCAGAGAAACAAGCATGATAAATAGAACCAGATGTATAGCGGGATTCATGCATGGGTTCACAAAATGAAGCCTACATTGATGTGATTTTCCAATAGTGTAGCAAACACAGCGGCCATCACAGCTCCCAGCACGCAGCCCGGCAGCGAAATAAGTAATCTTTAGCATAAAATATTTGTCTAAATGACTGCTATAAGATATTAAATTATCTAGTCAAATTTTGTTATAAATATTTGTAAAGAATGGTTTATGTATTGTATCGAAGGACTAAAATAACTTTTCAATATGTCCTTGTATTACAAATAATATTTTGATGTGTTGAGTCATCTTTATTATCATGTTCCGAAAGGAATATTATATCGATGAGTCATATTTATAGACAGTTCTCAACTAGTATATTTATTGTTATTTCTAGGAGGTTCTATAGGTATATAAATAGGGATAGAATATGAGTTGTAAGGAAGTTGTATAATTGTAGTTTGGAATACTGAAAATATTCAGAAGTAGTAATTGTGTTAAGAAGTAGTTAATATAGTGTTGGAGGTAATTTGGTGAAAAGTGTTGTGTTTTATTCTTCGGATCCAGTGAGAGAATTAAAGAAAGAAAAACGTAACAGTATTTTTTGTCGCTACAGATCTCTAGCCAATTGGAAGGTTGTATTTTCGAGAAAAGTGTATCAGTATTTAAGAGTTGGATGTGGAAGTTCAATAAAACCTTATTAAGCCGTTATCTTTAAAAACAAAATCCTATATAAAATTATCATGTCGCAAACTTACCTAATCCAAACGTTAAGATTCTCTCATACCCCGTTAGCTTGCCATCTTTGTCTAGAAATCGTTCAGGTCTGAAATTTTCTGGATCTTTCCAATATTCCTTGTCGTGATGTACTTCATGTAAATTTATGTAAACTGTTGTGTTCTAAAAACGGGAAATAAAATTTATCAAATGTACGGTAGTCCTCGAAAAAAGGGCATTAATAGCCAAGTTTTTACGTACAGTAGTATGCAGGGGCGGATCCAGTCTCTCTCTTTAAGGGGGGGGGGGGCGTGATATCAGAAAAGTACAGTATGGCCAGCGGAAGCAAGTTGTCGAAGGGGAGGAGGGAGACACCAGCAACATTCCAATTTCTAGTATAAAAGGCAGGGTCGGATCTATTTTTCTGAATTAGAAGCTCTTGGAGAGGGGGAGGGGCGATCACAAGAAAAAAAATTGCCGACAGGGGGGGGGGGGGGAGAATGTGAGCAGCATGCACATTCCTAGTATAAAAGGCAGAATCAGTTCTATTTTTCTGAACTCAAAGCTCTTGGGAAGGGGAGGCGTGATCGCAAGCATACACATTCCTGTACTCTATTCAAGAACTAGAGAGAGTTATATAAAACTGTTACCGAAACCTCCAACGTACCTGCTCCAGTGTCGCAGGTAACTGAGGACTGCCGTAAATCTAATTACATTTAGTTATATTTAAATACTAGCGACCCGCCCCGGCTTCGCACGGGTGCAATGCTGATACTAAATACACTACAGAAAAACTGTGACTATTTATTTTATTTTTACAACAATTATTACATCGGCCTCCGACGCGCTATTTATAGGCACGCTGCCGCCGCCCCGGTCGGCCAGTACCGCCGCAAGCGCTACTTTCCGCAATTTTAAATCTGTAATATCTTCGAAAATATTCATTTAAATCTTGTGCTGTAAAGGACCATATAGATCTATATTAAATCAACAATGTATTTAAGCTATTTAATTGGATAAGGATTAATGCTGTATTGGTTAAAATCGCTTCAAAATTTGCCATTATTTGTCGTAAAAAGTAAATGACAAAAAAATGTTATTGTGGGATATCCATGAGAGATAGACATATACCATCGCGGAGTTTTCTGTAGACCTTTTCAATGTGTACAAATATTTAGTACATTATTTTGATAAATCTCGTAGGGTTCAGCCTGCGTTTGCAATGTAAGCGGAAAAAAATATGATAATTAACGACATCACATTAGAAACCTCAAAAATAACAGTATTTCTCCACTATTTAATGGATGTTATTATACATATAAACCTTCCTCTTGAATCACTCTATCTATTGAAAAAAACCGCATCAAAATCCGGTGCGTAGTTTTAAAGATTTAAGCATACAAAGGGACATAGGGACAGAGAAAGCGACTTTGTTTTATACTATGTAGTGATTATGAGCTTTTATAAATTCACTACAACAATAAAATTTCTGATAGTTCAATTTAATTTCTGTCAATGAGCAAAGTACACCTTACAGTGTGTCCTTAATGTTTTATCTTATTTTTATATATTATTTGAGATTAGTGAGATACCCAAAAGATATGGCTTCCACCTCTATATGTATTCCAAAATCATTAAACCAAGGCATTTTTTCCTCAACGTAAAACTTATTACAATTAATGTTTATGATGCCTTAAGACATCGATATCCCGATAATAATGTTAAAAGCTCGGTTGAGATGTGTTCCAACATGACAGGAGTTGGGAAATCTACAATGTACCGAATACTGAAGGAGAAGAAAACGACTGGAATTGTTAGTACTCCCAAGCTACATTCGATCATATGCAGACGAAAAACCTTGTTGGAAGAAGAGATGTAAACTGCAATAAAAGGAGTTGTACATACATTTTATTATGAGAACCAGATCCCAACCATCGACAAAATTCTAACCAAAATCAATTAAGATCGGAATTTACATGAAATTAAGAACTGAGCTCTGGAAATTGCGCAGAGAACTTAATTTTTGCTGGGAAAAACCAGATAGGAAATCTGTTCTTATGGATCGTCCGGAAAATGTCCGTTGGAGAAGGAAATATCTCTCCCAAGTAAAAGGTAGAGTTGCTAGAAATAACACAACTTACAAAATTAGTAATTTAACTGAAATTTTGAAAGATTTTTTTGAATAAAGTTACTGTAGAAAATTGGGAAAAATCCATATAACAAAAGAATAAAAGAAAATGTGGAAACTCGATCGGTGAGATAGAGGAACCAATTATAATTAATTTGAGCGAAGATAACTTCACCGACTTTGATTAGGAATTAGATACGTACTGTTTACCAGCGTAAACACAATTAACAACACAAGTAATTATTGTTATTTGACAAATCCTTTACATGTTTAGTTCCAAATCCATCCAAAATGTTTTTTTTTTCTAGAATAAGAATTTTATATTATTTGATGAGTTTTTAAGAGAAAGAAAATGACAGTTGACAGCCCAGCAAAAAATACTAAAAAGAATAGTCAAAATGTTTTGAGATTATTTGATTATTATATTAATACTAACCTTTGGAATTATATAGCCATTTAAATGAACTGTTTTTAACATTCTTCTTGGTCCGGTAATCGGCACGACTGGAAAGACTCGTTGGCATTCTATTAACACCGCTTCAACATAGGGTACTCTAAAAATTGTTGTTTTAAACGTGAATTTTTCGATTTTAAAGGTCATCAAAAATTATGGTCACTTCCTCTAATATTTCATTTAAATGATCAATATTATCAATTATATTTTGGAAACTGGCAACACTGGCTTTGTTAGGTGTCATCTGACATATCCACTGTAAAGTTTGACATTTTAGACGTTATACTTAGTCAGAAAGTTTTGACATACGGACTCTTTTTGTGTTGTTTACGGTAACTTCAAAATTTCATCTCGTTAAAAAATTGATTTAACTCGTGCGATTGTTTATCACAACTTTCGATGTAGTTTATCCCAACAAGATTGAATCGATGAACTTAATTGTTTATTGATTGATGATTTGACATGGACAAATATAATTCCCAGCAACAAATTATAGCACGCAAAAAGATCATAAAAATAGTTTTAAAGAACTTTTCTAGGTTTTAATTTATCTTACCGGTGCCTATCACAATAAGAAATGTCTTCGTTCACGTTAAAAGCATTCATAATGCAATGATAAACTTTTTCTTGTATTTCTGGATATAAAATCATTGCCAAAAGTGCAAAAATCATTGTGCTACTTGTGGTAGTGGATCCTGCAATAAGTATATCCAAGCATACCATTACGAGCTGATCGTCTGAAAAAAATTATGTGAATTTTTAATTTTAAGCGTAGTGGAAGTATTAGTTTAGTGGAAATTCTTAGTGGTTGTTGATAATTTTTAGAAGTATGAACCAACCATAACTGTCGGTTTATAGTTCCAAAATTTATCAACTATCATTAAGAATTTCCACTATAAACTTTCACTAACAAGTTAAATAATACATTTTACTTTCATCTCTTCATAGTCCCAACTATTAATTGTCAACTAAGAAGTTGGTCAAATTTCAACTTTAGTCGACATAATTCGTTTTCACTTTCGGATGTTATCGGCTGTCGGAAAATTTGACAAATGCATAAAAATATTAAAAACAAATAAAAGTTGGTAAAAATTTGTCATAAAATAGTCGAAACACTTTAGAATAAAATTAGATAAACAACCACAATTGATAAACCAAAAATTTATGTTAGGTTAAGATTTTTAAGGGCATTTTGATTGGTCATTCTAAATTTTTATTAATTTTTAAATTTTGTATGAACCACGCATTTTTTTTTCGTAGTGGAGATTCTTAGTGGTGGTTGATAATTTTTGAAAGTATGAACCAACCATAAATAATTAATACTTTCCAATAAAATAATACTCCGTGGATATTAGATCAAAAAAGAGCTTTTAGGTAACAAAAATGGAACATTGGATTTTTTGCTGGAATGTGTTCGCAAAAGTTGTAGAGAATTAAAAAACCTATCGATCCATATAATATAAGTTATAGGTGGCGCCACTAGTTATCGAGATATATTTTTTTTTTCAACAAAATTTACGATTTTTGTTTTTTTTTTTTAAAAAGATATTAATTAACAAATTACCGATTTAAAATTTAACACGAATATAGGTATTATCATTCTAAAAAAGTATGTCAAACCCAGAATCTGTGAGTTTTTTATTTTCCGAGAAATTCGATGTCAAAGTTGAAAATTCAACCTCAATTTTACGCTTTCCTAATTAAGATACCATGCTCAATTTTAATGGAAATTGTTTGCGTGGTTTTATATTTTGAAGATCTATTAAAAATTTTTTTTTCAATCGTGGGCCGAGAAATTTCGCAAAAATCAATTTTTGCACCAAAAAAAATTGCGATAACTTTTCACCGGATGGAGATAAAATTTTTTTTAAATTCATAATGGTGTGGCAAATGAATATTAAGGGCTTAAATTTGCAGAAGATGCTTTTTAATACTTGTACTTTACCTGTGAATTTTTTGGATCCAAGAAATACACTTCCATACGATCTGGGAACCTTCGAAAACTGAGCCGAATCTATTCGAAAATAGTTGCTGCTGGCCGTTGTCGGCGGGTTGCCATAGTCCAGGCGCATTATTCATTTGCGCTGCAAGGAAACTTATGCATCACAGGTAATCTTCGATCATACTCTAGATTTAAACAACAATAGATTTGTCTGAAGGCTGTTTATGGTCGGTGGGGGAGACGCTTTTTTGATGTTTGACAGACATAAACATCAAACTTATCTTGTCTTTCAGTTTAATTGCTTGTCGTGAATTTTTTCGGTGTTTTTAAGTGTTAGAAATTACTATAAATGCGAAGTTTACAATTAATATTAACAAAAAGAGGATTTAAAAACTTATTTTTATCGGTAAATATTGTTAGATTGTTTACATTTTGAAAATAACAAT
Source organism: Diaprepes abbreviatus (assembly GCA_034092305.1). Lineage (NCBI taxonomy): Eukaryota > Metazoa > Arthropoda > Insecta > Coleoptera > Curculionidae > Diaprepes > Diaprepes abbreviatus. Next base: position 2,277,835 of record JASJET010000018.1, on the reverse strand, counting down.
AATAAAAATCTAGGCAACCATATATTCATACTTTGTTTTCAGAATTGACGTACCCAGGGGTATGTTCGAAGGACGTACCGATGATACTCGTTTAAATAATGCAATTAGAAAAGGATAGCATAAAATCGGTATGTCTGTACCAAGAAATTAAATATCTACTGTTTATCAACACTTTTTCAAATATAAATAAAAATATTATTACGTTATTCAGCGTTCAAACAACCGGGCCCTAGTTCTGACGTTATGCTACTTCTACAGGGGTATGTTCGAAGCAGGTAATATTTATAATATTGATGTTGTTTTATTAATTTATATAATAGTAACAATTTGTTTAGTCATATTAATTATTAATTTGTTTATTAACAAAATTTTTACAAAAAATTATAGAGAAAATCATACAAATATTCAATTATATATTACATATTCTACTGTTTTTTTCTGTTATATTGTTATTATTATCTAACGGTTTATTAACAAAATTTTTACAAAAAATTACAGAGAAAATCATACAAATATTCAATTATATATTACATATTCTACTGTTTTTTTCTGTTATATTGTTATTATTATCTAACGGTTTATTAACAAAATTTTTACAAAAAATTACAGAGAAAATCATACAAATATTCAATTATATATTACATATTATACTGTTTTTTCCTTTAAATTATTATCACCTAATAGTTTATTAACAATGATATTAATTTGTCCTAATACAAACTTATAAAATTAAAGAGTATAGTTTTGTTAATAAACTATTAATGTATTATTAAATATTTATATGATTATAGAAATTTTCGTAAAATTTTTTTTAATAAACTATTAGGTAATAATAATATAAAGGAAAAACAGTATAATATGCAATATATAATTGAATATTTGTGTGATTTTCTCTATAATTTTTTGTAAAAATTTTGTTAATAAACTGTTAGATAATAATAATATAAAGGAAAAAAAGGTATAATATGTAATATATAATTGAATATTTGTATGATTTCTCTATAATTTTTTTGTAAAAATTTTGTTAATAAACTATTATGTAGTAATAATAATATGAAGGAAAAAAAAAAACAGGATAATATGTAATATATAATTGAATATTTGTATGATTTTCTCTATAATTTTTTGTAAAAATTTTGTTAATAAACAAATTAATAATTAATATAACTAAATAAATTGTTACTATCATATAAATTAATAAAACATCACCAATATTATAAATATTACTTGTGATGCATAAGTTTCCTTGAAGCGCCAATGAATGATGCGCCTGAACTATGGCAACCCGCCGACAGCGTCCTGCAGCAGCAATTTTCGATAAGATTTGGCCCAATTTTCGAAGGTTCACAGATCGTATGGAAGTGTATTTCTTGGATCCAAGAAATTCAAAGGTAAAGTAGAAGTAGTAAAAAGTATCTTTTGCAAATTTGAGCCCTTTATATTCATTTGCCACGCCATTATGAATTTTTGAAAAAAAAAAACTTTTTTTTCATCCAAAATCAAATTTTTTTTTTGGGTTTGGAAATGATACATCTAAATCCAAAGCACTCATTAAAATAATTTTATCTCTATCCGGTGGAAAGTTATCGTAATTTTTTTGGTGCAAAAATTGGTTTTTGCAAAATTTTTGCTCACGAATGAAAAAAAATTTTTTTTAATAGATTTTAAAAATATAAAACAATACAAACATTTTCCATTAAAATTGAAGATTGTATTAACTAGGAAAGCGGAAAATTGAGGTTGATTTTCCAACTTTGACATTGAATTTCTCTGAAAATAAAAACTCTCAGATTCCGGGTTTAACATACTTTTTAAGAATGATAATACTTATATTTAAGGTAAATTTTAAATGGGTACTTTGTTGATAAATGTCTTTAAAAAAAAAGAACAAAACCCGTAAATTTCGTCGAAAAAAAATCTCTATAACTAGTGGCGCCAGCTTTAACTTATATTATATGAATCGATAGGTTTTTTTTTTAATTCTGTAAAACTTTTGTTTGAAACGTTTTTCGATACAACTTTTACTTTTCGAGATAAACTCAAAAAACCAAAAATCGTGACCATTTTTGGTCCGCCATTTTTTTTGCACAGGTGTTTCAAAGTTCCAGCAAAAAAGCCATTGTTACATTTTTGTTATTGTCGAAAGTCTATTTTCCTTGGAGTATAACTAGTTTTGAGTGGTTTCTACCTTTAATTATTTTTTATAAATAAATAAAATATGCCAAGCATTTTGTATCTAATATTTACCGGAAAAGTAGTTCTGCTTTCCTTCCTGCATCTTCATTTCAGTTAGAAATGAATAGATAACGTCATCTCTACGTCCTTCGGTCCAAGTTTTTTTGTGTTCATCAATGGTTTCCATAATAAAAGCTTTAATTTCTGAATTAACTGTCCGAAGGAGATTGTATCCTGATCTTTCTGGGGCTATGTGTCTTAACCAGGGGAGAGAATTAAGTGTACCTCCGGACAAATCGAAGGCTTTCGATCGTCTCGAGAGGAGTTGTATAAGTTTATTTATGCGTTGATCCCCTTTTACTCTTTTTCCTAAAAAAAATAGCATAATAAAGATTGAATGACCAATTTGTAATTGCAAATAATTTTTAACTTAAAATCTGTCAACAATTTCGACCTTTGAAGGATTTTTGAATATTGATGGCATTTTAAAACTCAACTTTTTGAACACATAGTAATTTAAGGTGCGTATTCTCAAATGGCATAGATTTTTTAGAGAATCTAAATTTTTCATACTCAAACTAATTTTGCTCCAAAATTAGTTTGATGTCACAGATTATTTAATCTTACAGAAGTGATAAAAGGCCTTCCAGCCAGAATTAAATTTCGCAACCTTGCTTGCCTCGCAACCCTCTATTGCAGTGGGATAAATTAGAAAGAATACCACTAGAGTTTATTTAATCTTAACCAGATATGACAAATACTGCCCTCGATTCATTGGCATGAACAGCTCGGAGCTATACAGGTGCAAGAAGCGCTTGCTTTATTCAAGTTCAAGCATTATGCCTCGGCGCTTGTCAGATCTGCTTTCCCCTTACCCCTCAAGCACCAATAAAAATATTTGATGTATAAAGCCCTAGCAGCTATCAGTTATCATTTTTAGATGTTATTTTTGGGTAAAAAAATATTTTATACATGAAATGGAGACACAAAAATAAGATTATTTCACAAGATATTGGACTTACGTTCACAGTTTTTTTAACGGATTGCGAAATATTTATGGCCGGAAATGCCATGACACCAGACAAAACTCAAAACTAATAAGTAATAAAATATTTTTTTTCCTTTTTGTCTTCAATATGTTTGGCTATGCATATTAAAAACACAAATTCCAAAAAAAAAATAATTTGGAGGTTATTTACCGTTCAAATTAACTTTTTAACCGCTTTATTCAGATTTGCTCGGAGCTACTCAGGGTTTGATGCACCTGAGCTTAAAACTCTTGAATCGAGGGCAGTAAAAAAGCGTTCTCGCCAAAAGCGGATTTTTTAGTAAATTGAACCTAACTTTACTGTGTACCTTTCGTTGCGTTGTTTTCTATTCCTATTTTATATTATGTACAATTATTATATATGAAACATTTTTACTTAAAAATGGTACAACGGAGTTTCTATGCTTGCAGTGTCTGCACGTCAAAAAATATAGAAAATATGGCTCTTTTTGAATTCCATAAAAATCCCTTGGGGTAAACATTTGAATATTGTCAGAAATGATTAGAACAAAGAAAGTGATGTGCGAGTCCAGGTTAGCAAAATTTAACAATTGGCTTAGCTGTGACGACTTTATATTGCTTGTTTGATTTTTTCGCCTGGTCATAAGCAGGCTATAATGCTGGACTTTGTTATAGGTCCTCTGCATTGTTGGCTTTGACAGTTTAAAAAATAAGACGTAATTGTAGTAAATTTTCTATCAGTTTTATAAATTTATCAGAATCACTATGAATTTATAAACAAGGCGTCGTTGGTTATCGGGAGCGCTCGTAATGTAATGAATCGACTGTCGTGGTAAGCTCATGTCCACGTGAAAAAGCCGATTTTCTTATCGGTTAAAGCTCAAATCCTTCCGAGAAACATAGTGGTTATCACAGTATGGTGGATATCACAGCTTCCAACAGGGTTGCCAATCATCCCGTATTTAACAGAATAATCCCGTATTTAAGGAATACGTCCCGCGTCTCTGATTATAATGCTTTTGAGCCGTATTTTCATGATTATTTATACTAGTCGCCATAAAAAAATATAAATCGCCTTCGCTTAAAATTTAAGATATCGATATCTTAATCCGCGTCATTGATTCTTACCTAGGCCATAAGATGGCTCTAATAGGGAGGAACTGTCGTTCAAATTATTCGGAATGTATAAATAATAAGAAAACAAAAATAACTAATTTGTTGACTAGAAAAAAATCAGTTTTCTTCTTTCTTAATTTAAAGAAATATGACACTACTATACCTAGTTCTTTTTAATTTTAATCATTACTATTAGTATTCTCTCTACATACTTCTTGAATACAATTTTCAGTAAGTGTAAATGGATATATATATATATATATATATATATATATATATATATATATATATATATATATATATTTGTGGTTTCCCGTCCTTTTTTTTAATTACAATATAACAAAGTTTTTCTTGTTGTGGACATATATTTTATTCACGTGTGAATGTAACATTCATATACTTCTTGCATACAATTTTCAGTAAGTGTAATTGGATATATATATATATATATATATATATATATATATATATATATATATATATATATATATATATATATAATAATTAAAAGAAACAAATTTTTTCCTACCACTTGTCAATGTCCATAATATATTTAACATGGAAGGCCCAAGTTCTGCTTCTAAATCAATGTCCTTGATATTGTTTTCGATTTTTCCAATAATATCCCCTATTTCTTCTTTTATCATCTCTTCCATTATGCTTTTTCCAAATCCTAGTGCTTTTAAATGTGTAACCAGGAAAGTCCTTTGTTCCTTCCATATTTCACCATCTGTACCGACTATACCTTATAAATAATATGAAGGTAATTAATTAATATGCCCTTTATTTTTCTGTGATTTTTAATAAAAGCTAAGTGGAGTTGAATAAATATTCATCAATATCAAACAATTTACCAACATTAAAGAGTCTTAAAATTAAATATAAAGTAGGGGATAACTTTACTTCTTTCAAAATAAAATTTAAAACCGTTGTGATAATTATTCAATTGTAACTTTAAGTGGTATCTTAAATATTGTCTAAAATGCTAAATTTTGATAATTAGGACTAATATTTTTTTTTGTGACGCTACTGTAAATATTTTCTATTTGCCTATACTTAAAAAAAACTTCACATTAATTTAAAGGTAAAGTGCTGGAACTATTTCTTAAATTCATTTAATGTTAATTCATTAAAATTAATTAGTTTTTACTTTTTTGGGTTTCGGTCATACTATTACTTTATAAGAAATTAACACATGTTTTTTTTCTGACGTTTCGGTTTATTTTATTGATTAAACCATCTTCAGAGAATTACTGTAAATATGAAAAGGAATATGTAAATTGTTGTTATATAAACTGAAATTTTAATTTCTTATGGAAAACAATCGATCTCTTTGCGGGCATGTACAGAAATAATCAAAATTTTTCAAATTCTTAATGTACGAGCAGTTCATGCAAAAGTCGCTAGATTTTCGGTGACCTCAGCGACGCTCCTTCGGTCCACACCACTGAAATTTCCAAGGCTATTTGAGAATGCAATTTCACTGAACTCGGTCATCCTCATCCTGGCTACCTCCGACTATTTATTGTTTTTAAATACTCCAGTCTTTCTATGAAAGAAGGTGAAAAAATTTATTGCAGATATCTGAAAGTTTCAAGTCGTTGGGGGCACCCAGTAGATGATAAATACGTAAAAAAGTACAGCTAGATCAGCCCTGTTTTTTTATTGTTTATGTGTTTCAAGAAACTTTTGAGATTTTCTTCCCCATCTCAAAAGTTTCTTGGAACACATAAACAGTATACATCCTAAAATTAAATTCACCATGGAGAAAGAACAGGAAAGAGAACTACCGTTTCTGGATATCCTACTGAAAAGAAAAGAGGATGGCTTGCTTTCGCACACTATCTACAGAAAGCCCACTCACACCAACATATACCTCAACGCCGATTCACATCACCACCCCGCCCAATTATTTGCAGTAGTGAAATCACTTGCGTTTCGATCGCAGTCCCTTACAGATCCAGAAAATTATCACAAAGAGATGAACATACTGCAGGAAGCCCTAACAAAGAACGGTTATAAAAAAGAACATATAGACAAGGTTCTAAAAAACAAACACTTGGTCCCAAAAAATCGCGAAAACCAAGAGAATAGCTCCAAGGCTTTTGTTCCTTATGTAAGAGGCACCACAGACAAGATCGCAAGAATTCTCAGGAGACACAACATTGAAACCATTTTCACCACAGACCGTAAAGTAAAAGATCTCTTGCCAACACCTAAAGAAAGAATCCCTCTAGAAAACCAGGGAGTGTACGAAATTCCAAGCGGAGAGTGCAGCTCATCTTACGTAGGCCAAACCAACCGTAAAATAAGCGCCAGAAGAGACGAACATATAAACGCTGTCAAGCAAAAAACAACTTCTTCTGCTCTGGCCCAACACTGGTTAAACACAGGACATAAGATAAATTTCTCGGGAACAAAAATGCTATCGAGATGTGAAAACCTGTCCACAAGGGTTATAAGGGAGGCTATTGAAATTGCAAAGAGGCCCAACAACTTAAATAGTAGAGATGATAGCCAACGTGTGCCTAATACTTGGAGAAATCTGCTTACAAAACATCAACCAGTACCACTTAGTAACGAAAGAGATTACAACTCGGCAACGCAACCATAAACACTGGCAACAGGGCCGATGACGCGCAGCAGGTCACGCCACCTGGTTCGGAACCATTCGGAAAACGAACACGTCCGACGCGCACACGGTACCGACAACACCGGAGTCGCAGGCGTCAGTTCGCTCGTAGACGCCATACAGTGAGCTTTGAAAATGGTGAATGAGATTTCACCGAAACGTCAGCTGCCTTACAGTCCTGAGAGGGACTCAGCACATAAAAGGGATGCCCGAAAACCTTCGATTACACATCACACCCGTGAGAATATCCGACATAACATATATATATATATATATATATATATATATATATATATATATATATATATATATATATATATATATATTGTGACAGTGTTTTATATTTAATGTTTGCAATGAAATTAAACTGCTAGTAAAGTTTTTTGAAACAATATTAGTGTTAATATTGCCAAAAAATGTGTTTTACGATGAAATGTCAATTTTCCGGTATTTCCCGATTTCCTGTGATAATGAAAATAAGTCATTTCGTCATACTTCGTCGAGTTACCCCAGTTTAGAAAAAAATGAAGGTTCTACGTTATCTCGAACCCGAGATATCGTACAATTTTGTAGCGCGCTCCAATCTGAAGTTTGAATTTCAAAAGCACATCGTGAGAAAGCCGAGCTTCCCCCACCACTCGCTACAACGCACTTGCAAAAGTACCTTCACTTCGAAGGGCTATAACTTTGCTATCGATGCATGAATTTCATACTTATCAATTGCATCATAAAATATATGTCTTCGTTTAAAATCTGAAAATTTCGATTCTTAATGTTTATAAACAAAAGAGATATGACTTTTAAAAAAATGCTATCTTAGCTCCTATTGGTCGCAGGAGATTTTTTTTTAATTCGTGTTTTTTGACCAGCATTCAGGTCCACTTATTCACAAACTCGTATCATTAAAATTAACAAAGTTATTCCAATTGTTTATAAGTAAATAAGGTACCCCCTTCTTTAAACGGTTTTTTTAACAACAATTTTTTAAAAAATCCATCGTTTTTTCATCTTTGCTTGTAGTTTGAACTTCAAAGAATCCATTCCGTTTTTGCAAATATATGTAGAATTATCCTCTGGGCAAGGACAACTGTTTGAATATTCAGTGTCTGGGGTAAACAATTAAGATTATTCATAAACTACCAAACCGATTTGATCCAGCTTTCGCATAGTTATAAACGCCCATAATGGCCTTATCATCAAGGGCTTATTCATCACTTCCGGCCTTTCTTGCAAAAGTTATTAACAATTATAAAATAGTGCCAAAAAGGTGTTTTTTCGCCATTATCTCGATAAATTATTTATCGATTTTGACGTATAAAAAATAAAATTAAAGGTCTTTTCAATACCCACAACTTTTATTTGGACAAGTTTTCTCTAAAATGTAACCGGAAAATTCTAAGGACAGAAAATCGAATTTTCCGACTTTGGACGTTGTTTATAAAAAAAAACAGAGCTGATCTAGCTGTACTTTTTTACGTATTTATCATCTACTGGGTTCCCCCTACGAGTTGAAACTTTCAGATATCTGCAATAAATTTTTACATGAAATCGCTACAATTCAATAGGAAGACTGAAGTAAAAACTGAAGGTGGATTTACGAGGAAAAAATTCAGTTCCGATGATGATTTTACATGAAGATCCAGCGTATTTTTTAAGTAGTATCGAGTCTTTAATTAAACGTTGTCAAAAATGCATAAAAATACTCGGAGACGACATTGAAAAATAATAATATGTTTTTTTTTATTTGGACCCTCTTTTCTATTTTAGGCTAGGAATATATGGACCACACTACATATCTACACTATACTGAGTTTAATAAATTATAAGACAAACCTTTTCTTGTTTCCATAGATCTTAGTCTTAAGAAGAAGTTATCAGGTCTCCCTTCATATTCTTTAGAAGTTAAAACTTCCTTGACAAGAGGATAAGAGCAAACATACGCTACTCGTTCTTTGCCCAATTTGAGGCCAATCACATCACTTTCATATTTCTTTGCTAATTCTAGCACAGCTAAATGTTGCCCACCGAAAGTTCGGGCTAGTTTTTTCAGTTCTGGGAGGTTGCCCACGAATGGTAGCCACGGGGGACCTGAAAAAAAGAGTATTTGCAATGTAGGCTCTAGGCAACATCTCACACTTTCTATGTACAGGGTGAGTCAACGATTGGATGAAGTAGGTTTGTGCCTTTTCGGTGAAATTAACAAAGAAACTATATTTATTGTTTGATACAGTTTATTTTTACGCAGATTTTAAAAATATTTAGGACTCTACAGGGTGAGCCAAAAAACTAGGACAGCATAAAGGTGTATTTTTTTTAAATAGAACACCCTCTATACGAATCGTATTTTCGATTTAGCTTATAATTTTAAATCTTTTTTATTAAGGGTTTACTATAACAAAACTTTATAGTTTCTGAGATAATTAAGTTTAAAGAAAAAAAGTCACATTTTCAAGCATCAATTCAATCCTAAATAACGTTTTCAATTTTGTGACAAATATATTCAAATTTGGAATTTAGCAAGGCCAAGGACAAGTTAACATAATTTTTACCTAATATTTGCAATAAAAGCTACAGGCTGTTGAACACGTCGGCTCAAATTTGAACAAGTTTAAATGAATAAATATCTTTTTTTTTTTTAAATGGTACACCCTGTATATTTTCATGTTATTTAATAGAGTAATAAAAACCCTAAAAGTTTTGTTCAATATATCCTATACCTATTTATAATAGTTTTTGAAATATTTCAGTTTTTCTTATTTTCCATACTTTTTTTACAGAAATAGTCTTCATTATCATAGTAGCCATGTAAAATAATAAAAAGAAACTACAGAAACAAACAGAATGTGGTTAAATATGATGAAATACATTATTCGTTATATTACAACGGCAATAGTTTAATTAAACATAATGTGAAAAAATTAACACAACAATAACGACAAGGCAAATACATATTTACTTTTATACTAAATTGAAACAAAAAAATTACCTATTAAATACTGAGATTAATTATTTCTTTTTAATAAGTGTTCGAATAAACGACCCTCTTGTGCAATGCACAAATTTAGTCTTTTTTGCAGATTTTCTCGGACCCTGGACAAAATTAGTGGCGTTATTGTTCTACATGTATCCCTAATCCTGTTTCGCATATCTTCCACTGTTGTTGGTGGATTAACATACACCTTATTTTTAATATAACCCCATAGGAAGAAATCTAATGGGGTGATGACGCAAGACCTTGGTGGCCACTCAATGAAACCCCCACGTCCAATCCATTTTTGCGGATATCGTTGGTCCAGAAACGCACGAACTTCACGATGGTAATGCGGAGGCGCACCATCGTGCTGGAACTACATACTGTCGAGCTCATCCCTATCGAGACCTTGAAGCAGTTGGGGTAGTTCTTCTTGTAGAAAGTTCAGGTAACTATGGCCATTTAGTGTTTCATTAAAAAAGTGGGGTCCAATAATTCGATTATGATGAATACCACACCAAACATTTAATGACCAGTGGTTTTGATGTTGCACCTCTTTAATCCAAAATGGGTTTTCTGTGGCATAATAATGCATGTTGCGTCTATTTACGGCACCGTTACTTCTAAAAGTAGCTTCATCACTAAACATTACCTTGCATAATAAATTTGGATTTAATTGAATCTCCGCATTTATTGTACGACAAAAGTTTACACGACTTTCAAAATCCTGTCCATGCAATTCTTGGTGTAATTCCATGTGATATGGATGATACCTATATTTCTTGGTAGTACGATTAGCGGTGGATTGTGATGTTTCACATAATGCTGCTAACTGACGGCTACCAATATAAGGATTTTCCTGAACATTTAACAATACTTGTAGTTCTTTTTCTTCATTAGTTACTGGTTTGTTGACCACTTTACGTTTTGGATAATCAACAGTACCAGAAGAATCAAATCTTTGCATTAAGTTTTGAAAAGTATGGGTATTAGGCTGGCGTCGATCAGGATACTTCATTTTGTAAATTCTTTGAGCAAGAAGGCAATTTTTTTGAGCCTCTCCTATTGTATAAATTATATCTATTAACTCATTCTTTGGAAAATTCATTTTACAGTATAAGATGAATGCAAAAAAAACCAAACTACACTACATAAAAACCAAAAGAAGCGATTGCGGTTATAAATTTGACACACAGAAAAATTTTCTTTTACATTGTTTTTGCCATGGCTACTATGATAATGAAGACTATTTCTGTAAAAAAAGTATGGAAAATAAGAAAAACTGAAATATCTCAAAAACTATTATAAATAGGTATAGGATATATTGAACAAAACTTTTAGGGTTTTTATTACTCTATTAAATAACATGAAAATATACAGGGTGTACCATTTAAAAAAAAAGATATTTATTCATTTAAACTTGTTCAAATTTGAGCCGATGTGTTTAACACCCTGTAGCTTTTATTGCAAATATTAGGTAAAAATTATGTTAACTTGTCCTTGGCCTTGCTAAATTCCAAATTTGAATATATTTGTCACAAAATTGAAAACGTTATTTAGGATTGAATTGATGCTTGAAAATGTGACTTTTTTTCTTTAAACTTAATTATCTCAGAAACTATAAAGTTTTGTTATAGTAAACCCTTAATAAAAAAAGATTTAAAATTATAAGCTAAATCGAAAATACGATTCGTATATAGGGTGTTCTATTTAAAAAAATACAACTTTTTGCTGTCCTAGTTTTTTGGCTCACCCTGTGGAGTCCTAAATATTTTTAAAATCTGCGTAAAAATAAACTGTATCAAACAATAAATATAGTTTTTGTTAATTTCACCGAAAAGGCACAAACCTACTTCATCCAATCGTTGACTCACCCTGTACATATCAGAAAAATAAGTTTTATTATGATGAGCTCTCTGTTCAGCCGGATATTTAGTTGAATACCAGCATAAAACAAAAATTAGCAGTTAACTGCCGCTGTTGTTCAAAGGTTTGTTTTAAAATTAATCCTGAAAATAGTTTAATTGAAAAGACTAAAATTTTCTAATAAATAAATCATAATATAAAAATTAAACGCATTTAAAATTAAATTTTATATTATGATTTTTTTATTTGGAAATTTAAATCTGTTCAATTATACTATTTTCTTAATATTAATGTGTGTTACCTTTAGACACAAGCTACGTTTTTAAAAATAGTTATTTTATGAAGTTACCTTATATAAGATCAAAAACAAATAAATTCTGCTTCACCTGTGAGCAAATTTTAATAGCTTTATTTGGATTTTATAGAAAAACACACATTTAATATGGCGCTACTTTAAACTAAATATATTTGGGATAAAGCATTTTTAAAACTAAGCAGTTTTATGTAGGTTGCGTTGAGTTTTATTTTTCAACTGTGGTACAGTTTATAAAAAAATGGACAAAAAATGTAAATTACCTTATACAGCTGAAATTTTGCATATGGGCTAAAAATTGCATTCAGAAAAACTTTGGTCACAAACGCACACCCGCATGATTTAAATTAACACTTAAACGATACAATATTAATTAAAAATATCAATCTATAAAATAATGTGAATGAAAAAGGAAAAATAAAAATTATTCCCAATATGTACCTCAATTTACTTTTGTCCTGTTTCTTAGTAAAATATTTGAAGATTCCTTAAGTTACTATCAACTTAATACTTTTTTTTATTGGGAAACCTTTATATTTAGTTTCTTCTGATTTGTAAATAAATTTTATCAATATTAAGTATACAATGCATTGCAAAACAATACGAGCTACAATAGGTGGTTTAGTTCATTAAGTTAAAATATATTTGACTTAGGTTTTTGATATCTTGTTTGTCATTGATTGCTTGTTTTTCTTTTTTTATATGTAGCATTTCCTTTATTTGAAGTTTATGGTAGTTTCTTTCCTGGGTTAGAATCTTTGTGTTTGAAAAATCAAATTCATGTTTAAAATTTGTCTCATGTTTGTATAATGCTGTCGTTGTGTTTTTTGTGTATTTATGTCCGTTCAATCTGCTGTCTAGATATTATGTTGTCATTCCAATATATTTCTGTGGACAATTTAGACATGGTATGGAACAGATAACGTTGGTTTCCTTTTTGTGGGTCACGTTACTTTTAAACTTTGTAAAGAGTGGTGACAAGTGATTCTATGTTTTGTGGCAAACTATAATATCGTGCTGTTTGAGGATGTGTGTAACTTTTTCTGACAATGAATTAATGTATAGTATTGCAACATGTGTTATTGAGTTGTTATTATTATTATTTTGTGTAAGAACGTTCTTATTATACAGTTTGTAAGTTCGTTGTTTCATTATTCTGTTCGTGAGTTATTCGGGGAAATTATTATCATTTAGGATTTGTTTGACTTTTTTTAAAGCTTCTTGACGATATTTCGGAGAAGTTAGGGTTAAAGCTCTATCAGCTAAACCTATTATTACCCTGTTCTTTTGGGATTTCGGATGATGTGACTGATAGTTGAGGTAGCATCCCGACTATATATGTTTTGTGTACCACATCGTCTCAATCTTTTTATTTTCATAATTTCGAAATAGTGTGAGGTCAAGGAAATTCATTTTTCTATTTTGTTCGACTTCTGATGTAAATTGCATCTTTTGGTGGAAATTGTTGAATATATTTAATATGGTATCAATTTGATTTTCGGGGACAGCTGCTAGACAGTCGTCAACGTACCTCTCAAAAAACTGAATCAGTATATCAAGTTTTTCTAAGACATTTTCTTCGAGATATTCCATGACCAACTGTGCTACTGCAGATGATATTGGTGAGCCCATTGCGCAACCATCAAGCTGCTGATAGTATGTATCTTGATATTGGAAATAATTATTAGTTAGTGTTAAATTTATGGCTTCAGTGAATGTTTCTAGATTTAAAGGAAAAACTCACAAACAGAATAATAAAACAACGAACTTACAAACTATATAATAAGAACGTCCTTACACAAAATAATAATGATAACAACCCAAGAACATATGTTGCAATACCATACATTAATTCATTGTCAGAAAAAGTTGCACACATCCTCAAACAGCACGATATTATAGTTTGTCACAAAACATACAATTACTTATCACCACTGTTTACAAAGTTAAAAAGTAAGGTGACCCATAAAAAGAAATCTAACATTATCTATTCCATACTATGTCTAAATTACCCACAGAAATATATTGGAATGACAACACAATATCTATACAGCAGATTGAACGGACGTAAATACACAAAAACGCAACGACAGCATTACACAAACATGAGACAAATTTTAAACATGAATTTGATTTTTCAAACACAAAGATTCTAACCCGGGAAAGAAACTACCATAAAGTTCAAATAAAGGAAATGCTACATATAAAAAAAGAAAAACAAGGAATCAATGACAAACAAGATATCAAAAACCTAAGACAAATATATTTTAACCTAATAAACTAAACCACCTATTGTAGCCCTTATTGTTTTGAAACACACTTTATACTTGATATTGATAAAATTTATTTACAAATCAGAAAAAATTAAATAAAAGTGTTTCCAAATAAAAAAATAATAAGTTGATATTAATCGAAGGAATCTTCAAATATTTCACTAAGAAACATGGCAAAAGTAAATTGAGGTGCATATTGAGAATAAGTTTTATTTTTTCTTTTTAATTCACATTATTTTATAGATTGATATCTTTAATTAATATTTTATCGTTTAAGTGCTAATTTAAGTCATGTGAGTGTGCGTTTGTGACCATGGTAGTGGTATTTTGCTTTTAATTTAGATTATACTTTTGAAAAAGCTCACTACGTTGGGCGAAACGTCAAGCACAAAATAGTAGTATTAATCTGAAACGTAATCCAAAGAAGTTACCATACATTTATATAGAAAGATGGTTTAAGAAAAATTTTAACAAATTAAATATATATATATATATATATATATATATATATATATATATATATATATATATACATATATTTTTTTTTAACTTTTTTGTTTTTCCTGGGATTATGGTCCGTTTAAAAATGGAATTAAATTTTTAATAGAACAAAATTTTTAAATAAATTTATACATGTAAGTGCAGTGTTGTTCCTGAATCATTGTTCAAGATACACACATTCTGACGAAGGTAAAAAAAATTACCGAAACGTTAATGTATTAAAAAAAAATGTAATATAGAATACAACACCACCATTACATTTTAATTCCATTTTTAAACGGACCATAATCCCAGGAAAAACAAAAAAATAAAAAATATTTTAATAAAGGTCCAAGAAATAAATAAGAAATACCTCATATATATATATATATATATATATATATATATATATATATATATATATATATATATATATATATATATTTTAACCAAATAGTATCTACCTTTTTTTCAAAATATGCTATATTTTAAAATGTGCAAATATGTTTTAGTGGAAATTGCAAAATTTAAAAAGTTCGGTTGGAAAATAAGGTGTGGAAATAAAAAAAAAATTGGGTAAACTATGAGCGACCGCCAAAGAAACCTTTAGATTGGTATTCCACGACCTTAAAATAGGTGATCGCAAAAATTCATCAAAAAAATTGTCATTTCCAGTATTTCGGATAAATTCCTATTTTTTGTTTTTTTTTTACGGCAAGCTGAAGTTTTTATGAAGAATGTTGTTTCATAAGCGCACGAACAAAAAAGTTTTGGCTCTTTGGGACTCAACTAACATAGATATGTGTCGAAATGATAATCTACTTTCTGGGTCGATTAAAAATCATGAGAATTCGTTGTATTTTAGGAAGTCAAATATATTTTATAAAAGTACCACATTGAGACAGTAAAAGAAAATTTTTAACACCCAATTATTGAATTAAAAATAAAAAAATGGTTACCTGGAGGAAATTTCGGAGGTTTCCTACACTCGCTCAAAAAATACGAAATAATTAAAACAAAGCTTAATATAATTACTAAAAGTTCGGTCAACATAATAGTGAAGAACTTATGTTCGGTGAGTGATTCAAAGTCAATTATTTGATAAACTAATACACGTGTTGAGAAAACCGAAATATCCTATGCTGACAGAGTTTCAAATTTGATTGAATATTAAATAATTCACCTTGGTATTTATTGAGTCTGAAATCGGGCGGGGAGTACAGATAAACAAATTAAAAAATATCGCTGTAAGTTACACGATATATGTGTAAATACGAATCGATCAGTAGCTATGCCTATTTGTCGGTAAATCAATAGCGGTGCATTAACCAAATTATGTAGACAATGTTATTTTAACATTTATATATACAGGATGTCCGGTAAATACCTCCTAATTTTTCAGGAGCATACAGGGCAGGTCAAAATAACCCTACTTTGTCATAGAACAAAAATTCCTAAAGTGCCCCTTAACGGAAATACACAGCCCTAAAGGGATACCCAGCGATTTACCTTATCCGCTCTAATTTTTGGACTGACTGGTATAATTTACACTAATTTACAGTTTTAATGCGCTTCACCCTACAGCAAAGTGCTTATTCAGGTGTGGAAAGTCGAGAACAGAACCTCTTAAAAAAAGGGAACGTAACAAAAAGCGACGGACAACCCGTTTAGCCATGTTGAAGAAGTGAAATAAAGCATACTGTTGTATCGTAGCTTGCTTCCTGGTATCTAGCAAAAATGGCGTCGGGCAAGGACTTTTCGCTGGTTTCGGGTCGTCAAAACACAGTGGGTCGAAAGCACGGATTTGATATTAAAAATAAAAATCGCATACTGAAAGTTTAAAATCATGAAAATAAATTCGAAAAACGTCTAATGTGGTTCAACGCTTTAAAAATAAAATAAAAAGAATAATTGTATTTCCATGAATAAAATATTGCGCTTGATTTCAAGATACATTTTAAATATAATACTATAATAATAAATACGTGGATATCGATATCGTTAAAAAGGCGAAAGTACTTTTTCCTCTATGCTTAATAAATGTCAATGCAAACAATTTGTAAGTAATATAATATTTATTGATTCACATAAATGAATAAATAATACGACTGTAATAAAAATAATGAAAGGAACTTTTTAATCACTGCCTTCTTTGTTAACAGCTCTTTTCTCATTCTCCAATACGTATGAATTATTATCTGAATCCTTACTATGTCAAAAACAGTGTAAGGATCCATCGACGCCAAAAGTTTTGGAACACATCCTCCATTTTTTTTTTCGAGAAGATTTTCGGGCAAAGTCTAGACGATAGTTTCTTATCAACTTGTCCGTTGATTTTTATGCATCTTTCGATACTTTACCTATCGGTAATATTGCAAATGATGTCTGGTCAATGAAGTAAGTCATTTGTGGATTCCTGTTGGAATGTTGTACCAAGAATATCCTTTGAAGAATAATCTTGCTGTTTGAAGTTTATATTCCCAAAACTTCTCTATTGCAGTTTAATGTCCGATTCCAATAGTTTGCAAAATGACGGGAAACCGGAGGATCAGTTTTCGCTTTACTCTTGTTATAATGGCTGTAGCTTGAAATACTCTGTATTTACTGGGACACAGTATCAGTGTTGTTGAACTGAGATGTTGTTTGGCAGAGTCGATTTCGCTCCAGCCAAGCATTCACCTAGCCATCTATCATCGTCATAGATAAGTTGTACTGTACTGAAGCTCGGGTGGCAAAGAAAACTCTATTATATGGTGCAAATTATCTGGTTCGAGTTCATGATTTTCTATTTTCGTTAAAGACTTTTGTTCGGTTTTCTTAATAAATTCAAATTTCAGAGGCCCGCAATTCATAGTAGACGAGGGTTTGGAATTGTACACCACAATCTGTTCTTGTTAAGTTTGCATGTTAATACCTGCTAATTGAAGTGGAATAAGAGAGGTTAGGAATAAGTTTGTATCAGAAATAGTCGGATCAGTGAATTTCATTTTGTACTGGCTCTGACCTGACGTTCCATCGAAGCCCCATTTGCAAATGAAACTCATATCTATAAATCTAATTTATCAATTTGTTCAAGGGCGCCTTGGAATTTAACCTCTTGATTTAGATACTCGGCATGTGGATAACATGCTTTTTTTTGTATTTTACACACCAGAGTACGGCGAAAATATATTACTGCCTTTCTGTTTAGCCCAATTTTGTAATCGTTGATATTTGTTTCTCGACAATCCAATGTCAAATAGAAGAGCGGCGCACAAATATAACTGGGCGCGACGCAACAACAACACTGTTGCCTTTAACCTGAGATGAAACTTTAGAAAGAAAGGGCTGGCCGTTCATATTACCGAGGTTTAATAGAAACGTTACTATAGCCAAACTTCTATTTTAAATTTCTTAACTAGAAATTATTTTGGACGTTTCTCAAATTCTAACCCACTAAGCCCGTCTAGCTTCTTTCAGATAGTTCGGACAGAAGATAGTAGGGAACGCCTGCCGCAATATTACCCCCGCTAAATTCCGTGCGACACGAAAACGAGCCGTACCTTGAAACGAATGAGAGGGTGTATTTACTTTTCGTCTAAATTTATAACGTAATCGACGGAATTTGGAATATTTAATGACTATTTGATACATCGATTGTTTTAAATACATCAAATAGTCGAAATACAAAACATTAGTTTTTCTTGGGCGTTGAGCGTAAAGAAAATTGATATTTCTGTTATAAAATAAACATTTATTCTAATAAAAATACTAGTGAAACGCAATGGTAATTTCTAAGTAAATAAGCTAATAGACCACTTTAAAATTAAAAATCATTCTCAAAAATAAACTTTTATTCTGGTAAAAAATAAAAGTAACACGTTCAGTAATTGTAAATAAATAAACAAATAATTAAATTCAATTTAAATCAACAAAAACACCTAAAAGTCTACAAGAAGTGTTCAAACAGGCTTCCACTTTGAGCGAGACAATAACCCAGTCTATTGTAAAATATGGTTCGCGTATTTGCCAAAACTTCAGGGGTTATATCCCTTTTAGCTTTAAAATATTCCGAACTGTTCGAGCGTTCATATCAAGTTCTCAGGCAATTACGGTACTATTGCAAGGAAAATTAATTTCTGCTAAACTACAAACGTCAGTCTTCCCGATTTGCTCGTTCTTCAGTAATTTGAGGAACCGGTTGCTCCTTATTATTATCAGTGCATTTTTTACAAATTTTTAGACAACCGGTTGTTTCAAATTTTTTAATAATTTCCGAAATTCTAAATTTTCAAGGAACAGGATGATTTTCGCACATAAATACAAATCTGCCGATTATTTACCAGAATAGTGTACCACTTAATAATGTGCTCTTTTTGTTCCGTGGAATAAACTACCATTGTATCAAAAAAATTTGGCGCGAAACACGGTAATTACGCTTCGACGGCCGAATGAAAGCAAATAACTTGGAATCCTCTTCGAACATACCCCTATAGAAGTAGCATAACGTCAGAACTAGGGCCCGGTTGTTTGAACGCTGAATAACGTAATAATATTTTTATTTATATTTGAAAAAGTGTTGATAAACATTAGATATTTAATTTCTTGGTACAGACATACCGATTTTATGCTATCCTTTTCTAATTGCATTATTTAAACGAGTATCATCGGTACGTCCTTCGAACATACCCCTAGGTACGTCAATTCTGAAAACAAAGTATGAATATATGGTTGCCTAAATTTTTATTATTGTTATTTCAATATGTAAACAATATCTAACAATATTTACCGATAAAAATATATTTTTAAATCCTCTTTTTGTTAATATTAATTGTAAACTTCGCATTTATGGTAATTTCTAACACTTAAAAACATCAAAAAAGTCACGACAAGCAATTAAACTGAAAGACAAGATAACTAAATATGTTTATGTATGTCAAACATCAAAAAAGCGTCTCCCCCACCGACCATAAACAGCCATCAAACAAAT
This sequence comes from Diaprepes abbreviatus, assembly GCA_034092305.1. Lineage (NCBI taxonomy): Eukaryota > Metazoa > Arthropoda > Insecta > Coleoptera > Curculionidae > Diaprepes > Diaprepes abbreviatus. The sequence continues at coordinate 2,258,031 of JASJET010000018.1, read as the reverse complement.
CTATTGTTGTTTAAATCTAGGGTATGATCGAAGGGAATCCTCTTTTTGTGCTAGGGCGTGGCGTATGCTGCCGCCCGCTCTCACCGCGCCAGCATTGAATTACCCCTCATCCGAGGGCCAAACTGGTAATTTACACATATGTCGATGCTTACGATGCTTATTCTTCTGTCTCATTCTGATTTGATGAATAATATAGTATTTTCTTTATTTTACTTAAGAAACGTCCAGTTTCTGGTGTGGATTTTCCAGACCTGTATACATATAGTAGTAGTTGGATTTAAATTCTTATAAGTAGGTTATTGTCTAATGTATAAAATTATCGATAAAAGTTACAAAATAGTTGTATTATCGATACTAGAATTTGGACCGCAAACATCCTAATGAAGTATTATTGAAGGTTGTGTCCTTTAATATGTTTTTTTTGATTTTAACTTCGACAAGGAGAAGCTAGTTTGTTTTCCGTATAAACAGAATTTATATTGACTAAAATGTGCTTGTCGGACTTGCATTTATTTTTATTTATTTTTACGATGTTTCGATTAGATTGTATTTCTAATCGTTATCAAGTATAAACTGAATGTTTTGTCTTAAGACAACGAGCTTATATAGGGACTGTGTCCACTGAAGCGCAAAGTTTCGCTTCACTGTACACACCTCGATGATTTGATGTTACAAAGTAGTGGTTGCTAAAGATTAGATACCTCAACACTCAGTTTACTGAAGATTCCCATTATTGTTTTTAATGTAAGCTGCTTCTATAATTTTTTTTTTTCATGTTGGGTTCCATATATATTGCCACAGCCTCAGACCATTTTATGTGGTGTTGTTTATCCCAGGCGTGTTCTGCAATACCTGATCGCGACGTTTCCCCTTTTTGTGTATGAGTTTTATGTTCGTTAATTCTAACTTTTAGTGGTCCTTTGGTTTCTCCAATATACATTTCACCACACTCACATGGAACTTTGTAAACACATTCTTTCTTATCGGTACTTTTTGGTTTTGTTTTTGTTAAACGAGCTCTAAGTGTATTTCCCGATTTAAAGGCTGTTTTTATTTTATAATTTCTGGCAATTCGTCTTATTTTCTCTGAATTTCCCTTAATGTAAGGAATTGTGAAGAAGGAATGTGTTTCTTGCTGTCCAGTGTTCGTTGTTTTAAAGTTATTTATAACATCGTCAATTAATTTCAAAGGATAACCATCTGTTGTAAATCGGATTTAATATTTGCTACCTCTTTTTCCAATGAATCGGCATTATTGCATATAGATATAGCGCGATTATATAGAGGATGCTTATAATTCCCCGTTTTGTTACAACAGAATGGTTAGAACTATGATTAAAATATTTTCCAATATGTGTTGGCTTTCTGTATACTGAAGTTCTAATAGTTTCGTTTGAACGATTCACAATGACATCTAGGAAGGGCAATTAATCATTTACCTCTTTTTCCATGGTAAACTTAATTGTAGGTCGAATGTTACTTAGATGTGTCAAGAAATCATAAAGTTCTTTATCATTGCCCTTCCATACGATGAAGGTATCATCGACATATTTCTAACACAGACTTTCGGTTTTACTGTTGCCGTTTCTATGGTATGAGTTTCGAACCATTCGACATATATATATATATATATATATATATATATATATATATATATATATATATATATATATATATATATATATATATGGAGAGAGTGAAGAACCCATTGAAAGCCCGTCGTCCTGAGCGTAAAACCTGTCTTTTACTTAAATTTATACTAGGAGAAATATAATGATTTAGTAAGTCATAAAAAGTTGGGTATATATATATATATATATATATATATATATATATATATATATATATATTTAAGATCGCTAAAACAGGATAAATATTCTTTGCTAATTAAACTTCTTTTACTTTGGACATACACCTGAAGAGTGAAGAAAAGAGTGCGACAAACTTTTAAAATGTATAGTACTCTGCAAAATAAAAAAAGTTCCTGGAAAACGGATCTAATTGCCCTTTTCAATTAATCAAGTTTGATAATAGTAGAAAAGTAGTAAAGTAGAAAACCAAATCAATAATTAATTTTTTTGACATAGTTTTATCATAAGTCTGTCTCACAAGAAAGCAAATTTGAAAAGAAAAAATATTTAGAGGGTTAAAAAGTTATTTAAGAAAATATCTTGGATCGGTATCGTAATTATTTTTAAATTTACAACTAAAATTGTTTTTGATACTTTTAACATTTAAATAATAAATCTTTTATCCAAAATAATAAATTTTTAGTTGACAAGGTCAGTGACAATAAATAAGTATTTGTTTTTAATTATAGGGACATGGAGATCTCGGGTCCAAGTGACGAGGTGAAAAGACAACAGCGCGCACTGGTGAAAATAAACAAAAACAAGGCCAAAATGTCTAGGTATTATTTTCCTTTATTTTTTATACTTTTGGGTCTCAGATTAGATAAGGTGACATTAATACTTAAGTTATAGATATCCGTAGACATATATTCGGAAATATTAAAATCACCCAAAAACAACATACTCGAAACGCTATTCAAATCCGGCAAGGTATTAAGATTTTCGAATAAGTCGTCGTAAGTTGTGAAACTGGGTGGTATATAAATAACAATTACAGGAAAAGCGTAAAAATAAATAATATCAATGTCGGGGAGGTTGTCTGAGAATAAATTAGTATCGATTATTGTTGTCGAGAAACTTTTATTTAGTGCAAGGAGTACACCTCCTCCTTTCTTATGCTCGATTCTCACTATAGTTCCGCTCTCGATTCGCTCAAGGTTCGATAAAATATTTTTGATTGATATCGAAATCTCTGCGAAACCGATAGTGTGAATAGGTTCATTATTACTCCTGTAAGAATATTTTACCGGACCGAGAGCGTATCGAGACCGGCGAGAATATAGCTTTATCGTTTAACAGAGCCGTTCTATGATCACAACGAAAGACTGAGTGATTGGAAGGGAATAATTCACTATCAAGGACTTGTGGCGACAACCATGTTTCCAAGAATGCAATCAGATCATAATTGTAACAGTAAGACGCAATAAATAATGTATGGGTTTTAGTATTGACTCTGCCGAACACTTTTCCGACTTTTATTAGATTCAGAATTCCCTTCGAATAATCTATCCGAATCACGAACTTGACATATAAAACGGGACTGCTCATGCATAATACCTCCCTTATACTAAAAATGACCCCACCATGCTCTGTGCCATTACGTGTAAATAATTGGTTTGGCAACAATGAATTCCCTAAGTTTTTATTATATTGGTGAAAGTGTATTTTTGACATTGACTGAATACTTTTCATATCGACAAGAATTTATTTTTGATTTTGCTGTTTTATGGATTTTATCACTTTTTATGTAACGTTTTACTGAAAATGTCAAGCGGGAATGAGTAAGATCGTGACAAGTGACGAGTCTTGAATCTATGCGTATGAGCTTGAGTGTAAACAGCATTCGATCGTATAAGTTTTCTATAACGAGCCAAATCCAACAATTTTTGGTCGAGCAAGACGCACTTCGAAGCAAATGATTGCTCGTTTTTTCTGGAAAACTGACTTTGTCGCAATCGTGCCTTTGGATAATGGGAGAACGTTCTATTCTGAATGGACCACGTTTGTTTACCGGAAGTCTGGAATGAATTGAGGAAAACAAACCGGAAATGACGGATTATTATCCATGATGACAATGGGAGCTCTCCCACATCGGCTCCAACACATAACTTTTTGAATTGATGGATTGTTCTCGTACACGAAGTAGTCAAGCATTTTCTATAACAGAAGAGGCTGTTGATGCGTTCAAAAACCATGGTTTGGTGACATCATCTTCACAGCGGCAAGAATGCTTTTCTGATGGGTTTAAGCGCATGCAAAAATATATTTATCATAGAGGAGAATATTTTAAAACACAATAAAATCATTTTCAATGATACATATAAGTTTTTGTTTGTTATCCTTGAACTATAAATGGCTATCGATGTAGGAAACAGCATGTAAGATCTTTTCATACAGCTTTCTCGTTTTGCAGAAACTGGTACGCCCATGTTACTGTAAAAGGGTTATAAACTACTGAAACTCAATCGTTAGATTTAATTTGTTTATTTGTATTTAAAGTGAACAGTTATTACAATTTTTTAAGCACAGTAATAGGTTTGTTAGAAAATTTCTATAATTAATATTATTTACTATCAGTGGTTAATATGTTTGGAAGCTTACCGAATAATAATTTCATTATCTGAGTTTTGAAATTCTCTAGATAATTCTTACGTATTAAAAATTGCCTCTTTTACACTTAGTCTTCTCGTAGAAGAAGCCTTACTTTGAATGGTTTTGGAGCAAGTGTTACTCCATCATAAGACTGAGATTCTGGGTAGAAATCTTGGACAGGTTCTAAAGTAAAATTATGCAGAAGAGACGTAAAAAACAGAAACATGTTCGTTTTTCCTAGGGTTTCTCCTAAACAACGACGTTTTCCTAAAAATAATAAAAATTTCTTGAAAAGTATTACTATAATTGTTTTTAATTTTTTTACAAAATAACGAATGAGAAAACTAGTTATTTTGTGAAGTAATATTAATAACCTAAAAGTTAAAATAAATCACTATTTTTAGAAGTAGTGAAAAAATTCACCCTCTCCACGGCAAAATTTTATTAAATTTTACCTGATTTATAGATTCACATTATAAATTGATATATTTGATCGAAAGTTTGTTGTGCTAGTCTTTATGCCTATATGTCAGTAACGTTAACAACTGTCAAATGACGCTGTTACTTATAATTTTTTAAGTGGAATTATTGTTTTTCTACTAAAAGGGTTCATATTCTTATCAATATTTGTTGGTGATGAAAATAACGGATAAAATACAGAATGTTCCATTTAAAAAAATTACAAACCACATCGTTATTTGACAATGGTTGACGTCACTGTCATATGAAATGTACAATGAAATAGGATTCTTTCTGTGCGTCCTTAGTTAAGGCGTTCCGGAACATTTGTAGATAAATGACTGACAGTGCTTTTAATCACCGGAAAAATATACTAAAATTCTGGCGGAAATATACTACAAGAGTTAGCTTGCAGGCGCGCGTATCATGAGTATTTCAAAAAAGAGAGAGATAAAAAATAAGTGGTTGGATGGCTACCTCTCTCTAATGCATTTCAATACAAAAAAGGCTCAAAGTGCAAGTGCTCAGTTGGTAAAGCATTCGACCTTTTAACAATTGGCAACTGAACGATTCACCAGCGCGGTCTGGTGGCCAAAGTGAACAGCTTTTCGAGTCATGTGAATTCAAAAAATAACATGGGAAATGGTGTAAAAATAATAGCTTTGTTCGCGGGTCACTTTCCGAACCGATTCAAAACTAGTACGGAATTAGTTCAGGATTGCCATACAGCGCATGCTCAGTTATTAACCGGTTCAGGATTTGTTTTTACCGCGAACGATTTTGGAAGTTTGAATCGTCCACTCTGGTATGCATACGGTGTTAAATGCTGATTAAAGTAGTTGTTTTTTTTTGTTTTAAATAACTTTGTTAGGTTTTATTATTTGTATTATTTCAAAGAAATATTGAATTATAAGTGTTATTCTTATATAATATAAAGTCTAACCGTCAATTCCTTTTGGAATAAAACGTCTTGTTTTTGCTGAATAGAATTTTTGATAAACAAATATATATTTTAACAGATATCTATTGTTTACTCTTTATTTTGTGTTAAGTTCATATTTCGGGAATCTCAAAGTAAATCTAATTCTAAACATACGCCTAATAAAAACATGGGGGTTTTTCCAAACAAAAAATAAAACGCAATAGTTTTAGGTCCATTTCTTTTTGATTCAAAAAACATTTTTAATAAAACTAAAAACCGGTCTGATACGTCCCCATACGATGCAACTTCATTTATCGCAAACCATAATACACGCCAGTTCTTGTCCATTTCTCAGCTTAACTGAAAATGGGGGGGGGCAAAATTTCCTCAAAATAATTAGCACTTTTAGGAATTTTGAGTAACTCTAAAATTTCTTTTAAGTCCTCATCGCTGTATGATAAATGATTTGACATAATGGGAGTATTCACTAAAATTATATTTTTTTTAAGTTCAAACTAACACTTTTTTAACTTATTATTTAAAATTCTAGGTCGATTAACACTAATTAAAGTAAAACCAATATAATATAATAAAATATATACTGGAACATCAAATGCAACGAATGACATAAACAAGAGAAAAACGTAAAATAAATTAAAAACAATTGTCAAATAGTGCACATTGCGGCCGCAGCATGAACGCTGGCGCTGCATAAAATTCCGAACTTACAGTTCTTCTTCAATCCTTAGAACCGGTAGGACTGGTTCAGAATCGATTTCGAACCGAATTATTTTCTCCGCGAACATGGGACTGTAACTAAAAATTCTGAACTTTGTTATCCGCGAACGCTGCTATTTCAACTACGCATGCGTATTAGTTCAGAATCGGTTCTAAATCCTTACCGCGAACAAAGCTAATGTTAAGTAAAAATGTTTATCAAATGGAAATATAAACTAGTGACCTATTAAAAACTAAGAAAGTTTTCTAGTTTTAATTATTTTTAAATATAAAATCACAAGGACTCTGTAGCGAGCATCTGCAATACTTTCATTTATTTAATTGTTTTTTATAAATTTCATGTGCCGTGATATTAGAACGTGTGAAAAGAGTGTTTCGGAATCTTCCGTATAAGTGAATATAGTAGATATTTTCGTTATTTTAGGCAAATCAAAGCGTCCAAATATGAAAGGGGAAATTATTTTAATGGCAGGCCACATTTTATTATGTGAATACAAATGCAAAGGCGATAAAGAAATTGTTGTTGCATATATAACGCAATCCTTCAGAATTAATGACAAATTACAGGAGATTGAAAGTAAAATTTCAGCGAGTAGTATAAATAAACTGATTATTTATTAGTATTCTTGTCGCGTAACATCAAGTTTCCATTTAAACAAACCACGCTTGAGATATTGCCAAAATCTTTTTTTGTCTGGGTTGGTACATCTGTCATCTGGTGCTCAAATATAAAAAAACAACAAATTTTAAGAGTGAGCGATTAGAACCCACACTTATTGTGAATGTCAACTTATAAAGTCGAATTTACTTACTTTAAAAACTCTTGTTCACACAATTTTTTACCAGCTAAGCCACTTATACCTCAACAGAAAATGTTTAAAATTGATTTTTAAGTTGACCATGAAGAGAGCTTGTTTTACTTAGCCAATCATATATGGTTAGAGAGAGAGAGATAGCCATCCAACCACTTATTTTCATCTCTTTCTGTTCATGGTCTCGCGCGCTAGTAGGCTAGCTCCAGATAAGTATAAGCTTGATAATTGTGATTGGTTAAAGAAATATTCCTTTTACTTGGAGAGGGGGTTTTCTCTATTTATTTTACCTGCTCAGTAAGTTATGTTTCTGTTATATAAATATAATCATATCTCACCCAGTCCGAAGGGTATATAATGTTCTTCATCAACAAAAATATTTCCATTCTGATCCAAAAACCTTTCTGGTCTAAACTCTTCTGGTTTATCCCATATTGTCTTATCCATGTGTACACTATACAAGTTAGTTAAAATAATGGTATCTTTAGAAATTGTGTAGCCCATGAGGTCGGTATTTTTGGTAGCTCGGTGTGCTATACCCATTGGTGCCAAGTTAGCTCGTCTTTGAACTTCCAGCAGGACTGCTTGGGTGTATTTTAAACTGAGCAGAAAAAAACTTTCATAAATATTTTAATATAGAAATGAAGCTCAGGTAGTCTGTTATTGGTAATTTATTCATTACAGAAAACCTATTTTTTAAGGCCTCGAGCAAGTTTTTAAATAAAGTGAAACATCGGTAACAAAATTATAAGGTTTTTCTTTAACTTACTGGTAATATCTCACATCTCTAATCTAAATAGACTAAAATATAATTTTAATGCCTGACAAGTCGTTAATTCAAATATAGTCGCATCAGTTAATAATGGGTAAGTTAATAATACCAATATTAGCAATGAGTAAGTTAATATCATTAAGAATTATCAAGAATTCAACTGTTTTTCAGAAAATAATCCAAACAAGTTCTAACCTAAGTTTCTCCCGTAACGTTGGCCATCTGTTTCTTCCTACGACATCATCTAGTTCTTTTTGAACCTTTTTTTGAACGTCTGGATACATCACCATATACATAGCACAAAATCCTAAAAAATATATTACTAATAAGACATTGACCGGTTATTTTTCAATTCTAAAACTTTCTACAAAAGTTCCAATCTGAATTGGAAATTAGCTATCCTTTAGATACGAGGAGTACTAGAAAAGTTTTTTCTTTTAACAGTGCAACAATCTCAACACTGGGATGACTTTTTTATATGTAATCAATACCTGAGACTGTCCTTTGACGTATTTCAAACACTCATATTTAATAATTGAACATAACCAATCCTCGCCAACTACCCCCTTTGTAACCTCCAATAGTCGATTACCACTTACCCAAAAATGTTTGGAATACTTGGTGAGAATTTTTTACTGATTGTACTATATGTTTCTTTGATGACACTGCGGCGTTCCAATTTTACAAAACTCCTTTTCGTTATAAAAACAATTTATAAAACACAAAATAATAAAATAATTGAAATCAAATGTTACGCACAAGTATAAAAAGATTGTCACTATTGAAATAGATAAGTTATTTTTATACTACAGCTTGCCAGAATAGGGCCAGCTTGACGAGCGATATAGTTTAGCGATTTCCTGAGGATTGGAACATGTCTAGGAAATTTAAGAAAAATACATACCTAAACTATTACTTGTAGTTTCAGCACCAGCCATGAAAAGGTCCAAACATAAAGATAACAGTTGATGATCTAAAAAAAAGTTTATTAAAAAAAAAATTAGTAAAATGTATACAGTTTACCTGTAAAAGAATCGTCAACATTTACTGTCATTGAATGTAAGAAGGAATCTATCAAATCTCTGGGTTGAATTGGTCTAGTGCGTCTATGTTCTTCTATCGTTTCCTGAAACAATAATAGCCAGATCTAGTTGTCGTGAAAGTTAGACCTTCTAGTTGTCTAACATGATTTTGCTTATGATGATATTATAATTTGTACTAAATATGTCAATAAATAAACCGTTCTAAAGGATAATTTAAAAAATATAGTGTAATAAAAGCAAGCGATTTTTTTATCATTTTAATTTCAAGGTCTAAAATTTGGTTGACTTATTGTTCCATTTGTCCATTGAAATACGGATTTAAAGTTAGACCAGGGTAAAATTATAAATTCTTTAATAACTTCGCCAATTTGTCAATAATTTTTAATTTAAATATATGATTATTTTTATATATTCTTCATTTGAAAACTTGATTTTTGGTTTGGAGGTTAAACACAAAAATTTTAGTATACCATTAGAAGTGTCCAAATGTCACCAACTCTGAATTTGACGTGAACCTGCGTACAATAAGTTTAGTTCCTGTTTATGTCCAAAGGTCTTGAAGAAATTGTGTATTCTCTAATTAAGAAATATCTCGACGACCATAAAATTATTCATGAAGCACAGTCTGCATTACGGTGCCGTTGCTGCTTTTTCGGGAGTTTTAGACAGGATATGAAAAGACTTGGATGATGGTAAGGTGTCTACATTGATATTGCTGGACTTCTCGAAGGCTTTCGATACTATAAACTCTGATGCACCACCAGCCGACTGTGGATTTTATTTTATCGTATTTGAGTGGTCGTAACCAAAGAGTTGTATTGAATGAGGATACTTTATTATTGAGACCTGTTACATCCTGTGTGGCGCATGGCGCAATTTTGGGATATCTCCTATTTATAATATATACAGTTGAGGCTTACAAATCTCAAAAAAAAATAGGTGGTTGTCTTTTTTAATAGACACGAGATATCCAAAATTGAAATATTTGTTCAGATGCGGATTGACGGAGTATGTTTGCCAGTTAAAAAGTTTTGGGCATTTTAGTAGACAAAAATTAAGGTTTGTGGATCAAGCTGATTGTATTATCAAAAGGGCGTTTTACAGTTTAAAAAAGTTATACGTGAGTCGGCATATGTTAATAAAAAGGCTAAGATGGGTGCTGCTGAAATCGTTGATTTTGTGGCGATATCTTCGGAGAACTCCTTCACAATTTTAAGCATATGCTCTAGCTGGTTTTTGGTAGCAGCCATCCGTATATAGAAGATGATTCAATCTACTACCTCTTCGTTGTTATTTCTAATACTAAAGCCGTATCTGGTGGAGTTCAAACTTTGTTGTGTTTGTTACTTTATTAGTATTTTTTTTTTTGACGTATTATGTATGTGGTCTAAGTAAGTTTAATTTATATTAATCCGCAACCTTCCAAGATTAGATTTAAAAGTAGCTAATAAAACTAAATCTCGTCCAGGTTAAGTAGCGCATTTAGTATCTTGTAATTGTTTATTTTTCTTTCTTGAATATTATAAATATGCTATTTCCGCAATTAAAAAATGGTTGAAAATCAGACTTTAAGAAACTCCATCATTTTTAAATGCTTCGACATTTATATTTACTTAATTTTAATATATTTTTGATCTGCATGACGAATCTGTTTCAACACATTATTGCATTAAATTTCAATTGGGTGACTTGTAAATTTTCTGCCCCCGTTAATAAAACATCTTTTTTGTAGCGATACAAGACAAACCTCTAATCTAGTCTCGTCTCTCGACATCACTAATTGAATACGAGTATATGTTATTAGTTTACCTGCAAAAATTTCCACATTCTTGTCAGCACATCCAGAATTTGACTGTAACCACTAGCTTGGGGCGCTACGAATCTTAAAAATGGTAGTTGATTAATCAACCCTCCTGACATGTCGACAACTCGAAAACAGTCGTGAATAATTTTCAAAAGTTTTGTCAATCTTTTGTCATCTACTTCGAACCTTTTACCTAAAATATAACTAATGATTAACTTTGTAACACAAAATAGACTATTTGTCTGCGAGGAATGCAAATTAAAAAATAAAAGCTTAATTTATGAAAACGTTTCTCATCTGCTTAATGTTAAATTTCCCGCCATGCCGACGATAGGACTCTCAAATCTAGCATAAATGTTATATTACAATCGAATAGCGTTATGAATGCTTAAAGAGGTGTAAGGAATACAAATGTGAGGATCATCGTTACCCACTCTATCGCAGTAATTCCTGCGTACATTTCTCTTATTGTCTACATTTGTGTTATAAGGTCGCTTCTTTATTTTTATGGTGGACCTTTACATTTGTGAAAAATCGAGCTGTGTCACGACAAAATAACTTAAGAAAAACCTAAGTACATATAATATATATATATATATATATATATATATATATATATATATATATATATATATATATATATATATATATTGTCGTATTATCCAACATCTTACCGCTATCCTCCGGCCAGATTTAACGTCAAATATAAGTTCCGAATTTTAATAAGTACGACGACGGGTGTCTGGGAAGGTACCAACTAGAATCCCACTGACGAGTCCTATAGTTGGTACCGGGACGAAACACCCACATTTTTAAGAGAAATTCGCATAATACGTTAACCCGATTGTGACACGGCAGGTCTTTTCTAGGTTTTCCCTGCCTAATAGCCCGATGATGACGAAAATAACCCGATGAGAGAAACAGATAGTGACAACCCTTACGAGAGACAAGAAAAGAAAACCGAACTTGTTTGTAATGTAGGAGTGTACAGGGATAAGTCGAAAAGTAGTGGCCCATCGACTTGCTCTTATATTACAACAATATATATATATATATATATATATATATATATATATATATATATATATATATATATATATATTGTGTTCCATGAATTCTTAGCTTAATATAGAAAGAAAGGTGAGAAATAAAAAGATATTATTTTTCAATAGAGTCTCTTCTTTTATTTCTATATAGTTTTTACAACGCTTAATTAAAGTATTTTAAATTTTTACTGTCAAAACGGCAATAGGCAACTTGTTTAATTTTTTCTTCTTAAATCGGACTTCAGTTTTGAAAATGAAAAATAACATAAGTGAACAAACCTGAACAAAACTTTATAATTGAGTATAACTTTTAAGATGAAGCAACATTTCTTTATAAAAATATTTTCAAAAATGGGGGTGCTTTACTTTTAGCGCACTTTAAAATTTTTGACCCTCCCTCGTATACCATAAAACTTTACTAGTTTTGATAGATAATGTACAGAACTTTTTCAAGATAAAATAAATCTATTAAATTCAAAGATAAATTTTTTCATATGCTGCGTCCTCTCTGCAGATCACTATATATAGGAAGAGAACAAAAATAAATGAGGACTGCATTTGAAAATATATAATGCTTACGTGTGGAAATAAAACATTTAAAAAAGATACATGTATGAGTGTGTGAAGTTTTACGGCAAATTGCTAGTAACAAATTCTCTGAACGCGTATTGGCTTGTCACGTTGAAGATTCAGAATCAGCAATTCAAAATACATAAGAATCAGCCAAGAAACTACAGGAAAAACATTGGATGCCCACACTAATAATACAATAAATATTTTTAAAAAAGTTTTGCCATTTAACATAAATTCTAGAAATGTAATTTTTAATTTAGCTGGTAACATAGTCTCAGATATAAATAAAATTACACGTAGCGGACTCATAACGAGGGTACTCATAATGCTGCTCTACTATGTATCCATTTCCATGTAATATCTACGTCTTAGTGATTATACTTACCAGCCAACATAGCCCATAAAGCATTTAAAACCGACACATCGAAGGCATTGTGCATAAAAATAGGTTCGCCGCATTGCTTCTTGAATAATTCTACTAAAGCTTTGCATTCTTCGTGGACTTTTTCTTCCATTTCTTTTCGACCATAGCCGAAGATTCTTAGATGTTGCAAAGAAAATTTGCGTTGCTTTTTCCAAAAAAGGCCATCACTGAAGATGATTCCTAAATTTTTTAGAAAAGTTACAGAGTTTACTAATACAACTAGTTTATTAGATAAAACTTTGGAAGATTTATTATTTGAAATTTTCTGAATAATAACCTATATTTTTTAAACACCATTTATTTAGTAAAAACATCACTTTTTATTGTAATAGAAATCATTCAAATCCGATTGTAATTGATAAAATTATCATGCATTATTTTTAAATTTCAACAATAGAAATTTCTTAGTGAATTAACCGAAGTTCGTCGGCTCACTATACGAAAATAATCGAAGTTAACTAAAAATTTTTAAAAGCAACTGCATACAATTTTATACCGTATTCAGCAATCTTTTTATTGTTCATTAAAATAAAACAATAATCATTCATAAAATCTTAAATACTCCGCAATCTTAAGGATAATTGCCTATTCTTTTACGGGACCCAATTTATACAGGCTGTCCTTATTTCGAGAGCATACAGGAGAGGTCAAAATAACCTTACTTTGTCATAGAAATAAATTCCTAAAGGGTCCCTTAACGAAGGTACATAACCCTAAAGGGGTGCCCAGCGATATATAATATGTATAATTTAATGAAATTTTAATATTTTATAGAGGTCCTAAAGACTCAGTAGATGTTTTAGATCATCACAGAAGTTAGGAACGGACTTGCAACCACACTCCTTGGCTTAATTTTTGACAGGTGTAATTTTATAGATCTGAAAACTGATTTTTTAAATACTTTGGTTATTCAACTTCAAAAAAGGTACTCTTAAGTTATATCGATAAAACTGGGGGTTTTCGAGATAAATCGGTTTTTATGCGAAACACTCAAAACAGGTAAAAATCAGGTTGTTATTGTTAATATCTACACAAGGAATTACTATTGACGGAACTTGTCAAAATCACCTTCAAGTAAAAATAATGTAAAAAAATGAAAGAATATTCTTATGCTGATATGCATTTAATTTTGGTGAACGGCTGTCAAATTCTTCGAAGGCAAGAAGACTTTATGCCGGAAGATTTCCAGCTCGAACATTGCCAAGTCCAAAAACCTTTCAAAGGTTGATCGAAACCTAAGGGAAACAGGTAAAAGATGATTAGAAAATAATTATTAGGGTTAACGAATTAATTTTTTACATGTTTTATTCAGGGTCATTTTTGCTGCGACGTGGCGGTGAGGGCGTCCCAGAAGAGCACGAGACCCTCACGTAGAGGAACAAATCTTGCAAGATATGCTGACAACCCTTCAAACAGCATAAGAAACCTCGCGACACAAAACAATGTTATATGGAACTCTAACAGAACAGTTCCTTTGCATGTACCACGTTGAAAAAGTACACGCTATGTCTCCGGATGATTATCCCGCAAGACTTGACCTGACTTGACTGTTTGCGCCCCTTCTTTCGAAAGGGCAATGGCTTTGCTGCAAGGCAATTCGTCAGCTCGTCCCACTGCCCGGCGCTTAGCTAGAGCCAGAGCTACCCTTCTGGATAGGTTACACGAACTCCGGATTGTGGGCACTAAACGGTGAGGATTCCCGGATAATCGGGTATGTACCTCCGAAAATCCTCTACTAGTACATAACTTAAAAAATTGACATATAAAACAAAGCTATGAAATGCATGAACTGTCGGATGTGGAGATGATCGCACGTCACAAGTATATATTTCTCTGTCAATGCGCAGAGCTTCGTTTCGTAGGGCAAAAACACCCCGCTCACCATAGAGCACGCGACCACGCACAAACTTCACCCCTTGCACAATAGGACTCACCCTATAACGAGCGCTCTCCCCAACACTGCACAATCAGCCCGGACCCCGCTTTCATCCCCAAACGTCCTAACCATGTTATTTTTTCTTACTTACCGCAAGCGCCACCCGGCAACGTGTTGTTCGTTCGACAATCAAAACGGAAGTGCCGCAAGACTTCAATACTCCAACTGGTTTATACAGCAACATAACCTAAATCTAAATTTTTCTAATCTTATTTTATTTATCGATGAAGCAGGTTTTACAAGAGATGGCGTAATAAACTCACACAACTTACATTTTTGGGCTGATGAAAACCCGCACGCTATAATCCAAAACAAACACCAACATAGCTTTATAGTAAATGTGTGGCCTGGCATCATCGGAAATAATCTTATAGGCTCATTTGTTTTGGAAGGAAGATTCAAGTGTGGGATTTATTTACAATTTTTGCAGGAAAATTTAAATAAATTATTGGAACAACCTCTTCATAGTAGAATGCAAATGTGGTACATGCTTGATGGTGCTCCATTTTAACCGTATAGTACGTCAACACTTAACTAACGTTTTTGGCCCTCGATGGATAGGTGAGGTGGGCCTGTTTTCTTGCCACCAAGATTTCCAGACCTAATGCCCTTGGACTTTTACTTCTAGGGACATCTAAAAGAACTAGTTTATTAAACTCCAGAGCTAGAGAAGAACTACTTGCCAGAACAGCTCAGCATTCTAACGAAGTCCGTCATAATACCGGAATATTATTTACAGTGCAGCGGGAAAATATTCGAAGAATAAGAAAATGTATTGAAGTACGCGAATCCTATATTGAACATTTGCCAAAATAACATTTAAACGTTTTCATTATTTTTGCGTTTTAATAACATTAACCCTTTGAAAGGTTTCTGGACAATGTCTGAACTGGAAATCTTTCAGCATAACATCTTCTTGTCTTCGAAAAGTTAAACAGCGCTTCCCCATAAAATAAAGCACATCAGCACACCCTGCGTATTTTATTTTCACTTGTTTTTGTTTAGCATTGGTAACTTTTGAGTTTTTCGCATAAAAACCGGTTTATCTCGAAAGCCATTAGTTTTATCGAAAGTAATAGTGCCTTTTTGAAGAAGAATGACCAAAGTATTTAAAAAATTAGTTTTCAGCTCTGTAAAATGACACCTGTCAAAAATTAGGTGAAACGAATGTGGCCGCAAGTCCGTCTCTGACTTCTCTGATGATCTAAAACATCTGTAATATGGTTTAATGAGTCTTTATGGTCTTTATAAAATATTAAAATTTCATTAAATTATACAAACCTGTTTAAAACTTGGAGTCATTAAGGTAAATCGCGGGGTACCCCTTTAGGGGCATTATAGAATTTTTTTTCTATGACAAAAGAGGGTTGTTTTGATCTTCCCTGTATGCTCCCGAGAAATTAGAAGGTACTTACTGGAAACCCTGTATACCTCGTAAAATATCTTTATTTTATCTTATTGACTTGCAGTCTATAAATTTAAATTCATTACTTTAATAAATATAAAAAACCGGACGACCGAAAGTTTATCTTATTTCAGATTAAAACACGAAAAAAAAATACCAAAAATGCCTAAAATGGCTCGTAAACCGGTTGAGTAAGGACCTTTTGGCTATTCGAAAACACAGAGAGTAATGTCCGTTAATGACCCCCGAATACTGACCTAACGTAAAGTGAAAGACATTAGGATTATAAATATTTATGGTGCTTAATAAAGTTTAGTAGAATTAAAAAAAAAATAGCATCGCTCTCTAGTAATACAAATACTTAATTATATAATAATTTTGTTCTGCCTGTTTGTCTGTTTTTCACAACGTTTTTTAGTCGAGAAATTTTTAATTTTGCACATTATTCTATGAAATATGGGATATAAACTACTTTTTATTTCTACTACCACCGAAGGGCAAAATATAATGATAAATAAATTATTTAATTTCTTTCTATGCTATTATGTCTTACCCAATCGCTTTCCAAATGTCCGTAACCTAAAGAAAAACCCATCTGGTCTTCCATCAAATTCTTCCCTGGATAAAACTTCTCTTACAGCTTCTGGACCACTGACAGTTACTATCAAGTTCCTTCCTAGAATTAAAATGAGAATGTCTTCAAATTTGACACGAATGACCTGATATTTAATTTGATAGAAATAAATAAATTTCCTATTCACATAAGTAGGATGTTCACTCATACTTACCTAACTTTACCCCTACTATAGGTCCATATCTGTGAGCTAGCTCCAGCCATACTAGGTGATGGTATCCTAAAATATTATGTCTATTTTTGTAATACATGAGGTTTCCGACAATTGGTAAAAATGGAGGACCTGGAAAATTAAAATTTTATTTAAAAGGTCATAATTAAATTACGATTTTTTCAAAGCAGGAGCCGTAGATATATTTTTAAGATGTTGGTGCATCAGGTTCACTATACGTTCGAAATTTTGGGCTTTTCAGGTCAATTTTCTGAACCTAATTTATTGAAAATTCAATATAATATTTTTTTTACTATAGTACCAAAAAAAACTAAGCAAATGTTATTAAAAAATCATAAATTAGAATAATTCTATAATAGTAGAAATTTTAAATATTAACTACTGGTTATAGTAAGTGTGCTGAAATTTTCAATATTGATTAAGGATGCTCACCTGGTGGAAATTTTCTTGGCCTAAGACAACTGAAGATAATAAGAACTGCAACAATCACGAAAATCAAAATCAAGATCATGTTCGAACTGTCGCACCTATTAACGTACTGCCCTTTTTGGTACCATCGTCGTCAATATATAAAATCTTAGTTTCAGTGGCGTATCATTTACAGCTACGTAGATATGCGTCAAACTTGTAAAAAATAACACGTCACCAATCCTATTCTAAATGGGTTCCAAATTTTTTGTTCCAGAGAAAATACTTTATAGAAGTTTTAGCCGACTCTTTTCTTAATCCCAAACGAGTAGTTGAAATTTGTAAAAAGAAGGTCTTTTAGAGGTTTTAAAGTCTGAAGATGTTTTAACTAAGAAAATATTTTCAACTCAATTCTGAATAGAATAGGGGACACTATGTGAGGACGTTTTGCACAGTTCTGAAGTGAATTCACAAGTATTAATATAATAACCGTTTTTAAGATTTTCTTGGAATTTTTTATTTAAAATATTTTTTATGCTCCGCCCGTTTTTGTAAAGCGGATTCTTCCTAATATTCAGAAATACTAAGTTTAAAATAACCTGACTTCTGACCTAAAGAATAATAATATAATAGAAGTTATTTTTTTACTTTTCAGTGCTATCTATTTTTACCTGAAAATATCTTGTATCTGTAATGTACGCATGTTGCTACTAGGAATGAATCACATTTGAATTTTGTTTTAGAGAATATATTTAAATAATACTTTTTGGGATTTTACATTTATATTATTGCTTGTAATCAGTTATAAGTAATAAAATGATCAGGGGTCGGCAATTGGCGGACCATGACTGGTTCCAAACTGGACCGTCTAATTTTCTGTCTATGTCTATCCATTTATTTCTATTGTACAATATGAATGATCTGATACATCCTACGTTTCTATTTTGGTATACAAAGAGTGATGGGTGAAAATTAACCTATTTCGTGGAGCTCGTTTCAAACCAAAATGTGTGCTGATTGAAAGTTTAGGATAAGACAATGCCCTAAGAAAAATTTCAACGTAAGCAGCTGTTTCAATTTTGAGAAATTAATTATCAAGTTTGACGAAATTGAGTTGTATAATGTGTTTCATTTGAATAAAAGTTTTGACATTAAAAATCTAGTATCTCGACAATAAAAGAAGACAAAAGAAATTATTTTATCTCATTTTAAAGCTTAGATTATGTAGAATGTTAGAAAATTTCAGTGACATAAAAACATTTTTAAATTCAGGTAAAACTACCCCCATGCAAGAAAAATGGAAATAAATTATTAAAATTGTGGTCATGAGTCATACTTTAAGCTGATCATTACATAGCAATTGCCTTATATTTATGGTTTGTTTTTTATTGACATTCACCTTTCCATGAGGGTAAAAAGAACCCCTAACAGTCAAAAATGACAAAAAATATTTATAAAAATTTGAAAAAAATTATTTCTGCATAATATAAATTGCAAGAGATATGAAAAAAATATTTGCATCAGATCCAATACAAATAGACCTTTAAAGGCTTCTTTAGAGTAATTATCAATTGATCAAAGTGAAAAAAGTGTAACTGATAATTTCATGTTCTTTTCAATATACATTTACTTGTCATTGGGCCGAAGTGATCATGATTACTTCAAGTGATAGAACTAAAAGTGATAATGACTCAAAAGAATAGCCCTAAAGAGGGTGTATCTCCAGGATAAACCTGAACTTTTAATTTATTCATATAATCTAAAAAGGAGATTCACCAGTGGTCAATTTTGTTTTCGAAGCTGGTAAAAAATGGTTATAAAATTCTTTTTTGAGCTTTAGGGCATTTCAAATGAGCTAACGTGAACTAATCCTTTGAGCGAATTAAAAGGGTGTGGAAGGCATAGTAATTTATTTTTATTAAGGTTAAAATGAACGTTTTTTTTCGTCAATTATTTATTTGGTGATACTTAACCGCAAAAAAAAGTTTAGACCTGATTTACTAACCGCAACCCACTTTTAGTGCCAATTTAATTTTTTATTGCTGGCCTTATAGCTTAGAATAAAAGTTTAATTTTCTTCAATTATTTGTTTCGAGGGCACTTGAATGTGACTCAATCTTGGTTGCCATTAACTAACAAGAATCTATCATTAGGGTTCTAAAATCAGGGTGATATAGACAATCTAACCTACAGGATCGGAAATAAAAAATAAAATCTATTTTTTTTTGCTGTAAGGGTGAATCCCTATTAGTAAGTCACTGATAAACTTTTTTTGAGTTCAAGTGTTATCGAAATAAATAATTGAAGAAAAAAAACATTCAATCTAACGTACAGGGTCCGAAATAAAAAATAAAATATCTCAGCTTTATTTTTTTCCGCCAAGGGTGGGTTCCTGTTAGAAAATCAGAGCCAAACTTTTCTCACAATCAATGTCATCAAAATACATAATTTAAGAAAAATAAATTCTCAGTCAAACTCACAGGGTCGGAAAAAAATGTTAATCTTTCTCCTATTTCCTTGCGCCAAGGGTGGGCTTCGAATAAACCTAAGCGGAACCTTATTCTAGATAATTTTCGACTTTGTAACTCTTAACATTTCGAAGAAAGCATTAAAAACAGTATATATTTTCCTTTAACATTTAAAACATCAGAAGTTGTAGAAAAAGATATATGTACACCTTGTACGAACTTCAAATGCGAATGAAAATATATTTCCCCGTCTTATTCCCTTAAAATACTATTTTGTTCTTGTTTCATTTGCATTAATTGTAAACAAAAATTAAAAATATTTTAATCAAGCAAAATTGGTATTCTCTTGAGTAGAACGGTACGATTAGTATTCATTCTGTTATGTCGTTGTGTTGTGTCTCTTGAGAATTTTTGCGATTTTCTCTGTGATGCCCTCTGACATAAGGAATAAAAACTTTGGAGCCATTCTCTTGGTTTTTGCTATTTTTCGGGGCCAAGCGTTTGTTTTTTTTAGAGCCTTAGAATATACTGCAAGAAGCCCTAACGAAAAACGGTAATTAAATAAGTACATACAGACAAGGCTCTAAAAAACACACGCTTGGCCTCGAAAAATCGCGAAAGCCAAGAGAAGATCTCCAAAGCTTTTGTTCCTTATGTCAGAGACACCACAGACAAAATCGCAAAAATTATCAAGAGACCCAACATTGAAACCATTTTCACCAAAGACCGTAAAGTAAAAGATCCCTTGCCAACACCTAAAGAAAAAATCTCTCTAGAAAACTGGATAATGTACGAACTTCCATGCGGAGAATGCAGCTCATCTTACGAAGGTCAAACTAACCGTAAAATAAGAGCCACAAGAGATGAACATATCAACGCTGTCAAGCATAAAACTTCTTCTGCACTGGCCCAACACTTGTTAAACACAGGACATAAGATAAATTTATCAGGAACAAAAATGCTATCGAGATGTGAAAACCTGTCCACAAGAGTTATCAGGGATGCCATCGAAATTGCAAAGAGGCCCAACAACTTAAATAGTAGAGATAATAGCCAACGAGTGCCTAACACTTGGAAAAATCTGCTTACAAAACATCAACCAGTAGTAGGTAGTAAAGAAACAGATTACAACTCGGCAATACGACCCCAAACACTGGCAACAATGCCAATGACACACAGCAGGTCCGCAATCTGGTTGGCCTGAACTATCCGGCCAACGAACGCGCCCCATGTACACACGGGACCGACAGCATCCGAGACACAAGCGTCAGTTTACCAGTAGACGTCGTACAGTGAGCCTTGAAAATGGTGAATGAAATTTCTTGAAACGTCAGCTGGTTTACAGTCCTGAGAGCCCATACACGTCCGTGAGAATATATATATATATATATATATATATATATATATATATATATATATATATATATATATATATATATATATATATATCACGAAAGGGAGTCACTCCATGATTCCAAAACACACAATAGCATTATACGAGAACTCGCCCTGTTAGGCATGTCAACAGTAAATTACCAAATGACATTAATCATGCTTTCTGCTCGTTCAGGAACATGGAATTTAAGCCCTAAGTTCCAGTGAAGAACGTCTCGTTATAATTGTCGTAGCTGCAGTTTACTTTGTGTCATTCCCATTTTACTGTTCAATGTTAGTCTAAATTTTAATCCATGTAAATCTGAATGCTGTAATTCTGTCCTACTTTATTTTATTATATAGTTTAGTTTTTACCAATTCAGACCTATATATGTAATGACATGTGAATGATTATTATTATATACATCAAGAAATAATTGAAATTGATATTTGGCTTCCAATATAGGTGCACGACTTTATTACTTAGGGATGCAAAAATAACAAAAAGTATCGATACAGATACCAACTTGACACTTTTTTGCAAGTTATAATTGCCTATGTATGTTTTAAAAAAAGTATCGATACCCTCGGATATCGGTATCGAAAGATTTAAATAGCATTTTTTAGATTTAAACAATAAATTTGAACGTTGTTTATATTCGGTGGAGGAAGGGCTTTTTTGATGTTTGACAGACACAAATATTTTTATATAATCTGGCTTTCAATTTGGTTTGCTTGTCGTGACCCCTTGAGTATTTGTAAATGTTAAAAATTGCTACAAATATCAACAAAAGGAGGATTTAAATATTTTTTACAGTAAATATTGTTAGATATTACTTGCGTATTAAAAATAACGTAATTAAGGAAATCAAAAACTCATATTTATACTTGATTGCTAGGTTATGTTATTCTCAAATTGACGTACGGATAGCCTGTTGCACAATGATATTAGAAAAGGATAACATAGAATCTGTGTGAGTAACAAAAAATAAAAGAACCCACACTATTTATTAACATATCTCCAAAAATAAATAAAAATATTATGTTATTCAGCAATCACACAACGGATCCTAGTTCTAATGTTATGGGAATTCGTTGAGCCAAGTATTCGATATCGATACTGATAGTTCAAAAAGTATCAATACTTACTTGGAATTGGTATAAAAGTGTCTATGCTAAATATACTCGATACTTCAGCAAAAGTATCCATACTTTAGAAGTATCGAGGTATCGTTTGCATCCCTAACTTTACTTTTTAATTAAAAATAAAAGCAAAACTAGATTCCCATTGCTTCCAAATGCCTATTATATTAAAAATATTTTTAAGGAAATGCAAAGTAAAACCAATACATAATTTGACAGTGATTTATTCTACAAACAATTCATTTTAATCCACATAAATTATATTTACAACCTTTCAATCACACTGCTTTAAATAAGTGTAGAATTTTATATATAAATATATATATTTTCAAGACAAATAAGCTTTTGGGCTCTTTCTCTCTCTTCACAGGGCAAGTTTCAAAAAGATAAAAGGAGGTAAAAATAAAAAATAAATTTCTGGTTACGTCTTATACACAATATGGTAAAATTCTAGATCTTCAACATGGATAACATAGAATATTCAACTTTAAAGCGAGTATATTTGTTGTGGTTACAATACAAATAAAATTTAGGCCCAAAAATAGTGTCATGTAACGATTTTTTTTCGATAATAATATATATAAAAATGCTTTAAAATAAGAATACCCTGTGGGTCCATATTTTTTATAGGGGGCTAAATAGTGGTTACTTGCCATCTGCGATGTCAGATCGAAACCCTTTGAAAAAATATGGTACATTTACGCAAACATATCAACAGTAACAATCTACTTTTCTTAACAATATATAATGTATATATTATGTATAACGTTTTAAAATATTTACAGGAGGGTGGGGGGTGTTAACAACCGTACATATAATTTTTACAAACTAAAATTAGCATAATAGTACGTATAAACTATAAAATTGTGATACAGGCTTCTACTCGAAAACTGGTAACACGGCAAAATTACATAAATAACTCTTCTAAGCACCATTTTAAGACGAATATCACTACGCTTTGCTTTGGAGGGCTGCTCTATATATTTACACTCTTGTCGTAGAAGTAAAGAAAAACTGGAAATATATCTAGTGTAAATTTAGTATGTTGCAAATAGATAAATTTTTGTCAAATTGACTGAAAATGAGGGTTTTTAATAACAGAAACATTGGGTCACATGCACTGACTGCTTTCGAAAATGTTACCAAGTAATTGGTAATTTTAAAGTAAGTATTATTAGTATTTACTTCGTATTATGCATTGAACTCGTTATTACTATTATATAAACAAGATTTAAGGTTAACAATTACTCTAGAATCAACAGTTTTTCTGAACCTACAGACAAATATTTTTTACAAATCAAAATTTTGTCCCTTTAAATACCACATAAATTATACCGTGATGGTTGACATTCTGGAAAAATAAATTCCTTTGTGATGTAATATAGTTTTCTTTTTCTGCTTATTTTACAATTATGTGTACCTTATCACAGATCGGACGTACAAAAATAATATATTCTCTCTTTAAAATATAATAATTTTTCCGTCAAAAAGAGTATATAGTTGGCAACAGAAATTATCAAAATGAGTGAACAAAATGTAATAAATGTTGCATGAGAAAGAATATTGTGATTTTTTTTTTGTAGCCAGTTTCAACTCCTCGCAAAAAAGAAAATCAGTTGTTCGGCAGCGGTTTGAATTTCCTGATGTGTAATTTTTATTTTGTCGAAAATTATATTTATGTTTATATGAATCCTATAAAAATCTACACTTTGTTCAACAAGAGCGTGTCTTCACTTATTCAAAAAATTCGAAATGCAACATTGCCATATTTTACGGCGTAATTCTTCCATTTCTGGATTAAACAGTAAAATTGTTCCGACGACTACACGTTGACTAAAATGAGTTCTGTATACGCCAAGCGGTTCGAGGCGGTCTTTTTATGTCTGCACCCGTAAGGACTAAAATTAAAGGTCGCCAATTCAACAAAAGTCATCAAAAAGCCCAAAGTTTCATATAGAAGTCGGTGAAATATTATTCGGAGTGCGATAATGTCGATGACTTGCCAAATCGTAGGATAACTTGAGCGGTTTCGAGTAAGAGGGTTAAGGTAACCGCGCGCAGTCAAAGCTAGGTTGACCAAAAAGGTATCTCTGTGAGCATCAACATCATTCGAAGTACAAGCCTGAAACCTCTTCTCTCACACAAACGCGCTGAAAAACACAGGGACTGGGTCGCTGAGAATATTAGCCGCGATTGGTCAAATGTCGTGTTTGCTGACGAAGCATCCTTTTGAGCCTGGGTCTAAGTACAGCGTACTTGCTTTCACCGTGGGATGCATTTGGTTCAGCGCACTTGACAGCTTAGAAAATGCTGAAAATTTACCAGCATAGACTCGATTAAGCCCATAACAAAGATGTTTGGATTCAAAGACTAAGATTGGATATTACAAGAGGACAATGTTCCAAAACATCGGAGTAGACTCTGTAGCGACCGGAAGCGCTAAAACGGCATCATGACGTTGGATTGGCCTTCCCAATCATGTTCGGATAGTAGAGCTACAATATTGGTCCTGGGGTCCAATGTAGTCACTGCATGACTGGTATCTAAGTGCAGGTAGGTACTTGATAACTTAACAAAGAACAGCAGTGGCGTAGCTAAGAGTATGTACGCCTCCCCCCCCCGCCAGATTTTTGAACGCACTCTACTATTTTGCGTCCGTCTTGATCCTTCGTATTTATTCATTTTCATCAAGGGACTTGAGGGCGCCCCTGAATTGGCTGCGCTCCTCGCGCCGCGGGGCCTGCAGGGTTGTTATATACACCACTGGCCAAGGGCAACACAATAAAAAGCTTGGCATATGAGGTTCGCAGCTGAGCTATATGGTTCTCAATCCATTGTATCTGTTCCAATTACTGGAGGAAAGAACTGTGGATAGTGGTGTTATTGCTGACGAGGCATTGTTACCTGCAAGGCCATCTTTATAGGATTGCCGTTGGTGATGATCTGGTCTGCAGATGGTGCCTGTTGAACATGCTGTCTGAGAGTATCTGATGCTTAACGAACTGAGGCAGAGACAGTTTGGGGACACAATAATATCACTCAAAGCAGACAGGTAACAAGGCTTCTTGGATTCGCAAAGACTAGCGGCCTCGGTGGGATTTAATGAATCAACGAGGCTCAAACATCTAGGATCGAGTATCGCCACTTCATTCAATGTTTGGCCTTACGAATCTCCAGATGCAAATCCAATCGAAAATGTACGGGAGCTTTTGAATTCCATGCTTCAAAGAAAGGAACTGCAAAGTTTGAAGCAGCTCACAGCAGCCATTCATAAAACATGGAAGTCACTGGCAGTCGAATTACAGAAAAACTCGTGAAAAGGATGTCTAAATAACAGTGGCGATTACACGGTGTACTAAGCGAGAGAGAAATAGAATTTTTTATCTGCATTTAAGGTAGAAAATTTTTTTATAAATACCGTTCACACAAACAAAAATATTGAAGACACGCTTTTGTTGAACGGTAAATTTTAATAACTGATAACAGAAGTATTAAGAAAATGCGATGACTGGATACAGTTAATTTTAATACTATAGACCCTTTTTGAAAAAGTTTTGATTGCTAAATTTTGCTTCTCACTAAAGATTAAACTTTATTTACAACACTATATGAATTTTTTTTCTATTTTAAATTAACAACGGTCTCAAAATAATCTCTATGCTTGGGCAAAGTCAGGGTATTAAGGGAAAATCAGCTTCCTAAACACGGCCTACTATTTTTCCTTTTACATTATAATTTAATTATATGGCATTGTATTATGTAGAAAGACAATATATTAAAAATTTTATAAAAACAATTAGCTTTTAATGTTCAAAATTAAAGATCTAACTTTACCCATGACTACAATAAAAACAATGATTAAAAATTTATATTACTAAGAAAATATTTTTTTTCTGTATACATTTCTTAAACCATCAGAATTATACATTTTAACTAACATTTAAGTATAACTCTTATCTACACAACTAAAGAGCATATCACAATTTTATAAACATTTAAATATTAGGTAAATTAATAGGTATGTACGGCTTAACAATATTTTTTTTACACAATTTTTCGATGTTCAAATTTTCTCTTCTCTTTCGACAGATAGAAAAATAATTTGATTTTTACAAATATAAAAAGAAGAAAAAATTAAGGATCTGTTTGCTTAAGAGTAACCACTAGAGGTAACCAGCACATTAAAAAATAGTTAAATAAAAGATTTTCTCTTGTTTATAACATAATAAAAAAATCGACCACAGTACCGAACACTTTTGGTTAAATAACAATGAACCGATTAAATGTTAATCTGTACACGTCATAACATAGCATTAAACTTAACCTAAAAAAAAGTAACCGTATTCAAAGACTATAATTACACAAGTCATAATTACAATTTAAAAAATTTGTTAGTCCTTCACCAAGAAAAATGTTAAGCTAGACTAAGAATGTTTCCACTGATTAATAAGAAAGAAACCAAACTAAAGTAGCTAAACATTTTGTAGCAGATTTTAATGTATTATTTAATGTTCATACTATTGAAATTCATGTCCTTGTGAGTTTTTTTGAAAAGATGGTTTTAACTGGGTTTATAGAACTTGAGATTTAAAAGAAATACACATTATTATTTCTAGAATAGCGTATGTGTTGAGTTCTATGGCATTGGTTTGTACCAACTGGTCTAATCTCTAGATTAGATAAAACGAAATACATAACTGAAAATAAGAGATGGAATTTGGAATTTTTTTGAATTTTCAAAGAAATTTATATAGTATATATAGCATATTCAAAAATTCAAAGTTCTCAAGTAAAATTGGCAACATTTAAACAGACGTTGGTTCTAAAAAATTCTCACAATGTGTATCAAGTCATTTTCAATACAATAAAAAAATGGAATAATAAGAATCTACCATATATTTTCTACATTTCTTTTGAATAACACCCTGTCCTATTTTATTTAGTATTCTATCTTATTATTCAGTTATAGTGTGCAACGCATACAATCTTTTTCTCTCTCACATCATCACTTTCGTTCTCTCATGCACGCTAAATACACAATAAACGTAGGCTTTACATGTCTATGATGCCCTATTATCCCACGGGAGCACATTTTGGAATGTGTAGCTTTAAAAAACCAAGAGACGGGATGGCACACCCGTTCACGCATATAAACGAGACTAGATGGGTTTAGAAATATTTGTAAAACCATTTAACAAAGAAATAAATACGTTTTATCACGTGTCGTTGAATTTTTAGTAATACAAGTTTAAACTATCAATAAAATTTGATGGAAACAATAAAATGTACTATAGCTAACATGCTATGAAAAAGCGGAATTTCATTTCCACTATCACAGGCATAAATTGTAACAAAGTGATAATGCATATTAGAACTATTTCGATTATTCAAGTTCCAAAATGTACACAGTACAGTTAAAAATAAAAAACAGTTCTACTAAACTCATTCTGAACTAATCCAGTCTGGTATCACAAAAAAAAAACAAAGACAATGGAGCTTTGCGCGTCTATATCTGTTAACAGATGAACGTAACTCCATATTAATAAAAAAAAAAAGAAAAACGGCCGTGTCAAGGTACTGTGGACGCTAAGTAATAGATATAAGTAAAATGTTAAAATTACTAAAGTTACAGGATCTTCGTGCCGCCCCAAGGACTCTTTGTACTTAGTGAAGGCATCATTTTTTAGACTTTCTGCTTTTTGTTTCGTCCCTTCTTGTCTTTTTTAGGCCAGCCAATAGGAATTATTACTTTTTTTTTTGTGTGGACATTACCACAAATTTGAGATAATTTCAAAGTATGGATTTAAAAGCTGCCAAAAGTGTTTTTTTTTTTTGAAGTTTTAGAGAGGTCAACAAAATTTCCAATTGTCTTACTGATCTTACATAAAAACCACCTACATAAATGTTCTAATACAAAGGTTATTTAATAATCATCTGTTGTCCTATGAACTGGCCGTAGTTCCCTCGGCGGACAACCAACAACTTTGCTGTGCAATCCGTGTCATCAAAATTGACACTTCATAGAACTGTCAATAGTAACAAACAATATGAGATTTCCTCTGTCTATGTACACACTTTATTGTGGTAAGAAGCCGCTATTGCACTCAGATATGGTAACGTGGTTATAGGTGGGTTTAGGGAGGGCCCCTGAGGGGCCGTTATTTTCTTTTCGCGTGAAGCATCTCCATAAGGAGCGTTTGCGTAGGAGCCGAACCACTGCAGTGCTTGTGGTAAAGATGTTCTTCTCCTCTTGCGGCTAACGAATGGATTTCTTGAAGGATGGCTTGCATTTTATTAAATTTATCCTGAAAAATAAAAAATATATATGAAATCTCTTTCTCTAGGAAATGGTGGGCTAGGTTGTCGATATATTTGTATCATCTAATTTCTTAAAAAATTATTACCTGAATTTGTGGGTAACACGTCATGCAATATTCGAGTAGGGCTTGTTGAACTTGTTCATAACCTTCTTGGACATGTTTCCGATTCGTAATACCTCGGACTTCAGCTAAAAATGATAAAAAATGGTTGAAATTTCTTTCTGTTACATTTAAAAAACAGTGACAATAAATAGTATATGGTAGGAAAATAAATTATTGGACAACATTCTCACAAGAAAACAGATGGTTCTCATACAACTTGACTATTTAAAGCCGAGTCCACAGATGTAACCCAACCTCGTAACGTAACTCGTTTCAAATCAAGAGAATAATGTAAAAGTTCAAGTCGAAAAGCATACTGCCAATTTCAATATCGCGAACATTATGGCGAGCCGATAAAATAGAATATGATTTCGTCCAGAAGATGTAACATCAAAGCGTATCATTACTTCGTAACATGATGGTTCGTTGGTCTATCGACCACTGACGGCTCGACACGAGCAGTATGTTGCAACAAATAACACGCGACAATGTTCGGGATGTTGTCTATATGGAATGTAATATATTTTGTGAGTATGTTACGTTATAGGGTTCAGTGATATATGTGAACGTGCTTTTAGGGCACTATAAGCCTAAAAAAGCCCTGTATTACAAAATTCACTATCCTTTAAGATTTAATGCGCTAATTTAACTCCTGAACTGACCTTCGGGAATGTGCTTTTCTTACAAGGTGCTAGTGATAAAAATGCATATGAAAAAAACTTATGAGAAATCGCTCTATCAAAAATAATATCTTTGACTTGGGCCAAAAATCATATTATACAATTAACCCTGGTTATCATAGTATTATAATAGTATAATTATTGCAAGCCACCTGGTTTATGATCGAGGATTTTATTTTTATCTTCATTAGACTGACAGTGACACTGTCAGAAATAAATCTGTAATATTTCCATTGACACATAGTTATTATTCCTGTTTAGATAGAATAAACTGCATTAGCAGTAAAATAAAAGAGTAGTAAATTGCTGTGTCTTGTTGACTTTGGATACACTACTTCCTAACTTTGCAGGTAGCTTAGTTGATTCATTTTAAACTTCAAAGTAAGTAAAAGATACACAAAAAACTCTAAGAACTTGTTGATTGTATGTATTTCAATCCTCCAATACAAAACATATTTTTATACACACACACTACTATAATTTTTTTAGTTGGCCATTTCAAATGACAAGAGAAATGAGATAACTGATAGAGAATATACTATAAAATAGTAACTAAATAGTTCCTAATTGAACATATTAGGGCTAATTATTTGCTGTCATCTTATCTCTCAAGTAAATGTTTTAATTTAATTTTTTCTTACCTGGATTAAGCAGCAACATAAATTTTACACATATATAATCACTGACATCAAACTTCAATTCTTGCAGCTTAACAGTAATATTATTGAAGTGATCAGCTAGAGCAGGGACTCCCAGTAAGCCGAGACTCAAAAGATCAAACTTTTGCCCATTGTGCAACGTGGTCTCGTCGGGAAGATTGTTATGCATCCGCTGGTGTATGTGATCAAGCACCAGCATATCTGACCATGAGTGTTGGAGGAGTTTCATTTGATCATCTACCTGCGAAAAAGATAAAAAGGTTGGTTAGATTTTAGTAGATCTATACTTTACTGTAGGTAATACAATTACGTGACATTTCCTTTCGAAAAGCATAACCCGAGCAAGACAGCACAAACAGATAATGTAGTGGATGATGAATATTCTGGATAGATTCTGGATCCACCAGCCACTGTTGGAAAAACAGGCTATTATGATTAAAATTTCGTTAAATTTTGTAGAGATGAAGTGTTACGTGGAATATGTCATTAGGCAATTAGTTGATTTTCTTATA
This sequence comes from Diaprepes abbreviatus, assembly GCA_034092305.1. Classification (NCBI taxonomy): domain Eukaryota; kingdom Metazoa; phylum Arthropoda; class Insecta; order Coleoptera; family Curculionidae; genus Diaprepes; species Diaprepes abbreviatus. The sequence goes on along the minus strand of JASJET010000018.1, from coordinate 2,227,402 downwards.
CTCATACCGACTATAATGGTAAACTTTATAATAATGTTAAGTCTTATTAATACCTCAAAATCACGATATTTAACACACTGAACAAAACCTTGAAAATCTGAGAACATGATTAATGAAACAATGAGGAAAAGCATGTGTTTTTAAAAGTTAGCAAAATGTAACATTATTTGATTCAATATTCTGCAGGTATGCTGAGATGAAAATAAATGATTCTTTCATACATTAAAGAGACACCAGCAAAGTTAAGCTACTGCCTGTTTTCCAAAACGTTATAACAGCCCGAAGTTAATCTTTAGAAATGGCCAGTCGAGTTACACCAATTATAAAATAACATTATACCATCTAATCAAATATATTTTCTGACAAATGAAAGTATTATAATAGCCTAATAAAAAATGCTAGGGTGGGTGCAATTGAGCATTTTTGGAAGTAACCTACTTAATCTGAAATTGAAATGAGATTTGTTGCGTTCGAATTTAAAAATAATTGCTAAAACCTGCCTGACTCATAACCTCAATTCGAGGCAGAAACTAATTTAAAAAAAGTGTATCGCGTTGATTTTTATTGAACTTGACCCAAATTGCCGCCATCATTTTCACTTTCAACTGTTTGCTTGCTTTACGTAATCGTAATGTTGTCTTCTCTTTTCATGGTTTGTCTCTATCTTCCATCATGAGAATCTGTGTCAGCGCGGTTGCCAATATTCACTGGTTTCAGTCAGATTAACAGTAATATGGTAACTATGTATTATTTTATTTGTAAATTAACTTTTTTTAATTTATATAAAGGATTATTGCTTCTGTAATATGTGGCGCAGATATTAAGATATACATATAATTGAGTTAATATTTCTGTATAATCCGTTAGGGATATTGTTATGTTGATCTGACAACGTTGCGGTTAAAATTTTTAACTCAACGATTCCTTTGACACAGTTTAGGATAAATAGTTTGTGGGGTTTATTACACAATTTTTGTGTGTCTATTATAACGTTTTCATTGACATGGTAGTGCAATGATATTTGTAATCATAATGGAAGCTGATGTGGTCGTGTTTTTTACGATGACTGTTGATTTTTAATTTATTTATACTTCATTAGGATACCAGTTCTATATTCTTTTCCCAAAGGAAGTCAATATTTTAATAATTACTTTTGTTTTAAATTCGAAGGCCCTTCCTTATTGTATAGATCGGTTTTTATATTACTTTTTCATTATTACCGGAAAATGACCTCTATTTTATTCTTTATCTATATCTTATATATTTTAGTTGGTAATTATTGTGAGAAAATACTAAGCCAGACAATGAGCTAACTTGAATCATATCTTATTAATATTAAAGCCTGATACTTAATAAAAGTTAATTTCGGTTCAAAGTTTATCAAGTAGGCATTATTTTCACGCAACCCGTTACGGAAGGCCGCCATGCGTAAAATAAATTTGCATTAAAAAGGTAATTAACATTTTCTTTGAAGAGATTTTTTGCTGGCATAGTTGAACGTGTAACTGTCTTAGTAACTAGGGGCAAAAAATTAACCGCTTCACGGCTATATTTTCTACATGGATATAAAAGAAGTAATTGAAAATTTTAATGCACACATAATGTAAGAAATTACCGTCTCACCCGAAGACAACTTTTAGCACAACAGATTTGTATTGTAGTACTTATTAGCTGCCCCTCAGTTTGTAAATTTGAAATTAGCAATGAAATATTTTTATTCAGTTATAAAAAAAGAAATCTGAATGGGCGAGATAAAGTACAGCATCTCAAAAAAACATATATTTATATATCTAATCTAGACGCTAATTATTCGGTAAAACCATTGTTATATTATTAAATAACTTTAATGTTAAAAATAATAAAAAATACTGCACCATAATATTTGTTTACTTGGTTAAAAATAAAGTACTTAAATCGATTTAGACGAAATGAATAAAATACCATTACAAAAACAAAGTTCTAGATCGGATACAAGGCTATTAATTATGTAAAACTATTTTCGCATAATTAAATGACATTTACGTTGAAGTAAAACAAATACCACACCATAATTTTTTTTATTAAAATGGTAAAGTATAATCCAATTCACCTGCACTAAAGCAGTTGCAAACACCGCCCACCAAGTTACACAAAATTAGGTAATATTAACCAAATAACAAATCCGCTGTTCACGATATCCACTTTCGTTTTTTTTTTGCCATCAACAGTGCTGTTGCATAGTAGGATCTTTCTTTATCCGTTGCCATTATTTCATAATAGTTGCGAAGCGTTCTTGACCTACTAACAATGGCCTACTTGACAAGCTAAACGAGGAGAGGTTGCAGAGGGGGGAAAACGGCGCCGCAGGCGTGTTGTTTGTATGTTTCTTCCATGGCGCTGCATGCACGTATTTACTACTAGATACCTCGTTAACATCGCTATATGTTTCAAATAAATTATTAGTTTTATGGAGACTCGAGGCGCGTTATGTCCACTGGCCAAGTATAATTATATACCAGTCATTGTTGCCAGTTTTTGTCTGTAAAAGATACGTATTCGTATTATCATCGATAATGTACCGATTTAGTTGCATCAATTGGATATTTTTTACAAAGCATGCATGATTATAATAAAATTGCAATTTTGCATAAATCATATACCTAGAAGTTATCTGTTAATTTCGATCTGGGAATAGTAAGAGGTAAATTTGGCAACACTCGTAAAATAGGAGTGACTGAACAAGCTGGTTTTTTTCGCGCCGTTAGGTTGTATCTGTTAAACTGTATATATAGGAACAACATTTATGAGTGTGAGTGGCAAAACAATGGTTGCCTAGAATTCGAATAAAATATTTTTATAATGAAAAAACAATTTAATATGATGGGTACATCAAGAATTTATTTAATTAATTACATGTTTTTCAACAAATCTGCATTGAAACAAACAATAGTAAATTTAAGGGGCACTTTTTTAATTAACTATAATTTAAAAATATTTTGTCTGCGTTGTTTGAAAATAATAATTTTCTACTTAACGTCACTAAGTAAAAAATGAGTCACCAAAGTAATATATATATATGTATTTCTAGTAAATACAAATACAAGGAAATACCTAGTACACTTATTCGGTACCGTTTGGAACATGGCAAAAGTATTTGTAATAATGAGAACTACTGAAGGTTCTCAATCTACTTAATTTGACATTTGTATTATAACACCTTGTAGATTTGTTTACTTACTAATTTTCACTTGATCCTTAGACTAAATTTAGATTGCTAACTTTGTAAACAATTAATTATTCAATTCTATCTTTATACTTCCAGTCAAGTATTCATATTGAGGGAGAGTATATATATTAAATAGGTTTTTAGAGATAATTTTAATAAGAACATTTGATAAACAATTAATGTTCTTGAAATAATCGTTTTTAAACTATTTAATACTTTCATCGCGGATAGAACCATCCTTATTATTAATTCCATAAAAACGTATTACTTCGGTATTTAAATACCATACCTATTTAAGCATGTTTACATGGTAAGTCTAACACTCGAGGCTCTAAATTACTCTGTGTTGTGCACTGATAGTCAGTTACTCAATTTTCGTGAAGTCTATCATACATATTTATAATAAGTGCCAAATAGAAAAAATTAGAGGCATTTTTTCTATGTAGGCACCACAGATCGTGGTTTAACACGTGTGAATACATAAAAATCAAGATATGATAACACAGGTCAACAAAATTTCACTGATTTTTAGTAACAAACTCTAGTATACTTTTCTGAAGGATTTTGGTGCGATGAGTCCGAGTCTACCTTCAGAACTGCTCCATCACGTCAGAGTTTTGAGATATCCTAACGTAAAGATGCAAAAAACACTGTTTTTAAAATATTTGAGGTTATATACAATCACAAGGTAATTTTTTTCAGAAAACTAGTTGAAGCACCTGAAAGTATAATCCTTTGTCTTTAAAATTAATTTAGAAATATCCAGATATTTTTTTTTTCACTGAGATATGCTGATTTGAATTTTGTGTCTTATCAATTTACTGGAATGCAAACCTCTTTGAGTGTACTTTTACTAAATTCTGTTATTTTGATGAAAATAACTATAAAAGATGGACCATACATATAAACTTTTTGTGTGCTTTCAAGTGTTTGCTACTCTTTGATGGTGATATCTAAGAATCTATTTCTATTCGGGTATACAATATAGTGTATTCTTCTGGAGAAGGGCCTGTCTCTGAAAAGGTGTTTAAAATACAGAAAAGAACCCCTTTTTCAAATTAAATTATAAAATGTCATGTAGAGGACAATTTAAAAACCATAATTTATTGACAGTGACACTTTATATCTATGTATGTACTATGTTTTTTATAAAACACAAAGATAAATTCAAAGAGCTTGAAATATCTCATTCGTACCACACTAGGAGAAAAAATACATTAAACATACCAGTTCACTCCCTTGCACTAACAGAGCAAAGCCCTACTATAATTGGTTAGTCCTATGTAACTCTCTAATACCAGAAATTAAGAATTTGCGAAATGTAAAGCGCTTTAGGGACAGTCTCTTCAATTACCTTTGTAACCTCGGGCCCTATAATTTGAATGAATACTTGTTTTTTAATTGTGTTGTTTTTTTTTTAATGTACAATGCATGTACAGGCTTGCACTTGGGCCTAAACAGTTCTTATAAAGTATTTATGTACATACACACTGTGTGTAATGTGATGTCATTTTGTTTTAATGTATAGTTTTATAATACAAGTGATATAAAACAATTTATTTATACTTCATATGTAAATGTATCTATAATGTATTTCAAACTTTGTACTGACGAATTGTTTTGAAATAAATTCTATTCTATTTTAGTCTATAAGCATTCTAGGGAACGCTAATTACAAATCCACTGTCCAATTTTAAAAATTCAAAATGGCGGATACAATATGGCGGTTGAAAATTTCAAAAAGTTTTTAATTTTAGTGAAAATTTGTACAAATGTTTTTTCAGTTCTCTTAAATTTTTTGCTCTATCAATTGCCTACGCCAAAAAAAACGGTTTTTATTAACAATAAAATGAAGACCTTGAATTAATTATAAAGGTCATTGCCAGGTTAAAATTAACGTCACCACGGTCAGACTCTTAAAATCTGACCTTGGGTTCGTAATCAGCAACCTCCAGAAACCCTCAGAAACGTACATATAAATTTTCTTTAAAGTTCAAAACTTTTTGAAATTTTTGTCCGCCATATTGGATCCGTCACTTTGAATTTTCTAAATCTGACGGTGGTTTGTAATCAGCGACCCCTAAAATAGTTATATGATAATTTTCATTTAAATAACAGAATTTAGAAAAGTACACTCAAAGAGATACTCTGTTTTTGGCACGCAAATTTCCAATTAGCATATCTTGGACAAAAAAAAAATATCAAGACATTTAAATATTGATTTTAAAGAGAAAAAAATCATACTTTTAGGTACTTCTACTAGGTTTGTGAAAAAAAATACCTTGTGGATATACATAACGTCTAATATGGCGAAAAATAGTGTTTTTTGCACTTTTAGGTTAGGATATCTGAAAAACTTGACGTGATGGAGCAGTTCTGAAACCACCTAATCTTTTGGGAATTTATACTAGAGTTTCTGTCACTTGACTCGTGTTGGTCTGTGTAATTATTTAGTTACTCTAAAAAAAAGTTTGGTCAGGGTACAACGAAACAATAGAAATTGGTATTGTTACTGACAAATTTTCATTTTGGTCTTGAAATTCTGTTAAGAAAGCTTGGTTGATTGTACAATACAGCACTTTTCAGAAAACAGTTAGACACTGTTAAAGTGCGTATTTGGGATGGTTTTAAGTCATTGTGTCTTTTTTAGTGAAAACCTGGAAGCAGCGAAAATGAAGATAATTTATGAAAAAGGTTTGGATTCGAGGTCCTCTTTGTCAAAACCGGAAAACAGAAAAAGCATTAGTACCATGCAGTCATTTGCTTCTTCTATTGAAAAAGAAGGTTTGTAAAAAACGTGTATTCACTTTAAAGCAACAAAGTGTAGAAATATGTAGAATTTGTGAAAAAATATAATTGGATTATGAGGAAAAGCTGATTAGCAGCATGCCTCGGCTATTTGAGTCACTTACGACTAAAACTGGACCCTATATTGAGGTGATCAGGTCTTAGATTGACAACTCGTGTCTCCACAGACTTTTTTTATTTTAACTTTTTAGGTAGATATATTTTGTCAACACATTTTTATGAAACTAATTGTAAAAGTTCTTTTGATTCCACCGTTAATTAAAAAGTTAAAATTTGACATTATACTTTATTATTCAATAGGTATTCTGTTAAGACAAAATTGTAATGCACCTACAAACTCGACTTTTTAAATGTCAAATCAATTTAAATCCGATTAAATCAACAGATTTTGCCTTTTGAATGGCAACACAAGACAAAGTTTATAGTGCAAAGTGAGTTTAATGCAATTGCGCCATCGCGCGGTATTTAACGTAAACTGAACCGCTTTCAGCGAACAGGCACGCCATCATTAAATTATTTAAATGCGGCTCAATTTGGTAAACTAAAATTGCTCAATTGCAGTCCGAGATTACAGAGTTCGAGTTGGCTTAGTATTTAGGTCGTGGGCAATATTGCACATAATATATTATACCTACAGTACGTGCGGTAATTGTTTTGCCCCTCATTTTAATGGATTTTGTGGTTACGTATCATTTTTTAACCTTAATATAAAGTAAATATATATTAGTGTAATAACTAATGTTCTTTTTTGGATCTTTTGATCATTTTTAAGGAGTAAAAAAGGAAATACTCACCTTGAGATCCTTGAAAAATATAGAGTTTCGCGCCCAATCGACTTGCGAGAATAAATTCTGGTCTAAAACTTTACACATAAGTTCGAATAAGTCCACTTCGCACTGATTATACGTTTGGCTCTGCAAAAGTCCATATAAAGAGTTCTGCCATTCTCGGTCGTCGATAGCTTGCACAAAATCTCGAATTAATGGCGACACTTTGCCTTGGGGCGCATTCGGTACCACCGTATCATACTGGAACGCTTTGGGGCTAAGAGAACGGGGCGACGTCGTGGTTGAGTTCGCGGCACCCCACAGTTTTTGATCGATGCCTGGGTTATGTCCCGCACCACCAGGTACTCCGACAATTTGTAGGGCTGGTTGTTGGCCACCTGATAGTTGCATTTGAGAGCTGACTTGACCGAGGGCTACTGCTATAGGTGAGGGAGACGAGTCGGGGGATGACGTTAAGGAAGAAATCTAAAAGAGAAAATGTTAAAGATAATATTATTACAGTTTCAATGTTATGTGTTTTTCGTTTTTAAGGTTTTAACTTTATGTAATTAATGTGGTGCGCTAATATGGTTGTGGTGCAATTTTTCACATCTCTATACTCTATTCAAGAAATAGAGAGAATAATAAAACTGTCACTGAAACCTCCGATATACTTGCTCCAGTGTCGCAGGTAACTGAGGACTGTCATAAATCTAATTATATTTAAATATTATAAGCTTTTATAAATTTACTGCAACAATAACATTTTTTAGTTCAATTTAATTTCTGTCAGTGAGCAGAGTACACCATATGTGTCCTTAGTGATTTATTTTGTTTGCGCTTGCTTTTATATATTATTTGAGATTAGTGAGATACCCAAAAGATATGACTTCCACCTCTATATTTATTCCAAAATCGTTAAACCAGGGCATTTTTTCCTCAAAGAAAAAAATAATTTTAAAAGCTCTATTGAGATGTGTTCCAAAATGACAAGAGTTGGAAAATCTACTATGTACCGAATGCTGAAGAAGAAAACGACGACGGGAATTGTTAGTGCTCCCAAGTCATATTCGATCAAAGAAAGACAAAAAACTCCGTTGGAAGAAGACAAGAAAACTGCAAAAAGAAGAAGTACATAAATTTTATTATGAGAAGCAGATCCCAACCGTTGACAAAATTCTAACTAAAATCAATGAAGATCGCGATTTACCTGAAATTAGAAAAACTGAACCCTGGAAATTGCTCAGGGAAATTAATTTTTCCTGGGAAAAAGCAGATAAGAAATCTGTTTTTATAGATCGTCCGGAAACTGTCCGTTGGACAAGGAAATATCTCCGAACAATTAAGCAACATCGCAATATGGGCTCAAGTAAAAGGTAGAGTTGCTAGAAATAACACAAGTAACAAAATTAGTGATTTAACTGAACTTTTGAAAAAATTTTTTGAATAAAGTTACTGCGGAAAATTGGAAAAAATATGTGGACCATATAATAAAAGAATAAATTAAAATGTAGAAACTCAATCTCATGATAGGTAAGATAGCAGAACCAATTAAAATTAATTTGAGCGAAGATAGCTCCACTAACTTTGATTACAAGTTAGATACGTAATGTTTACCAGTATAAACACAATTTACTATTTAAATTTTTGTTTTTGTTGTATTTTATTGTTTCATGCTGTTTACATATTTTTTTAAATATATATTTTTATTTTAGTGTGTCTCACTCTAATTTTATTTATATTAAAGTCCAATTAGCCGTAATTCTTTTATTATTTCATTACTGTATTTGTCTTTTTCTTAAGCGTGTAGAATTAACGTTTGTTTTATTTTTTGGGGCTATCGAATTTCCATATAATAAAGTAAAATAAATTAATTGCAATAGTGCAATAGAAATAAAAATAAGTAAGTCTAATTTTAACTATAACCTATAAAAGTTAATTACATTTGAATCCCTTTTTAGTGTTTAATTGTAATTCTGCAGATGGTTTAAGAAATAAATAAACTGAAACGTCAAATGTCATAAAAGTATTTTTAATTAATAATAAAATGACCGATAGCCCAAAAAATTTTAATATTTTATGGACGAATTTATTTTTTTATATATGTTTAATTTCTTATATTTATGATAATGGGTATTTTAGAAGTATTTAAATTATAACTTCAAATTTTTTGAGGTACAATAAGGCTACATTTTAGTCTGAATATGCCAAAATTATCTCTATTTTGTAATGTATGTGAATTATTAAGAAATCATCAGAAATAAAATAATATTAATAACAACTTTGTTCTATTTTGAGCTTATGACTGAAATAATATTCTATGCCATAAATACTTGGTGATAAAATAAACCTCCTTCCGACGCCTATGACAATGATTAAAATCCTCTTTAACACTTCACATTCCCAAACATCTATTGTTATCTAACCCAAATACTCCATTATTATAAAAAATATATGTGTCTAACAGATTTTGCCAAAGACACCGGACTAAAAAACGCAGGTAGTTTGCGAAGAAAAAAAAAAGTCAAAAATCATTTATTACTCTCTCTAGTTCTTGAATAGACTATAGGTGATATTAAGAAAAAGAATTAATATATTTGTTTATAGGAAATACCAAACTAAACAGAGTTTTCTTATAACTTATAAATATATTTTGAAAAAGATTCTCTTCATTTGCGAATAATTGTAGATAATACTACAAGTTGATTAAATAGAATTTTTTCAACTTTCTTCAGTGCACAACGTTACGAAAAGTTTCAAAAATTAATTTTATAAATTAATCATTAGAAATATAAGCTAATAGAGATGTTGTGTAATCAAAATAAAAGAAATGAAAGCTCGAAGATGTCTAATCATGTGCCTACCAGGACAAATTATTTTTCTATATAACTTTAACGAATTAACTGAAAAGCGTGACCTCATATACTGTGTCAAAATGGCAAGAGTGAACCCCAGGAAGGCCAGAGGATTATCTTAATTCTGTCACGGAAAACATTGAATTGATAAGGTTACTTTTAATTACATCTCTGTTAGCATAATTCTTGATCCTCTCTTCAGTCGTATAATTGAACTACTGCAAAGCGTGATGAGATCGATTTTATTGTAATAATATGACTAGATCGCGAAATTAACACACCATAGGACGGACCGCTTCGGTTACCTATAAGTATTTTTAAGTGTGTGGTTCAGGCTAGTTTAATTGCGAAAAGGCGGATTATAGGTTTGGCTGGTTTGACCTTGAGCTTCAACAGCAGGAAGAATCTTAGGCTGTGTGACTAAACTATACACAAAGAACTTGTTAAGTAAAAAAAAATAAAAAGATTCTTTTACGATTACGTATTTTAAAATTCTGCAGAACTTTTTATGATCCTAAATTGTTACATAAACTACTCCACCTTGGTCATAAAAATAGTTTTTTGAAGTAATCTTTTTTTTTTACTTTTTATGACGGAAATTTTTGGAAATTAATTTATCCCTTATTTAAAAACTGCCGATACATTAAAAACTAATCGATTCTAGTTTAAAGATGACTGCACAAAGAATAAGTAAATATTTAAACAAAATATTTAACTTAGCCGAGTTATTTCTGTTTGAATAAACGGCGCAGTTACTTAAAACGTAAATGATTTAGTATGCGGCAAAGCACACATGGATTTGCTTACAAATGAGTAAATTTTGCTAGCCTATTTAGATATAATGATGAAATTCTTTAAATATGAAGGGAAGATAGTACCGTTATTTATTTCTAATATATCAGAATAATTACTTTTATTAACATATTAACCAACCGCAAATGATGAACCACTGTTTGTTTACTTATATTCTATTTGCATTGAGGCGAGTTACTTAATGTTACGTTTCTAAAAATATTATTTTTGATGTTTTTAGAATTTATGATTCATATTTTTAGCTCGTCAAAATTGTCATGTTAAAGCAAATGTATGACCCAAAAGCGAGGCCAGCAATCTTACCTGAGGTATTTGAATTTCCTGTTTTATATGAATATTCGCGAAGGGTGAAGTTCCGGGTTGATTGTTATACATTGCATCTGCATGAGCTAACTGGCCAGCCCCTCTTAAAGTCTGCACAGCTATTTGTCTCTGCCTCATAATTTGCAATTTCCGCGCTCTATCCCTCTTATACATAGGCCCGAATTTATTTCTACCACCTCTCATTCGATCTGCTCTCACAGCTGAAAACAAAATTAATTTAATAAGTAAATTGTAATTTTATTTGTGGATTTAATAAAACGTATATTTTAATAAAAACTAAACAGTGTTAATTGCAGGAAATACAGAATCTATAGCCACATTTGAAATATTTAAATTGCTCAGTGGGACACAAGAAAAACAGTCGCGGTTATTAAGATAGTGACAGAATAGTTTTTTCTTTGATGTATTATAATAATTTGAACGTCTGGCAACAGCGCAACAGTTTAAAATGCTTAATTTTCTATAATTGGCAACACAGGATTCTGCAGTGAAAAGATCAAGAGCTAATGTGGCTTTTATGTCAGCGAAAAAGACGGAACTATGTGTTAATATGAAATTTGTGCCAGGAACTAGATAACTGTGGTGCTATTAAATAAATCGAATAAAGAACACACTTATTACCAGGTTAGAAGTGACATTAATTTTTTATTTCGGCGTTCATATTCATTTTCTTAGCACTTGGAGATTCTAAAAAATATTTTAGTTTAAATTTGGTTTTAAATATTTATTGCGAGTTTTCCGAGGTATCTACATAATATTTGTTTTTTTGTGTGGGTATGTGTTCTTGTTTTGTTACTAAAAGTCATTTTATTTATCCCTATGACTATAAACAGTTTTTTAGGGAACTCCTTTAGTCCTTTTAAAGGGAACAGTTAGAGTAAAACAATTAGGACGGTCATTGCCTGATTCGAAAATTGAATACACAAAGTGGAAGTGAAGATATTTAATAAAAATATATAGATATGATAAAAAAGATGTAGTATCGTAGGTGTTTTGTTTGGAGGTGACGAAACAGATCATTTTGTATATAGAGGGGATGATATATCTAAGACTCAGATAGATAACGTTTTTTAGCTTTTCTAAGCTTTTTAAACAAAAAAAGCTGTTAAATTCTTGTAACCGTGAATACAGGTTAGGAAATTGTTGATACTATATTTTGTTCCATGTATTGGCACTACCTGCCGAGCTGCAACTGCAGACAAGAAAGAAAAGTACGCTAACTAATCCCGTAAATCATAATATACAGGTTGGTTGGAAAGTTTTGAAAGCGAAAATGAAAGAAAGTATATTTTTTAATGAAATTAGTTTTTTTATTCAATATAATCTCCCTCAATTTCAACACACTTATTCCAACGATTCTCCAATAATTTTATACCATCTTTGTAATGATTTTCCGGAGGCTCTGCAAAATAATGTTTCACGGCTGCAATAGCTTCTTCATTCGATGAAAAACGCTTTCCACAAAGAAATTGTGTCAAATTCCTGAAGAGGTAGTAGTCGGAGGGAGCCAAATCTAGTGAATACGGTGGGTGTTCAAGCAATTCGTACTTTAATTCTCTCAATTTAGCTATCGTCAAACCACTTGTGTGCGGACGTGCATTGTCTTGATGAAAAATAATTTTTTTCTTCTGAAAGCCAGGTCTTTTTTAACGAACTTTTTTATCCAGCTGGTCCAAAAGGTTGCAATAACACTCAAAGTTAACTGTTTTACCTTTTTCAAGATTATTAATCAACAAAATCCCTTTTGAATCCCAAAAAACTGATGCCATAACCTTTTTTGCCGATCGTTCTGACTTGACCTGTTGTGAAGCTGAACAACCAGCTTCAGTCCACTGTAAACGTTCTTGTTTCAGTTTAGGATCATGAAGGTAAATCCAAGTCTCATCCACAGTTACAAAACGACGCACAAAATCGGTTTTATTCTGCTTAAAACGCTCTAGTTACGCTTACAAATCTGTTTTCGATTCAGTTTTTGTTGAATTGTTTAAGAATGCGGCACTATCTTTCCGAATAGCTTTTTCATACGTAATTCTTCGTGTAAAATATAGAGTACTCGTTCATCTGACATGCCTATGGTATCAACAATTTCACGCTTAATCGCACTTGGATCTTTACAAACAATATCATAGACTTGCTCAATGATTTCTAGTGTTGTTGCACTTTTTGGACGTCCACTACGTGGTTCATCTTCAAAGCTTGTACGACCACGTTTAAACTCTAAAACCCATCGATGCACAGTTGGAAATAAAGGAGCAGATTCCTTTAACACTTTCACCATTTTTATATGAATTTCTGTTGCTGATAACCCTTCCCAAACAAAGAATTTTATCATTGCACGATATTCGGTTTTATCCAGTATATAAAAATTCACTGACACGTCAACTTCAAATGGCTTGTAAACAAAGAATGAATTGACAGATGGAAATAAACTTTTGTGTGTGTTCATATAGAAGATGAAATTTTAAAATGCCGTATAAATTTTGATTCCTGGACTGGTTAATAGGTGTCGCTTTCAAAACTTTTCAACCAACCTGTATATCTGTAAAAAACAATTTTATCAGCAGACACCTTTATTTCATCCGTATTTCGAAGTCATAAGATGTAATCTTTAAAATAATACGGGTAGAATCTTAAGTAAAAACTATTTTAATCAAAAAGAAAGTCCTAATAAGTTGCTGTTCCTAATTATTACTTCATTTTTTTCTTAACAATATCGCAACTGAAATTTTTCACGGGTTATAATACGTGCATCAAAGAGTTATAAACGTATCACATGAGTATTTACAACGCGTAGCCAGAAAACTTAGTAAATTTGTCGGTAGGCATGCGCCTCCGAAATGAAAGTTTAAATATTACGTTACAATACGGCATTTCGTTTCGAAACTTTTTGATTTCACTTCTTTTCTGGGTTTATGTTTGGTTATCGTTGTGGACTATATGGTTTCACTTTGCATACAAAAGTAGAGTAGAACTGCCGAAATTTCAATAAAGAAATAATCCTATGAGTAATAAATAACAACAGCATTCATTATGTCGGCTTTTGTAATATCGATTTATACGAGGGTAACTTGAAATATTTTTATCTAACTATAAAATAAAACGCATTAAATATCTTTATATATTTTTTACTTTTCAACGCAATTTGCTGTGCTGTTATGTACAGGGTGAGTCAACGATTGGATGAAGTAGGTTTGTGCCTTTTCGGTGAAATTAACAAAGAAACTATATTTATTGTTTGATACAGTTTATTTTTACGCAGATTTTAAAAATATTTAGGACTCTACAGGGCGAGCCAAAAAACTAGGACAGCATAAAGTCGTATTTTTTTAAATAGAACACCCTATATACGAATCGTATTTTCGATTTAGCTTATAATTTTAAATCTTTTTTATTAAGGGTTTACTATAACAAAACATTATAGTTTCTGAGATAATTAAGTTTAAAGAAAAAAAGTCACATTTTCAAGCATCAATTCAATCCTAAATAACGTTTTCAATTTTGTGACAAATATATTCAAATTTGGAATTTAGCAAGGCCAAGGACAAGTTAACATAATTTTTACCTAATATTTGCAATAAAAGCTACAGGGTGTTGAACACATCGGCTCAAATTTGAACAAGTTTAAATGAATAAATATCTTTTTTTTTAAATGGTACACCCTGTATATTTTCATGTTATTTAATAGAGTAATAAAAACCCTAAAAGTTTTGTTCAATATATTCTATACCTATTTATAATAGTTTTTGAGATATTTCAGTTTTTATAATTTTCCATACTTTTTTACAGAAATAGTCTTCATTATCATAGTAGCCATGGCAAAAACAATGTTTCAATTTAGTATAAAATTAAATATGTATTTGCCTTGTCGTTATTGTTGTGTTAATTTTTTCACATTATGTTTAATTAAACTATTGCCGTTGTAATATAACGAATAATGTATTTCATCATATTTAACCACATTCTGTTTGTTTCTGTAGTTTCTTTTTATTATTTTACATGGCTACTATGATAATGAAGACTATTTCTGTAAAAAAATATGGAAAATAAGAAAAACTGAAATATCTCAAAAACTATTATAAATAGGTATAGGATATATTGAACAAAACTTTTAGGGTTTTTATTACTCAATTAAATAACATGAAAATATATAGGGTGTACCATTTAAAAAAAAAGATATTTATTCATTTAAACTTGTTCAAATTTGAGCCGATGTGCTCAACACCCTGTAGCTTTTATTGCAAATATTAGGTAAAAATTATGTTAACTTGTCCTTGGCCTTGCTAAATTCCAAATTTGAATATATTTGTCACAAAATTGAAAACGTTATTTAGGATTGAATTGATGCTTGAAAATGTGACTTTTTTCCTTTAAACTTAATTTTCTCAGAAACTATAAAGTTTTGTTATAGTAAACCCTTAATAAAAAAGATTTAAAATTATAAGCTAAATCGAAAATACGATTCGTATATAGGGTGTTCTATTTAAAAAAATACAACTTTATGCTGTCCTAGTTTTTTGGCTCACCCTGTAGAGTCCTAAATATTTTTAAAATCTGCGTAAAAATAAACTGTATCAAACAATAAATATAGTTTCTTTGTAAATTTCACCGAAAAGGCACAAACTTACTTCATCCAATCGTTGACTCACCCTGTACTAGCGTACCTCTCTTGCTTTGACTATATATCACTGAAAAATTTAATTTTTTTGGTTTTTCAAAACAAGCAATAAATTACTATGCGTCATAATCTACTAATCGAATGCTTTGAGGCAAATTAGTGTAAAGAAAGCGCAATGACTAAGAATCTCCAGCTGAAGATTACATGTGATCTTTTTTTTTTTATAAGTCAGGGTCCTTATGGATTCACTGTATATATTTTAATTTTATGTCTAAATTCCAGTAATGTACCCAAGCTTCATCAAAAGATATCATCTTGGTGAAAAAATCAAGATCTTGTCTAAAAATGCCAAGTTTATCTTAAGAAATTGTTTGTCTATGCAGTGCTTTTTTCAGACTCAGTAATAACAAAAAGTACCATTAAGGAAGCAAAAATTTATTCTGCCGATGGGCGTAAGAACCGAGGTCAAAAACTGTTACTGACAGCGGTAAAAATTTTATTTCTATTCATAAGATTTGTATTTGTATATATTTTTTTTATAATTATTAAGAGAGGTAACTGACGAATCCATTACTAAATAAAATAATATTTTTTACTGGTTGAGTTTGTATTACAATAAGTTTTAACAAATTAGGTAATTTAATTTTCTCCATTATTTCTCACTACTGCTAAGTACAAAATTTGTATAGTTTCCCTCGTATCTAAAATTAATTCTTTTGAAACCATTACAATGTAATATTAATTCTACGAAATACAGTTGTAGTAAAATAATTTTTGAAAATATTTTGCATTAAACAAAAATATCCGGAAATTGAAATAATTAATGCATTTTGCAAATACTTTCAAAGCAAAAAAAAGATAAACGCTAATTACGTTTTTATTTTTTGATGTTTCTAGACTTTAAACTCATAAAGCGAAAAACAATGGATCGCGTGTAGTTTGTAATGTAGGCATCCCGACTGAATTTTGTGTTTTCGTGTTTTTAATGAGCTATTTATTTATGCTTACAGATTTCGTTATCATTTTTGTTGTTTAAACTTAATAAGATGGCAATTTGGCTTTATCATTGATTTTGAGTTGTTTAAGAGTTTTGAGGCTTTTCCTCAATTTAATTGAAGTTAGAATAACAAGTATCTTAAAAAGTGGTCAAAATGGTAATGCTAAAAATCGATACCCTATCATAAATTTAAATCAAAATAAATGTTTTTCGTTAGTCTATACATGGGGCCTTTAAGGCAACTCGCTCAGTGCGGCGTCCGAGTGCAATGTGATATTCTTTTCAAATCGTATTTACAAAGCTAAAACGATTCGATTTTTTTTCTCAGCTTTCGAAGAAAAAACAAAAGGTTTTATATCTCGAAAACGGTGTTTCTTTTGGGTAGTCTAGATCGAAAGCTGTTTTTTATTTACATCCATATAGGACATTTTGGTGATGAACGCCCTTCACGTCTAACGCCAAAATAGCATTCGTTATAATTCAAAGTGTTCTTTTAAGTTTATTTTCTACGAATTCCAGTCTGGTTCTCTGTCCATACTAGTTTAATTCAACAAATGACAATACAAAATAAAACAAAAAACACTTGGGACAAAAGTATGGAAAGAATATGGTTTCTACAAAAAATAATTAAGTCTGTACTAATTAGAAAAGCAGGGTTCAATATCTTGTTGAAAATCACTTTGTTTAAATCACTTCCCTACATCCTCTTGGCATCGACAAGATTTTGACAAACATCAATCGGAATTTTCCGCTATTCATCTTGTAAAACTTCCCAGAGATAATTTTCATTATGAATTATTCTTTTCCTAATTTTCATTCTAAGTGTTCCCGAAAGTGGTCCGGCATTTGATTGGGTTACTCCAGTAAATGAACGCTTTTCTCTAAAAATCGATTGTTACTAAACGTGATGAGTGTTCGGGATCATTATCTTGTTGATATCTCCAAAAAAGCGGCATTTCTTCCTCGGCATAGGGCAATATAGTATTCTGTAATATATTTCGGTACATAAATAGATCTGTTTTCCCAGTTATCTTCACTATCGGGCTTGTCCCAAACCTGGAAAAATATTCCCAGACCATAATAACGCCACCACCATGCTTCCTAATAGGTTTTTGATACTTAATATCAATTTTTTTTTCCTACAGGCCTATTCGAACAAATGAAACAAATACTTTAAATTTACTTTTGTCACTCCAAAGCACTGTACCCCGTTTGAGGTGCCTCTGAGCAAACTGAAGTCTCGCCTTTCGATTTTTTTTTGGAGAGTAGAGATTTTATGACAGCAACTCTTCTAAACAATCCAACTTCACAAAGACGTCTTCTCAAAGTTGGAGCCGTTATGACTGTGTTGAAATGTTCTCGAATTTCTGCACTAATTTGGACGGATGACTTATGCGGGTCAGTCACCGAAATTCTTTTAATGCACTATTTAACATAGGGGGTAGTTTTTCTAGGACGACCTGACTTTTGCAGATTATTTACATTCCCCAGTAACAGAAACTTCTTTAGAGTTTTCGAAACAATACCCTCACTTAAACCTAAATCTTTTGCTTCGGTTCATTGCTTTACACCATATATTTTAACTTAACAACTTAAGTCCCAACTCTTTCGATAAATACTTATTTTTGTCCATTCTTAATATGGTGTTGGTGACAACAGTGGCACAACAATACTAATCCAATGATTTTTAAATTTCAAAAATGTACAGAAGAAATGTTTCCATACATATATCCAAGACATAAAGAAAAAAAGACAGATATCAGAGGAATATATATATATATATATATATATATATATATATATATATATATATATATATGTATATATATATAAAAAAAAATCTTTTTTGGAAAAATGTGTAACCAATGGTAAAAACTGGATCAAAATTCCATTCGTAATTTTCGGAGATAAACAGAAGTGGCAGGAGAACTTTTCTTATACTCTATAGTAAATATAAATTTTTAAATATACGGTAAGGTATGTTTCAAATTTAATAATGATTATGACTGTATTGTACGCGTTTATTGACTATTAAAATATGATATATAAAAGTTATGACGTCTAAAGCAGTCTAAATGTCAGCAGATGAATTTCCGAACTAGACTATATTTTTATTGACAGATGGGCATAATTATATCATCGTTTTTTCTTGCGTAATAGTTACTGATTTATGTAGATTTTTTAATTCTTTAACCTTTTTAAAATCTCCGGTAAAAATATGATTTAAAAAAATATATATATTACAGTCAACGGACACATTATCACAGACTTTAAACAAATATAATACTTTATCAAATTTTGTAGTTCTTTTTCTATTATTAAAGTCTATAAAAAATATATTTTATTAAGAAATTAATGATTACCTTAAACGGTTAAACAGGTGGCCAAAAAGTCTGCATAAATTGTGAAGGAATGAATATACCATTAGAAAAGTTATCATAACTGACAAGACACAATAAAACTAACATATTGATTCTCAACTATTATGAGTTGATTTCTTCATGCTTTTGATTTGACCACATGAAAACTAATCATTGGAATAAAAAGCTTGAAATAATTTTTAAAACAATTTGTATACGGTAAGGTAGGAAAATTATTTTTTATCTCTTCTCTGGTAAGTTTAAAATTGCATGAAGTCACTTGTCGCTACATTAAGTCCTTTCTTAGTTTCCGTTCTTTGTTAAATTATTTTAAAAATAACCCATGTTCTTTCAATTTGTACATCCCCTTTTATGTTGTTTTCAGCATACGATAATAAACACACAAAATTACATGCAGGCTACAAATACGTTGCGAGTTGATTGTGCTAATTATAGTAAGAGACTACTCTCAAGGCCACGCTCAACACTCGCGCCGTTACAAAGTTGTTTGTATGCGGTTTATTTTTGAGAAATTTACGTTTGACTATGCAACATTTCGATTTTCTTTCATTGTATGGAAGTATCACAAGGCCAGCAATGCTATCAAGGTAATATTTTTAAGTTGCCGTTGGCGTTTGATCCTCTTTCGGAAAGTATTATACAATACATATGTTATTTCAGAATTTTAAACACTATGGTGGGAATTAAATATGTTTTAGCTGGTTTGGTTCTTTGTTCTCACAAGAGCTAAAAATATTCCTAAATGGATCTTGCACGATTTCAACATGATGCGGCCTTGACATGTTTTACATTTATTTTTGTATTTTAACTAGCCAAATGTTCTAACTTCATTTTTCACACAAATAACAGCTGTTTAAAAAATTATTTGCATCATCGCAAATTACGTGTTTCCCGCTTTTTTAATTCAATTTGCCACTCCTTGTCTGCTAGGCAGTAACACTGAAAATCTACCATGTGTTAGGCACCTGTTGTTTCGGTCTATCCTGCACATAATATAACTACTGTTTGCCCACCACTCGTTTGTGGTCTACTTTTAGAATTACCTTTAATATCTAACGACGGCCTCTTTTGAAATAATACGTTATTGTGTTTTCCAACATTTTCATACTTCTTATTACTACAGACCCTCTTTTCTATCAAATCAGTTCTTCGTGTTTTCTTTTTGAATTTTATCCTATATTATAATAGTATTTTAATGAATACGTATTGGACTCTAATTGGAATAATTTTTCTCCTGGTAGAAAACAAAACTGACCCCAGCTCGCTGTATATATTTAGTTGGATTTGAACCCGCAACAAACAATGCCCTGTATTATTTAAGAGACGTAGCTACATGGTGATCAAATGTAGAATTAGTTGCAAGCAGGTAAATGTCTTTTATTTTATTAATTAAAATCGCTCATCGAACGAAAAACCAAGGAATAAAAAGTAATTATTAAAATAATATATTGTGGAAAAACTAATTTATAAAAAAATTAACACTATCTCAATAAATCAGTTGGAACTTACATTGCTATGATTGTATTTTTTTAAAAATAATTCTAGGTTTTACACCCTTAAATTTTGGCTGAAACACCCAGCATATAATTTATTATTTTGTTTGTTTTTCAAGCATGGCAAGGTTTTTAATCAAAATTCCACATAGCCCAGTGGCCCATATTTTCAGGAATGTTTCTCCCTTAAAGTGGCGATACGAATTAAATATTTTTTATAATTTATCTAAGAACCTTTTTATAGCTTATTTATAAAATATTCAACATCGAGAATCGAGTTTCTAGTAAAAATATAAAAATTTTGTACCCAAGAATTGCAAAAAACGGCATGTTATGTCTAGGTAATTCCTGCGAACGAGCTAACGCCAACGGTGAGTTTAGTTCAGGAGCAGATCAACTTTCTCTGGCCTTGAAACAAGCCAGTTGCGTAACACAAAGACTGTCGTGCCATTGAGAGGTCTAATAATAGCGAAATACACGGGCCTAGAATGTTCAATTCGCGGAACTCGAAGATTGGTCTCTATTCTATCGGCATCGGCGACCATGCTCGTGTAGACAGTAAAACTTGAATTGGCATTTCTTTGTCCTTAGTTCTTTTATTAGCCGGCGTAAGGATTTTAAAATATATTTATTTGGTGGGGAAAATTTGAATTTTACTGAACCTGTTAACAGTAAATTACAGAATAGTGTAATGGCAGAGAAATAAAAATATTTACTAAAGACTAAAGATGTCTGAACTCCCCCCTACTTTTATTTTATTAATAAATAAATAAATAAATGTTTTATTAACGGTTAAACCAATTTAAAATTTACAACACTTTGTAACTTACAAACAAGCCTCCAGACAGATCAAAAATACTAAACAATAAACATATATAAAGTAACCATTACATACAGTACGCTCACAATGAACAATGAACAATGAGAAGTGAAAATTTATACTATAGATATCGCTTTTAAAAAATTATAAAAATATTTAAGGACATGTTAAAGATGTCCAGATCAACGTGATCACGGGATAACTTAGTAGCTAAAATGCATATTCTATTTAGTGGTGCATAAGTGGAGTAGTTGGTTCTATGAGTATCATCAAAGAACACTTCATCAACCCATCGATTATTTCCCTGGGGCACCTTGAAGTCAATATGCGTTAGAATTCTGGAGAATCTATTATGCTATTAACGATTTTAAATAGATAAAGTAAGTCAGTAAGTCAATGAGGGTAGTTAATATTTTCTTTAGGAATACCTAATTTATAAGCAACGAATCTTAAAAAATGCTTCTGCACCCTTTCTAGCTCCAATTTACGTACATTGTATTGGTGAGGTATCCTGCAATACAGAACGTATAACACTGCAATAAATATTTTTAAGACAAATAATATAGTTGAAGTCAGATAGATTTCGTGTAACAAACCCCACTAATTGCATTCCCTTATTTATGATATTATGCATATGCTCTTTAAAACTAACTAACTATCCAATATTATGCCAATACCAGATATAGAATTGGTTAATTCCACAGACATAACATCAATCTTATAATCGTACTCGATTAAAGTCTTCTTTGTACAAAACCGCACGGTCTTGCACTTTCCGATGTTAAGGTACAACCTGTTAGTAGTGCACCATACACTAAATGCAACCAAATCAGACTGCATATCAATGCAATCCTGTAGAAATCTAATGCACTTAAAAAGTTTCAACATCATTAGCGAAAAGCAGTGCCGTTCCATGCGAAAAAAACTTGACATCATTCAAAAACAAGTTGAACAGAAGAGGGGCCACATACGCTCCCTGAGGAACCCCAGATTACACCCTAATTTCACGTGACAAGTAGTTTTTATATTGTACAATCTGTATTCTCCCCGTGAGATACCATCGCATCCATGAGAGAGCGGATCTTGAATACCAATAGGTTTCAGTTTAGTTAAGAGACAAGTATGATTCACTGTATCAAACGCCTTGGAAAAATCAGTATATATAGCATGAACTTGGCAACGATTCTACAAAACAGATAACAAAAGATTTGTAACTGTGGACTTCCCATTACAGGAACCATGTTGTTCAGGAACTATATAATTTACAAAAATAGTTGTTAATTTATCAGTTAAGAGAGAATCGAATATTTTTGAAAGTATAGAACATTTTGAAATTGGCCTATAATTTTCTATATTCTATTTGAATTCTTATAAATGGGGTATACATAACCTCTCTTCCACTCATCAGGAAAAATACCACTTTGAAGGGTCAAATTATATAATTTGCTCAAAATAAGAGAAAAGATACATTATAAAAATCTATGACGCGTTTGTTACACAGAAGCTTCTTCAGATAGATGTTAAAGTAACAAATTTAGACTAGAAGATCTTAAGTTCAATGATAGCAGAGAAATGACAATATAAAACTGATAATCTTACTTATATTGTGATTTTATAGTGAAGTTTTTGATACTTTCTTTGAATAAGTTGTCAGTAAAAATAATAGTGCCGTTCTCCCATTATGCCTTTCACAGCATAAAAATCAGGATTATTTTTAAAGAAAATTCTAATCATAAGTGCATTTACTACAAGAATGTTACTATTGCCGGCTTGCACAAAATGTATTTCCATTTTGATATTTATAATAAAGTAACTTGAAAAATAACTAAACTATAAAATATTCGTAAGAAATATATTAGTAGTTAACTTGAATGTCGCTTGATAACACCAGAAATTATTAAAATCGCGTATCAATAAACTGACATCGTCTTTGTTTACTTACATGTGACGCACCAGAGTTGTAACCAATCATGGAGCTTTTTTCTAGAATATAAACATATTTTCTATTAGGAAGAAAATAATTTGTAACATTTTTAATAGAACCAGATAGCCTGGTCATTGTAATATCAATTTCGTAAATATTTCAGATGTTTGAAGTTACATACTCCGTCAAACTGGAAACAAAATTTGGTAATTGTTTTACTTTGGAAGGAAAGATATTTTCCTTGGGCCATTTGGTCTTAACGAAGCCGTGAAATGAGAAGCAACTTGTATCTGACATATTTCACCACACTGGATGGAATTTTTCGGCTGGTTGCATTTTAAGTAACGTATTTTGGTTTTTTACCTTACTTTTTGTCTTTGCTATGATTATTGTTGAAGATTATTGTGTAACCACTTCCCTGAAGGATTTATCTCACAGAACTCTTAATTTTCCCGAATAACTCGTACTACGGATGTAAAAAATCGAAAATGAAGCGTTATAAAATTAACGATACCTTAAAATATTTCTTAAGTTTCATCTGCGCATAAATTGAAAACCGCAAAACAGCAGATATTTGTCTGATTGGGTCTGGGTGCACTTCTATCACGCTGGAATGGACATCTAGGTCGTAATATAATTCCAGTAAGTCATTTCTTTCTTCAAAGATAAATACCTCACGGACAACAAAAATCAGCAAATTGCAAATGTAACTATGTCAATAAGTGCACGTTGTGGAGAGCGATAAATATTTGCAAAAAGGAACCCAAATGTTGCGACAAGTTGATTATTATAGGCGGGAACTATGTAGGCTAAAAATAACCGTGTTATTTAGGAATTAAGGTTCGTAAATTGTTTTAATATCCAAGAAAATCAGTGCGCAAGATAATTCAAGAATAATCTCGTAAATATTTTCATATAAACCTTGTATAAGCTCGCTCGAGACTTCCGAGGCGAGAACACAAGGCCATTGGCAATAAATGCATTAAACATACGAATCGACGGCCTTGAGAATAAGTGTATACGCCTGATTGTGTGTATACTGGATGATATCCAAGTGCGTGCAGTAAACATGCATTCAAATATCAGTTTTCTAAATTAGTCCGCGTTGTACTGTGCAAGAATTTATGCAATTTGATTTTTAACATTTTAAATTATTATTAATTACAAACGATTAGTAGAAATTCAGCATGACAAATCGGTAAACTAATGTCTTTGAAAGTCCGATCGTTACGTAAAGCGAACCCTTTGTTTAAATGTTGTAACTTTCGCTTTAACGTCAATTTGCGTAAACGCGTGTCCAAATTCCCTTTTCACAGAAATAACCTAATGTTTTAACGCAACTGTTACTTTCAAGTCTATTAAGCGACATACCTGGGCTTTCGTTGCTTGTCCGTAACTACTTGGGCAACGCGGTTCTGATTAACTGACTTGATAAGATCGCTTAAAAGGCTTAAAAATGGTTTATATTTGCCTTGCAGTACATAAATAATGATATCTTTAAGGTATCCGGGTGACGTAACGTCTATTTCGTCCGCTGGAATTGTTTTTTATTACTATTTTATATAATTATGTACATATTCATTTCATCGGATAAAATTAGTAAAAATATTGTTGAATGTTTTACCAGAATAAAAGTTCCTTTTATAAGTTTATAACATACTAAAATAGAGCAGTCCCTAAATATTTATTATACTGCTGGTATTGATGAAAATGTCAAAATTTGGACTAAATAAATTTAATTTGTTTCTTTTTTTATATATATAGTCGGACTGATCAGAAAGATAAACAAAGCAAAAAGCAATCTTGTGGATTTTTAGTTTTGATATACAGTAGGACTTTATGGTTCATCTATGATCTACTTGTAATATGTTGATTTTATGTACTCACAAAATGTTCCTAACACGTGTATATACGCAATTTTGATGTCTCCATAGGTTTTTTTGCTGTAAAGGGTATGTTAGTACAGGTTGGTTGAAAAGTTTTGAAAGCGACACCTATTAACCAGTACAGGAATCAAAATTTATACGCCATTTTAATATTTCATCTTCTATATGAACACACATAAAAGTTTAGTTCTATATGTCAATTTATTCTTTGTTTACAAGCCATTTGTGGTTGACGGTTCGCGCGGTTGCAAGAACTGCTTTCTGAATGGGTTTAAACAGATGCTCACTAAGGCTCCCAATTGTATTTGTAGTAAGGCACTTTTCCTACCTGCAATACTTTTAACTTATCTGCTAACTCTTGGTGGAGTATCTTAGCAGCTGACATCCTCCGGTTATGTCCTGGAGTGTCTCTGATGTTCGACAGCCATATCTACATTGGTCATTTTCTATTGAGGGATCTCTAATGATGAACTTCCGATAGTTCTTCGTCGGAATAATCTGGTCTTGGATAGCTAACAAGAAGCCCTGCGTTTCCGGAAACATCTGTCCTGAAATCAACCAGTAGTTCGACGCTAAGTTGTCGACATTGTCCTGGTTGACCTCATTTGGATGCCGTCCGTGAAGTGGCTTCTGTAGCCAGGCTTGTATCTTCTCTTGGTCTGTTCGGTGGTGAGAAGCAATATCCCGTTCCCGCAGCTGTAGCGGCGTTGATTCGTCTGCCTCGCATATTGTTCGATGTAGTGTGGAAGAGTCCGCTAACCTGTGGAAATAAGAACGTAAGTTTATTATTTGTTGATCGAGCTGCTTAACAATATCGACCAATCCTCTTCCTCCTTGGTGTCTTGGAAGCATTGTACGTTCAATATCACTCCAAGGGTGGTGTTGTGTTTCTATTTTCCTTTACAGGTTTTCGGTGTCCGTCCTATTTTACATTTCCAAAAGGGTAGCTAAGCGCAGAGCATGCGTACGTCTTGAGCGTCTTAAAGGAATTTCTACTGTTTAAGACTAGTTATTAACACCCGTCTTACACTCCTGACAAATTCGGTTGTCAATTCGGCCTTCATAGTGCGATGGATTTGTATGTTTGTTCTGCTTCCATTGCAGCAATAGTTTCCCGGTTGTATCTATCCTTTAACTATGTTTAAAATACGGCATTTGTCAAGTCCAAACTGCATTCCGAATTATTTATATATTTCTATTTACATTACTAAACTTATATTTGACAAGTAGCTATAAGGAAGGAATCTAGGGGGGGGGGGGTGATATCACAAGAATACAGTATAGCAAGTGAAAAAAAGTTGTCGACGGAGGGAGGACGCCAGCAACATTCACTGTTCTAATGCAGGAGGTTAGGGTGAGATTTATTTTCCGAATTCAAAGCTCTTGGAGAGTGGGGAGGTGGGGGGTGATCGCAAATGAAAGCATGTTATCGACGGGGGGAAAAGGAGATGCAGCATTCGCGTCTATTTTTCTCAATTCGGAATTCTTAGGGGGGGGCGGCAATCGCAAGCAAAAACGAGCTGTCAACGGAGGGAAAAATGCCAGCAGCATTCACATTCCCAATATAAGAGACAGGATCGGGTATATTTTTTCTGAATTCGAAGCTATTGGGGAGCGATACCCTCGCCCCCTTGGATCCGTGCCTGGTAGTTATATGGGTATATTTTTACGGCTATCCTTCAGAAAAAATTTAATTTATTATTATCAATAGTAATCAGTGCCCAATAGTTAGGTATCAAATATTTTTGTAATTAAAAACCTAAACCACTTTTTACTTATTAACGTAAATAACTGTATTGTTGACTGCGTAGAATTTCTATTACTTTTCACTTTTTCATTCACCAAATAAAAAATTCAGGCATATTTTCTTTTTTTTTTAGCTTTGTCAGGACTTGCCTTTACCAGTACGTGTACGACTCTTTTTGTCTGTGAGGTTGGTTAAAACTAAAATTTTTGTTTTAAATACGCACAGAATACACCAGACTGAAGAGATTGCAAATTCAGCTTCATCACCCTTGTCAACTTTTAGCTATATATCCAGCATCCAGTTAAGTTTAGAGAAAACCGACACCACGTTTTCGGTGGATTTTGGACGAAAACTAAAATTTGTATAGAAAAAAAAGAAAAGAAAAGAAACATCGTGACACTTCCATAGAAAATTCAAAGTGTAGGCGTCTGCCGGAAAAATTATGGCCTCCAGTTTTTAAAGACCGCCAAGGGGTCATTTTTGGGGGTGACTATTTAAAGAAAGGGTACATAATTACAGGATCTTATTTGATTCTTATATCGAAATTGTAGGATGCATTAGAAGAAAACGTCGAAGAAAGTTAAGAAGTTAAGTCATACGTTGAATTGCCATGGCTGCGATTATGGAAACACGATTTGAATTATTTCAACACCTACCTTATTCACCCGAACTGTGACCGCTTTAGATCAGTGGTTTAGGATCGGATAACTTTTCTCCCAGAAAACCATAGAAATGTATTACGTACGTGGAAAAATGTATAGAGATTGAAGACAACTATGTTGAACAACACGGTAGATTTTGTTTCGTTCTTATTCTAACCAGGTTAGGTGGAACCCCCATAAAATCATAAATAGATTCATAGTCACCGTCTAACGTAAGAAGCTGCTTTAATTAAAAAGTTACTATTAAAATTTTATCGTCTATTTGCTCATTTTTAAGGATTTATACGAATATATAGCAAAGTGCTGGGTTATGATACCTGGCTAATTTTAATAAAATAGTCAGTCACCTGACTGACTGACTGAGTACTGGGTTGTGATTTATCTATAAACAAGCGTATTATTTATTACTTGACAACAACGTCGCGGCATCGAGACAATTAAATTGTGACCATTATTTTCAATATTAAAATTTTATTTACCAACTTTTTGGAAACATTTGTGTAAGAATACATTACTTTTTCCCACAGATTTTCAATGATGTCTAGATCTGGGGATTGTGCTGGCCCCTGCAAAGCCACAACATTATTTTCTTCAAACCGTTCTTGAAAAACTTTGGATCGTTCTTTTGTTGGAAAATAAAAGTTCGCGGCATTTCTCACTTTGCATAAGGTTGCATTACATTTTGCATTGTATCTCGACAGACATATCGATCCACAGCGTTAATAATGAAGTTTAAAGGGATTACCTGTCCCATTCTATGAGGAACGAGCCAACAGAAAAACCCTGCCTTTACCATAATTCGTTTCAAACAGTTAAAACGTGCAAATGCAACATTTGTACCTTCATTTCTTCCCGAAATAAGGGACTTTTTGTTGTTTTTCTCGGTCTTCCCGATTTCAGTAGATTCGATAAATGTTCCTTTTCAATAAATGAAATTATATTAGATATGCTATATCTGGGTAAAACCAACTATCTTGAAATTGCGCCGCGTTTTTTACCTTCCACTTATTCATTACTTTCTGATTTAATTCTTTCGAAATGGAATACCGTTGACGTGATTAATTCAGCACTGAAATGGTTATTATACATGAAATAAACTCACAAAATTGTTTTGACCTTTACTTTTACTAAAACTTTCTTTTTTAGAAAAATATTTAAACATTGCTTAACTTTTGAAGGATTATTTTCTGTTTTTGAAAGTTAACGTAAATGCGGTTCATTTGTTTTGATTGTTGGAAATAGTTCCGCTAATAACAGCAGCCTACTTTGATATCTTAAAACACCATGTATTTAAATGCTTTAGTGTGCATTTAGTGTACTATAAGTCCGAAATTTGTAGATCCTTCGACAGGGTATGTTTTAGTTCCGTTTTATCTATTTTTACCAGACTTTAAAAACGCAAAAGGGTATAAGCACGACTCGTATATACTCTCTGTTGGTGGACTGAGATATTTCTGCAGTTTTCAGCATGTTGTAGATGTATTATATTTAATATTTTAGCTACAAAAACACTTGTCCTCGTTAAAGGGAGTGCAAAATGGTTTTGATTGAGCTGATATCCTATATATGATTCCATATTAACACGGGAGTAAATATGTTTGTTAGTTTGGTTTCGTATATATATAATATATATTATATTTATATATATATATATATATATATATATATATATATATATATATATATATATATATATATATATATATATATATATATATATGGGGCAATTGACGCAACTTTTAGCCCCCATCTGTCCAAAAATTGGGGCAATTTAAAAATATGACCAACAGATTATGTATTAAATCAAAAATGGTGGCCGTCTAGGATGCCATATTGGCAAAAAAACGTGAGAAATTATAAATTTTGGAAGCATCTCTTTTTTTAGGTTGTTAAGATTTCAATTCAACAACTTTTTACATTGGGGATTGAAATTTATGTATCTCAGTATCATCCGGATCATTTAAATACGCAACTTCACATATTTATGACCCATAACACCATTATAAGGGGGGAGGGGGCAGGACACGTATGTAGAGCCACAACGAATGCCTTTAAAATAGCCTGTTAAATTTCACAAAATGAGAATAGAATAGAATGGTTTTTTACGTCGTTGAACAAGAATTCAAGATTAGTTTTCAAAATTCAAAATGGTGGATCCTTTTTTGCTTAGATTTTTTATTGCCATATTGTTCCAACCTTGTTTCTTGAGGGTTTTCGGGGTCGTTAATCACTAATATGAAGTAAAAAATTTTCAAATCCAAGATGGTGGATCAAATATGGCGGACCCATTTTTGTTTAAATTCTTGCCATAAAAAGGGTTTGCCATGTTTGACCCGCCATCTTGGATTTGAAAATTTTCAATATCTGACTTCAGATTCGCGATAAGCACCAAAAATATGATAACAAAAAAATCTAACCAAAAATGATCAGCCATATTTGATTCACCATCTTGGATTTGAAATTTTTTTCAATTACCGACTTCAGATTTCTAACAGTCACCCTGTAAACCCGCAAGTAACAAGTTTGTTACGAAAAATATGATAATAAAATAAATCAGGCACAAAAAGACCCGCCATTTTTGATTTGGTCCATATGCCACGTTGTATTCGAAAGTGTCTATCCGAACGAAGATTTTAAGGGTCATATTTTGAAGTTGTCCCAATTTTTGGACAGATGGAAGGTGAAAGTGATATAATATATATATATATATATATATATATATATATATATATATATATATATATATTATTTTCTAAATTAGACACAATCAAATGTTAATTTATTTACATTCGGATGTCCATTTTTAAATAATGCCAGGAAATTATTTCCAAACGACATGTTCTAAAAATATTAAATTTTTATATTTAAAAAATTAGATGAAATTTTACAAGTTTTAAACAAAAACCATAAAAATTACTTTATGTAACAAAAACATTACCGGCCGCTATGGAAAATAGGTCATAGTCAAGGTGAGATAGCGATTAGATTTATGACCAGATAGTGAGATAGAAAATGCATTATCTAGATGCATCCAAGTGAAAGGCGAGGCAATGAATTTGAACCATTAAGCCACGTAATATAATGCCGAAGCAGCGTTGCAACGGGTTGGATAATCGGTAATTTCGTTGTAATTTTGTTAGAAAGTTTGATATTTTCATTGTGGTACTTGAGTTATTACGACAGGTTTGAACTTTATCGATCTAACATTTGTTTTGCTGGTTTTACGACATATTTGCAAGAAATGAATTTGTTATATTAGTTAAACAAAATATTAATTTTCAATTTATTATACAAATTATAATCCCTCTGAGAATGTTTGAATAAATTAATATTGCTGCATAAGTACGTACAGTTAAAAAGTTGGGAAACAGCCACTTTTGCTCGACATAAAAAAAATACTGCAATAAATAAATAAACATGTTATTGGAGTTTACTATTTTTACGACCGTGCTTATAACAATAATGAACAAAATTACTAATTTCTTATCAACTGTCTCTTATTTTGAAAAAAGACCGACGCACGTGTTTTATGACCACAAAGGTTGCTTGCTACACTGCCAGTTGTTGATTTCTTAGAATTGGCAGCTTTAGTAATTGTTCTTGTATTGAGTAGAGTCTAATCTTTTAAATATGGGTATATAATTTCACAAACTATTAGTTTAGAGTTCAGTGTTATTTCTGATGTTCATGTGATAGTTACAAGTTGGTAAGCGCATAAAATAGCAAAAATTAAATAGATTTTTCTTGAACAACGAAGTGCTATCTGTACTTTGAGCACGGTAGGATATTCTATATGCCAAATTCCAGGAAAGGTCGGAGTTTCATGTAAAGGAGTACATTATACTCTTATATGAAAAAGCAGCTACTGGAGGAAACGAAGACCGAAAGAGATCTGGACGTCCCAGGTTTACAACACAGCAGGAAGATAAATAAGTTCGTTGTAATATTACTGAAACGAAATCGACGTTTAACTGCGCCTCCAATTTCCACTACTTTAAATGACGTTTACTGTCTGTTGGGCTAAGAGGATGCGTTGCAGTCAAAAATCGAAATTAACTAGTATTTATAAAAAAAATAGTCTGAAGTGGGGGTAAAACACATAAAAACTGGACAGAAGAAAATTGGGAAAAATACTTTGGACGGATGAGTTCGGATTTCTGGATCTAATACAAGTGTTTTTGTGTGCCGATTAAAAGATGAACAGGCTTCACAAGCGTGTACTGTGCAGACTGTTAAGCATGGTGGTGGTAAAGTGATGCTTTGGTAATAAAAGCCAGGCCATATGATCAAAATCGACGGAAAACTGAATAAAGAAGGGTTTATCTGAAAATAATTCAAGAAAATTTCCTTCCTTTGGAATGAATCTAATTGGCCGAAGTTTTGTTTTTCAACAAGACAATGGCCTTAAACATTTATCTAAATTATGCCAGGGTTTCCTAGGGCAAAAACAAAACGAAAAAGTTCTGCAAATTATGAAATGGTCATCACAATCGCCAGATCTTTCTCCTATTGAGTTAGTATGGGTTGAACTTGATTGACAAATGAGGAATTGTTGTTCATCGAGCTCAGCATAGTTGTGGTAATATTTACAAAGCGAATGGAAGTCATTGGATTCCGAATACTTCGGCAAATTAATCAAAAGAATTTGTTAACAAATAAAAAAGAAGTTGTTAACAAATAATTAAGAATTTTGAAGAAGCCAAAATTGAACGAAAAACGTATTTATTTTTATTTGTATAATATATATAAGTGTAATAAAGCATAACCTACATATTTTATTGCGGTTTTTATTAAAATTACCTTAATGTTTCGAAACTTTTGAATACATTTATCTACCTCATACTGTTGTGTAGTAAAATTCTGAATTTAGTAAAAAAAATAATATTTTGAGAACTGCTTATTCTTATAGAAGTCTTATTATTTGTCATTATTAAAACTAATGTGAAAAAAATGGTTGATTTCTTAAGGTTATTAATAAAGTTTAATGGATACCTCATCACGCGTTTTAACGAAACTGTCATGACTCAGTTAAAGAATGACATTGAGAATTGTTTGTTGTGTTTAAAACTATACGTAAGCACTCTATACATAATAAACAAATACTTTTTATCTATATTCTGATGAATTTTCGATTACATTGCGTTCCATGTAAAAAATCGTAATGTTTGAAAAATCTAATTCGGTGGCCCAACAATTAGACTCTATATTCTTGAAATGACGACCACCGAATGTCGGAGTAGTAATTGTACTCAAAAAAAAAACCTGACACGGGCTATTGTAGTCTACTTCCCGAACCGTGTCGAGAATCCGGCAATTACAATTTAATAACGGGTTATTTTCGAGTTTTTAACCGGGCGGTCACGGATTTGGGAGCGGTATTCGAGAAAAATATCGAATATATGTAGCGAAGTTTGAATATTCCTATTTGTAATAGTAGGATCAAGAATTTTAATTCATTTCGAGTAAAATGGGATAGTTTTTACTATTTATTATCGAAGTTTTTATAATTTTAAATATTCCAGGCCTGGCATTTTTTTAAATTTAATGTAATTATACATTAAATTTAAAATTTTGATCATTATTCTTTAAGGTGACTATGTACATTAAATATATAGCCAGTGTTCATTGAGTTTAAGATATGTTATCACATATTTAATTCACCAACATTAATATGAGGTCAAAAAATTCTGCTACCAGGGAAAGTGTGTACCGTCAGTACCAGCAGACGTGTACACCTCATCATAAGAAAACTGAGTCCTTTAAGCAACTTATATCATGCTAAATAAAAAGTTCAATATAAGCAGCGCCATCTCCCGGAATCTCATGCAATGCACCATGAATATTAATGTAAATTCCTCTAGTATTAGGTTAATGTACATAAAGTTCAAATATCTTTTCAATTACTTTCTGGAAATTTAAGATACCATTTAATTAAACTTAACGTACAACGAACTGATATTTGTATGAATTGTTTTAGATTTAAAGTTAATGTAATTTTAGTTACAAAATCATTAAATTTAATGTAGAATGGACATCAAATTTGCATTAAATTTAAGGTTATTTTTAACAGTGTACGTATAACCTTAATAATGATTTTACCAGCTTTAGGGGTAAATATTTTTCTTCTAATTGTATCAAAAATTGTTTTTAGGGTCACCGAATCCTGAGATTTTAGGGTTTTAAGTTTCTCGTTAAGCAGCCGCTAAAACTTTATATTGTTGAGTTAACAATGCCTTTAGAACTAAACCGAAAGAAATTAAACAGTTTGTCTCAACATAAAAAAATAATTTAAACTGATTCACACATCTTTAAAAAAAATCAACAAATTTAATAATTAATTTTATATATGTTTTAATTAAGACAAGCTGAATTTGCACCTTTACAGTGGGTTCTAGTCAGCTGGCGAAAATACATGTGGCTGGAACTCATCGGACATGTTTAACTTATTAATGATTTTATTATAAAAGATTAGTACTTTTAATGTTAAAAAGGTAATTACAGGATATGCTCAAGATAGCAGCATTGCATATAATTATATTGATTGATCAGTCTGAATCGCTAAAAAATCTTTATCGGAAACACGATTTAATTGCCAAGACAGGTAACACATTAATGTGTTTCTCCTTAAAGAAAACACACAGTGGATGGGCACAGCTCCAATTATTGTTTACGATGACGAATCGACTCATTCGGATCCTCCTCAACACTACGTTCCACAGCACCAATAACTTTTTGTGTGTGCACTGTATGGCGTCTTTGTGGATGTGTATCAACCATAGTGTGCGTAGCGCGAAAACGATCCATACGATACGATACGATCTCGATACGCTGTCGATTTCGCGGAGATTTCGACATAGTAAACTCTTTTTCATTAAAAAAAAAATTATCGTATCGAGAGCGAACCGAGATCGTATCGAGAGCGGCACTACAGTTAGACTAAAGCCTAACTTGCTCGGACGGACGATTGTCGACCGTAAAGTCGACGTAGTGCACGGAAAGTTTGGCGAATGATTCTCAAAATAAATTTTCATAATTTTCAAGCGTTGTTCTGGTGAAATGGCAAAACGTACGGACTAGAAATCAACTGTCGACTATCAAATTTAGAGTCATTAGAAATAGTGTGCCAATTTAGAAATCAAACCTCTAAAAAAACACCCTTTAAATAGGTTACGTGGGGCATAATTCAAAGCAATTTTTGTTTATCGCACTGCATATAAATATATTTTTTTAATTTACACGAAATATATAAACATAATAATTTATTAGCACGTCACTGTTTGTAAAAAGATTAAATATTATTACTCGTCATACACGCTACAATATTTTATCGCTATCTAAAAATATCAAATCGGTTAGGAGTAGCAAACATTCAAGAATTAGGTCAAGCTGATAATGCGGTTGGTTTATTAAGACCACAAAACAAATTAAACCATTTTAAAATAACACATCGATACACCCACTTGGAATTGCTCAAAAGCTTACACAAACATGCTGAAATGCATCTGCACCAATTAAAATAAACATTTAGCAGAAGTCGAAATTAACTAGGTCAAATGTGATAATCCGAAGTGATTTTCAGTGACAGGCTGGTATTCATCGATTACACAATGTACGAGTCCCGAATCTTGTTTGATGACAAGGGTAATCCGTTTACTAAAATTGGTTATCGCGTCCGAATTTTGAGATATTTTAAACTAAAAGTGACAAAAATACCATTTTTTTGGTACATTTGTGTTTGAATATCTTAAAAACCAGGGGTGAGAAAGCAGGTTGTTGAGTAGATTTGAATTTTACACGAAAAAATCTACAAAAATGCGCCTAAAATTACGTAGGGAATAATGACCCTTTTCATGAAAAAGTATACTGTTGTGGGTTTGTGTTATTTATGGAATTTCAGTGAGTTTGGCGCCCTTCTGACATCAACAAGTTCTTCAATGCTTCATTATTGTTTTAATGGTATAATCATTGGTAAATATTGTTCTATGGAGCTCCTTTTTTGTCACAATTTTTGATTTTACAGTTTTTTTTCCCTTGCAGTGAAGTAGAAAATGCTTATATTCATTTGAATTTTTGGATTGAATAAATACCAAATTATGATGGAATAACCAGAATATTCACTCATTTGAATATTATCAGTGGTATAAATTTAGTTCTCCATTCAGTGAAGGTTTTGGTTATTTTGTGAAATTATCATTATCAGCGTGATAATATTCAAGCGTTTCTAATTAGTCAAAACTATTTTAATAACCGATGACCAAAGGTACAATCGAGGAAAAAAACAACTGATCATTTTAATTCGATTCTGAAGTTTCTGTAACTTTGTTCGCACGAGCAAAATTTTATCATTTGCCTCTGATAATTTTTGTATATCAAATTCAATTTATATATTACATACTAACGTTATGTGACATTTACGATCTCAGCAGGGAAATTTAGGTCAAGTACTTATTACGGAATACTTAAAAGTGAATTATTGTTTTCCTTTCAGGAAATTACATTCGCTTTGGTCTTCGTTTGTTTTTCAAGCGACAAACATTTTCTTGTCAAGTTGATTAGAAAAAGCTCGAAATAATTCTAGTTCAATTAAAGCTCTGGTTTATATACGTAAAATTAAGGGAAGATTTGCCGATTACATTCATTGACCTTAATTTAAATTTGTTATATCAAGTTTAATTAGCATTTATCCCGTTGAAAGAAGTATTTGATATATTAGGTAAAAAATATTTCAAAGTTTTATACCCAAATTCAAAAAAAAAATATATAATGCGAAAAAATAACTGTCATCTTTTGGAATACAAATGTTTTGAAAAGAATTAAAACAACAACTTTAAAGAAAAGTTTGTTAGCAAAGAATGTGTGTAGGCGGCAAATAAAACCATACCAGAACTACGTAATATATGCTTACAAAATCTATTCGATCATTTGAAAATGAAAAATAAAACGTGTGATCCAATGATATCTTATTTAATGACTGGAACTATTAAATTATACGATATGTAGGATTCCTGACTAGGGATTAGCAAAGGAAGGTATTTAAAGAGGCCCAAGTACATCGTCTTTAATCAGGATCCTAAATCGGTCGGAGAATGATTGTCGATCGTACGAAAACTCAGATATTTACCATGGCATCCCCGCTTTCTAAGCGCTTGAAATAAGCCTTGTCTCAGCCGTACTGGCTCGTCGTATGAAAAAAAAATAAGTATGACATATCTTTATAAATATCGAGAACATATGATAAAAGTACCTTTTATTTTTTGCCATTTTCGGGTCTTGCTGATAGAGATATTATAGATAGAGTATTAAATTATATCTACTTGTAAAGCAATAATTATATTAAGGTATATTTCTGAACAAATGTAAAAAATTAGGTGGAATCTTTATTATTATTATAAATTTTATTAGAATTGATATCAACCTGCAAATTGAAAATCCTTACTAAAACTTACTTAACCCTTTTTTTATCCGATCTACCCAGTACCTTGTTTCGATTAAATGCTCCGGTCGACCTGGTAGGGCGCAAGCGGTACTGAAAATATATAAAGAAGGTTTCCTATGTTTTTCTTTCTATCGGCATAATGCTTTCACTTATATGTGGCCCTACTCTATCTATAATAGCTCGGTGATCATTCATGGTTACTTGCTTCGACTAAGTATCCTAAGTGCTATTACATCACACGTTTCCTAACTGTCCTAAATGCAATCACCACACTGAATTCACTTCCTAACTCAGACTGAATATCGGTTGGTCTAATGGCTCTTGGTTAAATACTTCATTTTATTATGAACACTACTTACGACAAGACATATTACTTATGATTTATTATAATATAATTTTTATAAAAAAAATGAACTCGACTTCTAAAAGTGCGGTAAACAGTTAAAAATAACTATACATTTTTATATGAAATTGAAATTTTTGAAGTCGGTGTCAAACTAATACCTGACAAAATGTGATTCGCATAAACAAATTAAAAATACCTTATTTGTAATTGCTTCCTTACCATAATTTGTATCTATTAGTAGTCATTTATTTCATTTAGAAATAATTTGGCGCAGACTTCAAAAATTTGAATTTCATATAAAAAATTAAGTTATTTTTCTCTTTTTAGCGCACTGTTAGAAGTCGGTTCAATTTTTTTTTATAAACATTTTATTTTTCGATTTTTAGTTTTGAATTCATTATGATATCCATAAATTATTTGAACCAAGTACTAATCGAGATTAATTTACCTCGCAATGACTCCAAGGTGGCAAAAAAGTACTCATTTGATCCAAAGTTGTAAATCACCCTAAAATGAACCACTAAAAAATCTTTGATTCTTAGAGTTCTCTAAATACTAGGGAAATTGTGTCATACAAATATTTAGTCTGTCATAGTAAATCCACTATTTTAATTTAAAATTAATTTTAGATTGGTAATACAGGCCCCAAAATCTTCCAATATTGATATTTAATGAACTTTAGATGTAAATTTCTTAGCCCGATATATTTTATACTGCATATTAAGTTTGTATACGCCTCAAGAACCCCGCAATATCAATTTTAGACAAAATCGGAAAATGTATTTCAGTCCCAGATATTGTATCTTATTAACCTAATAGTTGTAAAAAATTTAACTTCGTAGCAATACACCACCCCGAAAACCCCCTAATACCAAATTTGAAAAGATGCAAATAAGGTAAAATTTTCAACCCACCATATTATTTGGACTAAGTATTAATTGAGATTAGTGCATTTTTTAAAAATAATTTCAGATTCGTAATGGGCGATCCCAAAAACACCCCCAGACCAATTTTGGAGAAAAACGGACAAAATTTAATTTTTTTGTCCGCTATATTGAATTTTATAAAGATAATTTCAGGCATACGACCACGAAAATTCCCCCATACGAATTTTGGAGAAAATCGGACAAAATTAATTTTTTTGGCCGCCATATTGTAAGCGTCATCTTGGTTTTTACTGCAGCAATTTCGTCCAAAATATAGACTACTTTTTCTAACCAATTTGGCCATTTTTCTCCGTAAAATTTGGAAATGTATTAACGACACTAATAAAAAGATGTGTGCTGATCGGCACAAAAAAATACAATGAAGATAAAGTGGGTCACCAAACGATAACACGAGTCAGGAGTTTTTTGTTTATCTTTCAAATTGTCTTGGCCTAGGTACGACGAATGCATACTACAGTGTGTAATAATCATGAAGGACAACAGCGAAGAATAATACATAGTCGACGGATTGTGAATCTCCTTCTTTTAGATGTCGGTTAAAAATTTGCCAGTCGGAGATTTAATTTACAGTTTTTAATATTTCAAATTTGTACAAATTATCTCTAGTTAAACGAAAACAATTTCCTAAAATACATGTTTATATTGTTTCCTCGTTACTAGTCTAGACCAGATGTTTTTAAAATAGCAGCAACGTTAAATATCTATTTAGTCAGTGCTCACTGCAAATATTTAATCGATCTAACTGTGTCAAACACACAAAGCTAAACCTGTTTAGTTAAAATACTTCAGCTACGAGTTGCGTCATTTTCTAAGCACCACACCGCCATTAATGTTCTTAATATTTTGTTGGTTTCTTGCCAATGTTATAAAGTTAACAAGGCACAACGCAGCACGCAAATGCGTGAGATATTCTTGAATGTGCGTTTTGTTTTAACTAGTATTGCCTAATACCACTTCAGAAAAGAACAAAATACTTTTTATAATACAAACAATTTTGTTGGTACAATGAAATTTCGTTGCAATTAAAAAACAAGGCACGTGCTTAACAATAAAAGTCCTCACGTAAAAATAATTTACTTGCACGCATATTTTTACTACGTGTAGTTCTTAAAACTGTTGTTGCTTCATTATTTTTACCTTACCTATTAGCGATTACGACACTATTTCTGTAAATTATAGCTTTGTTTTTAAATGTTAGCCGGAATGGTAAATATTATTGTATGGTTTGTAGAACTAATGTTTATTTTGTTGCCTAGAAAAGGGATATTTGATTGATTTTCTGTTAATATTAAAATTTTCGGTGTTATTTGTACGGCAATTATTACGTTTTCCTCAAAATTTATTTTTCGTAGTAAATTCAAATTTTTTTGTATTTTAGGACCGCAGAAACAGTCTATTTCATACCATCCTATGCAATCTAATAATGTTTTATTATTATTACAAAAAGATATCATAAATGCAAGCAAGTATGTTAAAAATATTCCTACGAGTTTGTTAAAAAGCCTTTCAAGGCAAAATGTAACTGTACTTTTAAAATTTCATTTAGTGCAACACCTTTTAGTTTTCGGAAAATTAGTAAAGAAAATACTCAACCTGAATATCGAGATACGCAGTTCTAAAGTGTAATCTTTACCAAAGAGATTTTAGATTCCGACAAGCCTATCCTAAACCATACAATTGTTTACAGCTAAAAATGCTATGAATACATGAAACTAAACCGTTTTACACCTCACAACAAAAGCTGGTGGTGCTCAACCTCTTTCTTTTTCAAGAGATGCCTATATCCTTTACATTTATTAATTTATTTCGGCAAAATACACAGCGAGACCGACGTCACCGGAAATATGATGAAACTGGCTTGTTGGTATCCCAGATGCTCTTATTATCTCCTTTGACGCCGGCCGCCGAAGGTATAAGAGCGAACGCGTGGTAAGCTCGGTATCAATCAAATTCGGTACTAGAAATCGATTTAAACTAAAATGAAATCACCAGTGAAAGAAAAAGAAATGCCAGTTCTCACAAATTACAGAAAAATAATGACACACAACATTTCCGTGTTATTAAGTAAATTTGGAGAAATTATAATGTTACGAATTCTAGCTAGTCAGACCAAGGACTTTTAGCTCAAAGTAATTCTTTATAGGTCGAAGAATTCGATACATTCCAGAAATTTTGTTTTTTGATATCTTATAATATTTCCATAAATAAAAATGAAAATAAACTACAATATATCTTTAAATCCTAAGAACGATCTAATTAACTAGTTTTGTTTTGTTGATATTGTAGTTTGTATTGTATATGTCAACAAATAAACCTTTATATAGGAAAATTAGGGAAAAAACTGGAGATAACGCTTCGGAATCGATAAGAGGAATACTTGTCTTCTGAAAATAAACAAAAATATCCATTTTTTATTCTTTTACAGTGTCATCAGGAAAGTCCGCATCATATGGGATTTTTTTTATTAATAGTTTCATTCGAAATTTGACTTTGGCATCAATTTCTGCTTAGATCGAGATGAAAGTAACCAAAAAATAGTAATTACGTGATTAGTATTATCTGTCAAATTTTAATTTTTTTCAAAAAAAAAAATTCAAAATTGGGGTTATATCTCAAAATATTGAAAAAAGTTATTGGAAAAAGTTTTTTTTAAATGCAATTTTTAGACCGTATACAAAATTTCAGCTGTATAAGATATTTTGATTTTTTGCCTATTTTTTGTAAATTGCGCCACTGTTACAAAATAAGACTCGACGCAACCTACATAAAACTTCTTAGTTTTGACAATGCTTCATCCCAGACAAAGTATCGCCATATTAAATGTGTGTTTTTCTACAAAATCCAAGGTAACTTCACAAAATAACTATTTCTGAAAACGTAGTTTGTGTTTAAAAGTAAAACATATTATAATTAAGACAGACCAGTACAACGTCATCAGTATAGTGTGCATTAGGTGGAAAATAAACTTTAAATGCGTTTAATTTTTATATTATGATTTTTTTATTAGAAAATTTGAGTCGTTTCAATTAAACCATTTTCTTAGTATTAATGTTAATTACTTTTAGACACAAACTACGTTTTCAAAAATAGTTATTTTATGAAGTTACCTTATACGGGGTAAAAAAAAACTTTGCATCACATGTGACCAAATTTTAAAAGCCCTATTTGGATTTTGTAGAAAAACACATATTTAATATGGCGTTACTTTAAACAAAATATGTCTAGAATGAAGCATTGTCAAAACTAAGAAGTTTTATGTAGGTTGCGTTGAGTTTTATTTTGTAACAGTGGAGCAATTTACAAAAAATGGGCAAAAAATCTAAATTATATTATTCAGATGAAATTTTGCATATGGGCTAAAAATTTCATTTAGCATTTTGTCTTTTACGGAAGGGAAATATAAAAATAATTTTTCGGCCTCAAAATATATACTATTTCTCATTGCATATTACACTTGGTTTCAAATAGGAAATAATAAATATATGGATTGGTTACAAAAAACTGTCTTCAATTTTACCTGTAGTGAAAACCTGAAAAATACAGTAGCGTACAAAATTATTTTGACATGACGAAATTTTTCATTATCTTGGTCTCAAATAAGTCTATTCAAAAAAATAAATATATATCTTAAAGATCGACGTGCCGACATTACTCGCAGGGTTCGAATTTCAATTTGTTTGTTTGCTTTATAGGAATTCTAATAAGTACGTATGGTACTGACGGATCATAAGTGTTTTGATAATTCAGTTACAATCTGTCGAAGACACGCTTGCATCACAGCGTTAGTTTTGTGTTTTATCATTATACTGATATTTATTCAACATGCCTGAGCATAAGGAATGTTCAAGTGACTTTAAAGAAGCCGTTATAACTGCGTTAAAGAAGGAAAGCGACAAATAGAAGTCGCTCAGAATTTTGAAGTGTCTCAGCAGCTTGTTAGTTTGTAGAATAAAGTTTATAATAATTGCCATTCTATGAAAATAAGCTTAGAAGTGACCGCCCGAAAAAAAAAACAAATAATACTATATGCTAAAGAAAATAGATTTCTTCAAATAAATAGTATTATTGACTCAAGTGTTTTTTTAAATTTATTTTTAACTAATTTTAAAATCATATTTGTCAAAATACTTTTGAGTGCTACTGTATATTTTATCCTGAACAACACCTATTGCCACAATTTGAGCTTGGTTTTTAAATTAACCTAAAAATATTTATTTTACGTTAACGGAAAAACACCGGAATTATTATTATAAATTTATTATGTCTCCTCTAAATATATTTTGCATTTTTAATTTTAACGACTGGCAGTTGAAATCAAATACTGATAAGCTCTTTTATAATCATTCAAGTCGATTTCCGGTTTGCGTTGTCGTTATTCCCGGCATCATTTTAGTTTTGGTAGGTATGGCGGTGTTGCCAGAATCATCATGAGTTAACTGCGAAAATTTATAACCCTCATTAAAATTTAATAAATAAATAAATATCTCAAATCATTTCATTTGGATTTGTTCATATCAGACATAATAGGGTGACAAGTCAGACGCCAATTTCATATCAAGATCTCCAAGGTTGATAATATAACTATCTATTGCTAAAATAAACATGTATCGTTAACCAAATAAAATTTATAAACTCAGCATTAATTTTTAAATATTGTTAAAAGATTAACATGTTACTTTTCACTAAATATTGGCTCGGTATTATTGCGTATTCCTGGATGTTGCATTCAACGATCGTGGCCTCGTCCCAGTTCACATTATTTCGCCGACGAAGTCTGACTTACACTGCATGAATTTTACGCGAGTTCGCTCAAGTGTACGAAAGGGGACT
The DNA here is from genome assembly GCA_034092305.1 of Diaprepes abbreviatus. NCBI lineage: Eukaryota > Metazoa > Arthropoda > Insecta > Coleoptera > Curculionidae > Diaprepes > Diaprepes abbreviatus. Next base: position 2,184,546 of record JASJET010000018.1, on the reverse strand, counting down.
TCATCACTAAAAACATACAGCACGTACTTCTTTATTCGTTTTTAATTATATGCTTTGAGGAGAATAAGCACCGGCTATACTAAAAAGTCTTATGATAACTGCAGATTTATAAGGATACCTTCAGAAGAAATAAATGAAACTTTCGAGAAAAACCCTAAAACATTATTATTCCATTAATATTTATTTTCATTTAATTTCATTTTAGCCTAGTTTTCATCCTTCCAAAACTGAATATAGGCCTCCCCTATTTGTTTTCAAATCTCTCTATTCTGCGCTCCTCTTTGCCACATCAAGCCGGCATGTCTGACTATGTCATCCTTCCATCTCATCTGTGGTCTGCCTCTGGATCTTTTCCCGTCATATGGGCGCCATTTCCCAATTTCTGAATTCCAACGGTTGTCTTTTATTCGTTCGTTATGGCCTGCTCACTTCCATTTTAGTGATGCTGCTCTTTCTATAGCGTCAACTGCGTTGGTTTTTCTTCTTATCCACTCATTTCGTTTTTTATCTCTGAGTGATATTCCTAACATGTGTCGTTCCATAGCCCTTTGAGTTTTGCGGATTCTATTCAAATTTGATTTTGTAAAGGTCCACGTCTGCGCTCCGTACGTTAGAACGGGCAATACACAACAATCAAATACCTTGGTTCTCAAGTATAAGAGAATTTTCTGATTATTCAAAACATAGGATAGTTTTCCGAACGCCGTCCATCCCAATCGAGTTCTTCGTGTTATTTCGGCTGTCTGGTTGTCCTTACTCGCTCTTATGGCCTAGCCCAAGTATATATATTCACTCACCTGTTCTATTTCGGTTGCATTTACTGTTATAACTTGTTGTTCGTCTGAGTTTGACATTACTTTTGTTTTTCTGAGATTCATCTTTAATCCTCGTTGGAGCGATGTTTCATGGAGGTCGTTTATCATTGACTGCAGCTCTTCTCAGTCGGATGCGATCAAGAGTATATCAGCTGCATATCTCAGATGATTTAGGAATCTACCATTAATGTTTATCCCGTTATTTTCCCAATTTAATGATTTGAACAAGTCTTACCGGGCCATTGTAAATAATTTGGGCGAGATTGTATCTCCCTGTCTTACTCCTCTTTTGATTGGGATGCGGTTCGTCTTTAGCTCGTCATCAAGTTGTACTGTCATCGTTACGTCTAGATAGACATTATGCAATAGATTTTTGTATCTCGAGTCTATTCTGCTATTTACCAAAGCTTCTTCAACAGCCCATAGTTCTACGCTGTCGAAAGCCTTTTCGTAGTCAACAAAGGCCATGTACAGAGGCAAATTATACTCGTTGGTTTTTTCTATTATTATTTTTAGTGTATGCAGGTGGTCGCATGTTCTAAATCCCCTTCTGAATCCTGCTTGTTCAACAGGTTCATATGTGTCGAATTTGTTCGTCAATCTGCTAGTTATGATTTTCATGAAGGTCTTGTATGACTGGGAGAGAAGGGATATAGGCCTGTAATTGTCCAGAATCGCCGGATCGCCTTTTTTATATATCAAAATTGTGTTAGCGTTGTTCCATCCACTGGGTATCCTACCTTCGATAAGACATCTGTTGAATAAGTTCTTTAAATATTCTTTAACCTTTCTTCCTCCTTCCTTAAGAAGTTCTATTAAGACTTTGTCATCTCCCGCTGCTTTATTTTATTCCCTTCAAAGCATACCCCCATTCGAGGCAACATATATATGCCAACCTTTTTATCAGTCTGCTAACACTCTTTCATATATGATTGGTCATATAGCTGCGAATTTCTTTGTGTCTTCAATGGTCTCTAAAGAAGTCGCAGGGTGCAATATCAGGCTTGTGAAACAATATTTATCGAATTTTTGGACAATACTCACATAGAGTGAAGTGTAAGCTGGCGCAGTAACACGATGCAAGCGACGGTAATGATGCATATCAAGAAGTATGGGTCGCCGACTAGGTTAAAAATGACCTCAGAAGCAACCGAATATTGTATTTTTGGCATCATATGAGAATCATAGCGTTTCATACTCAATTTTTGGACCGAAATCACATGGCATTGAGCTTTTGAGATTTCCAAGTAACACGTTTTTTTTTCTAGTCGAGATACGATGGTTTTCGACATTATACGCCTTTGCCTAAGCGACGTCAGTTGATGTTGATGGTCATATAGGATGGGGATGATCTTCACGGCCCTCTATGAATGCTTTGTGCCGTTCAAAAACTCTTGTACGTGACATGCATTCTCTGAAGCGATCTTATTTAACATTTCGATTGTTTGTGAAATGTTAAATTTGTTGAAAACGCAAAATTTAATGCAAATTCTTTGCTCAATTAGTTTTGACATGATAAAAAATCGCCATGACGCTAAAACTTGTGGTAGTGTCATAAAATTTCACGATTGTCTCTTACAGTTGTACTACCTTTAAAAAAATAGCACAAGTGATTCTACATATATGTATGGTTTAAATATATATTTTAGAAACAGGATTGGAAAAAAGGATTATTTTTCTGAATTAAAACTTGTCCAGTATTTGAAATTCATAAATATAAAATTTGATTTGATATTGATTTCATTACTTTAAAATTAAATCCCTAACCGCAAAACCTTAAAAATCGTGATTTCAGTGACATAAAACAAAGGCAAAGATTTTATATACCCTACTAAGAGGTTTCTGTGGTCGCCGATTTCAAATCCGATGTTAATTTTCAGAAATTCAAAATGGCGGATCTAAAATTCAGGTTGTGTACGTAAAAACTATTAAATGTTAGTCACAAAGAGATATTAAAATGTTAATAAATATCAAGCTGTCTCGACCTAGGAGTTTAGTGACGTAATCTAGAAGATAATTGCTAAAATCTAACCTAAAAAACAAAAATCTTCCTCCCACAAGCATAAAACGAAATCGACCCTACAAAAAGTTTCTAGAATAGTTGAATTCAAATAGTCTCTGTTTTCAGATCTTCTAGACGGCAGCTTCAAAATGTAAGTATTCAGATGAAAATTATGGAAAAATAAACACAAGAAAGGGACAAGAGTTGAGGATCAGGGACGTAAGCGTTAAAAAGTTCAGTGCTTAACAGCTTAGGTAATTCTTGTGTTCATTATTTGACATTTTTCACCTGCATATCACCCATTTTGGAGCTGCCGACTAGAAATTCTAAAAACAGACACCGTATTTGAATCCAGCTACCCCAGAAAGTCTTTGTTAGAGTATATAGTGTTGCTGACCTCGTTTTATGCCTGTTGGAGAACGATTTTTATTTTTTTAGATTAGATTCCAGCAGTTATCTTCTAGATTAGATCATCAAACTTCTAATTATATATCTCTTTGCAACTAATATTTATAATTTTTAGGTATCAACCTCAGTTTTGGACCCGTCATCTTGAATTTCGGAAAAGGGAGGTAGGATTTGAATTCAGCTATCCCAAGAAGCTCTTAGTAGGGTAGAATCTTTGCCTTTGTTTTATGCCACTGAAATCACAATTTATAGCGTTTTGAGGTTAGGTACGATCGAAAAACCCTCCTCTAAGCGTACTCAAACAAAGCGGTTGTAAGTTTCGTGCTAATTAACAGCTTTTGGCTGGGGAGCGCGCAGCAAGCGTGTCCTAGAAATATTCGATCCACCTCATATATATATATATATATATATATATATATATATATATATATATATATATATATATATATATATATATATATATATATATTCTGCAAGACAAGAGAGTTCACGGTGAGAGACCTTTGTCATATATCATACCTTTTATGACATTTTAACAAAACATTTAGATAAGAAAAAGCTGTTCGCAACATGAGTACCTGTTAATGATATCCTAAAAGGATTTGAATTATTTCAACCCCCATTTTATTTACCCGACCTGGCCATCAGTGACTATTTTACCTGTTTCCAAAACGGAAATAAAATATCAGTGGCAAAACGCTGCCGTAAGGAAGTTGGATAACCTTTTTTTCAGGAAGCGATGGAAATGTTGGGAAAAGTGTTGTAACACTAGAAGCAATTATGTGAAAAAATAAGGTGAATATTTTATCCAGTTCTTGTTGTCAACCTTTTAAACAGAAATACGAGAAAATGGATGTTTTGGACATAAATCAATTCCCAAATTTCCTTAGCACTGGGTTAAAAACTTGGGCCTAATATATTCAAATTATCACAGTATTTGTTTTATTATTAATTGAAATATTACAGCCTATAATATCTCTACAGTCACAGTGCCTTTGCATTTCAATTTTTGTATCTAAATAATACTTTTAAATTAAAAGAAAAAGCCCCTTATTTCCGGATTGTCCAGTGTTTTGCACGTTTAAGATATGTAAGTAAATTCTAGTATAAATCTATCGAACTCTCGAGTAAATACCAACAATAATAACAACCTGTGTTGGTTTAAAAATAGCATGTCCTAAAAACCTATTACGTTGAGGCTCCTAACCTACCGCAATTTGATATTTAGATAAAGCGCATTGTAAGAGTTTATGAAATATTAAACAATGACTAAATAAATGGCAGTAGAACACAAATTGGGTCAACCGTTGGAGAACAATGTAAAGATTTGAAAATATTTTTAAACGATGCGCGATAGCCGTATGGTCTAGAAAACCGTTGTTTGTGTACTTTGACGTTCGATAAAAAGGCGTATTTACCGAATATAAAAAGTGTTACTTTATCGCAACATGACTTAACCTATGTTAGTATTTCAAAGCACAAAACAAATATTTCTCAATTTCGTTCGCTGGTTTGCTATGTATGTATTAATTATATTTATTTGTTTTTCTAATAGTATTTAAATGAAAAATTAATAATTGTACGTAAAATAGCTCAAAATCGGGTTAACGCAGAGAGAGTTTAATTTTGAAAGACAATTATTTTCTTATTCTCTTTGGTACAAATTATAACGAAATCACAAGGGACACGCTGCTCAAGTTTTAATTTATATTGGTTTAAAACCATATACTTTTAGATTGCTAGAGGTCCTTAAATTGAAGGCTTTATTTTAATGGTTAAGTTACAATGGGAACATGTATTCATATATTTTAGCTAGTAAACATTAAAGCATACATTTCAGTGACGGCTGGTGTATGTAAAGTTTCAGAACTTCATTAAATGTCACACTTAGCTTTCCGAAACTATTCACGCTAGCTTTGGAAGATGTCTTTAAAAAACTAAATTGGGATGAGTCGACGGTTCTTATCTTAGTCATCTTCGTTTCGCCGACGATGTTGTTGTCATGCCTAGCAACCCAGAAGAGCTAAAACCAATGCTTCAAGATTTCAATGAAGAGGCGAGAAAAGTGGGACTTAAGATGAACTTGGGGAAAACTAAGTTAATGAGCCCTGACGCAAATGTACAAATAGAGATTCAAAATAAAATCATAGAGAATGTCCAAGAGTACATCTATTTAGGCCACGTTATGAAACTGGGCAAATAAAATCAAACGGTGGAAATAACAAGGAGAATAGGACTGACATGGGCTACCTTTGGAAAGTTGCAGTACGTATTAAGAGATAGAAACACACCAACCAACCTTAAACGGAAAGTGTATAACACGTGTGTCTTGCCTGTTGCTACTTACAGCATGGAAACGATAACACTAACCAAACAAAACGCAAATAGGCTCCGAGTCACTCAACGCTCCATGAAGAGACAAATGTTAGGAATCTAGTTACGGGATAAAATATGAAATCAAGTAATAAGATCAAGAACCAAGTTGACGTCATTGAACGCATATCACGACTAAAGTGGCAATGGGCGGGGCACATAGCTAGACAACAGCCCAATAGGTGGACGAGTAAATTACTGCAATGGCGACCACGAGAAACGAACCGAAATCGTGGCAGGCCACAATGCAGATGGGTAGATGATATGAGACAATTTGCTGGAAAAGACTGGCTCCAGAAGGATAGATACCAGTGGAGGACCATCGGAGAGGCTTATGTTCAGGAGTGGACGTCAATGGATTGAGAAAGAAGAAGAAGAAGAAGTCATACAGTACAAAAAGTCCCGAAATTGATCTAAATTCTTCAGGTGCATATATGACGGTCATTTCTGTAAGGAGTTTTTGTTTGGTAAAAAAAAGGGTAATGTTCGAATAAACATTCCACGTACTGTTCTGAAAAAAAAAAAGACTGACTGCTACCAAGTGACCTGTAAAGCTAAATCGTTCTTTTGCTTGAGAAATAATTATACCACAATTTTTTTTTTGCTTCCCGAAAAAACTCCGCGGATTCATCGATCTTACGTCGTTTTGAAGTAATATTATTGCTAATTTCTGTTAATTTTGATTCAAATAATAATATATTTTTATTTGCGATAACAGCGTCAATTTATTTTGTTTGAAACTTTCCAAATAACAAATCAACTTGAGGCAATATTTTGTAAAATAAGTTTAACCATAAAAAAACTCTTGCTTTTGGGAATTTTGATATACCTTGATGATGGGTTCGTCATACTAACGTGGCTATTGTTATTTAAGATTTTTTGCCATTCTCTCTAAAATGCTGTCTTTGTATTCGAATACGGTACAAATATTTTTTTATAATTACTTGCACCCCATTCGGCGAGCCGCTCGTTTTCTAGAAAATAAAAAAGTGCTCACTTGGTTTTAATTACACATACAGGAAGATAGAGAGCAGGAACTGTATGATATTTAACTGCTTTTCTAGAAACTTTTACAAGAGATTCTTAAAAATGTCTAACACATACAACGATGGCGTTTATAAATTCCTTCGTAACTCGAAATCCTTTGAATTCGGAAATCGAAATAGGTCATTGTATTTGTCTGTACAGTTTGGGACAGAGTACTTAACTTTGGATGTTTTTTTTTTCTCGCCAAACATTTTAACCTCTTTATAAATTAACAAAATATCTTGATCAAAGTAAAAATAGGCACTTTCACACAAATTAAAATACCGGTACAATAGACATCACGCATAGAAATACCGGCACAGTAGACACCCCGGGTGTATTCTAATTTGAACTAAAGGAATGGTTTAACTGCTGCTTGAAGAAGAAATCTTTAATTGATACTGATAATAATACTGATATTTAATGGGGCAAACCAAACACAGGTTTGCAAGCCGACTTGCATCTTATGAGACGAAATTTATCTCTACGTCTTAGATAGGAAAACGAAGACATTGAAATTGGAACCATGGAGGTTAGTGCGGCACTCCAGAAGCTGAAGAACAGGAAGAGCGCAGGACATGATGGCATCCCGAATGAACTACTCAAATACGGTGGCCAACGCCTTACACAAGAATTGACAAAACTGATTCAAAAAATTCTCCATCAACACAAAATACCGGACGAATGGCGCACTAGCACGACCATTCTTATGTTTAAAAAGGGAGACAAAAAAATACCATCGAATTACAGAGGAATAAATCTCTTAAATACCACCCTGAAACTTACCACAAAGATAATAACGGCTAAAATTAATAGCTTAACTACATTGGCAGAGGAACAACAAGGCTTCAGATCAGGAAGATCATGCACAGATGCAGTTTTTGTCATAAGACAAGTAACAGAAAAATCGATTGAATACAACAAACCGGCTTATATGTGCTTCATCGACCTGGTGAAGGCTTTCGACCGTGTGCAATTGAGAGATATCGTACATCTCCTATACAATAGACAAATCCCTCGCAATATAATAAAAACTATTGAAAATATATACACAGCCAATCAAATCCGAGCCAAAATAAACGGAAATCTCACCAAACCAATACCTGTGGGATGTGGCATCCGACAAGGGGACTCTTTAAGTCCTCTTCTATTTAACATCATAATGGACGAGATAATAAAAGCAGTACGTGTATTGAGAGGATATAGGATGGGAGATCGGGACGTTAATATCTTATGCTATGCTGATGATGCAGTTCTGCTGGCAGAAAACGAAGATGATCTGCAGCGACTGTTACACAGATTCAACTGCACAGCAAAATCATTCAATATGACCATATCAGCCTTAAAAACAAAATGCATGACAACGTCAAAAATACCATTGAGATGTAAATTGGAAGTTGATGGCAAAATTATACAACAGGAGATGAAGTTTAAATATTTAGGAATATCAATCTCGGGATTTGGTGATGTCGAGACTGAGGTGAGGGAACAAACACAAAAAGCGACAAGAATAGCGGGGTGTCTGAACGATACTATATGGCGAAATAAAAACATCGGAACAGAAACTAAATCCAGAATATATAAAGCAGTAATTAGGCCAATTATGACATATACCGCTGAAACTCGCCCCGATACATCAAAAACCAAACAGATTTTAGAAACAACTGAAATGAGGGTGCTGCGCAGGATAACAGGAAAAACACTGTACGATAGAGAAAGGAGTGAAAATGTAAGAGAGAGGTGCAAGGTGGAAAACATAAACGACTGGGTGCTGAACAGAAAGGTGGAATGGAATGGGCATATTGACAGGATGGACGACCGAAGAATTGTGAGAGTCACACGTGATAAGTCACCAGCGGGACGTAGGAGTACAGGACGCCCCCGAAAGCGATGGAGCGACAACTTGAATGTATAGTGGACAGAGTGGTGAGGGAAAACAGGCGTTTCGTCTAAACCAAAGAAAGAAGAAGAAGAAGAAGAAGTCTTAGATAGGAAACTCCATATACGCTCCCATGGATTAGCTTGGATTGCATTGAAACTGCAAACCAGCAAAGCGATGACGTTTCCAGGTGTAATACTGTAATACATACAAATTATTCTTGATATTTAGCCGTTTCCAGGCGTAATACTGTAATATAGACAAATTATTTTTGATGTTTAGACAAAGTAAGTGAAATTATTTAAATAATTGATTGCTGTTCTTGTATAATCGAGGTAAAAAATTGATTTAAAATTAATCATTAAATTATCAGTAGAAATTAAAAAAAATATTTGTACTAATATTTATTAATATGTTTTATTTTAATTTACAATTTTTTGGGGAGTTGCCCAAACCTTCAAATCTAAGAAAAAACCGCCACTGATTTTAGCTAGTGAACATTAAATAATGCATTTGTAGAAATAGTATATAATAACCTGAATAATTTCGACATATTTTATTTATTGTTATCTCAAAATCTGTACACATTAAAATCAGATGATATCATAAACACATTAAATTTCACCTTTACCTACTTTACGGATATTCTTTACGATGCTGCCATTTTAATTATCGCTATAAAACATTAAAAACGCATAACTACTATAAAGTAGGAGCATTATTAACAATTACGGCACGCTTGGTCTTTAAACAATGAAAACAATTATCGCAGAAACGACAACACCGCCATCGTACGATCCAGCAACCTACATCGCCAAGATCGTCTTGCATCACAACGCTTGTCCGTCTTTTTCCGACAGTTATTCTGCCTTTATCACACTTATTATAAACACAGTATTTCCGTCTCGCACTTTCCGTTTCGTTCGTTAAGTCGTTTTTTCTTTGGTTTATGGTTTGTTTTTAATCCGCGACGTTGCACATTTTTAACTTCTTTGGTGATGGCATATTATACAAATTTGTAGATTGGATATCCAAAGTTTTTATACAGCTGACAGCATTTCTGCTATTTTTAAATACATACGTATTGCGTGGTTATTTAATTGCAATGTAAAATCGTAATTAAGATTGGTAAGTTTTTGCAATAAGGCGTCCTTGGATAACCTACGACACGGGTTTGAGATTGACCCAGGCGATCGTGTAAGTGAACAATTATTAATCATTTATTTTTGGCGCAGAGCAGGAAATAGAATTGCAGTATTTAAAATTCACGAAAATTTACCGTTATAGACAAAAACTATAGGATTTATATTAGATTAGGCAACTATAGATAATAATAACACTTTTACACTGATAATATATACTATATACTATAAGCAGGGGCGGATCTAGCCTCTCTCTTTGGGGGGCAGGGGCGGTGATATCACAAAAGTATAGTCTGGCAAGCGAAATCAAGTTGTCGACGGGGGGAGGGAGGGAGGTAGACACCAGCAACATTTCCATTTCTAGTGTAGAAGACAGGGTCGGGTCTATTTTTCTGAATTTGAAGCTCTTGGAGAGGTGGGGGGCGATCACAAGAAAAAACAAGTTGCCGATAGAGAGGAAGGATGCGAGCAGCATACACATTCCTAGTATAAGAGGCAGAATCTGGTCTATTTTGCTGAACTCAAAGTTCTTGGAGAGGACTATCCCAAGAAAACTAAACTGTAAACGGGGGGGGGGGGGGGAGTGCCAACAGTATACACATTCCTAATATAAAAGGCAGAATCGGTTCTATTTTCCTGAAATCGAAGCTCTTGGTAGGGGGGGGGGGGCGATCGCAAGCATACACACTCCTATACTCTATTCAAAAACTAGAGAGAGTAATAAAACTGTTACCGAAACCTGATCGTACAATTTAATTTCTGCCAGTGAGCAAAATACACCTTACCTTGTGTTCTTAGTGATTTATCTTATTTGTGCTTGTTTTTATATATTATTTGATATTAGTGAGATATCCAAAAGATATGGCTTCCACATCTATATTTATTCCAAAATCGTTAAACCAGGACATTTTTTCCTCAACGAAAAACTTATTACGATGAATGTTTATGACGCCTTAAGATATCAATATCCAGATAATAATGTTGGCTGTATTCTTTTGAGTAAATTATCACTGATCAAAGTGAACAAAGTGAAACTGATAAATTCATGTTCTTTTGAATATGCATTTACTTGTCATTGGATCGAAGTGATCATGATTACTTCAAGTGACAGAACTGAAAGTGATAATAACTCAAAAGAATATATCTGTTATAAGCTCTAATGTGTTTCAACATGACAGGAGTTGGAAAATCTACTACGTATCGAATACTGAAGGAGAAAAAAACAACTGGAATTGTTAGTACTCCGAAGCCACATTCGATCACAGACAGATGAAAAACCTCGTTGGAAAAAGAGATGTAAACTGCAATAAAAGGGGTTGTACATACATTTTATTATGAGAAGCAGATCCCAACCGTCGACAAAATTCTAACTAAAATTAATGAAGATCGGGTTTTACCTGAAACTAAAAGAACTGAGCTCTGGAAATTGCTCAGAGAACTTAATTTTTGCTGGGAAAAACCAGATAGGAAATCTGTTCTTATAGATCATCCGGAAAATGTCCGTTAGAGAAGGAAGTATCTCTCTCAAGTAAAAGGTAGAGTTGCTAGAAATAACACAACTTACAAAATTAATAATTTAACTGATCTTTTGAAAGATTTTTTTGAATAAAGTTACTGCTGAAAATTGGGAAAAATTCATATAATAAAAGAATAAAAGAAAATGTGGAAACTCGATCTCATGATCGGTGAGATAGAGGAACCAGGTATAATTAATTTGAGCGAAGATAGCTTCACTGACTTTGATTACGAATTAGATACGTAATGTTTACCAGCGTAAACATAATTTATTATTTAAATTTTCTGTAACATATAAAAATTAATTACATTTGAAGCCCTTTTTAGTGTTTAATTGTAATTCTACAGGTGGTTTAAGAAATAAATAAACTGAAACGTCAAATGTCCTAAAAATGTTTTTAATCAATAATATAATGGCCGATGCAGTTTTGTTGCTTTGCGTGGTTTCTAGTCATTCTGTTTGAAAACGTCTCTTAGGTGCTGTAGTTCTTTGTCTTTCCTTTGGTTGTTAGCTAGACGAAAAGTGTCGGCGACACCCTGTATTTGTGAGGGGTGGTGGTGTGAATCGGCATTAAGATATACTGTATATTGTAGGTGTACATCCGTTGTCTTTGTTACTAGGAACTGCATCTTTGGGTATATAGAGTTAACGATTTGTGCTGTTGTTTGCCATAGCGTTATATCACAAATACATTGTCTACGAGCGATACCAGAGTTTGGGTTTAATGTGAGATGCTTGAAGAGCTTAGGTCCCAAAATCTTAAAAAGATTTGCAACAACTAAAGATAGTGATGAGCGCAAGAGAGCTCAGTTCATCTTTAACCAGCAAACACCGAAGATACCAAATCAGATTTTAGTGAAATGTTTGTTACTTCCTCACGAAACCAAACTAACGAATGGATGGACTTCATTAATTATTGTAGAGATTTATCTATTATGAAGCGGACATAAAGTAATAATTTCTTGCAATACAATGATAATTCTTTAACCCATTATTTGTAATCACCGTTACTTGATTGTTATTAATAAATGTGTAGTATTCGAAAATATAAAAATAATGACGTCACGTCTAAACGGTATTAAGAAATAAAGACCACCTTGGTGACTCCTTCAATATTTAGAATATTAAAAAAAAAAGATTTCCGGATTCTTGTTTGATATTTCCTCGACGGACAGTACTCTGGATGTTAAACAAAATGATTCACACGCTATTTTTAGAAATTCATATTTCTATAATTATTTACTTTGGTTATTTAATATTTTGATAACAAAATTTATTTTACGCCAAACAATGTTTTTATCATATTCAACACAGATAATATAAACGTCTTCATATCATATTTTGTGTTTGGACTTTGAAGACACCACCTATCATAAATCATTACCATACATTAAAGAACGGTATACTGCGTTAAAAATATTTGAACATTTTTATAGTTCCACGCGGTATATACAGGGTGATTCAAAAATCGATCACGACACTTAAGGGGGTGATTCTACTTGACAAAATAAGGGTAGAGCTTCATATAATTTTTTTTCAAAATGTCATTCGTTTTCGAGTTACAAGCCGTCCAAGTTCAAGTTTTTATTTTTTGTTTTTTGAATTACTCGCTTACAGGAAAACCGATTTGACTAATATTTGAAAGATAGGCTAAGTCTTCTGCGCTTCATCATTTTAGTAACAATTCACATTGATTGTTTGTCGCTAGAGGGCACTTTACCTACATTGAAAATTGTTTTTTTGTCATAATTTTTTAGTGTTGACAGCTACAGTAGTTTTTGGCATAATTTCTGAAAGACTGATGCCAGGCCTTTAAAAAAGGTGCTCTTTATTTACATCGCTAAACCCAACGGTTTAGACGTAAATCACCCTTAAAAATTAAGTGGTAAATTTACTTTTCTCATTTCATTACCACCAGCTACCAGGTAAATAGCTATCAAAGTATACTAGAGCTGTCAGTTTAACATCAAATAAATTCGCTTTTTAAACTATTTAATTTATAATCTTAAAATAACTAATAATGGCTAATCAGTAAATATTCAAATATCGAATATTGTGATATCCATTTTTGTTATGGAAAAGCAAATGGTAATGCAGAGTTGGCAAGAAGATATTATATGGCATCAGTCTTTCAGAAATTATGCCAAAAACTACTGTAGCTGTCAACACTAAAAAATTATGACAAAAAAACAATTTTCAATGTAGGTAAAGTGCCCTCTAGCGGCAAACAATCAATGTGAATTGTTACTAAAATGATGAAGCGCAGAAGACTTAGCCTATCTTTCAAATATTAGTCAAATCGGTTTTCCTGTAAGCGAGTAATTCAAAAAACAAAAAATAAAAACTTGAACTTGGACGGCTTGTAACTCGAAAACGAATGACATTTTGAAAAAAAATTATATGAAGCTCTACCCTTATTTTGTCAAGTAGAATCACCCCCTTAAGTTTCGTGATCGATTTTTGAATCACCCTGTATAATACCAAAAGTAGTTTTTTAAATAATGCAAAAAATATTTCCTAGTTGTTAAAGCAATATATGTTAAAATAAATTGCTTTATTGTAAATGTGCTAATTTAAAGGTTGATTCAAAGTTTAAAATCAAAACTAATTCATCTGTTTATTGGAACAAGAAGAAGGTGTGTACCTTTTCCTTTTCATAATAACGCCTATGGGGCACAGATCGATGACATTTGTTCAAGTTCCACGTCGCGTTGCAAAACCGAACATACCATTTCGTGTTCTAATTTTTGTTGGAAAATGTTACCCGCCCTCATTGTAATCAGATAAATGTAGGAATTTTCAAAATTATTGACAGACCTCGATAATATTAGCTATTTCCGAAGAAGCCATACTATAAATAAATAATAAATGTAGATCCTGATATCCAGATGATAAATTAATACTTGTAACTTGTGCAAAAGTTTTTAAAATTTTACGTCTGGTTCCGAATCAACTGGCAGTTTATATTATAGCCTACATGTCTTTTCAAGGTAATCGACAAAGTTAAAATACCTTTAATAATAAAGTTTACACTCGAAGACTTATTCTGTATCGGACATGCCGCATGACCGTTTAATATACCTGATTCAATTGTTTAACGAATTTACGATATAAATAGATTAATATAAAAAATTGTGTTTTATTTACAACAAAAACGTTTGAAATGTTTATAACTTAAAGATAATAATCAATTAGCTTGGTATAAAACTACATTGATACAAGATCAGTAACAGATGGATTCAGCTAATATTTTGTCTATAATCATTTTATGCTAAGCACATCTCAAATATTAAGTATGAAGCTCATCGGACTCAATATTGTCTCTAAATTTAATCAGTGGTTTGGTTTAAAATAGAATCGACAATTGAAGAAACATAAAAACCGACGAGTGTTTGTGGTTCCTGCCTTGTGAATTGCAATGTGTAATAAATCCAGAGGCATATTAAGGGCGTTTGAAGTCCGACGATCTCAATATATTTCTCTTCTTCTTCAAGTGCCATATCAGGTCCTCCTGACGTTGGCAATTACATTGGCAAATCTTTCACGGTCCTGCGCTAGCTGGAACAATTCCGCCGCGCTACGTATACCTGTCCATTCACGAATATTCCTCAACCAGGAAGCCTGTCTCCTTCCTACCCCTATACGTCCCTCTACTTTACCCACATGATTAGCTGAAGAATTCTATATCGCTCCCCTCTGAATATATGTCCCAGATATGAGATTTTTCTACACTTCACAGTGTTTAATAGTAGACGAGTTGTGTCGGCTCTATTGAGTACCATTTCGTTGGTCTGACTAGCTGTCCAAGGTATTCTCAGCATTCGCCGGTGTAACCACATTTCGAGAGCCTCCAAACGATTAATCGTGGCAGCCTTAATTGTCCAGATCTCTGCCCCATATAGGCTATATTCTTTTGAGTAATTATCAATTGATCAAAGTGAACAAAGTGAAACTGATAACTTCATGTTCTTTTGAATATGCATTTACTTGTCATTGGGCTGAAGTGATCATGATTACTTCAAGTGATAGAAGTGAAAGTGATAATGACTCAAAAGAATAGCCCTATAGTAACACTGGCCAGACGTATGATCTTATCATGCTCTGTCGTAGTTTTAGGTTGAGATTATCATTGCAGAAAAGTGGTTTCATTTTTTGAAAAGTTTCTAACAGTTTCTATTCTACACCTTATCTCTTTATCTGGGATTAGATTTTCGGTGATATAACATCCAAGATATTTAAAATGAGTCACCCTGTCTATACTATATATTTCTATATGTTGCGAATAAATGTAAGTTTTGTCGCACGGACTCAGGATAATGTTGATATGTAGGTGGATTAAAAAATATAACTCGAGACTTACACTAGGATACATTTTAAATTCGAGCAGTACTTAACTTTTTACAAGATTTTATTGAAAAATTACCATGGTGGAATTTACACGTCGCGATGTCCGAGTGATAATAAATATTATTTTCGACGAAACATGGCTTTATTACTATGAGGCGGAATTTTTTGAGTTTTTTTTTTTAATTTTAGGTTTTCAGAATTATCTAAAAATATTATGTCTATTTCTATTATTAAATGAATCACAATTTTAATGCAGTCCCATTTGTCAAAGTCTCCAAAAAATGGACAAGAAAATCAGAGATCAAGATAAGAATACGAGAAGGATCAGAAGATTGGCAAATACTACACCTGGTTGGTAGGAACGTAAACGATTTATTAAGATTTTATATTGTATACTTATCATTTCTAACTTTTATAAAGTAAATTGTTAAGTATCAGTAGATTAGAGACCAACGTAACAAATTTAAGCTGTAACAAAATCAATGTCATATTTAGTAAAAAAAATTGAGACGACGCCTTTCAAAAAATAAAAATGTCTCCAGAGGTACTTAATAAGCCACAGGGCCTAAGTAAAAATCTAGTTTCCAAAAGCTTAAATTGTTAAATAATTAAAATTTCTAGCCATTTATTAATGTAAAATTTGGACTTGAACTGTGAAATGAACCATAAAAAAAAACCAATTGCAGAAAGGTATCGTAAAATTAAAAATTTAACATTTGAGGTTATAGCGCTACGTAGTCGACTCCGTTTCAATTTACAAATTATTGGTTCACCGCCAAAAATATACTGTTTGGTAAATTTTGCAAAAAAAAAGATAAATAGTGTAATAAAGTAGTAAAGTTCAAAAATTTTAATTTAACCAATAAAAGGTTCAAAGTCATGCACAAGAAAATCCCTTAACTGTTAACCCTCTAGGTAATCGAAAGGGAAACTTTGCTTAGTCTACTAAGCGATTAAAAAGATTGGTAATAATCAGGCTTAACAGACTGGCACTCTCGTATAACTACATAAGAATCAACCACCTCAAAGGTTCTTAATCTTAATTTTTGTAAAAGAAAAATTTAATAAATAAAATTAAATTAAAATAATTTTGATTTTTTTCTTTTAACAAAGGCAATTTCTATAAACGTTACGTAGTCTCGTGGGTAAAATTGAGAGCTCTATAGCACTGAACCGCAAATCGGAACAATAAATTTTCTATTTTATTGTTTTATAGGCCGGGAACATTTTTTTTTTGGTACCTGGTGGAATTAAATACTTCAAACATTCCACATAATACTTTACAGACATAGGGCAATAAATTTTTATTTTTATTGTTTTATCATACCTATTGTATATTATCCAAAATATCTAGGCACTTTAAAAAGTATGAATTTGCTTGTTGGTTATGTGGTATAAATTGTCTTTGATGTGAATTTACTTGAGTGAATTTTACATAATGAAGACAGTTACCCTTTATTCATCATATGTATAGCTTACGTGATGACGAACACACAATCTTCTCTATATTCTAATAATCATCTCATTGGTAATTGGTAAGCTACATCTGTTTATATTAAATGATGCGAAAATATAAGACCTTGCTAGTATTTACAATATTTGTTTTGTTTATCTCATTTTAAGTGAACTGCGTTATAAGTACCCCTTCGTTCAAAGGGTCAAGCCGATTAAGAGGGTCTAAGCTGGCCCCTTGGTAAAAAAAAAAATAAAAAACACCCAGTTGCTCTCCATCAAGTACCCATACAAAAAAAATTTTAGCCACTTTTATTGTCCCATAACCTCAAAAAAATTAAAACGTCTTTTTTGTTTTTTGACGATATCTTCAGTTCTAATCATCGTAGGAACTTCTTCTTTTTTTCATTTTGTAGGTTTTTTTATTGCTTATAACAAGATATTTTTTACAAAAACTTTTGGCGCGAAATTCAAATTTTTATGGGTGTTATATAAAAGCATTGTAAGTATTTTATAAAACAAGATCTTTAATACGTTAATTATTGCATTACTCTTTAAAATAGTAATAATACCTCTTAACACTTACGTGTATATTTAACGAAAAAAACTTTTTCATGAACTGAAATTATTTATTTCTATGTTACTTTGTATTTAAAAAAAATTACAAGGTATGACCACGTATTTTAAATAAAAAAAATAACATAAAAGTTGTCTAAGCCTTGTCTTAATCATGCCTGCAAGGGAAAAAGGATCATTAAGTAATAAGAAGTGGTTGAAAATGGTTTCGGCATACAAGGGCGGATTTAGGAGGGACACGAGCCCCCCCTCCGAGACCGTTAAAAAGAAAACATGTTTTTAACAAAAATGTAATTTTTCTATCCTTTTTATACTAATAAATCTTTATATTAATATTGCAAGTTTTTCTTACAGTTATTGTTGTATGTAGACCCTTATGCCCCCCCTCCCCAAGAAGAAAATCCTGAGTAAAATTTTTTGCCCGTCTGCCATTTGTGTCCCCCACCCCCTAGAAACAAATCCTGGATCCGCCACTATATATTGTTGTGGAACTTAACATCTTACCACCGTTTTCCGGAAAAACTGGACTTAAATAGAGGTCCAAGTTTGTGGAAAGTACCAGGATGTCTGGGAAAGATACCGGTGGATCCCACTGATGAGTCCACCACCGGTATCGGGACGAAACATCCGTACATTTTAGGTGGTCGTAAACAGTTCGTTAGTTATATGCCCTTAACATGAGGGGCATTACTACGACATCGCGCCCGAGCAGGGACGACGAGATGGAAGGCCGTCGAGTAGTGGCTTTGTGCTAAAGCCGGTACCCTACTTTGGAAAAACCACCTAGGATGTCCGTTCCACTTCCTTTTCAGGCCTGTGCTTCCTATTGCATTGGACTGTCCGAAAGCCGGAAAGCAAATGCCTTAGTGGGGGCATGTTGTGGAACTTAACATCTTACCACCGCTTTCCGGCAAAACTGGACTTAAATAGAGGTCCAAGTTTGTGGAAAGTATAAGAATGTCTGGGAAAGATAACAGTGGATCCCACGGATGAGTCCTACACCGGTATCGGGACGAAACATCCGTACATTTTAGGTTCGTTAGTTATATGTCCTTAACATCAAGGGCATTACTACGACAAAATATATATATATATATATATATATATATATATATATATATATATATATATATATATATATATATATATATTCATATATAGTTTTAAGAAAACTGAGAATTTATAAGAAAATTCCATGCTTGAAAACTCGATAAAAATGCAAAAAAATGTTAATAAATGCCGTTTTTTTCAAATTTGACTATGTTTCACCACTTTTAAAAATCTAAAAAAATTCATAGACATAGTTTGGCGTCTAATAAACAACATATTTTTTTCGGTCCTTCTATTGACCTTGTTTTTATATTATTAAGTTTAAAAATTTTTGCACACCCTTAAAAATTTGAATTTCGCGTCAAAAATGTATATAAAAAATATCTCGTTGTAGGCAATAAAAAAACCAACAAAATGAAAAAAAAAACTTTCTACGATGATTAGAACCGAAGATATCGTCAAAAAACAAAAAAAAAAGACATTTTAATTTTTTTTGAGGTTATGTGAATGATAAAAGTGGCTAAAAAATTTTTTGTGTGGGTATTTTTTGATGTAGAACAACTGGGTGTTTATTATTTTTTTATTACCGAGGGGGCAGTTTCGACCCTCTTAATCGCCTAAACCCCGTATTCTAGCTTTCATCTTATTCTATTAAATTACGTTTTCTATTTGCAAAATATAGTTTTTTACAATATACTTTCTTTGTTCTACAAAGTCATGTTCTATTTTAGAGTAAAAAATCAAGAAGTTTCACCCACACAGAAGTGTATCGTGTGTTACACACTGCTTACACCCCCGCACCAGTACAATACTTTTATTGTCGTAAATTGTAGCCTTGTTTGCCACGTTTCTTGGTAATGTTTTAATAAATCCGGTAGCGAAAGAGCTAGAAAATTACAACGTAAGATCATTTTATGTTTGTCGGAGAAAACATTTGGGTCACAAAAAATATAACTTATCTTATTATATGTCCCAATGTCCCTTCTCACTAAACGCTATTTCTATAACTTTAAACAAGCGTAAAGTGGCATGAATGCTTGTAAACTATAGAGTACACGTTATTTTTTGACAATTGAAATGTGTTGAACTTGTATAATGGTTTTTATTCATTTTCAATTACTGTAAATATACGTTCTCTTGTATATTTATTACTGCCAATCGATACTTAAAGATACAAACAGCTACTGACCATGTTTGTTCTGATTACAGCATTATTACTTTCAAATAAATTTTAGTCCAATTGTCGCTTGTTAGTTGTTTATTAATGTAGAGAACAGGTTATTATTTCGTCCCCGAGTAACAAAATGTTTTATCGGACTTACGTTAAGTTTATTTAAATTATTTCTTTGACATTTTGCAGATCGCAGAGATCAAGTCCACTTAAGCGTAACTATCTATCCCACATCGCAAGTGGAATTAACTAGTATGATTTACATGATACATTTTTTATTTAACCAAGTATTTAAGGTTATTGTTAAGTAATATTGACAATTAAATATTTATTCATTTCGGCAATTTCATATTGCTTTTTACGAGACGCAATATTTATTAAAATATCATTTAACGGACTGGTTTTCTAAATTACTTAACAGCGCTGAAGTGTGCCAAAAGTATTGGTACATACAGTATTCTTTATTTTACTATAGCGTAACAGCAATTTGTATTTGTAAGAAAAATTAAAATCTTTTTTTTTATTTCTAGGCTGATGGAATACCCCAGTTAGATAATAAATCATAGTGGAACGTCAGACGTTACTTATGACAGCAGATGTCACCAAGGTTTAAGTTTGAAAATTAAAAGATTCGGCAGACTTATACCAACACCTCCTAAAATACAAGGCCTCAGTGCTTGCACGTGACGTCATCGCATTTGGGCCATTCACTTTTACCGCCTATATATATCAGAATAAAAAGAAAGTGCAGAATATCTTTTATTTTTGTTAATTAATTAGGATAGAAGGCCAAAATATTAGGAAACATCCCATACTTACTTATTATGAGCAAAATTAATAAATTGTTAAATAACTAGCTAATAAAATGATACAAGCAATAAGAAACTATTGTGATAATATGCTTGGAAGTTACTAGAAGTTATACTGAAAACCAATACAGAAAATAACTGATGATTGTTGATATGTTGAGAGTTAACATAAATATAAAATGACCGGTTGGGGAAAAGTAAGAAACGAAAATTACAAAACCCTTTGCAATAAATAGCAGCGAAACTCCAAAAAAGACAATTTAATCCTTATCTCATCTAATGATGAAGTAAAACATTTTTAATAATAATAATAATTTTTATTTTGCAAAGTAAAAAAAAATAATACATTTCATATTTTTGTTAATGTAAAATATTCATAGGTATTGGCCATATAAAAAGGTTTCTAATTTTAAATTTCTGTCACTTACAATTGCTCA
The DNA here is from genome assembly GCA_034092305.1 of Diaprepes abbreviatus. Taxonomy (NCBI): domain Eukaryota; kingdom Metazoa; phylum Arthropoda; class Insecta; order Coleoptera; family Curculionidae; genus Diaprepes; species Diaprepes abbreviatus. Next base: position 2,163,543 of record JASJET010000018.1, on the reverse strand, counting down.
TTGTTATACAACAAAGTCTTTTTTGACTTTAAAAATGATAAACAAAAAAACCTTCAAAATTTTGAAAATATGTTGCTTTTTTATCACTGTCAAATTCCTGCTTGCTTTCTTCAATTGCTTTTTAGAAACGCATTTCATCGAGTTATTTTTTCATCTTTACTTTTATGATTCTGGACGTCTTTAGAAAAATATTTAGGGCAATTTGGAAAATAAGACGGACCTGAGCCCTCTTTTAATTGAGCAATTTTTAAACTACATGAAACAATTTTACCTGTTTATGAGTCCTGCTCTGAAATTGCCCGATATATAAAACCTCCTTTATATTGCCAGGTTTTAATTGACAATTATATCCAATCGTATTCAGGAAATTAATAAATAATAAGATATTTATTCTAGGTTAAGTTCAACATAGGCCGAAGCAAAAGCAAATGAATAATGAGGAACATTAGCTTAGAGTATTATTTTTTATGTATTTATGTAATTATACGTTTCTAGAAGATGACTTGGGGTTTTATTTTGGTATTTTAATACTTGAATTGCATTTGAAAATTTTTTTTAATGGTTTTTCTTAAATTTGTCTTAACAGAATCGCGTTTTTTTACTTTTAATAAAACATCGTATTTTGAAACTTTTGTTTTAAAATAGAAATATTAAAAATTTCATAACTGGACGGGAAAAAATTAAACATTTGTAATAGTGGTTATGTCAAATGCTATATATAACTTCACATAATATGAAACATATTATTTATTCGTTTTAGCGCCTGGAAAACAAAACTTATGCCTGTTTTGACAAAATAGCGTAAACGAAATTTTAAAATTTTAGAGAAGGATTAATATAAATTTTGGAGATTATGATTTAGTCTGTCTGATTAAAAAATTTTTAAACATCCGAAATTTTATTTTAAAAAATAATTCAGTTTAATGCTCAAATTATAATTATAGATTTGGTTAACTAGACAATATCGATATTTAGTGGCTTATTAGACTATTTAATATTCTAGTGTTAGGCACAGAATTCAGTGTGGTGTAATAACATGTAGGGATGTCAGGAACCTAATTTGGACCATCGGGCGACGCCGATCGTTCCTACTATTTAGGAAACGTCGAACAACTTTTAGGGTGCTTACTCCATTACCTCGGATAACGCGAGCTGACGTATCGTTGTCTTGGTGGTTGGTGACGCGCGAAAAGGGCGAGTGAAGAAAAGGAAGTTTTATTAAAATTTTCAACAAAGATATGTTCTACATATGGAATGAAAATTATAAAGATTATTTTAACAAAAATATCAGATACGGTGGTTATATGATGCTGTGAGTGCATTATATATATATATATATATATATATATATATATATATATATATATATATATATATATATATATTTAGAAAACGTGGGTAATATGGATTTGGAAGATAGGACATCTGACATACTCTCCAACTACTACATCTTAGTTAGAGATTCTGAATGCCGTATAGTCTAATAGCCCTTTTATGCTTTAAAAGTAAAAAAAAAAATACGCCTCTCCATTAAGTCTTTTTTTATTATGAGAAAATGCGTCTTTGGTAATGGCATTGCAAAAACAAAAATGAATTTAAATGAGCCGGCTTAAAATAAAAACCTTTATAGATTTCTTGCCCGATTAGATTTATTCCTTGCCAAATAAATAAAAAGAGGCTCATATTTATGTGGAGCATTTCTTTGTTTATTGGTATTAAAAGATGTCAGTTCAATGTTTGGATTTAGATTTCGACGAAAAAAAATTTTTATATAATGAATTTTTTCGAACAAAAAGTTATTCTGGAAATTTTTCAATTTTTACCCTTACCACTTCTGGCCATTTAAATTCTTCTCCTTAGTGAACTGTGTTAACCAAGAGTACTATAACATCTTGAAAAAAGTTTAAAATACAAAAATTTGTTATAACTTACTTCTTTTCCAGTTACACAAACAGGCATAACTTTAATAAAAATGAAAGTTTTCACGGCTTTGGTCAAGTTGAAAATTATGGTTCTTGGGTTTTCGACCGTGTCAAATTGGAATTATTATCCGACGTTTCGCCTACGATTGCACGAGACAGTGTTCTAATCTCGTGGAGTAAAAATCCCTGAAGATACCGCGCGCAATCGTAGGCGAAACGTCCGATAATAATTCCAATTTGACATGATCCAAATCCAAGAACCACGATTTTTGTAGACACCACTTTACTTGACTAGCCTTACAAAAGTGAACCATTTTTTACCCAGTGGCATTTATCATACACTTTCGTTGGTAATCTATAACTGATATTTTCAGTTCAGTGTCTAGACTAATTTTGCATATTATATTTTAATCGTTTTATACGTATCTTTATGAGAATAGTAAAACGTTATCCGTCATTTTTAAAGTTTTTTTTCGAAAATTGCATTAAAAGGCACTTTGTAAAAACCATGATGATATTGTACCATTTTATAAAAAAATTTCAGGATTTTTAAGTTTTAAATTTTATTTATGACCTAAAATATATAATAATGCCAAATATACCATCATAGAATTAAATTGTTTAATCTAGTTTAAATTATTAATGATACAATATAATAAAAATTAAAACTTAGAAATCCCGATTTTTTTTCTAAAATTGTACTTACTATAATATAGTCTCGGTAATATAGTGAAAATCGAGTTACAAGATGATGCTGCAGTAGGGTTGCCAGATGGTCGGGATTTAACTACACATGCGAGATATGTTATGCAATGTCCAGAATCATGTCAAATAGCCAAATGTGGAGCATTCCGTGCATGCTCAAGAAATACGTCTAAATGAGAAGCATTTTGCGGCGGGAGTGACTCATTCGGTCTCGTTCGCTCGTTTTGTCTAATAATTTAGGATCTATTTTATCATTCTTGTTTAAATAAGTAAAGCAAAGTATGGACTGGTATGTCAGTTAAAATTTTATTAACTTTGAACTGATTACTTAATGCCATAGTAAACAAGCAAAGATAACAACATGTAGCAAACAAGATCTCAAATTATTTAGCACCCTCACAGCTTCATTAAGTTGATTTAACTAAAGTTTATTTCTTGTGTGATAATTAAGATTGTGGTATAAAAGACAACGTATTGTGATAATTGCCTGAATAACTTAAAGTACTTTATAACAAATAAAGTACTTATTGTCGAATAATCGACGAATAAATAAGGCAAATGAACAAACAACATCAAATAATGTGACAAACAAGATCTCAAATTATATTTAGATTTATGACTTTTATTTTTTATTACATGTACTTATGTCTTTTTTGTTGATTTAACGGCATATCATTTCTTGTTTGCTGGTTACGATGGGTGTAAAAAGAACTAAATATTTTGGGTTTCCATTCTGACTTTATGCTGAAATGGCCTAGGTTACTTTATTTTTGAATTTAGTATAAGTTGTAGAAATATAATTGTTAAATATTCGAATCAAAGTGACATTATCAATTCTTAGAGTATGACTAAAACGTATTCTAGCAAGGGAGTAACTTTCAAAATTCTAAAAGAGTTAATCGAAGCTTCCAAATTATGCAGAAATGTTCCCCTGGTTTAGACTTAAGAAATACAAAAAATTGATTAAATTATAACTCTAATAGAAGTTCTCATCTACGCCTATGTCGCTCTATATCGTACGTAAGCCTACCTAAATTCCAAACCAAATAAATATAATGACTACAACTTGATATTACCTAATAATCACACATTTGGTAAGAAGTCGCTAAATTTGTGTACGAAATAAATTTCGGAAAGTGGGTTAATGGTTTTGGTTTATTTGTGAAACGAAATTTTGACGGAGCTTTACACACACACATCGCGTACCGTGGCTCGAACACCGCTTGCTTAAGAATATTGTCTTTTGGGTGGGCATTTTAATTTCGAATTGCCACTTGTGTAATTCGGAATAAGTTTTTGTTAGATGATTGATATATAAAACTTTTATCACCCTAAAATAAACTTTTATTATTCTTGGTAAATTTGTTAAATCGGGGAGATTGTTAACTTCCATTATAGATCAATTGGGCAAGGTTGCCTTCAGAATCGTAAGGAATAATTAACTAATTCGAATTAAACAAAATTTTAATTGAATTGGAAGACTCTACATGGATTTCGTACCTTTCCATAAAGCGTTCGGTACGATAGAAAAATTATTTCTTTTAACAGTATTAAACAACACCAGGATCGATTCTCAGTACTTCCTCATCATCAAAGATATTTATAATAACTCCACGGTTGATCTTAGCATTGACGATGACACGAAGACTAAACTGCGAGGGTTTGGAAGTTCTTCTTTTTCTTAACGTGCCTTGTCCTATCGAAGGATTGGCAATCATCAACGCTATCTGAACTCTATCCATCGCTCTTCTAAAAAGCATCCTTGTGTTGGCTCCATACCATTGCCATAACTTCTTCAGCCAAGATGTTCTGCAACGGCCTGGACCTCATTTACCATTAATTTTATCTTGCATAATAAGCTGATTAGACTGTGTAGAGCGTGCCTGGAGGGGGCAAAAAGCTGTGTCAAAATTGAAGGAGAGTGTAGCCAAACATTTTTAATCAACAGAGGATTAAAACAGGGAGATGCTTTGTCGCCAGTACTGTTAAACCTTGCACTGGAGAAAGCCGTAAGAACAGTATCAGTTGACGCGGAGGTTTTTGGGCCAAGTGGCCCTAAACTTATTTTGGCCTACGCGGATGATATGGGGGCGATAGGAGAAAGCACAGTCAGTGTGACGGAAAACTTCATAAAGATAGAAAAAGAAGCTCAGAGAATAGGGCTCCGAATAAATGAAGGAAAGACCAAATACAGGCATGTCTCCCGCAACCCCGCCCGAGACAGAATCAGGCAGAACGTCACCATGGATGACTATAACTTTGAGCATGTGCGAGTTTTCAAGTACCTGGGCACAGTGATAACGACAAACAATAATATGCAGTAAGAGGTTAAACAGCGCATCACATAAGCAAATAAATGTACATTTACGATACAAACCTTGCTTAAGTCAAAATTTATCACTAGAAAGGCAAAAACCGAAATTTATCGAACAATAATACGACCAGTAGCAATCTACGCCAGTGAAACATGGACCCTGACAGTCCACGATACGGAGCTGCTAAGAAGGTTTGAGAGAAAAATCCTGCGCATAATATGTGGCCCATACCGAGACCTTGAAATAGGCCGTCACAGAATGAGAAGCAATATAGAGCTTGCGCAAATATATCAAAGCCCTGACATCATTCAAGAAATAAAGTCCAGAAGACCACGATGGGCAGGTCATATACAAAGGAGTCAAAACGATCGACTAATAAAACGGGTATGGGAGGAAGCACCACAAGGAAAAAGACCACTGGGAAGACCTAGACTCAGATGGAGAGATAACATCCACAAGGATCTAACTATCCTTGAAGTTGACCAGCAAGAATGGAGGGAGCTGGCACAAGACCGTTCTAGGTGAAGGCAGATAGTCGAGGCAGCCAAGACCCACCCTGGGTTGTAGTGCTACGGAGTCAGTCAGTCAGTCATAATAAGTTGAAGCACCTGGTATTTTGCATTACGTAAAATATGTCCGAAATATTCTAATTTTCTTCGAGCCTGTTCTATTCGGGACCTTATTTCTTGTGTGTTGTTCCCGTTTTCATTGAGTGTGCATTCCAAATACTTGTATTGTTGAATACTTCTATAGGTTTTCCGTTATATTCTAAACGACCGAACACATCTGTTTGTTTGCTTACTACCGGCCACTTTATCTTTTTCATGTTCAACTTAAGCCCCATCTCTCCACTCTTGTCTGCCACGCAGTTTAAAAGTTCTTGTAGGTCTTCCAATGTATTCGCGAGAACTACAGTATCGTCTGCGTATCTAAGATTATTTATAACTGTACCGTTAAATAAGAGAGGTGATAGTACACATCCCTGTCGGACTTCACGCATTATTTGTATCCCATCTGACATCTCTCCGTGTACTGTTATTTTTGCTTTCTGGTGCCAGCAGAGATTAACTATTATTCTTATATCTCGATCATCCAGATTCTGTTTTCTTAATATTTCAATAACTTTTCCGTGTTGGACGGTATCAAAAGCCTTCTCGTAGTCTATAAAACACGCGAACACATCTACAGCACATCTCGACATCTCTGCACCAACATCTGCATGCTGAACAAAGCCTCACGTGTACCCATCCTATTTCTGAAACCAAACTGTGTGTTGCTCATGTTCTCTTCGCATTTGCTGTTTGGAAGTTAGCATCGACAATAGCTATCTGAACTACCATTGGTTCCCCTATGATTTTCTTCTATTTCAACCGATTAAAAATAATGCTGGAATTAAACAATGCGTCTCAAAATGACAATCTGAATATGAAGTAGAATAAAACGTGATGGAGAAGTTTCCAATTAATAATACAGCGATCCAAGCTATCAAACAGCTATACGACCAAGCATTCTCCAGAATTAAGATCGGCAATAACTTATCAGAAAGCTTTCATGTGACCAAAAGCCTTCGCCAGGGATGTTGTCTATCACCAACTCTTTTTAAAATCTACCTCAATGAAGCTTTAAAGAATTGGAGAAGATCATGCAGTGGAATTGGAATAGAATTAAATAATGACACCCATTTATATACGCTTCATTTTGCAGATGACCAAGTGGTAGTGACCCAAGATAAAGAAGACCTCGAATTTATGACGAGGAAACTATTTAAAGAATACGCAGAGTGAGGATTAACTGTCAACTGCAGTAAAACTAAATATATGTGTATCGGTGGAGAAGAAACAGATTTGGAAGTATATGACAATTATGGTAAAATCTTGTTCTGTTTATACCTACCTTGGAACAAAGATCAGTCAAAGTGGACGAACTGAAGAAGAAATATTGGAGCGAATAACTAAAGGGAAAAAAAGATATCGGTTGCCTAAACTCACTACTATGGTCAACAAACATCTCCAAGGAAAGAAGACATCTTTTATACAATGCAATATTTAAAAGCGTTGTATTGTATGGATGTGAAACATGGCAGATAAATAAAACTTTAGAACGTAAACTGCTGGCTCTTGAAATGGACTTTTGGCGAAGATCTGCCGGAAAGTCAAGGATCGAAAACGGATAACCAACGAGAGAATTAGAGAGATTATGAGCGTAAATAAAACTATTCTCGATGGAAGACCAGAAGTTACCTGGATTAAGGGCATTAACCGAGCCATGTCCGAAAGAAACTTGCTTCTAGGGGATTGGGAAGTCCGAAAACAATGAAGACTGGGAACCGGAAGGCGTAGAACGCTATGAAACCGGATATATATATATATATATATATATATATATATATATATATATATATATATATATATATATATATATATATATATATATATATAAAACAAAGATTATGAATGCAGGTCAGGAAGGTGTTACCATCTATAACAATAATATTGAATTTGCGAAAGAACGTCTCCACATAGATATACCATCATAATTTGAAAACAAAATCAGTCTGCGGGCATGGACAGCCTTCAGAAAATTAAGACATATATTAAAAAATAAAGATATTTCCATTATCTTAAAATCTGTGTTCTACAGAGGACTATCTAAGGCATAGAAACAGTGAGCCTGACAAAGAAGTGCTAAACAGCTAAGAATGGTAAAAAAATTCATCCGAGATAGAATAGCAAACATAGAAATAAAATAACGAACCAATTATGGATAATTGCATAATTAAAATGGAAATGTACTGGACATGTAGCACGACACAGTGCAGGCAGATAGACATATAGAGTCATCAGGTAGAGAGTCAGACAAATGAATTGGTAAGCCACAGAGAAAATGGATAACAACTTGAAAAAGTTGCTGGTAAAAATCGGATAGAACTATCTCAAGACAGACAAGCGTGAAAGACAGTTGCAGAGGAAAATGTCCAGAAGTAGGTATTTGAAGGCACGAGAAGAAAAGTGAATGGATCAGAGTGCAAATGATAATATGATGATGCAGCAAGTCATCTTATATACAGACAAGGGTTTTACAAACAATAATAACCGATCACAAAGCAATAATCCACTTCCATTTTTGTACTATGTTCTAAAGTATTATATTATTACTTATCACTTTAAAGGAATATAAATTAGAACGTTTGAAAGCCTGGAGATTTCTATGAATCTGAAAAAAAAATAATATTTAAAATTATCTTTTGTCCGTTCATAATTTTAAAAATAAAATTATTCCAATTAAGATAAAATACAAAAATTATCGTACTTATACCTAATAATACTGATACATAATGCTAATACAACTAACTAGAAAATATCAATTAATTATCCGTGTTTTTTTTCTTATTTAAATATCAACTTTGACTGTTTAATTAAGAAATAATTGTCCAGTAATGATATTAAATTAATTTTAAAAGAATACGAGTGGGAGTATAATATATTAATTTCATTATTTTTTAAAATAATGAATAATAAAAACTGAAAAAGTGAAAGTTTAATTTTCAACTAAGCACAGTATACACGTATAACACTCTGTATATCAAACAATTTATTAGCTGTATAAGCCACGTTTTGTATCACTTTCCGCTTCGTTTAACTTGACAACATTTAAGCGCCCAACCTCAATAACACTATGCCAATCATAAATGGTACCCATTTTATTTTTCAATGGTAGGTGCCTCCCAGTTCACCAGACATTGTACTGTTTGGATTTTGCTGTGTATTTTCTTTGCATCTAAGAATTTATATAGCCTACATATTCGTTAATAATCACTACATAGTATAAAACAAAGTCGCTTTCTCTGTCCCTATGTCCCTTTGTATGCTTAAATCTATAAAACTACGCACCGGATTTTGATGCGGATTTTTTCAATAGATAGAGTGATTCAAGAGGAAGGTTTATATGTATAATAACATCCATTAAATAGTGGAGAAATACTGTTATTTTTGAGGTTTCTAATGTGATGTCGTTAATTATCATATTTTTTTCCGCTTACATTGCAAACGCAGGCTGAACCCTACGAGATTTATCAAAATAATGTACTAATTATTTGTACACATTGAAAAGGTCTACAGAAAACTCCGCGATGGTATATGTCTATCTCTCATGGATATCCCACGATAACATTTTTTTGTCATTTACTTTTTACGACAAATAATGGCAAATTTTGAAGCGATTTTAACCAATACAGCATTAATCCTTATCCAATTAAATAGCTTAAATACATTGTTGATTTAATATAGATCTATATGGTCCTTTACAGCACAAGATTTAAATGAATATTTTCGAAGATATTACAGATTTAAAATTGCGGGAAGTAGCGCTTGCGGCGGTACTGGCCGACCGGGGCGGCGGCAGCGTGCCTATAAATAGCGCGTCGGAGGCCGATGTAATAATTGTTGTAAAAATAAAATAAATAGTCACAGTTTTTCTGTAGTGTATTTAGTATCAGCATTGCACCCGTGCGAAGCCGGGGCGGGTCGCTAGTGTTTTTAATAAAAACGGAAAAAATATATTATTTGCATGTCTAAATTTGCGACGTACTTCCGCTTGTTTCCTCCTAAACCGTGATGAGTTCGTTGAAAACATCAGAACAATAAAAACACATGAATGAAACTTATTTACTTTAATTGAAAACATAAAATTTATGGTAGAACGTTTGCTGAAATGTTTTCGTTTCCAGAAGACACGTGAATTAGCAGGTATTAAAAATTTACGTATGTCGTCTTTTTTTAATTGCATTATCGAAACAAGGTAAACGTGCTAACCGGTATAATATTTTTCTTTTACATAATATCAAAATATTGACATAAGGTTTCTCTTGAATTTATTTTGTTTGCGTATGATTTATTTCTCGTAAAAGGCGAAGTAACTTTGCACAAAATGAAACGTTCTGTTTTTACTGGGAAGAATCTTATGTTATTTGTAAAATAAGGATTTATTTCAAAAACAAGCTATAAGAGTTACTGTAATTTTGGAATTCTCACAAGTCTCAATGGTCCATTAGTTAATAATACAGCGGTAATGAGTTTACTGTGTGAATATCTTGCTTATTATATCTATTTTATATATTTGTAAGTAATATTGCAAATATGCCTTGGTTTTCGAAGCTTTATTCTTTCTTATTAACAAAATTGCCGCTAATTATATATATATATATATATATATATATATATATATATATATATATATATATATATATATATAAGTTTGCATTTACTGTTCTTATTTTACTTCATATATATATATATATATATATATATATATATATATATATATATATATATATGAAGTAAAATAAGAACAGTAAATGCAAACTTCGCTCCATCTTATCTTTTCTGTGTTACAGGTTGTACAGTTAGAACAAATTGCTATAAAACGCAATTTATCCTATTCCACCACCATCAAGATGATGGCCTACCTGTACCACCATACCGAGAAGAAAGTCAAAACTTACCCTCCCCGCCACAGTGATACAGCAGAGATACATGTTTCGTCTCTACTAGACTCATCAGGGTACCGACATGTACCTGGCTGTGCAAAGGACAGATCGGAAGGAAGCATGCAAACACTGAACGCGACTTCGCCGACCTCCCGCCGGATGGCGTATATATGTTTATGCGGCTTTCACGGATTCCTCCGTGTGAGATGCAATAGCAGTGGATATATCCACATTATGCCGTTGTAGTGCTGAAATCACATTCAGCAAACGTACAACTATATGCAGTTCCGTGTACAGAATGAAGTAAGGAGGAGTCCGTGAAAGCCGCATAATCGTAAAAGGGTCCTGAAATGCTATGTATGGTCTATTCTATTATACGGTTGCGAGACATGGACACTAAAAACCACAACGCTAAACAAACTGGAAGCATTCGAATTGTGGTGCTACCGTCGAATCCTAACGATATCATGGATTTCGCACACTTCCAACTAGGATGTTCTCAGAATGATGGATACAGATCGACTGCTCTTGAACATTATAAAGAAGCGGAAAACAGAATACTTCGGTCACATAATTAGAGGACCTAAATACCAGCTACTTCGTCTTATAATACAAGGAAAAGTGGAAGGAAAAAGGTGGATAGGCCGAAAAAAGCTTTCATGGCTGCGTAACATCAGGCAGTGGTGTGATTGCACGGTAGAAGAACTATTTCGCGCAGCAGCCGATAGAGAAAGATTTCAAGAAATTGTAAACATGATGACCACCAACGTCTGAATACAGACATGGTACCTACAGAAGAAGAAGAAGAAGAAGATATATATATATATATATATATATACACTACCTCAACTACAATTTCCAACACCACATGGCCCAAAAAAAAATCATTGGAATAGCCGATAGACCCATCAAGCTTAGTAGTCCCGAATTTAGAAACAACTGTATCAAAAGAGCTCCTTATGTCAAACTATTACCCAAATAAACTAATTAATAAAATTTTTAAAGAAAGCCTAGAAAAATACAAACAGGGAAATTTAGAAGACAATAAAATCAAAAAAACAATTTCTTTCCTTGCCATACATACCAAAACTTTCCGAAAACTTTCAAGCTTCTTTCAATAAACATAATATAACAACTAGTCGTAAGGACCATAATTTACTTAAAAGCAATTTCAGCAAATTAAAAAGTGATATTCCAAAACACAAAAATCAAATGATCCCTACCAAATACCCTGCAAGGATTGTCCATCAAATTATATAGGCCAAACTAAGTATCTGCAAAATTGTCTAAATGTACGACAAAAAAAATATTACAGCCTTAAAAAAACATGAAATGAAACACAAGCACACCTTTGATTATGAAAATATAAAAATCTTTAAAACTGAAACCAACAAAGGAAAACGAGAATTTTACGAAATGATCGCAATAAAAAAAATCCGAATGCTGTAAACGATAAAACAGGCATTAATAGTCTAAATCAAATCTACTTAAACATATTAAAATAAACCAATATAATGGAAATTTTAAAATATACACAACAGTAAATAAGAATAATTCTCCATTCTTCTAAATTCACGATATTTTTTTCAGAAAGATATTACTTCAATTAAAAGACCCAAACCTTTTATGTCACTTAAAGTACCTAAAACATCACCATCTGGTTTCCACACTTCAGTCAAGTCAATGCAATTATAGGATTAAAAATGTAGTGTCCATTCTCCCAGTTGGACTTGTCCTGAAGCATAAAATATATATAATAAGTATGATTAATTTATATATGTAGTTTTAATATAAAAATTAACCATATACCCAAGAAAATAACTATATATATATATATATATATATATATATATATATATATATATATATATATATATATATATATATATATATATATATATATATATAAGCTGCTTTCTTTGTCTGTCTGTCTCTATGTACGGGCGAATCTTCAAAACGGCTGAACGGATTTCGATGAAGTTCCAAGGTTATCAGAAGTGAAATAGACTGCTTTTTTCTGTCTGTCTGTCTATTTGCACGGGCTAAACTTCGAAACAGCTGAACCGATTTCGATGAAACTTTATAGAAATGAAGAGGATGGTCAGAAGTGATATAGGTTGATCGTTTATGTCTGTCTGCCTGGATGGACAAATCTTCGAAACGGTCAAATTGATTACTATGAAATTTTACAAACATGAAAAACAGGTTATCAAGCGTTATAATAAATGTATTTATTATTTATTTCCCATGTTTCACGCGGACGAAGTCGCGAGTAAAAAAAGCAAGTGTTAAATGTAATAAATATTGTCTGATTAGTACAGAGGAAAAAATCTATGTTATTGTGTTGGCATAACTTTATTTTTATTATTGTCTATTGAGGTGTCAGTATCAAAACCTTAAGTAATTTCTGAGGGGGAGAAGTGAACAAAAATTGCTGGACCCTTAAGTGAGTTGAAGGGAGTTGATATTACGAAAATGCAAAAAATAATGCTTACCAATTAAAAACAGTTTAGAAAAAGCCTTAAAATTACAAAATAACCCAGATTTACATTAATTAAAAAAAAAACAGATGTTAACGCAAAATAATTATAAAAATATGACTTTTTATCATAAAAAATAAACATGTTTAAAGCTGTTGTGGTTGAATTATTTGACTCTACAAAAAAAGTTTTTTTATACTAAAAGTTACAAAAATATCGATATTTTGGAAATTCAGGTATTGTACCATAATACATATAAGAATGTTAGCGTCTACATCGTTCCGCATAACCCTCCTTATTACATTTTTATAAGGAAAACTAATCATAAGCATAAATTCCAGAAATAATAAGGTTTTATATCGAAAGAGAGAGGAGACTATTTCGTCAGGTTTATGAGATGTTCTAACCAATTTTTATGGGTACATTTGCGCTTAAATATCTCAAAAACTAGAGGTAATAGAGCATATTGATTCCTTTAGCTAGGTTGCAGAAAACATGGAAGACTTTCCCAACAGATTTGTAACAATGGATGAAACGTAGTATCACTACGACCCTGAACTAAAAGGCGTAGTATAGAATCGAGGCCATTCGTCCCTTCAAAAGATCATAATGCTGGTATCTGCTGGACAGGTTATGGCGTATATTTTTTGGGATGTTCAAGGCGTTATTTTTGTTGATTATTATGCCCAGTTTAAGACGAAATTATGCATGTATGTGCTTAGAATCGGGGTCTGTACACTGCGACCTGGTAGATTTATTGTCCCCCATACTGCTGCCAAGTCGTAAGAGATACCTTATCGGCTAGACTAGGTCCTCCAGTCCTATTTCTCTCACGAACCTAAGTTGGTTTTTACTTGCATTCTTTGACTCTCTTCTGGTCGTAGTTCCCAAGAAGTATCTTCGCTTATCTCTATCCTTGCAGTTCCGTCTAATAATTGGATCTTCTGCTTTCTTCTTCTATCTTTCTTTAGTTCTTCCCGCATTAGGCTGCTACTGATTCCACAGAAAGGCTCTGGTCCCATAAATGGTATCTGAGCTCCTTTCCTCGCAAGTCTGTCTACTATTTCATTCCCCTCTATGCCGGTGTGTCCCGGTACCCACATGAGGGTGACTTTATTATTCTTACTCAAATCATTTAATTCCTCTAGGCATTCCCAAACCATCTTGGAGCTGATAACTTGAGAGTTCAGCGCACTGAAGGCTGCTGGACATGATGATAATTTGTTAGCCGTGATAGCTAAGTAGAAAGTAAGGGACATAATCGAAGAAAAGCTTAGATAAAAGTTAACAAACAAAACGTGTGTTCTTTCATAAGGATAGCATACGTTTGAATTCCTTCAAGATCTACATTATTCATATAACTGGCCCTCACCAACTATTGTTAATTTCCATTACCTTTTTAAATCAGTGAATGAGTTTGGACTACTTTTTTCCAGGAAGACATAAAAATGTGAATTACCGTTGGAAAAATATATACAGATTGAAGGTAATTATGTGGAAAAAAAGTACAGATTTTGTCTTATCTTCGAAACACGTCAGGGGCAAAACATAGGGGTCGACCCTAACACGTTTTGCTTCAACGACAAACGAAAATGTCATTATTCTTTTACCTTGATTTCCTCGCCATCAAAAATTCAAATATCATATTGTACAACAATGTCAAATTATATTACACATATTGTTATTAACTATTAACATAGCAGTGACTAAGGCGAAAAATAAAAATTCTTAGCGTGTGTGGTAATTTAGTAGTAAACTGCGGTAAGTAGGTCATTTGTCAAGTTAGTTTTGCAACTAGCCTAAATGAATTTTAAGCTCTTTCAACCGTATCCAGCAGTAATTGTGACCTATGAAATAATTCATCACTTTTAAGTCAAATATGCCTTTTGTTTGCCCTTTTTAGGTCACAAATATATGAGATGCAATATCTTGGGTCTATTGTAATGTACTGTTCTAGAGAGCTATTCTGGTCAAAGGTGTATATTGTCTTATTATTATTGTTATTAACTATTAACATAGCAGTGACTAAGGCGAAAAATAAAAATTCTTAGCGTGTGTGGTAATTTAGTAGTAAACTGCGGTAAGTAGGTCATTTGTCAAGTTAGTTTTGCAACTAGCCTAAATGAATTTTAAGCTCTTTCAACCGTATCCAGCAGTAATTGTGACCTATGAAATAATTCATCACTTTTAAGTCAAATATGCCTTTTGTTTGCCCTTTTTAGGTCACAAATATATGAGATGCAATATCTTGGGTCTATTGTAATGTACTGTTCTAGAGAGCTATTCTGGTCAAAGGTGTATATTGTCTTAGAGGTTTAAAACCAATTTGCCTACTCCAGTAACATTTACTTAAAATCACGACTTAAAATACCATCGGCGTTTCGTTGCATTCGAGAAAACATTGTACGATACAAAATATTATCCGATTTTATTCGAATAAAAACTTTACTATGTAACGTAAATATAATATATCAACGATCAAGTTAACGGAATGACTTTCTTTTTAAAATGTTGCCTTCTTGCGACACTGTCATTATATACAAATTTGAATTTTAGATATCCGTTCGCGTTCAAATTACTCAACGCGTTGCGATCGAAGCCTAAATCGTTTTATTGTTTCAAAAATATCTGGGCCAGGCTTTCGAATTTTTATCGAAGCTTTTCGTAAAGTGCAACGTTGTGAAATAAACTGATTTTTTCACTTGACATTTTTCAAAACATGAGCTGCTGCTGTTGCTGCTGCTGCAAGCAACTTGACGTGTCGTGCCGTTGTGTACTACCCATAATAATACGATTATAATAACAGACTATCATAGCCACAACATTATGGCGGTCATGCAAGAAACCATATAATCGAATATAATTGGCCGCCCCACGTGTAATGTAACCTTTTTCTCTAATAGCAATGCTCGCTATCAAAATGTCAAAAAACGGGTTTATAAACTGGTTTTAAATTGGGATAATTTTTAAATTTAACCATAAACACTTTAGGCATTTTTTCTTAATTAAACAGCAACAATTTTCTTGGTAAAAATGACTCCGCAAAATTCTTATGGAAACTAAATCCCGATCAAATCAGTTGAATGATAATAATATACATGTGATTCTGAACAAAAGTTAATATTGGCAAAATTGAATCTAAATAAATACCATAGGGTATATGTTCATGTGTTTGATTATATATATATATATATATATATATATATATATATATATATATATATATAAACTCTATCAGCTGCTGCGCGAAACAGTTCTTCTACCGTGCAATCACACCACTGCCTGATGTTACGCAGCCATGAAAGCTTCTTTCGGCCTATCCATCTTTTTCCTTCCACTTTTCCTTGTATTATAAGGCGAAGTAGCTGGTATTTAGGTCCTCTAATTATGTGACCGAAGTATTCTGTTTTCCGCCTCTTTATAATGTTCACGAGCAGTCGATCTGTATCCATCATTCTGAGAACATCCTCGTTGGAAGTGTGCGAAACCCATGATATCTTTAGGATTCGACGGTAGCACCACAATTCGAATGCTTCCAGTTTGTTTAGCGTTGTGGTTTTCAGTGTCCATGTCTCGCAACCGTATAATAGAATAGACCATACATAGCATTTCAGGACCCTTTTACGAATATGCATTGATAAGTTCCTGTTGCATAGAACTGGTTTCCATGTCATAAAGGCCTTCCGCGATATTTCTATCCTAGCTATGATCTCTTCATCTGAGTCCCCATTTACATTCAACCAACTGCCAAGGTATTTGAAATGGTTTACACGCTCTATCCTCTTTCCATCGAGCCAAAGTTGACATTCATCTACAGTAACCTTTCCAACTGTCATCCACTTTGTTTTTGAGATGTTGATTTTAAGGGCTCTTCGGCAGCTCGCTTCATTGACTAGGTTTACTAATGTTTGGAGATCCTCGATGCTTTCTGTAAGAATGGCCGTATCATCAGCAAATCTAATATTGTTGTTTACTTCTCCGCCTAGTCTTACTCCTTCTTGTCTGTCATCCAAAGCCTCCCTAAAGATTTCTTTCAGAGTATACATTAAAGAGACAGGGTGATAGAACACAACCCTGTCTTACTCCACGTTTGATGGGTAGGTTTTGAATACGACTGTTTTCAATTTGGAGAGAGGCTATTTGATTGTAATATAATATAATGTTTAGCAGTCTTATATCGTAGTGGTCTAGACCTGCTGCTTGTAGGCATTCAAAAAGTTTATCATGTTGTACTCGGTCGAATGCCTTTTCAAAGTCGATGAAACAGACGTAGATGTTCTTTCGGAATTCACAGCTCTTTTGTAGGAGAACGCGCATACAAAATACTGCCTCTCTTGTTCCTAGACCATTTCTAAATCCAAATTGCTTATCACTCACTATATTTTCGCACAGAAGGAATATTATATATATAGCCATGGAAGAAAGTATGGAAATATTTTGCAAATTTTTTCAGCATGCCTCGTATTCACGAATAATTTGTGTCGTTTTTTTTTACATATTTGTTAAGGTATTGAATATTATCACATGTTTACATTTTGGGCTATACACATTCCTCTCTTATCTGCATTTTTTGTTTATGTCTTAGACATATGTATAGAAACATTATTTATTCTGAACATTTTTAAAATTTAAAATCATTGGATTAGTATTGTTGTGCCACTGTTGTCACCAACACTGTATTAAGAATGGGCAAAAATAAACATTTGTCGAAAGAGTTGTGACTTAGTAATATAGTAAAAAGTTTAGGTGTAAGTGAGGGTGTTGTTTCGAAAATTCTAGAGAAGTTTCGGTGACCGGGAAATGTTAATAATCTGCCAAAGTTAGATGGTCTTAGAAAAACTACCCCCTAAATTGAAAAGTGCATTAAAAAAATTTCGATAACTAATCCTCATAAGTCATCCGTTCAAATTAATGCAGAAATTCGCAAACATTTCAACACACACACACACACACACAACGGCTTGAACTGTGAGAAGACGTCTTTGTGAAGTTGGATTGTTTGGAAGAGTTGCTGTCAAAAAATCTTTACTCTTCAAAAAAAATTGGAAGGCCAGACTTCAGTTTGCTCAGAGGCTGGATACCTTAAAACTGGGATACGGTGCTTTGGAGTAACGAAAGTAAATTTAGAGTATTTGGTTCAGACGGAAGGTCGTTGGTTCGAAGCCTGTAGAAAAAAAAAATCGATATTAAGTATCAAAGACCTACTGTGAAGCATAGGGTGGCAGTATTATGGTCTGGGGTTACTTTTCCAGGTCTTGGATGGGCCCGATAGTGAAAATAGCTGGGAAAATGGATCGATTTATGTACCGCGACATATTACACAATACTATGTTGCCCTATGTCGAAGAAGAAATGCCGCTTTTATGGAGATATCAACAAAATAATGAGCCCAAAGATTTATCCCGTTTAGTAAAATATTGGTTTTTAGAGAAAATCATTGATTTACTGGAGTGGCCTTTTCAATCGCCGGACCTAAATCCGATTGAACACCTCTGGGAATACTTGAGGTGAAAAATTAGGAAAAGAATTATTCATAATGAAAATCATCTATGGGAACTTTTACAAGATAAATGGCGGAAGATTCCAGTTGATGTATGTCAATATATATATATATATATATATATATATATATATATATATATATACATTTATATATAGGGTTATTGGTAATTCAATACATTCTTTTGGAGATCTGATAATACAAGTGGGAAAGAGTAAATTTGGCCCTAATACGTATAATACAAAACGCAATAGTTTTTGAGATATTTCGATTTTTAATTTTTCTTCATACTTTTCATAGAATCAAAATGCTTTCACAGATTTTTTTGTTCCATTTGACAGACCAAACTATTGGTCAAGTATTCCAGCAAAATAGTTAGAGATTAAAGGCTATTTAAAAAAAAACTGAAAATCGAAATATATCTCAAAACGTATTGCATTTTGTATAATGCATATTAGGGTTAAATATATTCCTTAACTGTTGTATTATCAGATTCCCAAAGGAATGTGTATATATATATATATATATATATATATATATATATATATATATATATATATATATATATATATCAAAAAATAAACATACACTGCTAAACATAGTTCTCTATTGACAAAAAGTAACAATAAAAGTATAAAAAGGTGTTAAAAGATTCCTTTTATTGTAAAAAGTGCCGTATTTCTTTAAATTAAGAGATAAGACAACTCATTTAATTCTAGCATAACAAATTAGTTATTTTTGTTTTTCTTGTTCATAGGTTGGGAATGACTTGAGAGAAATGTATTTAGAATATATTTTTAGAAACAGTAAATAAGCATCCTTTACAAATATGTACAACAAAATTTGACGAGATAACTCCGTAACTTATTTTTTTTTCTCAGTCACCTAGACAGATATTTTTACATTAAGTTAAGCATAGGTTAATCATTTGTTAATTTGGACCAGAACATCATTTTTTTGTTCTTGTCATTTCTTGCAATATTTAAATGCTCACAGTAGGGGATTTTTAGGAAATTTTTAAACCCATATTTTCTTCAATTCAACGTGCAGTCGTGGCAGTTTTTCATACCATTTTTAAATAAAAATTATTATATAAATATATATATATATATATATATATATATATATATATATATATATATATAACAATTTCACATAAAAAATAATATAAAATTTGAATAAAAAACAACAGGATAAAACGTACACAGTAAAGTTTAATCCATCAGAAGTTTGTTTATGGCGGGAACGCCAGTTTTGGAGATTAAATAATAATGCTTGAAAAGTTAAATCTGCAAGAGGTATTTTTACTTTAACAAATATTACCTGATATTATCAGTAACACATTAATATTCAAACTGTTATAGTCAAAATATTCAATAAATTTAGAAAATACTTTTGTATATTTTTAGTGACAGGCCTGGTTGGTTCTGGTTAAATGAGTTTTATCAGTTGATATCTCGTTGGTATAAACTTCAGGACCGGATTTTAAGTTTCCTTCGCCATTTTACATAAAATTATTCTATTTAGACATTAAATAGGCAGCGTAAAAGATTAAAGTATAGGAAAAGCAACTTTTATTGGTATTTATTTATACATAAAATTATTAACGAGTTTAAAAAACTACAATAAAATAATAGCGAGTTTGAGGTAATACGCACATAACAGTAATTTACTAATCTAGGGAAATTTCGAACTCGATATATCACATGGTCCATGCCATTCTTACGTCAATTGTCTGTCAATTCGACGAGGTTCTTTCAGTACTTTAAGTGTGCTCTTGTAATATATTATTTCATATCTTAATAAACTTAACACCCTAAATTTTGGAGTTTAAGACCGAGTTTATAGCCCAGCGCAAACTATACCATATTGTACAACATTTGGTTTGTCCAAATAACACCGTTCTTGATTTTTTAACTATTTCAAAAGAATAAAACAATTTAACTTAATCTTACACCACCATTTATAGAACTGAAGGTCGCGAGGAACTGTGTTAAAACTCGGTAACATTTTATATTAGTAAAACCATTGAAGATTATAACATATTTGTATCCATTCTTAAACTCATCGTATGGAAAAAAGCGAGAAATAGCTATATATACTTAATGTAATGCGCATCAGTTCTTCCACCTAAAAGCTTGATAAGATTAAGCGATTGTAACGAACGAGATGCGAAATCCAAAATAACAAAACGCAGTGGTAAAAATAAGGAAATGGAATGCTTATCGTTTGATTCCTTTACGTAAAAAACTGACGTCATTCAGGTCAATTTTGTACGATAAGAGTTTTTTCTTATTAATTTGCCTTAAAGAGATTTCATCTGGTTTCGAATTTAACTAAAAAAAAACTTCTTTTATTTGCTGATTTACAAGAAAGTTTATTTAGCTGATGAAAATTTCAAAAGTAATTCACAACAAATTATTGGACATAATCACTTTTTTCTCAAAATTTACAAAAGTTTGGAATAAACGACGGGCTTTTTCCGAATTATAAGAAATCAGACTTTGAACATACTTTTGAGATTATGAGATATATCCATGAAAACTGTTTAATTTTTTAAATCATATTATTTGATAGAATATATTTAAAATAAAATTTAATGTGGCAAAATCTCTAGAAAGTTTGAAAGTATTTTAGTCTAGTCTACAGAGTTAAGCTTGTCCTTGGCTTTGGTAAATTACCGAACATATTTCCTTGTTGTTTACTTTTTGTTGCCGATTTAATCAACTATTGATTAATTACCAGAAATTGCTTACTAAGAAAACATTTTTTAAAAGTGCAGCAGTAGCGATCAAAATAACAATTTTTATATTGAAAGTATGTAAAATTTAAGCAAGGTTGATATCTGTATTTATTTTTTGCTCAAACCAAATAAAAAACTAAAATTATTAAACAACAAACCTTTACTAGTTGTTGTTGTTTTCTATTTACAAACTATATAGTATTAATTTTTAAAAGATATATGAGGGTAGCCATTTATATTTCTGGAACTGGTAACACATATCCAATCTAAAGTTTGGCATTTTAGACGGTATACGTACTTGAAACGTTTTGATACACTGACACTATCTTTGTTGTTTATAGTAACTTTAACAAACTTTCTACAAACTTGAACCTTTATTTAAGTCCAGTTTTGCCGGAAAGCGGTGGTAAGATATTAAATTCGTCTGTCTGTCAAACAGTCCAAGTCGGAAAGCAAATGCCTTAGGAGGGGCATGTTGTGGAACTTAACATCTTACCACCGCTCTCCGGCAAAACTGGACTTAAATAGAGGTTCAAGTCTGTGGAAAGTACAAGGATGTCTGGGAAAGATACCGGTGGATCCCATTGATGAGTCCACCACCGGTATCGGGACGAAACATCCGTACATTTTAGGTGGTCGCAAAGAGTTCGTTAGTTATATGCCCTTAACATCAGGGGCATTGCTACGACAGGAGATGAAGCACCTATAAAAATCACTGCATGCCGCTGGTTTAGTGAATTCAATTGTGGGTATACTTCGTCCATGGACGAGCCGCGTGAAAGTCGTTCAAAATCAGTCGTAGAGCTAGAAAACGTTGATGCTATGTGTGAACTGATAATGTAAAAACATCATGTGACATACCGTGAGGTTGAATCAATGACGTGGTATGCCAGAAGAGGCAGTTGATGCAGTTTAAAAAACATGTTTTGGAGATACCATCCAACGCATGAAGAAAAGTGTATTGGTTATCATGGAGAATATTTCGAAAAATAATAAAACCATTTTCAATGATAAATATTTGTTTTTGTTTATTATTCCAGAAATATATACGGTTACCCAAGTGTTACTTTTGGGGTTACCTGTTTTATCTCAGTCTGAGATGATCTATATTTATTCATATCGAGGTTTTCCAATATTTAAATAAGATACTTTGGCCTTAAAAAGATGTTAAAAGGAATACTATATTGAGTTAAAAGCAATTTATTATTATAACATAATGAAAATAATTTAAACAACTTTGTATATTCTCAACAAACATACTAAAAAGCAATGAAATATTTATTTCTAGGAAATATTTTAAAATAGATAAAAATAGGCATATAATAACACATTTGTTGATTTTTAAAGGATATACAATGTCCCAGTGTTCGGCTTTAACAAATGTGTTTACAGAACTCTAATCTTATCATAATGCTCGGGACGGCAATTTTAAAACTACCAGTTGTGGAAACTGCGAATATTAAAAATATTAATCCTGTAAAAAAGATATAAATAAGTGAGATTTCCCTTTTAAACCCGATTGGAAATTCCAAATGCTGTGAAAATATTTCCAAATTAACTAGTCTGTAAATTTAAACCCATTCAAATTAAATTAGGAGAAACTTAGGTAGCTCTTATTGATTTGTTCGAAATTACTTTGAAATGTAAATTGACTAGTCAACAAAACCCTTTTTAATTATTTTATTAGCTAGGTAATAATTTCTAGAAACAGATGTTCCCTTAACGTTCCTTTCATAAAACGCAAATACAGGGCCCTTATTAACTTAATAATTTATAATAATTATTACATTGTTCATTTTAATTACCATTTAATATTAACATTTGCATTTATAGGTCAACATTATTATGAAATCGAGGTTGATAAAAAAATTTGGGGCAAATGTAACATCAAACATTGATCATATATGCAGGAATTAATTGTACCAATTTCGAAAGAAACTTGTTTATTGGCGAAATTATTCACTTGTTAAATTTGCAAAAAGCTTCCAAACAGGTTTTCAATGAAAGTGAATTAAGCAGAGATTAATTCAAACACACACGCTGCGCTTGACGTTGCAAAATCAGTAAGTTGCGAGTATTAACGTTAAATTGAAAATAATTCTTACTAATACAAGTGGTTGTTTGATGTGAAAGATATGAAGTATCATTTTCAAAATTTGAGGATTATAAGTATGAAGTTAAATATTGTGTCTTAAAAACCAAAATTCATTGATTTACTGATGTTCAATACAAGGGTCATGTTTACGTTGTTCCAGTTCGCTAATATTACAGGATAGATCAGCTGGAGTCGTATTGGGTATTTTTAAACTTATTGATAAAACATTGATTTATCATATCTTGGAAACAATAAGATTAAATTTGTTTTTGTTATAAAGATAATTATGTTATAATTAAATTGAGTATCCTACCTTCAAGTTTCATGCCAACATCCAAACACTTTTGAAACCGACAGAACGGACATCGTTTCCTTTGAGTCTTGTCGATGTGACAACTCCGTTCCGCCACACAAGTATACACCTTTTTGTTTTGAACAGTCCTTTTGAAGAAGCCTTTGCAAGACTCACACGTTAATAATCCATAATGGTAGCCAGATACTTTGTCCCCACACACTGGGCACAGTTCCTCGATTCCATCTTTGGTGTCTGGATCACCCCCCGTGATCGAGTTGGGCGGCCCCGAGATTTGGTACGCAGCACCCATGTCGATGCCACCGATAGTTTGTGTTCCTGAAGAAAAAAGATAAGATGTGTCTATACTTGGCATTGTCTGAGACATCATCATATTGGGATGATGCTGAACCATCCCCATTGATTGTTGACAACTACTGTAAGGGGTAGAAATGGGGGGCGAGCCGTAGTGACTTAAAGGGCTGGAAGCCTGAGTGGCCACGGGAGAGTCCCCCTGGTTCGCGTTGAAGGGGGACATATTAAGGGATAATAAAGTCGAGTGATTCTCCATTTCAAGTAACATTTCTCACTAAACGCAACCTGAATTGTCTTTCAGTTTTTGTCATCTGAATCGGTTAAACTTTTGCATAACTTCTATGGCACTATACACAGTTAATTTTAAATAAATATCCAATAATTGTTTAAGTAATCCAAGGGGGAATAAAGGAGCACCACACACGCGTTCGCGAAAGAGAAGAGAAATAGGTCCTAACCCAAATAAAAAGCGTCCGCATCCGGCAAGCGACAACACGGGACTGACCAGAGTCGACGGGATGGAACGAAGAACCCCTTGAGCGACCGGTCTGCACAGGGGTACGGTACGAAATGATTACAGCGGACCCGTGTAATAACAAGTGAAAGTGACTGACCTACTTTCCATTGAACCAGGTCTATGTTACTGCTGTGAAGTCATACACACACACTTACAACACATCTCGCACAGTTCGACGCTGCTGCGACGTTGCCAATATAAGCTAAGATTATTCGTAGTTAAAAAAAAATAGTGCAATTCATTTAAACTAACGAATTTTGAAATTTAACAAAAGCTATGAAATTTTTTTATTATGAAATTAATTATTCCAAATAATATTTTTATTTATGTTGTAAGTTCCAGAAAATTTTATTTTAAAAAAGTAAAAAAAAACTTCCATTCACTTTGACGAGAATATAGAAATCTTAAATTATCGTGACGTTCGTATTTTTTTTCTTCGTAAGAGAATTACATTATTTAATTAACATCTTTTCCTGACATAATTTTGAAAGGACCAATGACATCTTTTTAAAATAAATGTCGAGGATCAAAATAACTTTATTTATGTACAGGAACAATTAATTTTTTATTTAACGATTAAGAAGTGAAAAAACAAGCTATTGTTTTTCAGTAAAAAAGGTTCAAACAAAAGTTGTACACATTGAAAATACCTACAAAATGATTTAAGGCCCATCCGAATCGGAGAATTTGTTCGTTAGTTGCTAAAACGGTTGTTTTTTCAATTGTTTATAAACAATAGAAAAATATGTTGCATTAACTTTTCAATTTTTTTTTCACAGTGAATTTGTTAATAACTTTTTGTTTTTTTTTGATCGTTTATTCTCAGCGATCTAGAGGTCGTACAGCGGTCTGAGGGGATGCGTATAAAAGTTCCAGACTTATACTAACAATAACAAAAAAGAACGTAATAAATTGTTGATTTTAAATTGTTGAAACAGATAAATAAAATTGGGGTTAGTTTTTTTCGTTATAAACAAATAGATTAACTCTTAGACAATTGTTGATATCGAATTACCGATAAGTGGACGCGATAGCTGAGATTTTGACGCACATTTTGAAAAAAAAAAACAAATTGTGTACGACCACTCGAGGCTTAGATAGAATTTTTTTTCAAAAAATCGCTGCGGAGTTGTTTATTAACATTAAGGGATTATTTAATTAGGGACTCATAGGGAGATGGTTAAACTATTGAATGCAGCAGTTTTCAACTCAATTATTTAAAAATTGTTGATGTAGCAAGAGTTTAAAGTTGCACCTACTCTGAGAGTCAAAAAGTGAGCAGCGGAGGGGCGCGTTCTTTCTGCCTGCGGTGCGCGGAAAAAAACATGACTAGGACGCTTCTAATTCGAACAATGGATAATATCAAATTATTGTTAAACATAGCAATAAACAAATTGTTGCACTTTTATACATTTTATGCATAATCATAATTTTACCGTACTTACGTGCATTTAAAATTGCGAAAAAATTGTTACAGTGGTCAACAGTATACTATTAATTAGGAATATTACAAATTAGATTAATTTTTAATGTACCATTAATATTTATCGAGATATAGCATGAAACAAATCGCAAAATTTGTTCATAGCATTATTATTTTTCGAGATTATGATAATAATGATGATGTTGATGATGATGATAATTATGTCAATGATGAGAGTGATGATGATGATGAGAGTAATAATGATAAAGACGATGAGAGTGATAACGATGATGATAATTGGAATAATAATGAAACCGATAACAGTTTAGAAAATGAGTGTCCATCGATGTCTAAGAAACGGAGAACGAAATAAATATTTTGTATAGATTTAAGCAAAAAATATTTAATTTAGCAAAAAATTTTGTATGTGAAAAATATTCGTCCAATAAAATAAACAAAAAAGTTAACATGTGTTTTTCTTGTACAACCTATAATTTAGCGGCAAATGACAGTCGCAAGTAGTTTCATACTATAACTCCATAAATATTAAAGGTACCTTAAAAATTAATGTAATTTTTAATATTCCTAATTAGTAGTATACTGTTGACCACTGTAACATTTTTTTCGCAATTTGAAAAGCACGTGCAACAATTTGTTTATTGCTATGTTTAACAATAATTTGATTACAAATAGATATCATCCATTGTTCATATCTAAAAATAAGATTCTACGAACAATATTCGTCGAGATAATCGAAATTTTTCCGATGAAACCAATGTGAAGCGACCGAGTCACCTTCTTTTTTATACGCGCTGCAGGCTGAAAGAACACCCCCCCCCCCTCCCCTGCTCATTTTCTGACCCTTGGAGTAGGTGCAACTTTTGCAACATCAACAATTTTGAAATAATTGAGCTGAAAACTGCTGCATACAATAGCTTAACCATCTCCCTATGAGTGCCACTTAAATAATCTCTTAATAATAAAAAACGAAGCAGCAATTTTTTGAAAAAAAATTTCAGCTTTTAATGGTCGTACAGAATTTGTTTTTTTTTAAATCTGCCCCAAAATCTCACCTATCACATCCACTTATTCTATTTGTTTATAACGACAAAACCAATCACAACTTTGTTTATCTGTTTAAACAATTTAAAATCAACAATTAATTTGGTTCTTTTTTGTTATTGTTAGTATAAATCTCGAGCTTTCATTTGGGCACCCTCAGATCACTGTATGATCTCTATATCGCTGAGAATAAACGCTCAAAAAAATATAAAATGTTATAAACAAATTCACCGTGCAAAAAACTAATGAAATTTTGCATACTTGTTGTATGCAATAAGAGGCTCCTTTCTGTGTAGTATAAAGTTAAAGCAATATATTTTTCTATTGTTTATTAACAATTGAAAAAACAGCCATTTTAGCAGGTTTTTTTGCAATAACCAACAAATAAATTATCCGATTTTGATGACCTTTAGCTCATTTTGTAGGTATTTTCAAAGTGCACAACTTTTTTACTAAAAAATAATATATTTTCCTGGAACTCGAAAAAACCGTTTTTCACATTATAATTGATAAAAAATTTTCCCCAATAAAAAGAATATGAGACATAAGACACTACATAATTACCATCATCATTCTGACGGTTTCTACGTAATCAGAAGTCTAACAATAAATTTTTCCAAATACTAATTCCCCAGGCCTACAAACTACTGTCTAAGGATTAGGTAAATTCCTATGTATTTTTGGCAACGTTGCAGCGGCGCGGCGTGTGTAGTGGGGTTCGCGGCGGCCATGAGGGGAGGGGAAGGGATGTCCCACTGACCCACTTCTGTATCGCGCATCATGTGGCCACAGAGCGGCTAAGGAATATAGGAGAACCCTTTTAAGACCTGCCCTACACCTCCCTGAATTAGCGGACGGGCCACCGTGGGAAACGAAAAAGGAATTATTTGTTTTTTGCGGGCCTTCCTTTACCGCTTACAGTAGTTGTCATCGGATGAATATCGCCTACGTATTTTAGTTATAAGTAAATAGAATAAACCTAATAAACTTGACCTAAATTGATGTTTTAAATTGAGATGTGTGACGTTGCGTACATTTTTATTTAGATCATTACAAAAGTAAAACAGATATTTACTAAAATATTTTGACGATTAGAAATCAAACGTAAAAAATAATTATTGAATAAAGGGGGTTTAATGGAAATGGCTTTACGTTAATGGTCAACAACAAATAATCATTATCCTTTACAATAATATAACCTACTTTACTTTTCGGTTTAGATAAAAATAAAATCGGTCCAGTTATTAAACTTGACCCAAATACTTATAGCATAATAATTTTAAAATGGGATAAGTGAATTTACCTTAACATTTTTCTGACAGTATAAAACGAACATGTAAATAACATATTAGTTTTGATTTAGGCAAGTGACCTAAAAAGTAAATTTATAAAAATTGCAATTCTGTTATCAAATTGCGACCCATAAACACACATTTACTTTGCCGACACATAATCGAGCAAAATATTGATCTTATCTCACAATGAAGTATTTATGTTGAAAACAATTTCATAGATTATTAATTCCGAACAATTTAATAACTATAAACATCTGTTTAATTTAGGTTACACCGGCAATTAATCCAGATGCCCGTATCTTACAAGTTTGCCACCACAAGCATGAAAAAATATTACTTAACTAAATCTTAAGCACAAAATAACGATATAATTGAAACAGCCAGTACGTTCACTAGTTTTCCCGCCAACTGAAAGTCTCGGTGACCTTCAAAAGGTGCCATTACAATTCTCTCCCGAAAACAGTTTAATGGCGCAGCCCCGATGGAGGTCGAGTTGTGCTATGGTGATAACATCGTATATTTTGTTTATTTTTGACTTTTCTGTATTTTAAATTGAGAAAAAAACTAGTCGAGTGCGTGTAGGACACGCATTATGTAGGGTTCCGTAGCCATTATAGGTGTGGTTAATTTTTTCTGAAATCTTGTTGCGAATCTGCTTTTGATTTAATTGAAAGTTTGTGCCCGAAAATATCACAAAAGATGGTCTCTCTGTCAGAAAGCTCATTGAAACATTAAAGGGTCTAACCGATTAAGAGAATCGAAATTGCCCCCTCGGTAATAAAAAACACTCGGTTGTTCTACATCAAAAAGTACCCAAACAAAAAAAATTTTAGCCACTTTTATCGTCACATAACCTAAAAAAAAATAAAACATCTTTTTTCGGTTTTTGACGATATCTTCGGTTCTCATCATCATAGAAACTTCTTTTTTTTTTTTATAATTATACAGGTGTTTTTCTACCTACAACAAGATATTTTTTACAAAAATTTTTGGCGCGAAATTTGAATTTTTATGGGTATTCGAAATTTTTAAAATTCAATAAAATAAAAACTAGGACAATAGCAGAGCCAAAAAAAAATGTTGTTTTTGAGACGATATATATATATATATATATATATATATATATATATATATATATATATATATATATATGCTATGTCGGATATTCTCACGGGTGGGATGTGTAATCGGAGGTTTTCGGGCATCCCGTGTATGTGCCGAGTCCCTCTCAGGACTGTAAGGAAGCTGACGTTTCGGTGAAATCTCATTCACCATTTTCAAAGCTCACTGTATGGCGTCTACGAGCGAACTCGCTTGTAGACGTCACCACCAACGAGATGATGGCCTACCTGTACCACCATACCGAGAAGAAAGTCAAAACTTACCCTCCCCGCCACAGTGATACGGCAGAGGCACATGTTTCGTCTCTACTAGACTCATCAGGGTACCGACATGCACCTGGCTGTGCAAAGGACTGATCGGAAGGAAGCATGCAAATACTGAACGCGGTTTCGTATTTGCATGCTTCCTTCCGATCTGTATATATATATATATATATATATATATATATATATATATATATATATATATATATATATATATATATATATATATATCCTCTTTTTAATGTGAAAAAATGCTAATAAATGCCTTTTTTGCGATTTTGACTATGCTTCACCACTTTTCAAAATCTGAAAAAATTCATTGACATAGTTTGGCGTCTGAAAAACAACATATTTTTTTTTCGGCTCTACTATTGTCCTAGTTCTTATTTTATTGAATTTAAAAATTTTCGAACACTCATAAAAATTTTAATTTCGCGTCAAAAATTTTTGTAAAAAATATCATGTTGTAGGCAATAAAAAAACCTGCAAAATGAAAAAAAAAAACAAAAGTTTCTACGATGATTATAGCCGAAGATATCGCCAAAAACGAAAAAAGACGTTTTATTTTTTTGAGGTTATGTGACGAAAAAGTGGCTAAAATTTTTTTTGTTTGGATGTAAAATAATCGGGTGTTTTTTATTTTTTTTTTTACCGAGGAGGCAGTTTCGACGAAAACAAATAAAGAGAGACTTTAATTAAACAAATCTTCTGTTTAAATATAAAACGATATAAGGAATGAAGTATACATTAAATTGATAAATCAAATACAAAATGATAAGAAACAGTAAGCTAACAAATAATGTAATATATATTTATTGCGTAATCAAACCTCATTACGTACGGGAACAAACCCGTTGACACCTTGCGCTTCCATGCCAAGGAGCGCCATACCATCTGCAACCCTTTTAACATAACAGTGTTGAGCCCGGCGCATTCACCAATATTAACTCATAAAAATAGGGCGACAATTGTAAGCAACTTTAGAGGCTTATATTTCGTGAATAAGAGGACTAAATATAATAAAGTATTCAACTACATTTCTAAACACCTATTCAACAGTGCTCTACTTGATCAGATAAACGAAAACATGCATTAAATTTTAACCATTTTTTTAAGATCTCATAACTTGACTTAACTTACCTGTGAAAATTCTCGTTGCATATATTTAGTAATAGCTATTATACCAAATTTTTCAGGTTTTTAAAATTTACCGTTAGAAAGAAAGAAGATGCTTTGCTATTTAACACGTCACTTTAGAGACGAATGAAGCGACTAAATAAAAAATGCGATATAGAACATTTATTTGTATATAAAGACTTATCAAAACTCTTTTTTCATCCATATTTTTCATACAACTCAGATCTGTTTTTGGGTTACTGGAATACACCTGCCTGTAAAATTTCATTGCAAAAGATTAAAAACTGATGAAGTTATGGGGTTGTGACATACAGACGGCCAACGGATAACACGAAATTATAAGGATTCCCTACGGAATCCTAAAAATATTACTTAATTAAATTTTACTACAATACAACATTAGAATTAAAATTAATAACCAGTACGTTTACTCGGTTACCCGCTTGTTGAAATTCTCAGTGACCAGTGAGTGGTCTTACTACAAATCTCTTCCAAAAACAAGTTCAATGGCGTAGCCCGGGTAGTAAGTTCCAGTTTTGTATGGTAATAACATTGTGAATCTGACATTTTGATCGTTTTGTATATCAAATTAAGAAAAAACGCCGCACAATTTTTGCGTACTTCTTAACATTTCTTTTTTTTTATGAAACTACGGTTATTATATTACTTAGTTTGATATTATACCACGCCAAAAATAAAGATTTTTTCAAAATAAGACCAATTTTGGGGTGTAAATTGTGAGAAGGAAAACAAAATTTCTTGTAGTTTTTGAGATATTCCTTGTTAAAAAGTATCTACTTTAGAGGTTAGGTCGTCGATGCTTTATTTCCACTTTTTTACAAATTTTTTTGCTAAAATTATAAAAATCGCCCAATTCTCATTTTTAAAACTATACAATTTCTAGTGAATAAAGTTCAGGACAAGAAATTCGAAATGTTAAAACAACCGTCAACGAGCAACATCTTTTTTTATCTTTACCATGACTTTTTAGCCGCATTTTATGTAAATTTGAAGGCGATCATTTTTAATCGCATTCCCAATTAATCGAGTATAAAAATTACCAATTTCAAATTTAAATAAAATGGCATCAAAAAACAAAAAAAAAAAAGTTGCATGCAGTGGCGTAACTAAGAGTATGTGCGCCCTTCACCCCCCCCCCCCAAGATTTTTGAATGGGTCCTATTATACTGCACCCGTCTTGATCCTTCGTATTTATTTATTTTCATCAGGGACTTGCGGGCGCCCCTGGATTGGTTGCGCCCCTCGCACCACGGAGCCTACAGGGTTGTTATTTACGGCACTGGTTACATGATGCTTTTTTAATATCTGGAATTTCTAACCTTGAATTTAAAAACAATAATTTTATCAAAATCAACCTAATTCAAAACTTTTTAATGTCACCAAAGTGGAAGAAAGGTGATATTAGAAAATAATGAATAACAACAGTAAAGAAAGGAAAATGGCAAAGGAAGCATTGATACCTTGACCTTTGAGGTAGGTACATTTTAAGAAAAATTCTCTCAGGGTAATGTCAGCTAAGAAAACACTTATACAGAGTGTCTCTAAAAGGTATGTACAAAACTTTTTTATAAATATTTTGACCTACTAGGTATAACATTTTTAGATAAAAATCATTAAGAAATAAGCATTTTTATTTGGAAATTTAATGTACCGAGGCATAAAAAAGTTATGTAGTTTTAGATGTGGGCGAAGTACTGCATGCGGCGCCCTCTGAAATTTACATCCAAACTGTATTAGATTTCAATTTATCATCCTGAAAAAATCACCTTTTATTGAAAATCAAGCTATTATTAAGATAAATTTTTACGAAGAAGTTTTTAAAATATTAATAACTTTGACATCCTGCATCCTGGGAACTATCAACTTTTGAACTAAAGTATATTTTAGCCATAAGACTTTGCGCTATCGTTTTGTATAGACCTTTTAGAGACACTCTGAATATGTTGTTTTTAAAACAAATAAGAATGTTCACATAAGTAAGTTAATATTAGCTAACAAGGCCTAACAAGGAACGCATGTCTATGGTATATTATAATTCTTGTTGATATCCATTTTTAATAGCGCCAGCTAATATCCTAGAAATCTTATTACTCCATGGAAATTAGATCAAAAAAAGCTGTTTTGTTAACAAAAATGTAACATTGATTTTTCTGCTGGAAAGTGTTCATTTCGGCATCCTATAAAACATATCTCGATGGTAACTCTGAAAGACCTGTGCAAAAAAAAATGGCGGATCAACAATGGTCACGATTTTCAGTTTTTTCAGTTTATCTTGAAAAGTAAAAGTTGTGTCGAAAAATGTTTCAAACAACAGTTGTAGAGAATTAAAAAACATATCAATTCATATAATATAAGTTATAGGTGGCGCCACTATTTATCGAGATATATTTTTTTTTCGCCAAAATCTACGATTTTTTTAAGACATTTACTAACAAATTACCGGTTTAAAATTTAACATAAATATAGGCATTATCATTCTTAAAAAGTGTGTCAAACCCGGAATCTGTGAGTTTTTTATTTTCCGAAAAATTCTATGTCAAAGTTGAAAATTCAACCTCAATTTTCCGCTTTCCTAATTAAGATACAATGCTCGGTTTTAATGGAAATTGTTTGTATTGTTTTATATTTTGAAGATGTATTAAAAATTTTTTTTTTAATCTTGGGCCGAGAAATTTTGTAATAACCAACTTTTGCACCAAAAAAATTGCGATAACTTTTTACCGGATGGAGATAAAATTTATTTAATGCGTGCATTGGCTTTAGATGTATCATTTCCGATCTCAAGAAAAAAAAAATTTTCGTTTTTTTTTTTTTTAAATTCATAATGAATATTAAGGGCTCAAATTTGCAGAAGAAGCTTTTTAGTACTTGTACTTTACCTGTGAATTTTTTGGATCCAAGAAATACACTTCCATACGACCTGTGAACCTTCGAAAATTGGGATGAGTCTAATCGAAAATAGCTGCAGCAGGCCGCTGTCGGCGGGTTGTCATAGTTCAGGCGCATTATTCATTGGCGTTTCAAGGAAACTTATGCCTCACAAGTAATATTTATAATATTGATGTTGTTTTATTAATTTATACGATAATAACAATTTGTTTAGTCATATTAATTATTAATTTATTAACAAAATTTTTACAAAAAATTATAGGGAAAATAATACAAATATTCAATTATATATTACATATTATACTGTTTTTTTTCCTTTTTATTATTATTATATTTTTATATGATTTGCTTATAGAAATTTTCGTAAAAATTTTGTTTATAACTATTAGGTAATAATAATATAAAGGAAAAAAAAACAGTATAATATGTAATATATAATTGAATATCTGTATGATTTTCTCTATAATTTTTTGTAAAAATTTTGTTAATAAACAAATTAATAATCAATATGTCTAAACAAATTGTTAATATCATATAAATTGATAAAACATCAATATTATAAATATTACTTGTGATGAATACGTTTCCTTGAAGCGCCAATGAATAATGCGCCTGAATTATGGCAACCCGCCGACAGCGGCCCGCAGCAGCTATTTTCGATTAGATTCAGCCCAATTTTCGAAGGTTCACAGATCGTATGGAAGTGTATTCCTAAGATCCAAAAAATTCACAGGTAAAGTACAAGTATTAAAAAG
Organism: Diaprepes abbreviatus; assembly: GCA_034092305.1. NCBI lineage: Eukaryota > Metazoa > Arthropoda > Insecta > Coleoptera > Curculionidae > Diaprepes > Diaprepes abbreviatus. The sequence continues at coordinate 2,129,207 of JASJET010000018.1, read as the reverse complement.
CATCTTCTACAAATTTGAGCCCTTAATATTCATTTGCCACGCCATTATGAGTTTTTGAAAAAAAAAAGTTTTTTTCAAACAAAATTATTTTTTTTTTATTTGAGATCGGAAATGATACATCTAAATCCAATGCGCGCATTAAATAAATTTTATCTCCATCCAGTGAAAACTAATCGCAATTTTTTTGGTGCAAAAGTTGGTTTTTGCAAAATTTCTCGGCGAACGATTTAAATAAATTTTTTTTTTAATAGATCTTCAAAACATAAAATAATACAAACAATTTCCATTAAAATTGAGCATTGTGTCTTAATTAGGAAAGTGGAAAATTAAGGTTGAATTTTCAACTTTGACATCGAATTTCTCGGAAAATAAAAAAACTCACAGATTCCGGGTTTGACATACTTTTTTAGAATGATAATACCTATACTTATGTTAAATTTTAAATCGGTAATTTGTTAGTAAATGTCTAAAAAAAAAACCGTAAATTTTGTCGAAAAAAAAATATATATCTCGATAACTAGTGGCGCCACCTATAACTTATATTATATGAATCGATAGGTTTTTTAATTCTTTACAACTTTTGTTTGAAACATTTTTCGAAACAACTTTTATATTTCGAGATAAACTCAAAAAACCGAAAATCGTGACCATTTTTGGCCCGCCATTTTTTTTTTGCACAGGTCTTTCAGAGTTATCATCGAGATATGTTTTATAGGATACCGAAATAAACACATTCCAGCAAAAAAACCAATGTCACATTTTTGTTACTGACGAAAGTCTATTTTCCATGGAGTATAGTGAAATTAAGAATGCCTGTTTGTAGAGATAACCTACAAGTTTTAGTTTTGTATTCTAACAAGATGCAATAAATAATTCTTTTTTAAATCGATCAAGTGTTAAAAATATGCCGGAAAAAATGATAGTGACCATAAGAAACAAAGCTGCATTACTTTCTTTGATTTTTAAGTTCTAAAAAAAGGTTAATATTACGACCAGGAATTTCTACTACCTAAAATCTACCAAACTCTACATATTTTTATTAAAATTTCTAGACAAAAATGCAAAATAACAAATAACCAACACGAAACGTTTAATGAGATTGCAATTTTACAATGAGAATTTTTTGCACGTCGGGCTATTTACGTAATCAATCAAGCTTTTAACGATGAAGAATTAGTTTTATTTTTTGGAAAATCGGTCTTTAGGGAGATAAATGATTCTTTTGCATAATACAATACTGTAATTCTTAAATGTGTTTAATGATTTGTTGATATATGTAAAATAAAATGGTGTTAATGTAATTTTTGTTGGTTCGTTTTTGTCGCATTTGCTCTTGCCGATTACAAATATTTGTCATCATAAATGTCCTTTAAAGTTTACCAAAATGTCGTGAATTGTTACCAAGATTTTGAGGATAATATTTCTTGAAAATTAGCTAGGGATTACAAGCTTTTTAATCAAAGTATAAAAGCACTTCGTTGCTCTTACTTTTATCCGATAGTATAGGTGGGAATATTATAACGTGTTCTTAAAAATGTCTCCCTAAAACTCTATTACCATTAAAGAAAACCCTTTTAATCATTCTACGTATAGTATTTAATTTTAATTTAAAAAAAAAATATGCTTTCTATTAACTCTTCGCCTAAGGGATGTTTTACCAAACTATAATATTTTGACCTAAGAAATCTTCTGTTGTTCTGTATACTGTTACTTAGGGCACATCCTGTACACTTTTAATATCATTATTTTAATTTAAGACGCCGATTTTGCATTTAATATTCTTAAACTGTTTAAATTAAAAAAAAAACTGAAATTTTAGTACTATATTTGATTTAATGCTGACCAGAGCAAAATCCAAAACGCTAAATGAATGAATTAATTTTTCCCAGGTTTACTGGCGTTTCTTATACAATTTTGCTTCGAAATCAACTACTAGAGTACCGGAAAGAACTTGCAAGGTTTTCCATCGAAGTTTCTGAAAGACTGTGAGAGTAGAAAGTTAAAATTCAATGTTGCCAAAGAGGAAAAATACGAAATTTTCAACTCGCTACAGATTTTTTCATCTAACAGATGTGACAAAAGGCTATCTCATTATTCTTAATATTGTTTCGTCACTTTTTTCGAATTCATATTTTTCATTTGTTGCATTCTTATAAGGATTTTTTTTGAAAGGGAATTAGCACACCGGCGTCAGATATTCCCATTTCTGACTGCAATATTTATTATATAAAATAAATCTTTGTAAACATATAATTTAGGAATATTCTGTAGACTGAAAAAAACTGAAGGTAATATACTTATCTACCAATAAAATATATCGGTTTTTTTTTAAGTTTTGATAAGGTAAACACTGTTGTTTGGCATATGACCCCATTACGTAATTCCGTACATAACTACAGTGATAAACATAATAAGAAAATTGCAGTAAATTGAGTGAGTCGGTGTGTAAATGAATTAATTATTATTAATAATTATTGCGATTAATAACGACGTCGTCACAATTTTATAAATCTCAACCGCTACCTACCTCAATTTAATACAACTTGACAGTTGTTATAGAACTTGGTATGAAGTAGTACGGCGATTTATATCGTTATTTAAGAGGCAATCGAGAGTATGCAAAAAGAACCTTTAAATCATTTGAAAATATGACGAATTCCAATCATTATATCTACACCTTTTATTAGAACGTTGCTCGTCTCAGGTAGTTTCCTGTACATTTATCAGTCTGAAAAATTTTATTTAATTGCTTTTTTTCAAAATGAACTACGTTTTCCTATATACAAAGATTAGTTCTACAGAGAAAGTGAACTGCACCCTTTCCCTCATCTTTGCATCTAAGCGTAAAGTGTTTCTTCTTCGATGTTTACAGGTTTACAATATACAATATGTTCTCCATAAAAAGTAATTCAATTTGCTCTGCCAATCCATCGATTTCGAAAATTCTCATTTTAATGATTTCTAATATTTAACATGAAGGGTGGGGGTTCACTGTCGCACACAATTTATTTCTTATGAACAGCTTCTTCTAGAAAAAAGACAGTAGAAGGTAGACTTGGATGAGGTCAGAAGGTACGACTAGAAACGAAATAGATACTATAGAAAATCTATAGTAAATGATGTCTCAGTTCTCAATCAAATATCTATAGGAAGTGAGGGATTCAGTAAACACAAACGGTCAAGAATGGCACCAAAAAAGGCAACAAACAAATGGCAAAGCCCATACAACATTACAGAGTTCGAAAAAGCAATAACAGACAATTAAAAAAGATAAACTCAACAGAAGCAAATGAACTAAACAAAGAAATCACGAAAACGATAACAAAAGCAGTTAAAGAACATTGTTCGAAACAAAAACAGGAGAGTTAAATTAGCCCGCACACTAAAACACTAACGCAACAACGAAAATAAATCAGAAGTAAAAACCTGGACATTGAAGAGTTAAGACATATAAACCAAGAAATCGCAAAAAATATTAGAAAATATATAAGAAATTATAACACGAAAAGGGTTCTACCAACAGTCGAACAAAATGGAAGTTTAAGGGTGTTCAGACAAAAATTCAAGAACAGCAATAATGAAATCTTGAAAATCAGGATTAAGAGAGGTGAAATAACATCGAACAAACAAGAATTAATAAGAGCGGTAGAAAGACTTTTACAGAGACCATTACAAAAGCCAACAGACAACACCAAAGAATCCCAAACAAACCACCAAAGAACGTGGAGTTCTCAATCAAGGATCCGAGCAAATTCGAGGAATTACAAAAGACAAAACAGAAAATGCATTAAAAAAGATAATTAACAACAAAGCGCTAGGAAATAATGAGATCGTGATAGATACCATTAAACTAGTGGCGAAGTTCTTGGGAAAATAGCTAACATTTTCAATCTATGTCTTTTCCACAACATAATTCCAGAAATTTGGAATAATGTACTAACTCTAATTCTCTATAAAAAAAGAAACCCATCAGATATTAAAAATTATAGACCTATAAGCTTGTTATCACATTTATAAAAGTTGTTTACCAAATTAATTACTAACAGACTCGAGAAAAAACTGGAACACTATCAATATGTTGAGCAGACCGGTTTCTGTTCTGGCTCCAGAACAAACGGTCATCTCCTATCACAGATACACTCTTTTGATATACATCTACCTAAACTTAACAGCATGTGTACAGCTACACGAAGAAACTTACAAGTTTCCTTTAGAAAAATCTAGTCCTTGGCGGCTTAATACGACTAGAGCACGAAGACGCTCAACAGGTTCAAGAATATCAATATTTGAGACAAAACGTGAAAATAGGAAGAGACAATCAAACACATGAAATAAGAAGAAGAATTGGGCTTGGCTGGGCTGCATATCGTAGACTAAGAGAAATGTTTAGCAGCGAAATTCCCATCAACCTCAAATGACAAATTTATAACCAATGCGTACTTATGGATTGGAAACATTAACTCTCACCAAAACAAATGCAAATGCTTTAAAAATCCTGCAATGTAAGATGGAGAGATTTATGTTAGGTGTCAGACTTTCCGATCATACGAGAAATTTAGAAATATATAGAAGAGGCATACAGAACATTATACAGGGTGTCTGCGAAATTTGGGAGATCTCTTGGATATGAAAAAAAAAACACATGAAAGGAATACAAGTTCATATAAACTTTATTCGTATAGGCCTCCTCTTCGGAAATATAGCCTCCCAAAGAGCTGAAATGGAATCAAGTTTTTTACACATAAATATTGAACCACCAGGTATATTTCAATTTTTTTTAATATGATGTATACCAGGTAAGTGTTGTGAATTACTTACAGCTGCAGGGACGGTCTAGTTTTCAGACTCGTGACGCCAATTTTTTACGCCCTGTATGATAAGAAGTATTGACTGTTGACTATTGACTAAAAATTAAGTATTCTTCATTCATGTGGCTAAGTCTGTTAGTCCCCTAACTTCTGTCGGGTTGAATATGAAAAAGAGGAATTTTCACCTGTCACCATAGTTTCAAAAAAAGTTAAACCAACTGCTTAGTTAAAAACTTCGTAAGAGGGTTCAACACGGGCTCCGTGAAGTCTGACACTTGCGGGCATGATGAACTGAGGACTGCTGTATCCGCCACATTAACTCAGCATTATTCCTTATTTCATCATAAAAAAACGTGAATCTCCGTAAAAGTTCCTCCCTACTACCAAGGTTTTGAGGGGTCCCCAGAGGTAAAAATCCAACGGCGTTAGGTCGGGAGATCGAGGAGGCCAGGCAGCAGGTCCTCCTCTATTTATCCAACGGTTTGGATAGACTTATTCAGGTGCTCCCGCACAGCAACGCTGAAATGAGGTGGTGCACCATCGTGCATGTAGTACATGTTTCGGCGGCTTTCAAAAAATTACCAATGAATCTTGCAGAACTTTGAACTTTTAGGTTAGAATATTTATGGGCATTTTGCCTGGTCATCCCTAATTCTTACTAATGGTTAAATTTTGAAGTATGAACCACCATTTTTATTTCGTAGGGGAAGTGTTAGTTTAGTGGCTGTCAATAATTTTTAGAAGTATGACAACCAAAAAGAAACAATTTTTGTAGTAAATTTAAAAATAACTACGATATCAAACTAAGATGTTTCCTTAAATAACTTCTAAACATCCACACACATAAAATTTGTAATTATGGATCTGGAAGGTCATCGAAATTTTTTCTTGATGACATATTTTCACCCATTTATGTACGAAAGATACAGACTTTTTCATATATTTTGCAGTCATTTCTGGGTTTTTTTCGTTTCTACACAGAAAAATTGATTCGGATATTTTATGATATTTCACATTCATTATGAATATGTCTGAAAGACTTTCCCAAAGTCAAGAAACTGACTATCAATAAAGGGTGAGTCAACGATTGGATGAAGTAGGTTTGTGCCTTTTCGGTGAAATTTACAAAGAAACTATATTTATTGTTTGATACAGTTTATTTTTACGCAGATTTTAAAAATATTTAGGACTCTACAGGGTGAGCCAAAAAACTAGGACAGCATAAAGTTGTATTTTTTTTTAAATAGAACACCCTATATACGAATCGTATTTTCGATTTAGCTTATAATTTTAAATCTTTTTTATTAAGGGTTTACTATAACAAAACTTTATAGTTTCTGAGATTAATTAAGTTTAAAGAAAAAAAGTCACATTTTCAAGCATCAATTCAATCCTAAATAACGTTTTCAATTTTGTGACAAATATATTCAAATTTGGAATTTAGCAAGGCCAAGGACAAGTTAACATAATTTTTACCTAATATTTGCAATAAAAGCTACAGGGTGTTGAACACATCGGCTCAAATTTGAACAAGTTTAAATGAATAAATATCTTTTTTTTTAAATGGTCTTCTTCTTGCGGTGCCTATTCGTTCCGAATGTTGGCGACTAGCATGGCTATTCTTACTTTGTTGGCAAATGCGCGGAACAGTCCAGTCGTGCTCATGTTGAACCATTTTCTTAAGTTTTGGAGCCAAGAGATTCGTCTTCGTCCTGGCCCCCTCTTGCCGTACACCTTCCCTTGCAGAATTAATTGGAGGAGGTTATATCGCTGTTCATTTCTCATAATATGTCATAAGTATTCCAATTTGCGTTTTTTAATTGTTTTGATCACTTCGCACTCCTTTCCCATTCTGCGCAGGACTTCATTATTTGTGACTCGGTCGACCCAGGAGATTCTTAAATGGTACACCCTGTATATTTTCATGTTATTTAATAGAGTAATAAAAACCCTAAAAGTTTTGTCCAATATATCCTATACCTATTTATAATAGTTTTTGAGATATTTCAGTTTTTCTTATTTTCCATATTTTTTTACAGAAATAGTCTTCATTATCATAGTAGCCATGGCAAAAACAATGTAAAAGAACATTTTTCTGTGTGTCAAATTTATAACCGCAATCGCTTCTTTTGGTTTTTATGTAGTGTAGTTTGGTTTTTTTTTGCATTCATCTTATATTGTAAAATGAATTTTCCAAAGAATGAGTTAATAGATATGATTTATACAATAGGAGAGGCTCAAAAAAATTGCCTTCTTGCTCAAAGAATTTACAAAATGAAGTATCCTGATCGACGCTAGCCTAATACCCATACTTTTCAAAACTTAATGCAAAGATTTGATTCTTCTGGTACTGTTGATTATCCAAAACGTAAAGTGGTCAACAAACCAGTAACTAATGAAGAAAAAGAACTACAAGTATTGTTAAATGTTCAGGAAAATCCTTATATTGGTAGCCGTCAGTTAGCAGCATTATGTGAAACATCACAATCCACCGCTAATCGTACTACCAAGAAATATAGGTATCATCCATATCACATGGAATTACACCAAGAATTGCATGGACAGTATTTTGAAAGTCGTGTAAACTTTTGTCGTACAATAAATGCGGAGATTCAATTAAATCCAAATTTATTATGCAAGGTAATGTTTAGTGATGAAGCTACTTTTAGAAGTAACGGTGCCGTAAATAGACGCAACATGCATTATTATGCCACAGAAAACCCATTTTGGATTAGAGAGGTGCAACATCAAAACCACTGGTCATTAAATGTTTGGTGTGCTATTCGTCATAATCGAATTATTGGACCCCACTTTTTTAATGAACCACTAAATGGCCATAGTTACCTGAACTTTCTACAAGAAGAACTACCCCAACTGCTTCAAGGTCTCAATAGGTCTCATGAGCTCGACAGTATGTGGTTCCAGCACGATGATGCGCCTCCGCATTACCATCGTGAAGTTCGTGCGTTTTTGGACCAACGATATCCGCAAAAATGGATTGGACGTGGGGGTTTCATTGAGTGGCCACCAAGGTCTTGCGACATCATCCCATTAGATTTCTTCCTATGGGGTTATATTAAAAATAAGGTGTATGTTAATCCACCAACAACAGTGGAAGATATGCGAAACAGGATTAGGGATACCTGTAGAACAATAACGCCACTAATTTTGTCCAGGGTCCGAGAAAATCTACAAAAAAGACTAAATTTGTGCATTGCACAAGAGGGTCGTTTATTCGAACACTTATTAAAAAGAAATAATTAATCTCAGTATTTAATAGGTAATTTTTTTGTTTCAATTTAGTATAAAAGTAAATATGTATTTGCCTTGTCGTTATTGTTGTGTTAATTTTTTCACATTATGTTTAATTAAACTATTGCCGTTGTAATATAACGAATAATGTAATTCATCATATTTAACCACATTCTGTTTGTTTCTGTAGTTTCTTTTTATTATTTTACATGGCTACTATGATAATGAAGACTATTTCTGTAAAAAAGTATGGAAAATAAGAAAAACTGAAATATCTCAAAAACTATTATATATAGGTATAGGATATATTGAACAAAACTTTTAGGGTTTTTATTACTCTATTAAATAACATAAAAATATACAGGGTGTACCATTTAAAAAAAGAAGATATTTATTCATTTAAAATTGTTCAAATTTGAGCCGATGTGTTCAACACCCTGTAGCTTTTATTGCAAATATTAGGTAAAAATTATGTTAACTTGTCCTTGGCCTTGCTAAATTCCAAATTTGAATATATTTGTCACAACATTGAAAACGTAATTTAGGATTGAATTGATGCTTGAAAATGTGACTTTTTTTCTTTAAACTTAATTATCTCAGAAACTATAAAGTTTTGTTATAGTAAACCCTTAATAAAAAAGATTTAAAATTATAAGCTAAATCGAAAATAAGATTCGTATATAGGGTGTTCTATTTAAAAAAATACAACTTTATGCTGTCCTAGTTTTTTGGCTTACCCTGTAGAGTCCTAAATATTTTTAAAATCTGCGTAAAAATAAACTGTATCAAACAACAAATATAGTTTCTTTGTTAATTTCACCGAAAAGGCACAAACCTACTTCATCCAATCGTTGACTCACCCTGTACAGAGTAAGGAGTAATTTAGAGCATCGAGTGTTGGAAGTACCAAGTAAACAGTTCCAAACAAGCATGGTATTTAAATACGCAGCAACACATTTTTATAGAACTAATTGTAAGTGGATATCATAATTTTAAAACTTAACGGTTTTTGTTTCACAACCTTTCAAAGTCAGGGGTCTGAACATTAGATCGAGAGTAGAAAAGTTTTTTTTGGTGGCAAAATAACGCAGCGTTAATGTAAATAAATACAGTTTTTCGACTCATTTTACTTACCAAGTTCGATTTAAGTAACTACCAAAACGAAAGAAATAAAAACCTCGATTTTTCACAAGTCTTTTGTGGAAATTAACATGGCATGAAAAACCCTTGTTTATGCTGAATTTAGGTCACGTTATCAACATTATCTTTTAATTATTATTTCTATTTTGCATTTGCGCCCTTGACATGGTAACTTGAAATGCTGTTTATGCGATACAAAAAACTATCGTGATATTATAGTTTCGTGTTTACATTTTTGTATAATTTGGATTTATTTTTACTTTACTGTTATAATTTATTTAAAAAAAAAGTTTTCCTCAAGACTGGACGAAGGTTTGAGTAGTTGGAATTTAGCGATCTATACATTTTTAATTAGAAAGAAAATAAAAACTAATAACAATTACCACTTAACAGAATTACTGCGAAGAAAACAAGTAGACGAAGCAATCATACGCACAATATACGAACTGAATTCCAAAAACACCATGGTAATTAAAACAAATAACACTCTAACAGAGGAAATCCCTCTATCCATAGGAATAAGACAGGGTGATAGCCTAAGTCCAACACTTTTCAATGTAATCATGGACGAAATCATTGATGAGGTAAAAAGCACAAATATTGGGTACCCAATGGGACACAACACCGTTCAGATTATATGCTTTGCAGACGATGTTGCCTTGACAGCAGATAGCGAGGACAAGTTACAAAGAATGCTTTTCCATCTCAATCGAACAGCCAAACAGTATAATATGAAGATATCTGTGGAGAAAACAAAAGCAATGGTAATAGCAAAAGAACCGGTAAGATGCAAACTAATGGTTGATGACAAACATATCGAACAGGTTGGGAAGTTTAAATACCTAGAAGCACATATAACAAGTAACAGGGCAGTAACGGAAGAAGTACGCACACAGGCCAACAAAGCGGCCATGATATCAGGCCAACTAAGAGACATAATCTGGAACAATAAACATATGACGGTTGAGAGCAAGGCAAGAATTTACAAGGTCTGTGTAAGACCGATACTGACCTACGGCGCAGAAACAAGAAATGAAACTACAAAGACAAAACAAATTATGAGAACCACAGAAATGAAAACGCTGAGAATGATCACGGGAACAAATTTAAGAGATAGAATAAGAAACGCAAAAATACGCGAGGACAGCGGAGTGGGGGATGTTGTGAAGTGGGTGCGAAACCGTCGTAGGCAGTGGAGAGATCACGTGGAACGAATGGACGATAATAGACTAGCAAAAACTGTGATGAGAGAGAAACCAAACACCAAACGGCCTCCTGGGCGGCCCGCCAAAAGATGGAGAGACAGCTGGATTTCGACCTCAAACGAGGATCGATGAGGCATTGTATAGAAAACAGAACTTGGTTCTACCTAGAAGAAGAAGAAGAAGAACAATTACCAACAGAACTTTGCATAACACAATATTTAATGTAAAAAAAACTAGCGATTCTATGCTTATCACATTTTCAATAGTAACAAATTAAAAAAAAAATCATATATAGCGCAGGAATATTAATGGAAAAAATTAAATGAAATGGAATTTTACTTTTTAGAAATTATTCTCCCAGGGATAGTTACCAGATCAAATAAAAGTTTTCCTGACAATGTCTCCGACTGTTCAATAAATTTCGTGACATTTTGTCTGAATGTTGTGTGTGGTATATGAAAACAGCGAGATTTTGTTTTACCTTTCGGCAGGTGGTTTTGGTAGATTAAAAAGTTTGAACTGTCCTGTGAAGACACAGAAGACGACAAGAAAAATACAAATGCAAAAATATTTTCACAATGTTTAAAATAACGAAGATACAGATTTTTCAAATATTCATCCCTTGAAACGTGTAGTTTTTAATAAGGGGTTGGGAAATTGTCTAGATACTCAGTAGACCACTCACAACATATTAAATCCCCACCACAAAGCTGTTTACATTGGCGCAAATAGGATAAATAATATTGAGTTTAACCTCTTACCTTGAAAAGGTGTTTTTTTGGGGCCTAAAAAGTTAAATATTTCTGTAATTACACATAGACAGCACGAAACATATACATGAGAATGTTTTTCACTTCAAAGTAACGAAGATATGAATTTTTCAAATATTAATCCCTCCAGAGGTGTGGTCTTCAATAAGGGGTTGGAGAGGTGTTAACAAACTGTATAGATATTTCGTAGATGGCTGACAGCATACGCATGCAAGAAAACTATTTCTGATCTTTCCAGAAGGAGAGAAATGATTTTATGAAGTATCCAACCCCCTAAAGGAGGTAGTTTTCAGTATTGAAAAAAAGTGGGGAATATTTCCAGGTACACTCGAAGTAAAAGGCTGATAATTATAAATTTTTTTGATTTTAAAGGCATTTTTTTTTGGAAAAAAGTCACTCACATTTCAAAACAACTAAATTTACGGAACTTTTGCACACTTTTTTAAGCGTAGAAAAAGATTATGACCTGATAGAGCAACTCTCAGATCAGATTCGATTTCAATGACTCCGAAAATATAAAAGTCCGTTGATCTAGCTTCAGGCATATGAATTTTTTTTTGCATAGCTGTGAAATAAGTCTTTGAAATGTTTTTTTTTTCAAAATCCGTCCGGTGGTTACCAAGATATTTGCGCAGAAAACAATAAAAATTATTTTTTCGTTATTGCTAATAATACTATTCTTATTACATATAACGTACATCATATAAATAACATAATAGTAACACGTATGACGTCACATCATAGCAAACAAGTAAGGCTAAACGATGGTTTGTTTGGTTTTTTGAGATTTCTATTTCTTTGCCGTTATAAAATGGTGCATAGTGCCATAATGCCCATCAACGCTCATAATAACTCTAGAAAAGGTGTTTGTTTCTGTTCCAATGGATTCAGAAAGGCAAAAACAGTGGTTAGAGAGCTCGTAGAGATCCCAGATGGATAAGATCTAATTATATGATTATTATGTGAAGACCACTTTAATGTGGGAATATTTGTTTTTATATTACAGCAACCAGAAGTATAACCTTAGACCCGGTAAGGAAGATGGTTCTTTATACCAAATTTTCATATTTTAGATAGCCAGTTGTGTTTAATCTACTATGTATCCCGTATATTATTGAAAATCCTTTAATACACGAAAGATAGAGTTGAGAATAAAAATTTTCTAGAATTTAAAGAAAATTATTATTACTTTGTTTACGCTGGATTTTACGTAAAACTGGACAAAGTCTGCACCGACTTTGGTCAAAGAAATTACAAAGTACCTCCACCAGACCGTTGTTACCACCTGAACTGTTCAAAATGTTTTAAAAAGGCACAAATTTCATGGAAGCAACATTCGAAAAAAGCCCTGGATTAGTAATGGAAACAAACTTAATCTCCTGACATTTGCCAAGGAGTATAGAAATAATAAATTTTCACTTTGGAAAAATATTATTTTTACATATAGCGATGACGAGAGGTATGAAGAATACCGGACGACTCCATTAAAGATAAAAATTTGCGAACTGTTAAACATGGTGGTGGTACGGTTATAATTTTGGAATTTATGAATGCTGAAGGGCCAGGAGATTTACACTTCATAGACAGAATAATGGATCAACATATGTATTTAAATATTCAAAAATAAAATGCCCAAAAGACTTTTTTGTATTTTATCCTAAACATAACGCACAAAACGTTAAAATATGGCTACTCTCTCAAAGTCATCGAAACTCCACCTCAAAATCCAGGCATAGAAAATCTAAGGAATCATTTTAAATTTGTAATAAATCACAAAATCACGAATAAAAAACACTTCAAGATTGTATTTCAGGAATAATGGTCAAAAATATCCATGGTCTAGTAAGTTTAATGCCAAAATTTTTAAATGCTGGTATAAAAATTAAAGGCCTTTGTACAAAATACTAAATGCAGTTGTGAATAGTTTTATTTTTTTTACATTCTTCATCATTTTTACGTCATAATTATGTTGAGTAGCCTCAATTATTATTTTATTACACGGATCTTCAAAAAATAGGATCATGATTGTTGTTGGGCAGCTAGGGAGTTATTTCCGAAGTAATTTGCTCAAAAATAGTTGTATTTATTATTTAATACTACCCTTACCCTTCAAAAGAAGCAGTTGAACGGTCATCTACGACTTTTTGTTGCAAAGTTACGGCTATTTTAAGTACAAGTTAGTAGGTTTTTAAAGATCAATATCGTTTTTTGCAAATTTTGATCCGCCATTTTAAATCCATCATTTTAAAAATAAAATTTTCTATTTTCTGACTTAATCCTGACATGATGGGACAGTTCTAACCAGATTCTATGGAGCAAATTACTTCGAAAATGCCTCCCAGCTGCCCAACAACAGAAGCTTGTAGAACTTTGTTATTTTAATTTTATTATTGCTGATTGAATAAACTGAATTTTTTTTGTAAATATATTAAAATTATTTTATTTATTAATAAATTATTTAAAAATAAAAAGGTGTACGTACTTTATCTGACTGTATGATCAATTAGTATCTTAATTCAGGCCCACGAATCGCATTAAATAATTATACTTTTACAATTAATGTTTGAGTTATAAATAGATATTTTAAATATTATGCTTTGAATTATGTTATTATTTTAAAATTTAGCACGATGATTTATGTTATATTGTTGTGGTACGTCATTATTATGATTTCCTATTGCAAAATCTTGTCCTTGAATTTACTTTCAGTCAGCAATAATATAGTTTATTTACTTTTAATAAATATCTCAAATGAGAGGTCAAAAATACAAAATATTTTTTATTCAAATTAAAACAATAGTCTTTTCTATATTTATTTAATTATAAAATTATTATTTATGCGTTTTTGATAACTATAACAACATTCATTATTTTGCGATCGTGAAGCACATGAATGATTTCATTATTTAATACCAATCAAAATACACAGATTTTAAGCTATAAAACCATCAAGAATGCTATGAAAAATTCATAATACTGCATAAAAGTGATTTAATTATAAAATTATCAAAGTGGCACGTTCCCAAGCTACTAGAAGTATCATAACTTTGTGTTCATTAAAAAAAATACATCAAGGAATCTGATCAAAATGTCAGAATTGTGCGTACGTAGTTCTGCCATACTCTCTCTCTTTAGCAGCCCAATTTGGTCCACTCTTGGGCATAGGCCTCCTCTAGTCTTTTCCATTCCAACCTATTTTTTGCAATCCGGTACCAGTTTCTACCTGCTTTCTTTCTCGTCTATCCATATTTTTGGGGGTCTTCCGAGACTTATTTTTGACGACCTAGATCTCCATTGAAATATATGTTTTGTCCACCTTGTATAGTCTTGTCTAGCGACGTGCCCCATACAGGTCCATTTCAAAGTAGCAATGCCCTTTATCAGATCCTCCATTTTCGTGCGTCTTTTAATTTCTTTGTTTCTTATTTGGCCACGTTAAAAATCTGTATTTTCTAAACAAAACGGTCAAGAAATTCCGGGTTTCTTCTAAAAAATTCATAATTTTTGGATCTACCTTACATTAGTTTTTAAAAAATATGGTTAAAACCGTTTTTGAGATATTCCAAAATGTATTGGCATTTTGTTATATGTAGTGGCCTCCAGCATGTTAATTATTCATATTTTAATTCTTAATATTTCGTTTCCCAGACGATTAAAAAATTCCTTTTTTTTTAAATTAAATAAAAGACACTTTTGTAAACTATATATTCAAATGCGATCACATTTCTAAGAAAATCTGTTTCACGAGTGAACTACCTTAACACGTGAAATAAGTATAAAATGATGAGAGTGCGACGTTGTCAATTTTGAAGAAAATATGAAATTTTTTCAAGCAAATTTTAATTTATTAGCTGTAAAAAACACAGTTTTCGACGCCCAATGTGTACCTACTTTCAAGCACTGAGCTGGATATGGGGCTGCTTGTTATGCTTGGTAGGGATATTATATTTAGTGCCATATTGTATTATTATACTCTTAAAAAATATTTTAAGCAGGAGCAATCTCCTGGGTTATTACTCTAAACATTTCTCAAAATACGTCCAAGAGTGTTTCCTACAAGAAAAATTGTTTTTCAGTGCCATCTTAAGTTTCAGATCTAAATTCGACAGAAAATTTGTGGGAAATCCTCGATAAGTAGATTGGAATGAATACATATTCCTATTTGTAAGAAAGTCTAAAAAGAAACTTGAAAAACTATTTATCCTATCCATGGCTTAGCAAAAACCGCTTAATAGAGGTGAGAAGAAATAATGGATATATTACTAAATATTGATGTTTTTTCCAGATACAAATAAATGTTAAAAATATACGTTATTCTACTTTTTTCTACCTCATTCTTTCGAAAAATTCCGAGAACTTTTGTAGAAGAAATAACCTCTTCAAAATGGACAACATGAGTAAAAATTGTTTAAAAAAGGTTCTTTTTTAGTTTAAGTTAACTCAGATAAGGATATATGTTTTTTCCCCCTAATTCACTGATATGATTTAACTTTAAAATTAAATTAAGTTCACATTGGCCAACTTGAAGATCTATCTTCCCTCGCAACTAGGGTCGTTTTAAAATTTAAACCTTTTCAGCAAAACCTTATATAAAACTCTAAAATTCACTAGTTTTTTTCTAGGATAGTTAAGCTAAAATATACCTTAACTCTTAGAAAAATGCATGCGGAAAAAGCAAGCCTCTAATAAATGTTAAACTGTTCGATTATTTTCTGTGAACATCTCGGGCGTGCAATTCTTAAGCAACAGATCAAAAGGTACGATGATTATATTACCGCCTTGCTTAGATTTATGGGTTCTCTTTAAAGGTGAGCTCAGTAATTACTAATTCAAAATATAGGGCGCTCCGTGTTTAAAATTACCTAACCGAAAAATCAATGGTCCAATCAATATCGGTACCCCTATGAAAAAATCGTGGATCTTCTCGCAACAACGGTATTTTATTGGATAAAATAGTATGTTATTACTGATTAAATATCAATAAAGCACTCTTTTAATAATAACTTTTTAGATATTTGTTATCGTTAACTGAAACGCAAGGGGAAAGTTTTTATATACGCCGTACTCTGGGATATTTGGAACTAATTTTTCCGAAAATCAAATACCTCCGCTTAGGATAACGCTTATATATATATTTTTAAAGGTTATGTAATATATTTGTTGTTTTTCTTTAGGTGTTGAGGAGATTCTTTCTTTTATTTTGAAACCATGTTCACCACAGACCGTAAAGTAAAGGATCTCCTGCTAACAGCTAAAGAAAATATCCCTCTAAAAAACCAGGGAGTGTACGAAATTCCATGCGGAGAATCTTCGAACATACCCCTGTAGAATTAGCATAACGTCAGAACTAGGGCCCGGTTGTTTGCACGCTGAATAACGTAATAATATTTATATTTATATTTGAAAAGTGTTGATAAACAGTAGATATTTAATTTCTTGGTACATACATACCGATTTTATGCTATCCTTTTCTAATTGCATTATTTAATCCAGTATCATATGATAATCGGTACGTCAATTCTGTATGAATATATGGTTGCCTAAATTAATATTATTGTTATTTTCAATATGTAAACAATATTTACCAATAAAAATAAGTTTTTAAATTCTCTTTTTCTTAATATTAATTGTAAACCTCGCATTTATAGTAATTTCTAACACTTAAAAACACCAAAAAAAGTCACGACAAGCAATTAAACTGAAAGACAAGATAAGTAAACATGTTTGTCTATCAAACATCAAAAAAGCGTTTCCACCACCGACCTTAAACAGCCTTCAAACAAATCTATTTTGTTTAAATCTAGGGTATGATCGAAGCGGAGAATGCAGCTCATCGTACGTAGGCCAAACCAACTGTAAAATAAACGCCAGAAGAGAATGAACATATAAATGCTGTCAAACAATTTCTTTTGTACTGTCCCAACACTTGTTAAACACAGGATATAAAATAAACTACTCAGGAACATGTTACACAGATGGCAAAATCTGTCCACAAGGATTATAAGGGAAGACATCGAAATTGCAAAGAGGCTCAACAACTTAAATAGCAGAGATGATAGCCCACGATTGCCTAATACTTGGAAAAACCTGCTTACGAAGTATCAACTAGTAGTAGGTAGTAAAAAAACGGTATCGCCCACAGACGCCGTTCAGTGAACTTTGAAAATGGCGAACGAGACTTCACCGAAACGTCAGTTGCCTTACAATCCTGAGAAGGACTCAGCACACACACGGGATACACGAGAACCTTCGATTATACATCACACCCATGATCTACCAACCCTTAATCAATACAATCAGTTTAACTGGAACAAATATCAGACATATAAATGTGTGTAAAGCCAGGGTCAAGCGGTTTAGTCGATAAGATCACTTACATGCACAACTCGATTACAATGGTTCTGTGATAGAAAAAGTAAATCAGTTTTAATGCTTAGGAAGTATCACAGAAAACTCAGACCGCGACACTGAAATTTTCTCCCGAATTCACTAACATGGTCTAACCTTAAAACCGTCCTAAATGAAAGCAAAAAGCTTAAACTGACTAGATAAACAATAAGTCAATTAAGTTATGAACACTAAAAATACAAGAATAAAAAAATTATTTTCTTTTATTACTGAACCGGTGAAAATAGAAAATTTCAAGGCTTTATCGCTAGGAACTTATCCTTATTATCCTTATATCGTTTATTTACTGACATATATAATTTAAATAATGACAATATCATAAGCAAAACTGGCCTACTAGAAGATCTATTTTTCGTGGCAACTAGGTCGGGTTTAAGTTTAAACCTTCTTAGTGAATCTGGTTGGTATATTTATGCCACAATAACCTGGATATAAAACCAAGATAAAGTATGGCACAATGTTATACCTGGTTTATTTTCCTGTATGAGATGGAAGCTGAATCTTAACAATGGGTTCAGTAAACGAACTAGGTGTTGCACCGATCTCCTCACAAAAGCAGAGGTACTGAAATGAACAAGATCTGACAGGTAACGTAAGTCTACAAAAAAAAGGGTGAGGATTGTTATTGCGCTACAGGACCTTGCAGAGCTTTACAATTTTTAACAGCAATCAAGTGCCGAAAAATTGCATATCACAGACTTTGCGCGGAGAAAAATACTACCTGATCAGCTTATTATGAAAGGAAAAATAGAGGGCCGACGCGGAGCTGGTCAAAATCAATTGTCATGGACTGGAATCCAAGAAGCCGGACAATTATTTAAAATGGCTGAAGACCTAGAAGCCATTTCCTTGGTGATCCCTAACGTTCGAGAGACAGAGAAAGGGACATGAAAACGAAGTAAAGACAGAGAGAAGTTTTTTGTTCATTTGTACTAGTATTTATTTTTAGAATTCCAGTTATTTAAGGCAGTGATAAAAAAAAGTTTTGACATGGATCTTGCATGTGCAGTTTATATATATATATATATATATATATATATATATATATATATATATATATATATATATATATATATAGCGAGGAAAACTTACAAAGAATGCTTTTCCATCTCAATCGAACAGCCAAACAGAAGATATATGAAGATATCTGTGGAGAGAACCAAAGCAATGGTAATAGCAAAAGAATCGGTAAGATGCAAACTAATGGTTGATGACAAACATATCGAACAGATTGGGAAGTTTAAATACCTGGGAGCACATATAACAAGTAACAGGGCAGTAACGGAAGAAGTACGCACACAAGCCAACAAAGCGGCCATGATATCAGGCCAACTAAGAGACGTAATCTGGAACAATAAACATATGACGGTTGGGAGCAAAGCAAGAATTTACAAGGTCTGTGTAAGACCGATATTGACCTACGGCGCAGAAACAAGAAATGAAACAACAAAGACAAAACAAATTATGAGAACCACAGAAATGAAAACGCTGAGAATAATCACGGGAACAAGTTTAAGAGATAGAATAAGAAACGCAAAAATACGCGGACAGCGGAGTGGGGGATGTTGTGAAGTGGGTTCGAAACCGTCGTGGGTAGTGGAGAGATCACGTGGAACGAATGGACGATGACAGACTAGCAAAAACCATGATGAGAGAGAAACCAAGTACCAAACGGCCGTCTGGACGGCCCCCAAAAGATGGAGAGACAGCTGGATTTCGACCTCAAACGAGGATCGATGAGGTATTGTGTAGATAACAGAACTTGGTTCTACCTAGAAGAAGAAGAAGGTATATATATATATATATATATATATATATATATATATATATATATATATATATATATATATATATATAGTTGTGTCGGTTAGTTCAGGTTAGTTCCTGTTCCTATTCTGCTTCCATTTTGACATAGTTTTCTTGACATATATCTTGAATAATGCGGGTGAGATGCAGTATACCTGTCTTAAACCTTCGGTGATTTTAAAGGATTTTGATAGCTTCCCACACTTTAGTTATAGGGATGTTATCGTAGGCCTTAGTCAAATCTATAAATAATATATGAGTATCTTGATTTGTAGCGACCGTCTTTTTCAGAATACAGATATTTAAAATGGCATATGTTTTGCAAAACAACAGACTTGCATTTTAAGCCTTGTACTGGTCAGACCTTACTGTCGACCATGACTCGAAAGAAAAATTAAAAAAAAAAAAACATTCTAATTTATATTTAGTGACATAAAATCTTGAAATTCCGTTACAGGCTGATATAAAGATCTATTTTCTACTTTTTAAACTTATCTTTTCTGACCTACTACCACAAATAAGTTATTTATTTTATTCTCGGAGAGTAGGTTATTATTTTTATCCGATGCGCCAATAAATTTGTAAAATCCCCTAACAATATTTGCGCGCATTTTCCGCACATTAATTTTCGTTAGAAAAATGTAGGACTGCGAGCCAACGGAGATGGGAATTGGAACACGAATTGGGTCACCCGGTTACCGAGCATATCGAGCACTTTACCGAGTTTAACTGCTTAACACATATTATTTTTGTAGGAGGTCTAATGGAGAAACGTAGTAAAGGTTTTAAAAATTCTTGTAAAAAAAGAATGAAAGCGAAAAATATGGACAACATGAATAAAAAGATAACCGCTTATTATAATCACCATTATTTTATACGACTTAAACACTATATATGTTTTTTTATATATGTACTTTATGCAGGGGCGGATCCAGCTTCTCTCTTTGGGGGGGGGGGGGGCGGTGATATCACAAAAGTAAAGTATGCAAGAAAAACAAGTTGTCAACGGGGGGGGGGGGTTAGTACAAGCAGTATATACATTCTTAATATAAAAGGCAGAATGGGCTCTATTTTCCTGAATTCAAAGCTCTTGAGAGGGGGGAGGGGGCGATCGCAAGTATACATATTCCTATACTCTATTCAAGAACTAGAGAGAGTAATAAAACTGTTGCCGAAACCTCCAACGTACCTGCACCAGTGCCGCTGGTAACTGAGAACTGCCGTAAATCTAATTATTTTCATTATATTTAAATATATTTTATAAATTTACTGCACCACAAAAATTCTAATAGTTTAGTTTAATTTCTGTCAGTGAGCAAAGTACACGTTACAGTTTGTTCTTAGTGATTTATCTTCCTTGCGCTTGTTTTTGTATATTATTTGAAATTAGTGAGATACCCAAAAGATATGGCTTTCACCTCTATATTTATTCCAAAATCGTTAAACCAGGGCATTTTTCCTCAACGAAAAACTTATTACGATGAGTGTTTATGATGCCTTAATGCCAACATGACAGGAGTTGGAAAATCTACTATGTACCGAATACTGAAGGAGAAAAAACGACTGGAATTGTTAATACTCCCAAGCCACATTCGATCACAGGCAGATGAAAAACCTCGTTGGAAGAAGAAATGAAAACTGCAATTAAAGGGGTTGTGTACATTTTATTATGAGAAGCAGATCTCAACCGTCTACAAAATTCGAACTAAAATTAACGAAGATCACGATTTACCTGAAATTAAAAGAATTGATCTCTGGAAATTGCTCAGAGAACTTAATTTTTACTGGGAAAAACCAGATAGAAAAATCTGTTCCTATAGATCGTTCGGAAACTGTCCGTTGGAGAAGTAAATATCTCTCTCAAGTAAAAAGTAGAGTTGCTAGAAATAACACAATTAACAAAAATAGTAATTTAACTAAAGTTTTGAAAAATTTTTTTGTATAAAGTTACTGCGGAAAATTGGGAAAAATCCATATAATAAAAGAATAAAACAAAATGTGAGAACTCGATCTCATGATCGGTGAGATAGAGGAACCAATTATAATTAATTTGAGAGAAGATAGTTTCACTGACTTTGATTAGGAATAAGATACGTAATGTTTACTAGTGTAAACACAATTTATTATTTAAATTTTTGTTTTTGTTGTATTTTATTTTTTAATGTTGTTTATATGTTTTTTTATATATTTTTATTTTAGTGTGTCCCACTCTTTAATTTTATATATATTTAATTCTAATTAGCTGTAAGTTTTTTTTATTATTTTATTGTTGTATTTGTGTCTTTTTCTTAAGCGTGTAGAATTAACATGTTTATCTTATTTTTTGGGGACTATCGTAGTTCCATATAATAAAGTAAATTAAATTAAGATATCAGTACAATAGAAATAAAAATAAGTAGGTCTAATATTAATTACAACATAAAAAAAAGTAATTACACTTAAATCCCTTTTTAGTGTTTAATTGTAATTCTGCAGATCGTTTAAGAAATAAATAAACCGAAACGTCAAATATCCTAAAAATGTTTTTAATTAATAATAAAATGACCGATAGCCCCAAAAATATTTTAATAATATATGGACGAATTTATTTTTTTATATATGTTTACTTTTTTGTATTTTTGACAATGGATATTTTGTAAGTATTTAAATTATAACTTCGAATTTTATGTGAGAATAAGGTTACGTTTTAGTCCTTTATTATAGACCGGTAATTTTGATTATAAAATTTCTACCGCATTCCTGTGAAAAATATATGTGTCTAACAGATTTTGCTAAAGACACCGGACTAAAGAACACAAGTAGTTTGCGAAGAGAAAAAGGGTAAAAAATGATTTATTACTCTCTCTAGTTCTTAAATGAACTGTAGTATAAGAGGAAAAATCGGGTTCATTTTCCTAAAGTTCTTGGGGGGGGGGGGGGGCGATCGCCCCCACCGCCCCCCCCCCTTGGATCCGCGCCTGACTTTATGGAATACTTTTGAATGGATCTATTGATTTTAATAAAATTATTTGAGTTATGTTTAGGAAAGTGCTGCAGTGGTCCCAACAGTTTAGACTGAAGTCGGTTCAGAAATATTCAGGACGGCACTTTGTTATAATAAAAAAAATATTTTGTTTGGTAGGGAATTTAATGGAAGCCAAATTTGTTAAATAAATAAATTTTGTTAAAAATAAATAAAGAATTTTTGATATCTGAGAAGCTAATTTATTTTAATTACTCAAGTGGTTCTGGAAAGGTCTCTTCCTCTTAGGGCTTGTCCAGCTAACTCCAAAAGGGGGCGGAGAGTGGTCGGAGCAGGCGCGGATCCAAGGGGGGGGCGTTCGCCCCCTCCCCTCCTAGAGCTTTGAGTTCAGAAAAATAGACCCGATTTTGCCCCTTATACTATAGTTTACTCAAGAACTAGAGAGAGCAATAAATCATTTTTTACTGTTTTTTTTTTCTAAATCGAGCAGCTGTCGGTGGAAGCATCACTTGAAAATTCCAGCTGAGATGTTGGCGAAAAGTCGTGAAGATATTTCTATTGACGAACGGATTGAAAACCGGAAAAGCATCAGTACACACACATACAAATATATATATATATATATATATATATATATATATATATATATATATATATATATATATATATATATATATTTATTTGGAAAATAATCCTCTGAATATTCGAGAAAAATGTGGCTGAAACTAGACTGCACTCCAAGTTAACATCTGAACCGAGTTATATACCGCGTGTCAACGAATCTATTAGACAAGTCATAATTTCTAGAGTGTTATGTGTATCAAAATGAGAATTGGTACAGGTAAATGGTATGTGAAGGGGAGAGTTTTCGCATATTTCCCACTTTCCGGCCACTTCAGGTTTCACCGGAAATGGCCCCGGTTTTGAATTTTTAAATGGAACACCCTGTATATTTTAACATTTTTGGATTTCTGAGACAATTCTAGATCAGAATGTGACATTTTAAAAACTTTTTACGTCTACTTCATTTTTTTAGAGCCACTTTTAAAATTGCATCTAGGTGGCCATGATCGGACGCAAACTAATCTAAAGGCCTTAGGTGATGTCAAAAAAATACAATCGCAAAGTTTTAGTTACTAGTATGAAAGACAGGAATAAGACAAGTTGACAAAATTACGTTTTCATTTCTAACTATTAATTTTCAAATGGCGACCCCTTTTTGACAACTACTTTTCGAAAAAAGCATTCTTTGACGAATCTAACGGTAATAATTTATTTGCGATTGGATTAGACATAAGAACAGAAATTAAATATTATTAAGCAAAATACTGGATAATTTATTTACTTATGACAAGTGCGCCATGGACAGCCATGATCACTACATAGTATAAAACAAAGTCGCTTTCTCTGTCCCTATGTCCCTTTGTATGCTTAAATCTTTAAAACTACGCACCGGATTTTGATGCAGTTTTTTTCAATAGATAGAGTGATTCAAGAGGAAGGTTTATATGTATAATAACATCCATTAAATAGTGGAGAAATACTGTTATTTTTGAGGTTTCTAATGTGATGTCGTTAATTATCATATTTTTTTCCGCTTACATTGCAAACGCAGGCTGAACCCTACGAGATTTATCATTATGTACTAATTATTTGTACACATTGAAAAGGTCTACAGAAAACTCCGCGATGGTATATGTCTATCTCTCATGGATATCCCACAATAACATTTTTTTGTCATTTACTTTTTACGACAAATAATGGCAAATTTTGAAGCGATTTTAACCAATACAGCATTAATCCTTATCCAATTAAATAGCTTAAATACATTGTTGATTTAATATAGATCTATATGGTCCTTTACAGCACAAGATTTAAATGAATATTTTCGAAGATATTACAGATTTAAAATTGCGGGAAGTAGCGCTTGCGGCGGTACTGGCCGACCCGGGCGGCGGCAGCGTGCCTATAAATAGCGCGTCGGAGGCCGATGTAATAATTGTTGTAAAAATAAAATAAATAGTCACAGTTTTTCTGTAGTGTATTTAGTATCAGCATTGCACCCGTGCGAAGCCGGGGCGGGTCGCTAGTGCATAATAATTTGCAACTGTTTTTATCAAGTTTTCTTTGGAAAACAAAGCACTCACTTAAGTAGATAATGACAGTGACATACGCTCTAAGAACAGACGCAAAAGTTTCTTAATTTTCGTTAAGTTTAGTTTAAATTTTCGTTAAATTTCGTCTGTTCTTAGAGCGTATGTCACTGTCATTATCTACTTAAGTGAGTGCTTTGTTTTCCAAAGAAGACTTGATAAAAACAGTTGCAAACTATTATGCATCATGGCTGTCCATGGCGCACTTGTCATAAGTAAATAAATTATCCAGTATTTTGCTTAATAATATTTAATTTCTGTTCTTATGTCTAATCCAATCGCAAATAAATTATTACCGTTAGATTCGTCAAAGAATGCTTTTTTCGAAAAGTAGTTGTCAAAAAGGGGTCGCCATTTGAAAATTAATAGTTAGAAATGAAAACGTAATTTTGTCAACTTGTCTTATTCCTGTCTTTCATACTAGTAACTAAAACTTTGCGATTGTATTTTTTTAACATCACCTAAGGCGCTTAGATTAGTTTGCGTCCGATCATGGCCACCTAGATGCAATTTTAAAAGTGGCTCTAAAAAAATGAAGTAGACGTAAAAAGTTTTTAAAATGTCACATTCTGATCTAGAATTGTCTCAGAAATCCAAAAATGTTAAAATATGCAGGGTGTTCCATTTAAAAATTCAAAACCGGGGCCATTTCCGGTGAAACCTGAAGTGGCCGGAAAGTGGGAAATATGCGAAAACTCTCCCTTCACATACCATTTACCTGTACCAATTCTCATTTTGATACACATAATACTCTAGAAATTATGACTTGTGTAATAGATTCGTTGACACCCGGTATACAATCTCCCAATAGGTTGATAGGGGGTGGAGGAACACAAGAACACAATACTGACCAGCAAGGTTTCCCGACTTAACTTCATTATCGCAAAATTATACTTTTTAAATAATTTTATATCACTCGAAGTATTTTATCAACAACCTGTATAGGTTAGAATTTCGAGTAGCTAAAAATTTTTATCACAAACCCGAAATATGTTTTAAAAATTCAATACTTTTTAATGACAGAATTAATAAGCCTTGCAATATCAATAAAAAACTTGATGTGTATCTCGCTTCGTATCCACTAATTATCAGTAATCATGGAAACCTAGAATTATTACATCTTTCAGATATTCTAAATGTTACCCGTCCGTTTTAGGAATTATTCGTTCGTAATTGGACCTTTTATTACTTCGTATACCGTACTTAATCAAAGTAGAACGTTTTAAAAGGTTACGAAGATATATCATAATGTTTAACCACGCCCGACATCCAACATTTTTTATATTCATCAGACAAAATTTTATTTTGATTCACATACTTCACTATATATATATATATATATATATATATATATATATATATATATATATATATATATATATATATATATATTTAGGTTGGTAATTTTCTTGGGAATATGGTTCATTTTTTATATTGAAACTACATATATACAGTAGTCATACTTATTGTATATATATATTTTTATTTCTCAGGACGTTTCGATTCTTTCGAATCTTTTTCAACTGATGCGGATGCTACAAAAATGTACATTTTTAATATTATTATATATGGACAAAGAGGTTAAAAACTTACCAGAACAGAGATTTTTGTTTTAAATAATAGTTAATTACATCACAAACCAATTGTAGTCACTCACTCTTTTGTATATTCACTTTTTAAAAGTATTTTTAAAAGGCCAGTTAGAAGAATGGGCACTACATTTTTAACCCTATAACTGTCTTGACTTGACTGAATGTGGAACCCAGATGGTGTATGTTTTTTAGGCCCTTTAAGTAGCGTAAAAAGTTTGGGTCTTTTAATGAAGTGATATTTTTCTGAAAAATATCGTGATTTAATTTAGAAGAATTGGAAGCGGAGAATTATTCTTATTTATTGTTTTATTTAATTTAGAAATTCCCTTTATTGGTTTATTTTAAAATGTTGAAATAAATTTGATTTAAATTATTGATGTCTGTTTTATCGTTTATGGCATTCGGATTTTTTTTTATTGCAATCATTTCGTAAAATTCTCGTTTTCCTTTGTTAGTTTCAGTATGTATTTTCATAATCAAAGGTGTGGTTGTGTTTCATTTCGTGTTTTTTTAGGGCTGTAATATTTTTTTTGTCATATTTATGTCCATTTAGACGATTTTGCAGATACTGACTAGTTTGGCCGATGTAATTCGATGGACAATCCTTGCAGGGTATTTGGTAGACAATATTTGATTTTCTGTTTTTTGGAATGTCACTTTTTAATTTGCTGAAATTGCTTTTAAGTAAATTATGGCCCTTATGACTAGTGGTTATATTATGTTTTTTAAAAAAAGTTTGAAAGTTTTCGGAAAGTTTTGGTATGTATGGCAAGGAAAGATATTGTTTTTTGGTTTTATTGTGTTCTAAATTTTCTGTTTTAGTGTTTCCATGTTTGTATTTTTCTAGTCTTTCTTTAAAAATTTTATTAATTAGTTTGTTTGGGTAAGAGTTTGTCATAAGGACCTCTTTTGCTTTTTTGATGCAGTTGTTTCTATAATCGGGACTACTAAGGATGATGGCTCTATCGGCTATTCCAATTATTACCGATTTTTTTTGGGCCATGTGGTGTTGGGAATTGTAGTTGAGATAGCGACCAGACCATGTGGATTTTGTGTACCATTCAGTTAGTATTGTATTATTTTTATGATGCAACGTCATATCTAGGAAATTTATATGATTGTTATTTTCAACTTCTATGGTAAATTGCAATTTTTCATGGTAGCTATTAAATTTGTTTAAGATATATGAATTTTGATTTTTTGGTATAGCCGTTATGCAGTCATCTACATATCTGTAAAAGAATGGTAGTTTGAATTTTAAGCTGTTGATAACTTCAGTTTCTAGGTCTTCTAACACTAATTGAGCAATAACGCTTGATATGGATGCACCCATCGCGCAACCCTCAATTTGCTTAAAGAATAAATTTTTGTATTTGAAATATGTAGAAGTTAGGCAAATTTCTACAGCTTCAAGAAAATCATCTAATGGTATATCAGTGTATTTCTTTATTTCTGACCATTTTTTTCTGATTATGTTTAAGGACACATTTATGGGTATATTTGTGTAAAGAGATACAACGTCTAATGAGATCAACACGTGGTTTTCTGGGATTTTAATGTTTTGTATTTTTTCCTTAAAACTCCATGAGTCTTTAATGTAAAAATTATTTTGACCAGTGACATTTGCTAAGATATTTTTGAGATATTTTGAGAGTGCACTAAAGGGCGATTGTATACAAGATACAATTGGTCGAAGTGGAGTTCCGGGTTTATGTAATTTAGGTAGCCCATATATGCGTGGTGGTGAAGCATTATTTGTAATTAAGTCTTTTGCTACAGTTGGTGAAATAAACTGTTTGTTTTCCCATTTTTTTATTAGGTCATTATTTTTTTTTTGATATGAGTTGGTAGGATCAGCTTTAACTTCTTTATATGTGTTGGTGTCATTGAGTAATTGCATGATTTTTGCATCGTAATCCGAATTTTTCATAATAACTGTTTTGTTTGATTTATCGGGTTGTAAAACAATTAAATCTGGATTGTCTCTTAGAAATTTTTTGGTTTTGTTGATTTTTTTTTGATAATGCTGTTGTCAGTGTTATTTTTATTGGAGTTATGGGAATTGTTATTTTTAGCCTTAAAATTTGTTAATATGTTACAACACACTGCCCTGATTTCATTTTTGACTTCTGTATTTTTATTGTTGATAGCCATTTCAATATTTGTGATAATTTCTGGGATAGGCACGTGTTTTGGGTCGGTAATTGGTGTGGCGAAATTTGGCCCTAGGGAGAGAATTTCACGAACATAACTAGGAAGTTCGATATCAGTCAAATTTTCAATCCAGTTATTTGTGTCAATTAGTGCATGTTTCTCAATTGGTTTTTGTTTTTTGATTAGTGATGTTATTTTTTTTATATTATTTTTTTGGATATTTTTGAATCTTTTTTCAAATTTACGTTTTTCTTTGTTTAAAAATGTGTTAAATAAATCTGGTGTAAGAATTTCTTTTATTTTATTGGAAGAGGTAATTATTTCCTTGTCTAGGTTTTTAATTTGGCAAATAGTATCGCCAATCAATATACTTAAAGTGTTTTTGTAAAACTTTTTTAGTAAAAAATCAAATCTCTGTTCTTGGTTGACAGAGTGAAAAGTTAAGTTACTATAATTCTTATTTAGAAAATTAGGTAATACGTTTTCGCTTTTACATCTAAGTAGAAAGATTTTTCTGTTTTTCTGGTTGGCCAGTTTCAGGTTGGATGATGAAAATTTTTTCATTTCAGCGACTACATCTGGTCCATATAGGCAATGATGTTTTCGGAGGAAAGCACTGTTTCACCCATGCTTTATTATATTGTATAGGAATTAATTTTTTCATATTCCCAAGAAATTACCAACTAAAAATATATTTAATGGTTCAAGAAAAAATTAATTCCTATACTATATATATATATATATATATATATATATATATATATATATATATATATATATATATATATATACTATAATGACAAAATATTTTACTTCGCTATAATTACCGTCTTATCAAAAAATACTTATTTGACAGCTTCAAGAACTTCGAGTCACTGTTACTGTAAGTACACTTTAAGATATCTATTTAGTTAAGTAATTCCTACTAATCTTTTGTACTTAAAATAAAATTCCATGTCATTTTTTATTAAATGCTTACAAGGGTAGACGTTTATATTTCGGAATCTGCCAGGTGCCATCTGAAATTTCCATTTCTTCTATTTCGACAACGTAGAATACAATTCTGACCTCCGTTTTCCATAATTTTTCCTCCTGAACTAATCAAAACTGACTAAAAACTTTGGGTGGACAAGATTAATTTATCCCTTTTTTATACATTACAAAAATTAAACTATGTTGTTAACTGTAATGGATAAATTTTATAATTTATATTACGGGTCAATTTAGGTTAGATCAGATTAGTTTCCGTTTTGCAAATTAACCAAAATCAAGCTAAACCTGAACTAACGAAAAGTTTTGGGTGGTTAAGATTCATTTTTCCCTGAGACTGTATAAAACATTACAAAAATTAAACTATGTTTGTGACTGAGATGGACAAATCTTATAGTTTATACCACCAAAGTATTTTACATCTGGCAACGTGCAAACGAATATTAGTCGTTTTCGCGAGCCTGATGATCGGTGGCCTTTTCGGATCGTATTTTTGGTTTTTCGTTCAAAATACAAGTTTTTCTAAATTTATTCACTAAAATTTGTGCAAAAATAGTTGAAATATATTACATTCATGATATTTTGACTAGTACCATTGAAAATAAATATGCGAGTTCGGCGTTTTCTTCAGAATAAAAATGTCTGGGGAAATAAAGTTAGGAGTTTTTTGAGTTTTCCGGGAAATTGAGGGAAAATAGTGCAAAATCAAAGCCAAAATCGTGTTCTACGACCACGAATAAGGAAAATTAAAAAGCTTCGGTAGAAACCGGGAAAAAAATATTTCAAAATGGCGTTTCTTTTGGTTATTTTTCGATCTTAAAAAGCTCGTAACTCGAAACAAAGTGTTTTTCGAAAAAAATTGTAAGAGTAAAAAAGTGTGTAAAATACACGGTTAATGTATTTTGTTGTGGATTTTGAAAAAATTTTTGCAATTTTGCAAGTTTTTTGTTAATTACGAATTACTGACCATCGGTACGAAAAAATATCATCAAGGTTTTTTATTCGCAATAACTCAATTGATCGATTAGAAAAAAGGTTTTATCTTGTCACCCCTCCGTGATTGGCCACTCGTTTTTTGTATTTTTGTAGTGGTGCATCGCTCGCCTATAAGACGTTATATAATTAATGAATGTAAAGGAGCCTGTTAAAGCCACTTCAATTCATGTCAACATAAAAACTTCGGTATTAGTGGTTTGTTAAAAATTATGATAGGTCGCTAAAAAAATAGTTTAAAATTAATACCAAATCCAATTAATATTTTAAAATGTCACCGAAATGTGTGGGCTATAATAATACATTAACTAACGAGCTGCAATAATTCGAAATATATTTGCAATGCACCCTACATCAGTTTATTACGCGATAAATTTAAGCGGCTAAACTGTCAACAGAAATTACAAAAGCAACTTCACCGCTATTAATAATACCGATAGTGAATTAATTAAATAAATTAATGAATTCTATAAACCTACTTTTGATTTCATAGTTCATGCAAATTCTATAAAAGAAGAAACTCTTTACTAATGGCGGTGGGGCGATGTTGCAATCGGAATAGCTAATGCGTGTTTATGTGTTCATCATGATGGTTTATTTAGGTAAAACAATTATTCCATTGTTGTAGTACAGGATTTTAGCATTAGATACCATCAGATTATGCGGTTAAGTAATTCTACGATACAAAATAAAGACAAAGTTTAAGATCCACCTCTTTGTCGATGATTTTTTAAATTTTATTATCTCCAATTTGTCTCAGGGGAACCTGAACAGGTATCTAGGACTATACCATCTGTCAATTCTGAATAGTATACAGTCATTTGTTTGCCGGAAGTCTTCGATAAATTGAAGAAAAGAAACCGGAGAGGACAAATCATTTTCCACCATAAAAATGTGAACTCTTTCACACATCGACTCAAACATTTTGAATACTCAAAATGTGGAATTTAAGAGTCATCCCCCGTACTATTGTTAGCAGCGTAATGCTGGAAGAACTGAAGATAGAAGAACGAGAGCAGAAGCTCCAATTATTGGACGTAGCTGCAAGGATTGAAACAAGCGAAGATACTTCTGGGGAACTACGACCAGAAGAGATTCTAAGAGTGCAAAGCTTAAATAAAAACCAACTCGGAATTCTGATAGGGCTTCTGACGGGGCATTGACACCTGAAGGTATATCTCAAGAAACTCGGACTGGTAGAAGAAGAGTGCAGATTCTGTGAAGAAGACGAAACATCTATTCATATCCTTTCAAAGTGCAGTGCTCTAGAAAACCCTAGGACGCGGTTCTTGGGAACACACCAAATCGAAGAAGGGGAGCTACCCACCTTGAAGCCGTCGAACATCCTAAGATTACCGAGGGAAGTAGGACTGGCGGACCTGCTCTAGCGGATAAGGTAACTTATACGACTTGGTAGCAGTAGGGGGGCACAATAGATCTACCAAGTGGCAGCGTAGAGACCACAATTCTACGCACATACAAACACGTAACATTTGAATACTCAAAATGTGAAATTTAAAGGCCATCCCCCGTACGATTGTCTACGCCAAAAGACCCGCTTGATGTGTTCAAAAACCATGTCTTGGGGTTACCATCTACACAGTGGCAAAATGCTCTTCCAATTAGTTCAAAAGCATGCAAAAGTGTAATGATCATCCTGAACAATATTTTGAAAAACAATAAAATTGTTTTCAACGATGAGTATTTGTTTTTGTTTATTATTCCCGGAATATCAGCGGTTATCTTCGTACTAACTGAAATTAAAACTGCACAAAATAATAAATATATATATATATATATATATATATATATATATATATTATATATATATATATATATATATATATATATACATATACATGTATAGATATATTGCAATTAATAGTTACCCGTCGTGACTTTGCGCGATCTTTGAAAAAGGTTGTAATTTGAATATGTTTTGTGATCATAACAGGACACTATTACAAATCTATGTTTAAAAATCTTAATAACTGACTGAAAATGACGTCAATAGTGACATTTTAATTAATGCTAAATTACCACACGTTCTTTTATTGTACTAAGTTCACCACCATTTGTGAAGTACTATCATCCAGAGTTATGCAAACTTCAAAATAAATGGTATTTAGAAGGTGTCAGGTGAGGGCCACATCATTTTCCAACCAAGCTTCAATAATAAAGATGAGTGAGGCTTTCCATTATCACGATCGAACACAATTCTTTGCGACTTGCCAATTCTGGCAGTTTTTCCTCGATTGCTTTATCCAGTTTCATTAGTTATTAACAGTAACATCTGAATCAATCGTCCGACCTTTTGGAAGGACCTCAAAATACACACCTTTGTAGTTCCACGAAATTACAAGCATGACTTTTTTTAAGATACAATTCGGCTTTAGATATGTTTGGTCCTGGTTCATCAAGCTTGTAAGCACATAAGATGCAAATATCGAGCTTCTTAATGAGTCAGAGACATGTTAAATGATTTTCAATTATTGTGTGCGTTATATGACGATTCTTTTCAATTATGGCTTTGATTTAGTATCATCAATTTTAGTAGGTCGGCCAGAATGTTCGTCACCTTCAAGTGAAAAGTCTCCATTCTGTCTCCGATTTGTGATCAGCGATCCCAAAAATCCCCGATTTCCGTGGGTCATTCCAGACAACTTGTCCTGGCACATATTTGACTTACTCATATGGTGCAAATGGTCGGCAAAACCATAAATTTTCACAAGCGATATCTCAGAGAGGAAAAAAGATTTTAAGACGATTCAAAATGAGTTTTGAAGGCAGCAAGTGGTACTTTCAGATGCCCTGTTGTTTCATGTCGAAAACTTTCATGCTACACTGAAACATAACCTCCAATATAACAAAAAGCAGCATTTTTTGCACATTTAGGTTAGAATATCTCGAAAATCAGAGCAGATAAAAAGCAAGTACAGCTAATGCTACGTTGGTTGTGCGTGAATTCTAGAGTACAAAGATAATGAAATATTGCAAACAATTACAATATTGACAGAGTTCGAAAAAAGTAAGCAAGAATTTAAGAAGTTCGTAATAGATTACACAAATTTTACTTTAATTATTTCCAATTCTAATCGACAAATCAATAGGTATAATCACGTTTGTTCTTAATTCCCTACTTACTTCAGAGACCAATGCCGCAAATCTTTTCATAGCCACATAATAAATCAATATTACGATGGCATTTGACAACATGGCCAATCAAAAATATTGGCAACAACGACGGTACGATGATGTCACAAAACTGGTTGCCGAAGAACAACGTGCGTGCTGGTTCGCTGGGTTGCGTAACCGCCAACGTTGGGCTGCTTTGCGGCCGGCTGACACCATTCCCATTAATCCCCCTTCCCCGCACACTACAAAATAGTTGGCGCGAAAAACATGGTTGCCACTAGTTCGTTTCCGAATTTGGAATTTTTGGTTTGTTGGGCTATCGGTCATTTTTTTTTATTGAATTAAAACAAATTTTAGGACATTTGACGTAAGTAACATTTTTTCGATGACAGTTTCTTACGAGGTGCTGTCAATGAGTGAACTTATCACTAGAATTATTAAGGCTAACGGCTTTGTTAGCATTGTTTTATAACTGAAAGTCAGTCTCTTGATAAAAAAAAATATCTTCCTATATGGTCCAGAGTTGATTTAGCAGAAGAAATATAAGAATTTGACTGCATCTTGAAATAGGTATCTAGAACCACTACAAAAAACTCATGGGTTGTAATTCTTACGCGAAAGAAAACGATAATCATCAAAATTGTTATTCACATCATCTGTTTTTTAACTGTCGATGTTAGTTGGTGATGTAATCATTTGTATTAGACAATACCGATTGAACGCATTTCGAGGAAACGTTACCATTCGTTCTCAAAATAGAACATTCTTTCTTATTTTAGGAAATAAATTCCAGGTGCCAGTTCCACTTACATTATTAAATAATTATCCAAATTTAAGTTCTCTAAACTGAGGACTAGTGTTCTCATGAGTAAAATAAGCGGAGTTCCCAGAACGGGTTAAATCATATCCTCAAATACAAGTAATCGTCAATACCACCAACATGAACAAGTCGAAAACCTAAGAAAACAGATTAATTCAGATTGGAGGAATTCCATTTTTTTTTTCAGAATTAAGGTCCTGTTGATTTCTAGCTAGTTCGTCGTGTTATATACTAAATTATATGAATGGGTAAGATTTGGGTCCGTAATAATATGAAGACAAAACTAGTTTTCAAAAGTTTGGTTAAATCAGTGCTAGTAAAATGAAGGTAATATAAAACAGGGTGACTGGTAGGTATATGTCAAAATCTCGGCAATGTACAGAAGACATCATAACAACTCTAGTGTTTTAAATATTTTTCCCTAAGGCTTCTCATAATGAAGATATGAGGTCCAAAAGGGGTCCGCAGTAATTTACCTTTTGGGCTGTAGCTTTTGAGTAGACCCGAATATTTTAATGAAACTTTGGACTCACGAATCCAGGCCCTAAACAATCTTGGACATTTCCAAGGAAGTCAGGAACGGATTCGCCACTAAAATCATAAATTCAATATTTTGACAGGTGTCAGTTTACAGTACTAAAGTTCGATTTTTTAGATACTTTAGAAAATTATCTAAAAAAATGCATTTATTTCGAAAAAATCGATCAAGAAAGCTCGTTCAAATAGGCACAACAAAATAGGTTATTTATGAAACTTTTCAAGAACAATGCTTTCCATGTGTAATGTCTCCAGATAACTACTCAAACTAGTTTTTACAAAATTTTAGAGAAAATCCACATTTTACTAGAACTGTTTTATTTACAGACGAAGCTGGCTTCACAAGAGACGGCGTTATAAATTCTCATAATTTACATAATTGGCCCCAACAAAGATTTATAGTTAATTTTATTCCAAATGCTAGCGACTTCATCTAATTGTAAATCTGGGATTTAGTTAGACTAAATCAATAACACAACTTATAGGATCAATTTCCTGTATTCGTCGACGTTTCGGCATCTGCGAGATCAACCTCAAGACTATACGGCTAGATCTCTTCCGTGCAAAATAAAAACATTTCTAGGAAACGCTATGATGATCAGTATTTTATTTACACAAACGGGGAAGAACGGGCCAAAACCGAATAACATGTACGACTTGATATTTTATTAATCTGAAGCCCTTTTTATCGGACTCAAGGGCCATTTTTTTGCGGCCAATTTCCCCACTGAACGATTTCTTAAGAACGGCTAGGAGATTTTAAACAAGGCAGGAAAACAGTAAGAAGCGAAATTATTTTAATATCGTATAGAATTTACCGCAGGAAGGAGTTTGTACCCCCTGGGAAAGTAGAATTTAATAATAACTGTTTGACGTGAGATCCTAAGCCTACCTCTGGTACTACGCAAATTTAAGCAATCAATACGTCCAGAAAAATAGAAATACTTTTAATGTTTTTTTTTTTATTTTTTCTGCCTCATCGAAGATATAGGGTGGTTTTTGGCAGCTCTGTAAGGGTGGTTTTTTAGAAGTTAAGCCAAAACTCTGCAGACTCTCCACACCTTGATAAACCTCTAGAGTTTCGAGCTTTTTCAAAAGTCACTGCAGCTTTTCTCCTGTTAAATCTTAAATGGGGGTAGTTTTTTCCCCTTCTGAGGGCACACTGCAGGACATTAGTAGTACGTGAGATTCTAGATATATTTAAAAGTACTACGCAATTTCAGCCAATCATGACATCCATGAAAATTAGAATCCTGCTAGATTTAAGGTTTTTTCTTGTTTCTCCGTGTCCTTTAAGCTTAGGGGTAGTTTATCTTAACTCTACAGGGGTAGTTTATAAGTATTACATCGGACGCAGTGCAGTTTCTTATCACTAACAAACTTAGGCGTTTCGAGTTTTTTCAGCAGTAACTGGTATTTTAGTTCGAATTTTTTGCCCTATTCCAAGGGGGGTTTTGGTTCTAGTTAATGATTGCGTAATCTTTGCAAGTGAGAGCTCAGATGTGACATATGCACGACAATACTCTACCACATTTTAACAATTTAGTGCGTCACCATTTAACACATACTTTTGGTAATTGTTGGATGGATAAAGGTGGACCTGTTTTATACCACCAATATCTCCTGACCTCAATCTGTTATGATTAGTTTTTTTGGGAGAATCTTAGAGAACTTGTTTATTCAACGCCAGTAAACAAGAAGAGAGAGTTGTTAAACAAAATAATTCATTCCAAATGATCCTGGAATGCTATTTCGAGTAAAGCGAGAAAAAATCCGCAGGATAAGAAAATGTGTTGAAGTACATGGCGCCCATTTTAAACATTTCCTTAATCAAATGCAAATAAGATGTATTAAATGTTTCACACGATTTTAGAACAATTTAGTGATTTCCAAGATTTTATCAAAAATAAATGTTTATTTTTCGTAAAAGTTTCAAAAGTTCTTCGTTCAGGTAAATTCCGACTTGGAAATTTCTGGATATAAATTTATCTTGTTTGAGGGGAACGCTTTTCCATAAATCAACATGTTAGCATTATTCTAAATTATTAGGTCCACTGCTTTCCAATAATAACTAGTATTAATTAATTGTGAAGTAGTAAATTATTATTATTACATTTCATTCAGTTAAAGTAATTTAATTAGTTGATAACAAAGAGCTTAATTAATTTCGTATAATGTGTAATTACCGCTATTACTAAGGTATGCATGATCATTATTTTCTCTAAAATGGTCGAATTTTTCGAATAGATGTGTACGTATATTAGTCCATGGAAATTAAACTTTTGTAGGGAAAAAATGTATTGCTGAAAAGGGTATATTTTGGCATCAATAAAAACATACTTCGATGGAAATTCATACGGTCCATGGCTACAAAATGGAGGCCAAAAAATGGTCACTTTTTTCAGTTTTTCCAGTTTATCTTGAAAAATAAGGGTTGTATGAAAAAATGTTTCAAACAAAAGTTGTAGATAATTGAAAGATCTATCGATTGATGTAATTAAAGTTATAGGTGGCGCCACTAGTTATCGAAATATAATTTTTTTTTTCGGAAAATTCAATTTTTATAAATTTATAATTAAATGATATTTATTAATTAACTATCGCTTCATAATTCTAGGAAATGATAGATATTTTTGACCCAAAAAAGTGTGTTTAATCCGAAATTTGTGAGTTGAATAGTTTCCAAGAAAATCGAGCTCAAAGTTGAAAATTCGATGTCGATTATTATCTTTCCTAATAAAGATACAGGAACCAGGTTGACAGCAATTTGTTTGAAATGACGTATATTTTTAAGATATATTTTCAAAAATTTTTTTTTCGATTTCCCGTCGAGAAAATTGCGAGAAACAGTTTTTTGCACTCGAAAAATCGCAATAACTTTTTTGTCAGTGTACTTACGATTAGTTTAATACGTCTATTAGATTTAGATATATCATTTCTGATCTCTGGAAAAAAAATTGTTTTACGATAAAATTTATTATGGACCTCTGAAAACTACCCACAGAATCTCACAGGGAAGTTTTTCATGAAACCGAAAAATTTCTCGAAAAACTACAAGTATTCAATAATGACTTCTGTAAATTTCAGCCCTTAATATTTATAAACCGCGAATGTTGCGAATTTTTTTTAAAAAAAAAGGTAAATTTTATCGTAAAACATTTTTTTTCCAGGGATCGGAAATGATATATCTAAATCTAATAGACGTATTAGAATAATCGTAAGTATACTGACAAAAAAGTTAATGCAATTTTTCGAGTGCAAAAAACTATTTTTCGCAATTTTCTCGACAGAAAATCCAAAAAAAAAATTTTTTGAAAATATATCTTGAAAATATACGCCATTTCAAACAAATTGCTGACAACTTGGTTGCTGTATTTTTATTAGGAAGGATAATAATCGACATCGAATTTTCAACTTTACCCTCGATTTTCTCGTAAACTATTCAACTCACAAATTTCGGATTAAACACACTTTTTTGGGTCAAAAATATCTATCATTTCCTAGAATTTTGAAGCGATAGTTAATTAATAAATATCATTCAATTATAAATTTAAAAAAATGGAATTTTCCGAGAAAAAAAATTATATTTCGATAACTAGTGGCGCCACCTATAACTCTAATTATATCAATCAATTATCTATAACTTTTGTTTAAAATATTTTTTCATACAACCCTTATTTTTCAAGATGAACTGAAAAAACTGAAAAAAGTGACCATTTTTTGGCCGCCATTTTGTAAGCCATGGACCGTATGAATTTCCATCGAAGTATGTTTTTAGTGATGCCAAAATATACTCTTTTCAGCAATAAAATCGCTAGTTACATTTTTTTCCGAAAACGGCTCTTTTTCAAATCTCATCTGTCAAAATTTTGGGTCTATGAGTTTAGTGGCAAGTCCGTACCTTACTTCCTTGAGCCTTAATCGCATATACAACATCACAAAAATTCATTAAAAGCAACATCCCAAAAGGAAAAGCACTTATAACCCTTTTGGGTCACGTCGTTATGGGGCACATTACGAAAAAAAATATATGAAACACTAGGGTGATTTTGACGCCTTCTGTATAATGCCGAGAGCCTTACATATACTTATCAGACACCCTGTATATGTTTATAAAAGACTAATAGATGAAAATCGTTATAAAAACAAATGACATTAATTTAATTCAAATATTATTATACAATTCAGCGAAAATTAACAAAAGATTCATTGTTTATAATAAATAAGTTTTCACTTTCGTTAAGCCCCAAAAGAAAGTGAAATTTATAGCGTCTGGTGTCTCAAGTTTAGCCACAAAACAATTCATTGGTTATAAAATAATTTATGTAATTGGATTAGCGAAAGAGAAAGAAGAAAGCCCAAAGTAGGCTACTCGATAAAAGTGAATCTTGTTTAGGCCGACTGGGGCGCCATTGCCATTCATTAGTGAATCAAAGGAGGCTTGTCTTTTCGCGTGCTTGTTTTTCCTTTCGTTTGGTACGAATGTGAGCAAACGCGAATGGAGGATTGACGACGATTCGGTACGACCTGTGGGTGACCATGATGGTTTGTGGGCCAAGTATTCTTTCAGTGTTGCCAATAATGGAGAAAAATAATTACAAATAAATCCATAGATAGGTGATACGGTAAAAGTGTTACAAGTGCCTCTTGTTTAATTTTTTAAAGTATTTTTTGGCACTGGTATTAAAATAGAAATAACAACTAATGTTGATTTTCAAAACGTTCGAAGCCTATTTAACAAGAACGAATATCCATGTATATCTTATCTAATTCTTTGAAAAAGAAGCCAATAACCAAAACCATGTAATAACCGTTATTTTAACATGACAAAAATGATGCAAATTACAGCATTATTTCTGTACGGACCAAGGAATGATGGGCAAAAAATTGATTTTTCACCTCACTGGGATAAACGCTGTTTACTTTGACTCTTATCAAAAATACATTACAAATTGTTGTCATCCTAATACCAACGTAAAAAAAGTGTATTTAATTTATTTTCTGAATAAAATATGTTTATATTCCCTAAAAAAAGTAAATTAAATAAAGATATTTTTTATGTTTGATCACGTGATGGAAAACGCTTCACGATTAGTTGTAACTCTGGCGGTGACGTCACATATAAGTAAACAAACAGGATGTCAGTTTACTGATATGGGATTTTAACAATTCCTGATTTTTGAGTTAACTACCGATATATTTCTAACGCGTCTTTTATAGTGTAGTTATTTGTCAAGTTACTTTGTTATCCATATCAAAATGGAGATAAATTTTGTGCAAGCCGAGAATGGTAACCTTTACATAGTAGATGTACTTATGGTTGGATTTTTCTTTATTAACAATCCTGATTTTGATGCTGCGGAACTCAAAAGTGTTAAAATGGCAATGTAAGTGTTAGTTACAACTTACTTATTCAAAGAAATCACTTAAGAGTGATACTAAAAACTTCAATTTAAAATCATGATGTAAATTATGTCAATAATAAGGCTATTCTTTTGAGTCATTATCAGTTTCACTTCTATCACTTGAAGTAATCATGATCACTTCGACCCAATGACAAATAAATGCATATTCAAAAGAACATGAAGTTATCAATTTCACTTTGTTCACTTTGATCAGTGATAATTTACTCAAAAGAATACAGCCAATAAGTTTGGTTTAGTCTTACATTCTACTCCGTAAGGGAATAATAATACATTTGTGCTAGAACAACTAATTCGAGGTTTATATAGGTTATGTTCACGGGATGAAGCTTTAAATAAGGAACATTGATCAAAATTTGTAACAGCTTAGTCGTTAGATACTGCAGTAATGTAAAAACAAATATACTCACATTAAAGTGACCTTTACTTATAAAAACCACAGAGTTAGCTCCTTATAATACGAGTTAGTTTTAACCATTTTTTAGAACAGAAACAAACACCTTTTCTGTAGTGCTTATGGACGTTAATGTACATTGTTACACTAGGTACCATTTATGAACCATTTTGTAATAGTATACAAATAAATATTTCATGAAATCAAACAAAATTTCGTTAAACGTTGCTTTGTTTGCTATAATGTCATGTCATATGGGTCAAGTAACCAGCGTCATTACTGAAATTGGGATTCGGCGCGCTTTTTTACCACTCAAAGTTTTTAATTGATTTTTACCGAAAGTAAAACATTTTCAGGAAATATTAATGTAGTGAGCAAGATTCCTGTTCAGTGACCCCAAAACTCCCCGAGTGTGTATTTTCAAAGCAAAATATTAGCTTTTAAAAAAATCATGGTCCGCCATTTCAAACCCGCCATCTTGGATACTGAGCAATTGAAATTCTCATTACAAATTCTTGCTCAGTGTCCCCAAAACTCCCCAAGTAAGTATTTTCAGAGCAAAGTATTAGTTTAAAAAAAATTATGGTCCACCATTTTAAATCCGCCATCTTGTATATATTGGGAAATTAAAATTTTCATTACATATTTGCACTCTGCGACCTCAAAAACCGCCGAGTGAGTAATTTTAAGCAAAAATGACGAATAAAAAAAATGGGAGCTTTAAAGGGATTTAACTAAATAACTTTTTCACCATTTATTTTCGAGTTTTCGAAATTTTTGACCAGTGAAGTCCGCATCATATGGGATTTTTTTTATTAATAGCTTTATCCTAAAGTTGCCTTTGGCATCAATTTCTGCTTCGATCGAGATGCAAATTAACGAAAAAAATAGTAGTCATATGTAGTCATCTGTCAAGTATATATATATATATATATATATATATATATATATATATATATATATATATATATATATATATATATATATATATATATATATATATATATATATATATATATATATATATATATATATATATATATATATATATATATATATATATATATATATATATATATATATATCTTTGTCAACCTCTGTCCATCCAACCCGCACAAAATATTTGCCCGACTAAAATAAAATGTAGGAAACTTGTTATTATTTTAAATATTCAAAATATTGCCAAAATTTAATTAAAAATTAGTATTTATATGTTGAGCGCCAGGTAAAAAATAATTATAATAAATTATAACTATTCTTTACCAATTTTAAATATTTTCAATTTTCAAATTTTCTATGATTCCTTGACTCCTTCTCAGGTGAGTTCAGTTCATATATGAATCAGACAATCAATACACAGAATGATTAAAACACAAAATATAAATTTTATTTAACAATATAAACATATGGCACAATATTATTAATAAATATTTGATGGAATTAAATAGTCAATACTTTTATTCTT
Source organism: Diaprepes abbreviatus (assembly GCA_034092305.1). Taxonomy (NCBI): domain Eukaryota; kingdom Metazoa; phylum Arthropoda; class Insecta; order Coleoptera; family Curculionidae; genus Diaprepes; species Diaprepes abbreviatus. The sequence continues at coordinate 2,087,200 of JASJET010000018.1, read as the reverse complement.
CAATTAATACTATTTCTAATCAATATTACTTATTATTTACTTTTATCTACCTCCTTTAACAACCTGTATCGCAAATTTGGCAACGTTTTAGTTTCGCAATCGTCTACTAGATGGCTATAGTGCAGTTTTAGATGCAACGCGTCTTTATTTCTTAAAAATGATATTATTTTAAACAAATTATCGTGTGCTGTGTTGTTATTCAAGTAGTTAATATAGTTTTACACCTAATATTGATGATGATATATATTATTATTGTTCTAACAGGTTAGCATAGCAAAATATTATTTATTAATTTAATTATTTTTTATTTTAAGATAAGTTAGGTAATTATCATTGGATGCTAGTTTTCAATGTCTACGAAAAATTTAAAGCTTTCTACTGCCTTATCTAACATAAATACCTTGTTATGTTTTCTTTTATTTGGTCTCAATATATTATAAAACACAATTCCAGTATTTTATTTATTTTCGTCTTTGAAAAACTTCCAAATCTCCAAAAATATTTTGCCGTTTCCTATAAAGTAAGGAAATGATAAAATATAATCCAAAGTCCCGTTCCACTATTTTCTTCTTAGTTCAATTCCAATTAATGTTTCTTATTTTCTTTTTATCACAATTTATCGTATTTGTTGTTGTCTGAGAGTTTTTATCAGTTAGCTGAAAGCACTGCGTTTCTCGAGCTCCCGAAAATTTTACTTAACCCTAAATTTTCAATTGTTTTAAAAAAAGGAAACGGACGTTTTCCTACGTCACGAGAAAACAAAAGTAAAATATTTTGTTTTTTAAAAGAGGATGTGTTTTGTTGTTGTCAATTAAAAAGAATTTCATAATTTAATCAAAGTAATTAGTAAAAGTTCCAAGTTTTGTCCTATAAAGTAATTGATCAACTCTCAGACAACAACAAATACGATAAATTGTGATAAGAAAAATTAATTGGAATTGAACTAAGAAGAAAATAGTGGAACGGGACTTTAGATTATATTTTGTCATTTCCTTACTTTATAGGAAACGACAGCAAAAAATATTTTTGGAGATTTGGAAGTTTTTCAAAGAAGAAAATAAATTAAAAAACTGAAATTGTATTTTATAATATATTGGGATAAAGTAAAAGAAAACATAACAAAGTATTTATATTAGATAAGGCAGTAGAAACCTTTAAATTTTTCGTAAACATTGAAAACTAGCATCCAATAATAACCCAACTTTTCTTAAAATAAAAAGTAATTAAATTAAAAAATAATATTTTGCTATACTAATCTGTTAGAACAATAATAATATTTATCATCATTAATATTGGGTATAAAACTATATTAACTACTTGAATCACAACACAGCACACGATAATTTGTTTAAAATAATATAATTTTTAAGAAATAAAGACGCGTTGCATCTAAAACTGCACTATAGCCATCTAGTAGACGATTGCGAAACTAAAACGTTGCCTAATTTGTGAAACAGGTTGTTAAAAGAGAAACCATGGTAGATAAAAGTAAATAATAAGTAATATTGATTAGAAATAGTATTGATTGAAGGATAAAAGTATTGACCATTTAATTTCGTCAAATATTTATTAATAATATTGTGCCATTTGTTTATATTGTTAAATAAAATTTATATTTTGTGTTTTAATCATTCTATGTATTAATTGAGAAGGAGTCAATTTACAGGTAGGAACACATCTATATCTATATAAAAAATTGGTAGAGAATAGTTAAAATTTATTATAATTATTTTTTACCTGGCGCTCAACATATAAATACTGATTTTTAATTAAATTTTGGCAATATTTTGAATATTTAAAAGAATAAATTCATAGATAAATACTAACAAAGTTTCCTAAATTTTATTTTAGTCGGGCAAGTATTTCGATAAAAATTTCTACAATGTATTTGCGGTCAATTTGCTTAATGTATAATAAAAGAAAGCCTAGTATTAAACAAAAAACAGGTGGCGCCTATAATAAGACAAGCAAAACAAAGCACAACTATCTATAAAAGAGATACGGACCGTATGCATCCTTGCTGTATCAAAAAGACCGTACAAGATTCTGCACAAAAGCCTCTACAGCTTCTTATACCACACAATTTTTACCAGTAAAAGACTACGGTAAATTTTTAAAAAGTTTATTAATGCAACGAAAACGAAAATACTATATTGGCAAGTACTCGCTAAAAAGCGAAATTTTTTGTTATAAAATAAATGTAGGTGATATAATAGTGATTACGACGCACGATGTAATATTATGGGTGTTGAAGAAAGCTTATAAATGTAGGTTGGCCACCAATGCAGAATTAGTTAAATATAAGTTTAGAAAATTAATTTTATGTAAAATTAGATACGGTGTGATTACTTACCATTTTCCAAGGAAAGAATTTTAAATTCTATGTGGTTTGTACTAATGGTGTTAGTACCTGAAACAAGAAAAAAATTAAAGTTTAACGATAGAGAAATGATGTTAGGATTTATATCTTCTATTTTTGCATAATGAGCCCATATTCAAGCATCCTGTACAACGACACCGTAAAAAAATACTATTTTTCAATGCTAAAATCCATTTTTAAAAAAAGGCCGACTGACACAATACATACACACCTTTACAGCATCAAAATTTACTAGGTGTTTTGTCCCGACTGAAAAACAAGGCATTATGCTGTCAGCGTAATAAAGAAATACGTTCCGCACCTCGAGATTGAAATAAATCTAAATGTATGCCAACAAACCCAGCGTGTGGCAACAAAACTTACCTTTTATTGAGAAATGGCTGTAAATTGGGCCAACAGTTAAGGGTCCCATTTACACCCCCGCACAGGTATGTCTGATCTAAGTCAGCGACGTAGTATCATAATTTCACTCGTTAATTTATTATTTTATTTGTAAAACTAAGTTGTTGGACTCACAATTCCGCTCGCTCTCAGAAACCAAAATGATTCATAACTGGAAATTATTATTAATTTTAATGGTAATACCTTAAAACTTCTGGGAATAGTTGGATAGTATATTAACTCAGTTGGAAATACCTACAAAGTGCTATTAGAGAAGGAAGCATAATTACGGTTATTAATATCCAGGACGGAATAATTTTGAGAGTTTTTATGAATTTTTGGTAAACCAAGTTGTAAACATAATTTTGACTGATTTATTCTTAATACGTCAGCACTTTGAAATTTGTTATAAACATGTCGGTTTCTAAATATTTCTAGTTTTAATTGCCAAATAGGACATTTTCATATAATTTTTTAACTCTAAATATTTTTTAATGTTTCTTGATTTACTCTAAAAATACATATACAGTGTACGACAAAACAAATGCACGAATTTCTACTCGCTAATATATGGCTAAATAACATAGTCAAATGCACTTAAATTTAAATTCTTTTTACTTATCTATGATCGCGATGGACTCTTCTGCTAAAAAAAAACACAAACAAAACTAATTTTTTTTTGTATCAGAAAAAAAAAGTTTTGTTTATAACATCACTTTTTGTTTATGACAAAACATATGCACGAAATAACAGGAATTTACATTCTTTATTATTTATAAAAAATTATCAACAAGTACCGTGAAATAAATAAAAACTCTCTTTTGAACATTGTAACAATGTTTATAGAAAACTTCCACGTGTTTATAGTCGTTCCTGGTCTTTCAAAGTCATCGGTCATAGGGTACAAGTTTTTCAAGAAAAAAATGGCTAATAATAAGTACTCAGTGCAAGTAAAGGAAAAAATAATTAAATATTATAATAGTGGTGAAACAGTGACATCAATTGCAAAGAAATTTGGAATTCATCATAGCGTAATTACGCGAATTATAAGCCGCTTTCGTTCTTCAGGCTCGTTGACCACTATCCACAAAGGAGGTCGTCCACAGAAAACCAGTGAACGGGACGACCAGACAATAATTGGATTAATAAAAAAAGATCCGTTCATATCAGCAAGGTCAATTGCAAATCTATTACCACTATATGTTTCTGAAAGATCCATCCAAAGATGAGCTGTTGAAGGTGGATTGAAATCATACCGAAGTGCCAAAATACCATTTAATTCCGCCAAAAATAGACTAGCTAGAATTCAATTTGCAAAGGAACACTTAAATTGGAGTACAACCCAATGGAAGACCGTACTCTTTTCTGACGAGTCGAAGTTCAACTTGAAAAATTCGGATGGATTTCGGCTAGTACGCAGACCTAAAGGGCAACGTCTTAACCCTCGCTATACGCATGGCACAGTTAAGCACGGAGGAGGAAATGTTTTGGTCTGGGGATGCTTTTCCTGACATGGAATCGGACCAATTCACAAAATTAATGGTTTAATGGATCGTTTTGTGTATAAGGATATCCTAAATAATGTTATGTTGCCATACGCAGAGGAAGAAATGCCACTTAAATGGAGGTATCAACATGATAACGACCCAAAACACACTGCTAAATGTGTGAAAGAGTGGTTCGTAAACAACAAGATTGACGTTTTGAAATGGGCAGCGCAATCGCCTGATCTCAATCCCATAGAAAATATATGGGATATTGTAGATCGCAAAATAAAGCGCGATAATTGCAAAAATGCGGATGACCTTTTCCAACAAACGGAAATTGCATGGAATGGAATTTCCGATGAAATTTTATCTAACCTTATAGAGTCCATGCCACGCAGATGCGAGGAAGTTTTAAAAAATAAGGGCTACGCAACTAAATATTAGTTAAATTTTTATTTAAATGGAATAACCTAAAAAATGTGCCATTGTTTTGTCGCATGAAGAAAGTATTGTTAATTATGAAATATGGTTTTTGTTGGTTTTCGTAACAAATGTTGGAAATTTTTGTTTTGTTTTAGTAAATTTAGTTTGTTAATTTTGTAAACAAATAAAACAATTTGAAAACCAATGTGTTTTTGTCTTGTTATTAAGGCATATTTTAATATCCACAAGTTCGTGCATATGTTTTGTCGCACACTGTATATCCAAAAGTATTACATATTGGTAAGGTATATACAGTATTTTTAATTTCAAATTTCTAGTTAGTATCTTTTCCGAATTATTAAATTTTACGTTATATTTTTCTGGGTAAAATTAACATATCTCTAAGTTGTATATCTATATTTAACCTCTTTTCGCGCCATATAGGTCAATCTCTTCCCAAAAATGGCCAATAAGTGTCGCACGCTACTCGACAGTACATGGTAAAAAATACTTAAACTTTTACTTGAATCTTCAACGGAATACACGTGTTGCGAACACTAATATTCACTGATATAACATGCGAGTGCTAAATAATCTCTATGCCAGCTAAATTCGCTAAAAAACATTAAAATAATTATTGATTTGTTAGACCTATAATACCAGTGTTAAAAATCAAGAGACTCAGCTCTAGAAAAGGAACCACAATTTCCACACCAGTGAAGCAGCTACAAGGTAGGCCATTTTAAATCTCCGAGATTGCCATACCGTCGTCGTCAATTTTTACTGAAATTAAATTCTTTATCAGCGCCCAACTACAACCTTTTTCGTACAGTATCTAATGTTGATAAATTGTGCATAAAAATTAATAAAAATTGTTTGAAATAGAACAAGTTTGTGTATAAATTTTATAGCAGGTTAGATATTGTTGTCATGCCATTAGTTAATTTTGAAGTTGTTTAAGTTTTATCCAATTTGAAATCGTGTTAAAATGACCAGAAACTTTATATTTTGTTTTAATAGAACTCGAACAATTTTGTGACAGCAGGGTTCATGACAGAAAATGATAAGAGTAAATTAAAGCGACATTTTAAGAATTGCTAGAAAATTTCGGGAAATAAATGATTTAAAGAATCGTCCAGAGCAAGAAAGAAAACACAAAATAATGCCAGCTCAAAATCGGTATGTAATAATAATGGTCCGAAAAAAATTCAAAAATATCGGGATATACTTTCAGTATAGAATTTGCGTGTCTTTGAGGAGTTCGTGTATGAAGACAAACCACCTGAAGTCGCCTAGAGCTCTTTAATTTGTATCGCGGAATTCCTCGACGAGTTCCCAAATTATGAGACGTCAGAAAGCAGAGGAAATAACGGTTATAGATCAAAATTGGGATAACGTCATATTCTCAGATGAGAAAGCAGATTTGTTAGCAAATTCTCGTCGTATACTTGTCTGGAGACAGGTCAATTTAGCTGTAGCTGTACCCCGTGTCGCAACAAAAAGCGTTCCCACCAAACCAAATTTCGTAACCTTGCAGGCTTCGTAATATTACACTGGAAGAAATTCATTATATATACATTCATAATATATGAATGCTTTATACTATTTTGTATATGATTTCTATTCCTCCTAATTTCAACAATAATAATCGGTTCTATGAAACCTATCGGATGTGTATTAGACTGTGTAAATAGTCGTGAACAGTGTTACAATCATGTAAAGTGCGTCAGTGATATTACGGTAACAAGTCGAGAGGTGTGGTGGCATGCAGTGATTTTCAGTTTGTTGTTCTACATCTATGAATATGCATTAATACTAAACTTGATAAAAAAAAACAATTCTAGCCTCTTTAGATTATTATCACTGGACTGAAGAAACGCTAATGCGCGACAACTGTACTATAGATGAAAATAATTGGTGATGGTATAACAGGATCATACTAGCTGATTCGGACCCGCCTAGTCATAGAAACAAGCCAATCAAGTTAAATAAGGAAATGATCAAGCCCATCAGACCTATATATGATCTGATAATGAATTGTTGGAAAGATGTGTTCGTGGTGGAATACAAAATGCCAACGAGAGTGTTTATCACAAGATATGGTTCATTTTTACTTTACAGCTCAGAAAAGTATTAAGATCTGCTGCCATAGGAATGGCAGAATTCAACATGGTTGTAAAGCATTTTATTGTTCGAGATGGTCGATAAGAACGGAGGCATTATTTCAAGTTTCTAAGAACTTTAGTGCTTCAAAAGATTCTGAACGACTCCAGAAAAATAAATAGGTAACAAATACAAATAGTTACAAAGCCATGAAAAGCGAAAGAATGCTATGAATCAGAAGGATTGGTATAAATGTAAGTTTTATTCAAATTAGATTATTTTTATAGATCAGCGAGCTTACAAAAACTAAGAATACCACAATTTTTCAATGTTCAACAACAGATTCAGGACTTCAGGGGGTTTCAGTCTTGTACCTCTTTAGTATGGAACAGAATTTTGATCAGGTGTGTTTTCATAAAATTATATAAGCAAAGATATTGTCACTTTGCTTTTACTAGAGTTTTTCTGGTTTAACACAATATAACTAGTTCGTAGCAAATAATATATAGAAAGATTTGTTTTTTTTTATACACAAAATGAATTTTCTATTAAAAGTTGACAATATATTAGTTTTTGAGGTAAGTCACACCCTTAAAAATGGTGTGAGGAACTTCCGGTGCTTGCCGTACCTGAACGTCGAAAACTGAAGAAAATGTGCCTTTTTTAAAATTTTCTAAAAAATGATCAAAACAAAAAAATGATGTGCTGGTCCAGCTTAACAAAATTTAAAAAATCATTAATCTATATTTAACAGTGACTGTAAAAATATTTGTCTGGATGACTAACAAAAAATATAAGTTATGAAATTATCTAATAAGATGTTGTTACACATATTTGTAAATAATGCTCAATGTATTTACTAACATATTCTAAATACCGTTTTCTGAAAGCATTGGTAACCTATAAACAACAAGAAAAACAAAAATAACTAATTTGTTATACTAGAACACCCTTAATTTAAAGAAACACGGCACATTTGACTTTAATCTCTTACTCGATAATTTTTACACTTTCTCCCAGTGTAAAATAGCGGGTCGCGAAGAAAGCAGAGTCACGAAAACAAGACCCTTCAACTTCAAAGGCACCGCCAAACCAACCGCATTTGTAAGATGATTAAGTCTGTGTTTATGTGTTATTTTAAGAAGGCAAAGAAAAATTATGGTGGAACAATGACAGGGCAGCTTTATACCCAGGAAGTGCTAAATCATATTCTGAGTTTATTCCGGAAGCAGTACTCAATTTTTGTGAAGAAGAAGATAAAATCGTTTTAAGATGGTCATCAAACTCACCAAATCTGCCTGAGATATTTTTAAAACATGAATAAAATAAAGAAATAATTTAAATCGAAGTTAACATTTTTAGATACAAAATTTAACAAAACAAAAAGCTATTTTATTAAAAGTTGCACCATCTTCCGTAAAAATTTAGAAAAATATCGTTACAAAGATGTCAACATCCTGAAAATAATGTAATTTGAGTATGAAAAACTTTAAACTTCATATCTGGAAAAATAATAATTTTCTTTTACCTACGCCTATGATGTGTGCCCTATTTTCAAAACTATTCGTTCGCGTGCCAAACCCAATTTACTTCGTGCAATTTTAGACAGGTATAAGTTACCCCGACCAACAAAAACTCCCGATGACAGGTACATCAGATAAAGGTAGAAAACTTGATTTATAGGGAGAATCAATTTTAACAATTCATTATTTTGACTTTTAGGACCTATTCGTTAAAATTAGGCACAACAAATATTGACTTTTATTGTAGTACAAGCAATAGATGTGCACCGAACGACCTTTTTTAATCCGTGAAATTTAGTATTTATCTCTTGATATTTTTAACGTATTTTTGGACAATACTAAATATGCTCTTACAATAACCTTTTAAGAATATTTTTATTGTTTTCTCGTAAAAGTTAATTTATTTAATAAGTAGAAGAGCATTCGCAAAAATTCAAAGTAGACAGACAATAACGCCTTCCGAATTAACAGAACAAGATATGGAGTGGTAAAGCATCAAAGCAAGAGAACATGACTGTTGGCTGAGAGTTATAAATATTAAAATTCCTTCTTCATTTAGAACTTTTTAAATTATGACTTGCCTGCAGTAGGTCGACGAAATAAATACCACTGTTTTAAAAGTTCATCCGGTTTAAACTAAATAAGATTTTTTTTTATAAATTATACGTTTCAGAGAAAGACTTGGTAGATTCTGAAGCAACATTTTAAAATAAAATTCCTTTAATGTACTTAGTATATAAGTTTTATGGTAGAACAAACCAAAATTCTTTAAAAAAGAAATTTTAATTTGATACTTCAAATGGCAACTAAAATAAAATTTTAGCAAAACCATCCATAAATTTCTAGTAATAAAGGGTGTTGTTTTATAGAGGTACAGAACTTTTAAATGGAATAAAACAAAGATGAATTTTTTAAATTGACATGAAATTTCCTTTATTCGAAAGATAACCTTCTTGCATTATAATTTAAATATGACTTCTGGCATATGACCGCCACCACTGGCTCGGATGTAGTCTAATCTGGAGGTCCAATTTTCGATGACTTTTTCCAACATTTGTGGCCGTATATCGGCAATAACGCGGCGAATGTTGTCCTCCAAGTGATCAATGGTTTCGGGCTTATCGGCGTAGACTAGCGACTTCATATATCCCCACAGAAAATAGTCAAGCGGCGTTAAGTCGCACGATCTTGGAGGCCAATTCACGGGTCCGAAACGTGAAACTATGCGGTTACCAAACGTTTCCTTCAATAAATCAATTGTGGCACGAACTGTGTGACATGTTGAGCCGTCTTGTTGAAATCACAGCTCCTGCACATCATGGTTGTTCAATTGATGAACGAAAAAGTCAGTGATCATGGCTCTATAGCGGTCACCATTGACTGTAACGTTCTGACCAGCATCGTTTTTAAAGAATGATTCCACCATCCCATAAAGCACACCAAACAGTCAGTTTTTCTGGATGTAACGGTGTCTCAACATACACTTGAGGATTATTATCACTCCAAATACGGCAGTTTTGTTTATTGACGTATCCATTCAAACAAAAGTGAGCTTCATCGCTAAACAAAATTCGCTTATGAAAATCGGGATCAACGGCAATCTTGTTTTGGGCCCATTCACCGAATCTACGTCTTGCTAGGTGATCGTGTGGCTTCAATTTTTGCACGAGTTGGATTTTGTAAGCACTCAAACCAAGATCTTTCCGGAAAATCTTCCATAAAGTGAATGGACACATATCCAATTCCTGTGCACGATGGCGGATAGACTGATTCGGGTCTTCCTCTACGCTACGCTTTACAGCAGCAATGACTTCTTCTGTACGCACTGTACGACGTCTCTGTGGATGCGTATTATCATTTAGAGTAAACGTCGTGCGAAAAGGTTCCATAGTTAATCGAATTAATTGCTTGACTTATTGTCGCATTTATCCATTTAAACCCTCTACTGTAAACTTAGACTGGTTTTAAATTTAGACCATGTTACTGGATTAAAAGGTAAACATATTACACCTAGAGTAACGCCTAGCTCACATGAAGTTTGTTTCACTGCTGGATTGCTTGCGGAAAGCTGTGATGGCTTCAATGATGGAAAATGACGTTAATGCGGGCTCGGCTGCGTGAACGAGTACTGGAATTTCTAGACAGATCATGTTCTATTCTTCATGCTTGATTTTCTGGTAAATATGAGTGTTAACCAATAAGAATGTGTCTTGGTACGTGGGCATGAGTTTACCAAACGATTGCCGAGAATTACGAAGGCTCCCAGCAAGGAATGACGTATTTCTTACGATCGTTTACGATTTTTTCAACACAATTTTTAATACGTTAATGGTAACTTTCATAAATTCATAAAGTGGTAAAGTTAACAGTGAATTAAAAAACACTATCACTTTGAAAGTATTGAAACCATTACAAGCCCAGTTCAGTAACGCATTATGTGTGAAACTAACGTATAGCATTACACTTTGGAACCCAAATCAAGTAAGCGATCTAGCAGTGAAGCATACTTCGTGAGAGCTAATTTTAAAAATAAAATAGATTTTTTAAAATAATGTATATAGTAAAGTTATTATCATGTTACGTACGGATGTTTGCGGTACAAAATGAATATTTTTACAAATAATACTATTAAAAATTATAAAGTTAAAAATAGTTTATGTCATAAAGTAACAAGAAATTTATAGTTAGTTGGTTATGAGTGATTTTAGAAAATAATTAACACATATTGGGTAACATCATAAACAACAAAAATCAACCCAGCGACCAGGAGGAAGCACAATAAACTCCTATAAGGGAGACACAGTTTGTTCTCCACAAACAACTCCAGCGGCCACCGTGAAAACTTCATTTCTAAAAATATGTAAACGAAATTAATTTAAACCTTTCCGTGCTTTTACATAATTACGCATATAATAATGTCTTCTAAACACCTATAAGGGTTAGACGATTTGTTCTCTAAAAACAATTCCATCGAGAGTAAAGAATAATCTCCTCTAAGTATCTATAAATGGCCGGTTAGAAGCATTAAACTTTTCAAATCGTCCAAAAAAGTCGACTTCCCGCTCTACTACAAAGGGGTTGAGGAATCATAAACCCTCTGGTGAAAGGACTGTTTAAGTCTAGCTGTTCCTTAGGTTATATATCTCAAGCATAGAAGGACGTCCGGACAGAGTTCATCCAATGACCCAAATTAATATCGTCCAATAAGCCTCCCCTCCTTTCTCCTAAAAACAAGAGAAAAACTTATTGATTTACATCTAAAAATCACTCGATAATCATGGCTCTTCGGTTATACTACGCACTTGGTTTTAACTATTTCGAGGTTATGTTTTAGTACATGAGTCAAGCTATTTGAACACCAATCGCGACATCTACCAGTGGTATAAAAAGGCAGGAATTTTAAATTGAGTTTTATTCGGATTTTGATGCCCCACCTTGTATAACATTAAATTACATTTTTGAAGACCTATTTAACGATACATTACTCGATGGGGTGAGAAAGAAAAAAATTGCTCCCTAAGTTCCCACACCCAAAGCTGACAGACGGACATGGTGAAGAAAGAAAAACATTTTCGCCATTTTTGTAATCCTACTCACAATTATCATTTAAGAAACGTACACTTTTGACAATACTTACGCAATTTTTACGTTTATTTGAATACAATTTACATTTGTGCGTTAAGGATCACTTTCTCCAAATTTTGGCCGAAAACGAAATCGTTATCTACGCATACACATAATTGGCTGTTTCATATATTAATTATGCAATATAATGACAATAAACGGTCGGTTAAGTATTAATAACTCACAAATTAACACACATTTTACAGCTATGTGTAATCTTAAAGTAAAAAAAATCCATAAGAACGAGGAATGATTACGAGGATGCTTCGAAAAGTTTAGTAGTCTAAGAAAAAATAATTCTTGTTTAATGTGAAGAATGTTGTATTGAATCATCTTACTACCTATAGCAATCTTTCTTAACCTTTAATAGGAACATTGTCAGCAACTCTAATTATACACGGTGTCCGATAAGTACCTCCTAATACATACAAGGGAGGTCAAAATAACCCTGCTTTGTCACAGAAAAAAAAATCCCAAAGTGTCCCTTAACGGAGATACATCGATTCTAAGTTTTGAAGCGCCTTGTATAATTTAATGAAAGTTTAATATTTTATAGAGGCCATAAAGACTATTATTTTGCAGAGTATGCTGATATGCATTTAATTTATGGTGAAGAGCTGTCAAATTCTTCGAAGGCAAGAAGACTTTATGCTGAAAGATTTCTATCTCGAACATTACCAAGTCCAAAAACCTTTCAAAGGGTTGATCAAAGCCTAAGGAAAACAGGTAAAAATGATTACAAAATAATTATTAGAGTTAACGAATTAATTTGTTATGTTTTATTCAAGGTCATTTTTGCAGCGACGTAGCAGCGAGGGCCCTTCCAGGAGAATACGAGACCCTCAGGTAGAGGAACAAATTTTGTAAGATATTGCTGACAACCCCTCAAATAAGAAAGCTTGCAACACAAAACAATGGTACAAAGTGAATTGTACATGAAACTCTAACAAAACAGTTACTTCATCCGTACCACGTTGAAAAAGTACACGCTATGTCTCCGGATGATTATCCCGCAAGACTTTAATACTCCAGCTGGTTTATACAGCAACATAATCTAGATCTAAATTTTTCTATTCCAACCTAATTTTGTTTAACAATGAGGCCAGCTTCACAAGAGATGGCATAATAAACTCACACAGTTTACATTTTTGGGCTGATGAAAATCCGCACGCTATAATTCAAAATATCAACAAAGGTTTATTGTAAATGTGTGGGCTGGCATCATCGGAAATAACCTTATTGGTCCATCTGTTTTGGAAGGAAGACTCAATGGTGAGATTTATTCACAATTTTTGCAGCAAAATTTAAATAATTTATTGGAAGACGTGCCTCTTGATAGAAGAATGTAAATGTGGTACATGCATGATGATGCTCCACCTCATTTTATCCGAATAGTAAGTCAACACTTAACTAACGTTTTTGATCCTCGATGGATGGGACTATTTTATGGTCACCAACGTCTCCAGAACTAAATCGATTAAACTTTTACTTCTAGGAACATCTAAAAGAACTAGTTTATTCAACACCAGTAAATACTAGAAAAAAATACTAGCGGGAATAGCACAGCATTCTAACGAAGTCCGTAATAATGCCGGAATTCATGACTTTGAAGTACACAATAAGCTGACATTACTTTCCAGCCTCCCTAATATAATATTCTGATTTTCGTGTGAATTGTTGCCTCTGCACCTGTTCATCCAGTATACTTACAAGGGATGATTCCCATGGGTTTGCCTTTGATTTGTCTCGTTCTGCGATATGTTGGAGTACATGAAAAAATATCCAACATGTATTGTTTATTATGTCTTGAATTGCATTGCTAGCGGATAAAAACTATCTCCAAAAAAAAAAAAACCCATGGAAACAACTATAGAAAAATTGGTAACAAGCTAGTGTAATATTCTAATTGTTCGAAATATACTCAGTTGTAATAGCCTGGACTGCTCTCCACTCCACCAGAGATCACCGGTGGAGCTTAAGATTTGCAAAGTAGCACATTAACTGTCATGTGAAAGATTGGACCACTTTTTTACAGACGATTCTAAATTTAGTCTTTCCACCTCAAATTGATGTGTACCAGTATACAAACGAGACGGTGAACCATTTACCAGGCGAGTTCATGTTGGTCGGGGGAACCATCCGTCTACGAGATCGTACAGAAATGGAAAGTTATATAAGAGATATCTTACAAGACCATGTTGTGCCATGTGCTTAATTTATTGGAAAGGAATGTGCATGAAAATGCAGATCTTCATACAGTACGAATCGTCTGAGAATATTTTGAAGGAATTGCTATCCTGGATTTGGACTGATCTGTTGTAAATCCAAACATGAATCCTTTCCAAGAGGTTTGGGACCATATTCACAGAAGGGTACAAAATGTTGTCCCAACAGAGTTGTAGGAAGTTCATTAGACCAAGCTTATGTTCAAAAATTAATTTACACCGTCATAAGAGTCAAAGGTGGTAACACCAAGCACTAAATCGGTATTGTAATTATCTTTTTCATAAATAAAAGTTTCTTTTCTACTAAGCATTGAATTGTTGTTTTAAGTGATACCTATATCATTTCTAGAAAAAATAAAATCTATTTCCTATAATGATTACAATTTTAAGTTTGTGCGGAGTGTATTAGTAAGACAGTGCTCCTGCTGTTTTTAATCAATATTAAGATTCGTTTCTTCTATTTCTCTCTAAATTTGAAAACAGGAGGAAGCTCAGAAGTTGAGGAAGAACCAGAATAATTTATTCAAAAGTGTTTTGGAGATTAAAAACAATATCAATAATAAATATTAACAACTCTTTTGGAATTGTAAAATGGAGCAGGACGGACATCCAAAACCTACAAAGAAAAATAAGAACCCTCCTAACAAAAGCACAAAAACATCACCCTCGGAGTGCTATTGAACGTACAATGCTTTCAAGACATCAAGGAGGAAGAAGATTGGTGGATATTGGTAAGCAGCTCGACCAACAAATAATAAACTTACGTTCATATTTTCATAGGTTAGCGGACTCTTCCACTCTACATCGGGCAATATGCGAGGCAGAAGATTCAACACCGTTACAACTGAAGGAACAGGATATTGCTTCTCATCACCAAATAGACCAAGAGAAGTTACAAATCTGGCTATACAAATCGCTTTATGGACGTTATCCAAGTGAGGTCAATGTTTGATTTCAGAACAGATGTTTCCGGAAACGGAGGGCTTCTTGTGAGCTATCCGAGACCAGGTTATTGTGACAAAGAACTATCGGAAGTTCATCATCAGAGATTCCTTCATAGAAAGTAACCAATATAGATTTGGCTATTGAACATTAGAGACAATCCAGCACATAACTGAAGGATGCCAAGCGTTTGCCGCAACCGAGTATAAGGAAAGACACGCCGCTAAGATACTCCACCAAGAGTTAGCAGATAAGTTAAACCTATTGCAGGTAGAAAAAGTACCTAATTACAAATACAATCTGGAGCCTATTCTTGAAACAACCAGTTCAAATTATATTAGGACCGAACGGTTCTGACGAATCAGACAGTTGCTCATAATAGACCAGACATTATCCTAACACATAAAATTTCTAGGCGAACTACACTAATCGACATTGCTGTACCTAAGAACAACAATCTAAGGTCGAAATACAACGAGAAGATCGACAAATATAGAAATCTGGAGGTACATATCCGAAGACAATGGGCAATGAACAGCGTCCAAACGATTCCCATAATACTGTCAACAACTGGAGTGATACCAAAGAGTCTCCTGCAGAACATCAAGAAGCTGGGCCTTGGTGAGCATCTGTATAAACCGATGCAGAAAGCAACTCTCCTTGCAACCGAGCGAACCGTCCGAAAGTTCGTGAGATATACAGCAGACCACGTCACCTAGGACTCGATAACATGGAAAGGGTTCCCACAGAACTTCGTACTTTTGGTATCTTTGTATACTTGGTATGAATTAATATTCCTTGGAGGGAGTGCGAAGCCGTTTGGCTTGAAATCATAAATAATAAATTTCTTTAGTCGTACTGAGTGGCT
Organism: Diaprepes abbreviatus; assembly: GCA_034092305.1. Lineage (NCBI taxonomy): Eukaryota > Metazoa > Arthropoda > Insecta > Coleoptera > Curculionidae > Diaprepes > Diaprepes abbreviatus. Next base: position 2,071,244 of record JASJET010000018.1, on the reverse strand, counting down.
TTTTTGATGTTTGACATACAGAAATATTTATATTTAACGTTGCTGTCAGTTTTTTTTTTGTCGCGACTTCTTTGAATATTTTTAAGTGTTAAAAATTACTACGAATGCGAAATTAATAATTAAAATCAACAAAAAGAGGATTTAAAAAGTTATTTTTAACGGTAAATATTGTGAGTATTAACTGAATTTCATTAAAAATAAAGTATACACGAAAATCTGCCAAAGCAAATACTGTTACGTCAAGAACTATTTATTTCCAAAAATAGAAGCCTCATTCATTTTCATGATAACGAAAATAAAACATTTCTCCCATTCTGTATCTAAAGCAAATCAAACATATCACAAATAAACCGATTATCTCAACACGGAAAACCATTTTTACCTCGCCCCTCGCACGGGTTCTTTTCGAAACGGGAGAAGGCCGGTCGTAATAGGCTCCCGACAGCGGAAACCCCTTTTAGTACGCCAAGGCGCCCTTGACCCGATTCCTGTCTTAAGTACATGAATTGCCAGGGGACGCAACAGTTTTCTTTATTTTGCAGGAAACTCGTCTGCTCAGCAGGAACGAAAAGAATTCCGGTTTAATTGTTTGCTTTCTTATGTGGTTTTATAACAATTACATTAGGGAAAAAGGGGGAAACAAAAAATGGGACATCTGGTTAATTAGTATTGTTAAAACGAGTTCAGGTTATTTATTCTGGATTCTTTCGGATAAGAAAGGATATCAACCACTGTTCGAAATTAACAAACGAAAAAAAGTTTCTGGGGTTTGAATTTAATTGTTTCTAAGCTGTTGTTGGTCCAATTAAAAGACTTTTTTTTATGTTATATGTTAATATTTTATTAATCTTACACAGAATATTTTTTCAGTGTTTAAAATTAAATTTTTTGGACACAACAATCCTATTGGGAAAAATATTTAGAGGAGATTTGGTTACGAATTTACAAAGTTCTTTTTATATTTAACGGTAATACGAATAATCGAATCGAAAATCCAAATAATCAAAACGTTATAGATATGCAATCTACGAGGATGGTTCGATAAGTTCTCGGCCTGATAAAGAAAACAAAAGATTTTTGAAAATGTTTTTATTTATTTTTCATCAAAATTCCCTTGTACTTCAATAAATTTAGACCAACGATTTAAATACCCGTAGCATAATGCGATTTGTCCAACTCTGAAAAATAAGCGGTTGTCGCTGCTCTGACCTCGTTATTTGAAGGGAATTTTCGTCCAGAGAGCCATTTTTTTTAAGTTTGGGAAGAGAAAGTAATCGCTGGGAGCAAGATCCGGCAAATATGGTGCATGTGGAAGCACTCTGAAACGTTGGTCCTGGAGTTTTGCAGCAACAATCATAGATTTGTGTGCAGGCGCGTTATCCTGATGAAAGAGAACTTTTTTTGGCAAGATATGGACGTTTAGCCTTAATCACATGTTGCAAACGGTCCAGTAGTGACGCGTAATACTCCCCGGTGATGATCTTGCCTTGTTCTAAATAGTCTATAAACACCACGCCATGTGAATCCCAAAAAACTGTTGCCATGACTTTTCCTGCAGACGGAACCGTCTCTGCTTTTTTTGGCGCACTTTCTCCTACCCCCACCCACGTTTTAGACTGCTGCTTTGTCTCTGGCATGTAATAATGAATTCACGTTTCATCCACAATTATAAAATGTCGAAGAAACTCAGCAGGATTGCGTGTGAATAAGTCTAAACACTCTTGCTAAGTGTTCATTCGAAGACATTTTTGGTCGACTGTTAACAAACGCGGCACCCATCGCGCAGAAAGCTTCTTCGTGCCAAGAACATCGTGTAAAATGTAGTGGACACGATCTATCGAGATGTTTGCTATACCAGCAAGCTCTCGTACTTTCAGTCGGCTGTCATGAAGTATGACATTGTGAATTTTTGTGACAATTTCGTCAGTTGTAGCAGTTTTTGGGCGTCCCGAGCGCTCATCATCTTAAATTGATGTACGATCACAATTAAATTCAGCAGCCCATCTTTTACTGTCGAAAACGAAGGAGAAGAATTCTTTACAGTAGAATCTAACTCATTTTTAATGTCCGTGGGAGTTAAGCCCTTTAAAACAAAGTACTTTATAACCGCTCGAACTTCAATTTTATCCATCTTTCACAAAATATTGAACCTTATGTGTTCACTCGATCGCCACAAACAAGCAACTGAACGCAAACATCTGAAACTTTGCAGGGCGTCATTTCAAGGTTAATGCTTACAAAATATTATAGTTATTTGATCCTACTAGCGCCCTCTCTGTATCAGACCTAGAATTTATCGAACCATCCTCGTATAGTATTATGTAAAGAAGAGAGTTATTGTTTGTTAAAGATAACCGAAAAACTTAATTAAATAATCGAAATCAAATGTTAACCCATGTTTTATGACATATCTAGGAAGGTTTACAGCTATATTTTATCTCTAACTTCCATTAAAAATAACTTTAAAAAGATAATGCTTCAAAGCGTACTATGTTTGCTCTCCGCAAGGTGGCGAATACGCTGTGGCACCTTACACCAGTAATCGTAGATCGGAACGACTTTTTTAAATAGAAGTATCTCTCCCTTTCACGCACATTTAAAAAGTCCACTGAGTTAGTATATGTATAGTGGTAGTAGGCAAATCGTGGCCGTCGTTCGATTAAGGACGAGTCACGTGAAGGTCGTCCAAAATTGACTGTAGTGCAAGAAAACATTGATGCTGTTAGTAAACTAATAATGCAAGATCGTATCGCATAAGATTGGGACATTCCTGAGCATTATTAACACCAGAGTATCTAATTTTTGGCCGTAAAGAAGCTATGTTCGTGTTAGATCTCGCATAATTTGACAATCGCTCAAGAAAAGGCTCGATTTGCTTGGTGCAAAGAAATGTTCAAAAAATATAATCATGATGCTTCAAAAAACATTTATAAGATCAGAACAAGTGATATCTATGCGTATAACCCAAAAGTAAACAGCAGTTCTTTGTATGGGCCTTCAATAATGAGTCAAAACCAACAAAAGTTGATCGCGCGCGAAGGACTTGGAAGTAAATAGAAGCCCGTTTATTAAGGAAAAATGGCCATGTCGCGACCACGCCTTTAGAGAATTATAGAGCGTTCCATTCTGAATGGTACACAACCATTGTTTTGCAAAAAGTTTTCGGTGAATTAAGGAAAATAAACCGTGACAAAGCGAGCTCTCACACACCTGCTCAAACAAGTAACTTTTTGAGCACTCAAAACATGGAATTGATGGGTCATCCACCATACAGCAGTGATTTAGTTCCATGGATTTATTTTTGTTTCCGTACATGAAGAACAAACTGCGTGGTCACTGATTTCCTATGCCAGAAGAGACGGAATGCGTTCAAAACAATGGTTTTGGGGAGACTATCTTCGCAGTAGCAAAAATGCTTTACGGATTGGTCATCCATCATCATTTTAAATGATAAATATTTGTTTTTGTTTGTTATTTCCGACAAATATACGGCTACCCTTATATTACGAGAAAACGTATGTTTGTATGTTCACAAAAATTATTTATTGAAATGTGTAAATAAATAGATAATAATAAGCTCCAGCTATGAACTTTCATTTGAGCCACTAGAGGGCGAGCTAACCTCTCATGGTTCTTGGAGAAAACAGCCAAAAATGTCATTTATTAAGTAAATGAGCAAATAAATCCCGTCTGTCCCATTTTGCTTGGTTATGTTGGAATGATTAAATTTTCATTATGTGTTAACTGTAACATTTTATTAAGTTCGTCATGGCCGATGGTTTGTTTTGAGCTCAACTTATCTTATATATTTAATTTTAATTTACAATTGGGGAAAAGGATAGTATCATCTCGGGGAAAAGTAAAATTCAATTTTGGAGAAGTTTAGAATTCTGGCCTTCTTCTACTTCTCTCTTAATGATGAAAATGTCGAAATTGTAATTCTGGGATATGTTGCGGTATATTCTATAACATCGTTGAGACAAGAGCCACTATATAAGAATCTCGAAGAGTTCGATACATGAAATTCTATTGAAACACAACTTTCATCCTCATTTAATATCTTTAGTTCAACACCTAAGAGTTCCTATTTAATATTTATATTAAGACCACCCTCGATTTTTGAATACCTTAATTTGGAAAAGTTACGAAAAATGGACTTTTTAACAGAGACAATTCCCATTTTTGGAGAGATTCAAATAATTATGCAGTAAGATTGCGGAGTTTTCAAGAAAAAATGCAATTTAATGTATTTTGTGCTGTAAGAAATGATGGAGTAGTAAAGCTACATTTTTATGGAGAAAACTTAAATGGCCATTAATTAATAATACAATGCATATTATGTCCCCATTTTAAAATATGTATTAACTTTTGTAAAATATCCTAGAAGAGTTAGACAATCAATATTTAAAAAATTTACCTCTGGAGGAACACAGGCAAATTTTTTACCAACACGATGACGTCCCATCACACAGAATCGTTCCAGTTACCTATTTCTTACCAGGCACGGATCCAAGGGGGAGCAGGGTGGTGGGAAGAGCTTCAAACTTCAAAAAAATAGAGTCGCCTATCTGCTGCATTAGCAACGTAAATATCGCTGATATCTCACCCCCCTTTGTTCTTGTGATATCGTCCCATTCTCCCAAAGAGACAGGCTGGATGCGCCCTTGCTTCTTGCAAGTAATTTTTTATGACAAGTGAATTGTCAACAATGGATCTCTTTTGCGACCAACAGCATAACATTCCTAGTGTAAAAAGCAACATCGGGTATATTTTGGAAGGGCGATCGCAAGAAAAAACAAGTTGTCGACGTGGAAGTCAGCAGCATGCACATTCTTAGTATACGAGCCAGAATCGAGTGTATTTTCTTAAACTCAAAGCTCTTGGGGGGGGGGGGGGCATCGCAAGAAAAAACAAGTTGTCGACGGGGGGGAGGGGGGTAGAAGCCAACAACATACACACTCCTAGTGTAAGAGGCAAAATCGGGTATATTTTCCTGAACTCTAAGCTCTTGGGGGGCGCGCCTGTACCGCAATCAGAGCCTTCAAGTGCCTCCTCAAAAACATTCTATACATAGAGATTGAACAACATAGAAGACAAAAAAATAAAGGCTTTCAAACAAGAGAAACTGATAGTTATGTTTAGACCTACACAAACTATATTTGACGTAAAATTTAAAATTTGTCAAAAACAATTAGATTTAGGTATAGGACATTATACACGAAATATGTCTACTATCTTGCGTAGAATCTAAAAATAACATAACATATAGGGTGTTCCATTTAAAATAAGGAAGAAGGGATCAACTTCCGGTATAACCGGAATTGCCACCTTCTTGAAAACATTTTAGCCGAATTATCCTCATCGATTTTAGTAAACTGACAAATTTTAAAAATTTTCCAAAGTCTATTTTCCGAGAAATCGATCATGGCAGTGGGACAAACTGTATATAAATATTTAATAAGTAGTAATAACACTTTTTCATTCAAAAGTCTCCATTTTTAGCTTCCAAAAATATTTATATCGGGCAGTAAATTCATAAATCTATCCACCTGTTCATAAAATTCAGCAAAGTGCCTGCTGGGCGCACTTAAATATAGCTTTGATATTATTGCTGCATTCATTCATCTACTTTTTAGGAAAAAAACAGGTAAATATAAACATTTTAGTCCGAAATACCTTTGAGCTTTGCACGCTCCATTTAACTGCCAGCCGTTTTCAAAACAACAAAGAAAAGCAATGCGTTTTAAGCTTTTTGCACCTTGTTACAACAAAAGGGTGTTTATCCTGTTTACAAAATGCCTTAATTAATAGAATGAAGCGTGACGAAGAGTAAAAATAAAGGCGCACTTCTTTCTCGACTGTGGTAGGCAACGTGTACCTGTAAACATTAATTTTACGGACTTAAATTGCATCGTAAATTTTACTAAAAGCTCCCTTTGTCAAAGCAGGGCTATTTCTTATTTTGGACGTAAATTTTTCACTTGTATCCCGTGTGATTTATTTATCGAGAAATGAACAAGTCAAAAATAAAGAAATTACGAATGACGAAAGTAATTTTAGGTCATTTTATTTTTGATCCTATCAACAAGCGCTTAGTTTCTGTATGCTGCAAAATTTATTTTGGTTATGTCAAGTATATATATATATATATATATATATATATATATATATATATATATATATATATATATATATATATATATATATATGTTTATGCGGCTTTCACGGATTCCTCCGTGTGAGATGCAATAGCAGTGGTTATATCCCATTATGCCGTTGTAGTGCTGAAATCACATTCAGCAAATGTACAACTATATGCAACTCAGTGTGTGAATGAAGTCAAATGCGTACAGTGAATGCAAACTTCGCTCCATCATATCCTTTCCATGTTAGAGGTTGCACAGTTTGAATAAATTGCTAAAAAACACAATTCATCCTGTTCCATCACCATCGAGATGGCGGAAGGTCGGCGAAGCCGCGTTCAGTGATGTATGCTTTCTTCCGATCTGTCCTTTGCACAGTCAGGTGCATGTCGGTACCCTGATGAGTCTAGTGAGAAACGAAACATGTACCTCTGCCGTATCCTGTAGCGGAGAGGGTAAGCTTTTTTTAACTTTCTTCTCGGTGCGGTGGTACAGGTAGGCCACCATCTCGATGGTGGTGGAACAGGATGAATTGTGTTTTTTAGCAATTTATTCAAACTGTGCAACCTCTAACATGGAAAGGATATGATGGAGCGAAGTTTCATTCACTGTACGCATTTGACTTCATATATATATATATATATATATATATATATATATATATATATATATATATATATATATATATACAGGGTGTCCAAGATAAGGATCCTAAGCATGGGGATCTCGGAAACAGTTGGAGATACGAGGTCGGTTAAATTAGAGAAAAGTTGCGCAATTTAGTGCTAAATTAAACGCAGTTAAAAAAATTTAAAAATTTCAAACACTTCCGGAGATTTCCGGAAAAAAACGAAATTTGGCAAAATCGTTTTTAATTTTTGCAGGCTTTATTTAAAGAGATATCCGAAAATAAAAGGTAGATTCTCATTGCCACATTTTATTTTTTATAATTTGGTCTAAATAAAATTCAAATCCGACGTTTCGTTTCTGAGATACCATCATGAACTTTCATTTTTTATATGGAACAAAAAAAGTATCCCATGTATTTGATAGCATTTTTTATTACAAATTCAACGGTGTATCACACTTGCATATCAAGTGTGTAGTTCATTGGCTTTTATAAAACTGATATACCTTTCTCTCTCGCTCTCACGGAGCTCTTATGGAAAGTACTTGAACTACGTATTCGATATGCAAGGGTGATACACCGTTGAATTTGTAATAAAAAATGCTATCAAATACATGGAATACTTTTTTTTGTTCCATATAAAAAATGAAAGTTCATAATGGTATCTCAGAAATGAAACGTCGGATTTAAATTTTGTTTAGACCAAATTATAAAAAATAGAAAGTGGCAATGAGAATCTACCTTTTATTTTCGGATATCTCTTTAAATAAAGCCTGCAAAAATTAAAAACGATTTTGCCAAATTTCGTTTTTTTCCGGAAATCTCCGGAACTGTTTGAAATTTTTAAATTTTTTTAACTGCGTTTAATTTAGCACTAAATTGCGCAACTTTTCTCTAATTTAACCGACCTCGTATCTCCAACTGTTTCCGAGATCCCCATGCTTAGGATCCTTATCTTGGACACCCTGTATATATATATATATATATATATATATATATATATATATATATATAATTCTTGATTCTTGAACCATAGATTATATCATTTTTTTTATTTTGTCTTTTCTTGGGTTTAGGTTCTATATTTAATAAATACACAAAACGATTGACGTTTCGCCCTTTATTCAAGGCATTTTCAAAATTCTTTCCTCCTAAAAATATATAATTAAAATACATCACATAAAAAACATATTTACAATTTCGAAAAACAAACAAGACACTTAAAAACAGTAGACAAAACAAAATTTTTTAAAAATATTTAATTTTACCGGTACACACCTTGACATTTTGCTGTTCTATTACTAAATAAAATTTAAATATTACATCGTTTACTGAGGATACGTGGAATGCATATGTGTTTTATTTTTTAATATTTTTTATATTTTACAATGCATAAAAAAACAAATAAGGTATATGTTTGGTTTTATGTTTAAGAGGATATTCAATTTTTGATTCTTATTTGACCGGATCGAATACTTAATATTTTTGTTTAAATTAGGCTTGCGTAAATGTGGCTCAAATTTCCCATATCTGTTCTGTCGTTAACAGTGTTTTTATCTTTTTTAATTTCAATCATTTCCTTTATCTGTAATTTTTGGTAATTCATATCTTTGTTTTTTATAATGGTACTGTTATAATCAAAAGTGTGTTTGTCGTCCTGTGTGTGTTTGTTTAACGCTGTTGAGGCGGTTTTTGTATATTTATGACCATTTAATCTGTTCTTCAGTAATTGGCTCGTCATGCCTATATATTTTTTGGGACAATTTGTGCAAGGGATCGAATATATTACATTTGATTTATTCATGAGAGGAGTTTTACTTTGTAAATTTGTGAACAATGTATTTAATTTATTATGTGACCTGTGGCATACGATAATATCATGCTTTTTTAAAATATATTTTATTTTTTCTGACAGCTCACTAGTGTAAGGTAATGCTACCTATTTTTGTTGTTTATTTATATGTTTTTTGTTTTTACGTTATTATAAAACTTATATGTTCGTTTATCAATTATTTTTAGGAAAAATGATATAATCTATGGTTCAAGAATCAAATATATATATATATATATATATATATATATATATATATATATATATATATATATATATATATATAATCTCTAATTAATAATATTTTGAAGACGACAATAGATGAGTAAATGACATTTTGTGTTTTTTTTTTAAAGAATCCGCTTATTTCCAGACAGAAGGTGCCTTAGTTTACGGCGATAATTGATATTATTTTCAAGCAATAATAATAATAAAAAATATTTGGCAATTGGCATCCCAGACACTGCATCTTCCAGACGCTATAAAAAATAAACTTTCCGGGAACCAGACTTAAATCACTTAAGACTTTTACGATTACTTTACGCCTTTCAAGCACGTGTGGTTTTGTCTGCTGACCTGATTTTCTCATCCGCCCGAAAACACTTTCTCTTAAAACAAAGGATGATGAAGTAACCAAAATAAATATGGCATTATGCATTTTTTTAAACAAGTTGAACATAATTCTTAAAATAAATAAAATTAATATGCACTAATGGACAAAAGCAAAGGAAGTCATCAACTAATTGAGTTCATAAATTAAACTGATTATTGTGAATAGGTGGAGTCAGAACGAATTTTAATATTTCCCAGTCGAAGGATTTCTGCGGCCAAGTATCAAGTCAACAAGAAAGTAATTTCAGAGTGAAATAAACCTTTTTTTTTTAAATCAAAGAATAAATTTTAATCAATTATATATTTTCCATTTTGTTCAATGACCTTTTGCCATCTTGCAGCTTCATTATTCAGCGCTCATAGATATTTTGCCATAGCAGGAAAGGGACTAGAATAGGATTACTTAGAAAAATCTAGAAGATGCTTTCATTGAGCGATGGGTGGTTATAGATCAATAAACCACGACTTTTTTTAACGTGAATTGAAGTCAGTGTGAAAAATCAATTTTTTAAAATTTAAAAATTGCCTTGCCTTTAAACCGAGGTGAAAAAGAAAAATATTTTACAGTTGATCTCGAATGCCCTAGTTATAAATACCTTAATAATATATAAACACTTGAAAATATAAAGAGAGGAAAAAGATATTTCGGATTCAGAGATGGTTTAACAAATAATAATAAGGTTTTAAGTAGGTCAGACCTAAAATATTTATGTTTAAGGTTATCCTTTTTTTCAGTTTTGCTGTTTCTCAATTTATTATTTATACACATTTTGAAAACAAAAAATCCGCATATATTTATATAATTTATTTCATTTCACTAACACGGACTAACTTTAACACAGGTCTAATTTCTGGTCTGTGTAGTGTAAGTTCATAAACGGACATGTGTAAAAGAGTCTAAAAATTTTATTGATAAGAATATCCAATCACCTCCGCGAAAAATTGGCATTTGTATATGCCATTTGAAATTTTGACTTGTGAACTATAGACCAAAAGCGCATATGTACGATAATTTAGTTCTTTTTTTCCACAAGCTGAATTCTGAAAAATTCTCAACTTCTTTTTGAGAAAAATTTTAGTTTTTGAAATTTTAGCCGCCATATTGAATTCAACATTTTTTTGATATGCACAGTGTAGATCGTAAGCCCATATAAATAAGAGCACAATTTTAGTGTACTAGAATTATAACTGGAAACTACTTTTAGCCGAAAAAGAATGTCCCATATTTATGATTCAGTATTAATGCAGGAGTACATCTGTTCGTTCATGTCGTTTCTTGTAGAAATGTACAAGTTTATATATATATATATATATATATATATATATATATATATATATATATATATATACTTATTTATTTCATTTCAATAACACGGACTAACTTTAACACAGGTCTAATTTAACAGTAGGGGGTTTAAATTGATAAAAACAACACTAAGTCAAACGAGTTTTAAATGTTAAAAATTCAAAAATAAAAAGTCGTTTATATAATATCAAACCGTCAAAATTGAAAATTTCAAATGGAAATACTTTAAAAGGGATAAAAAGAATATTGACGAATAAATAATGTTTTATGTTTTTTAGATCCCTTTACTTCCGAACAGCTTTTATATTTTCGAATTAAACAACCCCAATTTTTTGTATGTTTGTATTCTATTCACTATTTATTTTAATTATTGTTTATAACATTTATTACAGCAATTAGTGTTTCTACGATAAGTTGTTAACTTTAATGTTTACCTGATATACTATAAACGCACATTTCCATTTAATTTAATGCATACGTAGATATACCGGGTGCTACAAATTCGAGAGTAGTTATCAAGGTTTCGACAATTAAGTCAGCTTCGGATATAGTTAAAGCAAATCTGCCTTTTTCGTACCTTATCACATACTGACGGTGTCTACGAAAACAATGACAGCTAAGCAGTATGTGGTGAAAAAAATTACGTTACAAAATGTGCAGTGTAAACTATGGTTTTATAAAATTTTCGATATAAAAAATTACGAAAACAATGACAGTTAAGCAGTAAGTGATGAAAAAAATTACGTTACAAAATGTGCGGTGTAAACTATGGTTTCATAAAATTTTCGATATAAAAAAATTACATTTTTGTGATTTAAAACAAAATAATTACGCTTCCAAAAGTGCGCTGAAAATTATTACGATTCCAAAAATGCAGCGAAAAAAATTGCGCATCCACGAAAATAATAATTTTGAAAATGCGACGAAAAAATTACACTATTAAAAGGGTAAGATCATTCGTCGCACATTTTGAAGATGTAATTTTTTTCGCGGTATATCAATGATGTAATTTTTTTCGCCGCATTTATTAAAGTTCGACGTCCGACATCCTAATTTTCGTCATATATATACATATATATATATATATATATATATATATATATATATATATATATATATATATATATATATATATATATATATATATATATATATATATATATATATATATATATATATATATATATATATGAAGAAGTGATTTTCGCTGTGTTTTATAAATGTATTTTTTTTTAAACGCTAATCTTTAGGCGCTATTTTTTCGCATCATATTTCAGAGCCATTATCTCCATAGGCACGTAGTGTTAAAAAAATCGCACTTTTTCATATATAATTCATATTATTTTTGAAAAATATTTTTTTTAACGCACTTTTAAATGATTGAAAATGGAGAAAAATTGGTAAAAAATTGTGAAAAAAAAATTTTAATGGTAGAAAAATTTTTCGTCGCACTTTTTGAAGAATTATTTTTTTCGTCGCAAAATTTTGAAATCTTATTTTTTTCGTCGCTCTTTTATAGCTGTAATAATTTTCATCGTACTTTTTGAAGCGTTATTCTTTCCGTCGCAATGTTCGGAAATATATTTTTTCCCGAAGTTTAGTAACTATAATAGTTTCCATATCACTTTTCAGTAAGATAATTTTTGAGACATATTTTATACACGTAATTTTTTTCGTGGTATTTTTAAAATTGTAACAGTTCTCGCTGCACATTCCAAAAATGTAATTTTCTTTTCCATTAACTTTACCATGAAAATTTTTCAGAATTCAGTTTGAATTATGCTACCACTTGTCGATTAGATAAAATTAAAAAAAATAGCTTTTTGAAACATACAAATTTCGTTTTGGAACAAAAAATTTAGCTTACTTTGGGGTTTACTGGGCTATCAGTTAAAATAAATGATGTAAAATTTAAACTTAACCTACATTAAAATCTAGTAGAAACATTTGGCAGCGTTACATTCAAAATGAAAATTTTGACCCATTGATATTCTAAAATAAAACAAACTAATTGATTATTGTGATATATATATATATATATATATATATATATATATATATATATATATATATATATATATATATATACATATACTTAAATTACTTTTTCGTTTTTATTTTCTTGAACCGCTATTTAGATATATTCTTATTTTCTTTTTTCTTAAGATTTCGGTTCGGTCAGGAGAAAAAATATTAATTTATTTCCTCGTAGATGTTTTAATGTTTTTCTGTTACAAACGTTTCGACCTTATTATTGGTCTTTATCAGTGTGTTTTCTATAACAATAGCAATTTCCAAAATATATATACATAGATATTAAAAAATTTTCACACAGATCGTTTTTAAAAGTTATTTACAATCAAAATACTAAAAACATAACAATTTAACACGTATTACTACATTGGGACTAGAAACAACTGCGTTTAGTGTGCAAATTTTTGCATGGGATTAATTTACAAGATATTTTTTAAGCAACAACCTTAAAATCATATAATGTAAAGTTCTAGAAAAAAAAGTTGCAATCCTTAAAATCAACCTATTCAAATGATACCCCACTTGAGATAACAAAATATTTTGTTTTTGGATGGTACCAAATTTGAACCTTAACGAAATTACAAGACTATATTTAAGTTGTAACTATTCGAACATATTGCAGGCTGATAAACATTATATTATTTCAATGACAAATATCAACACAATATCTTTATTCGCTCCAAAAAAATCTACTGTGTCAGATTGACGAGTGGATGAGGTGTTTTTGCAAAGGTTCCGTTGATCTTTATTAAGGTACACAACAGGAAAATAGATAAACTTTTGAAATTTTCTAATATAATCAAGTATTCCGAAATAGAACAATTTTTTTACTAAACACTATCACCCTATAACATGCATATGTCGGATATTATCTGATGTAGTAGGTACCGACCAACCGCATTAAATAAAATGTATTCCACAGAAAAATGTGCCAAGGCTGTTTTATTGTTAAACACGACGAAATATTAACCATTGTTGTGAATAAAAATTAAATTTGTTGTTTGTATGAACCTCGGTAATAATTATTGTTTTATTACTGTGGATGGTTTTTGTTTATTTTTTTATTAATTTCCATAAATTTTTTCACATTTCCTAATGGGCTGTCATAATAATGTCTAATACGAGTTCTGCCAAAATTTTCAGACTGACATTGCACTAAAAAGTTTAAACGCTGGAACCATGGTCGGTACTAGTTAAATTTGTGCCTCTTTTAATTTCTTGGTAAATAATGCAGAAAGCAATGTTAAAAAATAATCTTGTTCGGATTTTCGTAAATCTAATAATTTACAAATGATTTTACAAGAAAAAAAGAGCCTTACATTATAATTAAAAAAAAAACGTATTTAGGGATGAAATGAAAAGTTTTCACCCCCCTAAAAATGCATTTCAGGGAAAAAAATATGTATGGAATATTTTTTGGTACTTATATTCCAACATATTACAGAATGAGACAATCATACTAGAGTGTTACCAGGAACCAGAGGCTGATGTTTTGCTCCCTTAGAGAATAAACATAATCGGGAACTACTGTAGAACAGGCGCGGATCCAAGAGGGGGGCGGTGGAAGCGATCCCCCCCCCCCAAAAAAAAGTTTTGAGTTCAGGAAAATAGACCCGATTTTAACTCTTATACTATAGTTTATTCAAGAATTAGAGAGAGTAGTAAAGCATTTTTTACCCTTTTTTTCTTCGCAAACTACCTGTGTTCTTTAGTCCGGTGTCTTTGGCAAAATCTGTTAGACACATATATTTTTATAGGAATGGGTTAGAAATTTTATAATCAAAAATACCGGCCTATCACAATGGACTATTTGGGTTGGATAACAATAGATATTTGAATGTGTGAAGGGTTAAAAAGGATTTTAATAGGCGTCGAAAGGTGTTTTATTCTATCACTAAGTATTTATGGCATAGAATATCATTTCGGTATTAATCGTAAAATAAAAAGTTTTTATAATATTATTTTATTTATTATGATTTCTTAATAATTCACATACATTACAAAATATAGATAATTTTGACATATTTAACACAAATCACAACTGAATTTTTATCATTTTTAATTTTGGCACAAAAAACCATTTTAGGCACATTAAGACTAAAACGTATCCTTTTTCTCTCCAAAAATTCTGTTATAATTTAAATACTTACAAAATACCCGTTGACGTAATACAAGAAGTTAAACATATATAAAAAAAAATTTTTTGGGTTATCGGTCATTTTATTATTAATTAAAAACATTTTTAGGACTTTTGACGTTTCAGTTTATTTATTTCTTAAAGCATCTTCAGAATTACAATTAAACACTAAAAAGGGATTCAAATGTAATTAATTTTTATATGTTACAGAAAATTTAAATAATAAACTGTGTTTACGCTGGTAAACATTACGTATCTAATTCGTAATCAAAGTCAGTGAAGCTATCTTCGCTCAAATTAATTATAATTGGTTCCTCTATCTCACCCATCATGAGATCGAGTTTCCACATTTTCTTTTGTTCTTTTGTTATATGGATTTTTCCCAATTTCCTGCAGTAACTTCGTTCAAAAAAATCTTTCTAAAGTTCAGTTAAATTACTAATTTTGTAAGTTGTGTTATTTCTAGCAACTTTAACTTTTACTTGAGAGAGATATTTTCTTCTCCAACGGACATTTTCCGGACGATCTATAAGAACAGATTTTCTTACCTGGTTTTTCCCAGTAAAAATTAAGTTCCCTGAGCAATTTCCAGAACTCAGTTCTTTTAATTTCAGGTAAATCCCGATATTCATTGATTTTAGTTAGGATTTTGTCGATGGTTGGGATCTGCTTCTCATAATAAAATGTATGTACAACCCCTCTTGCATTTACATTTCTCCTTCCAACGAGGTTTTTCGTCTGCCTGTAATCGAATGTGGCTTGGGAGTACTAACAATTCCAGTCGTTTTTTTCTATTTCAGTATTCGGTACTTAGCAGATTTTCTAAATCCATCTTGGAACGAATTTCAACAGAGCTTCCAACATTATTATCTAGATATTAATATCCTAAGGCATCATAAACATTCATCGTAATAAGTTTTTCGTTGAGAAAAAAATGCCCTGGTTTAACGATTTTGGAATAAATATAGATGTGGAAGCCATGTCTTTTGGGTATCTCACTAATCTCAAATAATAAAAACAAGCACAAACGAGATAAATCACTAAGGATAGACTGCAAGATGTACTTTGCTCACTGACAGAAATTAAATTGAACTATCAGAAATTTTATTGTTGCAGTAAATTTATAAATGTTTATAATATTTAAATATAATTAGATTTACGGCAGACCTCAGTTACCTGCTGCACTGGAGAAGGTACGTTGGAGGTTTCGGTAACATTTTATTACTCTCTCTAGTTCTTGAATAGAATTTAGGAATGTGTAAGCTTGCAATCGCCCCCCCCCCCAAGTGCTTTGAGTTCAGGAAAATAGACCCGATTCTGCCTTTTATACTAAGAATGTGTATGCTGTTCGCATCCTCACCCCCCCCCCCCCCCCGTCGGCAACTTGTTTTTTCTTGTGATCGCTCCCCACCTCTCCAAGAGCTTCAAAATGATGCTGATGTCTCCCCCCCCCCCCCGTCGACAACTTGCTTTCGCTTGTCATACTGTACTTTTGTGATATCACCGCCTCCCACAAAGAGAGAGGCTGGATCCGCCCCTGTATTAGAGTATTACCAGGAACCAGAAGCCGATGTTTTGCTCCCTTAAAGAATAAAGAACACATAATAGGGAACTACTGTAGAACAATCGAAAATTTATTTGTAGAGTAATTAAATGAAAAAGACCAAAGGCATTAACTACAACGGAGTTATCACGAAACTTTTCACAGCTAAAAAATGCCAACCTGGTTCCGCTATATAAAAAAAATTATCGTTAACTTAAAGTTTAGTTTTATAAATTTGTTTTGAACGTGAAAATAGTGTTACAAACATTAATTTTAATGACATGAATTTATTATTAAAACATTAAAAATAACAAATTTTTCAGCGATTAAAAAAAACTATTTAGATACGCACCCATTCCAAATAAAAACGCACAAATCCTAATTTTGTAATTTAGGTAAAGCCTTGACACAGATAACTCCATTCTGTATCTGATTGTAATGGAATAGATTTTACGAGAGGAAACAACAATTATTTTAACTTTAATTAAAATACAAATGCGGTTGCCTAATCGACTAACAATAAAGTAGTATATTTTATCTTCTTTTTTTATGTAGGTATATAATTACAACATTTTAAAAATATATACGTAATACATATATAGTGAGTCACATGGAATTAGTTAAAATAAGAATTGACAAAGCTAACTGTAATTATCAAATTATCACTTGTAAAGGGTGTTTTTTATAGAGGAATAAAACTTTAAGTTGGCAACACTTTTTTAACTGGCGGCCATTTTGTCAGCTGTCAAGTGATTTATGTTTAGTTTGGTTTAGCATTTCAACATGAATAGACTGACGCCTGAACAATGCTTCCAAATTGTGCAAATTTATTTTGAAAATCATGGTTCTGTTCGAAATACGTATCGCGCACTACGTCCATTTTACGGTCAACATAATCATCCATCAGAGCAATTAATTCGATTAACTATGGAACGTTTTCGCACCACGTTTACTTTAAATGATGATACGCATCCACAGAGACGTCGTACAGTGCGTACAGAAGAAGTCATTGCTGCTGTAGAGCGTAGCGTAGAGGAAGACCCGAATCAGTCTATCCGCCATCGTGCACAGGAATTGGATATGTGTCCATTCACTTTATGGACGATTTTGCGGAAAGATCTTGGTTTGCGTGCTTACAAAATCCAACTTGTGCAAGAATTGAAGCCACACGATCACCTAGCAAGGCGTAGATTCGGTGAATGGGCCCAAAACAAGATTGCCGTTGATCCCGATTTTCATAAGCAAATTTTGTTTAGCGATGAAGCTCACTTTTGTTTGAATGGATACGTCAATAAACAAAACTGCCGTATTTGGAGTGATGATAATCCTCAAGTGTATGTTAAGACACCGTTACATCCAGAAAAACTGACTGTTTGGTGTGCTTTATGGGCTGGTGGAATCATTGGTCCATACTTCTTTAAAAACGATGCTGGTCAGAACGTTACAGTCAATGGTGACCGCTATAGAGCCATGATTACTGACTTTTTCGTTCATCAATTGAACAACCATGATGTGCAAGAGCTGTGGTTCCAACAAGACGGCGCAACATGTCACACAGCTCGTGCCACAATTGATTTATTGAAGGAAACGTTTGGTAACCGCATAGTTTCACGTTTCGGACCCGTGAATTGGCCTCCAAGATCGTGCGACTTAACG
Organism: Diaprepes abbreviatus; assembly: GCA_034092305.1. Taxonomy (NCBI): domain Eukaryota; kingdom Metazoa; phylum Arthropoda; class Insecta; order Coleoptera; family Curculionidae; genus Diaprepes; species Diaprepes abbreviatus. The sequence goes on along the minus strand of JASJET010000018.1, from coordinate 2,053,354 downwards.
CCGCTAGACTATTTTCTGTGGGGATATGTGAAGTCGCTAGTCTATGCGGATAAGCCCGAAACGATTGATCACTTGGAGGACAACATTCGCCGCGTTATTGCCGATATACGGCCACAAATGTTGGAAAAAGTCATCGAAAATTGGACCTCCAGATTAGACTACGTCCGAGCCAGCCGTGGCGGTCATATGCCAGAAGTCATATTTAAATTATAATGCCAGAAGGTTATCTTTCGAATAAAGTAAATTTCATGTCAATTTAAAAAATTCATCTTTGTTTTATTCCATTTAAAAGTTCTATACCTCTATAAAAAATACCCTTTATTTAATGTTGTTCTTGATAATGTTCGGCTTTTTTTCCTTTTTCGGTTTACGAAATTTTTACAGCTACAAATTTAAGACCCTTTTACATTGTTTAAAGTTAATTGAATCAATTCAATAAATAGGAAGACTTTTTGTTTAAGGATTTTTTAATTAATTGATTTTTTTTGTCATAAAATTTTACGAAAAAGTCATTTATTTACATTCAAAAAATCCTTCAAGCTGAAAATTTAAATGTTAAATTTTTCTTTGAATAAGTAAGAGTACTTGTCGATATATGAAATAATAATTCATGCGATAATACACAAAAGAAGCAGTAAATTCAAAACAAATTTCTTGATTGTGATTAATACAAATTCGAATGAAATTTTATTTGCAGTCAAATAAGGCGATTTTTATTAAAAATGAAATTTGGAAAGTAAAACTATTTTCATAACAAACAGAGCCAAACGCTATATTAAAATGACCCGCCAAGTATCTATATGTATTGTTTCGAAAACCGTAGCAAAACAATGATCGACCTAACGCATAAGAAAATAATATGAAAATCTTCATTTATTACTTATTAGATCAGATAATTTTTTGTTATTCTCTCTATTGCGTTCAATTCTGAGTGTAATCAAAGTACTGAATAATAATATATATTATACAAAATTATTATAGAGTTCAAATCACTTAAAATAAAATAATAATTTCAGCGACTTCGAGCTAATACGCTTCTTAACAATAAATTAATTGATCTAGGGAAATTTCGAACTCCATATCTCACATGATCGATCTAATTTTTACATTATTTGTTTATGAAAACGACAAGTTCTCTCAGTACTTTGAGTATCTAAACAAAACGCCACGAAATTTATCAGAGTTTCGAAAAATGGCATCTTTCTTTTATAAAAATATATTTTCTCGAGAAAGTTACATAAAAATTCGTTCCATAAACCAATTCTACAGATTGACTGACTCCATTAGTGATATTGACAGTTGAAAATATTTTATCGGCAAAAAAATTCACGATATCTGAGCATAAATAACAATATTTATCAATTGCAAGATATGAAAAGAATATCAAAATAGTCTTGAATGTAACCACTTCTTCATATTTAACAGTTTAAAAGACGAAAAATTTAAAATATAATTTCAAAAATCAGATGTTTTAAAAGCTTAGGAAATATGGATTTAATAAAGCTTCATTTTAGAAAATTTTTATGATTAGAGTAAAAGCATTATAGAAAAATCCTTAATGCCCTCTTGAAGCAGAGCAAATGTAAACGTGTGGAATTACGTTGGTCTTAAATAGTTTTGTAAAAGAAGGGATTTACGTAAATATATTATTTTTATGAATGCCTGAGGAAGGGAATGGAAGTGTCTTAATACCTATACATAAGAAAGGAAACAAGGAACAATTTCGAAATTATAAAGGTATATCTCTTATCAACACAACATATAAAATCCTGGCAATTACTCTACTAAACAGACTGATGCCTTATGCGGAAGATATTATCGGCGACTACCAATGCGGTTGTCGTGCTGGAGGGTCAACAATAGACCAGATATTTACGATCAGACAAATATTTGAAAAAAACTAGAAATTTAACCGAGATGTCTACCAAATCTTTGTGGATTTCCAGCAAGCATATGACTCAGTGAAAAGAACCAGACTATGGCTAGCAATGCTAGAAATGGGCGTACCAAGAAAATTAGTCGATCTAATGTGCGTGACAAACTCATATGCACAGGTAAGGGTAGGAAATAGAACATCAGCGCCATTCAGTGTGACATCAGGACTCAGACAAGGTGACCCTCTGTCACCGTTGCTTTTCAATTTTGCCTTGGAACATGCAATGAGCAGGGCTGACAGAGGGTTTTGCGAACAAAGGTTCAAAACTGGTGCTGGCCTTTGCTGATGATATACAGTGGCTCATTCAACAAGAGACGTGCGAGAAGTATTTTCACAACTCGAGGAATGAGTCTCCGAGTAAATGAAGAAAAAACTAAATACATGGTAGTAACCAAGAATCCAAGACCTCGAATCGGGCAGAATATGTCACTGAATGAACACAACTTCGAAGTGGTTAAGGAATTCAAGTACCTAGGAGCGGTAATCACAGACGACAATCGAGTTGAAAAAGACGTCTCAGCGAGAATAGCGGCAGCAAATAGGGCGTTATACTCCCTCACAACATTATTAAGATCTAAACTGTTAAAAAGACAATCCAAACTAACTCTGTACAGGTCAATTATTTGCCCGGTAGTTACTTATGGCAGCGAAACTTGGACCCTCAATCAACGGGAAATAAATAAATTACTCATATTTGAACGACAGGTTCTCAGGTCCCCAAAGAGATGAAACAACAGGAAATTGGAGAAGACGCCACAGTGCTGAATTGGCGACACTGTATGGCAGTGAAAACTTAGTCCGTTGTATAAAAGCCAATAGAATAAGATGGGCAAGCCATGTGGTAAGATCAGGGGACCACAGATTATTGAAAACAGTATTCTTTGAGAGACCAGATGGTAGAAGATCAATAGGCCGTCCCAGGAAAAGATGGAAGGATGCCGTCGGAGCTGATTTGTATAGGATTGGAGTCCAGCAGTGGGAAATGGAAGCACAAGACCGTATGAGATGGAGGGCGATAGTGGATGCGGCAAAGACTCACCCAGAGTTGTAAGACCAGGAAAGAAGAAGATTATTTTTGTAAAATATTCTTTTTTTAATCTTCTTTGGAACGGAGTGTCGAAAATCTTTAAATGGGTCATCCCTACTATAATACTATACACTTTAGATTTTATTTTAAATTATTATTTGTTATACTAATGTTAAATATGTGACGGAAAGAAGGCTCAAAATTACCGTGTTAGTTGATGAAAGACTTGAGTGCTATTAACATATCTACTTTTAAATTTTTTTACGTGTGGATAGACCAATTGCAAAAAATATTTCGTAAGATATTTGCCTTAGTTCTAATACCCGTATCAACAATATGTTAAAATAATTATTATGCCGATTCTCAAGAAACACGATTACACTAATTATTAAATTTAACATAGTATAAAAATAATAGGCTTATTATAAATATACAGGGTAAAAAATTCAACTGGAGTATATTCAAAAACCAAAAGGCAAAAATTCAAAAAACACGCCACTTTAAATTTTAATATAAGCATATTTCTGATATGATCTTGTGAATACCACATCCCTCTAAATGTAGAAAAGCAACTAATACATTTTTTCAATATGTTGTGTCACTTCATTTGACGTCCCCGTTGACAACTTGCTTTTGCTTGCCATAGTGTACTTTTGTGATATCACCGCCCCCCCCCCCCAAAGATAGAGGCTGGATCCACTCCTGTATACATATATAGTATGTTGTTATGAGCTAACCAGGTCTTGATCACTGGGACTAATGGGGGAGTCAGTGTGGTTTGGATACCCCTGCCTTAGAGAGTGGTGATATTTACAAAAACCTCTCACATAGCAAGAAAGGCTGCAGTAAGCTTACAGTAAAATTTCGAGGGTTTTGAAAGCTTACAAAAAGCTTCCAGTAATCATAATTACAGAAAGAAAGCTTTCTAGAGAGTATCAATTTAGCATAACAGAACTTTTCTGTAAATCTTACTGCAAAGTTACATTAAACTTTTAAGTTTGCTTACTTGGTAGGTTGCAAAATTGCATATCGTTTTCCTGAAACTTGCAGTAAGGTTTGACGAAACTTTCGAAGTTAGTTTCATGTAACCTTTTTTTAAGTTTCCCGAAATTTTTCATGAAAGATTACAAAAGACAATTTTTAAAATTTATTCATAATTTTTTTGGAAGGTTACTTAGGAAGCTTTCAAAAAACTTGCATCGAAAAGCTTTCAAGTGGAATTATAAATGTGCCCAAATAAATATATAAACAGACAGATTTTTGCATTTTTCTGTAAAATAAAAAATTTTCACCATTTATGTAGGAAGCAGTATGGTTTTACACTTTATTAGTCAAATTAGATATGGACGTAAGTAAACTTTTTCGATATAATTTATTAGCATGTAAATACCGGTATCGGCTATTAGGTGATATCAAATTACTTGAGACTGTCTATAATTTGTTCACTACGTGGACATTAAATAAAATCCCGTATGTCAATTTATGAATAATTTATTAGTATACCAAGAATCGTAAGAAGTATGAAGTCATGATTTTACTTTAAAGTGTCTGTGAAAATCAGGAAGCGTTATAAATTAGATTTGTTATGACTGTAGATTTCTGGTTAACTCCTACTATTAACAAACAGATAAACACCAATGTTTTCTCCGATAATTTTAAAAACAGCTTTAATTAAGTCTCATAGCGTATTTTCAAAATGTAAAAATCTCAAAACTGTGGAGTAACACAACATATTTATTAGGCGTATCAATTTACGGCATTGATTTCCAAAGTGGTCTACATGGACCCTCAGCGACCGACTGCGACCCGCAAATAGTCCGTGTCATGCGAATGGGCATAGACCTCCACGGAGTTATAGTGATGGACCTTGAAGAACCAACGTACCACAGAGTAGGAACCATTCCAGATATCCTAGACACAGCAATACTGCTAATGTCAGAGACATATTCAAGCTTAGCACTCTAGATGAAGAATCTTCGATCAACAACTCGATCTATCTGAAAATAGGGCACGAAAGGAATATGGAAGACAATATAACTAGGCAGAAAACGAATTGGCACCTTGATAAAGTCAATGAGAATCTAGACGCAATTCCTAGAATCAATACAGTAGAAAAACTAGATACAGCCAACGAGGACAGGGTAGCACTAAACAGAGCCACCACCTAGAAGACAGCTGAATGAGTTAAAGATGCGCAGATGGAAGGAACACCTTTAAAAGCTCAATCCCGAGGAAAATTTGCTAATCCTTAGGAATAAGAAAGACTTCATTCCACCGCTGCATGACAGGAACGGAATGGTCTACACTCTAAAACGAGAAAGCAGAAACTTTGGCAGCTACTTTTTAGCAGGAGTGTAGAGAAAACAATCATCCGGACGTCCATATTTGAGGGGTTCTCAGAATGGTCAGGGGAGTCAGATCAGGAGAAACCCGGATAATATCACACCTGAATCCACCTCTCCTGTAGAAATCAAAAGAATTATAAGGATACTAAAAATCAAAACGGCACCAGAAGCAGATGGTGTCACAAACCGATCGTTAAAACTTTTGCCCAGAAAAGGAATAGCAACAATAGTAAGCATCATCAACGCAGCGGTTAAGACACTTCCCCATAGCCTGGAAAAGAGCACAAACAGTGATAATTCCAAAACCGAGAAAAAATTGCAGGTCCATTAGCTTGCAGCAAAGTTGCTGAAAGAGTCATTACAAAAGAGACTTAAAACAGCGACTGAGAAAATCAGCAGCATTCCACTAAAACAGTTAGGATTCCTGGAGAGACGGTCTCCTGAGCTGCAGCTGCTGAGAGTAGCGGAATACGCGTCAGATGGATTCAACATAAATCACTCGACGGGCGTGATATTGCTTGACGTAGCTAAAGTCTTTCACAGAGTCTGGCTCGAGGGACTAATTTATAAACTGCAGAGCGCCGGTAGCCGGCGTGAATTTGCGAAATTATAGACTCATACCTCCAACAACGTGAGTTCACTGTAAAAGTGGAACCAGAGAGCTCGCATCCGAGAAGACCAGAAGCTGTAGTACCACAGGGGACCGTAATCTCACCGCATCTATATAACATCTCCACTCATGACATCCTTAAAATAGCCAATATGAAGCTAACCCTATTTGCTGTTAGTACTGCCATGATGGCGAGGTCAACGGGGCTGGAAATGATCAGCAGATACCTCCAAGAGGGAACAGACCAGATCCACGAGTAGATGATCTTTCGTAAAATCTCTCTGTCAATGCCAACAGGAACCAAGCCCTTTTCCTGACCAGAAGAAGGAAAGAGCCAGTTGAAACAATAGATATAAACGGTAAAGATTTCAGATGATTAAACCATGCCAAGTAGAACAAATACATTTTGGCTACCGTCAATAAGTACAAAATCATGAGGAAACACCTATACCCTCTGCTTAACAGGAAAAGCAAAATGAGCCTAAAAAACGAACTGACGCTAATCAAATCAGTGATAAGACCAATCTTAACCTACGGATCCGTAGCACGGGATATGCAGCAATTATGTACCTAAAAAAGAACATCACATTAAGGATGACCTTAAAGAGAGCTTAAGCCAAATTCGGCAAGGCCTTCCGTACCGCAGAGGTACACGAAAATGAAATAATTAGGCAAGTAGTTAACTGCGACCCTAAAGAGAACGGTAGAAGACGCAAAAGGCTTAGACATCAGCTCTAGCTAGCCTGAAGCCTTGAAACAACAGTAAGGCAGCAGGAACTACCTACAACAAACCCGGGAGAGATAAAGCAAGATGTCAACAAGTCCCAGGCGAAATGCACCGGTGGACATAATTTAATAAGACATACAGGACCCAGGACACCTAGGACCGTTAAATAATTCGGGGCGGTTGTAGCCGGTAAGAATCCGGCACTTCCACCACACTACGTGGTGGTGTCTATACAAGATTTCATCTCCACAAAAAAAAAATATTGAGTTCCCGCGTCTGTGTCTTGTCTTTGGTAGATGAGCATGAAGCAAAACATCGGACGGACAGAAAGTGCCCAGTCACAGACATGCTGCCAGGATGATGACATTTCGGCGTGCGTTCAACATTTAAATAACCTTATACACAAACTCTAAAACCAGATTTGAGGATGTTTTGACCATGGAAATGCCACAGTGGATGAACCCATGTGGTGACATTGATAAAGAACAGCTCAAAATGAGTACTAACAAGAAATTAAGGTGAAGGTTAGAAATGGATATCAGCAATTTTAGTTTCAGAAAGACATACCTTCTACTTATTTTGCATTATAAACAATCACAAGAAAGTTTTTGATAACTTTTCCACCTTCATAGCTCGTAGAAAGGGATTTCAGCGTTGTTGCCAGTTTTTATACAAAAAAGGAACCAAATTGATAATCACTGTCCAAGGAGATTTAAAATTAAACCTGACTAATTTAAAATTATATACTGAATGTTTATTACCAGAGCGTTAGGCTCATCCCTCACAGTAAAAGCTTTTATAACTATCTCCAAAATTTATGGCAGGTGGGAAACGACCCACTTGCCATAAAATCTGAAGAGTAGAAGAAAAGGATTGTTTCTTTATATATTTAATTTATGTTAAAATTTTACAAGACTTTGTTTTCTGTCGTTTTAATAAACAAAAATAAGAGTTGTAACCTAAACATTTTCTTTTGTTTAATATTTTCCACTCTACAGTAACCCTTATCAAATTGCATAGTTCTGTGTCAAGCCTTGTTCTTGTGATAAAACCTACAAAGCGGCGGTGTGCGTTGTGCGGTACCAAAAACGTTAATATTATCTGTTGTTATGTTTAGATTTTTCAAACTATTCTAGATTTACCGCGTTATCCTGGGTCTACGAAAAACCGACTTCTGGTCTACGGAACAAAAAAGTTTAAGAACCTCTGAATTAAGGGTTAAACATAGTGATTTTGTAGTTTCTTCAAACGAACCAAAAACTTTACTTGTAGAACAAGAAAGCATAGAAATGTTTACATTTCAATAGTCCAAATATGTAGCAAAAACTCGTGGTTCCCAAACAAAATTTATTTAAAATGTACATAGTTTAAAAACTCTTTTATACCACGTCAATTAAATTTGACATTTACCATCTCGAAAAAATTACCAAATTTTCATTAGTTAGATGATTAACAATAATACAAATTTATGATGGTGAAACATTTATGTATATAAATAAAACGAAGCTAATTAAAAATAAACTTGCATCGCCAAAACGGGAACAACAATAAATTCATTTTTAAAATTATCAGTGAAACACACAGAATAACACCATTAACCCATTTACCTAAAAAATATTATTGTAAAAAAGGCTCGAACGCGCAGAAGATTAGACAATTATTCACGTTTAAATGGAGATTTATATCGGTAATTATTATTGACATCAAATTAAATTTAAAAAGTGCGCTGTTGCGTCATATAATAATATAGGTTTTTTTTTTAACCCAACATGGAAAGTAAAGTTCGTTTAACAGTTTTGTGTTAGCAACGTAAAATTGTCAATAATTGATAAACAAAATCACTAGCCTACGGTGATTGATGTTTCGCATACAGGACTGAGTTTTTCCTATAAAAACAATGGAATTTAAATTAGATAATTATATACATAAAAACAATAAAAGTAAGGAAATATTACGTGAGGGAATGCGCCGGCGTACGCAAAATATAGCTTTAAAAAAAATTTATCTCCACTTTTTATATCGTGAAGAAAGGGTTCATGTTCTTTTTATATTACAGGTTGAAAGTTGAACTTCTAGTTTTAAAATTTTTAAATCGACAGAGAAAATGGTCGTAAATGAGAAAATATATTTTGTGTTAGTAGATCTGAAAAAAGCATATGATAGTGTCCCACAAAACAAACTATGGGAAACGTTAGAGAACACAAACCTGAACGTCAACCTAATTAAAGCGGTGAAAAACATGTGCGACAACTCTACAGCTAAGATCAAAATTGGAAGCAGTACCTCAGAGGGTTTTAACATCAGTGGGGGTCTCAAACAGGTGTGTTGTCTATCCCTACGTTATTTAAGATATACGACGAACAGACGCTAAAGAACTGGAAAAGAAAATGCAAAAATATGGGCATACCGATTAACAACAATACCATATATGAAATATATGACGAGGAAATTAATCGAAGAATACAGAAAATGGGGATTGGACATAAATATAGGAAAAATGGAATATATGTGTATTGGTGGCGAACAAAGAGACCTGATACTGGAAGACAATAAAGTAATTAAACATTGCGACAAGTATAAATATCTAGAACTAACTATCACAAAAGACGGATGTATGGATAGGGGAATAGAAGAAAAAAACAATCAAGGAAGAAGAGCCATCACACTCCTTAACAGTGTACCGTGGGACCAAACAATTTCCAACACAAATAAACACCGAATATACAACAAGATTGTCAAAAGCATAACTACTTATAGCTGCGAAGTATAGACGTTGAAAGAGCGAACCAAAAATAAACTAGAAGCTACAGAGATGGACTTCTGGAGGCGCTCAGCTGGAAGATCGAGGTTGGAAAGAATTACCAACGACAGAATCAGACAAATTATGAACGTGCAGCATTCAATCGTAGACGAAATTGGAATCCAACAGTTAACATGGTATGGATACGTACAGCGAATGTCAGAGGAAAGATTGCTGAAACAGATCGAGTGGGCACCCAATGAAAGACGGAAACGAGGAAGATCACGTCTTAGCTGGAGAGAAGGAATCGGCCGAGAGATGAGGGATAAAAAACTGGAAGAGCATCTCTGGACAGACCGAGATAGAAGGCGATTAGGTATCGGAAGACGTCGAACGTTGTAATATATATATATATATATATATATATATATATATATATATATATATATATATATATATAAATCCACAGAGAAGCAAGCGTATAAGATGGCGTACTGCACAGAACGATTTAGTTTTAATTTGATTATTTTATCAATCCATGATAACTCAAATCCGTTGTCTCTTTTTTCCAAAATTTCACTCCACTTTTTAAATAACTTTGGAAATATGCAAAAATCAATCATTTTTCCCATTTCATGCTATACTGAAATGAAACCCGGCAGGGAAGGTTTTGGAATAAGCGATTAATTACTGTTGCCGGATGAGTCGTTCTAGAGTAATGCTAATTTTAATACAGGAAACGGGAAAAATCATCGCTTCATTAATTCTTTAGAAACGAAATAAATGAAAAATTTAATTAAATAAATTTCAATTATTTCTAAATAAACAAATAAATTGTAAAAATCATGTTCCAATATTGCACCATAGACCGAAATATTAAAAAAAGGCAATATTAAAGCACTCAAGTTCAATTTAGCTGAAAAGCTCAAATTTAAAAGCAAATTTTAAATACGAAAAAATTTGCATTAAAAATCCTTAAACTAAATATTAAACTGCCTTAAAGACACAGTAAAATGTAATAGTTTAAGCTTTAAACGAGTTTATGGAAAGAACATAATTTAAAGTGTAATATAAAACACCGTAAGTTAAACTAGATAAAATATTAATAAATTATTTGACAAAATTATATAGCAAATTGAAAAATCAGAAATCTGAGCGTCGTGGTGCTCCTTGGTCTTTCCCCGGGTAGGATACTGCATTGTAACAAGTGCGCTATACCCAGACAGATCGAAACGGAGTCTGATCTTCAAAATCCCACAATTAGAAAAGGAAAACAAACAAAAATAGAAAGCAAGAAGGAAGAAAAACCGGAATAAAAAGAAGAACCCTCTATCTGGAAAGTTTTCGTTATTTCCGTGCTTCTTGACAAAAAGGTTGCCAAAGTAGAGTAAATAGTCCCCAAAAGAGGGTTAATAAACTATAGTTTTCACTGCAGTAGACCCAAATTCAACAATGCCAAACTTCATACAAGATTACAAACTATTAAGGAATATTACAGGGCCACAGTTTATTTAATCTTTTTAACAGGTGGCGTAATGGATCACGCGCCGTTACTTTTTTAACGGGCCATTTTGAAAAAAAAATAATTTAACAAAATTAAAAAATGCAAGTCTACTAGAGTATCTGATGAAGGGTGGCTAACACCGAGACCGAAAGTAAGCAACCAATAGTGCATGGATCTGTTAAACCAGTCATCTACAAATCAACAATTGCCTAATTATGCGTTCCTTGAACCGATAAATAGTGCAAAATAATAAATATCCCCTATTTAATATTCTGGTACACCTTATTATCCTACTGGAATTCCCCAGAAACGAGTACTAACATCCCCTTGGTGAGACGTTATCAGTATTCTACAACAAATTAACACATAACACTTGTGTACAACGCCCGATGAATGACAATCTGAATTTGTCAGAAATAGAACGGGAAATAGTCCAATAATAAATTAAAAATATTCTCTATTTATTTAAACTATCTTCTTTGACAGCTGTTGGTTTACATGTTCACATTTTACATTTTTCCCTTGTTAAAGGTTTAAAGGGGTCAAACGTTAACGGCCTCGAATCATAGAAATATACAATATAGGAATCCCACAACATGATCACATTTCCCTGGTACCCAGGAAAATATGTAGTGCTCATAGCAAAAGTCACGTTTTTGCATGTTAACCCCATCCCCACCTAGATGTGAACCAGTTAACCTAAACGGGGTAATTTAAGTAGTCAGTATTATGATTTTTGCAATTTACTTTTTTGTGTGCCCGCGTTATTTTTACGCCACAATTCGAGTTCCCAGTCAACAATAAAAAAAGTTATTTAAAAAAAACTAAATGTACAATTAACAAATTTTGTGTTAGATAAAATTTTATTCTATTATGGTATTTTTATAAATAGACCCTGGAAAAACAGCTTCGATATGGTTGTGTTTTCACATATTAAATTAAAAAGAGCAAATAGTACTTGTAATTATCTGACATCTTGAAGTTTGAATAGAACATCTTTACAAAAAAAGTCATTAAAATATTTTTTTAAAGCTGTAGCTAGACAAAATTTGAACTTTGATTTATGTAAAAACGCCACGAGATACAACCAATTAAAACAAAAATATCTGTCTCTCTAGTAACAGTAATCGATAATTTTTATCCACTAAAAAACGCAAATCAAAACTATGAAATAATCTATTATTAAATAATGTTGACATAAGTTTAGAGATTTTATCAGCCACAATTTGATAACAATGCGTTTCAATTACAAATATTTACACTTCATTGTGTATATTAGTCGATAATTTTACGTTAATTTAAGTCCTAAAATATATTATCAGATTAACTTGGAGAAAATATTTGACCTAATTTTAAGTAATAAATTTTCTAATGTCGATTCGTATTGAAGGTATGGTGGATTTAATTCAAATAAAATTGGAGCAATTAATTTTATTATTTCCTTAAAATAAATTACCATATTTAAGGAGGTGATGTCTGCAGTAGATGGCCACCTTTAGGAGCTCGACGTTTTTTATTATAACCCAAGCTATGAACATCGCTGGGAAAATTATATCGAGCTAAAAGGAGACTATACTGAGAAATAAATAGTTTTTTCCCCAAATATTTTTAGTTTTCTTTGTCAGGCCAATTAATTCTGGGACTTCTCTCGTATTAAGCAATTCTCAGACCACCCCGTATTTTAGAGTTAAAGATCTACTTTTCGGTACACGCTCCAAGAATTTACCTACGATCTAAACGTCATGATTTAACATTTATTTACGTTACTTGGCCTATTAGACATACAGACACATAAAGAAAAAACTCACAAAAGCTATAAATCTCAATTTACAGGTTGCCTACCGTGTTTGTTTGGAAAACAATTTAGCAAGGCACCTTTGTTGCACGAATTGCTCCTAAATGGTTAACAATCGAAAGAGAAAGTCACCTGCAAAGCAGTATTTTGAAAACACGGGTTCTCAAATGAAAACGTTAACTTTCAAACAGTTACCTCCGTATTTGATAATTTACAACCTTACCTGTGCTGAATAAAAAGAAAAAAATTTTAGGCTCGGACCGCACACGACTTTTTGGAAATTGTTCTGAATATATATATATATATATATATATATATATATATATATATATATATATATATATAAACTTGACATAACCAAAATAAATTTTGCAGCATACAACATATATATAGGGATGCTTGACTTGTAAGATATGACCTAATGCATGATTTACCTCGGCGGTCGCGTTCTTTTCATTCCTTGGTCATGCCCGTACCAGATAAGTTACTTCCGTTCAATATTCTTAGGTAGTAAACCGTCTACTTCCATTTGCTTTCGTATGATTTCAATGCGAATTATTTCCCTTTTAGACATTTATAGCGTTCTTCCAAATACACCCATTTCAACCATATCTAGTTTTCTTCTATAATTTTCGCTACACAAAATAGCCTTTCATCAGTTATATCGGACGCGTCGCCGTGTATGAAGGAAAGTGGAAATATGGTTTACAGGAGAGATCACAATAACCCTACTTTGCCATAGAAAAAAAAAATTGTAAAGTGCCCTTGACGGAGATACAGAGCCCTAAAGTGGTACCCAGCGATTTACCTTATCGGCTCTAAGTTTTGAACAGACTTGTATAATTTAATGAAATTTCAATATTTTATAGAGGCCATAAAGATTCATTAAACCATGCCACAGTAGATGTTTTAGATCATCAAAGAAGTCAGGAACGGATTTGCAGCCATACTCGTTGCACTTAATTTTTGAAAAGTGTCATTCTACAGAGCTGAAAACTGATTTTTTAAATACTTTGGTCACTCTTCTTCAAAAAAGGTACTCTTAATTTATTTCGATAAAACTGGCGGTGTTCGAGATAAATCGGTTTTTATACGAAATGACACCATTGTGTTGTTTTATTTTGAAGTCCAATATGTCTCTTATCGAATAAAACTAAATCTATTATCGTAATCAAAAAAAAAAATTACAATTTTTGGGCCTTCAACGTTAGCTTATCCGTTTTAGGCCACCTTTTCCTAAACATGAACATTTCGACTTGGGTTTTAGATCATTTCTCAAATACAAATACAGCCGAAGAATCAAATATAGAACTGGTAGAACTTACAACTAACGAAGAACTTAAAGTAAAATTCGGAAATGTCTAATAAGAGTTCCGGCTTTAAAAATCAATACCACAACTCAACCCCGGATTCTGGGAAAATTTTTTTAATTCCATTATCGTCATCTTATCTAGTTGAGCGTGGATTCAGTACGGTCACAAATTTACTGTCCAAAAAAAAAAAGAAAGAGTACAGATCGGTGAGTGATTGTCAATGTCTTTTTAAAAATATTTTAAAACAAGCCTATTCGGTTAATGATATAGTGTTAAAACGGACTTCTTGTCAGAGGGATTGGGGAGTATTGTAAATTAATGAAGCTCACAAGATAATGAATTTCATCATCAGATCTATTAGACATTTTGATGTTGATGTTTGTTTGACACATTTTGACAATCTTGTGCTGCCAAAACTTGAATACGATAATATGGTTACCACAATATGAAGTGTTGAGAAGAACTATAGAACGTGTCTAACGAAAATTTTTTAAGTATATGTTTTTTAAAAGATTTGGGTACTATCCCAATCAGGGTTATAATCACCTAGATTTATTGAGTATATTTAACAGACTTTCGTTGGAAAACAAACGTATAAAAATATGTCTGGTATGTATATTCAAAACCTTAAAGAATTAAATAAATAGCCCAGACTAATTGCTGCAACTTCCATTTGTGGTAAATAATGGTAGAACAAGACTAAGACCAACATTTTATCTAGAATTTCCTAGAATAAATACTTTAAAAAATTCGCCGCTATATAAAAAGGATAATTATTTTAATGCTTATGTTAGTGATGTGATGTAGACCATAAGTTCCTTGCTTCTTAGACTCAGATATAATATTAACAATAATATTGATTAGGAGTTAATTTAATGTCTTTAACTTTAAGAACGGTGTCTGTAATTGGCTTAATTCTGTAGATACTGTATTGAATAAATAAATAAATATTAATTGTAGTCTGTCAAACATCAAAAAAGCGTCTCCCCCACCGACCATATACAGCCTTCAAATAAATCTATTGTTGTTTAAATCTACAGGGTTTAATGGAAGGCTCTAATCTCTTGGTCGTTTTTATTGCTCGATCAGTAAAATAGCAAATTGTGTGAACGACTAGTATTTGTAATATTCATAGCTGAATTTTAAAATGTTATAGTTGGTACCAGGGGAAACTTTTTAATTTTATTTTGTTATGCGTAAAAAATTACAAAATTAAGATCAGTTCACTTAAAAATTGAGTAATTCATTCAATATACCCGATCAGCGCGGGCACTTTTTCCATACCGTGCAAACTGTGTCATTCGCTACAATCGGTTACGCTTCAAGAATGTCCTTGTCTGCCCGACAAAATAAAATTTAATTTAAATGTTTTTAATTTGTGCCAGTTGCAGATTTAATTACACGCCATGAGGAAACATTTTTTTAATAATAGAGTTTTTGTGAATCCGGGGTATTTTAAATTTTCCCCATTCACGAGAACTCGATTGCAACCATCATAAAAATTCTTGCAACTGACAGCCCGAGAGTCCTGTAAAATACAGCTATTTTTAGAAAATAATTTAAAGAAATACACAAAAACAAATACTAAAATGGAATTTTTCTGCCGAATGGGGTATTGTTATTCTTCTTCTAAGGGTGTCGTGCCCTTACGAATGCTGCTCTAAAAAGGTGGCAAAAAATGGAATTAACTTGTGAACATTTTCGTGCAATTACAGTACTTTACAGCGACTGTATTGGAGAAGGTAGTCTTCGGTTAATTTTTGGTCTCTAAATGAGAAAATGATGGTAAAAACTTCTTTATGTTAAGATACTGGGAAAAATTTTCAAAAGCAAACTTGGCAACCGTCAGGAAGGTTTCTACCATTGCAGCTAACAAAAAGCTTTGTATCTTTACTTCTTTAGTTATGTGTTCTATCTCAGCCCATTGTATAATAATAATAATAATAGTATATTAACGGATCAAATAAATACAATTCGTTAAAAAAAAAATACAAACACTACTTGAAACAGAATCAGAATTAAGAAACTTCCAAACCAAAGAATGCATTAAAGTGCTTCAAAAGACAAGTATTAACAGTTGACAATATTAACTAGATTTTCAAGAATTGCAATATTTTTAATTTAAAGACATTGACTGGCAAATGGAAAATATCAATCTCAGTAGTAACTGAATTCATTTCCCGACCCATTAGAGAAATAGGACTGTTAATGCCATAATTCGTTCGGTGATATATCACATCAAACAAATTGTGCGCTCTAAAAGCTCTTTGAGGAACCGATAATCACATATTATTGAGTAGTTCAGGCAAGAGTTAACAATCTTATAAAGTAGAACGAGGTCAAGATATATGCGCCTCACACACAATGGTAGCAACCTCAAAGCATCGGCAGTACCATCATCTACAGACCGCTCTTGCTGCATTTCCTGTATAAAGGCAATGAAACTTAAAAACTTTCTTTGTACTCTTTCCACTTTTGCTTTGTATGTAAAATAATGAGGTGACCAAACTTGGGATGCATATTCTAAGACTGATCGAACTACAGAGCAGTAGATTACTTTAAAACACTCTACACTATTAAAATCTGTAAGCATTCTCTTCACAAACCCGAGCAACTTCAAACTTTTGTTCCCAATATTATCATCAATATGTCTGTCGAAGCGAAGGACCCTATCAGATGTAACACCCAAATTCTTCACACATTCAACACGATTAAACGTGTTATTATCAAAAAAGTAATAAAAAGTTAACCAATCCCTTTTACGATAAAAACTTATAATGGAGCATTTGTTAATATTGAGATGTATAAAATTTAATTTACACCATTCAGAGAATCGAGCTAGATCCCGCTGAATGCCCTCGCAGTCGCTGCAACTCCCGACAACCCGAAATATCTTTAAATCATCTGCATAAAAAGACATTTACTGAAAGATATGATGTCCTCAATATCGTTAATAAAGCAGTTAAAAAGGAGCGGAGCGAGGTGAGCACCTTGAAGAACACCAGAGGTAACATGTATATCAGATGATTCACAGTTGTTAATTTTTACTCGCTGTACTCTATTAGACAGATAACTATTTATCCATTGTGAAAATGATCCATGGATGCCCAAGCCTTCCAGCTTGTAAATAAGAAGTTGATGATTAACCTTGTCGAAAGCCTTGGAGAAGTCAGCGTAAATAGTATCCACTTGACACCTCCCTTCCAAAGTCTCCACCAAGTACTGCTCATACACAAGCAGATTAGTAGTAGTTGATCAACCTGCCATAAAGCCATGCTGTGAAGTCGCTAACACACATCTTTTGGTAACAATACCCTCAAAAATTTTACTAAATAGTGAAAATTTTGATATTCCACGATATTTCCGAAGTTAGCACGGTCTCCATTCTTATGGATTGGCGTAATGTAAGTACTTTTCCATACTTTTGAAAAAACACCCGTTGATAAAGAGATATTGAAAATCTGAGCCAACGCTGCAGACAAATCACCCTGACAATTCTTAACAAATATGACCGGTATTCCGTCGGGACCCGTACCCAATTTACTGTTCAAGTGATAGCGATAAACCGCTGTTCATTTGTTTTGTGGACTTTACACAAGCGTTCGACCGAGTCAAACTGGAACACATAACAGAACTACTGCGAAGAAAACAAGTAGACGAAGCAATCATACGCACAATATACGAATTGAATTCCAAAAACACCATGGTAATTAAAACAAATAACACTCTAACAGTGGAAATCCCACTATCCATAGGAATAAGACAGGATGATAGCCCAAGTCCAACACTTTTCAATGTAATCATGGACGAAATCATTGATGAGGTAAAAAGCACAAATATTGGGTACCCAATGGGACACAACACTGTTCAGATTATATGCTTTGCAGACGATGTTGCCTTGACAGCAGAGAGCGAGGACAACTTACAAAGAATGCTTTTCCATCTCAATCGAACAGCCAAACAGTATAATATGAAGATATCTGTGGAGAAAACCAAAACAATGGTAATAGCAAAAGAACCGGTAAGATGCAAACTAATGGTTGATGACAAACATGTCGAACAGGTTGGGAAGTTTAAATACCTAGGAGCACATATAACAAGTAACAGGGCAGTAACGGAAGAAGTACGCACACAAGCCAAAGCGGCCATGATATCAGGCCAACTAAGAGACATAATCTGGAACAATAAACATATGACGGTTGAGAGCAAAGCAAGAATTTACAAGGTCTGTGTAAGACCGATACTGACCTACGGCGCAGAAACAAGAAATGAAACAAAGACAAAACAAATTATGAGAACCACAGAAATGAAAACGCCAAAACCGTGATGAGAAAGAAACCAAACACCAAATGGCCACTTGGACGGCCCCCCAAAAGATGGGGGGACAGCTGGATTTCAACCTCAAACGAGGATCGATGAGGCATTGTGTAGATAACAGAACTTGGTTCTACCTAGAAGAAGAAGAAAAAGAAGTGATCTGTTGCATTGAACACGTCCACCAGCTCAACTTGAAGGAAACCAAGGTTTACAGTTTTTGTGTAATTAAAAGTAAGGGTCTCACAATTTTTATGCGTGTAGACTGTGGAAAAAAAAGCTCTAAAGAGATCTGCTATAGCGGCTGAGTCTTCCGCTCTAACATTATTATGTGACATAGTACTAGGAAGAGAAAATTTCGTGTTTTTGGCATTAACATACCTCCAGAAAAACCTACTATCAGACTTTATAAGAATCTTCAATGCCAGATAATTGTATTTATATGTGTATTCACATAACTTACGTAACTCTGAAAATAAAATGTAATCAAAATTGGTAATTTTATATTCTTTATGGGCTCTCTTTTTTTCAAAAATCAGTGCCTTCAATTCTGGACTGAACCAGGGCGGTAATTTTTTATTTTTTGCTTTAGCTTTAGGGACATAGATATCAAAGCCATAATTCAAACACTGATAAAAGATATTTAATATTATAACAACACTATTTTGTGTCATTAATGAGGCCCAGTGAAATTGTTAAATTGGATTGATTCCGAGCTATAACAATTAGGCTTTGCTAGGGCAAAATACTAGGTACATCAATTTATGTAATAATTAATGAAAATTTAGTCAATACACTTTTTTATATTTAAAAATAAAAAGTTTTCTGAAGTATTGTCTTAATATTATATTTATTGCCGTTTCGGATCAGACATGCTTAATTTTCAAGTTTCATTTCCAAATTTAAACGCTTGTAGATTAATCAGCATGAAATTGATTGAACTAATGTTTTATATACTATGATTTTAGACAAAAAAATGCTAGATCTATCTAGAGTGTTACTTTCAGAGACAATATGATTAAACATTTATTAAATCTTCGGAGAGAACAACTTCCTAACTGTCTGACCCGCTCGCTTAAAAGCCTTTAATGAAAATCCATCAAACTCCTCGAAAAATTTTTATCGCCTCTCAGTGGTAAGGCATGATTAAAATTCGAAAAGTAGTTTAAGTTCAGTAGGTCAACGGGGGAGTTGGGGGATGCTTTAGCAGCACCAAAAATGGAGCGACGACGCCGTCGTCGACGTCCGGCGTCGACATTGACTTTCGAAAAGCGGAACACCATTACATCGATTGACCCCGATACGGAGACACGTGCCTGGTTATTGCGGAGTTTTATTTTGTTTCGCGAAATTATAAAACGACTTTTCGATTATTATTTCATTCATTTGAGTTGCGACATGGAAAACGTTACTAAAATTTGTTGCATAAGGATTATATTTGGCTGTAAATAGCTTACTTGGGTAGGTGAATGTCGGTCAAGAGGAGTTCGTTATAAAATGACTCCCACATTGAAGTACTACACATCATTGCCAATACGCATTCATTCAGGAACTAATGTAACTGGATATTTTAATATTTTTTAAATTTAAAACAATGGTTATATTATTATTGACTAAAATGTGGTTGTCGGACTTGCACTGCCTTCATCTTTATTTATTTTTACGACGTTTCGATTAGGTTGTGTCTCTAATCGTTATCAAGTATTGTTGCGGAACTTAACATCTTACCACAGCTTTCCGACAAAACTGGACTTAAATGGAGGTCCAAGTTTGTGGAAAATACAAGAAGGATGTCTGGGAAAGATACCGGTGAATCCCACTGATGAGTCCACCACCGGTATCGGGACGAAACATCCGTATATTTTAGGTGGTCGCAAATTAGATTGTGATTATATGTCTTTAACACCAGAGACATGATTGCAACAGTATAAACTGAATGTTTTGTCTTAAGACTACGAGCTTATATAGAGGCTATGTCATTGAAGCGAAAAGTTTCGCTTCACTGTACACACCTCAATGATTTGATGTTACAAAGTAGTGGTTGCCAAAGATTAGGTATCTCAACACTCGGTTTACTGAAGATTCTATTATTGTTTTTAATGTAAGCTGCTTCTATAAATTTTCTTTTTTTCATGTTGGGTTCCATATATATTGCCGCAGCCTCAGACCATTTTATATGGTGTTGTTTATCCCAGGCGTGTTCTGCAATACCTGATCTCGACGTTTCCCCTCTTTGTGTATAACTTTTATGTTCCTTAATTCTATCTCCTAGTGGAAGTTAGGTTTCTCCAATATACATTTCACCACACTCACATGGAACTTTGTAAACACATTCTTTCTTATCGGTAGTTTTTGGTTTTGTTTCTGTTAAATGAGCTCTAAATGTATTTCCTGATTTAAAGGCTGTTTTTATATTATGACTACCGGCAATTCGTCTTATTTTCTCCGAAGTTCCCTTAATGTACGGCATTGTGAAGAAGGAATATCTTTCTTGCTGTCCAGTGTTCGTTGTTCTAAAGTTATTTATAACATCGTCATTTAGTTTTAAATCGGATTTAATATTTGCTACCTCTTTTTCCAATCTTCTTCTTAAAGTGTCTATCCTCTTTGGATGTTGGCTATCACATTGGTCCATATTACTTTATTCACTGCTGCTTTGAACAGACCTGTTGATGTCATTCCAGTCCATGTTCGTAGGTTACGCAGCCATGATATTCGTCTTCGTCCAGCTGATCTCTGGCCTTCCATCTTCCCCTGCAAGGTAAGTTGGAGCAGGCGATATTTCTCATTCCGCATGATATGTCCAAAGTACTCCAATTTTCTGCGTTTGACATTTCTAAGGTATTCCAGTTCTCCACCGATACGTTGTAAAATGTTTTCGTTTGATACGTGGTGTATCCAAGGAACCCTAAGCATGCGGCGGTAGCACCACATCTCAAATGCATCTATACGTTTACATGAAGCATCGGTAAGGGTCCAGGCTTCTGCTCCATATAAGAGAGTTGAGAGTACATAGCATTTCAAAATCCTGATCCGCGTATGTATATTGAGGGATAGGTTGCAGAGTATGTTGCGCAGCTTATTAAAAGTACCTCTTGCTTTCTCGATTCGGCTTCTTATTTCTCGAGAGTGGTCCCAGTCCTTATTCAACGTGCAGCCTAGATATGTGATCGTCTCGGCCATTGTGAGAGTTGTTGGCAGTAAACTGTATATTGCCGACGTCGTTTTTACTGACAATAATCGTTTGCGTCTTCTTGCAGTTTATCTTCATACCATATCTGTTGCAAGCTGTCACTATTCGGTCGATAATTCTTTGAAGTCCCTCTGCAGTATCGGCTATAAGAACGGTATCATCCGCGTATCTTAGGTTGTTTATTACTTCTCCATTTACAATAATTCCATCTTTTATGTTGCCCAGTGCTTCTTTAAAGAGATATTCTGAGTATACGTTGAATAGAAGTGGCGACAGTATACAGCCCTGGCGTACTCCTCTCTTCATATTAATTTCTTCTGTTGTCTCATTCTCAACTCGTACAATAGCCTTTTGTTGTGAATATAGCTTTGATATTATCTCTCTGTCTCTGTCGTCGATTCCTGTCTGTCCTGTCCTGAATAGGTATTACTGCATAAAGATATAGCGCGATTATAGAGATTGCGTATAATTCCCCGTTTTGATACAAGAGGATATAAGATATTGTCCACTGTGTGTTGGCTTTCTATATACTGAAATTTTAATAGTTCGGTTTGAACGGTTCACCATGACATCTAGGAAGGGCAATTGATCATTTACCTCTTTTTCCATGGTAAACTGTCATGATGTTTCAAGAAATCATAAAGTTATTGATCAATGCCCTTCCATACGATGAAGGTATCATCGACATATCTTAACCAGACTTTCGGTTTTGCTGTTGCCATTTCTATGACATGAGTTTCGAACCATTCAATATATATATTGACGACGACTGGAGAGGGTGAAGAACCCATCGGAAGCCCGTCGTCCCGAATGTAGAACTTCTCCTTTACTTGAAAGTAAGCACTACGCAAGCAATACCCCGTCCAGTGGTGCCGTGGTACGATCTGATAAATTAGCATCATTTGAAAGTTTAGTTTTGATTATGTCTAGTGATTCCCCTAATGTACATTAGTATACAGACTTTTCACATCAAATCTTATTAGTCAGTCGTTTGGCTCTAGATTGATGCTACTAATAATGTTCACAAAATGTGTAGAATTTTTAACATTCATCTTATCTTCTAAAGGTTGTATGATTTTTAAAAGAAACTTCGCCAGTGCATTTGTTGGGGATCCTCTGGAGCTAGTTATGTTCATTTTATGATTTTTGGTAGTCCGTAAAGATGTGGTAGCTTACTGTAGTGTGGGATGAGCGCCGATCGTAGGTTGTCAGGTATATGGTGTTGGTATTTTCTTAGTGATTTGTAGATATTTGACTCTGTAGATTTAGTGAGATAATGAGCTAATTGTCTATATTTTCCTTTTTCCAGGATATCTCCGATTTTTGGTTGTACATAACGATGTCCATTATCACCGTTGCATTTTCCTTATGTACTGGTAAAATCTTTATGGATTCATCCTTACGAAGTTCTTTAAGGCCGATCCTTCTAGCTTGGAGAGATTTTGAACTGGATTTTTCTTGTCTTCCAAAGTTGACTTTATTTTCCACCTAAACTCCTCGAAATGGTTTTCGTCGACTTGTATAGATTCTACAGAGCTTATGATGTCTAAAATATGATTGAATAATTTAGTGGTTAAAGGCGCGTCGGTATCTCAGACCATTTAGCGCCTTCTATAGTGCTGTTGGGTGCATTAGATTTTATTATAAAGAACAATGTGCTTCAGGAAATAAAGTATGCGTTTGGCCTTAGTTAGGTCGAAAGACATGACTGTCGTAAAATTATTAGAGGTGAGGTATATGTTTTATAGTTAGGGGGGAACGCCAGGACAGACATTGAGGGGGATTCTCGTTTTTAAAAAGAAAGGAATGCGTCATTCTGCAATGTCCAATAACGATTCTCTTGCATACAACGTTATGCCTTCTGGATAGTTGGAGAAAGTGATAGATTTCAGAAAAGTTTCTTTTAATATAAGAGATTTTATTGGGGTTTTCGAGGGATTCCAGCGAACCTACACAATGTTACGAATGATGTTATCGATGTGCCTATTGAATTCTATAGGATTAAGTAAAGGGAGGAAAGGGGTGCCTTTAAGGATTGCTTGAGTATCGGCCAATTCATTCCCATATATGCTTATGCCACCTATGTCTAAAACATGCATGTTTTTTGGTTTTACTGCGAAATTAAGCCCCTTGCATAGTAGTTGTTCTTCTGCTGTTGAGAGTATTCTTGAAGATAAGTTTATGATGGTTTTTCTTGAAGTTTTTTCAGGTAGAGTCGATTGTTGATGTGATTTTAGTTTTTCTAGTTTATTTCGGTTTCTTCGCCATATTGTCTTTCAACTTGTTGTATGTTCGTCGAAACGTCGTAAAATAAAGACAATGCAAGTCCGACAACCACATTTTAGTCAATCTTCAACATTGTCTACAACCTTCAAACATTACACTAGTCTTAAAGTATTTACTTTGAACTATATATATGTTTTTCGGTCCAAACATTTGGTAAACCAGAAATACAAACACCTGTATTTCGTAACGCCGCGTAATTAAAAATGCGTTATTAACAGCTAATCCTAACCTGCTCCCAATATTAAATCATGCATTAAAACAGTTTAATAAGCACGAGGCATGTTCGCCATAAATATTTCAAAGGTCCTGCTGAACGAAATGGCATATGAGCCAACACATATACACTTTTTTGTAAGGCATAATGGGAACAATACATGCATAAACTATCATTTTGCATTATTGCACTTTGGTATTTTGCATTATTTAGGACAAAGAATCGATTTTGCGTGGGTATAGTCACAAATTAAAATGTAATTTTTATATTTTCAGTGTTTGTTTAGGGCTATTAATTGAGGATGGGCAGAAGGGCGTTTATTTTTACGATAGACAAAGAAATATAGTGTAAACAGGTGCTAGTTGCCTATAGAAGATTAACTATCAATAACTATAATTAGTTCAACAAAAATCTCTTCACAAAATATAACTATCTAAAAGGTTAAAGTAAAAGAGTCTCTAAAATTTTCAAGCCGTAGAATAAAGTTACGATGCATTCAAATGAAGAAACGACATCTTCAGAACTTGCATTTTTGCCCAAAAGTACATCAAAGTATATTGATTTTTATCATTAAGCGCCCTAAAATAATTTTTTCATAGAATAAAGAAAAATTTTCAAGCAAAAATATAAAATTGCATAATATGTGGGAAAAGTTTACTAAATTTACTTGCAAAAAAGTCTGCTTGAAGCTTGGGATCGTTCAAATTAGTAAATATTTGACTTTCAGATATTGGCAACTATGCTCTGTTCAAGAACTAGAGAGAGTAATAAAACTGTCACCGACTACGTACGTGCTCCAGTGCCACAGGTAACTGGAGACTGATATAAACCTAATTATATTTAAATATTATAACATTTTATAAATTTACTGCAACAATAAAAATTCTCATAGTTCAGTTTAATTTATTTCAGTGAGCAAAATACACCTTATAGTGTGTCGTAGGTGATTTATCTTGTTTACGCTTGTTTTTATATATTATTTGAGATTAGTGTGATACACAAATACCATAGCTTCGACCTCTATATTTATTCCAAAATCGTTAAACCAGGGCATTTTGTCCTCAACAAAAAACTTATTATGATGAATGTTTACGGTGCCTTAAAACATCAATATCCAGGTAATAATGTTAAAAGTTCTGTTGAGATGTATTCCAAAATGACAGGAGTTAAAAAATCTACTATGTACCGAATGCTGGAGGAGAAAAAGATGACTGGAATTTTTAGTGCTCCCAAGTCACATTCGGTTATAGGAAGACGAAAAACTCCGTTGGAAGAAGAGGTGAAGACTGAAATAAGAGAGTTATCGAAAAACTCCGTTGGAAGCAAAGATCAAAACTGAAGAGTGTTGTATATATATTTTATTATGAGCAAAACCGTCGACAAAATTCTAACTCAAATCAATGAAGATCAAGATTTACCTGAAATTAAAAGAACTGAGCTCTGGAAATTGCTCAGAGAACTTAATTTTTGCTGGGAAAAAACCAGATAGAAAATCTGTTCTTATAGACCGTCCGGAAAATGTCCGTTGGAGAAAGAAATATCTCTCTCAAGTTAAAGGTAGAGTTGCTAGAAATAATACAACTTACAAAATTAGTAATTTAACTGAACTTTTGAAACATTTTTTTGAATAAAGTTAATGCGGAAAATTGGAAAAAATCTGTGGACCATATAATAAAAGAATAAAACAAAATATGGAAACTTGATCACATGACTGCCGAAATAGCGGAACCAATTATAATTAATTTGAGAGAAGCTGGTTCCGCTGACTTTGATTACGAATTAGAAACGTATTGTTTACCAGTATATGTAGTAAATTAAATTAAGATGTCAGTGCAATAGAAATAAAAATAAGTACGTATAATTTTAACTATAATATATAAAAATTAATTACATTTGAATCCCGTTTTAGTGTTTAATTGTGTTTCTGCAGATGGTTTAAGAAATAAATATACTGAAACGTCAAAAGTCCTACAAGTGTTTTTAATTAATAATAAAATGATAGATAGCCCCAAAAAAATTTTAATATTATATGGACGAATTTATTTTTTTATATATGTTTAGCTTCTTGTATTTATGATACTGCGTATTTTATAAGTATTTAAATTATAGCTTAGAATTTTTTTAGAGAATAAAGCTACGTTTTAGTCTGAATGTGCCTAAAACGGTTTCTATGCTAAAACTAAAAATAATAACAATACAGTTGTGATTTGTATCAAATATGGCAAAATTATCTATACTTTTAATGTGTGTGAATTATTAAGAAATCATAAGATATAAAATGATATTATTATAACAACTTTCTATTTTAAGTTTATTACCGAAATAATATTCTATGCCAGTGATAAAATAAGCCTCCTTTCGACGCCTAGGACAGTGATTAAAATCCTTTTTAGCACTTCACACTTCCAAATATCTATTGTTATCCAACCCAAATAGTCCATTATTATTGACCGGTATTTTTAATTATAACACCCATTCCTATAAAATATATATGTGTCTAACAGTTTTTGACAAAAACACCGGTAGTTTGCGAAGAAAAAAAAAGTAAAAAATGATGAAATTTATGATATGGAGTTCCCCCAAGTATTGGCAAACTCAATACAATTAAAAAACGATTTAGTACTCTTTCTAGTTCTTGAATAGACTATAGACTATTTCCCAAAGACATCTGGTGGCGGAAGTGAGCAGCTTTTCGAGCCACGTGAATTAAAAAAATAACATGGATATGAGGTAAAAATTATTTAAAGTAATATTTGTTGACTAGATAGCTCCCATTTATCAATTAAAAATATAAATTGGTGACCTTTTAAAATTTATGCAATTTTAAAATTATTATAAAGTTTTTTGTTTTTTTTTTTAATTTTTTAACATAAAATCACTACTATATCGGACTTTGCAGCCAGCATCTTCAATATTTTAATTTATTTTAGTGTTTTTCATATGTTGTTATCTTTAAAACGTGCTAAAATGAGTGTTTCGGACGCTTCCATAGATGTGAAAATACAAGATATTTTTGTTTTTTTGGGCGAATCAAAATATCCAGGAGAGGTTATTTTATTGGCTGGCCACAACTTATTTTGTGGATAAAATAGCAAAAACGATAAATCAATTGTTGTGACATATATAACAAAATTTCAATCAGTGGTATAAATAAATTGACTGTTGATAAGAGTTCTTGTCCTGCACATGGACAAATTATATGTATAGTTTCGCTATTTTGCAGCATATCAATAAGTATGTATATTTTTTATATAAAATTATTTCATAAAAATGTCCAAGATAATAGAGTAAGATTCTAGAGCCCCCAGACCTACGTCATTATAACAAAGCTAAGATTTTTTCCATAAATGTGTATTATGTAGTTAAAAACGTGTGTATACTTGCTAGCTTGAAACCGAGGCCATTTTACAGGTAACAGATACAAAAGATAGATAAAAATTTTACTTTTTTACGTTAAAGTTGCATAGCTGGTTTTCTTTCTTCATAGGATTAAATTGTGGCAAGCAATGGGGGAACTTGGCTTCCCAAACAAATTAATTAGACTAACCCAGGTGTGTGTAGGTGGCTCAAAGAGCAAAGTGAGAATTGGACGAGACCTTTCAGAGGTCTCAAACAGGGTGACGCTATATCCTCATTGCTTTTTAATGTAACTCTAGAATACGTCAGCAGAAAGGCGACAATCCAACCGCCAACAGCAATGTTTTATCATAACGGTCCCAACTTACTTTTGGATGTTGCAGATGATATAGACATTGTGGGAAACACGCTGGATATCAAGACGACCCTCAATAACTTCGAAAAAAGTGCGAGTAGCATTGGGCTTAAAATTAACCAAGAAAAAACTAAATATCTGTATTCCACTAGAAACAACCAACACAGAGGCAGACTAGGCCAAAACATCACAATGGGGGACTATAACTTTGAACGCGTTAAAGAGTTCAAATATCTGGGAACGATGCTTACTGAAAACGCTGACAGAACGACAGAAATTAACTGTAGAATCCAAGCAGGAAATAGGTGTCTCTACGCAAAACAAAACCTCCTAAAATCCAAGTTAACAACAAGACGTACCAAGATAAACATATGCAAAACAAAAATAAGACCTGTAGTGATGTATGGGTGTGAAGCTTGGACATTAAAGTTAACAAATGAAGAACGGCTCCGAGTCTTCGAAAGAAGAATTCTTAGAAAAATATATGGCCCAACAGTGGATGCAACAACAGGACGATACAGAATGTGTACCAATAAAGAACTGGGGGATCTATATGGAGACACTAATATTGTACGAGAAATAAAATCTAAGCGACTGCAGTAGGCGGGACACGTAAGAAGACTACCAGATAGTCGCACACTCAAACTCGCGTGGGGGGAAGCACCGGTAGGGAAAAGACCATTGGGACGCCCTCGCCTCCGATGGAAAGACAATATTGCTAAAGATCTAAAGGCAATGAATATTGAAAATCCGCTAGATGCCATGGCAGACAGACAGCAATGGAGGAGTATTGTAAAGTCGGCATAGACCCACCCAGGGTTGTAAGCCATGGAGTAAGTAAGTAAGTAACATTCGTTAATGCCAGACGCTTTACGTAGACACTAACTTCCCCAGAGGCTTTAAAGCTTAAAACGAAAAAATCGGGGTTATAGTAGTAAGTATAGGATACTTAATTTAGAAACTGTATAAAGGCAATGGGTATGATCCCATTTAAGGTAGATCGAGTTGGTGCTAGGTCTAAGGATTTATTTTATGTGAATACCTCCAGGACCAACCTTTGTAAAAATTCACAAATTGTAAGATTTTGTATAAATTTGAATAAATAATGTGGTATTATGGATATTTTTTTCAACAACAAACAAACAAACAACAACAAATTTAAACAGCTAGTAAGAACTTATTTGAATAGACAGTTACAAGAATAGTCTTGCTTTTATTTAGTATGTAAAGTTTGTTTATATTAGCTTAGGATTATTTGTATCTATTACTGACTTGTTTAAAAGTCGCTGATACATAAATAAGTAAATAAAAAAATTTTGAAGACTTATTTAACGAAAGTAAAAGTTTTCATCTCTACTTTTCATGCAGAGGAAATACTGTTTTTGGATCAATGTAAAATGTTGCTGGCTAAATTTAATGGCATAAGATTAAATCTAATCAAGTTATAAATCTGTAATATACAGACGGCTGGGCGGACATGACAAAACTATAAGGGTTCCAACGGAACCTTAAAATGTAAGAAAACACGAGAAATCTTATTAAATATTATTGGTGAAAAATATAGATATATAAGGGAAAAAATGACGGAAACTTTCTAGTAATTTTATTCAGTCACCAAAAGAATTAACACCAACAACAGTGTATCAATCCTAAGGTAATTAAAAAACAAACAATACTGTGATAGTATTTGATGTTATGATCTAATTACAGCATCCAAATAATCCCCACCCGATGCAGTGTTAAGAATTAAACAAGGGAAATTTTATAAGAAAATTCCGTAAAAAAGTATAATTTTTCTACTCGTCAAACAGCTTCATAATGAATCAATAAAATAACTGTTACGAAACAACACCAACCGTTATTAAAAATATCCACTTACGATGCAAATTTAATAAAAAAAAAAACTTAACATCTTTTAGAATTGATTAGCATAATACTTTATTAAAACGCGGTGTAACATCTCTTGTAAACAATTATTATTTTACCATTGCACACAACATATAGGTTAGGACAAACTACACAAGTCAATAAAATATTGAATAGATATAGCATAAACATATCCACATATCAGATCTCGTACATCGACTTACCCATTGACAGACACATTCACTAAGAAGGTTTAACGATCTTTTTATTCTTGTATTTTTGGAGGTTCATTTAGTTGCATATATCAGTGTATTAAACTTTTACAATCAAGTTGAACCATGTTAGTGAATTAGGGGATTAAAGTTTAAAAATGAGCTTCAACGAAACAGAATCCATGCTAGGAAAAAAGTATACGAGAGTTGATTCCTATACTAGTAAAACTTACCGGAGAGAAGTTCGTTCTACTTCCTCAAACTACCGATTTACAGCGGTAATGAATTCTTCTCATAAAAACTTTTTTTCCCGGATATTTTCTTTTAATTTTGGAAATGCTCTAAACCATTAAGGGGGTGAACAAGTAATTCATACTTCCACACAGCAGCGATAAATATGTTATCCTGATTGAAGAGCACGCCGTTTGTTAACTTTCCTCTAAGCTGGCTTTTTGATTGCATCCCACAATTTCGATGTGAGTTGGATATAATAAGGTCCTGTTACTGTGTGTTTTTACGGCTTTTATTTTCAGGGTCGTAACTTTGAGAAAATCTTATCGGTTTTCAACCGAGCTGAAAAAATCATTGTAATCACTACACGAGTTTGTTTTTAAAATATCGCTATCATCCGAGATGTCCATCTCGCGAACATCTCTTCATACATACTAACATGACCATAAATTGACGTAAAGAGACTAAATGAAATCAGTCCATAAAGAAATTTCATGGTTAATTTGTTATTAAAATTGCATGAGATTGGCAACACAGTTACCAAAAACCAGAGTAGACTTTGCAGATGCGGTAGCGTCTCAGCGTAGTCTTTAGTGAGTTCGTTCGTTATCATTAATTAGGTATTCGACGCTTATAATTATGTTGATTTTTTTTTGTTGTGAACAGTGCAGAGCTGTTAGCGGAAGTTATGTTTGAGCATATGGAATTGTTCTACAAATCCCATGGCACGATCCTGGGAATGAATTATTTGCGATAAGTAAGTTTTTTATATTTTTTGTCAATATATAAAATTATTCATGATTTTAAAAGGTGATTATAACAATTTTGGTTTACAAACTTTCAACAGACTTACAAGATCTAATATTTTATAGTGTATTAGAATCTTCTACTAACTAACCTGTATTTACATGCCTGACTGAACTCATTTTAGGATATTCTCCTTTAATTTACCCCCTCTAACCTGAGCATAATAAGACACGCACGTTTCGTTAACTATGTCTTGCACTGTCAGTCGTCTATTTTGTAGTACAAGATGATTATACAGTATTTTCCTGCCTCGTAAGTAATCCCATGTCCATCTGCCTATTTGTCTTCGCTAGACATTCCACTACATTTATATTTACACACTGTCATAAGAATCACTGAAAATATTCTTCGAGTTCTTCTTCTTATTACTATTAACTTGTAATTTAGGATGACTATTTTTAGTTGTGAAATCTTATAAGACTATTTTTAAAAATACATTGCTTCGTGCAATTTCTTTACGCCAGACAGACCTAGTAAAATCGGATTGCATCGCCCTCGTAGCCCACTGAAAAGGAAACCAATATGGCGGCGGGTTGCATAACAATTTCAGCTTAAAGTCTATTATGCGCAATCCAAAGCGACTACGGAATACGAACGCGTGGTGCTATCTATGAGTAACCATAGAAAGATCACCACGGTAAAAGTGAGTTGAATAGTTTGATATGAATTTATTTGTTTGGAAGGTTTGTAGAGATTTTGGGGAAAGCTTTAAAGTATATTAGAAATTATAAAGTTGTTCAAGTATTGAATATTTTTTAACAAAAAGTTATCACATTTTCAGGTTCTGAACAAATTAAATGATATAGTTTCTATTACAGACACTTAATGTCATATAGTATATGATTTAAATAAATGAGCATGGTAATATATATATATATATATATATATATATATATATATATATATATATATATATATATATATATATTATCATGCGACTATTTTTAA
This sequence comes from Diaprepes abbreviatus, assembly GCA_034092305.1. Taxonomy (NCBI): domain Eukaryota; kingdom Metazoa; phylum Arthropoda; class Insecta; order Coleoptera; family Curculionidae; genus Diaprepes; species Diaprepes abbreviatus. The sequence goes on along the minus strand of JASJET010000018.1, from coordinate 2,021,574 downwards.
TTAAATTTTAAATTAAATTTCCGTTTGTAATTACCTTTCTTTTGATAGTAATATTACTAAACAGTAAAAATTCGGACATTACAAAAAAAAAGTGTCATAACAAGCCTTTGCTAGTATTGGACAAGAAAATACATTTGCGGAATTGCAAAACTTTTGTATAACTGCATGTACGTCAGTAATTCTGTATTTATGCATCTATATGTACACGATAAAAAAACTTTACATTCATTTTAATGTAATAGGCTGGAAGCAAATTTCATAAACTTTAGTAGTCTTTTTATGATATTTTGAAAATTATTAGTACAGAGTGGTCAAAAAAGAAGAATAAAAATTATATTTAAAAAATCGTCAAAAGTCAATTTTTTCAAATAGAAAGCACCCATTTTTATAATTTTATCATATTAAGCATTAAAAATAAGAGTAATATATAATCTTCTTTTTTGACCACTCTGTACTAATAATTTTCAAAACATCATAAAAAGGCTACTAAAGTCGATCGTCATCTACAAAAAAACACAAAATTAAATAATAAAGATTTTCTAATAGAAAAGATTTATAGTAAAGTTTTGGTCTGCAAACGTCATTTTTGACATAAAAATTTAAATATGTCCAAAACGGTGAGACTTAAGTATAGAATATCATACATGAAATATGTCTAGACTTTTACGTAGAAATTAAAAATGCAAGAGTATATAGGGTATTCCATTTAAAATAAGTAAATTGACATCTATTTCCGGTATAACCGGAAGTGTCGCCATCTTGAAAATATTTTAGTCGGCTGTCCCCCATGCACCTTAGTACACTGTCAAATTTTCAGATTCTTCCTAATTATAGTTTTTCCACAATCGATCGATAAAGTTTCCGGAGAATTACCCGATATATCCATACATACAAGTAAATAAAGAAAAGAAGCGAGCCATTTTCCATAACGAAAGTCCGAACACCTTAATGTTTTAAATAATGTATACACTTGTAGACCATTTTATTAGCTTTGACGTGGAAAGCCTATACACCAACGTTCCAGTTAAGGACTCGCTAAAAATCATAAGAAAGAAACTTGAAGAAGATCAGACCTTAGCAGAAAGAACATCTTTACCACCGCACGTCATTATGGACTTGTTGGAAAGTTGTTTGACTAATTCCTATTTTCAAGAAAAGAAAAAATTCTACATCAAGGATGATGGACTACCGATGGGATCTTCACTCTCACCGGTGGTCGCAAATATTTTCATTGAATGGTTCGAGACGTTTGCAATTGAATCCACAACTAAGAAACCAAAGTTATGACTCAGGTACGTAGACGATACTTTATTATTTGGAGTGGAAACGACGAAGAACTTCGAAACTTCCTTTTTCATCTCAACAATATCAGCGCAACTATTAAACTCGCCATGGAGAAAGAAGTAGAAAATAAATAACCATTCTTAGATGTCTTGATTGAAAGAAATGGCAGACAAATTCGAACTTCGGTTTACAGAAAAGCCACGGACACAGGACAATACCTTAATTATTCATCTAATCACTCCAACAACACCAAACAAGGAATTGTAAGAATTCTCGTTGATAGAGCCTTAACTCTCTGCAACTCCAACGAAAACTTAATGAAAGAGATAGATTACATTAAAAATGATCTGACAGTCAACGGATACTCAGTATATCTAGAACAACGTAGAAATAGGACAATATCGACAACGAATGAAGAATGAAAACCAGAATTGAACATCCCCTATGTTAAAGGCATTTCAGAAAAAGTTAAAAGGATAGGAAAACGATATAAAATCAACGTTGTTTTCAATTCAAATAACTCTCTGAGAAGTTGGCTCACTAGGGTCAAACCAATAACTCAAAGAGACATGAAGAACTGTGTATATCAGATACTATGTGAATGTGGCAATTCCTACATTGGCGAAACAAAGAGACCTCTTAACGTAAGGATTAAAGAACACCAAAAATGCACATCTCGAGGAGAATGAGAAAAATCTGGTGCCGCCAACCATGCCTGGATTCATGGACACCACATAAAATGGTTTGAAGCTAAAATACTGCACCGAGAACAACATTGGAGAAAACGGAAGTTCAAAGAAGCCGCGGTTATACATCAGAACCCGAGTTGTTTTAGTAAACCATCACTACATAGTATAAAACAAAGTCGCTTTCTCTGTCCCTATGTCCCTTTGTATGCTTAAATCTTTAAAACTACGCACCGGATTTTGATGCGGTTTTTTTCAATAGATAGAGTGATTCAAGAGGAAGGTTTATATGTATAATAACATCCATTAAATAGTGGAGAAATACTGTTATTTTTGAGGTTTCTAATGTGATGTCGTTAATTATCATATTTTTTTCCGCTTACATTGCAAACGCAGGCTGAACCCTACGAGATTTATCAAAATAATGTACTAATTATTTGTACACATTGAAAAGGTCTACAGAAAACTCCGCGATGGTATATGTCTATCTCTCATGGATATCCCACAATAACATTTTTTTGTCATTTACTTTTTACGACAAATAAGGGCAAATTTTGAAGCGATTTTAACCAATACAGCATCAATCCTTATCCAATTAAATAGCTTAAATACATCATTGATTTAATATAGATCTATATGGTCCTTTACAGCACAAGATTTAAATGAATATTTTCGAAGATATTACAGATTTAAAATTGCGGGAAGTAGCGCTTGCGGCGGTACTGGCCAACCGGGGCGGCGGCAGCGTGCCTATAAATAGCGCGTCGGAGGCCGATGTAATAATTGTTGTAAAAATAAAATAAATAGCCACAGTTTTTCTGTAGTGTATTTAGTATCAGCATTGCACCCGTGCGAAGCCGGGGCGGGTCGCTAGTCTTTAGATATAAGAGAAGTGTGGAAACCACTACTTAGTAACTGTTAACTAAAACTAAATCCAGCATAAAAAATGGGATTTTGCCATAGCAGACATGACTACACCCATCTCAGTCACACTGTGCTGCATTTACTTTTAGTATAAATAGTCATATAGCAAAGGGAATTTATTAAGTTTCACTTGAAAATGGCTGGAGATAACTACTAGCCGAAACGTCGTGATATTCAACAAAAATAGAGACAATGGAAGTCCAACAGATATTTACTACTTCGCAATGTATACACTTATTAAAATCCCTGAATTTTATCACCTATGGTCAACTTATATATATATATATATATATATATATACATATATATATATATATATATATATATATATATATATATATATAGAGAGAGAGAGAGAGAGAGAGAGATAAAATTCACTTATATTTACGTTATAAATACAAAAGTGTTAGCTTAAATGAACTTTACTAGGCTGCTAAAAATAGAAAAGTTCAATTTGAGAAGAACCACTCCTTGTACCGATTCCAAGACTTATTTATTATTTCATTTACATTTTCCTAAATTAATGTTTGTTTGATGACGTGTACATAGAATCTTTTAACAATATAATAAGCAAATCGCACGCTGTTAACTGAAAGTCGTAACTTCTACACCAATCAGATCAAATCTAAATTTTAAAACCTTGTAATAAATCCGGAGGTAATAAAATAGGAAATATTTTTAGTAATCATCGCATATATAATAAAAGATATCTCGAAACCTTTTAGAAACAAATAATTAATATTCATAAAAATTCCTTGAATAACCCGTATAATATTGCCAACTAAAACAATAATTATTTTGCAACATATGCCAAACCGAAATATCAGCGAGTGGGTGTCCATGGACGCCATCTTCAAAGTGGGTCTAGTGTACTAGGTATCTAGGTCGCATAGTCATAATAAATACATAAAATAGTTTTACTGATTTTTAATGTTCTATTTAACAAGTTTCTTTTTTACACCGATGAAATTACGAATTTGCGACTTTGAGGTCGCGCCATTAAAAATTATTTTTCAATTATAATACAACGATGAAAATCATCTTGCGTTCGAAAACGTCTTACGTTCGAAAGCAAGATATTAAGAAAAATATATGGGCCTAGAGTAGATGAAACAACGGGACAATACCGCATCCGAACAAATGAAGAATTAAAGAGCTTGTATGATCAGCCAGGCATCATTAACGAAATAAAAGCCCAAAGACTTAGGTGGGCAGGACATGTTCATAGGGCCCATGACGAACGTCTCATCAAACGAATATGGGAAGAGAACCCGACCGGAAAGAGACCCTTGGGTAGGCCCAGACTAAGATGGAGGGATAACATCACAAAAGATTTAAATGTACTGGGAGTACGAGATTGGAGTAACGACATGATGGACCGAAGCAAATGGAGGCAGGTCGTGGATGCAGCGAGGACCCACGAAGGGTTGTAAAGCTACAGAGAGAGAGAGAGAGAGAGAGATGAAAATCATGTATGTTTCAAAAAACAGTTACAACCAATATAGCTCTAGTTTTACTGAATATAGTCCTTACAAAATAAAAGAATTCTAATACAAATTTTGTGCCATCCTTGAATACTGTTAAAATACATAAAATTAATTATTTTATATATAACAATTATTGTAAATTAAATGATCTTTCTAGTAATATAAACAGATTTTCTAAGAGAATATTGCTTATGTTGAGCCTAATTCAGAGCGTGGGCTTTGTGTCATCAACATCCTACCGTCATTCTCCGGCCAGAAATAACTACAAATATGAGTTCCAAATTATAATAAATACGACGACGGGTCTCTGGGGAAGGTACCAACGAACCCTACGCATGAGTCCTAAATTGGTACCGAGACGAAATACCCACATTTTTAAGGAAAATACACTTGTCGAGTGCCAGCGGCACATTTAACCTGAAGAAGACGAATATATTCCCGATACTGACTAATATAATTTCCACTAAGCAAGAATTGTCGCCCATTTTCCACTAATCACAACTACGAGTATAGAAATTCTGCAGTATTATTCGCACACAGGGACTTCTTAGCGTTAATACGACATGGTATCCTTGGACATGGGTAGGTGAACTTGGGGCGGGCAAGCCACACCGAATCGGCGAAGGGTGTTGTTAGTTCTACATTCTCGGGCACTCAATCAGACTCTCCATGTAATCAGGATCACGACACAAATCCCAATTCTCTACATAGTTGATTGTCTAAAGGTGGGGGTATTGTGTAAACCAGCATCTCACCAATAATTCCCGATCCGATTTGAGTTGAAATAGAAATTCCAAAATTAATATCCTATGTCGGAGGGGTGTATAGGAAAAAGTGTCAGCGGACTCACTGAAGAGTCTACCGCTGACATTGAGAACGAAACACCCCAAAAATTTTTAGAAGTTTAAATCAGGTCAAGCCCACCGGTTGACGTTGATAATGTGAATTTTCGAGTTAGGGTGTAATTCCATGGTAGAAAGGGGCCTATATTACAACGTAGAGAACAGGTTCGCGGAAATATAACTTTTGCTGGGTCTTCAACTGTAATCTTTTGGATGATCTGAAAACGAAAATAATTTGTCTACGTGAACACTGGCTCTTTTAAGATGAAATTAAGTACTGTTAATTGAATAAATTTTCTCTACTTAAATATGGTGTCTTGCTGCTGTCAGGGGTAGAGAGAGACATCTATTTATGCTGATAGTATTCTCCGTCAGGCAATTTCCTGTAAAGCTCTTCAAATTATTATTAAACCTATTTGTAAACATGGTGAATTTTGTTTTATAGAAATCAACGTAAACGGAGTAATTTTTGTTATTGTCTCTGTATATAGGTGATATTAATGTAGTAAGAGTAACTCTCAGATGAAATATTTAGTATAAACAGAAATTATACTGTGAACAGTGATTTTAATGTTAGATTTGATCCTCCTGATGAGGATGCTGAGGAGGTGGTGAACCACTTGCTTTGATATAGTCTAAATACAAACATAACTAGCATAACCAGAGTAACGACTAATACTTCTTCTCTATTTGATAATATTTTTTCGAGTTTGAAACTGACGATGAAAATTAGCTACAGGTATTGCAGAGTGATGATGTGAATGAGCAGTATCAAATCTTTTATTATATAATGTAGCTAGATATGATTTTGAAGTGTGCTACCCTTGGAGATGTTTAAGTGTCCTAGGGGTGAAACTTGATTCATTGTTGAAATTAAGAATTCAAGTCAAAATCTTAGATATGTGTATTCTTCATACATAAGTACTAAAAATAATAATCTTTTAAAACAATACAAACGGGAGAAAAAAAAAACAAAAAGTATATTAGAGCTTATAAAAAAAGCTAAAATGATAATATGAGTTAGTTACTGCAACAAAACTAAAGTTACTTGGCATATATTTAATAAAATAAGAAATAAAAGTCAAGTTAATAATGATACCAACTTAAAACGAGAAAATTATAACCAACCATAAAATTATTGTTTGCCAAGTATTTTAAGTCAATTGTAGACTTTCCTGTAGGTGATATATCTGTTACGAGGTATCTAGAGATAGTGTACATTTATCCTACATAATCGGAAAAGAAGAAATTCCTTCAGTAGTAGTCAAGGAGTTGTTAGATAGCGTCTTTTCCTCTGGCTGATATTATGAACAGTTCCTCTTCTAAAGGGAAATTTCCAGATCTTTTAAAAATAGCTAAAATGGCCGCTGTTTACAAAAAGGAGGACAGGTTAACAATTATAAATTCATTTCTTTGCTGTCAATACTTTCTAAAATTTTTGAGAGAGTTATTTATTCAAAATTGCTTGATTATTGAATTAGATATAATTTGCTCTTTACTGGTGTATACTACTACAGCTACCATTCAAGACTTAAATATAATAATCGATGGTATTAACATGGGTACTACAGTGGCTTGAATCTATCTTGATTTTAGTAAGGCATTCGATCCGATTAAACACAGGTGATTATTACTAAGGATGGGATCTCTTGGTATATGTGGAGTCGTAAATGATTTGTTTAATAGAAAAAAAAAATTTACATTTCCGATTTCACCTTCCAAAATCAAAATTTCACTTTCAAAACTATACGGCTGTGATTGGGCCACTAATTCCTATCCTTGTGCCAAATTTCAACTTTCTATGTCAAATTGTTTTGGACAAAATCGGATGTGACAGACAGCCGGACGGACACTGAAGAAATTCCGTGTTTTGTTTTATCAATTTTTGATATTGAACTCCCAAAAAGGGGTTAAAAATTTTAATTTGAGTTATCTTTTGAAAGCTCGTAATACAATGTTTACACACACTTTTATGTACGTGCTACAATTTTTAAAATTAAAACGAGGATCGTTAAATTATTGTTAGTTCGGAAAAATAGGAATAATTAAAAAAAAGACACAACCAAGAACTAAAATACCATTCGACTTAAAAAAACTAAATAAAAATAGACTACCCCTTATTCAGTTTTCGTAAGTAAATTGTACGACCGCGCCAATTACATAGTTCTTATTAGACAATGATAGCAATTCCATTAACACATATAATAAACTTATCCTTTCAAAATGCAGTATACCCTGGGGCGCTTAAGGAGGCCTGGGTTAGACCCATACACACAAAAAAAAATGCTAGGGACTGATTTGATAACTACAGACCGATCTCGCTTCTCTCGAATGTAAACAAAATATCTGAGGGGGAAATCTTTGATCGACTAGTGATATTTCTTGAGAAAAATGATGTTTTTGCAGAACAACAATATGGTTTCCATAAGGGGAAGTCTGCCATGACTGCAATCTATCTAGCCATACAGAAAACCATTGCTTCTTTAAATGAGAACAAAATAACAGCAACTTTGTGTTTGGATTTGTCCAAGGTCTTTGATAGGGTGGATCAAAGGGTGCTTTTGGAAAAAATAGAGCGGTGTGGTATCAGGGGTGTTGCTCTGGAGCTCATAGGGTCGTATCTGGCTGAAAGAAAACAATGTGTAATTGGAAGAAGCGTGAATGGGGAGCAGTTGATGTCTGACCCTTGATACATACGGAGAGGAGTACCCCAGGACACGGTTCTGAGTCCGCTTCTCTATACATTATATGCAAATGATATAGTAAATGTCATCGATAGTGATGTTGTGCTGTTTGCTGATGACACCTCAGTAATATGCAAGGCAGATAATGTAAGGGAGTGTGTTGATTGAGTCCTGGGTGCTCTTGTGGGCTTGAATGAGTGACTTGCTGCGAATGACCTGCTGCTGAATGTCTCGAAGGCCAAGCTTCTCTTCTTTGGTGTACGTAATGAACATAAAATATCGGTTTAATATAAGAATACGGTAGTTGATTCGGTGGAGAGCCTTTCGTTTTTGGGCATTCAAATTGACCGTAGATCGCGATCTCATGTGAATCAGCTTCAGTTATGTTCAATATAACGAAACACATAGCATAGTATCAAACTTACAAAAGCTATAGGGATTCTATGAAGAACAAACATAAAAATAAATTAAAATGTTTTCTTATAGAAAAGTGTTACTATAGCTTAAAGGAATACCTAGAAGATAAGGACTTGTTTAAAGTGCCTGCAGAATGAGCATTAGTATTTTTTTTTGTGTGACACGATTTATACCCTATGGTAGAGAAAAAAGGAAGTGCCAGGCGAACAGCTCCGTATAAACATCGTATCTAATGTTTATTTTAAAAAAAGCTTTGTAATTTTTATTCCACAAGTATGACATTTTTAAATATCAAAAACATTATCAAAGCTTTCTTTTCCTTGCGTGTCATTTTCGCGCTGCCCCAGCCCACTGAGTCAGCCCGCGTCGCTAGCCGTTTTTCTACTAAGTATCTAAAATGTTATGAGACCACACTAAATCGTTTCCTGATTAGCATCCTAACTAGGAATATCGGCATCGTCCGATTAACCTAATCAGGTTCCTAACTGCCCTATATGCTATTACACATCACCACTGGATCCAATTTCTAACTCAAATAGGATGTCTGAATATCGGATGGTTTACTAGGGCCTTTAAAATCTAAAATTTTCGCGCCCAAATTTCTTTCTTACTTTTTATAATAATCATAGTTTATTAAAGACAATACAATTTACTTTTCTATAATGTAGGTTCTCTTCTGACTGTCAACCTTGTTTCCTTAAAAAAAAGTTACCGTAATTATATTATATTATATACTGCGTAAATTTTCAATACAAACCATAAAAATAATTTCAGTAAATTGGTTAAATTACTGCATAATGATTATTTCGAACAACAGATATAGTCATATCATATTCCATGTTATTTAAATCAACTTTCCGTGAAATCTAGCATAACTTCACAAAAAGTCCACGTCCTTCTAACAAGGTTTTAAATATTATTAGTTTTTCTGATTTCTCTAGTCATACTGGCAAATAAAAAAGGTGACATAAGTAATAATAATAAATTAATTAAAATACGCGTAAATTCAATACTTTGTTACTGAACAATAATTGCACATTAACTTTAACATATATTTTATATTTAATTTTATCCAATTTTTACTACGAGATTAGCCGTTTATATTTTAGGAACTTGCTAGGTGCTATTTGAAATATTCATTGTCAAAATTGCTATTTAAGACAGTGTATGTACTCAGAAGGTTGTGACATACGAACGCTATTTCTCTTTCCATATTGATTCAAACGCTTACAAAAGTGTATTATTATTGTGAAGAATATTTTGAAAAACAATGAAAAATATTTACTTTTGGGTTATTTCTGAAATAAAAATAACTACCCTCGTATTTTTCCGTTTAAAATACACTAACAGACAAAAATATTGCATAGTTTATTTTTAAGTCTTTTTTTTTAAATTGATTTGTTTTTCTTTACAACTTTATGTACTTTTCATTGTTAAATGTTTTATGCTAAAATGTTATACGTACATTATTTTGTTTATAACATTTAATTGGAAAGAACGAAAATGACAATATAACAATTTTTTAATACTACGTCAAACAGTTTAGTACTTAGTATTTCCTCCTCTAGCTCTAGCGATAGCCTGTATCCTTCTAGCCACGCTCCGCAGAACGTCTTTGATCGTGCCTTGCGGAATCCGATTTCATTATTCCTCTGCAGAAATTTTTAATTCTGCAATTGAGTTTAGAGCTGGATTTCGTACCCGTATACATCGATTTAAGATGTCCCATATATGCTCTATGGTGTGACAGAATGAGATCATAGACTCCTGCTAATGACGTATTGCGGTAGCGTCAGCCATTCTCAATTATTTTTTTAGCCAGACGAATATCAATACCCTGTATAAACTGTTCTACTAAAACTTTGTTCCTGTACGTCACCTGAGCTATATTAGCATTTTCTTCAGGAAACGCCATAACGAAAGTTTTCGTAATCGTTGGGCGTAAGCACCCAAAGCTTCGTCTGGTTTTTTAAAGCAATGTACTAGCTTGTTCCTCCCTTCTAATTGAGATACGTGGATACCAAACACTCATCTTATCCAAATAATCATTTCATCAACTGTTTGGGCCTATCCGTCCGTCTAAGAGCATAGAACTCCTCTTTTGCCGTATCTTTCAATTTTTTAATGCAAAATTTTAGGGTTTCGGCTTCCGTCCAACTTTGTTGACGGGAAGTCGAAATTACGGCTTCTATAAAAGCCTTATAATCCTTTCCTCCAGTATAAGGATCAATAGTATCCGAATCATTTATTTCGGTTAGTAACTGTTTTATCGTCTTCAGATCGTCTAAGCAGAAAGATCTAGGCTCTCGTAACCTAGTCTCCGACTCAGAGCCACCGATCACTGGTTGTTCTTTCCTAGATTGTTTCATTGTTACTAACTCTTTCTCAACTTTTGCCTGTAATTCCTCAATCTGTCTTCGCAGTGCTTATACACTTCTATACTCTGACTGACCCTCATGGCCGCCAGTTACAGCCTTATTGCATTTGTCGTGTTCCGACATATTCAATAAGTTGCCTTTTCTATGTTGTTATATTCGTCAACTGTTTCTCCGGATCTAGCTTCGTCTAACCGCTGTTAAGTTCTTTTGAGTCTTTAACCAGTCCCTGCATTTCCCCTTCGTTCTGGACTCCTCTTAATGACCCGAACGTTGCAGCAAATGCTGCTACCTGATTGCCATGTTGTTCAAAAGGCCAGGCTGCTGGCACGCTTGTTAGATGTTCTCTGTACCCATAATTGTGCAATGAAATCAACCATTATTGAATCGTTTCAAGCTTCCTCTGTCGTGACCTATGTGAAATGCATGAACTCTATCTCTCGACCTTGGAAAATACTTTTCTTGTATGAGGATCAGTATGGTTGATCCCCATAAATCTCCCTGCTGTCAATTGGTACTGCTTCCTTGGTAATGAATTCAATGTTGACTCCACTTCTTCATGTCCATTTCAAGCAAACACATCATTGAAGCTAACTAGTGAAATCGAATATTCCGTTGTGGAAGGGTCTTCGTCTGCTTCTGCTTTTTCTAATGTCCTTTGCGTCATAGGTTGTTGTAATCCCAGACCAACTGGGTCGGTTTGTAGTGTCGCTTTCACCGAAGTTCCTGGATCTCGTCATGGCTTTACAGGAGGGAGAACTTGTTCGCCAAACATCGCCTGCGCAGTTGGGTGATCCAATTTCAGCGTTACCATCAGCTATCAACGGTAGAAAGAACTGCTTGCTCTAAAACTCCAAGACATTACTAATATTCTCGACAAATATAAACACCTAAACTCCAGGAGAAAAACAAAAAAAAATAATAATACCATCACCCTTAAAACAAACAAACAAAACAAAAAAGAAATACTCCTGATGTATTACACAGTGTGACGTATCTTCTTTAATTAAGCATAACCTTTAATGACATCTATTTTTGTTCCAGCTACCTGGCTCTACTGTGTCACTAATCTGTGTACTTCAAAAATTTTTATTGTGCCAAACCGCTATGTCTGATAACATTTATAATAAGATTTGCTAACTGATCACTTAACCCCTAAAAACTAAACCCCTTTTATGCCTGTACTATTTACTTTCTTTAAAATCTCCATACGCGAATTTCTTTTACATCCGTACCATGTATCTCTCTAACATCTATCATTACACTACTTAATTCGACATTCCGCTATGGCATTATGCTTTTCTCGGCTGCTTTTGTATACTCCTATGTTCCTGGAGTGCGTGATACTTAGTGTCCTAACTTGAACTCTTACAGTGTAGTTTTGTTGACTGTAATTTAATGTCCAAAAGTAACTTTTAAATTGTATGATTACCTAAATGAAATCCACACATTTGCGTTTTATTATTTTTCCTGTTTAATGTTTATCAAGCTATTTATAAGTGTTTTTTTTTAAATGGGTTTTACGTTTTTGGTTAAAATAACGACCATAAGAGCAATTATGTTAGTTTCCTCATAATTGTTATTTGTTATTAGTTTAAGTTTCTCGTTGAAAATAATTCGTTTTTCTATTTATTTTTGTTAATAGACTAAGTATTTTGAGAAACCAGTTTTACTTGAAAACGGCTAGAGATAACTACTATCCGAAACGTCGTGATATTCAACAAAAATAAAGACAACGGAAGTCCAACAGACATCTACTACTTCGCAAGAAACATCGTTGTTTATGACCTTCAAATAAACATCTTATTGTCTGCAACCCTCTTTGGCTAAAGTAACAATTTTAACATATGCTAAATCGCTTAAATGTGGCATCTTATCAAGAAAACTACAAAATCGACAAATAAAGCAATAGAAATGTCATTTTGACAGCGACAAACAAAACAGCAGCGATTTTTAGTCGCCAAGGCATCCTATGCAATATTTGTAATTTGTAATATTATTGCTTCCGCTCCAAAGGCTATATCTAAGTATTGTTTTATCTGTAATAAATTGCAATAAAAGTAAAAAGCCGTAGCATAAAAAATTTAACAATGCAAATACACAACGACTTAAAGAAAAAGAAATATAGATAAAAAAATTTCTAAAAATAAAATATGCAATATTTTTGTCCGTGAGTGTACATTTTTCCTTTGAATAACCTACAAAGACACTTTTATATATCTGATGTAGAATTTTCAAAAATAAAACATTATAGCTCTATTTTATTCCAGGAAATCGACCCCGAAATTTAGAACACATAGCAGACTTTAAAAAAAAAACAGTTTTAATTGTTGGCTATTTTATTCAAGGACAAATTAGGGAACCCCCTTATTATTACCGCCAATAAACAAATAAATAACCTTATTCTCAATCAAGTAAACATAGGTTTCTAAACTATATTATAATTATTTTCGTAAAATATGTAAATGAAATTGGCAACATTGAAACTAACCAGCGTTGCGTGATAATTAGAACCATAATTATCGATAATACGCTATTTGTTGCTAAACATTCGATAAATGTCGTATAAGAGCAATTTTTTCAAGTGGGTCTAGTTTAATGGGTTAGTGGGTCACATTGACCCATTTTCTCGCGCTAATTTTATAACCGACTTTGCTGGGTTGTTTGCTTGTGTAACTCCGAGGAAAATTTACATTTATGTTTGTTATTAACTGGGTTGAAAATCGGAATGATACCCGTTTTGCATGTTGGCCTTAATTTCGCTGAAATTATTTTAATATGACGATTGTTATTATTTTATTTGGATATTATGGACGTGTTTACAATGTCTATATTGTACTTGTTTATATAAAAAAAATGATAAACTTTATTATCCGAATAGATACAGTAAAAAAAATTGAAACTATTTTAAATGATATAACGGTTTAAACAACTATATTTCAGAATTGAAGCCGAGTATTCGGCTTAATCTCCATTTCTGGTTCGTTCTGTTAATATTTTGTATAATAGATCCTGTAACAAAACTGCATATACGAGGGTGGGACAAAAAATTCGCTGAATGAAGAGGTTGGAAGGGGGATGCGTCACTCCTTTTTACCTGCACTAATTGAGTAGCTTATTAGCATTATATATACCAAATTTTGTTAAGATTGGGTCATTCTATGCAGGATATCATCAATTAAACAAGTCAATTAGGAAGAAAAGTGCAACTATGGAAAAAATCGAGTTTCGTGCAGTGATAAACTTCCTGACAAAACAAGGAAAACCTCAAACCATTTTGGAAGAGACGTATTCTGTTTACAGCGACTCTTGCCCTGGAAAAACCTAGTGGAACAACTTATTCAAAGGAGAGATTCAGTTGCCGAAAATATCGAAAAAGTGGAAAAGTTAGCACTGGTAGTAACCTGTCTGAAGAAAAAGCAACTCGCAGAAATGGTTGGACTATCACCTACAACCATTTTGAATATCCTACATGACCGTCTTCGCATGTCAAAAGTGTGCGCAAGATGGATGCCGCGCCAAAAGAAGCGCTGAGTAGCGTGTTGCCCCAAGTTATTGGACCTGTGTAGCGAGAACAGGGATGAAATTATGAGCCTGAGTCGAAGCAAGAGTGGCACGAAAGGGCACACCACCTTCGAAGAAGTTCAAGGTGTCACAATCGGCCGGAAAACTCACGGCTACTGCTTTCTGAAATTCAGAAGGAATACTGCTGATTGACTACAAAGAAAAAGGCGTTTCTATAACAGGAGAATACTATGCAGATCTATTAGAACGTTTAAGGAATACTGCAAAAGAGAAAAGGCAAGAAAAACTGACCAAAGATGTACTCCTTTTGCACAACAACGCACCCGTCCACAAGGCTTCAGTTGCCATAGCTGCTATTCAAAAGTTGGCTTTTAAATCTTGGATCACCCGCTCTATAGGCCCAGTGATTATTATTTATTTCCAAAAATGAAGAAAGAGCTTCCAGGAAAAAAGTTTGCCAGCGACGATGAGGTGAAGGGAGCAAAGTGACGCTATTTTACCTATAAAGACGTGAAATTTTCCATTTCTGAACTCAAAAGTATGCGTCCTTACATGAAAAAGGCTGATCTTCAAATATTAATGGTATTGCAAGGTCAACTTCAAGGTCACCGTGAGAATTTCGTATTAAAAGTTTTTCTCTATAACCTTTTGTTTTCGAGTTAACAGCCGACTTCAGATTGATTGGTGGAAAATGGGACATCTTCAAATGATCTTGAAATTACATTTGACCCACTTATTTATACCATTGTTTATAAAATGGAAAATAGATTTATTTCTTAAAAATCTTTTTTAAATTTCGCACTACTCCGGTGAAAGTATGGATGTCGTTCCAGTGGCGATATTTTTCAGTCCGACATTGAAAACAATCTTAAACCTGCCGACATATCCAGGAATTTATATTACATATATACAATTGTTTCTCTACGAATGTTGCTCTCGGTTCGATATAGGTTTATGGTCGAAACGCGTATGAAGAGAGAACCAGAGTTGTAATTACAGGAAATGAACTGCTTTAATATATTCTTTCCTTTCTTCTACTTGCAAGAAGAATACATATAGGCAACGATTTAAACTCGGCAGTATATAGATTTATTTCTTAAAAATTTTACCCCCCAATTCACTAACATGGTTTAACTTTAAAACCGGTCTAAATTGACAGCAGATAATGTAAATTGACAAGGGTAACAATACGTCAAGCAAGTTTAGAACCTTTAAAATACAATTAAAACAATATCATAAGAAAAACAAAACTGATCATCTAGAAAATTTAATTTCCAAGGCAACTAGATTGGGTCTAAGTCTTAAACCTTCTTAGTGAATATGGCTAATAATTTTTAAACTTACATAATAATATTCTGGTGGCCATACCAAACCTTTTTTTGAACCAGGATGTTCTTCTGCTGAATGGACCCCACTTACCTTCTACCATTTTTCCTCAAGCAATGATCTGCAAGATTTGATATTTATTATTGGTTATATTATAGGCTAAAATTTTTCTCTGCTCAATAATGTTTACTACCTTTTCTGTTAAAGATATCCTGAGCTCTTCGATAGAGCTATATTTCAAAGGTCTCTATTTTTTTCTCAGATTTTTTCCGGATTAGAGGTGGCAATTTCAAATCTCTACAGGTTAATCTATATATATATATATATATATATATATATATATATATATATATATATATATATATATATATGTAATCGAAGGTTTTCGGGCATCCCGTGTATGTGCTGAGACCCTCTCAGGACTGTAAGACAGTTGACGTTTCGGTGAAATCTCATTTACCGTTTTTAAGGCTCGTTGTATGGCGTCTACGAGCGAACGCGATTACACATCACACCCGTGAGAATATCCGATATATATATATATAGGAATTAAGGTACTTTTATTTACTGATCCATTCGATAATTTTCACTCTTAGTTTTCTTAATTAAGTCCCAATTGATTGCATTCATCTACCACTGCCGTTAAAAGCTTTTGTACATCTTGTACAAAAGTTGCTAGCAAAATCTTATCGTCAGCATATATAAGGTTATTTATAGGTATGGAACCCACTATGAAGCCTTCGGTTCTCTTCATAAAGATTCCTCTAATGATTCGTTCAGAGTAAAGACTGAATAATCCTGGGCTTACTAAGAATTTCGATAAGGCCTGAGAGTTGATTGTCTAATCGTATGCAAGAGATCTTTTCTCAATCTAAATGTGCCATAGTTCGAATGTGCCTTCCATCTGATCCGACCTCCTGGAGTATTTCATATTCAACATTAAAGATATGGTTAAGTGATTAGTATATTTTCGGAAGTTGGGTTTTTTGGATATAATTAAAAAAGTTGATTTGAGCCAATCATATGGAATTTTACCAGTTTCGTAATCTTTGCGGCTGAACCAGCGATTTTGGTTAGTTATGGATGACAGCTAAATATTGCATTAACATTCAACTGTAAACTAAAAATAACTAATCAATTGTCAACTTACTACAATATACAACTATTAATAGAATCAAAAATAAGAATAACCAAGACCGCTTGAGATCACGTCCTTTTATTTCATTTTAGTAAAACGATTTGATAAAAAACTAGTTCTGACAGAGACTAGATAACAAAATAAACCATTGATTTTTTCGTACAATAATTTTTAAACCTAATTTCACTAATATTTGCAATTTAATAAGCCACTGGTACAATTTCACGCCCCATATCTATCAATCAAACTGATCCTAATACGACAGAATTATGCTGGTCTGTATAAATAGTGGTGAAATTATTTTGCCAAGCACATATTCATACGCGTTTATGGGACTTTCTTCCAATAGAAGCAATTTTGAATAAGCAAAATATAAGAAACAAAGTACCTTTTCCAAAATTCATTATGTCCGTTACTTCAAAGTGTATGTTGTTGCTAAATTTTTAAAGCCCCTCCCTTTGAACTATTTTAACAAATGATACAGTATATATAATTTTGGTAGAATTTTAAAATTTGATGTTTGAAGGGAAGATGTAAGTGCATGATTTTTGAATTTTCGATTCATCTTTGAACAAGACATTTCATCATTAACCTATGAGATCATATCACTAAGTTATTTATTAATTATATTTTTACCTCATTTATTACTAATATAAGAGCTAGTAAGCAATTTGTTCAAAATGTTTTATACCGGTTTGGATTTATTACAATGACATTTTGTAAATGTGCAAAGCAGATACCGACTCTACTTGTCACACGTTTTACGTCTTTTGCAATGTTGCGATTAATGGTTTCGAATACCTATTATTTTTCTAATATTTTAAAATACTGTTTATTGCAGATGGTATAAAAACTTTTAACCTCTTTATTTAATAACGCAACTTACCAATCGTTAGTAAGAACGAACTACGACCCATACATGAAATTAAAAAAAAAAACTAGTTCAGTCTTCTGGCGCCCAACATGAGGCCTAGGGCCTCTCTTAATGTTCGCCATCCTTCTCTGTCCGGTACTGCGCCTATTTACGATAAACCAGTAATCCTTTTAAGGCCTTTAAACCATTTCAAAATAATTGATCGACCTCTCGATCTTTTCCCTGTTCATGGTCTCCAGTGCAATTATCGCTGGTTCCATTTTTAATTCGAGCTATGTAACTCGCGTAATGCCATGGACTGATCTCAGCAGGTAACGAGACGAACCGCACTTGAAAATGCCAAATGAGATTTTGGCGCAACGTCGTGAAAACGATTTTTTGAACGAACGGATCGAAGCCCGGAATAATCAAATCATTATATATATATATATATATATATATATATATATATATATATATATATATGTTTATGCGGCTTTCACGAATTCCTCCGTGTGAGATGCAATATCAGTGGATATATCCACATTATGCCGTTGTAGTGCTGAAATCACATTCAGCAAACGTACAGCTATATGCAACTCCGCGTATGAATGAAGTAAAATGCGAAACAGTAAATGCAAACTTCCCTCCATCATATCCTTTCTGTGTTAGAGGTTGCACAGTTAGAATAAATTGTTATAAAACGCAATTTATCCCATTCCGCCACCATCGAGATGATGGCCTACCTGTACCACCATACCGAGAAGAAAGTCAATACTTACCCTCCCCGCCACAGTGATACGGCAGAGGTACATGTTTCGTCTCTACTAGACTCATCAGGATAGGTATGTATGTATGTATGTATGTATGTATGTATGTATGTATGTATATATATATATATATATATATATATATATATATATATATATATATATAATTTTTTGGTTTTCTTGGGTGTAAAACCCGTTTTATTAATAAAACTGCATATGTTTTACTTATTATGAGTATCTATTGACGTTTCGATCACATCCGACCTTCTTCAGGATGATTTTTTTATAACTATAACAGAAAATTGTTTTTTTCTATATAATAACATAAAATAAAAGTTAATTTTAAAAAATACCTTATACGTTTAAAGTTTTTAACTACATATTGTTTACACATGGCTCACTTTTTGACACGATAAAAAAAAATTTTGCGTCGCATCTTTATTTAAACTGATTTTTATTTTATGGGTTCCGGCGATCAAGAGTTTGGATTTTTTCTGCCTTAAGGGTCCTTGCATAGCTATTATTTTTTTTATTTTTGGGGTGATTTATCTGGTTTGTTTTGGTTCATTTTGTGTATATTTAATTTGGTTGGGGAGTTATTTAGGATGTTATAATATTAATAAATTAAATATACACAAAATGAACCAAAAATAAATCACCCCAAAAATAAGAAAAAAATAATAGTCAGGCAAGGACCCTTAAGACAGAAAAAATCCAAACCCTTGACCACCAGAACCCATAAAATAAAAATCAATTTAAACAAAAATACGACACAAAAAGCAAAGTTTTCGTTGTATCGTGTCAAAAAATTAGCCTTGTGCTAGCAATATGTAGTTATGTTGTGTTGCTCGCTAAAAACTTTAAATACATAAGGTATGTTTTAAAATTAACTTATTAATTTTACGTTATAATATAGCAAAAAAAAATTATGTTATAGTTTTAAAAAAATCGTTCTGAAGAAGGTCAAGTCTCACCGAAACGTCAATAGATATGCATAACAAATAAAACATATGCAGTTTTATTAATAAAACGGATTTTACACCCAAGAAAACAAAAAACTTAAAAATATATACAAATAGAAAAATACAATATATATATATATATATATATATATATATATATATATATATATATATATATATATATATCAACGTTATGTTATACAAGGTTATTCATCCAATACAGCACGGTATATTGAGGCCAAAATACGTGACTTTTAAAAAGTTTTAATTTTGAGATATATGGGGTCTAATATAGCTACTTTTTAAAATTATTTTCATATTATACATGGTGTCCCAAAAGCTCTGAAAGTATCAAAGTTGTGTTTTTTAAATGGAACCCATGGCATATTATTGCATTTTTGGATAATCCGATCAAAATAAGTGCCTATTTTAATAAGGTTTATAGTACCTAAACCTTGAGGATTTTCAAAAAACACAAAATGGTGCGGAAAACGATTATTTGGCGTATTTTGTGAAAACGCGAAGACTTGGCTATAGAACACCATTATACCATTCAATAGGTATTTAAAAGGTACATTTTCTGGTAAGTTAAAAAGTATAGCGTTCTATTTAAATTAATCAAGTTATAGCCACCTAAAGTTTTTATTTGATTAGTTTTAATTTTTGGACACCCTGTATAATATAGCAAGTTTATTATAACTGGGATATAAAATATGATTTATTGTTACACTTAACTGTAAATTTCGAGAACATAACTAAAATACTTCTTAAGTATTTGAAACGTGAAAATTAGGTTAGATTTTGTCAAAATTCAAATTATTAAAAAACCCTTAAGGTTTAGATACTATAAACCTTATTAAAATAGGCACTTATTTTGATCGGAGAATC
The DNA here is from genome assembly GCA_034092305.1 of Diaprepes abbreviatus. Classification (NCBI taxonomy): domain Eukaryota; kingdom Metazoa; phylum Arthropoda; class Insecta; order Coleoptera; family Curculionidae; genus Diaprepes; species Diaprepes abbreviatus. The sequence continues at coordinate 2,001,413 of JASJET010000018.1, read as the reverse complement.
CAAAAATGCAATAATATATAAAGTATTCCATTTAAAAAAAAAACTGATACTTTCAAAGCTTTTAGGACACCCTGTATATGAGAATAATTTTAATAAGTAACTATATTAGATTCCCATATATTTCAAAATTAAAGTTTTTTGAAAGTCACGTATTTTGGCCGCAATATTCCGTACCGTTAGGGTAAATAACGATGTATATTATCATGTTTGGTTGATTTAAATACATCGCTTCAGAATTGGAAATGTTCGTTTCTAGCCGATTTTTCTAAATGCTTCCTCGAGTTGGATTAACATTTGTGTTAGGTTCTCATCATCAACAAACAAACTCACATCATCAGCGAACCGTAGGGAATCAGCATTTGCCCGTTTTTATCGATAGCCTATTTACCAAGTTGAGATTTCTAAACATTCCTTGTAAAACCAGAGTGGACGGACATCTATGGTAAAATGCAGCCTCCTTGTTTGAGTTTGGTCCCTACATCTAGTTTTAGATTTTATTACCAGGCGATAGAAAAAAAAACATTATTTTTTATCGCTTGTGACTTAAACATCATTTTTAAAACACTATAAAAATACAAATATAAATATTGCAAGGTAGAGGGTTTAGAAAATCGCAACGCTGTACGAAAGACCGAAAAGACGAGCGACCAGTGTTACTAGGCCAAATTGTCAGTATCTCTTTTGTACATACGAGTATACAAAATGTTTCTGTTAGAAATTTACACCGGTATACAAAATTTTGAACAAATCGAGAAGCAGTTCTTACTCTGTAACACGGACTAACATCAAAACCGGTACAATATGACAACTCGGGGTCAAAAATGACAAGAACAATAATAGATTATGTTTTGGGACTGTACAAAAAAACCTTTTTTTATATATATTATAGACATGTTATAGATCAAAATTAAAAAATTATTTCGAAAGGCAACAACGACAATTCTCCTTCAACAATTTCAATGTCCTACCTCTTGTTTTTTCATCGAAGGTGTGTTTATTGACATATACGATACAAATTATAACAATATCATCAGATGTAGACAAGATCTAACTTCTAAAGTAACAAGATCAAACTTAAGATTTAAAGCGTAAATAGGGCTGTTAAAATTTAGATTTAATTTAATCGCCAAGACAGGAACTTTTAGCTGATTGGTTGTGTTTATGATATGCTAATAAGTTTTTTTTTATATGTACAGGGTGAGTCAACGATTGGATGAAGTAAGTTTGTGCCTTTTCGGTGAAATTTACAAAGAAACTATATTTATTGTTTGATACAGTTTATTTTTACGCAGATTTTAAAAATATTTAGGACTCTACAGGGTGAGCCAAAAAACTAGGACAGCATAAAGTTGTATTTTTTTAAATAGAACACCCTATATACGAATCGTATTTTCGATTTAGCTTATAATTTTAAATCTTTTTTATTAAGGGTTTACTATAACAAAACTTTATAGTTTCTGAGATAATTAAGTTTAAAGAAAAAAAGTCACATTTTCAAGCATCAATTCAATCCTAAATAACGTTTTCAATTTTGTGACAAATATATTCAAATTTGGAATTTAGCAAGGCCAAGGACAAGTTAACATAATTTTTACCTAATATTTGCAATAAAAGCTACAGGGTGTTGAACACATCGGCTCAAATTTGAACAAGTTTAAATGAATAAATATCTTTTTTTTAAATGATACACCCTGTATATTTTCATGTTATTTAATAGAGTAATAAAAACCCTAAAAGTTTTGTTCAATATATCCTATACCTATTTATAATAGTTTTTGAGATATTTCAGTTTTTCTTATTTTCCATACTTTTTTACAGAAATAGTCTTCATTATCATAGTAGCCATGGCAAAAACAATATAAAAGAACATTTTTCTGTGTGTCAAATTTATAACCGCAATCGCTTCTTTTGGTTTTTATGTAGTGTAGTTTGGTTTTTTTTGCATTCATCTTATATTGTAAAATGAATTTTCCAAAGAATGAGTTAATAAATATGATTTATACAATAGGAGAGGCTCAAAAAAATTGCCTTCTTGCTCAAAGAATTTACAAAATGAAGTATCCTGATCGACGCCAGCCTAATACCCATACTTTTCAAAACTTAATGTAAAGATTTGATTCTTCTGGTACTGTTGATTATCCAAAACGTAAAGTGGTCAAGAAACCAGTAACTAATGAAGAAAAAGAACTACAAGTATTGTTAAATGTTCAGGAAAATCCTTATATTGGTAGCCGTCAGTTAGCAGCATTATGTGAAACATCACAATCCACCGCTAATCGTACTACCAAGAAATATAGGTATCATCCATATCACATGGAATTACACCAAGAATTGCATGGACAGGATTTTGAAAGTCGTGTAAACTTTTGTCGTACAATAAATGCGGAGATTCAATTAAATCCAAATTTATTATGCAAGGTAATGTTTAGTGATGAAGCTACTTTTAGAAGTAACGGTGCCGTAAATAGACGCAACATGCATTATTATGCCACAGAAAACCCATTTTGGATTAGAGAGGTGCAAAATCAAAACCACTGGTCATTAAATGTTTGGTGTGGTATTCATCATAATCGAATTATTGGACCCCACTTTTTTAATGAACCACTAAATGGCCATAGTTACCTGAACTTTCTACAAGAAGAACTACCCCACCTGCTTCAAGGTCTCGATAGGGATGAGCTCGACAGTATGTGGTTCCAGCACGATGGTGCGCCTCCGCATTACCATCGTGAAGTTCGTGCGTTTTTGGACCAACGATATCCGCAAAAATGGATTGGACGTGGGGGTTTCATTGAGTGGCCACCAAGGTCTTGCGACATCACCCCATTAGATTTCTTCCTATGGGGTTATATTAAAAATAAGGTGTATGTTAATCCACCAACAACAGTGGAAGATATGCGAAACAGGATTAGGGATACCTGTAGAACAATAACGCCACTAATTTTGTCCAGGGTCCGAGAAAATCTGCAAAAAAGACTAAATTTGTGCATTGCACAAGAGGGTCGTTTATTCGAACACTTATTAAAAAGAAATAATTAATCTCAGTATTTAATAGGTAATTTTTTTGTTTCAATTTAGTATAAAAGTAAATATGTATTAGCCTTGTCGTTATTGTTATGTTAATTTTTTCACATTATGTTTAATTAAACTATTGCCGTTGTAATATAACGAATAATGTATTTCATCATATTTAACCACATTCTGTTTGTTTCTGTAGTTTCTTTTTATTATTTTACATGGCTACTATGATAATGAAGACTATTTCTGTAAAAAAGTATGGAAAAGAAAAACTGAAATATCTCAAAAACCATTATAAATAGGTATAGGATATATTGAACAAAACTTTTAGGGTTTTTATTACTCTATTAAATAACATGAAAATATACAGGGTGTACCATTTAAAAAAAAAATACTTATTCATTTAAACTTGTTCAAATTTGAGCCGATGTGTTCAACACCCTGTAGCTTTTATTGGAAATATTAGGTAAAAATTATGTTAACTTGTCCTTGGCCTTGCTAAATTCCAAATTTGAATATATTTGTCACAAAATTGAAAACGTTATTTAGGATTGAATTGATGCTTGAAAATGTGACTTTTTTTCTTTAAACTTAATTATCTCAGAAACTATAAAGTTTTGTTATAGTAAACCCTTAATAAAAAAGATTTAAAATTATAAGCTAAATCGAAAATACGATTCGTATATAGGGTATTCTATTTAAAAAAATACAACTTTATGCTGTCCTAGTTTTTTGGCTCACCCTGTAGAGTCTTGAATATTTTTAAAATCTGCGTAAAAATAATCTGTATCAAACAATAAATATAGTTTCTTTGTTAATTTCACCGAAAAGGCACAAACTTACTTCATCCAATCGTTGACTCACCCTGTACTTTTTCTGTTTTCCCTTTTTAACAAAAACAACCTTTCGAAAGAGAAACATCGAAAGCTTGCGCAATTAAGCTTATAAGAAAGTTTCGAGTTAACCAGGGACATAAAATTATTGCTACCGGGAGAAAAACCCGCGTATCAAACAATACAAAATATTTTCCTTTGCTCAAACAGTAAACACACTTTGGTGTCCTTACAAACAATATTTTTATATTTAGCCAGTGTTAATTCTTTTGCTGTAATTATTTTAACAAGCAAAAAATTGTTTGACTGTTTGTGCAATTAGATATGGATAAAGATTTTTTTACGTCACCTCACATGACAATATGGTGCTACAATTAAAAGGAATTAAGACCTTTTTAAGTCTAGGAAGGTTATAGAAATATTTGTTTATACAAAAATATTAAACGCATTTGATATGTTATGTGCATAATACATATTAAACTTACCACAAGGTATCTGTCTCAATCCGTTGGAATGGAACACATTTTTTTCTTCGTTTTCGAGATCTGAAGCATTACCTGGAAGAAAAACATTTTATGAAATGTTAGCTTTTTATTCTCAAGTGACAGAATTTGTGGAGTTGGTGTTCAAAAATTCAAAACGTTTAATACTGTACTCATGTAATTCATAACTAAAAAGTCATTAAACTATAAAATAAGTTTTAACATGTATAACTAAACAATGTGTGACACTTTTTCTAAACCTATGACGCTTCCTCTACCTATTGCCTCTAGAGTCATCGCTATTGGTTCCATAGTACTTCGGAAATCAAAATTAGTTATGATCAAATCAGCATTTTATAAGAAAGAAGTAACTAGAAAATGGCAGATGCCATTTGAAAAATTATTCATTTTCAATACTTTAACAGACTGAGAACCCCTTTTTTTGTCAAAGAAATGAAAACTATGGAAAATTTCACGTTCAGCAATATAATACACCTTTTTTCTCATCTAGAGGTTAGTTGAAGATCAACGGTTTTAAGAAAAAAACTCTAAAAACACCTGACCTTGAATTTGATTTGGCCTTGATCTTTATATTTATTTCAAGTTCCAGCTGGTTTTTTCATACGGGAACCCCCATTTTTTATTAAGGAAATGAACACTACGGAAAATCTTATGCTCAGCAAAATAATACTAATCTTTAATTCTAAATAAGTTATCAAAGGGTCCAAGTAAGATGGACCGAATTTCCTTCGAGCCTCCCGCCACAAAACTAGTACCAGCTTTTAGACCATAAAAAAAAACTATTCTAAATTCTAAAATTTTAGCCTCGAGAAGGTCACTTTTCTAGCTCTAATAATGAGTCAATTTTTTTTTTACTTTGCATAAAATTATACCAATATTAGACAAAATCGATAGATGTAAAATTTTTGGGACTTCATATTGAATCCTCTTTATTGAATCGGCATGAGATCAAAAACGTACAGACATATCATATTGCATAAAATTTTCCGTAGTTTTCGTTTCTGTAATAAAAAGATGGGTTCACGTTTAAAAAATCAACTTGATCGTGAAATAAACTTCAAGGTCAGTCTCGAGGTCAAAGTGATGTTCGCCAAGAGGTTGTCAAGAAAAAATCCTAAAACTTTTGTATTTAAAGTAGCAAGAGAAATGGAATATTCTGGTGTTCAAAATTCAGTTGTGTAGCATCATTCTCTAATAAAAAATAATATAACGAAACTTCATTTGACTTATTTACATCAACTGGTCTTAATTATCTTGCGATTCGGCAACGTTTTATTTATACTGTTTATGTTTATCTCCGAAACAGTCTAACCTTACTTTTTCATAATTAATAGGTTTATAAAACAGTAAAATGTTTCCTCGTCAAAATTCGATTGTCTCACGGCAAAGATGCTAGTAAATTTGGAAGGCCAGAATATTGTGAACGCAAAAAAAAAAGTAAATTAGAAGAAATTGTCACTTCATAAGATATATATGTTCATATCAATTAATGATAGAAATTAAATGTATTACTTATGATTTGTGGTATAAAAATTGTGAGTTACCCAATATCTTTTTAACCCATGACTTGAAAGAGGAAATTTTTGGGTTACTATTTTTCATGTAAAATTTAAAAATGTAAGTAATTATAAAGAAGACAATACACATAATAAACGTTACGATATTCACTTCGGATTACTTCTTATTTCTGTATATGTATGTGTATATATATATATATATATATATATATATATATATATATATATATATATATATATATATACAGAAATATTTTATATATCTCATAATAATTAATTTATATTATTTCAAAATATCAATGGGTAAAAGTTTATTGAATGAATTCAAAGATTTGAACTGCGCACTCATGCAACGTTGCCAAACGTTTCGATTCCATTTTAACATAGGTTAATCTTAAATTTTATGTCATTTCTTTTAATTGCCACGATTTGCTAAATATTTTTTTGCAAATATATATATATATATATATATATATATATATATATATATATATATATATATATATATATATACTTCATCTAATCAACAATGATGGCATAGCTTAAAGGCAAGGGCGAAGATTGTGATTTTCCGTAAGACTTTAAACAAATTTTAGAATTTTGAAAATTGAATTATCAAAAATTTGCACGGTCAAGTTAATTGAAATTATGCGATAATACAGATTACGACTTAAACTATCATAAAAAAATTGATTTTCATCCTGACCTAATATTTTTTATTTAACATGGGCAACGATTGGACTTCCTTAAGGAGAATTATGTTCCGGTGCTAAGAATTTGACCGTTTTTTGTTGCAAAACATTTCATAAAACACAAAATAATGAAGAATTAGAATAAAATTTGATATACAAGAAAAAAAGAATGTCACTATTGAAGACCACTTGTTTCTGTCATGGTTAGTGATATATTTTTTCTAGTACAAAGGAACCAGTTTATATTTCACGAGATGGCAACACTGGCGTAATAGGTGCTATCTGACATATCCATTCTAAAGTTTGACATTTTGGACGGTATACGTACTTCAAACGTTTTAACATACGGACTCTATTCGTAATTTTAAAATGTTATCTAGGCCAAAAAACGGAATTTACTTGTGATTTTTTTCACAACTTTTGACGTGGTTTATCTCAACAAGAATGCATCGATGAATTTAATTTTTTATACAGTGATAAAAACGTCGTTCGCTCACAGACGAGTCGCGTGGTGGTCCAAAATAGGTTGTAGTGTAAGAAAACATCGATGTTGTACGTGAACTAGCAATGCAAGATCTTGGATATTTTAAGTACCGCTCAAAAAGGCTCGTGTCGATTGGTGCAAAGAAGTACTCAAAAAATTTATATAGCAGTACTACAAAAAAAAATAATAATAGCGCATAAGCTCGAAAGTAAAAAACAGTCGACCGTATGTGTCTTCCATGTTGAGCCAAAATCAACAAAATTACTCGCATACCAGTGACTTTTTGAATACTCAAAACATGAAATTGATGCACCAATCCATTCAAAGCTGTTCGATATACCGTACAGCCCTGATTTGGCACCCAATGATCTTTTTGTTCCAAACTGCATGTTCAACGATTTTTTTCGCCAGAAGAGGCGATTGATGCGATCAAAAATCATATTTTGGCGATACAAACGCAAACAAAAGTGTATTGATCATTATGAAGAATATTTCGAAAAACAATAAAATAATTTTTAATGATAAATATTTGTTTTTGTTTGTTATCCCCGCAATATAAACGATTACTCTTGTATTTTTGGTAACTTTACCTGTGAAAGAGGAAATCCTTTCAAAATTGAACATTTGGTAAAACCTACATTAGAATTTAAACTTCTCAAGAGACTATGGACTTCTTTGCGTCTCTTAGCGATTGAAAATGAGTTGGGAAGTAATAAGTATAAATCAAGTCCTTGTATTTCCTAAGGCAAGGCTAGAGAAAGAAACATTTTAATTTTTTGAAACTTTCCTTTTATTTATTTGAATGTTTAAATTAAATAATTATGTTGTTTTTTTACATTTATGGCAAAAATTAAAATAAATATTAAAAATATGCATTTTTTACCGTATTTGGTATTTAAATTGACCATGATATTTAAAGTTATGCAAAATAGATGAGTTAGACTAATTGACAAAGTCGGAAAAAAATTATATTCACTCGTAAAAATATTGAGCGCTCTGAGCCGAAGAAAATAAAACCACACTAAAGAGATTTTAGGTTTAAAGAGAGACACGCGTGGACAAGGAAAGCCCTGCCAAAATTTCTTACTTTTGTAAATATTTAATGTCTCACAATTACTCGTGCAGACATGATAACCGCCACGTGATAATCTGCCTTGTTGCTAAGTACGCGCAATGCTTGTAAGAAAATATTAAGTTATAAGGATTTAAAGATATTTAATTTTTTATTAACATTTTTTTATACTTTAATATGAATTATAGATATTAAATAACGTAAAGCCTGGAATTTATAGAATTTTTCAACCTCTAAACAATTGGTTTTATTTAAAAGTCCTTGCCTTCTAAAGGGTGTTTTTTTTTATAGAGGTATAGAACTTTAAGTTGGCAACACTTTTCTAACTGGCGGCCATTTTGTCAGCTGTCAAGTGATTTATGTTTAGTTTGATTTGGCATTTCAACATGAACAGACTGACGCCTGAACAACGCTTCCAAATTGTGCAAATTTATTTTGAAAATCATGGTTCTGTTCGAAATACGTATCGCGCACTACGTCCATTTTACGGTCAACATAATCGTCCATCAGAGCAATTAATTCGATTAACTATGGAACGTTTTCGCACCACGTTTACTCTAAATGATAATACGCATCCACAGAGACGTCGTACAGTGCGTACAGAAGAAGTCATTGCTGCTGTAGAGCGTAGCGTAGAGGAAGACCCGAATTAGTCTATCCGCCATCGTGCACAGGAATTGGATATGTGTCCATTCACTTTATGGAAGATTTTGCGGAAAGATCTTGGTTTGCGTGCTTACAAAATCCAACTCGTGCAAGAATTGAAGCCACACGATCACCTAGCAAGGCGTAGATTCGGTGAATGGGCCCAAAACAAGATTGCCGTTGATCCCGATTTTCATAAGCGAATTTTGTTTAGCGATGAAGCTCACTTTTGTTTGAATGGATACGTCAATAAACAAAACTGCCGTATTTGGAGTGATGATAATCCTCAAGTGTATGTTGAGACACCGTTACATCCAGAAAAACTGACTGTTTGGTGTGCTTTATGGGCTGGTGGAATCATTGGTCCGTACTTCTTTAAAAACGATGCTGGTAAGAACGTTACAGTCAATGGTGACCGCTATAGAGCCATGATTACTGACTTTTTCGTTCATCAATTGAACAACCATGATGTGCAGGAGCTGTGGTTTCAATAAGACGGCGCAACATGCCACACAGCTCGTGCCACAATTGATTTATTGAAGGAAACGTTTGGTAACCGCATAGTTTCATGTTTCGGACCAGTGAATTGGCCTCCAAGATCGTGCGACTTAACGCCGCTAGACTATTTTCTGTGGGGATATGTGAAGTCGTTAGTCTACGCCGATAAGCCCGAAACGATTGATCACTTGGAGGACAACATTCGCCGCGTTATTGCCGATATACGGCCACAAATGTTGGAAAAAGTCATCGAAAATTGGACCTCCAGATTAGACTACGTCTGAGCCAGCCGTGGCGGTCATATGCCAGAATTCATATTTAAATTATAATGCCAGAAGGTTATCTTTCGAATAAAGTAAATTTCATGTCAATTTTAAAAAAATTCATCTTTGTTTTATTCCATTTTAACGTTCTATACCTCTATAAAAAACATCCTTTACCTGTTATAATGGTTGTCCAACAAATAGCTAGGATTCGTAATATTCTTCACCAGATTAACTGCCCAATCTGACAATGTTGCTTATCATTAATCACTGTACTATAATTAGTGACAATTGGCACTGCTTCTTTTCCTTTCACACGTGATTTCAGTTGATTTTAATCGATTTTTAGTGCTTTTTTAAAGATATTAGTTTGTCCTTGTGAAACAAAGTAAATTAAATTGTGAACAATGGTAAAATACTATGTTTAATTTGTAAGAACTTATAAAGAAGTAAATGGGTGTAGTACACGCATATCTAAAAAAAAGTTGAAGTGCGTAGTGAAGTACCATACTTTGTGGTGACGCTTAAAATGGTATAATTTTTTCTTCACCTATTCATAGCAATTTTGGCCGTAAACATTGTATAGTTTGTACTAGGCTTGACGGTCTCTTTTTAAATCCAAAACCCCTTTGAGTCATTCCATACTTTAGTTTTTGAAAATTGCAAAACCTATTCATATATAAAAGTAATCATAATGACGACATAAAGCTTTGAAAGATGTTAGTTGAGAGGGACGTATTAAACTCGCGAACGTGACTTGTCGAATGACTGGCGACTTTTATACTGAACATATATTGCAAGATCAAGTTTTGCCATATTAGTCCAAGCTATAAGTAAAAATTAGTGCTATTTTTGACGTAAATTCCGAGATGAATGACACCTATCTAAGGATGTTGAGGGCAATATAAGAACAAACCCTACATAAAAATGTTACAGCAAAAAATAGGTTGGGATCAAGCGGGGAAGGGGGTCAAAGCTGGTTAAAACAGTTTTTTTGAATCTACAAGCCAAGAAATGCATTTTGGAAAAAAAAGTTTCAAATAAAAGTTGTAGAGATTTTAAAAACCCAAGGTTTTGTGCGATCATTTTCGTCAATTTATTGCAAAAATGCCAAAAAAAGGGGGGAGCGAGGGGGGCGATTGTCCCCCCCAAAGAGCTTTGAGTTCTGGAAAAAAGACCCGATTCTACCTCTTATACTAGGAATGTGTATGCTGCTAGCATCTTCCTCTCTAGACAACTTGTTTTTTCTTGCGATCCCCCCCCCCCCCAAGAGCTTCGAATTCAGAAAAAAAGACCCGACCCTGCTTTATACCCTAGAAATAGGAATGTTGCTGCCCCCCCCCCCCCGCCGAAAACTTGTTTTACCTTGCCATACTGTACTTTTGTCCCCCCCCCCAAAGAGAGAGGCTGGATCCACCCCTGGTTTGTAGTATATTGCGTATTTCATTGGAAACCATTTCATTCTGTCGATTCGCAAAGACTTATTATGTATGGCTCTTATAACTAAATGCTTCCTGTAGTGCCTGGATGCAGTCCAAATTCACACTGATAGTTTTTGAGATTAGAAGTTCGAAGATTTTGGAAATGACATTTCGGAATCCTGAAAAATATACGTAGAAAGATGTCTTATATATCAAAATACCTTCTCAGCGTACCAAATACCATTTTAAACACCTTAAACTTTTTTTTATGAGAAAATTGTTTCCTAATTTCGAAACCTAGGATCTCAAGGTAAATAAGTATATTTATTACTCAACAAATTAAAATTAGAAAAACAACAAAAATAAATTTATGAACCTTTAATAAGCAAACTAATGAAACAGACTGTTTTTGACCTTTGATTCGTTGTAGTTTGGTTGCTTCTCAACTATAAATTTCGTTATCCTATTGAATACTTTGTATTTGTGGTTTTAGTAGGAATAAACAAACTGTCATAGAAATGAAAAAGTAAATAACATGTTCTCAAAGAAAAATAAGTGTTAATTGGTATTTTTTAAGAACCTAGCGTTAATTAAAAGAACTAATATTTTTTTGATCTCAAAATGTTTATTTTTTTGATAGAAAATGGGAAAAATAAGTCATATACGAGTAAAAATCATATGATTATTTTCAAAAATTCCCAGTGAAAAATGAAAATGCTAACCAAAGCGGAGCAGTATTTTTATGATTGAATATTTTAAAGTAAATAAATACCTAGTTTTATAATATGTTTTGTATTTGGAGTTGTACTTTCCAAAGTATATTTTTTAAAAAAATTTTAAGTCAGACAAAATAATATGTATCGATGACTTCAATATTTATTTTTTAAATATTGACTCCAGAAATGTCACACAATTAACTAATATTTTAAAAACATTTTAACCCAAACAGATGATGTCTGAGCCAACTAGAGGATCACATACAAATTATACACTAACTGATTTTGTTTTCTGTAACGCCGATATTGTACAGCATGTTGGTGTAGAAAATATAAACATTTTTGATCATTTTCTGGTCTATTGCAGTCTGAATCTCAAATATCTTAAAAATGAAAATATCACTTATAAATACACAATATGACCACCTTTCAAGATGATCTGGAAAACATCCTCTTTCATAGCATTTACCAACTAAATAATACAGATGAAAAAGTTGACTATTACAAATAGTTTAATATATCTTTTTGATGTGCATGCTCCAATAATTGGATAAACCACTAAAATAAAGCCACATTGTCCTGATTAACAAATAACATAAAACTAATAATAAAACTACCAAAGCGAGCTCTTAATCGGTATCGTCGTACCGGATCACTAACTATTATAAACAACAACTTAGAAATTGTAGCACAGCCGTTATTAGAATTGAAAAAAAAAGTTTACCTAAATTATAAATTTCAAAATTCTAGTGTTAAAGAAAGATGGAATGAATTTTAAAAACTCAATGTATTAAGTAAAACACTAATAACATTCCAAATAACCTTAAAAAACTCGACGAACTTAATGAGTTTTTTACGTAAGTTTCTAACAACCGTCATATAAATCAGGACATTTTAGATTTTTATAAAAGCGAAAGTATTCATTAGGAAGAACGTTTTTCTTTTCTTACATTTCTTAAATTATACTACTCCTAAAATCAATCAGCAAATGGATCTGATAACCTTAACCTTAGTTTTACTGTCCGATCCCTTTATTGTACTCTTTATCACCCATATTATAAACTGTTACCTCAATCAGTCTTACTTTCCAAAATCTTGAAAATTTATCCTCATTTTACCGTTACCTAACATTAATAATACTACTGAATTTACATATTCCATTTCCAAAATACTTGAAAGGGCAATGGAAATCCAAATTAATGATTATGTAGCTCTACATAATATCATTCCAGAAAAACAGTCTGGTTTTAGGGCGGAATTTAGCTGTTCAACTGCCCTCTCTGAGGGCAGAGGGATGTTTAAAAGGCAGAGAAAGGATATAGTGATTGTTGTACACTGCAGGCCAGACAGAATTATTATTATTATTTTAAGATTTACAAGCCAAACGGCTTCACACTTCCTCCAGGAAATATTAACTCATACCAGGTACACAAAGATACCAGAAGTATGAAGCTCTGTGTAATAATATGTAATCGGGTCCTAGGTGACGTAATCTGCTGTATTTCCTACGAAGTTATAGACGGTTCGCGCGGTTGCAAGGAGAATTGCTTTTTGCATCGGTTTATACAGATGCTCACTAAGGCCCAGTCCCTTGATGTTCTACAGGAGGTTCTTTGGTATCACTCCAGTTGTTGACAGTGTTATGGGAATCGTTTGGACGCTGTTCATTGCTCATTGTCTTCGGATTGGCACCTCCAGATCTAGCCTTAGGTTGTTGTTGTTAGGTACAGCAATGTCGATTAGTGTAGTTCACCTAGAAATTTTATCTATTAGTATAATATCTGGTCTATTATGAGCAACTGTCTGATCCGTCAGAACCGTTCGGTCCCGATATAAATTGAACTGGTTGTTCTCAAGAATAGGCTCCGAACTGTATTTGTAATAAGGCACTTTTCCTACCTGTACTAGGTTTAACTTTACTGCTAACTCTTGGTGGAATATCTTAGCGGCTGAGTCGTGTCTTTCCTTATTACTCGGTTGCAGCAAAAGCTTGGCATCCTCCAGTTATGTGCTGGATTGTCTCTGATGTTCGACAACCATATCTGCTTTGGTCATTTTCTATTGAGGGATCTCTAATGATGAACTTCCGATAGTTCTTCGTCGGAATAACCTGATCTTGGATAGCTAACAAGAAGCCCTCGGTTTCCAGAAACATCTGTCCTGAAATCAACCAGTAGTTCGACGCTGAGTTATCCTTGGATGCGGTCCATGAAATAGCTTCTGTAACCAGGTTTGTAACTTCGCTTGGTCTGTTTGGTGGTGAGAAATAATATGTTGTTCCCTCAACTGTAGCGGCGTTGAATCGTCTGCCTCGCATCTTGCTCGATGTAGTGCGGAAGAGTCCGCTAACCTGTGAAAATATGAACGTAAATTTATTATTTATTGGTCGAGCTGCTTACCAATATCTACCAATCATCTGCCTTCTTGGTGTCTTGGAAGCATTGTACGTTCAATACGTTATTATTTTTATTTTCAAGCCAAACGGCTTCGCATTCCCTCCAGGGAATATTAACTCACAGCAGGTACACAAAGATACCAAAAGTATGGAGCTCTGTGGGAACCCTTTCCATGTTATCGGGGCCCTAGGTGACGTGGCTGTACTTTCTACAAACTTTCGGACGGTCCGCGCAGTTGCAAGGAGAAGTGCATTCTGAACCGGTTTATACAGATGCTCACTAAGGCCCAGTTTCTTGATGTTCTGCAGGAAGTTCTTTGGTATTACTCCAGTTGCTGATAAAATTATGGGAATTGTGTAAACCCTATTCATTGCCCATTCATGTTTTCTAAAACTGGCAACATACTATAGTGCCATGTATTGATTCAGCACCGTAGAAAAACGAAGATACAACGGGGTTTATATGTGAGCAAGAAAGATGGAACTATATATTAATATTTTGCATATGCAGCGATGTTAGAAATTCAACGAAATTTGAGCCAGGCACTAAATAATTAGAATAATATTAAAGAAATCGAATAAAGGACACACTTCGGCATTCATTTGTTCAGTTTGCTCTTGGCAGTTCTAAAAAACTACGAATAAATTATTTTTTTAAAGAACATTTCGAATTATTCTTTTTTGCGAGTTTTCCCTCATAAAAATTTATATTGTTCACCTAAATTTTACAAAATAAACTGTTATTTCTAGTATAATGTGTTTAAATGACTTAATTCTTCAAATTTTAATTGGATTTCCATTTTGATGCCTCCGTTTCGTTTTAAATATGGTATTTTTACGTGCAAAAAATACTAATTTATTTAAGCGATAATTTTTCACTATCTTGTTTTAAATTTATATTAACTCAATCAATTTCAATTATATAATTTTTAAAAAATTCAAAAAATAATTTGCTTTTTACTTAACTTATCGTTTAAAGATTGCCGAATCATACATTTCTTGAATCTACAATGGTTCATTGAGGATATGGTATTTTTAAGCGCAAAAAATACAAATGTATTTAAAGGAGAAAGTTTTATTTATCCTATTTGTAATTTATATAATTTTTTAGTTACATAATCTTTACAAAAATCTTAATATACATTATTCAAACTCACAAACAGCGTTTTATATTTAACGATTGCTGCTTTGCATGCATTTCTTTCATTTAAAGTACAATCGTTGTAAAAAACTGTGCTCTTCATTAACTAAATGTTATGCAAATGACGCAACGTTATTATTGTTTACCTATTTTTTTTTTAATCTAAAAAGAGTCGGCGTCACATTCACATAAAATAAATAACATCGAAAAGAAAAAAAAACTTTTTTAATTTGCATCAAAATCGTAACCTAGATTTTCTAAAAATGGCTGCGACCGTGACACACTGACCACTTTTACTTTCGATGGGATATACCATAAAAGATAAGCGCAAACATACCGTACCTACCTCATTATTCAATATTCGTTTCAGATACAACATACACATACATAATAATTATTTGTGTTAATTGCCCACCTAATTTTTGGTAGTCGATTTTTTTTTGGGTTGCCATCAAGGTTACTGGCGATGAAGAATATTTATTAGAGTGTCGATAGATTTTTTTTTGATAACTAATGCAGATACTTTAAAACAATTACAGCCAGTAAAAATTATGTTACAGAAATTTTCACCCATTTTCCACTAACAATTGTTAGGTTAATCACAAAACGATAAGAATAGTTCTTCAAGCACTAAAGCTGCAAAAGTGGTGATCCCCATGCTTAGGCCTCGTTGGGTACTTTACAACCCACTATCACTGCAAGTCATTCGAGGCCGATGGCTTTTGCGAATCCGAAGGTGCGAATCAATATGTGGGGTGGCGCCCCTGACGAGCCTCCTTTGAATTTTGCCGATTTTGGCCACCGTCGTCAAAGGAGATAATAAAAGCGTCATCATATTTCTATTGTCTAGTTGAACAGCTTTACTTTATGGCACGCTTTTTAGAAAAAATTACTTTGCAACGAGACCGATGTTACGAGATCATTAAATTGGCTTATTTAACTCCATTGACGCCGGCACCGAAGGTACAAGGGTTTCATGATAAATTCGCGTGATGAGCTCGACATCAATCGAAGTCGGCAAATTTCAAAGGAAGCTCGTCATGGACCCAATTCAACATATTTATACACATCTTAAGCAGTTTTGTTAACAGAATTTGCCTGACGGCTTCAGGTGATAATGCGTCAGTACGTCGGTTGCTGGGTACTCTTTGAAGATATAGTGAATAGTTTCTTCCTCCCCTAAACACCATCTGCACATCGAATCAACCCTAAAGACAATATTCAGAAGATGACCTCGCAGGCGTCGATGTTCTGTTAGAAATTCCACGAGTCGCAGCTCCTTTTTCACCCCTAGGGAGCTCATTATACTGAATAAAACACAAACAACAAATAAATAAGTCACTTATAACACTATAAATCCATCTAAATTGTATAGAACTCACAAGGCAAAAACCACAAAATATAAAATGGCGTCAAACCGATAGGATAAAGGAAATTGGTTTTTCAAAGTCTAGAAACGCTATTCTGTAACTCCAGTCTAGAAACTCTTTAGGCCGAAACCAATATGGCGACTATTATCAAACCACAAATTATTTTTATTTACAAATGTTTATAAAAATCCACTATCAGACTTTTTAAATTCAAGATGGAGAATTCCGTATAATGTATCTAAAATGGCTTATCCAATATCACCTACTAGAAATCCAAGATATATATATATATATATATATATATATATATATATATATATATATATATATATATATATATATATATATATATATATATATATATATAAGGTGTTTTACATCATCAGAAAAGTCAGGAACGGACTTGCAGCCACACTCGTTGGGTCTAATTTTTGACAGGTGCCATTTTACATAACTGAAAACTGATTTTTTAAATACTTTGGTTATTCTTCTTGAAAAAAATATTCTTAATTTATTTCGATAAAACTAGAAGTTTTCGAGATAAATCGGTTTTTATGCGAAAGACTCCAAAGTTACTAATGCTAAACACAAACGGGTAAAAATCAGGTTGTTATTATTAATACCTACATAATAAATTACTATTGACGGAACTTGTCAAAACCGCCTTCAAGAAAAAATAATTTTAAAAAATGTATGAATATTCTTACGCATAATATGCTGATTGGCATTTAATTTATGGTGAAGCGTTGTCAAATTCTTCGCAGGCAAGAACACTTTATGCTGAAAGATTCCCAGCTCGAACATTGGCTAAGTCCAAAAACCTTTCAAAGGGTTGATCGAAGCCTAAGGGAAACAGGTAAAAGATGATTAGAAAATAATTATTAGAATTAACGAATTAATTTTTTACATGTTTTATTTAGGGTTATTTTTGTTGCGACGTGGTAGTGAGGGCCCTCCCAGGAGAGCACGATACCCTCACGTAGACGAACAAATTTTGCAAGATATTGCTGACAACCCTTCAAACAGCATAAGAAAGCTCACAACACATAACAATGTTACAAAATGGAAGTCGGTTCACAACTTAGAGACGATAAGGTAAAGCGCTGGGTATCCATTTAGGGCTGTGTATCTCCATTAAGAGGCACTTTGGGAAAATTTTTTCTATAACAAAGTAGGGTTATTTTCACCCCTCTTGTATGTTCCCGAAAAATTAGGAGGTACTTACCGGACACCTCTTATATGATGATTATCTTCAAAGTTTTCAAAATTTTCGATAATTTGTTAACAGCGCATTGTTTTTACGAATATTGAATGACAAATATGTCACATGTTCTTGATGTAACTTTATCACATTTTCCATAAATAATACATAAGTTTAAATAATCTTCGCTTGTACAGTTTAAGAGCCCCGGCATGATTATTAATAACATTCATATGGTGACAGCTTCTGTTGTATGAACGACCGCCCACAGAATATCTCACCTATAGATTCCGTCAAGGTTTAAGTTCAAATATAAGATCCGAAATATAGAAAGTACGTAAAAGGTGTCTGGGAAAGGCAGCGGCGAAACCCACTGATGAGTCCATCGTCGTTAGCCAGGACGAAACACCATAACTTTTAGTGGTTTATTGTTGTAAAATGGGATTTATAAATCGTATATTTGCAATACTTCATACATTTGAATCGCCTTGATCATCATCAATTTCAATAGGTCGACTAGAACTCTGATCTTCTTTGAATGAAAAATCTCCAGAATGAAATTTTTTAAACTAATTCTGCCATGTACGTTCTGTTATGCAATCATTACCATAAATTTCACAGATCCCTTCGTGAACCTCAGCAGCTTTATTTCTTTTACGGAAATAGAAAAGTAAAATATTCCGAAAATATCTCTGCAATCCATGTTAAAACTGACCCTAAACTTACAGCTACAAACAAGATTACGCATATGTTGCTTCTAAAGTAAACTAAATGTGAATGATATCAAATCTCAAAAAGAAAAACCATAACAATTACAATGCACTCTATGTGTGACGTATCAAAAATATTTTCTTGCTGACCCAATATTTTTTTCTATTTAGTGACTTTAGAATCACGAATGTAGCAATAACTAAACACCAAAAACATAAATTGACTAAAATATGGTTGTCGGACTAGCTTTGTCTTTATTTTTATTTATTTTTACGACGTTGCGATTAGGTTGTATAATCGTTATCAAGTATAAACTGAATGTTTTGTCTTAAGACTACGAGCTTATATAGTGACTGTGTCCACTGAAGTGCAAAGTTTCGCTTCACTGTACACACCCTCAATGATCTGATGTTACAAAGTAGTGGTTGCTAAAGGTTAGGTATCTCAACACTCAGTTTACTGAAGATTCCATTATTGTTTTTAATGTAAGCTGCTTCTATATATTTTCTTTTTTCATGTTGGATTCCATATATCAACCTCAGACCATTTTATATGGTGTTGTTTATTCCAGGCGTGTTCTGCAATACCTGATCTCGACATTTCCCCTTTTTGTGTATAAGTTTTATGTTATATAATTCTAACTTCTAGTGGTCCTTTGGTTTCTCCAATATACATTTCACCACACTCATATGGAACTTTGTAAACACATTCTTTCTTATCGGTAGTCTTTTGGTTTTGTTTTTGTTAAATGAGTGTATTTCCTGATTTAAAGGCTGTTTCTTTTTATTATAACTACTGGCAATTCCTCTTATTTTCTCCGAAGTTCCGTTAATGTACGGAATTGTGAAGAAAGAATGTGTTTCTTGCTATCCAGTGTTCGTTGTTCTAAAGTTATTTATAACATCGTTAATTAGTTTCAAAAGATAACCATTCTGTTGCAAATCGGATTTAATATTTGCTACCTCTTTTTCCAATGAATCGGCATTATTGTATATAGATATAGCGCGATTATAGAGGTTGCGTATAATTCCCCGTTTTGTTACAACAGAATGATTAGAACTATGATTAAGATATTGTCCAGTATATGATGGCTTTCTGTATACTGAAATTTAATAGTTTCATTTGAGCGATTCACCATGACATCTAGGAAAGACAATTGATCATTTACCTCTTTTTCCATGGTAAACTTAATTGTAGGTCGAATGTTATTTAGATGTTTCAAAAAATCATTAAGTTCATGATCATTGCCCTTCCATATGACATATCTCAACCAGACTTTCGGTTTTACTGTTGCCGTTTCTATGGCATGAGTTTCGAACCATCACATATATATACATATATATATATATATATATATATATATATATATATATATATATATATATATATATATATATATATATATATATGTGTGTGTGTGTGTGTGTGTGTGTAGTAAAATGCGAACAGTGAATGCAAACTTCGCCTCATCACATCCTTTCCGCGTTAGAGGTTGCACACCTTGGATGAATTGCTAAAAAACACAATCCAGCCTATTCCACTACCATCGAGATGGTGGCCCACCTGTACCACCACACCGAGAAGAAAGTAAAAACTTATCTTCCCTGCTACAGTGATACGGCAGAGGTACACGTTTCGTCTCTTACTAGACTCATCAGGGTACCGACATGTACCTGTCTGTGCAAAGGATAGATCGGAAGGAAGCATGCAACACCAAGCTGTGCAACCTCTAACGCAGAAAGGATGTGATGAAGCGAACTTTGCATTCACTGTTCGCATTTTACTTCATTCACATACGGAGATGCATCAAGTTGTACGTTTGCTGAATGTGATTTTAGCACTACAACGGCATAATGTGGATATAACCACTGCTATTGCATCTCACACGGAGGAATCCGTGAAAGCCGCATAAACATATAATATATATATATATATATATATATATATATATATATATATATATATATATATATATATATATATATATTGGCGACGACTGGAGAGAGTGAAGAATCCATCGGAAGCAAGTCGTCCTGAGCGTAGAACCTGTCCTTTACTTGAAAGTAACCACTACGCAGGCAACACCCCGTCCAGTGGTAACGTGGTTCGCATCATTTGAAAGTATAGTTTTTGATTATGTCTAGTGATTCCCCTAATGGTACATTAGTGTACAGACTTTCCACATCAAAGCTTATTAGTCTGTCGTCTGGTTTTAGATTGATGCTACTAATAATGTTCACGAAAGCAGCTTATTTTAAAAACAATAATGGAATCTTCAGTAAACAGAGTGTTGAGATACCTAATCTTTGGCAACCACTACTTTGTAACATCAAATCATTGAGGTGTGTACAGTGAAGCGAAACTTTGCGCTTCAGTGGACACAGTCCCTATTTAAGATCGTTATCTTAAGACAAAACATTCAGTTTATACTTCATAACGATTAGAGATACAACCTAATCGAAACGTCGTAAAAATAAATAAAAATAAAGACAATGCAAGTCCGACAACCACATTTTAGTCAATCTTCAGCATTGTCTACAACCTTCAAAAAAAACATAGATCTACACTATAGGTCGTTGGAGCCGACAACTATAACCTAATAAAACTGCAAAGCTAATCTACGTTCTTCAGCCATTACTTTAAATTGAATGATTCAGCTAGTTGGGCGACCAAGACCATCGAAACGACTTGAACACACGTGGCTCTTAAGGCCGCCTCCTTGAAAAATATCACCATATCTCCGAACAGAATTGTAGGTTAGCATAATATTGCACAATCAGTCGAATCCGTAATAAAATATATTAAACATGATCAAAAATACCCATCATTTACGACATCGCATAATAATGAGTTATTTTTTGCGATTCTGGTATCTGAAACGAGAGTAAAAGTGGTCAGTGTGTCACGGTCAGGCGTTTTTAGGTCGCTAATGGTAGGGAAGGATTGCGCTCGGTAAACAAGTGAGACGAGACAAACCAAATCTGGTAATCTTAGTGAAACTTATTGCGTTTACTCACTTTCGGTTTCAGTATTAATAACACAGAAATCTGGTTTTTCGTTTTTTGGTTATTATTTATAAAATGTTGCACGAAGTTGGGCAAGGTTTTATGCAGACCCAAGTGGGTGTAAATGATTAGTAATTATTTTGTTCGGGAATGGTTTTAAAGGGATGGTGTTATATTTATAAGGCAATGTTTGACTTTACAAAATTGAAAAACCAAAGCACATAGTTTTGCCCTAAATCTTGTAAATAATAATGCCCCTCTTTAAAATACGTTCTGAAACTTTTCAGTTGTTTTTAACCAACCCGAAGTTTATGCTGTGAAGTTGCAAGTAACAACAGACAGCTAGCCAATTGCGTAAAATGCTCTTTAGTGACAGTTTCATAAATTTTTATATTTTTTGTGACGCAGATTATGGGCGGGTCAAGGCTTTTCTTGTCCCTCTACAGTCTGACAAATCTTCTCATCAGCTTTGTCCTTCTTTTTGAGATAGTATCTTAGACGGTAGTATGTGGTGAAAGGATTTGTTATTACTAGAAAATTCCTTTCCGAGAGATCCAAAAACATCCTTGCTTTCTGTGGCGATGGGTTTGGAAATTTTTTCGCGTATCTGAAACCAGGCGTATTGTCTTTATTTTATATGATTTTATTCCCAGCTCCAGAGCTCCTTTTTTATGAGGCTTTTTGGTAATCCACAGAAAGGTTATGGGCCGAGAAAAGAAGCTCGTACCCTTTCTTTTGCGACGCTTTCCGCTTCTTAATTTCCTTTGATTCCCTTGTGCCCTGGCCCCCTTAGCAAAATTACCATGTTGTTCTTTGTCACTTGGTTTAAGGCTTGTCTACAGTTTCAAGTTGACTTAGATTAGTAGGTGTTTGACCTGAGAACTTTTAGCGCTACTTGGCTATCCAACAATATCTATATTTATGTTATTATTGATCATTCTATTCAGACAAGCCTGGTCCTGATGCTCCCACTCCATTTCGTCTTTCATCGTGGTTAAACCATTGAATTATTATCTAGTTGAGATAACCCCTTTGTTAGAAGTCTGTTACTACTTTACACTACATCTCAAAGCTATATGTTATAGACATTGAAGTTTATTAGTTTCGATAAGAATTCTGGCTGAAATGGTATCCAGAATCTTTATGCCCAACAAAATTTTCAGTTTTGAGGTTTTCTGTTTGAAAAAGTTTAAGGGTATTTGTTGTTGTCGCCCTCCGCACAGCTACGTGTAATGAAAGGAGATCCAGTATTCCCTCTATTGTCGCTGTGGGGCATGATGACATAGCTCTCGTGACTCCTAGATAGGCTAACCTCTGTATTTTTTGCAGCTTTCTTTGAGATTATGCTTGCTGTGTTTTTAACAACCCTACTAAGGCGGCATATGTGATCATTGATTTGAAGATTGTAACATGTAGGTAAAAAAATATTTCAACGGTGAACACAATATACTGGGTGGGCAAGAAAGTATTTTTGGTTATCACACATAGGGAGCGTTGTAATTGTTATGAAATTTCTGCCAGTGTTTTTTCTTTTTGAAGTTTGATATCAATGACATTTAGGTTACTTAAGAAGTAAATTGTGCATAATTTTGTTTTAAGCTGTCAGTGTTACTAGTTCTCGAAATATAAACGGCTACTATCACTTAAAATGCACCCACTAGTTCCACATATGGGAAACGTCGAGTCTTTAGCTGGTTGACATAAGGATAAAGGTAAATTCACATGGTGTCAAGTTTGGATTATAGATAACATGACCCAGTAGTTTGATTATTGTTTTCCCTAAACAATCTACGATTTTTCCCGCTCAATCTACCCATGCTTTATCATGATGAAGAAATTAAATACTGAGTCTTCAATTAGAGGGTTTAGTTTGCAAGGTTTCAATAACTCCGAGTAGAAATTCTTTTGTAACAGGTGTTAGCTTATTAAGGATAACAATAACGAATATACTCACCTCCATAAAAAAAAATGGCCACCAGCCTTTTTGGAGGTTTCCTATCTTTAAAAACCCCATACTTTAAGTTTTAATTACCTGGGGACGTCGTAATTATAAAGCGAGGTTTTGTAAGATATAACGATTGAACTAACATCATTTGATTGGCGTCAGTCTTGAAATACGAAATTCAAAGTGAACAACTGGTACCGACAACCTGCTGAAACTTGATTCTAGATTTAAATCTTTACTGAAATTGGGAAAAACCACGTCCTTAAGGATGAACAAGGTCCCCCAATCTTTGTGTCATTTCTTTAATACGGTATTATTTCGATAAGTCACAAATTATACAGCAATATTATGAAGACATCGTGACATGAGATTTCTGCCATAGTAATTTTTTAAAAAAATCTTGTAAAAAGTGTAAGAAAAGCTCGAACTTAAAATGTCTAATGTTTGTATAATAAATAGTATCTTAACATATGGCGTAAGATCATTATTTATACAAAATAACGAAATGTACAAGGAAAATCAAATAATACTAGCGACATTATTTATTCCAAAATACCCTTAACAAAACATTCAACTTTAAAATATTCTATATTTATTATTGTAGGTGCGACTTTTATGGGAAACCCGGAAATTCCCGTAACACTCATCAAAATACAATATTTATCCAAAAACAACAAACATAAACTACAATTTAAATCCAATGTAAACAAATTTTTAACTGACCTTGATTTAAAAAAAAAATGGAAACTATGAGAAAAAAAATAAGCGGCGAAGTTCATGAATATCTAAAAATGAAATAAAAAGAACACAATATTTAGAAATTGCCATGTCTAATAATAAAAATATCTGGAATAAACTGATAAAACTTTCCTGTTACGGGAAGCTGCTTCGACATAACATTGGTTTCCAACAGGAGCGGTAACGCCTCCCAGTGGGCGCAAAAGCCTTACAAGGGGCAGCAGAAAACTCGGAGGCGTTAAGGATGGTCACGATAGGCAACGAATTAAAGAAAATAAGCTTCTAAATTGTTCATTTAGAGCAATCTATAGCAGATTGAAAATAATTGACTCTTCTGGATTTCCAAATTCTGTATTAAATATTAGCTACCAATTTCGCAGCTCAAAGCCGCATTATCAGTCAAAGAAGATTAAAATAATTCAAGACAAATGACATAAGCAAACTACCAACTCAAAAAAAAAAACAAAAAAATGTATTCAGGAAATATTAGAAAATTTACATAAGTTAAAAAATCTTTAAAAGTTAAAAATAGAGAATGGGAAACAGCCTTTATATCAGGAAATACACTTAGAGCTCATTTAACAAAAACAAAACCAAAAAGTACCGATAAGAAATAATGTGTTTACAAAATTCAATGTGACTGTGGTGAAATGTATATTGGGGAAACCAAACGACCACTAGAAGTTAGGATTAAGGACATAAAACTCATACACAAAAAGAGGACACGTCGAGATCAGGTATTGCAGAACACGCCTGGGATAAACAACACCATAAAAAATGGTCTGAGGCTGCGGCAATCTATATGGAACCCAACATGAAAAAAAAGAAATTGTATAGTAGCAGCTTACATTAAAAACAATAATGGAATCTTTAATAAACCGAGTGTTGAGATACCTAATCTTTGGCAACCACTACTTTGTAACATCAAATCATTGAGGAGTGTACAGTGAAGCGAAACTTTGCGCTTCAATGGACACAGTCCCTATATAAGCTCGTAGTCTTAAGACAAAACATTCAGTTTATACTTGATAACGATTAGAGATACAACCTAATCGAAACGTCGTAAAAATAACTAAAAACAAAGACAATGCAAGTCCGACAACCACATTTTAGTCAATATTAATAACAATCATGAACTTACGTATTAAATTAAATAAGATGTCAGATGGATTAATAATACATAATTTGAAATTTTGAAAGGTACAACAGTATAATTCATATAATTGGGTGATGACTGTATGCAAATAAAAATATAATTTTGCAGCGAAACGATAGTTTCTGCAAAGAAATCCTAAAAAATACAAGATTTTTCATTTCAAGTAACTTTATTTTTATTTAACAATAAAAATGTAATTAAATCTCTTTCGAGTCATGTGACAACGAACACCGATCAAACAGAATGATGTCACTCCATACTAACGCCATCGCTGACACTCCGTCCTGATACAGTTATTCCTACTTTCACAGTTCATATTTTATAGTCATTTTCATGTAATTTCTTCGAAATTTGCCTACTTTTCCCCTTAAAACCATTCTACGAAATTTTCTCATGAAGGAAAGTTGATTTATTAAGGCAAATAATTCGAATCTGCCAAGAATTGATTGTTTTATGGTGGGCAATTTCTTCGCAACAACAGAACTCTACTCTTCGTGGAAAATCAGTGCCTTTTAAATGTTGGTTGTACTATGGAATATACATAGAGATGAAAATTGTGTTTCCATAAAATTCTTAAAACCTATGTTTCAGATAATCCAGACTCCAATGCTACTTGTAGATATTGTCGGATATGCGGCGAAATATCTGTAAATTGTAGTTTCAATATTTTTATTATTAACAACTGATTTATTTCTATTTCTTTTTGCTTTTATGGATTCAAAGTTCTTGAAGTTTTCTATAATCCTTTTAATAGTTGATAGTGTTGGTTTCTGTTTCTTCGGATATCGGATCGCGAATGTATCGCATGTTTTTGAACTAACTCTATCACGTTCTCCATAAATAATAAATAAGTTTAAATAATCTTCGTGCGTGTAATTTAATCACCCCGGCAGGATTATTATTAATGAACGTCAAATGGCAAGAAATAGTAACGATTCTGTAGGGTTCGATTGTTTTATTTTCGCCACGCCTCGCCGTCATGGCCAACTAATAACAAAACTTAGTCGTATAGCATTTCTACAATAGAAAAATGTTGAATTGTCAATATTTTGAAAACTACAAATTTTTAGAATAGACAACCTTATACAAAGTTATCCTTATTTTTAATGCTTAATATGATAAAATTATAAAAATAGGTGCTTTCTATTTGAAAAAATTGATTTTGGATGCTATTTTAAATATAATTTTAATTCTTCTTTTTTGACCACTCTGTACCAATAATTTTCAAAATATCATTAAAAAACTACTAAAGTCGATCATCGTCTACAAGAAAACTAACCCAAATTAAATAATAAAGACTTTCTTATAGGAAAAATTTATAGTTAAGTTTTAATCCGCAAATGTCATTTTTGACATAAGAATTTAAATATGTCCAAAACGGTGAGACTTGTGACATTATACATGAGAAATGTCTAGAGTTTTACGTAGAAATCAAAAATGTCATATTATATATAGGGTGTTCCATTTAAAATAAGCAAGTTGACATCTATTTCCGGTATAACTGGAAGTGCTGCCATCTTGAAAATATTTTAGCCGGCTGTCCCCCATGCACGTTAGTGCACTGTCAAATTTTCAGAATCTTTCTAATTATAGTTTTCCCACAATCGATCGTACGCATGCACTACGTATACCTTTTTCTGCTGGGAGTGACGTTGAATGCTTTAAAAACACCCTTAATCATTCTCTTATTAATGCACTAACTGAGTAAGATCGGGACCCCCCGATCGTCCTAATTAGGGTTCATACTGCCCTAAACACATTTACACCATCCTAAATTCAGGACCCAAATCAGTTAAAGCCCCTAAACACCGTATGATTCTTAAATACTTAAAAGCCTATCGTCAAAAATAAACCAGATATTAGCAGTACTGCTGCCATTTTTGATCCGATTCTTAACAAGTAATTAATTAAAATGAATTTATTTTTTCGCGTCATCCTTGACATAAATGTCATCAGACATAAAATAGTACCATTGTCAGTGGGTTAGTATGCCAACAAAACACATTTATATGCGCGATTAAAGTAAGTTGTTTTTGTAATTTCAGAAAAATCCGTGATATTTTTAGTTAAAGATAATATTACAATGATAGGTCAGTTTTTCAATGTTTAAAATAAATATTAATTAAAACGACAACAAAATCATGCAAACGTTTGATGCGAGGAAGATTTTGGGCTTTTTGGGTTATAGTGATTAACAATCATTATTAATTTACGAGAAAGGGTATATAAAATTTGGGATAATTCGTGGTCTAACATTAAAACCGGTCAAATTGGCACCTCTCAACACTCCTCTTTTTCTTTTTTACCCCTTTGACAGGAGTGATACAAAAACATTTCAAAAATGTTTGGATTTTTCTATCAAATTGTTAGTTTTTTTTTTTTAATTTATTCCAATTAAATTTATCGCCGAGTAAAAACGCATTCAAGTCTACTGGCTTCATAATTTCAAAAAACTACAAAAAGATTTATAATATCAAGTACTAATTAAGATATTTTTGAAGACTACTTTACTTAATTATGAGCATAATTAAGCATACTCCAAAATTATTAACTCCTGAGTTAACGATAGCAAGAAAGATTTTCAAAATCACTTGAGGTTTCTTGATCGTATTTAAATTCGAATATACAGGGTTACTCACCCTATACGGCATGGAATATTGCGGCCAAAATACGTGATTCCCAAAAAGTTTTACTTTTAGGATATATGGGGATCTATTATAGTTACTTTTTAAAATTATTTCCATATTATACAGAGTGTCTCAAAAGCTCTGAAAGTATCAAAGTTGTGCTTTTTAAATGGAACCCGCTGTACATTATTGCATTTTTGAATTCTTCGATCCCAATAAGTGCCTATTTTAATAAGGTTTATAGTACTTAAACCTTAAGGATTTTTAAATAATTTGAATTTTGACAAAATCTAACCTAATTTTCATGTTTCAAATGCTTAAGAAGGATTTTAGTTATGTACAGGGTTAGTCAACGATTGGATGAAGTAGGTTTGTGCCTTTTCGGTGAAATTAACAAAGAAACTATATTTATTGTTTGATACAGTTTATTTTTACGCAGATTTTAAAAATATTTAGGACTCTACAGGGTGAGCCAAAAAACTAGGACAGCATAAAGTTGTATTTTTTTAAATAGAACACCCTATATACGAATCGTATTTTCGATTTAGCTTATAATTTTAAATCTTTTTTATTAAGGGTTTACTATAACAAAACTTTATAGTTTCTCAGATAATTAAGTTTAAAGAAAAAAAGTCACATTTTCAAGCATCAATTCAATCCTAAATAACGTTTTCAATTTTGTGACAAATATATTCAAATTTGGAATTTAGCAAGGCCAAGGACAAGTTAACATAATTTTTACCCTTAATATTTGCAATAAAAGCTACAGGGTGTTGAACACATCGGCTCAAATTTGAACAAGTTTAAATGAATAAATATCTTTTTTTTTAAATGGTACACCCTGTATATTTTCATGTTATTTAATAGAGTAATAAAAACCCTAAAAGTTTTGTTCAATATATCCTATACCTATTTATAATAGTTTTTGAGATATTTCAGTTTTTCTTATTTTCCATACTTTTTTACAGAAATAGTCTTCATTATCATAGTAGCCATGTAAAATAATAAAAAGAAACTACAGAAACAAACAGAATGTGGTTAAATATGATGAAATACATTATTCGTTATATTACAACGGCAATAGTTTAATTAAACATAATGTGAAAAAATTAACACAACAATAACGACAAGGCAAATACATATTTACTTTTATACTAAATTGAAACAAAAAAATTACCTATTAAATACTGAGATTAATTATTTCTTTTTAATAAGTGTTCGAATAAACGACCCTCTTGTGCAATGCACAAATTTAGTCTTTTTTGCAGATTTTCTCGGACCCTGGACAAAATTAGTGGCGTTATTGTCCTACAGGTATCCCTAATCCTGTTTCGCATATCTTCCACTGTTGTTGGTGGATTAACATACACCTTATTTTTAATATAACCCCATAGGAAGAAATCTAATGGGGTGATGTCGCAAGACCTTGGTGGCCACTCAATGAAACCCCCACGTCCAATCCATTTTTGCGGATATCGTTGGTCCAAAAACGCACGAACTTCACGATGGTAATGCGGAGGCGCACCATCGTGCTGGAACCACATACTGTCGAGCTCATCCCTATCGAGACCTTGAAGCAGTTGGGGTAGTTCTTCTTGTAGAAAGTTCAGGTAACTATGGCCATTTAGTGGTTCATTAAAAAAGTGGGGTCCAATAATTCGATTATGATGAATACCACACCAAACATTTAATGACCAGTGGTTTTCTGTGGTATAATAATGCATGTTGCGTCTATTTACGGCACCGTTACTTCTAAAAGTAGCTTCATCACTAAACATTACCTTGCATAATAAATTTGGATTTAATTGAATCTCCGCATTTATTGTACGACAAAAGTTTACACGACTTTCAAAATCCTGTCCATGCAATTCTTGGTGTAATTCCACGTGATATGGATGATACCTATATTTCTTGGTAGTACGATTAGCGGTGGATTGTGATGTTTCACATAATGCTGCTAACTGACGGCTACCAATATAAGGATTTTCCTGAACATTTAACAATACTTGTAGTTCTTTTTCTTCATTAGTTACTGCATTAAGTTTTGAAAAGTATGGGTATTAGGCTGGCGTCGATCAGGATACTTCATTTTGTAAATTCTTTGAGCAAGAAGGCAATTTTTTTGAGCCTCTCCTATTGTATAAATCATATCTATTAACTCATTCTTTGGAAAATTCATTTTACAATATAAGATGAATGCAAAAAAAAAACCAAACTACACTACATAAAAACCAAAAGAAGCGATTGCGGTTATAAATTGAACACACAGAAAAATGTTCTTTTACATTGTTTTTGCCATGGCTGCTATGATAATGAAGACTATTTCTGTAAAAAAGTATGGAAAATAAGAAAAACTGAAATATCTAAAAAACTATTATAAATAGGTATAGGATATACTGAACAAAACTTTTAGGGTTTTTATTACTCTATTAAATAACATGAAAATATACAGGGTGTACCATTTAAAAAAAAAGATATTTATTCATTTAAACTTGTTCAAATTTGAGCCGATGTGTTCAACACCCTGTAGCTTTTATTGCAAATATTAGGTAAAAATTATGTTAACTTGTCCTTGGCCTTGCTAAATTCCAAATTTGAATATATTTGTCACAAAATTGAAAACGTTATTTAGGATTGAATTGATGCTTGAAAATGTGACTTTTTTTCTTTAAACTTAATTATCTCAGAAACTATAAAGTTTTGTTATAGTAAACCCTTAATAAAAAAGATTTAAAATTATAAGCTAAATCGAAAATACGATTCGTATATAGGGTGTTCTATTTAAAAAAATACAACTTTACGCTGTCCTAGTTTTTTTGGCTCACCCTGTAGAGTCCTAAATATTTTTAAAATCTGCGTAAAAATAAACTGTATCAAACAATAAATATAGTTTCTTTGTTAATTTCATCGAAAAGGCACATACTTACTTCATCCAATCGTTGACTCACCCGGTACTCGAAATTTACAGTCTGCAAAGCCTGTTGCTATAATAGCAGTATTATTCTCTGTAATTGTGAAACTTCATTTACTAAATTGAATTATTTGAATATTGTTGTGTTATTGCTTTGTCAAAATGAAGATTTATCCAAAGGAAGAGCATATTGATATGATTTTTATCCTTAGAGAATGTCACCAAATGTTTGTTGGCTTCCCGAGTATATTCTCAAAGGTTTCCTAAAAGAAACCATCCTCAACCAGACGTTGTTGTAAGACTAGAAGACGAAGAAACGGTGAAGCACATCATATGTGACTGTGAGTCACTGGAGAGATTTAGACAACAAACATTCGGATCAGTAAGTCTGGAACCGGGAGAAATACTCCCTCACTCCTTAGCAGAACTGTATAGATTGAGCCAGGGGGCTAGGTTGACAGAGTGGCTGTAATGTCTAGGGTGAGCACAATAGGCCTACTCTGGCCTCGGTGCGTCCAGCTTTAGGACGGACCCGGGAATATAAAAAAAAGGCTATTAAACCAGTTTCGGGAAAGTGGAAGTGTCAAATATAAAAAACCTATTATAAGAAAATCGGTTACTGAAGATGAAGAAAATGTTTTTACTGTACTTGGTTCAGTGATCGAAAATTCCAATATTAGTCAGAATCATATATCCGAAAATACTAACATCAGCCAAGCAAGTGTTTCAAGGATTCTTAACAAATGTAGAGCTTCATGGAAATGATTTTGACAATCGAACTGAATTCTGCTTGTGGGTGTTAGATAAAGTGACAGAAAATAAAGACTTTTTTGATAATGTGTTGTTTAGTGATGAATGTACTTTTCATAAGAATGATTTCGTGAATAGACGAAACTTCCATTACGATTCTGATTCAAATCCGCATAAATAAAGAGTTATTAGAAACCATAATAGGTGGTCGGTTAATGTGTGGGGAGGAATACTGGGCCCATACTTAACTGAACCCTACATTTTTAAAGGACCTTTAAATGGTTTGATGTTTCGCGATTTTCTTTTACACCAACTAAGAAAATGTCCTTTTAAATATTAGAACAACTATGTGGCTTCAACTGGATGGAGTTCCACCTCATTATCATCGCGAGGTCCAGCAATTTTTAAATGTCATCTTTCGAAAATAGGTGAATTGGGACAGAAGGATTTCAAAATTGACCCCCAAGATCTCCAGACTTAACTCCACCAGATTTCCTTTTATAGGGATATATAAAAGGAATTGTCTACATTGCGCCACCGACGACACCACAAGACATGAAAATACGCATAAGAGACGCTTTTCAAACTGTAACCCCGCAAATGTTGTCCAGAGTTAGTAGTGGCTTCGAAAAAAGAATATGTAAGTGTTTGAAAATGGATGGTCGACATTTCGAACATCTACTATAAATATTTTGGTTCTGCTTTGTGCTATCGTCAATATGTTATTACCATTATTGCTGTTATAGCCTGTTGGACGACTATAAATCGCGTTCAGAGTTTCTGAACATTTGTAAAGGTATTTCTGATTATTATTCTAATAGTTGTAAATTACCTGTCATTTCCAAATGCCATAGGCAACTAGATACATTAGAACATCTATTCAAAAAACACAAAATGATGCAGAAAACGATTATTTGGCGTATTCTGTGAAAACGCGAAGACAGCTATAGAACACCCTTATACCATTCAATAAGGATTGTTGTGGAACTAACATCTTGCCACCGCTTTTCGGCAAAACTGGACTTAAATAGAGGTCCAAGTTTGTGGAAAGTACAGGGATGTCTGGGAAAGATACCGGTGGATCCCACTGATGAGTCCACCACCGGTATCGGGACGAAACATCCGTAGATTTTAGGTGGTCGCAAATTAGATTGTGATTACATGTCTTTAACACCAGATACATGATTGCAACATGGCGCCCGAGCAGGGACGACGAGATGGAAGGCCGTCGAGCCGTAGCTTTGTGCTAAAGCCGGTACCCTACCTTGGAAAGACCACCTAGGATGTCCGTTCCACTTCCTTTTCAGGCCTGTGCTTTCTTACGACTTGGACTGTCTGTGACAGTTAAAGCCGGAAAGCAAATGCCTTAGGGGGGGGGGGGCATGTTGTGGTACTAACATTTTACCACCGCTTTCCGGCAAAACTGGACTTTTGTGGAAAACCTGGAAGTTTGTGGAAAGTACAGGGATGTCTGGGAAAGATACCGGTGAATCCCACTGATGAGTCCACCACCGGTATCGGGACGAAACATCCGTACATTTTAGGTAGTCGCAAAATAGATTGTGATTATGTCTTTAACACCAGAGACATGATTGCAACAGTATTTAAAAGGTACATTTTCTGGTAAGTTAAAAAGTATAGCGTTTTATTTAAATTAATCAAGTTATAGCCACTTAAAGTTCTTATTTGATTAGTTTTAATTTTTGGACACCCTGTATAATATAGCAAGGTTATTATAATTGGGATATAAAATATGATTTATTGTTACACTTCACTGTAAATTTCAAGTACATAACTGAAATACTTCTTAAGCATTTGAAACATGAAAATCAGGTTAGATTTTGTTAAAATTCAAATTATTTAAAAACCTTTAAGGTTTTAAGAAAAAAAAAAAGTGAAAGAACTTGCGGGCACACAAAAACGCAAACAACCCAACACATATAACACAAACGGAACAATAATAACAGAACTGGAAGAAAAATTGGAGGTATGGAAGAACTATGTTAATGAACTTTTTACAGATGAAAGACATGAACCTAATCTAAACAGCATACAAGAGGATGAAGGCCCAGATATAACCAAAGAGGAAGTAATGTATGCACTAAGAAGAATGAGGGATGAAAAGGCTCCGGGTCCAGACGAACTACCGATGGAAGTCCTCAAGCTCATAGAAGAAGAGGCGATTTATGCATTGGTGGAGCTTTTTAATCATATCTACAAAACAGGAATAATACCACAGGAATGGCTTTTATCCACATTTGTAACTATTCCAAAAAAGGGAAAAGCAAAACAATGCACCGACTATCGCACAATAAGCCTGATGAATCACATACTGAAAACATTTCTAAAAGTTATACACACTAGAATACATAAAAAACTGGAAATAGATATTAGCGATACCCAATTTGGATTTCGAAATGGACTCGGAACGAGAGAAGCGTCATTTGCACTGAATGTCATGTCTCAAAGATGCCTTGATATAAATCAGGATGTATATATGTGCTTCATAGACTACAATAAGGCCTTTGACAAAGTGAGACATGATCACCTTATCAGTCTATTGACGGAAAAGAACCTCGATAAAAGAGACATCAGAATTATATCGAATATTTATTACAATCAGAAAGCAGTAGTGCGAGTGGAGCATGAGACGACTGAAGAAGTCGAAATAAAAAGAGGAGTGAGACAAGGGTGTATACTTTCACCGACCTTGTTCAATCTTTACTCTGAGGACATAATGAATAGAGCACTTATTGACCAATTCGTTGGTATTAAAAATAAATGGAATTTTAATAAACAACCTCAGATACGCCGATGACACAGTACTTATCGCAGAAACACTCGAGGATCTACAGACCTTAGTCAATAGAATAGCAACAGTCACTGAAGAATATGGACTGTCACTAAACATAAGAAAAACAAAATGCATTTTAATATCCAAATCAACCCAAAATGTCCCAGATATACGCATACAGGGTCAAAATATAGAACACGTCAGAAAATACAACTATTTAGGCATCGTCATCAATGAAAACAACGATAGCTCTGAAGAAATCAAAATCCGGATAGAGAAAGCAAGAGCCGTATTCACGAAAATGAAGAGACCTGAGTCTTGAATTAAAGGTTCGTCTGGCAAGATGTTACGTACTGTCAGTTTTGTTTTATGGAATGGAGGCATGTACGCTTAAAAGATCGATATTAACAAGTTGGAAGCCTTTGAATTGTGGATGTACCGCAGAATGTTAAGAATATCATGGATGGAGAAAATCACAAACGCTGAAGTACTGAGGAGAATGAATAAAGAAAAAGAGGTCATACTTACAATTAAAAAACGAAAATTACAATACCTGGGACACGTTACGAGAGGAGAAAGATATCAACTACTGAGAACTATTATGAAGGGAAAAATTATGGGAAAGAGATCTGTAGGAAGAAGACGAAACTCTTGGTTAAAAATCTAAGAGAATGGTATAATTGCAGCAATAACCAGCTGTTTAGGTCAGCAGTCTCGAAAATACGTATAGCTCTGATGATCGCCAACCTTCGGAACGAAGACGGCACCTAAAGAAGAAGAAGGTTTAGGTACAATAAACCTTATTAAAATAGGCACTTATTTTGATCGGAGAATCCAAAAATGCAATAATATACAGGGAGTTCCCTTTAAAAAACACACACTTTGATACTTTCAGAGCTTTTGGGACACCCTGTATAATAAAAAAAATAATTTTAAAAAGTAACTATATTAAACCCCCATATATCCCAAAAGTAAAACTTTTTGACCGCAATATTTCGTGCCGTATAGCCCTGTATAACAGTCATATATGACGTTTACGTAAAATGATTGATCGGAAAAAAATTACCAAAACGATGCATTTTGGAATGAAGCCTAAAAATGTATTTTTATCTTTGTTTACCTTCACGTTACGACGCTACTGATTACTGATTACACTAAGACAATGGTACAAAGTTACTAAATGGAATTAAATGATATCATGCACGCGGCTCGAAGTTGTGCAATCACAAAACGAAAATAAAAGTGGTGCCAATGTCATTGGGTAAGTGGGTCAGTGGGACACGGCAAATCTACGCCGCGCGTCTCCACCGTAAAATACAATCACGTTAATAAGACAATAATAAAATAATAAAATTCTATTAACTGACAATAAAATTGTATAAATATCGCATGAATATTAATTTATTACCGCGATCGAGGATCCAGGGTAAAACGAAATAAAAAATTTAGTTACTAAAAATAACTTCCATTTATAAAATTATAATCTCCAATTAGAGATTAAGGTTAATGGATTGTAGTAGTAGTAGTTGTTCCCATTATTCCCCAGGGGGACGTAGAATGGTTGTGAGGTGTTTCTATCTTAGCCTGTGCTATGTGGCTTCCGGAAAAAACATCTTTATAATAAAAATATCGTTAGAAATTATTTTCAAGTGCCTACAACGCACTATGGAATATTTAGAACTAATTTTTCGAAAAATCAAATGTCTTCACTTGGGATAACGCTTATTGGATATTTTCTTTTTAAATTAAAGATTATGCAACTGCGGATTTATGAAAAATATTAAAAAGTCGCAATGACTTTCATTTGACCTTAAAAATAAAGTTCAAACTTTACGATTTTTTGAAAAAAATCATATTAATGTACGTTGAATCTATGTGGATTCGGGAAAAAAAAATGTTTATAATAAAAACGACCATGAAATATCGTTAGAAATTATTTTCAAGTGTCTACAATGCACTATGGAAAATTTAGAACTAATTTTTCAGAAAATCAAATGTCTCCACTTGAGATAACCCTCATTTGCTTTTTTTTCCAATTAAAGATTATACAATTGCGGATTTGTGAAAAATATTAAAAAGTCCCAATGACTTTCATTTGACCTTAAAAACGAAGTTCAAACTTTACGATTTTTAGAAAAAAATTCATATTAATGTACGTTGAATCTATGTGGATTCGGGAAAAAAAAATATTTATAATAAAAACGACCCTGAAATATCGTTAGAAATTATTTTTAAGTGTCTACGATGCACTATGGAATATTTAGAACTAATTTTTCGGAAAATCAAATGTCTCCACTTGGGAGAACGTTCATTAGATATATATATATATATATATATATATATATATATATATATATATATATATATATATATATATATATATATATATATATATATATATATTTTTAATTAAAGATTATACAACTGCGGATTTGTGAAAAATGTTAAAAAGTCCCAATGACTTTCATTTGACCTTAAAAATGAAGTTCAAACTTTACGATTTTTTGAAAAAAATTCATATTAATGTACGCTGAACCTATGTGGATTCGGGGAAAAAAAATATTTATAATAAAAACGACGGTTAGAAATTATTTTCAAGTGCCTACGATGCAGTATAGAATATCTAGAACTAATTTTTCGGAAAATCAAATGTCTCCACTTGGGAGAACGTTCATTAGATATATTTTTTTTTAAATAAAGATTATACAATTGCGGATTTGGGAAGAATGTTAAAAAGTCTCAATGACTTTCATTTGACCTTAAAAATGAAGTTCAAACTTTACGATTTTTTGAAAAAAATTCATATTAATGTACGCTGAACCTATGTGGATTCGGGGAAAAAAAATATTTATAATAAAAACGACCCTGAAATATCGTTAGAAATTATTTTCAAGTGCCTACGATGTAGTATAGAATATCTAGAACTAATTTTTCGGAAAATCAAATGTCTCCACTTGGGAGAACGTTCATTAGATATATATTTTTTTTAAATTAAAGATTATACAATTGCGGATTTAGGAAGAATGTTAAAAAGTCCCAATGACTTTCATTTGACCTTAAAAATGAAGTTCAAACATTACGATTTTTTGAAAAAAATTCATATTAATGTACGCTGAATCTATGTGGATTCGGGAAAAAAAAATATATTTATAATAAAAACGACCCTGAAATATCGTTAGAAATTATTTTCAAGTGCCTACAATGCACTATGGAATATCTAGAACTAATTTTTCGGAAAATCAAATGTCTCCACTTGGGAGAACGTTCATTAGATATATATTTTTTTTTAAATTAAAGATTATACAATTGCGGATTTGTGAAGAATGTTAAAAAGTCCCAATGACTTTCATTTGACCTTAAAAATGAAGTTCAAACTTTACGATTTTTTGAAAAAAATTCATATTAATGTACGTTGAATCTATGTGGATTCGGGAAAAAAATATTTATAATAAAAACGACCCTGAAATATCGTTACAAAATGTTTTCAAGTGCCTACGATGCACTATGGAATATCTAGAACTAATTTTTCGGAAAATCAAATGTCTCCACTTGGGAGAACGTTCATTAGATATATATTTTTTTTTAAATTAAAGATTATACAATTGCGGATTTGGGAAGAATGTTAAAAAGTCCCAATGACTTTTATTTGACCTTAAAAATGAAGTTTGAAACTTTACGATTTTTTGAAAAAAATTCATATTAATGTACGCGGAATCTATGTGGATTCGGGAAAAAAAAATATTTATAATAAAAACGACCCTGAAATATCGTTAGAAATTATTTTCAAGTGCCTACGATGCACTATGGAATATCTAGAACTAATTTTCGGAAAATCAAATGTCTCCACTTGAGAGAACGTTCATTAGATATATTTTTTTTAAATTAAAGATTATACAATTGCGGATTTGGGAAGAATGTTAAAAAGTCCCAATGACTTTTATTTGACCTTAAAAATGAAGTTGAAACTTTACGATTTTTTGAAAAAAATTCATATTAATGTACGCTGAATCTATGTGGATTCGGGAAAAAAATATATTTATAATAAAAACGACCCTGAAATATCGTTAGAAATTATTTTCAAGTGCCTAGGATGCACTATGGAATATCTAGAACTAATTTTTCGGAAAATCAAATGTCTCCACTTGGGAGAACGTTCATTAGATATATATTTTTTTTAAATTAAAGATTATACAATTGCGGATTTGGGAAGAATGTTAAAAAGTCCCAATGACTTTTATTTGACCTTAAAAACGAAGTTCAAACTTTACGATTTTTTGAAAAAAAATTCACATTAATGTACGCTGAATCAATCTCGACTCCGGAAAAAAAAATTTATAATAAAAACGACCCTGAAATATCGATAGAAATTATTTTCAAGTGCCTACGATGCACTATGGAATATTTAGAACTAATTTTTCGGAAAATCAAATGTCTCCACTTGTGATAACACTCCTTGGATATTTTTTTTCAAATTAAAGATTATACAATTGCGGATTTGTGAAAAATATTAAAAAGTCCCAATGAATTTCATTTGACCTTACAAACGAAGTTCAAACTTTACGATTTTTTGGAAAAAAAATCATATTAATGTACGTTGAATCTATGTCGATTCTTCCTTTTTTCTATTTTTGGCTAAAAACGACATTTCTTTCTTTTTGCAATCTGCAATATACATATATATATATATATATATATATATATATATATATATACATATATATATATATATATATATATATATATATATACATATATATATATATATATATATATATATACATATATATATATATATATATATATATATATATATATATATATATATATATATATACAGGGTGTCCAAGATAAGGATCCTAAGCATGGGGATCTCGGAAACAGTTGGAGATACGAGGTCGGTTAAATTAGAGAAAAGTTGCGCAATTTAGTGCTAAATTAAACGCAGTTAAAAAAATTTAAAAATTTCAAACACTTCCGGACATTTCCGGAAAAAAACGAAATTTGGCAAAATCGTTTTTAATTTTTGCAGGCTTTATTTAAAGAGATATCAGAAAATAAAAGGTAGATTCTCATTGCCACTTTTTATTTTTTATAATATGGTCTAAACAAAATTTAAATCCGACGTTTCGTTTCTGAGATACCATCATGAACTTTCATTTTTTATATGGAACAAAAAAAAGTACCCCATGTATTTGATAGCATTTTTTATTACAAATTCAACGATGTATCACCCTTGCATATCGAATACGTAATTCAAGTACTTTCCATAAGAGCTCCATGAGAGCGAGAGAGAAAGGTATATCAGTTTTATAAAAGCCAATGAACTACACACTTGATATGCAAGTGTGATACACCGTTGAATTTGTAATAAAAAATGCTATCAAATACATGGGATACTTTTTTTTGTTCCATATAAAAAATGAAAGTTCATGATGGTATCTCAGAAACGAAACGTCGGATTTAAATTTTGTTTAGACCAAATTATAAAAAATAAAAAGTGGCAAGAAGAATCTACCTTTTATTTTTTGATATCTCTTTAAATAAAGCCTACAAAATTAAAAACGATTTTGCCAAAATTCGGTTTTTTCCGGAAATCTCCGGAAGTATTTTGAATTTTTAAAATTTTTAAATTGCGTTTAATTTAGCACTAAATTGCGCAACTTTTCTCTAATTTAACCGACCTCGTATCTCCAACTGTTTCCGAGATCCCCATGGTTAGGATCCTTATCTTGGACACCCTGTATATATATATATATATATATACTACTCATCGAAGACGCTCTGCCCCTTTTTAAGAGTGGGCCAAATTGCTTTTATAGGATGCGTAATGGGATATTAAAATATTCAAAAATATGGTATTAATTTAAATAAAAAACTCTTATTTCAAATTTTTTGATAGATTTTATTTAATAAAAATTATTTTTTATAAAAAAATAATAATAATAAGGCATTGAAATAAACATTCCAATTTTTGATTAAATAGGTAAATTAACTCGACAATGGATACTTTTCTGTCAATGTCAACGTAACAGACATTATTTGGGTTTTACCAAAAATTCGTTACTAAATAACAAATTAACCTTGCTAACTTTAGAACAAGGGATTTACCTAAAAAAATTGTATGCAAGTGAAAATGTATCTTATCGATACGCGTTTTATGTATTCCATTAAATTAATTCAAACATGTGATGCTACTGGGGGATGTGAAAAAGCAGTACAATCATGATGACACTGCCACCTTGATGGTTTTTGACTTAGTTCAACAAAATCCTAAATTATCCTTAAGGAAAAAAGTGGTTAGCAAGTCAATTTCGGGCGCCCAAACCAAACTTTCTTAACAAACTGCAATATGGAAATGATGCTCGCCTTTTGGAGATTTGTTTGATAATGGGTGAAAAAATTTTAGTTATTAGATTCTTTTATAGAAATATTTTATTTCCTGACGAGGCAATTTTTACGAATGTGGTAGTTTCTTCACAAAATTGTAGGTACTGCGCACAGGAAAATTTGAATTTGAGAGCTGCCACTTATAGCCAAAAATTTAAAAGCGTTAATGTTTAGTGTAGCGAAATGGACCATAGAGTAATTGAACCTCATTTTTAACGGACTTCTAAAAGGAGGAGGTTCTCAATTCGTCGAGTATGTGTGTTTTTTATTATGTATGTACACCGATTACTCTGGAACGGCGGCACCGATTTGAAGGAAATTTTTTACGTCATGTTCAGGAAGTTGCTGCGGTAGTTCCAAATTTTTTTGGACAAAATTCATGCAGTAATATCCAAGATGGCGCTGACAATATGGCGGCCAAAAAAATTAATTTTGTTTGATTTTCTCCAACATTGGTATGGAGGAATTTTTAGGGTCGTACACAACGAATTTGAAATCATTTTTAAAAAATTCAATATGGCGGATCCAATATGGCGGACAAAAAATTAAATTTTGTCTGATTTTCTCCAAAATTTTTGTGGGGGAGTTTTCGGGGTCGCACATAATGGATCTAAAATATTTTTTAAAAAATTCAATATTTCGGACAAAAAAATCAATTTTGTCCGATTCTCTCCAAAATTGGTACGAGGGAGTTTTCAGGGTTGTACATAACTAATCTAAAATTATTTTAAAAAAATTCAATATAGCGGACGAAAAAATAAATTTTGTTCGATTTTTTTAAAAAATTGGTACGGGGGAGCATATAACGAATCTGAAATTATTTTTAAAAAATTCAATATGGCGGATCCAAGATGGCGGATTAAAGATTCTATATCTTCCGATTTTGTCTAAAATCAGTATTGGGGTATTTTTGTTAGTGTTAATTATGAATTTAAAATATTTTTTGAAAAACTCAATCCAATGTGGTGTCCTAAAAATTTTACATTTTTCGATTTTCTCCCAAACTGATATAGGGTTCTTGAAGGTGTAAATTATGAATTTAAAAGTATTTTTTCAGGATTCAATATGGCAAATCCAAGATAGCGAACTAAAAATTTTACATTTTTCGATTTTGTTCAAAGGTGGGACTGAATCGTTTTTGAGGATGTAAATAGCAAATATAAGTCTAGAAATTTTATTTTTCCGGATTTCATCCAAAATTGGTACAAGGGGGCTTCTGAAGGGTTTAGATTTAATTACCTTATTCGCATTTTTTCAGATTTGATATTAGAGGGTTTTCGGGGTCGTGTATTACGAATATGAAGTTAATTTTTTACAACTATTAGGTTGATAAGATACAATATGAGGGACAGAAAATTTTACATATTCCGATTTTGTCTAAAATTGATATTGTGGGGTTCTTGAGGCGTATACAAACTCATTATGCAGTATAAAATAAATCGAGCTAGGAAATTTACATCTCAAGTTCTATAAATATTGAAAATTGATATTGTGGGGTTCTTGAGGCGTATACAAACTCATTATGCAGTATAAAATATATCGAACTCAGAAATTTACATCTCAGGTTCTTTAAACATCCATATTGGAAGGTTTTAGGGCATATATTACCAATCCAAAATTAATTTGAAATATAAGATAGTGGATTTACTATGACAGACTAAATATTTGTTTGACACAATTTTACAGGTATTTGGAAAACTCTAAGAATCAAAGAATTTTTAGTGGTTCATTTTAGGGTGAGTTACAACTTTGGATAAAATGGGTACTTTTTTGCCACCATAGAGTCATTGCGAGGTACACTAATCCCGATTAGTACTTAGTTCAAATAATTTATGGATATCATAATGAATTCTAAAACTAAAAATAGAAAAATAAATTTTTTATAAAAAATTGAACCGACTTCTAAAAGTGCGCTAAAAAGTGAAAAATAACTATAAATTTTTATATAAAATTGAACTTTTTGAAGTCGACGCCAAATTATTTGTAAATGAAATAAATAACTACTAATATACAGGGTGTCCAAGATAAGGATCCTAAGCATGGGGATCTCGGAAACAGTTGGAGATACGAGGTCGGTTAAATTAGAGAAAAGTTGCGCAATTTAGTGCTAAATTAAACGCAGTTAAAAAAATTTAAAAATTTCAAACACTTCCGGAGATTTCCGGAAAAAAAACGAAATTTGGCAAAATCGTTTTTAATTTTTGCAGGCTTTATTTAAAGAGATATCCGAAAATAAAAGGTAGATTCTCATTGCCACTTTTTATTTTTATAATTTGGTCTAAACAAAATTTAAATCCGACGTTTCGTTTCTGAGATACCATCATGAACTTTCATTTTTTATATGGAACAAAAAAAAGTATTCCATGTATTTGATAGCATTTTTTATTACAAATTCAACGGTGTATCACACTTGCATATCAAGTATGTAGTTCATTGGCTTTTATAAAACTGATATACCTTTCTCTCTCGCTCTCACGGAGCTCTTATGGAAAGTACTTGAACTACGTATTCGATATGCAAGGGTGATACACCGTTGAATTTGTAATAAAAAATGCTATCAAATACATGGAATACTTTTTTTTGTTCCATATAAAAAATGAAAGTTCATGATGGTATCTCAGAAATGAAACGTCGGATTTAAATTTTGTTTAGACCAAATTATAAAAAATAGAAAGTGGCAATGAGAATCTACCTTTTATTTTCTGATATCTCTTTAAATAAAGCCTGCAAAAATTAAAAACGATTTTGCCAAATTTCGTTTTTTTCCGGAAATCTCCGGAACTGTTTGAAATTTTTAAATTTTTTTAACTGCGTTTAATTTAGCACTAAATTGCGCAACTTTTCTCTAATTTAACCGACCTCGTATCTCCAACTGTTTCCGAGATCCCCATGCTTAGGATCCTTATCTTGGACACCCTGTATACAAATTATGGTAAGAAAG
This sequence comes from Diaprepes abbreviatus, assembly GCA_034092305.1. Classification (NCBI taxonomy): domain Eukaryota; kingdom Metazoa; phylum Arthropoda; class Insecta; order Coleoptera; family Curculionidae; genus Diaprepes; species Diaprepes abbreviatus. The sequence continues at coordinate 1,957,679 of JASJET010000018.1, read as the reverse complement.
CAATTACAAATAAAGTGTTTTTAATCTGTTTATACAAATCACATTTTGTCAGGTGTTAGTTTGGCGCCGACTTCAAAAAGTTCAATTTCATATAAAAATTATAGTTATTTTTCACCTTTTAGCGCAATTTAAGAAGTCGGTTTAATTTTTTTATAAAAATGTTATTTAATAAATATTCCGTGCCGTATAGGGTGAATAATCCTGTATAAACTATGGTTAAGAAAAATTGTATTGTGTTTCTCTCCCATACCATCTGGGGCTCAGACTTCCACACGCTCCTCAAAATATACAATTCCATCATTCTCCCCAAGCTGGACTATGGGTGCATTGCTTATGACTCGGCTAGGCCCTCGTATATCTCTTCCCTTGACCCTATCCAGAACCAAGCCCTACGATTATCGACTGGTGCATTTCGCACCTCCCCAATAGTCAGTCTTCAGTGCATTACTAACACTCCTCCTCTGTGTCTCCGACGTTCTTCTCTTCTTATGAAATACGTCATATCTGTCAAATCTAGACCATTCCTTTTGGATCATGATAAAATCCTTAATCCTTCTGATTTCCCGGTTGTCTCAAATATCACACTGGGTGCCAATGATAGAGCTTCTGCGTTTATAGCCTCCCATAACATATCCATTCCCAATACCACTCCCATCCTCCCTCAGATCTTCTCCCCCTGGGATTCTCCCCCTTTTGAAATCAATTTTGATCTTCTGCAGTATGATAAGAACAATACTTTACGTTCCATCATCAATCAACACTTCCTTAGCCTAATTAACTCTAAGTTCAAATCTTTCAAACTATCGTTTACCGACGGCTCCAAATCGGATCAAGGGGTAGGCTCAGCTGCCGTAACCAGCTTTTCATGCAACAAAACAAAGTTAAATCCCCTTTCATCCGTTTTTTCAGCTGAGTTGTTTGCCATCAAGCAATGCATCAGAGAGATAATTAAGCACTCCTCCACCCCCAATCATCTAATCATCTCTGATTCCCTCAGCTGTCTGAGATCGATCCAAGCCATTAACACATCCCACCTTCTCATGAATCAAATTCTCGACCTCCTTAAAATGGGATCCCCACGTAATCTGTACATAGATTTCATGTAGGCCTCGAGCCACATCGGCATAGAGGGGAATGAATTGGCCGACACTCAAGCAAAATCTGCAATCCTTGAAGGCACCCCTTTCTTCTCTTTACTCAACCCCAAAGAATTCAATAGACACATCGATAACATTATTCGCAACATTGTGCAGGTTCGCTGGGAATCTCTAGAAAACCCCAATAAACTCTTCCACATCAAAAGAAATTTCTCAGAGACATCACTTTCCCCAACTGTCCAGAAGGGAAAATGTCGTATGGAAGAGAATCGCCATTGGACACTGCAGAATGACTCATTCCTTTCTCCTTAAAAACGAGGATCCCCCTCGATGTCCGTCTTGTCTTTCCCCTCTATCTATAAAACACATAATTTCTGACTGTCCCTCATACAGAAATGCTAGAGAGAGGTATCTACCTTCTAATAATTTTGCGACAGTTATGTCTTTTGATCTGACTAAAGCCAAACGCTTATTTTGTTTCTTGAGGCATATTGATCTTTATGGTAAAGTTTAAATGATCCCAATAATTTCTACAGAAGGCGCTAAATGGTCTGAGTTACTGACGCGCCTTTAACCTTTAAACTAACTAACTAATAAAATTGTATTTCATTCCTTCCTCAAATTAAAATAGTGATCAAAAGTACAAAATCACAATATCATCAATATATAAAGCTTTATTTAATCTATCGAGGTCACCGAAAATTTCGACTGGAAAAAAGCTGGTTAAACCTACTAGTTATTTTAATTCTACTGTGGCTTAATTGTTAACTTAGATCAGTTTCAGAAATTAGACCGCTTTAGTGAATTAACGGGAAAAAATCGTCCTATGTCTCTGAACTTTGAACAACGTTAAAAAGGTAAACCTTCGGGCTTATTTGAACATTTTTCTCTTGAACTTTTCGAAAACTTTAACCGTACACTGTATACTGATCAACAATTCCAAGAACACTACTTGTTGTGCAGCTTTTTGTAAAAAATAATAAACGTTTTGAATTTTTTAACAGGTATAGATGGTAATTAGTTTTTAATTATAATCAAGTAGGCCAGGGTAACTCGCGCAACCTTGAACATCTCTCATTATGAAACACGTCGGTGTCACGCTTTGAATTATTCTATTTAAGCTTTATATTATTTTTTACGTGCACTCGCCCACCGAAATTTAAAAGTAAGATCCAGTTTTCCACCTGGCGTAATAGTTTGCGCAACTTTTAGATCGGTTTCAAAACATTTCGATTAAAATAAAATTATAGATAAACCGAATTTTAAAGTGTAGTTAGTTCAGGTAAGAACTAATTATTTTCAGTGTCGATGTAAAGGTGTGATAAATGCAACTGTACAGTTCGATCTTATTTTAGAAGTAATTTCTTATTTGTAACATGGGCTCAGGGCTGCGCATTATTCTAAACTTAAATGCAGCAACTAGGGTGAATATGAAAAAGTCATAAGGTATCTATTTGCAAGAAACTGAATTTTTCAAAAATTTAAATATTGATTTAATTTTATTATCATTCTTCTTCTTCGAGTGCCTTCTCCATTGCGGAGGTTGGCAATCATAATAGCTATTTTAATTTCTGAGGCAGTTGCTCTAAATAGTTGTTTTGAACTGCATCCAAACCATTCCCTTAGGTTTTTTAGCCATGAACTTCGTCGTCGTCCTACGCCTCTTCTGCCACTTATTTTGCCTTGGATTATGAGCCGTAAGATGCTGTACTTTTCTCCCCGCATAATGTGTGCGAAATATTGCAGTTTTCTCAGTTTTACTGTTATCTCGACTTCCTTTTCTTTCCCCATTCTTCCCAACACTTCGGCGTTCGTAACTCGATCCACCCACGAAATCCTCTGAATTCTTCTATAGGTCCACATTTCAAAAGAGTGAAGTCTTCTCATTGCCTCTCGATTCAGTGTCCATGCTTCCATTCCATAATATAGAACACTGTATACGTAACATTTAGTCAGTCGTATTTTCAGGGCTAACGTTAGATCTTTGCTGCAGATAACCTTTTTCATTCTAATAAAGTTGGCACGTGCTTTCCCGATTCTGGTTTTTATTCCGACGGTATAGTCATTATTTTCTGTTATTAGGGTTCCCAAGTAAGTGTACTTCTTAACTCTTTCTATGTGCTGGCCTCCTACCATTAGGGTTTCATTATTATTGGTGTTGTTCTTACTAATTATCATGAACTTGGTCTTTTTCGTGTTAAGAAAGAGTCCATATTCACCACTAACTCTTAATATTTTATTCATTATTTTTTCTAGGTCTTTCAAAATATCAGCTATTATTACGGTGTCATCTGCATATCTAATATTGTTGATTAAAACTCCGTTTACTTTTATCCCTGCTGTTTCAGATTCAAGACTTTCCAATATGACCTCTTCAGAATAAGCGTTAAATAGTAAAGGTGACAATATACACCCTTGTCTGACTACCTTAAATCTCTTTCATCCAAATTTTTGCTTCTGAGAATCTCTATCAATTTGTCATGTTGGACCCTATCAAAAGCTTTGTTGTAATCTATGAAGCAGACATAGCAGTCCTGATTGATATCCAAGCATCTTTGAGTAAGCACATTAAAAGCCAATAATGCTTCTCTTGTACCCACCCCGTTCCGGAAGCCAAACTGTGTGTCACTAATATCCAACTCCAATTTGGAATGTATTCTAGTGTGTACAATTTTTAAAAGGGTTTTCAAAGTATGTGACATGAGACTGATTGTTCGATAGTCACTGCATTCTTTTGAATTTGCTTTCTTTGGTAAACATATGAATGTTGATGTTAACATTTCTCGGGGGATAGTGTAAATTGTATTAAATAATCTCACCAATAAATCCAAATTTCTGTCATTGATCAGCTTCAACAACTCACCTGGCATTTCATCTGGGCCAACAGCTTTATTAGTTTTTATCGACCTTAATGCATAAATGACCACTGCTTTAGTTTTAGTCATTTCAGGCCTTATGTCATCGCTCAGACTGTTTATAGAAGAATTTTCGTGTCTTTGATCTTCAAATAGTTTTTCTATGTATTCTTTCCACCTGCATAATTTTTGTTGTGTTTCCACTATAATGTTTCCCTCTTTGTCTAGCAATACGTTTGAGATTTTTCACTTTTCTATTCCAGCTAGTTCTTTGACTTTTTTATGCAAGTTGAAGTTTTCGTACTTGTTTTGCAACTCCTCTATTTCTTTGCATTTCCCAGAAAGGTACTCTTCTTTTGCTGGTCTTATTTTTCTTCTTATTTGAATTTGCAACTGTTGATATCAGGTCTTGTTGGTCTAGTGTTTATTATTTATTATTATTATTATCATTAGCACAGAATATTTTATCTTGCAGATACGACAAAAGGCGATCCCACCAATACCAAAGGACCCCTCACCCTCACCAATCAAATGGAAATTGGATCCCGCTCAAATGCGAGAGAAATCTAGTTTTGTGGATTAGCTGAACATACGTCAAAGATATTTTATGTTTAGAACGAACTGAAACTCGTCCACTATTTTTGAAAACATAGTTGTAAAATATTTTATTAAGTAAAGACCTTTATTATTTTTATTATTACTTCTTCCTAACTTTAACAATTTCTCCCAGTGGCGGGTCTCGAGGCAGGCAAGGTCACGAAAGTTGAACCCTTCGCCAAACCCGTTGTATTTGTAAAACGTCGCGCATATTTTTAATAGAATGTCAAAAGCTTCTATTTTATTCTAATTACTTGCATATTTTTATTCTACGGATCGTACTTATTTAGTACCGTAATTTGCCAAACGTAAAAAAAATCGCAAAACGGTATAAAGCAAACAAGCCGGTACGAAACAATGTACCAGCCCATTAATAAATATCATTAAAATACAATGATGATAACATAAAGTGTTTTACTGTGGCGACGACCTTGGCACCATTTGCATTCTACTTAAGCCAGATTCGCTCTCGTTGACACACTAACCCACTGACAGTGAATTTAAGATGGCGGTTGCGACTCATAGGCTAGTCTAGAACAGTGGGGGGTAACATATTCTAAAGGTATATACAACAATAACGCATATTGATGAAAAAATAGGATTTAATTTTAAATTACTTATCAAAAATACATTTTAAATATTCTACATATGTAGAGAATAAATGAAAAAATATAATATAACATATATATATATATATATATATATATATATATATATATATATATATATATATATATATATATATATATATATATATATATATATAGTGGGACCAATAAAGTCCGCATCATATGGGATTTTTTTTATTAATAGCTTTATTCAAAATTTTACTTTGGCATCAATTTCTGCTTCGATTGAGATGAAAATGAACCAAAAAATAGTAGTTAGGTGATCAATATTATTTGTCAAATTTTATTATTTTTCAAAAAAACTTGAAAGTAGGGTTATATCTCAAAATATCGAATAAAGTTATAAAAAAAATATATCTGAAATGAAGCATTGTCAAAACTAAGAAGTTTTATGTAGGTTACGTTGAGTCTTATTTTGTAACAGTGGTGCAAATTACAAAAAATGGGCAAAAAATCCAAATTATCTTATATAGCTGAAATTTTGCATATGGGCTAAAAATTTCATTTAGAAAAACTTTTTCTAATAACTTTTTTCGATATTTTGAGATACATCCCCCTTTTGATTTTTTTTTTGGAAAAAAATTAAAATTTGACAGATAATGCTAATCACGTGATTATTATTTTTTTGGTTAAATTTCATTTCAATCGAAACAGAAATTGATGCCAAAGTCAAATTTCGAATAAAGCTATTAATTAAAAAAATCCCATATGATGCGGATTTTACTAGTCACACTGTATATATATATATATATATATATATATATATATATATATATATATATATATATATATATATATATATATGATTGCTAATTAACTAACTAACAATTACATAGTCCTTAATCAGGATCCTAAATCAAGCCGTGAATTTTTGCCGAGCATGGCAAAACTCCAAAATTTACCATGACACTGCACCTTCCAAACACGTAAAAATAAGTTTTGTTTTAACCGAAGACGCTAGTTATACGAAAACCAAAAAATAAAAAAGAAATGGTGCGCCAACAGCACCGTATAAACATCGTATCTATTATTTTTATTGAAAGAAACCTTTATCATTTTTAATCCATAAGTATAGTATATCTTTATAAATACTAAGACCTTTTATACAACTTCGTTCTCGTCACTTGCTATTTTTGTGCGGCACCATCCCACTGAGTCAGCCCGCGTCGCTCGCCACCCATCGACTAGATCTCCTAAATGCTATTAGACCACATTAAATCGTTTCCTAACTGAGTAAGGAAGACGACGTCGCTTGACCGTCTATTTAGGTTCCTAACTACCCTAACTAACACATTGAATTCAGTTCCTATCTCAGTTAGGATGACCAAATGTAGAATTGTCTACGAGGTTCTTAAGTCAACAAAGTTTTGAACTTAAAATATCCGATAAGAAAAAATCGTTTTGTTTTATTACCCACCAGGTTTCTCCCTAGGCCTATAAGGATTGTTATTTTTGAACTTTTAATAGATATGTCAAATCTAATACAGCTAAATATATATGTAAATATTGTTATACGTGGAAAATAAACATCATTATCTAAAGAGAAGAGATTCACTATAAAACAGGGCTTGTACTAGGAGGTGGCAACAGGCGAATTTTTGGGGCGGCAAATTGTATAATTTTTCGTTTGGATTGATTGTAAAAACTGTGTAAACATATTAAAAAAACAGAAAAAAAAACATCAAAGTCGAGGTTTAGACTTTAGTCAATTAACGCCCACTGAACTTCCTGTTTCAAGAGCTTCAACGCAAATATCCATGCCTCTTAAAACAGGCAAAGAAGTCTCTTCTTAGCAGACAAGCACAAAGATATCTCTTCTTATCTTATGTTATATGGTTCACTTCATTGTCTTTGCCTTATAATTTACTCGAATCTGCCTGGTAGCAGTGGCGGACTAAAATAGGGGGACGGAGAAGGCGATTCGCTCCGGGCCTGTGGTCCAAACGAGCCTCCAAATCTCGACAAGTTCTTCTTAATTAAATCCCAAACAAATCAAAATATGTTCAATATTTAAGAAGCAGGACCGATAAGGAAGCAGGATAAAAAAAATAATGGCGAGTGAACTAGCTCAAGACGCTAGATTATCAATTCAAGATGTTCGTCGATCAACGTTTGAATGCGTAGACCGATTTATTCAAGAACTGTCGCAATTATACACGGCCATGAAGGAAATCAACAAAATTTTCCAAATTGTGGAAACAAAGTTTATGCTTGAAGCTTCCGATGACGGTCTGGCTGTAGCACTCGACAATTTGATAGAAATTTACGATGACTCTGACAAGGAGCAGGTGCTACAAGAAATAAAAAGGTATCGTAGGCATCTACGTGCAACAGATATGACATTTGTGTTTCAGTTGCATCATGGAAGAGAAGTTTTTCTAAACTAAAACTAATAAAAAAAATATCTTCGATTTACGATGAATCAAGAACGACTATTTAATCTGTTCATTCCATCAGTTAAAAAAAAGTTTTAAAAGACATAGATATCAACGATGTTATTGAGAAGTTCAGGTTAGTTCTAAACTAAACTAATAAAAAATTATCTTCGATCTACGATGGATCAAGAACGACTACTCAATATGTTCATTCCATCGGTTAAAGAAAAGTTTTAAAAGAAAAATATTTCAACGACGTTATTGAGAAATTCAGGTTTGTTATAAACTAAACTAATAAAAAATTATCTTCGATCTACGATGGATCAAGAACGACTACTCAATCTGTTCATTCCATCAGTTAAAGAAAAGTTTTAAAAGAAATAGATTTCAACGACGTTAATGAGAAGTGGTTAGTTCTAAACTGAACTAATAAGAAATTATCTTCGATCTACGATGGATCAAGAACGACTACTCAATCTGTTCATTTCATCAGTTGAAGAAAAGTTTTAAAAGAAATAGATTTCAACAACGTTATTGAGAAGTTCAGATTAGTTGTAAACTAAACTAATAAAAAATTATCTTCGATCTACGATGGATCAAGAACGACTACTTAATCTGTTCATTCCATCAGTTAAAGAAAGTTCTAAAAGAAATAGATTTCAACGACGTTATTGAGAAGTTTTGTTTAGTTCTAAACTAAACTAATAAAAAATTATCTTCGATCTACGATGGATCAAAAACGACTACTCAATCTGTTCATTTCATCAGTTGAAGAAAAGTTTTAAAAGAAATAGATTTCAACGACATTATTGGGAAGTTCAGTAAATAAAGGCGGGGAAACATATACCATAATAGTATGGATAATAACAACTATCTCATATCTAAGGTTACGAAACTCACTGATATAATTGTACAAGCTTTGTTTTGAGCCATATAAAATAGAAGTTACTTTCTTATTATATTCTTCATTAATTCTTTGCCATTACATGCATATTACAATTTCCAGAGTGTAGAGTACACACGTTATAAATACTTGATTTTTTATATTTTTTACGAAATGTACAATATGTATATATATATATATATATATATATATATATATATATATATATATATATATAAAGGGTGTTTTTTATAGAGGTATAGAACTTTTAAATGGAATAAAACAAAGATGAATTTTTTTAAATCGACATGAAATTTACTTTATTCGAAAGATAACCTTCTGGCATTATAATTTAAATATGACTTCTGGCATATGACCGCCACGGCTGGCTCGGACGTAGTCTAATCTGGCGGTCCAATTTTCGATGACTTTTTCCAACATTTGTGGCGTATATCGGCAATAACGCGGCGAATGTTGTCCTCCAAGTGATCAATCGTTTCGGGCTTATCGGCGTAGACTAGCGACTTCACATATCCCCACAGAAAATAGTCTAGCGGCGTTAAGTCGCACGATCTTGGAGGCCAATTCACGGGTCCGAAACGTGAAACTATGCGGTTACCAAACGTTTCCTTCAATAAATCAATTGTGGCACGAGCTGTGTGACATGTTGAAACCACAGCTCCTGCACATCATGGTTGTTCAATTGATGAACGAAAAAGTCAGTAATCATGGCTCTATAGCGGTCACCATTGACTGTAACGTTCTGACCAGCATCGTTTTTAAAGAAGTATGGACCAATGATTCCACTAGCCCATAAAGCACACCAAACAGTCAGTTTTTCTGGATGTAACGGTGTCTCAACATACACTTGAGGATTATCATCACTCCAAATACGGCAGTTTTGTTTATTGACGTATCCATTCAAACAAAAGTGAGCTTCATCGCTAAACAAAATTCGCTTATGAAAATCGGGATCAACGGCAATCTTGTTTTGCGCCCATTCACCGAATCTACGCCTTGCTAGGTGATCGTGTGGCTTCAATTCTTGCACGAGTTGGATTTTGTAAGCACGCAAACCAAGATCTTTCCGCAAAATCTTCCATAAAGTGAATGGATACATATCCAATTCCTGTGCACGATGGCGGATAGACTGATTCGGGTCTTCCTCTACGCTACGCTCTACAGCAGCAATGACTTCTTCTGTACGCACTGTACGACGTCTCTGTGGATGCGTATTATCATTTAGAGTAAACGTGGTGCGAAAACGTTCCATAGTTAATCGAATTAATTGCTCTGATGGACGATTATATTGACCGTAAAATGGACGTAGTGCGCGATACGTATTTCGAACAGAACCATGATTTTCAAAATAAATTTGCACAATTTGGAAGCGTTGTTCAGGCGTCAATCTATTCATGTTGAAATGCCAAACCAAACTAAACATAAATCACTTGACAGCTGACAAAATGGCCGCCAGTTAAAAAAGTGTTGCCAACTTAAAGTTTTATACCTCTATAAAAAAACACCCTTTTTTAAACAGACCGGAGGCCTGCCCCGGGTCTCCGATGGGTTTAGTTTGCCACTGCCTGGTATAGCATATAGCGTCTTGGAACTATCTCTATTGCATAGAAATCTTTAGAGCTTGTTTTTGCGAGCATATCCGCATCTTGGCTGCATTACTGTTCGATAGTAACTTTCTGGCCAAATTAATGGTTAATCATCCCTCTGGAATTTATTTTCATATTATTAAAACGGGACATTTGATTATTAAACTTAAGTAAATGATCTTCGTCAACGTACTTAACCTTACAAACTTTCTTCGAATAAATTATATATTAGACCTAAAAATCTCGACCCTAAACTAACCTTATTGCAAATACGACCACAAAAATGAGATAAATCAAATTACACTAACTAAAAGCGAAGGATAAGATTATCGAAATCGAGCTAATAGCGCCATCTTGTAACATAAACTTAAAATGTGTTTATTTCTTAAAAATATCAAAAGTTCTGAAAACCATTTACCGATATTTACAATTCTCTGTATATCTTAAATATTTTATTTGCTCAAAATGTTTCCGTTGTTTTCGTAAACACACATCCCAAAATCCCATTCCTTCCTTTATCAATACGTATCCTTAACCCAAAAGAAAAAACTCGCGTGGGCGTGGGCGTGTCGGAAAAAATTTCTGATGTTGGAAAACTGGGTCGAAGAAAATTACGTCATTGTTCACAGTGTTCCACAGAATCCAGGTCAGTGGGTCAGAATGAGCGCTCTTTCGAATTGACAAGTGCGCCCGAGGGTGGCGTGAGGCAGCCGAAGGGGTTACAATTTACGATGGTTGTTTTTGATACGGCAAGAGTTGCGCGTGTCGAATTAATGTAATTGGGTGAGAGAGAAATCCTTGGAAAATGAACTGGATTAATAGGCGGGTAATTGAAGAAGAGAATATGCTAACTACGGGAATAAAGTAGTGTTAAGGGGTAATGTAAGCGTTGTACAGGGTGAGTCAACGATTGGATGAAGTAGGTTTGTGCCTTTTCGGTGAAATTAACAAAGAAACTATATTTATTGTTTGATACAGTTTATTTTTACGCAGATTTTAAAAATATTTAGGACTCTACAGGGTGAGCCAAAAAACTAGGACAGCATAAAGTTGTATTTTTTTAAATAGAACACCCTATATACGAATCGTATTTTCGATTTAGCTTATAATTTTAAATCTTTTTTATTAAGGGTTTACTATAACAAAACTTTATAGTTTCTGAGATAATTAAGTTTAAAGAAAAAAAGTCACATTTTCAAGCATCAATTCAATCCTAAATAACGTTTTCAATTTTGTGACAAATATATTCAAATTTGGAATTTAGCAAGGCCAAGGACAAGTTAACATAATTTTTACCTAATATTTGCAATAAAAGCTACAGGGTGTTGAACACATCGGCTCAAATTTGAACAAGTTTAAATGAATAAATATCTTTTTTTTTAAATGGTACACCCTGTATATTTTCATGTCATTTAATAGAGTAATAAAAACCCTAAAAGTTTTGTTCAATATATCCTATACCTATTTATAATAGTTTTTGAGATATTTCAGTTTTTCTTATTTTCCATACTTTTTTTACAGAAATAGTCTTCATTATCATAGTAGCCATGTAAAATAATAAAAAGAAACTACAGAAACAAACAGAATGTGGTTAAATATGATGAAATACATTATTCGTTATATTACAACGGCAATAGTTTAATTAAACATAATGTGAAAAAATTAACACAACAATAACGACAAGGCAAACACATATTTACTTTTATACTAAATTGAAACAAAAAAATTACCTATTAAATACCGAGATTAATTATTTCTTTTTAATAAGTGTTCGAATAAACGACCCTCTTGTGCAATGCACAAATTTAGTCTTTTTTGCAGATTTTCTCGGACCCTGGACAAAATTAGTGGCGTTATTGTTCTACAGGTATCCCTAATCCTGTGTCGCATATCTTCCACTGTTGTTGGTGGATTAACATACACCTTATTTTTAATATAACCCCATAGGAAGAAATCTAATGGGGTGATGTCGCAAGACCTTGGTGGCCACTCAATGAAACCCCCACGTCCAATCCATTTTTGCGGATATCGTTGGTCCAAAAACGCACGAACTTCACGATGGTAATGCGGAGGCGCACCATCGTGCTGGAACCACATACTGTCGAGCTCATCCCTATCGAGACCTTGAAGCAGTTGGGGTAGTTCTTCTTGTAGAAAGTTCAGGTAACTATGGCCATTTAGTGGTCCATTAAAAAAGTAGGGTCCAATAATTCGATTATGATGAATACCACACCAAACATTTAATGACCAGTGGTTTTGATGTTGCACCTCTCTAATCCAAAATTGGTTTTCTGTTGCATAATAATACATGTTGCGTCTATTTACGGCACCGTTACTTCTAAAAGTAGCTTCATCACTAAACATTACCTTGCATAATAAATTTGGATTTAATTGAATCTCCGCATTTATTGTACGACAAAAGTTTACACGACTTTCAAAATCCTGTCCATGCAATTCTTGGTGTAATTCCATGTGATATGGATGATACCTATATTTCTTGGTAGTACGATTAGCGGTGGATTGTGATGTTTCACATAATGCTGCTAACTGACGGCTACCAATATAAGGATTTTCCTGAACATTTAACAATACTTGTAGTTCTTTTTCTTCATTAGTTACTGGTTTGTTGACCATTTTACGTTTTGGATAATCAACAGTACCAGAAGAATTAAATCTTTGCATTAAGTTTTGAAAAGTATGGGTATTAGGCTGGCGTCGATCAGGATACTTCATTTTGTAAATTCTTTGAGCAAGAAGGCAATTTTTTTGAGCCTCTCCTATTGTATAAATCATATCTATTAACTCATTCTTTGGAAAATTCATTTTACAATATAAGATGAATGCAAAAAAAAAAACAAACTACACTACATAAAAACCAAAAGAAGCGATTGCGGTTATAAATTTGACACACAGAAAAATGTTCTTTTACATTGTTTTTGCCATGGCTACTATGATAATGAAGACTATTTCTGTAAAAAAGTATGGAAAATAAGAAAAACTGAAATATCTCAAAAACTATTATAAATAGGTATAGGATATATTGAACAAAACTTTTTGGGTTTTTATTACTCTATTAAATAACATGAAAATATACAGGGTGTACCATTTAAAAAAAAAGATATTTATTCATTTAAACTTGTTCAAATTTGAGCCGATGTGTTCAACACCCTGTAGCTTTTATTGCAAATATTAGGTAAAAATTATGTTAACTTGTCCTTGGCCTTGCTAAATTCCAAATTTGAATATATTTGTCATAAAATTAAAAACGTTATTTAGGATTGAATTGATGCTTGAAAATGTGACTTTTTTTCTTTAAACTTAATTATCTCAGAAACTATAAAGTTTTGTTATAGTAAACCCTTAATAAAAAAGATTTAAAATTATAAGCTAAATCGAAAATACGATTCGTATATAGGGTGTTCTATTTAAAAAAAATACAACTTTATGCTGTCCTAGTTTTTTGGCTCACCCTGTAGAGTCCTAAATATTTTTAAAATCTGCGTAAAAATAAACTGTATCAAACAATAAATATAGTTTCTTTGTTAATTTCACCGAAAAGGCACAAACCTACTTCATCCAATCGTTGACTCACCCTGTATATGTAAACCGCATTGGGAAAAGCGTTTTATCAATTTCGTCCTTTTAGAACAGTAATAACTAACTAAATGAAGTTTCCTTTAACAAAAAACAAAAAATGTTCTTTAGAATTGTTAAATCACATGGTATGGGATAAAAAAGTAAACCATATTATTAAGTAGGATTATTGAATAGATTCATCATTCAACAGGTTTTACAAAAAATTTTAATGGTTAGATAAACAACTAAAAAATCGTTTTTAAAACCAAAGAGTATCATAAAAGCAAACAAACAAACAATTATATTGAAACTAAGGGGTTTCGTTGTCGATTGAAGTCCTAGTCCAGTCATCTTAGTCAAAAAAAAAGGGGTCAGCCTCGGAATGGAACGGAACAAGCTGAATTTTTGCATAAACCTTTATTTTGATATTATAAACAATGTCCCAAAAGTCACAATTGATCACGTGTAAGCGCGCTTAGATATTCAAGGTCAAAGGTTGCAAAAATCAGTTTTTCGGGAATATCTCCTTTTCTCTGCCTCCAATCGTATTTGTTTTTATAAAACTTGTAGAGGACTAAAATCTCTACAAATTTTGTCTCAGATCTTTTTTCGTACCATGAACCATTCTTGAGATAGAGGGCGCTGAAGATGGAGCCCTCAGTCATACGTACCTTGGTGCACGGTCAACCGTGAATCTCAATCGATTATGAGGTTCTTTTACTTAATTATTCATTAAATATTACTTTTCATTACATTTCTTATAAAATCAAGTTGTCACTTAATAATACTTACCTTTTGCATGCAAATACGATAGAGGGCGCAAGAGATAAAAAATAATTTTTCATGGTCCAGGTTCTACTGTTAAGATTACATACCTGGGAATACGCACCCCACTACTCGACATTTTCTATTTTTAGCAACTTGGGACAGATATTTCTTTGTATAAAGGAGGCCTGTTTCATTCTCAACAGACTACCACCTGCTATCCACTACTATCTACTAACCAAGTTCATTCGTTAGTTTTAAAGTTTATCGTGACAACGACGGACATATAATATTTAGAGTTACCATGGCTGATTTGTTTCATATTCTACAAGTTTTATAATAAACACAAATACGGTTGGAGGCAGAGAAAACGAGATATTCCCGAAAAACTGATTTTTACGACCTTTGACCTTCAATATCTACGCGCCCTTACACGTGATCAATTGTGACTTGTGGGACATTGTTTATAATACCAAAATAAAGGTTTGTGCAAAAATTCAGCTTGTTCCGTTAGATTCCGAGGTGAAATCCTAAGATGACTGGACTATCCATGAAATTTTATAGGTAATTCTTACGTTGCTGAATCGGAATCTTTAATATGATAACCCGTCACGTCAGGGAATTTTTTGTTAACAAGTTAATTGTTTATAACGCCGTAAAATTTTAAATAAATAAGGTATCGATTTCAGAGTTATGACATTTTGTTTGAAATTTAATAACAAAGTCGGCAATTTTTCAAAACTGAAAAAAGTTAATTAGAAACCGAGATATTGCAACACTAGCGCAAAAAATTACATGGATGAGCAGCATTCCAATAAAGTCGAGAATAACTCCACTTTTAATTACAATTTTTTCATCATAAAATGGCTCATTTTCAAGGTGAAAGCTTATCCTAAGGTATGTCATCGGAAATTACTTCTGAAGAATAATAAACCAACTGAAATGAAAGTTAAAATTTGTGGTGTTTTTTACGATATCAATTATTTATGAGTGAATAGGAGATAGAAGCGTAAAAATACCCCTAATACGACTTACATTAAAAGATTAGATTTTTTTTAGAGATTTCGGACCTTTTTGATGTTTTTGGAAAATATTGATTTGAAGCGGAGTTTACGCAAATTCTAAAAACTCGCAAAATGGAGAATTACTAGCCACAATAAATTCAATAGTATTGCCTACTTTACGTCAATACGAGGATGGTTCGATAAGTTCTCGGCCTGATAGAGAAAACAAAAGATTTTTGAAAATGTTTTTATTTATTTTTCAACATAGTCCGCTTGTTCTAACATTTTAATACCCGTAGTATAATGCGATTTGTCCAACTCTGCAAAATAAGCCGTTGTTGCTGCTCTGACCTCGTTATTTGAAGGGAATTTTCGTCCAGTGAGCCATTTTTTCAAGTTTGGGAAGAGAAAGTAATCGCTGGGAGCCAGATCGGGCGAATATGGCGCATGTGGAAGCACTTCGAAACGTCGGTCATGGAGTTTTGCAGCAACAACCACAGATTTGTGTGCAAGCATATTATCCTAAGGAAAGAGCACTTTTTTTTTGGCAAGATGTGGACGTTTAGCCTTAATCACATGCTGCAAAAGGTCCAGTAGTGAAGCGTAATACTCTCCGGTGATGGTCTTGCCTTGTTCTAAATAATCTATAAGCACCATGCCATGTGAATCCCAAAAAAACGGTTGCCATGACTTTTCCTGCAGACGGAACCGTTTTTGCTTTTTTTGGCGCACTTTCACCTGCCCCCACCCACTGTTTAGACTGCTGCTGTCTCTGGCGTGTAATGGTGAACCCATTTTCATTTACCGTTATTAAACGTCGAAGAAACTCAGCAGAATTGCGTCTGAATAAGTCTAAACACTCTTGCGAAGTGTATATTCGAAAGCGTTTTTGGTCGACTGTTAACAAACGCGGCATCCATCGCCCAGAAAGCTTTTTCATGCCAAGAACATCATGTAAAATGTAGTGGACACGATCTATCGAGATGTTTGCTATATTAGCAAGCTCTCGTACTTTCAGTCGGCGGTCATGAAATATGACATTGTGAATTTTTGTGACAATTTCGTCAGTTGTAGCGGTTTTTGGACGTCCCGAGCGCTCATCATCTTTAATTGATGTACGACCACCATTAAATTCAGCAGTCCATTTTTTTACTGTCGAAAACGAAGGAGAAGAATCCTTTAAAGTAGAATCTAACTCATTTTTAATGTCCGTAGGAGTTAAGCCCTTTGAAACAAAGTACTTTATAAACGCTCGAACTTCAATTTTATCCACTTTTCACAAAATATCGAACCTTATGTGTTGACTCGATCGCCACAAACACGCAAATGAACGCAAACATCTGAAATTTTGCAGGACGTCATCTCAAGGTTAATGCTTACAAAATATTATAGTTATTTGATCCTACTAACTAAAATATTGTTTTTTCAAAACTGCAAAAGGAAATAAACTGTAAAAATATTAATAAAACACGTGAAATATTAACAATCCAGACCTGAATAAATTAAATTTATATCTTAATAGGAGAGTTGCCCCTTATATTTCGGCATCTGGCAACACTGGAGTTGTATAAGATGCCCTCTGACATATCCGTTGTAAGGTTTTACATTTTAGACGGTATATGTCAGGCCCTGCGCACTTTGCCGTCCCCGTCAAAACCACATTTGTAAAATTCTCCACACCAATAGATGGCGCCACAAACAAAAAATTGCAACTTTCGTTACCTGTCTCATCGCCAGCCGTCAAGAACTAAATTTCTTGTTCTGGGGTCAGGCATTTCAATTGTGACATTCATTACATACTTGTCAAGTTTTTGTTTGGCGATTTATTTGTGCGTAATTTATCTATTATGAATTTATTTTATTGTGTTTTTTCTATTTAAAAAAACATTGTTGTTGTTAATAATTTGTGTTATGATAAAAATTTTATTTAAAAATGTATTAAAAAGAAATTATGCCCAACTTATTCATTAAGTTACCACATTTTTGAAGGTTCCGCAGGCTTTTGAAGGCTTGAAAAGGTCCAGTGTCATAAACTCTAAATTTGGTTGAGTTTTAAAATATATTTAAAATTTAATGAAATCTATCCAAGCTTAATTATTTACTTAAACACCGATTATGGTCAAATTTAACAAGAGAATATTTTTAATATTCAAAAAGACATGGTCATACGTGAAAAGAAATTATAAAAAAAGATAGGTAATTTACATAGTTTAAAGCCGGCTTTGACCATGACATTTTTTCTTTATCACATTAAAGCTTTATTTCATTTCATTTACTGTATTTTAATAATTTTTTTAGGTTTCTTAGTTTAATACAGATACTTAAATACATATATCTGTTTTAAATTATCCAAACTTTTACCACTTAAGCGGCTTCGAATTTGATTGAAAAAAGCTGGTGAAATTTAATTAGTTTTATCATTGCTTGAGAAGATTGTCTTTTTTCTCAAACAATGGCTTTTGTCTTTCAAAAGTGTGTGCTAAAACTCTACCAGCTATTCTCCAATCCGACAGATGGCAGCTAAAAGAGTTTTATTTAAATCGGTAAAGAGTCCTATTTATCCCTCCATATTATTTGTATCTATGGTATACGTTTTCAGAACGTTTTAGCATAAGGGCGCTAGTAAGCTTTTCCGATTCCGTTTAAGATATCTAAAATTCATTTCTTTAAAAGGTCATTTCAAAACTCTTAATTATACTTTAGGTAAAATGCTACATATTGCAGCAGAATCCAAAATTAACTTCAGGGTTTCGGTCCCGAATACCATAGTAAACATTTTTTCATTATTTGTTCTTTTAACGTCAATTTACTATTTTTTTTTTTGTAGGCACACGTTCGTTAATATCCATAGTTTACCATAAATATATACACTAAAGATATACCATAATTCACTATAATAAATTTTTTTCACCCATTACAATATCTATATACAATGAAAGTATAGTAATTAGAATGTCAACTCACAGAATCTATCCATGAATCAATAATAAATCAATAAAATGTTCAAACAATGCGAAAACCCAGCCGGGACGCTTCTTTTCAAGTCTATTCAAGATGGACATTCCCTGTACATGTATTGCCACATCCATTATCTTCACGATCAGAAACCAAGTACATGTTAGTCGGCATCACCGTGCTATTTTAAATGCGATCAGGTGATTGCTATTTAAGGCTCGAGAAATATGACAACAATGCTTTGTAAGCTTTTAATCCCTCCCATGTTAATAGAGCGGCAAAGTTTTATATAATTTTAGTTGCATAAAATGTTTATTCCGCTTTGTCACTTTGGTGACCGGTATTAAATGAGTCACTGACTTTAGGTATACTACGAGTTAAATGAAATTTAAACAATACCGTATTCAGTATATGGGTAGAATTACCACAAGAAAATATGAGTAATAACTGGTAGAACGTTTAAATACAAATTTACAATTTAACTAACAATAGCGAAACTGCCGACAACAATCTAAATTACTCTGAACAAAAGTAGAAATTAAGCATCTATTAACATCCCATAGGAAGTTTTGACATGTATTGTGTGTGTATATTTAAAAAAAAATAAATATTTTACTTTCTTCTCCTCCATTCCCTGGAATGCCCGACCGACCTGCTTCTTTGTGAGTAACCCTATTTATAACTCCTCGGTCCCTTGTTCTGTTTTTTAGACTCTAACAAATGTGCTTGTAAATTTAAAAGGCTGTTAGCGGAACAGCCGGGTCATTTAATTTAAATCCGCGGGGAAATGCTAAATGCGCTACTTTTACAACTCGGTGTAGATTTATTTTCGGTGGACGTACAGTATTTTTTATGTATTTAATACTCCGCTGTTTTCGGTTATTTATGATTCAGTTTAATTTATGTTTCGTCCATTTGACCATGTCTGTTACATTAGTCCACAATTCTTTGTTATTTTCTTTTAAATGAGGAATGAATAGGAGTTTTAATTGGAAGCAAATTATTACGTCTAGTATGGTAAGTCATGTTTAAAATGGGACTGTTCGATAGATAGTGATAAACTTCCATTATATCTGGAATAAATGGGAATCATTTCGGAATCAGAAGGTCGATACAGCATAAGTTTCTAATATTTAAATTTTAAACTGGATTTTATTTCATAGGCGTTAGTTTTGTTATACTTATTATAATGTCAAAGTACGAAAGCAGCAGTTTATATTTCGGAAACTCGGAATACTGGTGTAATAGGTGCCATCTGATATATCCATTGTAAAGGGCGACATAGTATACGTACGCAGAACATTTTAACATACGGACGCAATTTGTGTTGTTTTCAGTAACTGTAAATGAAATTTACTCTTGAACATTTACGTGCGATTATTTTTCATAACTTTCAACTCAACAAGAGCGCATTAATTCTTTACATGGTAAAAAAGCACATACAAAAACTACTGTATATTGCTGGTTTAACGAATTCAATCATGGTTATTGTTCGCTCACGGACGAGTCGAGTGAAGGTCATCCAAAATCGGTTGTAGTGCAAAAAAATAGAGGGTAAATAAAAAACTAACCATGATAATTAGCGACAGTTGGTATTGTTCGGAAAAGGAAATTAAAATAAAAGTAGTTATACAAAAACAGAAAAAATAAGATAGATACAGAAGAAATGATCAGCGCTTACTCATTATAAATTTAATATAATTTATTTGCAAGGCAGCTTGTGAAAGCCCTTTTAATTTATCGGGCAAAGAATTGTAACATTTGGCAATGTTATATGAAAAGCTACGTTCAAATATTGCAGTTCGATGATATACGGTAGTGTCATTGTAATTTTAAATCTAATATTAATATTATGACCATGGGTTCTAAATACAATACGTTTATATAAATATGTGGGATATTTTAAAAAGATAATTCTATAAAGAAAACATGCAAGATGTAATCTCTTCGCCGCTCCATGCTTAACCAGCCAGACTCTGTCAGTTTATGAGAAATATGTTGGTATTTTCTCACTCCATGGATAAGTTTCAAGCAAGAACTTTGCATAAGTTGGATTCTATGTTTATCTACAGCAGTAAGACATTTACCATAAATAGTGTCCCTATGGTTAAACACGGAGAGCACCAAAGAGTCACACAATAGTCTTCATATGTAGTGACAAAAAATGGCGATTATGATACAGTATTTTTAATTTCACAAAAGTCCTCTGTATACGATTAGATATATGGGCACTAAATCTTAAAGAACTGTTAAAAATAACACTTAAATTACGCACATTGTCTTTTATCGGCAACACTATTATCTATCTCTACATTAATCAATCCTTTCAAATATTCTACATCTGCCCTACGGCGGAAGTCCATTAAACATTTTTTATATTTAATATAAGAGTGTTCCAATGACAGTTTGCTTAACAAATTTAATTTTCTGCTTATAGCCTCACAGCCCTCAACACCATCAAATGATAAATAAACCTGCGTGTCGTTTACATAACACTGAGCAGAACAAACCTGTAAAGCCTCTAAAAGGAAAGAACTATAGATGGCATATAACAGCGACGACAAAGCTGAACCCTGAGGTACGCCACTGTTAATCAACACAGGAGCTGACACTCTTCTGCCAATCTGAACTGACTGACATCTGTTGCTTAAAAAATTAAAAAAGAATTTAACTGCCTTCTCAGACAGACCAACATAATGAAGAATAGCCAGAAGTAACTTGTGATTTAGAGTATCGAAGCCTTTTGAAAAATCTAACAATGCCAGAACTGTAATTTTACCTTTATCAATAGCTCCAAAAATATCGTTTTTTCCCAACGTTACACCCCTGCTGACCATTACCTATTTCTTTATAAAATTTTCAAAAAATATCAAAATTATCAGAAAAGAACAAGCTTCCGAAAAACAAAATAAATGGTGAAAAAGATATTATTAGTTAAATCCTTTTGAAGCTTCCATTTTTCTATTCGCTATTTTTGCTTAAAATTACTCACTATTTTGCTCTGAAAATACTTGGGAGTTTCGGGGTCGTTGAGCACGAGTCAGTAATGAGAATTTCAAATTTTTCAACATCCAAGATGGCGGAAATTAACCTTTTTAAAAACTAATTATTAAGACCCTTTTGGGGTCGCTGAGAGCGGAAGCTACTGACTGGGCTAAGAAAACGTTCAAGATTATTCGGCTACTGTCTTATAATGATGAGGATCACCAAAAAACAAAAATATTTTTGAACAGAAGATTTGATGCGGCACCAGTACCAGGAATTCAAAAAAAATACTTCGTTATATCGCTTAACAAAAAAGAAATTGTTACCAAAAGATATTCTAAAGACTGTAAAATACCGATATTCTCATATCAAGATTTTAAAAAGTAGAGCGCGAAAGCTAAGGTGAATTAGGATCGTCGCAAATAGTGGATAAATTTTGATCAAGAGTTTTCAAGATTAATAACCGAGTAATTTTTAATTCAATTGTTAACCCGATGACATATATGGCAATTTGTTTAAATGTACTCTGAAAATGACGGCCGAAAATTTTTTTTAAATAAATACAAAGAAGACAAAAAAATAAAAGACCACAAAAAATACCAAAAACACAACAAAAATAAAAATAATTAAAAAAAGACAAGAAATGAGGTGTTAAGTTCTTTTGACAAACCCCTGACAACCCCAATAATCTCCAAATAATTATTTTCAGAGCTTTCAAAAAAATTAAGGTTTGCCATTTTGAATCCGCCATCTTGAATATTGAAAAATTGAAATTCTCGTTGCAGTTCCGTGCTCAGTAACCCCAAAACCCCCCGAGTAATTATTTTTAGAGCAAAATATTAGCTTTAAAAAAAATTAAGGTCCGCCATTTTGAATCCGCCTTCTTGGATACTGAAAAATTGAAATTGTCATTACCGATTTGTGCTCAACGACCCCAAAACCTCCCGAGTGGGTATTTCCAGAGCAAAATATTAGCTTTGGAAAAATTATGGACCACCATTTTGAATCTGCCATCTTAGCAAGCACAGGTACCATTTTTAAGCGAATAGAAAAAGACACGACGAAAAGTAAACAATAAAGTTAGGTTCCATCCAATAGAAACCCGCAAAGAAATTTGGTTTGGGCGAAAATTCCTTTTTTAACACTTACTCTTTCTGAAATAGTAGTTCGCGAGAAAAGCAAGGTCGCGAAATTTGTTTTTAGCAGGAACGCCTTTCGTCGCATCTGTAAGATGAAATAATCTGTGACTATATTACACAGCAAATATACGGTGACGTTTGAAGAATGAAAAAACGCTTGCTTATGTATATCGCCTCCGATGGGAAATACTTTGAAAGGGACAAAATAAATATTGATTGAATAAATAACATTTCGTGTGTTTTTTCTTTAATTATCCGTCTATTTCCAGAGAAAAGGTATATACATATAACTACGATCACATGATGTTTAAATATTAATAAAAAATGACATATTCCAACAATTTTGACGGTATTTTTAACCATGCAACGTAAAAATCTCAAAGTGATTCGATAATAATTACGAAAAAAAATACCACTAAAGCGGGGTAAACGTATTTTTTCCTTCCTCTCCCCAAAGGGAGAACAGAGTAAAACAATCAAGGAAAGAGTATACCTATAAAAAATAGTCTAAAATTAAATTTGCAAAGCAAAATCAAATTTAACCATATTACTGGAATTCCTGCAAAACAAAAATTGCAATTTTAAGCCGGTAATTGAGCAATATTTATGTCGTTAATGCAGTTTCGAAGTCGTAAAGAGAAACATTAAAACTGTCTGAGCGTTTTTGTCACGGATCACTTTCTTAAAATACAGACCTGATCGGTACATCGTGTGCAGTCACAGGAAAATCCAAGGGTCTAGCGAGTGAACCGGTGAATTCGAAAGCATTTACTTAAGTCTGGAATAATAAATTAGTAGCTTTTAACTAGATTCTTTTATAAGTCTCCCTCTTGTTTAAATTAAAGTCAGTCGCGCGCTGTGAATTAAAAAATCTAACGTTTTATAGAGAAAGGAAATGCAATGGGTCAAATTCAAGATATAGTGGGTACATGAAAATGACACAGCTTACTCTTAAATTGTACAATTTATCGTACAAAATGCAGTAACTCAATTAAAACGTTTTTTTTTTAAAGAAAACCCAAATTCAATTAACTGCTTGCAGGTGAAAAATCGTGAGATCTAAAATAAAACCAAGTTTAACGTCATTGTGCATTGCTGGCCTTGAAAAATATTTTGAGTCTTAAAATGTACTCCTAGTGTAAAAGAAATCTCACGCCACTGGAAAAAACTTAATTTCGCAGTAAGATGACTGTTATAAAACTCGTTTGACTAACTTCTCGCATAGTAATGTCTTGAAAGGTTCTCGCACAATAATACCGTAATATAAGGAAGTGTCTTTTTGGTGGGGAGAGGACTTTACTAGTTCTCATTTCGAAAGAAAGGTAGGGAATTGTGTGTGTTATAGTATCCATGAGTGATAATCAGATCAAAACCAGCTTTCAGTAGACCAGTTTTCATAAATTATTTTCATTCTCGCTGAATTCATGTTTTCAGTAAAAAGCACAATGTCCTAAATATATGTGCTGTGCGGTAGAACAAGCTCTCTTAACAGGACTGTAGACCCAAAATGAGGATTCGTCAATAAAAATGACCGTTTTTCGGTGTGCTTTTCAGACTGAAAAGGTCTTTGCCTTGTTGTTCTATACTGTCAAAAAAAGCCTTAAATTTAATGCAAATTTAATGTCCATTCTACATCACATTTTAGTAATTTTGTACCAAAAATCGTGAATACTTTACATTTGCTTTGAATTTAAAGCAATTCATTTAAATATCAGTTTGTTGTACGTTAAATTTGATTAAATGGTATCTTAAATTTCAACGAAGTAACTGAAAAGATATTTGAACATCTGTACATTAAAATTAATTCACATATACCCTAATACTAAAGGAATTTACATTATTATTCAATATACATTGCATGAGATTCCGGGAGATGGCGCAACTTGTATTAAACTTCTTGTTTAATCACTACATAGTATAAAACAAAGTCGCTTTCTCTGTCCCTATGTCCCTTTGTATGCTTAAATCTTTAAAACTACGCACCGGATTTTGATGCGGTTTTTTTCAATAGATAGAGTGATTCAAGAGGAAGGTTTATATGTATAATACCATCCATTAAATAGTGGAGAAATACTGTTATTTTTGAGGTTTCTAATGTGATGTCGTTAATTATCATATTTTTTTCCGCTTACATTGCAAACGCAGGCTGAACCCTACGAGATTTATCAAAATAATGTACTAATTATTTGTACACATTGAAAAGGTCTACAGAAAACTCCGCGATGGTATATGTCTATCTCTCATGGATATCCCACAATAACATTTTTTTGTCATTTACTTTTTACGACAAATAATGGCAAATTTTGAAGCGATTTTAACCAATACAGCATTAATCCTTATCCAATTAAATAGCTTAAATACATTGTTGATTTAATATAGATCTATATGGTCCTTTACAGCACAAGATTTAAATGAATATTTTCGAAGATATTACAGATTTAAAATTACGGGAAGTAGCGCTTGCGGCGGTACTGGCCGACCGGGGCGGCGGCAGCGTGCCTATAAATAGCGCGTCGGAGGCCGATGTAATAATTGTTGTAAAAATAAAATAAATAGTCACAGTTTTTCTGTAGTGTATTTAGTATCAGCATTGCACCCGTGCGAAGCCGGGGCGGGTCGCTAGTATGATATAAGTTGCTTAAAGGACTTAATTTTTTATGGTGAGGTGTACACAGTGCTGTCAAATATTCCACAAAAAAAATACTTGCGAGTTTTATATTTATTCCTGGCAAAATGCGTGTATTAAGAAAAAGCTGTTATTGCTCAATTAAACCGAATATTAGAAAAAGACAGATGATAACAAGAGTGTCCATCCTTTAAATTTTAGACTGCAAAACCATAAAATAAAGAAAGAAATAACTACATGTGAAAAGAAAAAAGAGATAGTAGAGAGATTTAATTTTAGAGATGAGGCATCTTATCGATTTTCATACACTTGCCATCAATTGTATATACATTTCGCCTTAATATTTTATCAATTTTTAGAGTACAAGATATCTGTTCCTGGCAAATCCCTGGCATGATAGTATTCCTGGAAAAGTAACTGGCATAGCTAATTATTCCTGGCAAATGCCAGGAATTACTGGCAAATTGACAGCCCTGGGTGTACATGTCTGCCCCATACTGACGGGAACCAATGAGTTCGAAACCGGTCTAGAAGGGGGACACCTTATCTCGGTGGTTTCAAAATTTCATATTAATGTTGGTACATGAAATAAGTGATAACATATCTCAAATTTAATGAACACTGGCTGTATATTTAATGTACATTGTCACCTTAAAAAGTAATGATCAAACTTTAAATTTAATGTATGATTACATTAAATTTAATGGGAAAAATTAATTTAGATTAATGTAAAAATTATTAAATTTAATGTATTTAATCAACGTTTATGAAATTTGCTTCCAGCACATTTACCTTAATTTTAGTGCATTTCCTTTTTACAGTGTACGATATTGACATACATACCTACATGTTTTTATGGAACGAATTGTATATTCATAAATAATGTGGGAACTTTTTAAGACGGGACACATAAAAGTTTGTATTTCCGGACCATTATGAGTTTCCACATTTTGGGTTACGGTCAGTTTCAGTTAACCAGAATCGTTGTTTCACTATTCAAAGGTTTCCCGTCCGATGATAAGTACCGTAAGACAAAATCAAATAAAATAAGAAATGAGAATAAAAAACAATTTTTTTTAAATCGCTGCGTTCAAACGAAAACACCCTCTTGGAAACTATTTGCGACAATACAATCAAACTGTCATTTATGTCAAGTACAAAACCAATTCATTGATCCTTTTAGGTTCAGGTTAAAAATTAGTTTAATTGTTCGACCACTGATTGTATGATTTTACAGATGAGACACTTTTGGCGTCACCTTTAAAATTAAAGGGTTAAATTTTCATGACCTTGCTTGCCTCGCGACCCGCCACTACACTGAGAAAAATTGTAAGATTAGAAAAAAAAACTGCAATTACACTGACAGTAATCAATACAATTTAAAAAAAACTACACGATATAGTTCTGCACCGATTAAAAGTAAAAATAAAGCCTAAATAGGCGTTGATACTGCCACTCTTATTAAAAAGCGCGATACTTCTTTAAATTAAGAGGGTAAAAACTGATTATATTCTAGTATAACAAATTAGCTATTTTTTTCTTGTTTTATACAGGTTATAGTATATAATTATAGAAACAGTAAATAAGAAAAGCATTCTTCATATCCTATATTTCTTCTCAGTCATCTAGACAAATATTTTTACACTACTTAAGTGACAGTTAAACATAAGTTAATCATTTGTTATCATTTTTGAGCAAAAATATTTTATGTATGATAATTTCACAACCATAACATAGAATACAAATAGAAAACAACACGATGAAACATAAATAATAGAGTTAGGTTCGGCGGGAACAGCTTCTGTTGCATCTGATCAAGATTTTGTGGCAATATTCTTTCTAATTTAACAATTTCTCTCAGTGTATAGCGGGTCACCAGGCAGGCAACGTCACGAAATGCTGTTTTGGCGGGAATGTTTTTTATCGCATCTGTTGTTGTAATGTAATGTAATAAAATTATATGTGGTTCGACAAACTCAGTTCGTACTTGATGTAACTGATCTTCAAGTTGTCATAAATAATTTAAAATGGAACATGAGATATTGTTTCATTGCAAAAATCTGATATTTACCGTTCTCTAGAAATTGTGAATTTAGAATAATTTTAGAATGATAACTTGTAAATAATTAAAAAATTCAAAAAAATAGCTCAAACTCAATGGTCTATTAACTC
The DNA here is from genome assembly GCA_034092305.1 of Diaprepes abbreviatus. Lineage (NCBI taxonomy): Eukaryota > Metazoa > Arthropoda > Insecta > Coleoptera > Curculionidae > Diaprepes > Diaprepes abbreviatus. The sequence goes on along the minus strand of JASJET010000018.1, from coordinate 1,930,414 downwards.
TTTCAAATATCAATCCACAAAAAAATCAGTTGTCTCCTAAATTTTCAGTAGGAAAATATTATGGGTCAAAAGAACGCTAAATTGATTCAAATGTGTAGTATGTCAAATATAACCTCCAGTTAAACTTTATGTTAAAAAGATTGAATCCCAACAAACATTATGATTATAAAAAAAAGTAAAAGGATACGACTACAGCTTTAACCAAAATAAAAACCTGGACAAAGTGATCCTTCCCAAAATAGGAACCAAACCCAAAGCCAATAAACTGGCAGAATCGCAAAATTGTAGTATAATAGTATTTTCGAGTTGAACGGCATATTTATTCATCCAAATTGCACTAAAAGCAAGGACTCGCACACGACGAAATGCGGTTCGATCCCGTTCCGTAAGTATTTATCCTTGAGTTTAAAAATATCGACGGTGTAGGAAAACACAAAGATCGGTTGGATGATTATTTCGTTACTCGAACGAAATTGTTTGTAGAGGTGTACCGTACGAGTCTGAAACTTAGTAGACTAACGAAGGCAGAGGCGGATCTATTACGCTAAAAAAAACGTTTATACTTTAAAATTGAACTCTGGAATGGCGATTAAGTTTGAATCTGATCGATAGCAATCAAATCGTCGCTTTAAACACCTATCTTGACCTATCAAGATGAACTAAACTAGATCGATTTTATTCGCCATTTTGTCCAGAATCTTTGTAATAAATTCATTTTCACACCCCGAGTGGTGATTTAATATTCTTTCATAGATATTTGCCACTCTAGATCTTCCCGACAACTTTTAATCCTCCTACAACGCCCTGCTATCGCCTATCAATCAAAATATTTCGACATATTCCAATTTGTAGTTCGTCTAGCATACAGTTAATCATTATCTCATCTGAGAACATATTTTTCTCTAAAAATACCTGTATTAAAAAAAATATATATATAAACTTTTTAGCCACGCTGTATAGATATATTTTTTCAGCAGCAGAGGTAAACGAATAAATCCAAAATAACTTACAGGAAATATCTTCGATCATACCGTATAGATTTTAAACAATAGATTTGTTTGAAGACTGTTTATGGTCGATGGGGGAGAGGCTTTTTCGATGTTTGACGGACATAAACATGTTTACTTATCTTTTTTGTCAGTTTAATTGCTTGTCGTGCTTCTTTTCAGTGTTTTTATGTGTTAGAAATTACTATAAATGCAAAGTTTACAATTAATATTAACAAAAGGAGGATTTAAAAACTTGTTTGTATTGTTAAATATTGTTAGATATTGTTTACATATTGATAATAACAATAATAATAATTTAGGCAACCATAAATTCATACTTTTATGTATTCTAGAATTGACGTACCGATTATCATATGATACTCGTTTAAATAATGCAATTAGAAAAGGATAGCATAAAATCGGTATGTGTGTACCAAGAAATGAAATATCTACTGTTTATTAACACTTTTTCAAATATAAATAAAAAATATTATTACGTTAATTAGCGTGCAGACAACCGGGCCCTAGTTCTGAGTTATGCTAATTCTACAGGGGTATGTTCGAAGACTAATGTACTGATCTAAATAGCATCTCCTTTTAAAGGGAAAATACACGTTACCAAAGGTCGTCATCCTTTATTTGGTTCAGTTGAAGAGTCAATAAAATCCTCTAAAAACTACTACATTAAATAATATTTATTTTTTTCTTACTGGGTACAATCCATGGATAATTATTAGGAACTAAATCTATTTTCAAAATTTTGAATAATAGTTGAAGCAGTAATATTTTAATGTAGCAAAATGAATAGTCGCACAATAATTTTGGACATTAAACAAGAGAAAGAGCTTACTTTGTTTGCAATTTCAGACTTACTGGACCCGGACCACACAAAAAGATCATCCTGCACACCGCCAAAACTCTTGGCGACATATTTATTTCCAAAACGAAACGGGCGTTCGTGCTTCTAAAAAAAGCACTCCGCAATATTAAGATTAACGAGTCCATCGCCGAAGTTTTATGTAAATATTTTTCGTTTTTGATCCGAAAACGGGGATGGGACTTTTAAGTAGGTGATGAAGTTTATATATATACAGGGTATGGACTAATTTGAATTAATATATTTAAAAATAATTTGAACTACCCGTAATTGTTGGTGTGTGTAGGTAATATAGGGTCTCTGGAAACTTAAGGTAGTAATATATGATAAAAAGTCATCTAAAAAATATTAAATTTCAATGGTTTCTTAGAGGTAATTTATTTTTAATTACATATAATTAATTATATATAAGAGTCTCATCCACCAGTAAAATTGTTCTCCTAACTGGTCACCAGAAAATAATTTACCTAAAAATTAGAGTTCATTCTTGTCATATTCTATTTATCTCTAAGTTTTTATCCTTAATTTTCCTATATAAGCGTTTATGTCTTGACATATTTGATACAAATTATAAGCAAAACAAAATTGGACAACTAGAAGGTCTTACTTCCATAGAAACTAGATCGGGTTTAAGTCTTAAACAGCGGCGGGACTCCAACAGGTGGCTGAGATCTTAGGAAACCTAAACCTCAACAAAAAAAAACTTTCCTATACGCGACTTAAAAAAAATAGTCATTGCAGGAAACTGGAACAAACATAAAGTGGAACTAAAAACTTCTGCAAAATCTGGAGAACTGAAAACTCAGTTTCAAAAGCCGAGTACTCAAGTAACCCAGAAATGGTGGCAACAGGTATAAATTTAGCTGCTTCTAAATTTGGTCTAGCATGCCAACTCCGGTGTAGAGGTGTAAGACTCATGTGCCAGTTGAGGTACTATCCAGTACATCAACTAGGGAAACCTATAGTGAGGCTGTACCTGCACTGAAGATGGCAAATGTTCCAGGCAAATATCTGGAGAAAAAGCTGACCTGGGGCTAATCAAACAAACTCAGGTAGCACAGGGCAAACCTGGAAAAGGTTCGCGATCCACGGGCATATTTCAACAGACAGGGGTGTTGTTCGTAACATGCGTAGATGAGTAGGCTAAAATCTGGGTATGGTTCCTCATCGAAGCATTGGAAGGGCGTTGTCATGAAGCTGGCCTAGCTGGTCTAGCTAAGGATATTGTCAGGACTGCCAGTGCTCTGGTATAGATTCCTACTGATATCATAGGAACCAGGGAACAGACAAGGATCCTTCAACTCTTGAAAATCCAAATATGGGGCTAAAAACAGATGAATTTGGAATTCTCAACGTTCGAGTGAAGAAGGAAGGCTTGACCCTCATTTTCTCTCTCGATGCAGAATCACTGAAGCACACGAAGACTGACAAAGCATACCTGAGCCTTTCACAGCTTACATTCAGGGTAGCAAACGCCTAATCCTACATTTAAGCAGACAACAGATTAGGCTAATCAACCACCGTAGCTTAAGGAACACAATCGGCATCTAGAATCCAGATTTTTTTAAAACAAGTAAGAAAGCTCATAAATATTATAATCAAAACTATTAGAATGTAGAAAACTTGTCTTTTAGATTTACCTATAAAACTCAAAAATACTTAATGACAGTAACAATACACAGTGTACATATAATAAATAAATTTTTTAAACAACATTACCATCTGGCGCATTCACCAAAAAATATTTAATTTATTACTTTATACCCATAAACATAAAAGCTAAATTATAGAATGTAAATCCTATAGAAGCAAATTATCACAAGCTTAGAAATGGACAAAGCTGTCTCGATGAGTAGCACCTCTCTTCTTAATATCAGTCAGGTGACAGGGATATCCAATGACGTTTGGCTATCGGGTTTAACTCCACCATTAGAAAGAAAAATACTACTCATTGAAAACTCTGTCTCTTTCTGAGCTTGTGCCAACTTGCTTCTATAGGATCAGCAGTCTATATACTTATCTTTTATGGCTATGCTTTTCCCCATCTCGAACACAATTAAAACAATTAAGTAATTAACTGCAAGTGTAATAACAGGTTAAGCTTAAATTAGCACAACTATCCTGCAGCTCAGTCAGTCACCATATTGACACATGACTGTCACTGTCTAATTTTTATGGAACATATATAGTAAAAGAAATTTGAGAATTATTTTAGAAGTTTCATTCGAGTTGTTCTCTGTGGAACATTCATTTCATGTACATATAATAAAAAATGCAAGTTCTTTCTTCAAGAACATCATCAGTTTAATTTTAGAACAAATTTAAGTTTTACACAAGCATAATGGGCAGGAAACTGTCACTGTCACGAAATATAAGAGCTAAAAATCTATAATAACAGAGCCACAGGTATGAAACATACTAAAATTTTGTTGTTTTTGCATATATTTACAAATTTTTTTAACAATATCTATGTATTTGCAGCACAAAAATTGGATAAGCCAACTGAAAATCCAGGAACACCCAAAATAAACATATAAATTGAACTTTAATAGCTTTGTGGACAATTTAAATTTAGGTCGGGTGTTCAAATATACTTACAAAAACAAATAGTTATAATGGAGGCTGTTATAACGCTCAAACAAAGCAGCAATAATTAAAATTACTTCTCTTAAATGTTGAAATGAGATTTATTACTTTTATAACCAGTTGTACCTACCATCACTCTAGAACATGCGCGCGACCATAAAGGCGTTATAAAACAAAACCGACTATCCTTTTCTAGTTTACTGCACGGATACACTTGAACCTGACCTATTATGCTAGACATGCTTGCCTATTTATCTATTTATTGTCTAGGGTTGCCTAGTTTTAAATACCTTCTTCCTTAAGTAATTTCTGGGTCACACATCGATTTAATGGGTTTATAAAGTTATCTATTATAATTTGCAAGATCTTGTGGATAAATATAGACATAACATAAAAACTGTTGTCTGTTCTATGAAAAAAAAAAAACGGGCGTAACCTGCCGCAGTAACTTGTATGCCTACAGATCACGTAACAGTTGTATAAAAAGCAATAAACAAGAGTTAAACAATTTCGCTTTCAATTGTTGCTTTCGCTGGTGACTAGACCATTCCAACAAAAGTGAATCTATGAACTTAATTAGCTCCAAAACTGGTTTATATTTTATAACCTGAAAGTGAGTAGGTAAAATTTGTACCTGCATTATTGGTTGGAATTTCTGAAAAAGGCACTGGCAGTTCAACAATTTCACTGTCTGTATTTATTTCTAATTCCGCTTCGGAAGTTACCACAGAAAGGGTTGGCGTCGAGCTATTTTCCTCCTGTGCAATCGTAGAAACGGCAACAGAGCCCGGAACGCTTTGCGTCTCGTCGTGCATATTGTTTACCCGATTTCCCACTTATCCCGCAATGATAACCGAAAAAATCACGCCCCAGAGCCTTGAGGAGCTCTGACCTTCAAAATCGCGCCAAGGTTTCACTAATTTCTATTTCTTTAGCTATGCAAAATCACGACGTTTTGGAAAATGTAGGTCTCTAGGCCACTTCTCTTACACTTTTGCAGTCACTTTATGACAGTAGACATGTGTCTTATTAGTCAATAGTCAATGAACCAACTAGTTTCATAACCTCAAAATAATTTTTAATATTTTTGCATTTTTCGACAAAACATAGCATTTCATTTAAAAACGCTATGAATTACTAAAAATCAGTACAATAAATCCTGAACTTTCTATTATTTAATAAAATTTGTCCCTATTGCAGCTGTTTTTACTACTAACCAACTTTCTCATAGAAAAGTAGGTCACGTAGTAAGCGCGTCTAGGCGAAATTGCATAATTTTAAATTCACTTTTTAATGGTTTTGCATTCCAAAATAAATAAAGTAAATATTTATGTTTTTTGCGAGAGAGTATAAATTATTGTTATAGTAGGGAGTTTCTAATAATAAAGTATTTCAGAATGTCGTTTGACTTATCAATAAACGCGCAGTTGCCGTTGTGAATTTGAATTTTGGCGCGATTATTCAAGGACAATATAACAGATTTTTAAATAAAATTTAATCAGGGATATTAAAATTAATATTTAATTCATGTGATTTAGGATTATTAACGATCAACTAAAAACTTTAAATATAATACTCATCATACTCGGAATCTGTTTACCAATAAAAGATAGGTATACATCAAAGACTATTTAATTCTGGCCCTAGGGTTCGGTCACCGAAATTAAAATCAGTTTTGTTCCAGTTACGATGATGATATAGTCTCGGAAATTCCGAATAAAAGGCGCAAATGCTGCAACGAGAAGAGATTACGTAAACCGAAATACGATTAAAAGCTTAATATCATTTCTACGCTAGACCAGTTGCTATACCGGCGCCTTCGCCGAAATATTGAAAATGTCACTAGTTGAAAAGCAATTCAATTAATTGGTTGTGTGATCTATTTCAACTGAGAGAATTGATTGATGCCTTAATTGGGATAAATTTGGCATATAAATATTTACAGAATCGATGCCTACAATCTTCCAGAGAGAGGAGAGTCCTACTCTCATTCAAAAAAGTCATCAATTGCACTTGTCCCTCTTTAATTACCTAAATTATCAATTCCAAAAAATTTAATTTTAATTTATTCAAAGAATTAGCTGAATTGTTTTGTGAAGAGATTTAAGCATGTTTTAATTTTAAAAAGGATGTTGAAAATAAAATTAAAATAAATCGTACATTAATTAATATTAATCCAAGAACTATATTACGAAATTTTAATCTCAATCAAATTATTGCAATCTTTATTCTTAAATTGTTAATAAAATGTCAGTTTATTCATACATTTCTGAATGTAAGCGAATTTGTAATACGTTTTTTAAACGATTTCAAAGAAAGGTTACCATTTTGACGTGTATAAATATATTTTTTAATATTTCTTGGAGCGATATTGTAGAAGGTACTCTTACAGGTACGTAATTTACATATAAAACTAAAATGCTCCTGTAAATAATTTTTAGCTTCCCCTTGGTGATTGTCATTACATGCAAATATTTGTATGGCAGCATTGAATTCCCTGCTAGTTTCTTATATTGGCGTGAATGCGTTGTGTATACACGAAGTTTAGACAATATCTATCCTTTTCTATAGTATATCTAAAACAATAAGTCGCTTTTCTCTGTTTTAAGAGACATATTGCAAATGTTCAATGAAAAGGCCGGGAAAATTAAGTGTTTCTGATAAACAATATATTTAACTTGAATTTCCCAGTTTTAAGTTTCCTGGAAATTCTAATTTTTCTGTTCAAAGCATTTTATGAACTCTTTTGGAAGAGCGTATATTTGGAAATGAAACTTTTCAACATTGAAAAAGATCGTGGAAATCACTTTCTAGACGTGCTTAGTAGTAATAAAATATTTCATATTTTATGCACACATTTCTATTTTAATATGGCGGACTGGTTTTTAAACGTATAATCATTTTGTAGAGCCAATCCACTTGGTTTTATATGTCAAGTTCGTGCCATAGTCGAAGGAGTGAAACTTCACCAACCCATCATTGAGGGTTACTAAAAAATTTACAAAACTTCTGAAGACAATACACTACACTCTTTCAACTTCCAAGTGGGCAAACTCTTGCATGTAGTCGTTCACGGAGCGTTGGAAGAATGTCTTACTGATAAAATTAAAAAATATCTAGAAGAGCTTGTTTTCACTCTATCGACAGTCACCACCAGACTTTGATGGTTTAAAAACGGTAAATCATCCATGCCACTGATATTAGTTATCTTCCCCAAAGATTAAAAATCTGTCTCATGCCCCAAAACTCATCTTACCTTCCAACGACTACTTACGAGATATTTCCGAGTTTTTTTCTCATGTACCACAGGCAATATAATATATTAATTATTATAGTACGAACATCCTACCGGTTAATTCCGACGTAAAATGACTTCAAGTAGAAGTTCCAAATTATAGTAAGCACGACAAAGGTGTCTAGAAAAAGTGCCGGTGGACCCACTCACGAATCCACCACCGGTTACCGAGGACGTAATATGCTAACTTTTGGTGGTGGTCGAAATTAGTTATCATCAAATATATCCTTTCATCAGGGGCATTATTACAATATTGCGCCCGAGCAGGGACGACGCGACGGAAGACCGTCAGTCGTGGCTTTGATCTAAAGTCATACCCGATCTTGGAAAGAAGACCAGGATGGTCCGTCTACAATTTCTCTGGATCAGGCCCGTGCTTCTGTATCTTGTGATTATTGTGAAGTCAAGTCACATCCATAAGCAAGTGCCTTAGGAGGAGGAGCATATTGGTAAGAATATCCTACCGATATATTCCGATGCAAAATGACTTCAAATAGACGTTCCAAATTATAGTAAGTACGACAAGGGTGTGTGGCAGACCCACTGATGAATTTACTGCTGGTTACCGAGGACGAAACATCTTAACTTTTACTGGTAGTCGAGATTAGTTGTTAATTTATATCCTTACCATCAGAGGCATTATTACAACAAAATACAATGAAAAGTTAGTATTTATTAGAGAAATAAAAGAAGTCCTGCAACAACCCTAAAAACTCAAACGAGCCCTCACTCTCACATACTTTCTTTGTGTTAAGAAAACCAGGAATCTACTGAAATAACCCCAACAAAATAATAAGATTTACGAAAGGTAGTATGCCCATAATTAAGAACTTGTTAAAACGGCATCAAACCAAAAGTAATCTGATTCAATTTCAATGCAAGATGAGAAGACAAAAGCTCACATATGCAAACTATAGCGAGAAGTACCCAGTCAACTTTACTGGATATTATTAATATTCGAAAAGTTTGGGATCAAACGACGATAATCTTAGCCCACCTTTCCCGTCATACTTTGTTTGAGGCTTCCAGAACAACAGGAAGTTGGGAACGCTTGCAAATTATGCGTTCCTCCCATCGACTTTTATTAAGTCGATGGTTCCTCCAGATGCAGTAGTTTGTTAGGACCGTTTCATTAAAAGTCAACTCTATAAAGAATCAAAAGCTAGAATTCATAGAATTTGTGAAATAGACGCCCTTTTAAGAGAGGAACTGGCTGCAGGGACAACTTTACACCTTTCACAATTATTTATTTTCTTTAAATACAGAATCAACAGTCCTCTAGGGGGTATGCTGATTTCAATCGACACCCCAACTGTTTTCAATATTTAAAGCTTACAAAACGTTCTCAATCTAGACTAAGCGATCCTGATAGGTGGCGACTTAAAGGCTAAATATACAGACTAGAGTGCCAAAATCACCAACACTAAAGCGCTTGTTCTCGAGAACGGCTTTCACCAAAACCTTTTTGAAATCATAGTTTCCGATAAGCCAACATATCTTGGCTTTGTAGGCTATCAAATATTCTAGATTCCTTTGTGGTTAAGAACACACAATCATCCAACAGAGTTGTTTCCAATTTTGTCATTATCTGTTGCCAATCCAAGAATACCCCTAGATACTTAACTTCCTGGGAGAGTAGTATCGCGTTTCCTTTGCAGGATAATGGAACCAAGGTCCTCTAATTTCCTCCATTTGTGTGAAGTATGGCTTGAAAATCCATATATCTTTCAACATATTTATCATGAATTTTCACTAGTATTGCTATGTCAACCTGACTGACAAATACATGCACAGTAAATAACCAATTTTAGGTACTCGTGAACATCAAAACCTAATTCCTTCTTTGAATTTTTCCGATTTCGATTGATGTCGAGTGCCTTTGGCTGCCGACATCAAAGGAGATAATAAAAGTATCTGGGATATAATGAACCAATTTCATCACATTTCTCGTCGGTCTCGCTGCAAAGTACATTTTTTCATCGTCCCACTAGATTAAAAAGATTTTCTTCGTGTTCGCACCAAAAATCGACAGTTGCGCTGCTTGCGAACAATGAAAATATATTAATCCCTTTGGACGTTTGTAGCCGAAGGCGCTCGACATTAGAGTTGACAAAATTCAAAGGAGGATTGCGGTAGACTCGCCACGAGCCTCGTCGTATTTACATGCACCTTAAGACACTTTCTGTGCATACATCATTTGTCTCTTGGTCCTGATGACATATCTGTGATATTTTTGAAAAAGTGTTCGTTTATTGTAGCCTTTATTTTAAATATTATTTTTACAAAATCACTTGCAACTGGCATTTATCCAGATATTTGGAAAAAATCATTTGTAACACCTATATTTAAGAATGGTAATAAAACTGAAGTTACTAACTAAAGAGCAATAAGTAAAATGTCTTTGAAAGCGAAGGTATTTGAAATGATTATTGATACTAAAATCAAATCAAAACTTCAATCTATTTTAAGTGAAAGCCAACATGGTTTTATCCGAGGTAGATCTACTGTAAGTAATTTGCTTGTTTATGAGCAGTTTTTGAGAAATTCTATTGAGGACACTAATCAGATTGACTCTATTTACACGGACTTCTCTAAGGCTTTCGACAAGGTAAATCACTCTCTACTTTTGAGAAAGTTGGAAGAATATGGCATATTTGGTGACCTTTTGCACTGGTTTTATAGTTACCTAACAAATAGGAGACAGCAGGTAAAAATTGGCAATTTTGTTTCTAGCGAGATTTTAGTCTCATTTGGCGTACCGCAAGGTTCGCATTTAGCTCCCCTTTTATTCAATATTTTTATCAACGATGTGACTGAATGTGTGATACATTCTAAATGTCTTTTAAACGCTGTCGATTTAAAGATTTTTCGAATAGTCAAGGATGTGGAAGATTGTATGAGACTTCAAGAAGATTTTAATGCTGTAAGTGAATGGAGCGAATTTGAATGTAAGCAAATGTTTTGTCTTGAGATTCTATCGCATTAAGCACATTATTTAATATGCTTATTCGACTGGTAGTATATCACTTGAAACTAAAAAAGACCTCAAAGATTTAGGAGTATATTTTGACAGCAATTTAGTAATATGAATCATATTACTAATAAAGCATTAAAATTATGGGGCTTTATTAAAAGAACCTTGCACGATTTTAATAACATTGCTTGCTTTAGAACATTATTTTGTTCCTATGTTAGGTCAGTCTTGGAATATGCTTGCCAGGTATGGTCTCCTTACTATGGGCAGTATATTCAGATTGAAATAGTGGATTGCAAAATGGGGATACCAAGTGAAAACATCGTATATGAAGAAATACTTAAGGCCATTAATTTGATACCTCTTAGGGAAAGGAGAACATATATCGATACGCGCACCTTTTATAAAATTCTGCATGGATTAATAGATTGTCCCGAATTATTAGCTATGATAGACATAAATGTTCCACAGAGAGTTTTGAGAGAATTCAATCTCTTTGGTGTTTCTTATCACAGAACAAATTATGGCTTATCATCATCTCTTACTCGTTTTTCAATTACAGCGAATAAATTTGAAAATAATATCGATTTCTTTACTGATACATTGAATTCATTGATCTCAAAAATAAATAATGCATTGTGATATATGTATCTAGTCGTTTTATCTATAGATGGTAACTTGTTTTAGTGTATGTATTTTATATTTGCCCACCTTCTGTATACATCTTTGTTTTAACTTTTGTGTTTGTAGGAGTATATTATACCCTATTTTATCTATATTGTACATCTTCAAGTTTATATATTTTTGTATTTGACTAATTATCTTATTATTTGTTCAATGTTTCGTTGTATGTTTCTGTTCATGCGTGTGCTACTAGACATTTTTTATATTATACTTATGTATTGATTTTTTTCTTTTGTAAATGGCTGGTCCGTCAATAAACATTTATTTATTTATTTATTCATGCATGAATTTGAAATTTAGTTCGTAAGTGGGGAAATGGGGGTACTTAGGGTCGGGAGATTTGTCGCATGAATAGAGTTTTGGGTAGTAATAAAGAAAAAAAAACATTTTATTGAATTGAATTAAACACAATGTACTTAACAATAACAAAATATCTGAAAAAATATAAAGAACAGAATAAAAAAATACACACTTTCACATTAATTTTTAGGCTTTTGTTTTAATATTACCATAACCACTTACTTACCTAAAATATACATTTCTATAACCGTTAATATATACTCAAATATAAAATAAAAAGCTTTAGTGTAATGCTAAAACCTAGATACTGTCAAAATAGTGATTCTTTGGGCGCATCTAGAAAAAAAAAATAGCGGAAAGCAATTCTATTAGACTTATATCACAATCCAAGTATTGTAAGTGGCAGAATTCACGAAAAATCTGTCTCCAACTAACCGAGGTGCTTGAAATATGACATTATAGCTTAGCTTACCCCGATTCTTTATCTGCGTATCTAAAGATGTAAATTAATTTAACAGATATTAAAAATTTGATTCAGCTAATATAAACATCAAAGAATTAAAATAGTTCTACAGATATAAACAGAAGGTGAAGTCTGAATGGAATTTTGGTAATTTAAATAAAGCTCTTGTTTTATTCCTCTCTATTTTTCTTATCTCTAGATGAACCTCAAAGTAAAAACTTAAAAAATTATATATTAAAGAATATCAATAAAACAAAGTATAACATATATAGAAAATAATTAACTCACTTTCTTTTATATATACTGGGTGACCCACGAATCGTTAACCATTCGGTTTTGAGGTAACTATTTTCTTGACACACAATTTTAGAAGGTAAGATACTTAAAAAGTAATTTTACCGCGGCATACCATTAAAAAGGGAATTATGGAATAATACAAGATATACAGGGTTGTATCAAAAATATTACAATCAATTTGATTACTAGTGAAAACGGCAGAGATATTCAACTGTCCTGTGTATAAGTTCTAACTATAGAATCATACACATTTTTTTTGACTCCTTACGAAGCGATGCATTGGCTAACGATTGTGGTTTATCTCGTATATAGAGTACATACTTAAAAATATAATTCTGTAAAATTACAGAAATCTTTTCAATTTACAAATTTAAAAATTGCATGTAAAAGAGCGGCTATAAAAATAGTATTATTCCAAATTAAACCATTTTGTAACAAGAGTTTGTAAATTTAATGAAATAAATGATACCCAGTATCAAGTTGTAAAAATCACTCTTAAAAATAAAAAAAAAATTGTACTTGTCCAAAACAGCTTAAGTAGGGAATAAAATTCATTAGCTAAGGGTTCTGGCTCTCTCATTTAAGTGTCTGGAGATAATCAGTCTTTGGATTTGGGATGTTCCTTCATAGATTTGGAAAATCTTGGCATCTCTCATAAGTTTCTCGACGGGATATTCACTATTAAAACCGGCGCCACCGAAGATCTAAAATAGAATTAGTTTTAAAATAAAAATTCATATATATATATATATATATATATATATATATATATATATATATATATATATATATATATATATATATATATATATATAATATATATATATATATATAACTTATTTTTATATCTTAAACCTTTGTTAATATTTTTCTGGAATTCTTTCTTTCATAATAAAGCTAAAACTAATAATTTCCAAATTAAAATACAAAAGCAAATTAATAAAACAAAACAATTTGTAATTACTATTCTAAAACCTGATAAAAGTAATAAAACTGTAATTATGAATACATCTGACTATGATAGAAAAATGAACGAATTACTTAATGATACAAACACTTATAAAAAACTTAAAAGTGACCCTACAAAATTGTTCCAAACTAAAAATAATATAAAAATAATACACTTATTAAAAAACCATTAACAAATCAACATATAACTGAGGATGAAAGTAAAAAAATTAACAATACATAACGCTATAGCACCAAAAATTTATGGGTTACCAAAATTACACAAACCAAATACACCTCTCAGACCAATTGTTTCAAGTATACAATCCCCATTTTATAACCTGTCCAAGTACTTATCAATGTGCCTAACAAATATCACAGGAAAAAATTATCACTATGTGAGGGACTCTATCACACTTAAACAATTCGTTGATATAATACAAATACCAGCAAATTATAAATTAGTTTCACTAGATGTAGTTTCTTTGTATACAAATATACCTAACGACATCATTCCCAAAGTTTTAGAAAAAAAATGGGACGATTTAAAGGAACATACAACATTAACACTAAATGAATTTATAGAATCTGTAAAACTCACAATAAACAATAATTATTTCCAGTTCAAGATAGTCTGTACCAACAATTAGACGATTGTGCTATAGGTTCACCAATTTCCTCAACAATAGCACAAATAGTTATGGAATATGTAGAAGTATTGAAAAAATTGGATTTTAATATAATATTTTTTAAACGCTATTTGGATGACTGTTTGGCTGCTGTACCCGATAACAAAATAAATGCCTTATTACAATACTTTAATAATTTCCACCCAAAACTAAAATTTACATCTGAAATTGAAGTGGAACAGAAAATAAATTTTTGAGACTTAACTATACACAGAAGGAAGACAGATAACAGTCTTCATACAAAATGATACACAAAAGATACTTGGTCAGGCCGTTATTTAAATTTTAACTCTCAACATCCAAATAAACAGAAAAATAGTGTCATAATCGGTCTAGTTGATCGAGCTATAAAATTATCTTCATCCGAATTTCACCCAGAAATGCTAAAAAAAGTAGAAGAAACCCTAATAATGAAATGAAATAATTAAACAAAGAAACTTTTTACATTATAACACAACCAAAAAAAAAAGATTAACAATACCACAACACGTAACACCTTCATTGCATTACCGTATACAGGGTGATTCAAAAATCGATCACGAAACTTAAGGGGGTGATTCTACTTGACAAAATAAGGGTAGAGCTTCATATAATTTTTTTTCAAAATGTCAATCGTTTTCGAGTTACAAGCCGTCCAAGTTCAAGTTTTTATTTTTTGTTTTTTGAATTACTCGCTTACAGGAAAACCGATTTGACTAATATTTGAAAGATAGGCTAAGTCTTCTGCGCTTCATCATTTTAGTAACAATTCACATTGATTGTTTGCCGCTAGAGGGCACTTTACCTACATTGAAAATTGTTTTTTGTCATAATTTTTTAGTGTTGACAGCTACAGTAGTTTTTGGCATAATTTCTGAAAGACTGATGCCAGGCCTTTAAAAAAGGTGCTCTTTATTTACATCGCTAAACCCAACGGTTTAGACGTAAATCACCCTTAAAAATTAAGTGGTAAATTTACTTTTCTCATTTCATTACCACCAGCTACCAGGTAAATAGCTATCAAAGTATACTAGAGCTGTCAGTTTAACATCAAATAAATTCGCTTTTTAAACTATTTAATTTATAATCTTAAAATAACTAATAATGGCTAATCAGTAAATATTCATATTATGGATTATTGCGATATACATTTAATTGATAAAAATTAATGAAACAGTACTAAACAAACTAAAAAAGATTCTCAAAATGTCCCCCATTTTCTTCCATACATTTCCTAACACTCTTCAAAAAATGTCGCCTAACTCGATGAAAAATTTCTGGTGTTTCTTTAATAATTTGACACTTTTCGATTATCCTGAAGCGAAGATCCTCGACGTTGATTACTGGAATATCGTACACCAATTGTTTCAAATGACCCCAAAAGAAAAAATCCATAGGATTAAGGTCTGGTGACCTCGCTGCCCATGCCAATGGTCCACTTCGTCCTATCCATCGCTCAGGATACGTTGCATTCAAATACTGTCGGACACGTATACTAAAGTGGGGCAGAGCTCCGTCTTGGAGGATCCACATGTTGGCCCTTACTTCCAATGGCACATCTTCCAGATACAATGGGAGACGATTTTGGATAAAATCTAAGTATACGTCACCAGTTAATGGGCCATCAAAGAAATGAGGACCAATAAGGTAATCTCCTATTATCCCTGCCCACACATTTAGTGAAAATCTACGCTGATGTTTCGTTTCTACCACATTGTTTGGGTTCTCGTAAGCATATGTGTGGATGTTGTGTAGATTTGTTATGCCATCACGAGTGAAACCAGCTTCGTCAGTGAATAATATGACGCCAATTAATCGATTATCGTGTTCATACTTAGCTAGGATCTGATTGCACATTTTCAACCGTCTCGGCCGATCATCGTCATAAAGAGCCTGCACCTTTTTTGAATGAAACGGGTAGAGTTGTTCTTCTCTTAGTATCCTCCATGAACTAGCCTGACAGAGCCGCACTTCATTCCCAATTTTTCTAGTACTAATACCTGGATTATCTTCAATAATTTCAAGCACTCTTTCTTCTTGTTGCACGTTTCTAGCAGTTCTAGGTCTTCCCCTATTTCCATTATAACTTTTAAAGGAACCACATTCCGCAAGCCTCCTGTGCACACTGGAAAATGTTTGAGCATGAGGGATATTTCTTTCCGGATAACTTTCCATATAATATCTTCTTGCCAACTCTGCATTACCATTTGCTTTTCCATAACAAAAATGGATATCACAATATTCAATATTTGAATATTGGTGATTAGCCATTATTAGTTATTTTAAGATTATAAATTAAATAGTTTAAAAAGCGAATTTATTTGATGTTAAACTGACAGCTCTAGTATACTTTGATAGCTATTTACCTGGTAGCTGGTGGTAATGAAATGAGAAAAGTAAATTTACCACTTAATTTTTAAGGGTGATTTACGTCTAAACTATTGGGTTTAGCGATGTAAATAAAGAGCACCTTTTTTAAAGGCCTGGCATCAGTCTTTCGGAAATTATGCCAAAAACTACTGTAGCTGTCAACACTAAAAAATTATGACAAAAAAACAATTTTCAATGTAGGTAAACTGCCCTCTAGCGGCAAACAATCAATGTGAATTGTTACTAAAATGATGAAGCGCAGAAGACTTAGCCTATCTTTCAAATATTAGTCAAATCGGTTTTCCTGTAAGCGAGTAATTCAAAAAACAAAAAATAAAAACTTGAACTTGGACGGCTTGTAACTCGAAAACGAATGACATTTTGAAAAAAAATTATATGAAGCTCTACCCTTATTTTGTCAAGTAGAATCACCCCCTTAAGTTTCGTGATCGATTTTTGAATCACCCTGTATAAACCAACTATCAGAAAAAATAAAATATATTTTAGATAAGCATAACGTAACGGTATGCCACAGGGCGAACAAATTACTGGGACCACTTTATACGAAATTAAAAAGCAAAGTTCCTACAAAAAAAAGATCTAACGAAATATATGCAATTCCATGCCTAAACTGTCCTAAGAAATACATTGGCATAACGACACAATATATTGAAAATAGAATTAATGGACACAAGTATACTAAAAACGCATCGACATCCTTACATAAACATGAGCAAACAACTAAACATGAATTCGATTTTAAAAACACCCACATTTTAGATAGTGACAGAAATTATCATAAACTGGTTATCAAAGAAATGATACATATAAAAAAAGATAAAAATGCTGTAAATGATAAACAAGATATCAAAAACCTAAACTAAATATACCATAATTTGATATTTTAATATGACATACTTGGAGCGACTTCATAATAAATATTAGAAATAATGTAATGATGCTTGGCGCGTGTTGGTATAAACTCATGCAAATCAAAGAACGTTTTTTTTAAAAAAATAATAATCTTTTTTCCTATTTTTTTGCTGTTATAAAAAGTAATATATCCGCATCAATTGCGCAGACCAGGTTCTAATAATTGAATTTATTTTTAACATTCGAACAAAGCTACTTTCAAGGTATGTACTCTTTTATAGTTTTCAATATTTTAACCTGTTGTATCATTTTATTTTAGTTCTAAACTGTTGTAAAATATGTTTTATTAATTTTAATTAACTTAGAAATATAAATGTAATAGTTCTGTAAGATAATTTCTGTGATACATGTTTTATTGAAAAGAAAATTTGTAATTTTGTGGATTCGACATGAATATAAAATAACTTTGAAGAAGCTCACTATGTTAGAGCGAAACGTCTGAAAAATTGTCATTTTTTGATTTTCAAATAAAAAACCTATACTCAAAAAAGAATTCCAGAATATATATATATATATATATATATATATATATATATATATATATATATATATATATATATATATGAATGGTTTGGTTTTTCCGAATTTCAATCCGTTCATTCAAAAAATCATTTTCACGACGTTTCGCCAAAATCTCATTTGGCATTTTCAAGTACGGTTCGTCTCGTTACTCGCTGAGAACAGATTAAGGGGCGCAATTAAAACTGGTATGAAAACTGGGATTGGCAATAACTGAAGGTTGAGAAATGCTGTATTAAATTAAAAAAAAAAAACTAGTGAAGCTATCGTACCTGGACAGCATCAGAAGCACATTTATTAGCCATGTCAGCAGCCCAACACTTAGCAATGGAAGCTGAATAGCTGTTTCTAATTCCATTATCGGTTTCCCAAGCGGCCTTCATCCACATTAATCTACCCGTTTCAATACCTAAAAAGAAAAGACCTAATATAAAATATGTTCCAGATGGCTTCATACATATAAGAATAAATTTTATAATTGATTATACAGAAAATATTACAAACACTTTCTATCATATGCAGAACAAGATTTTCTGGCAATAAAAAATTATGATACAATATACAATGAGGATGTAATGTCTGGAATAAATTCATTTCTTTTCTGGTACAAATTTTTTCCAATATATTAAATTTTGCAGGGTGTCTCGACAGAAGCTGTACTATAATCAATTTGAATTTATTAAATAGTGACCTTAAATTTTTTTATACTTTTAGACTTTCTGCAAATTCTAAGCGGGCTTTAAGTCCTCATTGTATGCGAACTACATACCTATTGCCATGTCAGCTAGCATAAAGGCCACAGCCTGATGATTAAAAATGGGTTGTCCAAAGGTTTTACGTTCAAGAGCATATTTAGATGCTTCATCCAAACATCTCTGAGCTAAACCGACAGCTGCAGCCCCTACCTACAAAAATAATAACATTACTTAGTATGGAAACAGAATTATTCACATACTCTTGTAAGAGAAATTTTCACTTTAAAAAAGTTGCCACATTCTCTTATACAATGCTGAACTTGTAGTAGTAGCGTTCTAGCTAGATGTCTTAAGTAGATCCAAAAATAAAAGAAAAATGACTGCTAAATAAAAACAAATATTTTAATGATAAATATCAGTGGACTATAATGTCTCAGCTTTCAACAGAAATCTATCTATTTGTTCCATCCATAAAATTTATACCTATACATTTTTTCAGAATTTTTGTGCTGGTCTTATGTTTTTATCAAATTTTGAAACTTGCAAAAAACTATTTTGTATCATTATAATAATATTTATTTTGTTTATAATCCTATTTTAAATTTACGACTTACCGGTGGTCTAGTTTTATCAAATGTCAACATGGAAATTTTGAATCCTTCTCCCTCTCCACGTATAACATTTTCTTTTGGTACGCGAACATCTTCGAAGGTGATTCCTCTAGTGTCAGAAGCTCTCTGTCCCATATTTATTTCCTATAATAAAAAAAAAAATATTTTAAAATTATATTCGAACTAACCTGATCTACAACTGAATAGAATCTATTGTTTTTGAGATAAACAGCAGAAAGTTGACAAGACACTGGTTTCCCTCCCCAATTTTCTCTAATCAAACTCTGTGATACCATAAATAAGCGAAACCAAGACTTACACCCTATATGTAACAATTTAGCGTTCTTTTATTTCGGTGAACTCGGGGCATCAGATACCATGACATATTACTCAAATAAAAATTAAAAAATGTTATAGTATCAAGTAGTAGAGAAACAAATAAAGTGTTGCGAAACCGAGCAGTGAATCTGAACTATGGTAATAAGATTTTTTATATTGTTAATCACCCACATTTTAATTTACAAACGAAATATTTTGATGAATAACAAAGTTTTTATCAACAGTGTTTATATTGACAAATTTTATGGTTGTGTAATGGAACAAATATTAATTATTTTATACTGTTCAATGTGAAACCGTTAAAATGTCTTAGAATATACAGGGTGATTCAAAAATCGATCACGAAACTTAAGGGGGTGATTCTACTTGACAAAATAAGGGTAGATCTTCATATAATTTTTTTTCAAAATGTCATTCGTTTTCGAGTTACAAGCCGTCCAAGTTCAAGTTTTTATTTTTTGTTTTTTGAATTACTCGCTTACATGAAAACCGATTTGACTAATATTTGAAAGATAGGCTAAGTCTTCTGCGCTTCATCATTTTAGTAACAATTCACATTGATTGTTTGCCGCTAGAGGGCACTTTACCTACATTGAAAATTGTTTTTTTGTCATAATTTTTTAGTGTTGACAGCTACAGTAGTTTTTGGCATAATTTCTGAAAGACTGATGCCAGGCCTTTAAAAAAGGTGCTCTTTATTTACATCGCTAAACCCAACGGTTTAGACGTAAATCACCCTTAAAAATTAAGTGGTAAATTTACTTTTCTCATTTCATTACCACCAGCTACCAGGTAAATAGCTATCAAAGTATACTAGAGCTGTCAGTTTAACATCAAATAAATTCGCTTTTTAAACTATTTAATTTATAATCTTAAAATAACTAATAATGGCTAATCACCAATATTCAAATATCGAATATTGTGATATCCATTTTTGTTATGGAAAAGCAAATGGTAATGCAGAGTTGGCAAGAAGATATTATATGGAGAGTTATCCGGAAAGAAATATCCCTCATGCTCAAACATTTTCCAGTGTGCACAGGAGGCTTGCGGAATGTGGTTCCTTTAAAAGTTATAATGGAAATAGGGGAAGACCTAGAACTGCTAGAAACGTGCAACAAGAAGAAAGAGTGCTTGAAATTATTGAAGATAATCCAGGTATTAGTACTAGAAAAATTGGGAATGAAGTGCGGCTCTGTCAGGCTAGTTCATGGAGGATACTAAGAGAAGAACAACTCTACCCGTTTCATTCAAAAAAGGTGCAGGCTCTTTATGACGATGATCGGCCGAGACGGTTGGAAATGTGCAATCAGATCCTAGCTAAGTATGAACACGATAATCGATTAATTGGCGTCATATTATTCACTGACGAAGCTGGTTTCACTCGTGATGGCATAACAAATCTACACAACATCCACACATATGCTTACGAGAACCCAAACAATGTGGTAGAAACGAAACATCAGCGTAGATTTTCACTAAATGTGTGGGCAGGGATAATAGGAGATTACCTTATTGGTCCTCATTTCTTTGATGGCCCATTAACTGGTGACGTATACTTAGATTTTATCCAAAATCGTCTCCCATTGTATCTGGAAGATGTGCCATTGGAAGTAAGGGCCAACATGTGGATCCTCCAAGACGGAGCTCCGCCCCACTTTAGTATACGTGTCCGACAGTATTTGAATGCAACGTATCCTGAGCGATGGATAGGACGAAGTGGACCATTGGCATGGGCAGCGAGGTCACCAGACCTTAATCCTATGGATTTTTTCTTTTGGGGTCATTTGAAACAATTGGTGTACGATATTCCAGTAATCAACGTCGAGGATCTTCGCTTCAGGATAATCGAAAAGTGCCAAATTATTAAAGAAACACCAGAAATTTTTCATCGAGTTAGGCGACATTTTTTGAAGAGTGTTAGGAAATGTATTGAAGAAAATGGGGGACATTTTGAGAATCTTTTTTAGTTTGTTTAGTACTGTTTCATTAATTTTTATCAATTAAATGTATATCGCAATAATCCATAATATGAATATTTACTGATTAGCCATTATTAGTTATTTTAAGATTATAAATTAAATAGTTTAAAAAGCGAATTTATTTGATGTTAAACTGACAGCTCTAGTATACTCTGATAGCTATTTACCTGGTAGCTGGTGGTAATGAAATGAGAAAAGTAAATTTACCACTTAATTTTTAAGGGTGATTTACGTCTAAACCGTTGGGTTTAGCGATGTAAATAAAGAGCACCTTTTTTAAAGGCCTGGCATCAGTCTTTCAGAAATTATGCCAAAAACTACTGTAGCTGTCAACACTAAAAAATTATGACAAAAAAACAATTTTCAATGTAGGTAAAGTGCCCTCTAGCGGCAAACAATCAATGTGAATTGTTACTAAAATGATGAAGCGCAGAAGACTTAGCCTATCTTTCAAATATTAGTCAAATCGGTTTTCCTGTAAGCGAGTAATTCAAAAAACAAAAAATAAAAACTTGAACTTGGACGGCTTGTAACTCGAAAACGAATGACATTTTGAAAAAAAATTATATGAAGCTCTACCCTTATTTTGTCAAGTAGAATCACCCCCTTAAGTTTCGTGATCGATTTTTGAATCACCCTGTATATTCCCATTATTAGGAAACAAAAGGATGATCAAATAAATTCACTATAATAGAAATATATCGTTTGGCCTTTTGTAAAAAGAATCTTGAGTAATCACTGTTTTTTTCTATATAACGAGTTAAGATGTTTATTGCCAAAACAGCCAATAAACGTGAATAGTTTTTTTACAGTCTTTAACATATATTCTTTTCGTTATAGGAAGACGTAGGTTAGTTTGTTTTACTATTCTTTTATATAAAAATTAGGATTAAGACGCTCAGAGGCCAATTCGGGGATCGAACATCCGGTATAGAATAGTTAACGCCCTCAGCACGTAACGATCGAAACCTTCGAACTTTAAGGGAAAGAAATTGACGTTTACAGGGTTCCATCGGGTAATATGGGTACTACAAACGGGAATCAGAGGGGTGTCGAGGGGGTGTAAGATTCGAAGACACTCTTCTAAGAAATAGTAAATGTCAGTCATAATTTGAATGTTGTTAGAACGGTACCGTGAGTACCAGTGCCGTAGGATAATTACGTCACGGGTATAATTGTCGGGAAAGAAGGTTATCTTTGTTTAATTTGGGAAATTACGGGATTATCGTGTGTTATTTTAGTGGGGCATTCCGCGATTTTCATACGGTTTGATAAAGTAATATAAATAGCTGTTTTTCGCGTTTTATTTCTTTTTCTGTTTAATATTTTAGTAAGCTATTTATACGTGTCTCTTCAAAATTGGGTTTTACATTTTTGGTTAACAGAACGGCCAATAAGAGCAATTATGCTAGTTTTTTTTTTGTAATTCTTATTAGTTTTAAGTTTCTCATTGTAAATAGTTCGTTTTTCTATTTATTTTTGTCAAATAGATTTAAGTGTTTTGAGAAACTTGTTTTATTTAATTTAATTAAATTAAAACCTTCACGCGAATTAACTTGCGGGCGCGCTGTTGCGAGACCTACAAAACCAGAGATGTCTTCTGACCAACTAATTAGCAGCCCTTCCTGAATCCTAAAGTTCTGAGTTGTGGTTGGTAACCTTAAATAACCGTAGGTGTTTGGTACTAAAGCTGCAAGAGAGAAGATGCACGACCAGACTTCCAGAGTGTCTTTATTACTGTGAAATTTAATTATAGGTTATTAAAATAGTTACTAATTAATATGGGGCAAAAAATGATTATAGATAAAATGATTAACGCTACCTCAATATGTCATTAGCAGGAGTCTATAATCAAATTCTGTCACAGTTGTGTACACGCTGATTCCCACTTATGATTGTTCATCCTGGGTGTTTCGATCTCTGATGCATTAGCTGATCTCAAAGGCTTTTCAACATTGAGGGTGAAAGACGCAGGCTTGTAAGTATTTACTGATCGATCATCACTGGATCAACCAGGAAACCTCGTTTTATATACAGGGTTATTCAACCCAAACGGCACGAAATATTGCGGCCAAAATACGTGATTTTCAAAAAGTTTAACTTTTGGGGTATATGGGGGTCTAATATAGTTACTTTTTAAAATTATTTTCATATTATACAGGATATCCCAAAAGATCTGAAAGTGTTAAAGTTGTGTTTTCTTAAATGGAACATATTTGCATTTTTGGATTCTCCGATCAAAATAAGTGCCTATTTTATTAAGGTTTATAGTACCTAAACCTTAAGGGTTTTTAGTGAAGTATAACAATAAATTATATTTTATATTCCAATTATAATAAACTGACTATATTATACAGGGTGAACAAAAATTAAAACTAATCAAGTAAGAACTTTACGTGGCTATAATTTGTTTAATTTAAATATAACGCTATACTTTTGAACTTACCAGAAAATGTACCTTTGAAATACCTATCGAATTGTATAAGGGTGTTCTATAGCTAAGTTTTCGCGTTTTCACAGAATACGCCAAATAATCGTTTTCTGCACCATTTTGTGTTTTTTTGGTATATTTGTATTGTTATTAAAAAACTTGTTATTAATTTCATTGTCATTTTTGTGTTCAAGAGCCCCAAAATTAACAAAAAAATTTACTTTTTATATAAGATACAACAAATAAACTAAAATTTGTTGCGTTGTGTATCTTGCTGTTCATAAAAAGTTCATTTAGTCCCGCTTTAAGCGAAATCTAATATGAATTAAACCACTAAGTAATAATCGGATAATTATCACTAATTGAAAATGTATACCTTTCTTCCAGGGGTTACTCCAGGCCAATCTCTTTCAACAATAAAACCTGTGAAAGCCTTGCTAGCAGGACTTTTCGGGTCTGGATCGGTTCTAGCTAATACATAGTACCTAATAAATAAAAAGAACATATTAATGTGTAATCCCAAGAATCCATCCTTTATGTGTTTCATCGATCTATAGAAGGCGTTCGATTGGACAGCTGGAGGATGTAACACAGCTAATTTACGACAGACAAATACCTCAAAACATTATCAAAACGATTGAAAATATATATCAGGCAAATACGATTCAAGCTAGGATAAACGGTGAATTGACCGAAAAAATAGAAGTACATAATGGCATCCGACAAGGTGACTCTCTTAGCCCCCTACTATTTAACATCATCATGGACGAGTTGATAAAGCAGGTGTCTAGATTGAAAGGGTATAAAATGGGAGACAGGGAAGTCAAAATATTGTGCTATGCCGACGATGCAGTGTTAATAGCTGAAAGCGAAGACGATTTGCAAAGACTACTGCACCAATTTAACATAACAGCGAAAAAGTTTAACATGAATATATCAGCGTCAAAAACTAAAGCCATGACTACATCTAGAACACCACTCAGATGCAAACTAGAAATAGACAATAAAATTATACAGCAGGAAATGAAGTTCAAGTATCTCGAAATAGAAATATCCGGATACGGGGATGTTGAAACGGAGGTGAGGGGACAAGCCATGAAAGCAGCAAGAACAGCCGCATGTCTTAACAGTACCATATGGAGCAATGAACATATAGGAATCGAAGTTAAATCCAGAATTTATAAAACAGCAATAAGACCCATACTAACATACACTGCAGAGTGTATGTATGGGTCTTATTGCTGTTTTATAAATTCTGGATTTAACTTCGATTCTTATATCTATATTATACAGGGTGTCCCAAACCAGACCAGAAACCTCGAAAACAAAACAAATACTGGAAATAACAGAGATGAGAGTGGTGCGCAGGATAGCTGGCAGGACACTTATGGATCGGAATAGGAGCGAGGATATAAGAAGAGTGTGTAAAGTCGATAACATCAATGACTGGGTATTACAAAGAACAAGGGAATGGAACGAACACATCAACCGCATGACCGACGACAGAATAGTAAAGATCACGAGGGACAAATCACCAATAGGACGTAGGAGCACCAGAAGACCCCGTAAATGATGGAGTGATAACCTCGCAATAGACTGAAACCAGGCAAAGAGACGAAGAATGACAAGCAAATTGCTTATATATAAGAAGGAAGAAGAAGAATTCCAAGAATATATGCCCGCCCATGACGTAATGCAGGCTGAAAAATGATGACACTACGGTCATCTCAAAAAGAAAGAATGAATGAGACCACTATGCGGGGATTTGTTTTTAAAAAGTCAGGGAGTTGTAATATAGTGTTTGTCGAGAGACCATATTATGTTTATATTTATAAGCCTTTTTTCTAATATACTTTTGATACGAAATTATTCAAGTGGATTTTAATACTGTTTACACATGATTTTAATTATTCTATAAAGGTGAGTTTTAAAATATCTATAAAGTTGAAATTACCATAACAATGCAAACGTCAGAAGCGTCTTTTCTGCATTTACTCGACCACTCTGTCTCTTTTGATGTTAGCCCTACTGCATAGGTAACGAGCGAATGCCAACAAGTGTTAGTTGGCGACCGCTAAACCATACATATCTAACCAACAAAGAGCAATGAATCTCTTCACCGGCCTTCGTTAGCTTGGTGTGCACCCAATATAACTGAAGGCCAAAGAGCGCATGATACATTTATGGTTTGCTTTCGTCGATTTGGGTTTAAACAGTATCAAATGTAAAATGATATACCAAACAACCATTAACAAAAATAAAAAAATATCAGCAATTTATATTTTACAGGATTCTTAAAAGGGCATAAATTGATTTATATTTTTTAAACTTTCTAGTGCAAACATTATTATGTATAACTCACCAATTGGCCACACCTCCTCCAGTAATCCACATTTTCTGCCCATTCAAAATATACTCGTCTCCTTTCTTTTCAGCTTTAGTCCTAAGCCCATTGACATCCGACCCACAACCTGGTTCAGTGACACAGTAAGCGGCCACAAGGGGCTCCTCAACCATTCTAGTAAGGTACTTTTTCTTCTGTTCTTTGTTTCCGGCTGTCAATAGTGGCATTTGCTATAAAAACAATGATTTTTTTTCAAATACTTTTGGATCATTATAAAATAAACTCAGGGTGATCTATAAACTTTTATGGAATATAATTTTTGACAATTCAACTCGTTAGCTCGTTACTTAAAAGTTACAAATTTTTGGAAATACAATGATCTCGTGAAATTCTTATTAAAAATATTACTGGATCAAATTATTATACGTACAGGTAAAAACTACACTGTGCACGTCAAATTGATCGCGGAGACAAGTTGAAAATCGTGCCGAATTAAATTCATGTTAAAAAACCGACTAAACTATCATACATAACTCTTATGGCCTATAGTTTATGTATATGAATTTGAAATGACGAACACAATACGGCTTCAAAAAATTGAAATTTTTAATGAAACCATTGAATATTCTGGCAAATCAAACTTTTGGTACCCATATTGTGTCATTACACATGTACGTTTATGAGTTATATTATATTTGTATTCAGCAAGTCAAAATCAGTGACAACCTTAGCTAGTCCAAAGCTCAGCGCAAAAAGTCGATGGCGCTCTTGCCAGTAAACTGCAAACACCAAACAGGCCAACGTAGAAAGCCTTCAATAATAAATCTCAAGCTTCCTAAATAACAAGTTTCATAAGCTACCTAACCAAGAAGACGTGTACAACAAACCATAACCTAGTCTACGTATATGCGGAGAGCTGAGGTCTACAAGATACGACAGAATCTTGATTTTTCCCGATTAGACAGATTTTCATAAATGTATAAGATCCACAGCGCTCGCTGTGTAATGTAAGCTCATAAACTGACATGTGTAAAAAAGTCTAAAAATTTCATTGATAAGAATATCCAATCACCTCCGCGAAAAATTGCCATTTATATATGCCATTTGAAATTTTGACATGTGAACTATAGACCATAAGCGCATATGTACGATAATTTAGTTCTTTTTTTCCACAAATTGAATTCTGAAAAATTCTCAACTTGTTTTTGCGAAAAATCGCAACCCTATATAAATGAGAGCACAATTTTGGTGTACTAGAATTATAACTACTTTTAGCCGAAAAAGAATGCCCCATATTTATGATTCAGTATTAATGCAGGAGTACATCTGTTCGTTCGTGTCGTTTCTTGTAGAAATGTACAAGTTTATATATATATATATATATATATATATATATATATATATATATATATATATATATATATATATATATATATATATATATATATATATATATATAGGATATTCTCACGGGAGTGATTTGTAATCGAAGGTTTTCGGGCATCCCGTATTTGTGCTGAGCCTCTCTCAGGACTGTAAGATAGCTGACATTTCGGTGAAATCTCATTCACCATTTTCAAAGCTCACTTTACGGCGTCTACAAGCGAACTCGCTCGTAGACGCTGTACAGTGAGCTTTGACAATGGTGAATGAGATTTCACCGAAACGTCAGCCGCCTTACAGTCTTGAGAGGGACTCAGCACATACACGGGATGCCCGAAAACCTTCGATTACACATCACACCCGTGAGAGAGATAACTACTAGCACAAACGTCGTGATATTCAACAACAAAATGAAGACAATGGAAGTCAGACCGATATCGACTACTTCGCAACATAACGTTTAATTACTTACACCCAGACTTGATCCTCCTAAAGCGGTGGCAATACCAGTACAACCATATGCCCACTCTTCCTTAATAAGACATGCATCAAACGAACCTAGTCCTAGACCTCCTAAAAAATTAATAATAATTGCAATAGAGAAGTTGAAGACTTCAGTGACAATCTCCTAAAGCGAGATTTGACATTTCGTCGATAGATAAGCAGAACTATCATGCTCCTACAAATGTATTCTCAAAAAACTGCTTTCATTCATATGGGTTCTTCAGGAAATGTAGCCTAAGGTAATCGTAGTCGTCTCCTCCTGTACATACAAAACATTAGTCACATACTGACAGTGAAATTTTAAGCGTCCCTATATAAAATACTAATATAATCGAAACTTCCTGGAATACATGTAAACTAAACAAATAAAGTAACCCCTATAGAATTTTGGCTGGATGCTGAAAAGTGACTCACATTGGAGAATCGGAAATTTCTTTAGCTCGAGATAAACGAACAGCATTCATATAGTATATAAATAATAATATAGAAGTAGGCAAAACACATAACGACATGATGTATATTTGTTAAGAGCCATTTTAACTGTTTTAACAGATGTAGCCTGTGCAGTCGGAACTTGGGAACACACAAGTTAATTATGTTACTGTCTGACGTAATTTTCAATCACCATTCAGTAGCAATCGTAAACAAAAATCACATTAGTCAACAACCAAAATGCTAGTCGACTCTGTACTGCTAAAAATTATTAATTTAGGAACCGTTAATACGAATATAACTAAAATTACAAGAGTTTATGAAAAATTGCTTCATCTCTTATCATAAGTTAACTGACTGCACCTAAATTCACATACAGTTGACCCTTGTTAATTAACAAAAGTTTTATGATGTAAAATATCAATCAAACTGACCTCTTATAAAATGACCATATGGACTCCTGCTATTTGTGTTGTGAAATGACTTTGGCGTAACGAAAACGTTCTATTCATTACATGCGGTAACTAATTAAGCAAGCCTAAATATAGATATTGATAACCAAATAGAAAATTGTCAACAGGCATTTGTTATAATACATGTTGCATTAAATCTGTGAAGTTGGCTGACTGGGCAAATTCTGATCTGGATTTATTATTGCTTTACAGTTTCATTAAAGGAATAAATTCCAAAAGAAAAGTGGAGATCAATCATTTATCCTAACGTGCCATCTGCGAATGGACCTGTTCTACATAGTGACAAACATTAAGAGCTGATGGAATCTCTTCTGACATCACAAAAAAAGTCAGGCCGATATGTCGTTAACAGTTAATTTTCTGCACCCTTACTTGGATTTTTTACATGAAAATAGTAGCATCGTTATTGACGACGATGGACAATGCTTTCACCAAAACATTTTTACTATCGAGACAAGATATCAGGGAAAATGAAGGGCAAAAATGCTTGCCAACTATCACTGGTCGCTAGTAAAGGATTCAAATGTGGTCGATGAAAATAACGAAAATAAAAGTTCTCACAAAAATATATAAAACTTAACTTTTCGATGTTGTTACGCTTCTTTTTTTTTGTTCTAAAATTCATAAAATATAGGTATATCCTATTTATAAATTATGAAAATTTAAT
This sequence comes from Diaprepes abbreviatus, assembly GCA_034092305.1. Lineage (NCBI taxonomy): Eukaryota > Metazoa > Arthropoda > Insecta > Coleoptera > Curculionidae > Diaprepes > Diaprepes abbreviatus. The sequence goes on along the minus strand of JASJET010000018.1, from coordinate 1,900,650 downwards.
GAATATATATATATATATATATATATATATATATATATATATATATATATATATATATATATATATATATATATATACAGTGCCTTCATTTCAAAACGAACCATCCTTAATAACTTTGTTAAATAGAAAAATTTAAAAAAAAGAAAAAACACGTCAATTTAGATATACAGGGGGAAGTTTAATTTTGCATTTGTTAAAAGTCTGTCAATCACCTCCTCACCTCCAGCTAACCTCACTTTGATATGTCAAATAGGAACCCCCACCTTGTGACACATCATTGTAAGCAGCATAAAATTGTCTATCCAACCGTATAAAAAAAATTAAATCGGTTGACGTACAAGCGAACAGTGTGCAAAAATGTCTTGTAATAATGCATAATATATCGGCCTCGAACTTTAGTATGTCAAATGATTACCCTATAGTGTGATACATCATTTTAAAGGGCATACTATCTCCTATTTAGCCAATAAAAAAAAACAAAATCTGTTGATGTACAAGCGAATAGTAAGAAAAGATGTGTGGTAATAATAGACACCTTATCACATTAAACTTTATTATGTCAAATGGCTACTTCATAGAGTAAAATATTATTTTAAATTTAAAATAAATATTTTTTTAAAATAATAAACAGTTAAAATATTTGCGAGAAAAAAACTAAGCCTGTTTTAAAATTCATCGCAAAATTCATTGCAGTCTAATCAATCTAGTGTATTTATTTCAATGATATTTTTTGCGGTACCTGATAGGTACAAAAAATCACTGCAATAAATAAAATTTTTAAGATCTTTAAACACCAGTTGTTTATTATTGTTAAAATTGTCATTGTGACGCCTAGTTGAAACGTGAATATAAATGGTGTATACGCTAGCCAAAAGAATAGAAATAATTTTTCTCTATGGAGCTGAAGATCGGTGCGCTCGTAGAACCGCCAGAGCATTTAACGAGAGGCATCAAGACAAAAACGTGGGCCATAAATATGTACTCGAATTGGTACGAAAGTTTGAAGAAACGGGATCCGTTTGTAATAAAAAATATATTGAGAAAAGGGTTGTAGATGAAGCATGCCAAATCGAGGTACTAGGACAGTTTGCAATAGATCCAACTTTATCCATCTCAAAGGTCGCAGATTTAACCAACATTTCTGCTGGCTCTGTGCATAAAGTTTTAAAACAAAATAAGTTTTTTCCCTACAAAATTCAAATTCTTCAAGAACTCGGAGAAGACGATTTTGATAGGAGAATTCAATTTTGCGAATTAATGTGCCAACGAATTGACGAGGACCCCCATTTACCTAAGAATATCTGCTTTAGTGATGAATCATCTTTTTTTCTAAATGGACTGGTTAACAGACATAACTGCAGATACTGGGATAATGAAAATCCGCACCTTTTCCGAGAAGGGCATACTCAATATCCCGAAAAAATTAACGTGTGGGCAGGAATTTATGGCAATGAAATCATCGGGCCATTTTTTTTGGAAGATAATTTAACTGGGCAAATTTATTTAAACCTTTTAGAAAACACAATATACCCTGCCATTGTGCAATCTTTAGAAAATCAAGTGGATGAAAATGCTGTTATGGTACTAAATGAAAATAATTTGCATTTCCAGCAAGATGGAGCTCCCCCGCACTACGCTTTGGCAATTCGAGAGTGGCTTGATGAACATTTTCCAGGGACGTGGATTGGCAGACGTGGTGCAATTGAATGGCCAGCACGGTCTCCAGACCTAACCCCTCTAGACTTTTTTCTTTGGGGGTATTTAAAAAGCAAGGTTTATAAAACCCCACCTGAAAATATTGACGATTTAAAAGATCGAATTGTTCGGGAATGTAGAGGAATTAGCAGAGAAACCCTTGCCAATGTTCGTGGGGAATTTCAAAATAGGCTTTTTTATTGTCTCGCTAATAACGGCGCACATTTTGAACATTTAATAAAATAATTTTCTTCAACTGAATAAAACTGAATAAACTGCTTATATTTAACACACATTTTTGCATCCTAATTGCCTATAACGTCTATTAACTTAATTTTTTTTGACATCGTTGGATAGCAGATCGTACGTCCTTTAAAATGATGTATCACACTATAGGGTAATCTTTTGACATACCAAAGTTCGAGGCCGATATATTATGCATTATTACAAGACATTTTTGCACACTATTCGCTTGTACGTCAACCGATTTAATTTTTTTTATACGGTTGGATAGACAATTTTATGCTGCTTACAATGATGTGTCACAAGGTGGGGGTTCCCATTTGACATATCAAAGTGAGGTTAGCTGGAGGTGAGGAGGTGATTGACAGACTTTTAACAAATGCAAAATTAAACTTCCCCCTGTATATCTAAATTGACGTGTTTTTCTTTTTTTTAAATTTTTCTATTTAACAAAGTAATTAAGGATGGTTCGTTTTGAAATGAAGGCACTGTATATATTATATATTATATTAGTCCATAACGTCAGTGAATACGTCCATTCCATCCTCATGAAGTAAAAAAAAATTAGTAACTTTGTATTTAAAATGTTGATAGAGATCGATCGCTATCGAAATTTCTTAGCGACACCAAAAACCAGCTGATTCTAATACAAATCAGGATGCCTTCTGTCATCTTCTTTTGTTATGGTCACCTTAAAAATACAATAAATAACAACGATCAGCGTGTCAAACATTTAAATTATGCTGCATAAACCTTCTTTTGAATTAACTTTTTTGGTTAATCTTTTGGTTTAGTAATTGACACTACGCTTTCGAAAATTGACTAGTGCTGTCACCATACGATATTGTGCCAATATAAATAGTTTCATGAAGTCTGGTGGAATTACATCTGAAAACACTTTCAATAGATTAATTTAAAGCTGGCATTGGTTAAATTCAAATTCTGGTGTATTGCCTTTGAATTTAAGGATAGCCCCTTAATTCACTGACATAATCTAGCTTTAAAACTGGTCTAAGCAGACAATCAAGAATTTGTATTGACAAGTGCAATCAGATTTTCAACCTTAAAAGTACGTAAATAAAAGAATTGTTTTTTTATTACCAAACCTGCCAAAAAGCAAAATTTCGTTTATTTTTGTAAAACAATCATCACCTTTACCGATCCTAAGGCTTTACCTTCAGGTTTTATTACTTGTATTATCATACGTTGTCTCCTTCCATATGATAAACTGTAACATTTTCATAATTTATGGTAATGTTACCAATGAAACCAAACGAACGAACGGATGTGCTCCTGGATTAATACTGAATCATATATATGAGGCTTTATATATATATATATATATATATATATATATATATATATATATATATATATATATATATATATATATATATATATATATATATATATATATATATATATATACAGGGTGATTCAAAAATCGATCACGAAACTTAAGGGGGTGATTCTACTTGACAAAATAAGGGTAGAGCTTCATATAATTTTTTTTCAAAATGTCATTCGTTTTCGAGTTACAAGCCGTCCAAGTTCAAGTTTTTATTTTTTGTTTTTTGAATTACTCGCTTACAGGAAAACCGATTTGACTAATATTTGAAAGATAGGCTAAGTCTTCTGCGCTTCATCATTTTAGTAACAATTCACATTGATTGTTTGCCGCTAGAGGGCACTTTACCTACATTGAAAATTGTTTTTTTGTCATAATTTTTTAGTGTTGACAGCTACAGTAGTTTTTGGCATAATTTCTGAAAGACTGATGCCAGGCCTTTAAAAAAGGTGCTCTTTATTTACATCGCTAAACCCAACGGTTTAGACGTAAATCACCCTTAAAAATTAAGTGGTAAATTTACTTTTCTCATTTCATTACCACCAGCTACCAGGTAAATAGCTATCAAAGTATGCTACAGCTGTCAGTTTAACATCAAATAAATTCGCTTTTTAAACTATTTAATTTATAATCTTAAAATAACTAATAATGGCTAATCACCAATATTCAAATATCGAATATTGTGATATCCATTTTTGTTATGGAAAAGCAAATGGTAATGCAGAGTTGGCAAGAAGATATTATATGGAGAGTTACGGAAAGAAATATCCCTCATGCTCAAACATTTTCCAGTGTGCACAGGAGGCTTGCGGAATGTGGTTCCTTTAAAAGTTATAATGGAAATAGGGGAAGACCTAGAACTGCTAGAAACGTGCAACAAGAAGAAAGAGTGCTTGAAATTATTGAAGATAATCCAGGTATTAGTACTAGAAAAATTGGGAATGAAGTGCGGCTCTGTCAAGCTAGTTCATGGAGGATACTAAGAGAAGAACAACTCTACCCGTTTCATTCAAAAAAGGTGCAGGCTCTTTATGACGATGATCGGCCGAGACGGTTGGAAATGTGCAATCAGATCCTAGCTAAGTATGAACACGATAATCGATTAATTGGCGTCATATTATTCACTGACGAAGCTGGTTTCACTCGTGATGGCATAACAAATCTACACAACATCCACACATATGCTTACGAGAACCCAAACAATGTGGTAGAAACGAAACATCAGCGTAGATTTTCACTAAATGTGTGGGCAGGGATAATAGGAGATTACCTTATTGGTCCTCATTTCTTTGATGGCCCATTAACTGGTGACGTATACTTAGATTTTATCCAAAATCGACTCCCATTGTATCTGGAAGATGTGCCATTGGAAGTAAGGGCCAACATGTGGATCCTCCAAGACGGAGCTCCGCCCCACTTTAGTATACGTGTCCGACAGTATTTGAATGCAACGTATCCTGAGCGATGGATAGGACGAAGTGGACCATTGGCATGGGCAGCGAGGTCACCAGACCTTAATCCTATGGATTTTTTCTTTTGGGGTCATTTGAAACAATTGGTGTACGATATTCCAGTAATCAACGTCGAGGATCTTCGCTTCAGGATAATCGAAAAGTGCCAAATTATTAAAGAAACACCAGGAATTTTTCATCGAGTTAGGCGACATTTTTTGAAGAGTGTTAGGAAATGTATGGAAGAAAATGGGGGACATTTTGAGAATCTTTTTTAGTTTGTTTAGTACTGTTTCATTAATTTTTATCAATTAAATGTATATCGCAATAATCCATAATATGAATATTTACTGATTAGCCATTATTAGTTATTTTAAGATTATAAATTAAATAGTTTAAAAAGCGAATTTATTTGATGTTAAACTGACAGCTCTAGCATACTTTGATAGCTATTTACCTGGTAGCTGGTGGTAATGAAATGAGAAAAGTAAATTTACCACTTAATTTTTAAGGGTGATTTACGTCTAAACCGTTGGGTTTAGCGATGTAAATAAAGAGCACCTTTTTTAAAGGCCTGGCATCAGTCTTTCAGAAATTATGCCAAAAACTACTGTAGCTGTCAACACTAAAAAATTATGACAAAAAAACAATTTTCAATGTAGGTAAAGTGCCCTCTAGCGGCAAACAATCAATGTGAATTGTTACTAAAATGATGAAGCGCAGAAGACTTAGCCTATCTTTCAAATATTAGTCAAATCGGTTTTCCTGTAAGCGAGTAATTCAAAAAACAAAAAATAAAAACTTGAACTTGGACGGCTTGTAACTCGAAAACGAATGACATTTTGAAAAAAAATTATATGAAGCTCTACCCTTATTTTGTCAAGTAGAATCACCCCCTTAAGTTTCGTGATCGATTTTTGAATCACCCTGTATATATATATATATATATATATATATATATATATATATATATATATTGTTCATCAGAGTTTCAACAGCTAATATGGATAAGATACTTTCGGTGTCAAATGCCGGTAATATAACGTCTAACTACTTACACCTAGACCTGATCCTCCTAAAGCGGTAGAAATACCACTACAAGCATATGCGTACTCTTCCGTAAGAAGACACGAATCAAACACACCTAGTTCCAGACCTCCTAAAAAATCAATAATAATTGCAATAGAGAACTTTAAGTGTGAGTCAGCGATGTCATATTTGTTTAATCATTAAAGAATTCAGTGAGAATCCCTTAAAATAAAACTGGGGTACTTGGCATTTCGTAAACGGATAAGTATCATTCAAGATATCCTCAAAAAATTGCGTCCATTCATTTGAGTTCGCCAGGAAAGTCGTCTAAGGTGGGCGTAGTCGTTTTCGCTTGTACATACAAGATACTAGTGACACAGGTGACAGTGAAATTTTAAGTGTTATATAAAAGACTAATTGGAAGTTTCTGCAACATATGTAAACTATTTGTTTATACCCTCTTTCATCTTTTCTTGCATGCTAAATGCAGCTTGATTCACATGCAAAAGATACTTATTAATTAACAAAAGTGTTGAGGTAAAAACATCACACAAACTGATCTTTTATAAAATGATCATATTAACTTATGTTATGTGTGTGGTGAAATAACTTTGACGTAACGAAAATGTTCTATTCATTACATGAGGTAATTAATTAAGCAATCCTAAATATAGTCATAGATTGTTGGTGACCAAAAAGAAAATTGTCAGCATGTATTTCTTATAATACATGTTGCATCAAATCTGCAAAGTTAGCTGACTGGAAAGCGTCGATGGATGCCTTTTGGGTAACCCCCGATCTACATCTATATTTGTTTTACAGTTCCATGAAAGGATTAAATTACAAGAGAAAAGGAGAGATAAATCATTAATCTTAACGTGTCATCTGCGAATGGACCTCTCCTACATAGTGGCAAACACTAAGAGTTGATTGATTTTTTACATGAAAATAGCAGCATCGTTCTTGACGACTATGGACAGTGCTTTCACCAAAACATTTCTACTATCGAGACAAAGTATCAGGAAAAATGGAGGGCAACAATGCTTGTCGATTATTACTGGTCGCTAGTAAATAATTCAAATATAGTCGATGAAAATAACGAAAATAAAAGTTCTTACAAAAATTTATAAAACTTAACTTTTCGATGTTGTTACGCTTTTTTTTTCGTTCTAAAATTCATAAATATATAGGTATATTCTTTTTATAAATTATGAACATTTAACGAATATATATGAACATATAAATAATTTTATCTGGTAATACTTGATCTTCGATGCTTAAACTTCGTCATATGCACACCGGATCATCTATGATGCCAATCTTATGAAGAAGGTCTCGCGGGTGACAATGTCCTGTCACACCACAATTCGCAGTTCATTCCTATCCAGAGAGAGAAGATGTCTAGTAAGTCGTATATTAGGTCAAATTATATGTTTCTTGGTACACCTTATTCAGGGGCATACCTTCAGGACCCAATAAAATTGCTTTCCAGCAAACAGTTTTAATTTTCTCTTAGCAACAGTAATTGGAAAATATAGAATTGGTTGGGGTCTGTACGGTTCAGCCGAGGACCCCATCATTGCCCAAACGATCTGCTTCCCCTATCCTGTGTATTCCCGAGTGACCCAAGACTTACATAAGTCTGCTCAGTCGTTCTTTCTATGTCAATATGTCAGTCCCACTAAGTAAACATAGATTTATTTTCTTATTGATATTGATGGTCTTCTCACAGATATGGCCACATTTTAGAACAGCATACATTTCTGCTTGAAAGACCGTTGTATATTATCAGAGAGAGAAAAACTCTCCGACTCCTGTGATCCTACCGAACACTCCAGCTCGAGCTCCTGATCAGGAGAAATTGCTCCTCTTTCCAATCCTTCCTGCTTGCGACATGCAGTCTGTTTATATAAGAAGTGATGGACAACCACACAAGTAACCGCCAGTTCCAATTTGAGGTGCCCTTGACCTTGTTCTCTAGGAATAGGTGGAGAGAAGGTAGGTTCATTAGGATCTTCAGTGCTCAAAGGAGGCAGTCCTCATCGCGCACAATATTCTTACACAAATCAATTTTTGAATGTTGCCAAGTTGCAGACGGTACCCCATGTGCACTCAACGGCTCGCTCAACCGTGAGTCCAGAATTAAATTAATATAATTATTTTTATGATTACATAAGCAAGGATATAATTTTTCTGTAGTATGTGAGAAGTAAATTATTACAACTTTAATATATTTAATAACAATTTTGCCAAGTGGTGTACGAAGTAGAAGGGAAAAAGAAATATTTCTAAATAAGCCAAATTTTGAATTAGAGTCCCACATACATTTATTTAAAAGTTCATAACGTCATTGAATCCGTACATTCCCATCGTCATGAAGTATAAAAAAGATTAGTAACTTTGTATTTAAAATGTTGATAGGGATCGATCGCTATCAAAATTTCTTAGAGACACCAAAAACCAGACAATCCTGATACAAATCAGGATGCCTCAAGTCATCTTTTTTTGTTATAACAAGCTTAAACATAACAACGACTAAACATTTAAATTATGCTGCATAAATCTTCTTTTGAACTGACTTTTTGGTTTAGAAATTATCATGGAAGTCTGGTTAAATTAAATCTGAAAACACTTTCAATGGATATTCCAACTTAGATTTGTCATTGGTTAAATTCAAAAAAAGACAAAGATCGTAAATGTTCACCTTTTTTAGAATGTCTTTTTTAAACAAGATCTATCATCTTTCTTATTCCGCCCGAACATTGCTCTATTGTTCTTGCATCGTGACTTACTATATTAAAGGATAGTCTCTTAATTCACCGACATAATCTAGCTTTAAAACTGGTCGAAGTAGACAATCAAGAATTTGTATGCACAAGTGCAAGAGTAGGTCAATAAAAAATTGTTTTTTTTTTATTATCAAACCGGCTAAAAAGCGAAATTTAGTTTATTTTTGAAAAACAACCATCACCTTTACCGATCCTCTAGGGCTTTATCTCTAGGTTCTATTACTTATATTATCATACGTTATCTCTTTCCAAGTGATAAAATGTAGCATTTTCAAAATTTTAATACTAATGTTACATGTTACAGTTTTTTTTTGAATATATTAGGTAATCGGAAGGAATATTTAATTTCGGTTGCGTTTTATGTCATCAATCCATTTCGGCCTGATATATATATATATATATATATATATATATATATATATATATATATATACCAAACGAACGGATGTACTCCTGGAGGATTAATACTGAATCATATATATGAGGCATTATATATAAAGGTATATACGTAGCAGTTTCAACAGCTAATATGAATAAGAGACCTGCGGTGCCAAATGTCGGCAATATAACGTCTAACTACTTACACCTAGACCTGATCCTCCTAACGCGGTAGAAATACCACTACAAGCATATGCGTACTCTTCCGTAATAAGACATGAATCAAACACACCTAGTTCCAGACCTCCTAAAAAATCAATAATAATTGCAATAGAGAACTTTAAGTGTGAGTCAGCGATGTCAAATTTGTTTAATTATCACAGAATTCAGTGAGAATCCCTTAAAATAAAACTAGGATACTTGGCATTTCGTCGACGGATAAGTAGAGCTACCAAGCTCTTCAACGTATTCTCAACAAATTGGGCTCGCCAGAAGATGTCGTCTAAGGTGGGCGTAGTCGTCTTCGCTTGTACAACACATGTAAACTATACGAATAAAATAACCCTTATGGAAATTTGGCTGGATACTGAAGTCACCCACACCAGAGAATGGGCAATTTATCTTGAATCAACACAGAAGAGGGACAGTCCAGCAAGTTCTTGAAACGATCACCCATTGCAGAATTTGCAGTATTCATATATAATTAATAATACAGAGATATGAGATACACATAATGGGCATGATGTGTATTTGTTACGCATTACTGTAACTATTTTGACAGGTGAAGCCTGTGCAGTCGGAACTTAGTAACACTCACATGTTAATTATGTTACTGTCCGACATAACTTGCAAATCAGCGACATCAAGCGGTATTTACGTACATCTACGTCATCACCCAGTAATAATCGTAAATAAAAATTGGTTAAAAATTAGTACGAATCTAACTAAAATCATATGACGTTATAAAAAATTCTTTATAACTCCTTTCATCTTTTCTGGCATGTTAAATGCAACTAAATTCACACGCAATTGATACTTATTAATTAACAAAAGTGTTGAGGTATAAAATGTTAAAATGACCTCTTATAAAATGATCCTATTAACTCCTCTTATGTGTGTGGCGTAACGAAAACATTCTATTCGTTACATGCGGTAATTAATTAAGCCTAAATATAGCAGCCATAAATCATTGACGATCAAAAAGAAAATTGTCAGCACGTATTTGTTATAATACATGTAGCATCAAATCTGCAAAGTCGGCTGAGTGGAAAACCTCGATGAATGCCTTTCGGGCCACCTCTGATTTGCGTCAATTTTTGTTTAACCGTTCCATCAAAGGAATAAATTCCAAAGGAAAAGTAGGGATCAATCATTTATTCTACCGTAACATCTTCGAATGGACTTGTCCTACATAGTGGCGAAGAATAAGAGCTGATGGAATCTCTATTGATATCACAAAGAAAGTTAGGTCAATATGTCGTTAAAAGTTCATTTTCTGCACTCCTACTTGGATTTTTTACATGAAAATAGTAGCGCCATTAGTGATGACCATAGAGAATGATTTCAACAAAACATTTCATCTATCGAGACAAGATAACAAGGAAAATGAAGGGCAACAATCCTTACCGAATACCCTGGGCGCTGGTGAAGGATTCAAATAGAGTCGATGAAAATAGCAAAAATAAAGGTTTGTTTGATTTATACAAAAATATTTAATTTTTCGCTATTGTTACACTTTTTTTTATTCTAAAATTCATTGCTAAACGATCTACTTTTTCTATCCCGTGTATACCCGAGTGATCCAGGACCTACACGAGTCTGTTCAGCCGTTTTTTGTTAGACTATCCAGAACATCCTTGCATTCAGACACCAGTCGTGAAGCTATCTATGACTTTAGACTTTAGTGTCAATATTGCAGCCCTAAACATATATTTATTGTATCATTCCTATTGATGATCTTCTCACAGAGATGGCTATATTGCAGAATGGCATAAATTTCTGTTTGAAACACCGTTGCATATTATCCGAGATAGTAACACTCTCAGACTCCCGTGCTTCTACCGAACACTCCAGCTCCAGTTCTTCCACTATATTGGAATTCTTCAGTGAACTACCAGGACTCATTTTTCAGAAAAATTTGCTCCTCTTCCCATTCCTCTCTGCTTGGCAAAAGTACCCTAACAGAGTAGTTGGTTTTCAAAACCAGCGCCATGCATGAGAAGTGACGGACATCTTTTGCATCTCGCTTCCCCAGCCACACAGTCCCAGGCAACCACAATGATTTATAGCCTTCAAAGCCTCGTTCTCTATGAATACGTGAAGAGGCAGGTTCATTAAGATATTCACTGCCCTGATGGGGCAGTCCTCATTGCACTAATTATTCCAATACACAAGCCCAGAAACCATATATGACCTCAGTCGTGAGTACAGAATTAAATTAATATAATTACTTTCACGATTACACAATTTCTAGTTTATTTCAGAATTCATCTGACTCAGCTTGTTCTTCTTCTTTTGCCATTTTTTAAATACATAAATCTTTTGAGAGAGGTGTTAGAATTTGGTGAAGAAAGTGGGTTTAGTAACATAAGCACAAAATAAGACCTTCAAACCAATATTAAAAGCTAAATTTTTGCCATATAGAACATATTAACGGCTTCCTATCTGAAGTAAAATAAACTATAAATAAGTATAATGTCTAGATCACCCTGGTTTTACTTCTACGTACATATGAAAAACTTATTTTCTTTTAAACAAAACTTACACCCAACGTTGACGCTTCAAAAACAGTAGCTACACCCGAGCAGCCGTAAGCTATTTCCTCTATAATAAGACAACCGTCGAACGCCCCCACATCTAAACCACCTATAAATGAAACAATGCTGTAAGAAAATAGTGCATTAAACAATTATTTTAGTTTCAATTGATTGTTCAAAAACGTCTACGTAGTTACACACTAAACACTCATTCCATGCAATTTAATTAAGGCTTAAAATTTTTATATTCGTTCAAGCAACAAAGCGAAACTATAAACTTTTGTTTAAATGTATTTTTGTCTAGTTAACAATAAACGAACTTATTTTATCTATATAAGTTTTGAGATCATGTGTTTGCATATCAAGTTTTGAGAGCTTTATTTTAATAATTTCAGAGATATAGGCAGGAAAGCACGTCCGCTGTCCATCCGTATGTTGTTACACTTAGCCACTTTTCAATCTTTCGCCATAAAATTTTGCAAGTAAAGGGTTTTCCAATAAGAGGTGTCATTTTGAAAAGCCCGCTATTTCGGTAGATGTCACTTTTGAAGCTGTAAGTTTTTGACGTTTGACAAGTAGAAACTACGCCATAAATAAAGATGGAACGATACACGCTTCAACAACGCATTGAAATTATTAAAATTCACTATAAAAATGGTGAAAATTTGGCAGAGACGGTTCGTAAAACTCGAACATTTTTGGGTCGTCATGAAGCACCTTGTCGGAGCGCAATAAAGAAATTGGTGAAAAAATTCGAGCTGTTGGGACAAGTTAGTTATGTGAAGAAGAAAACCCGTGCACGTCGCTCAAGAACAGCCGAGAATATTGCTGCTGTAGCCGAAAGTGTTGAAGAAAACCCAGGTTTGTCCATTCCTCGTCGTTCTTTGGAATTAGGGATTCCACAAACGTCATTACACCGTATTTTGCATAAAGATTTGGGTCTTAAGGCTTATAAAGTTCAGTTAACGCAAGAACTCAAGCCGGCCGATCATCAACAACGTCGTGCCTTTGCTGATTGGGTTCTTGAAATGCATGAAAATGATCCGGAATTCCATCGAAAAATCATCTTCAGTGATGAGGCCCATTTCCACCTCGGTGGCTTCGTCAACAAACAAAATTGTCGCATCTGGGGCTCGGAAAACCCAAGAGTTATTGTTGAAAAGCCTCTCTATCCTGAACGTGTGACTGTTTGGTGCGGTTTATGGTCCGGCGGGGTCATTGGACCTTACTTTTTCGAAAATGAGGCTGGAGCAACAGTTACGGTGAATGGATTGCGCTATCGAGAGATGATTAATGATTTTTTATGGCCGGAATTGGATGGTATTTATCTGGACCACGTTTACTTTCAACAAGACGGCGCTACGTGCCACACAAGCAACGAAACCATTGATCTTTTACGGGAAAAGTTTCCGGGCCGTGTTATCTCTCGAAGAGGTGATCACAATTGGCCACCGAGATCTTGTGATGTGACACCTTGCGATTTCTTCCTTTGGGGCCACGTGAAAGACAAGGTCTACGCCAACAGCCCAGCGTCGATTCAAGACCTCAAAGATGGAATTCGTGAGGCTATCGAGGACATAGGGCAGCCACTTTGCGATTTGGTTATGGAAAATTTCATGAAAAGGATATGGTCCTGTAGGCATGGTCGTGGTGGTCATTTGGCTGATGTTATTTTCCATCATTAACGGCATACCTTCCTCTTTATAATGTAATAAATATCCGATCATTTATCTTAAAAAATGGCATTTTTCTTTGAATATCAAAATAACACCTCTTATTGGAAAACCCTTTATATGATATAATTAGACTGTGGGTCGTTGAGGCTTTTCTTGTCCCTCTACAGCACTCCAACCTATTGTTCGTTCTCCGAATCTAATATAACCCCAGGACTTTTCACGAAGTCTATTATTTTTGTAGGGGGACGTCAAGGTGGCGCCTTCCTCAAATTTAAGTCTTTTGCAGAACAATTACATGTATCCGCTGTTTCGGCAGCACGAACGTAGAAACGTGTTCGTCCTCAGCTTTGTCCACTTTTTAGAGATTGTATGAAGAGATTCTTTATTATTCGAATTTCCGGATATAGGAGATCCAGAAGCATTCTTGCGTTTTTTGGCGTTGATATTATAAATTTATGATCTTGTTTGAGACCAGGTGTACTGTTCCACCTTAACTTTGTTCCCAGCTCCGGAGCTCTTCTTTTATTTAGCTCTTTGGTAATTCACAGGAACACTGTGATACTGTCTTTCGATTCCTTTGTGTTCTGGAACCAACCTCAAGGTTACCCTATTATTCCTTGTCAATTGCTTTAGGACTTGCCTATAATCGCAAGTCAAGTTAGACTTGTAGGTGTTTAGTCTAAGAGCTTTAGCGCTTTTTAGCTCTCTCACAATGTTTATTTTAACCTTCTTAGTATGTCTATTCTACTCGCAAGGTGGGAACAAAAACGCATTCGAGTGAATATAATTTTGTTTGTCGATTGTATGGATGAGACTTGAGTTTACCACTATGATCCTGAACTGGGACAACAAACATCTGAGTGGACTTAGTCTAGTTGTTATTGATCAACTACCTCTAAACTGGTAGATCAATAACATGATATTACTGCAACCTTTTGGACCAGCTGGATGTAAAAATTCGTGAGAGAAGACCTCGTTTAATGAAGAAAAAAATCACTGCTCACAAATGTGCTCTAAACTAACTAAATTGAAGTACGAATTGTAGAAACATCCACGCTGCTCACCAGATGTGGTTCCCTGGAACTTCCATCTATTTCCCCACCCAAAGAGATTTCTGCATAGAAAGAGTTTTTCATCGAATGAAGAAGAAACTGCAGCCGTAGAGGAGTGTTTGAAGGCCTTTCGGAAAACCACTTCAGGGATGGGACACTTAAATTGGAGAATCACTGGACAATATGTATTAAATTTAAGGAAGATTATATGAAGAATAAAACATATTCCAAAACAAAACTCATAGTCTTTCACTTGTAGTCCCAAAACTTATTGATTAGCCTAGAATATCATAATATTTTTTCTTTGGTCGCCTCATTCGCGCCTCCAAAGTTGTTATATCCCCTACCTTTTAATTTTCCTACAGTAGATTTTAGCATAATAACGATTAGTAATTATTTTCAACAAAATCGGCACTGTCAAGTTATGTTGACTAATTCCTAAGAAAAAGCTACTATTACGGAACCCTAATGTAATGCGTGTTCGATATGTATTTGGTCGTTTTTTCCTTTAATTGAAATTCTAAATATTAACTCTATTGCATCACTCTGAACAGGGTATCCCAAAGTAATAGTTGACACAGCAACAACAGATTTCTTACATGGCAACATTGTGATCTGGCTAAATTTACTTTAGTTCAAATAAAAAAAATATTTTCTCGTCAGTTAATCATAAAAAAGTCTTCGTAAATGTTGCGCTGACTAAGCGTTTGGGATAGATTTGCTTTTAAAATCTATCAATGCTCCAAACTGTCACCTTGCACCCTTAAAAATCACGCAAGATCGTGTAGAATCACCAACGTAGAGGACCAGTGTTGCCGTTTCGGTACAACTGTACTGAATTTAGTACAAGTTTTAAAAAATTTAGTACGATAGTACTACTCTTCACAATGCAGTACAAAATATCTTTTAGCAAATATAGCCCAGTCATTTGGTCAAAAAAAAGGGGGTTACCTGGAAAGTTTTCCGGGAGTTTTGGAAATTGGTAATTTTATAGATTTCGATGTGCTATTTCCGAATTTCGACTTTGCCACCTCGTATCTCCGCCGCTCGCGCCGCCATATTGGAAAAATGGCGCCTAATAACAGTTTTTTTACAATATCTCCTTTCCGACGCATTTTACGACAAAAACGTTTATATACAAAATTAAACTGGAGAAAATTTCCTACAATTTATGTATTAACAATTTTTTTTTGTAAAATCAATAGTTTTGGCGCACGAGCGCCGCAAAGTATTATTCATCTACACCAGCACGTTTTTTTCGTATCTTTCTCCAAAATATTTTACTATTGTCGCAGGTATTAAAAAAACAGGTAAAAGGGTAAATGCGTCGCCTTTGTGTCGGGTCCCTCTCTCGACCTTAAACGAAACATCTGTTGGTAGAACTCAAGAGAAGTATTTTTTAGTATTATTTAGTCTGAGTCATCAGTATACTTCTATCGTCTTACAGTGTTGTTTGTGTTTATAGAGCCATAGCTTCTGATAAAGTAAATTGTTTTATTTGTAATAATCCATTATTATAAAGTGAAACAATTGAAGTGAAGGAAAAAGGATTGGAGACTTTTCGTAAGTCAATTGTTAAAAGAAAAGACAATAAAGTTGAACTTTTGGCGAGATTAAAATCAATAGTGGTTCATGATGTATGTCGAAAACGATATCATAATGAAAAGTTAATCGCTGCATCATTGCGTAGAGGAAGCGATGTCACGACACCTCAACCACTACTGCGATCCTCGCACCCAACATTCTCATTCAAAGACCATTGTTTTTTATGCGCTGATGAGATAACAGCAGAGTTTATAGCAAAACAAAAATGGACGCGGTTATGCAAGCGTAATGTTGTGTATAGTGTGCGGAAATTATCAATGAAAAATAGTATTTCAGAACTTGGTAAAGCTCGTAATGATCATTGGGGTCGAGCAATTGTTGAGCGTCTTGGGCATGTGAATTTTTTGGTCGCAGCCGATGCACAATACCACAATTCCTGCATAAAAAAATTGTATCAAGCCCACAAGCTAAAGATATAAAAAGGCCCGTATGCAAATGAGATCGATACTGCGATGCAGTTCATTTATTCTTATCTTGAGCAGAATTCCGATGAGTGTCAGTTTTCTCTGGACGAATTGATAGCCAAAATTGAAGGTGATTACCGTCCATACATAAAAATAGTGAAAGCACAACTCCTCAAAAAATACGGTGATATTTTAATTGCCGTCACTGCCAATAAGGCTCCGGTGGTTTCTGAAATACAGGGTTTAAGCTATTAACGGAAGCCTGGTACAATCAAAAAAGTAATGACAATGCAGAAGGCGTATTGGAAAAACAGCAGCAGAAATTGTTATAGAGGATATTCGCTCTACGGTCTATGAGACAAAACATTATCCTCCTTCAGATAATTATTTTCAAGACTCTGAGTCAGATATACCTGAAACTTTACGCGTTTTCCTAGATGGAGTGATTTTAAGAAACAAACGAGCATCTTTTGAAAAATGGAAGAAAAAAAAACATTGCTCTCGCCCATTCTATAATTGCAGCAGCAAGGCCGAAATCTTTTATATCATCTTTACAGATCGGATTAGCTGCATTTTTATTTCAAAAGTATGGATCTCGGCAATTAATAGATGTATTATCATCTCTTGGATTTTGCTCTTTATATATCGAAGCAACGTTGTTCGAAGTTTCAGCTAGTATGCGCGCACCGTTGAATATCGATGATAACGCATTTTCTCAATTTGTTTTTGACAACACTGATTTCAATACGCAGACATTAGATGGTAATAACACTTTCCATGCCATGGGCGGTATCCATTGTGTAACACCTACAACTGCTATCGCTCCTGATCAAATTATTCCACGATTAAAGCAAATGCCGTCTGCAAGAGTCGTTGATAGTTTAGGTACCATTGCATTAAAAATATTTGTGAAAAAAAAAAGAATACGGACTTAAAAACAATAAAGATTCAAAACCTTGGTAGCATTCGTGCGGCTTCGGAAGTAGTTATGCCATCCGTTTCAGATTTATTGTGGCTATATCCATCGCAGATGATGCGGATGAAATTTCGGTCTGCGACGTCTCGATCGGTGCCCAAGACGAACTCGCAACGCCTGGTCCATCAGGAACAGCAAAGCGAAGGAGATTGCGCTAAATTTCGAAAGTGTGCATCACATGTGGATTAGGCCTACAGGGGACACCACGAAAAAAACAACGCGCCGCTTAGTCTATCTCAAGGTGGTGTGGAAATGAGTTTTTTTCCAAAACGCATATTGAAATGTACTTTGCGGCGCTCGTACGCCAAAAACTATTGATTTTACAAAAAAAATTGTAAATACATAAATTGTACGAAATTTTCTCTAGTTTAATTTTGTATATAAATATTTTTGTCATAAAATGCGTCGGAAAGGAGATATTGTAAAAAAACTGTTATTAGGCGCCATTTATCCAATATGGCGGCGCAAGCGGCAGAGATACGAGGTGGCAAAGTCGAAATTCGAAAAGAACACATCAAAATCTATAAAATTATCAATTTTCAAAACTCCCGGAAAACTTTCCAGGTAAAACTACCAACTGACTGGAGTAATATTTAAAATATATATAGAAACAACATAACTATCGTAGAAAATTTATTATGTTCGAAACAATTAGTTGATAATAGTACTTGCCATTAATGAGAGCCCAGTGAAGAGTTAATTTTAGCTAAGTGTGCACTAGTTTATTTATTTTTTTTAGTTTTTAACTTTCATGACAGCACGTTTCTTCTTGTCACAGATTTTTTGCTTTAATATTTACAATAAAAAAATTAATAAATGCCAATATTTAACACCATTTATTATATCATTCAATTTAAATTTCCAGCTTTAAGTACATTTTCTGCCGTTTGAGAACTAACAACAGAACTATGAACAGAATTGGATGTCTCCTTCTCCCCATCACCAAATTCTGTTGAAATATTTGAATTTTTTTCATAAATTATTTAAAAAAAAATCAAAAATAAAATTTGAACTTTGATACTTTGAATGCAAGCAACTACCTTTATACTGTAATAACAAAATCCACATGGTGTAATCTAGGAAATATAAGTATGCTGAAAGATAATGTAAAAAAACTCAAGTGTTTATCTTGTAAAATATCTCTAAAGCCTCGTGAAAATAAGTACCAATTAAACGTTATTGAACTCTATTGTTAATTAAACATACAAACGAACCACCAATTATTATTTTATTTATTTAAACATTTATTTAATATAATTATAATGCACTCCAATTTGACCAATTATTCTACTTAAATATATTCAGCATTATAGAATTAGGGCGTGTCAAATACTGGTGGGAGTTTACCGTATATAGAGAATACTATAATAAAATAGTATATATGTTATAGTTATGACTATTATAGCAATTTTATCAAATTGCAATAAATTCAGACTAAAAAAATTAAAATTTCAGTAAGAAATAAAGAAATCTTTAAACTATCTGTATACTTTTTCTTTAACTGCCTAAACCCTATATTATATAGGCAATTTGTTAAACCAAGTCTAGATTGTATAGTAAATTTTGAACAAATTCTGCAACTTTTCCAGGTTTTCCAGGAAACATTTTGCCAAAAAAAGTTGTTTTTAAAACTTTGAAATTCTTGACATTTTATTCAGTTGTATCGAATATATAGGCCTACACGGAGCAGAAATTCCTTTTCTATAATACTTTTATCATAACACCAATTGTGAAAACTGAAATTTTTCTCGAAGTTTAGAGGAAATTTACATCATAATAAGCTTTATTCAGTAATAAGCAATTATTATGTTCTGTATGATCTAAAGAAACTAGATTACAAAATAATTAAAATCCTTCGGTTTTCATTCTTTTATAGTTTTACTGATACATAATTGAAAAGAATTTACATCAGGACAGGTACACTATCAACAGCTGATTATTTCATCTCACAGATGCGACAGAAAATGAAATGGTAAGTCATATATACTCACTCAAAAACAACTCTGCACCTCAATTAATAAAAATTATACACACCTATATTCTAAAACCTCTGAGGCATATAATAAATCTTCCTCTAATTTTATTATACCTGCCGACTGGAAAGCATCTGTGGTTACCCCTATATTTAAATCAGGAGATTAATTATAGACCAATATCTATTATTAAAAATTTTGAGAAATGTCTTAAGGAAAGATTACTAAATTTTCTAGAATATCATCACTTGTATTCTAAACAGTTTGGCTTTAGGCAGAAAAAAGTACTGAGGATACAGTGTTTCTTTCAACTAGCGAGTGGTATAAATCTTAACTTTCAGAAGGAAAAAAGTACAGGCGGTTTTCTTGATTTAACCAAGGCCTTTCATACAGCCTCGTTTGAAAGATTACTTGAAAGGCTTGAGGCGGTTGGTATCAGAAATGGACCTTCAACTTTATTTAGGAATTATTTACAAAATCGAACCCAAAAGGTGGTAGTTAATATTAGTCATAGTAACTAGTGTATATATATATATATATATATATATATATATATATATATATATATATATATATATATATATATATATATATATACAGATGCGACAAGAGGCGTTCCCACCAAATCGCACAACAAAATTTTTTGACCTTGCTTGCTTGCTAGGAGAAAGTATTAAAATTAGAAATAACACCTCTTAACCGGAATCAACAAAAGGCGTTCTCATCAAAATTTTATTTTTATGTGGATTTCTATTTGACTGAACATATTGTTATTGTTTACATCTTGACAGGTTGTTTTCCATCCGTATTTTATGTTTTTTATGTGAAATTATCATATATATAACATTTATGTTTAAAATGTTACGTGTGAATGCACATCGAAGACTGCAGAAATGATGGGTCTTTTTAGAGTCCCTTAAGCATATGAATATTGTTAACAATAATAAGAATAAAAAAAAGTAATGTGACAGTCCAAATTGACAAAACTTAACAAACAATTAACCAACGTTTAACTGTAACATAGTGAAAAATATTTGTCTAGATGACTGATAAAAAATATAGATTACAAACTAATCTAATAAAATTTTATTATACATATTTGTAAATAATACTTAATGTATTTAGTAATTGTTTCTAAAAATATATTCTATATACAGTTCTCTTAAGTCATTTCGAGTCTATATACAAGAAGAACAAGAAAAATCACTGATTTGTTATACTAGAATGAAATCAATTTATTACTTATCTCAATTTAAAGAAATCCCGCACTTCCCACAAAAAAAAATGAACTATTAATACCTATTCAGGATTTTATTTTGACTTTTTTTCAGTACAGACCTATATTTTGTAATTTTTCTTTTTAATTGGCAATTTTGCTTAGGGTCGTAGTGCAAGCAAAGTCATGAAAATTAGACTTTTCAACTTCAAAGGCATCGCCAACGCTGTCGCATATGTAATATGAAATAATACGTGTATCAATTTATATATAACTTTCAGTTAAAACCAAAGAGATAAACCTCTTTACGTATCCCTGTTTACTATTATTTTATATGTTATCAATAAAATTTATCAGCACCAAAAGTTGTTTATTATTTTAATAATCTTGGCAATTAAGTGAAAATAAATGTAGATTATGTTTTATGAATATAACATATGTCAATAAACCTATTATATCAGATTGTTTTATTTATTTTTTTAATTTTAACGAAGCTACGCCCCGTTTAACTGTAAAAATTAGTTTTCTAATATGATAATAGATAAAAAAAAATATCCCCATATTGTTAATCCATATAAAGTTAGTTATACCATTCAATTAAATCTCACTAATCCGCAGAATTATAAATCACTCAATATATATCTTTGCTCCTCAGTCGTTAAAAGAACTTTATTTCTATGGATTACAGTCATAGCCCTCCTGTAGATAGATTTCGATCATCTCATAATCTCTTCAGTACTATCTAAAGCTGGTAAAGTTCCTTTTTGGTTTTATCCATAGATCGTAAAGACTCAAATTATTAATCTGTACTATACTCAGATACGGTTATCTAACAGAAATAATTTTTTCTAATCAAAAATATGGAAAAATTATAATTAGAAGTGGAAAAATTGAGTTCCCGAGTTACTTACATTTATAGTTTAATAAAAATTGATATATTTTTGCTCTAACCTGAAGTTACCTAACATTTTTAAATAGAGAATGAAAAACAAAATTAAAATGTATGTTGTCCATATCCTAACGTTATATTTCCACCTAGAAAAACCCAATTTTTTCACTTATTTGATCGCGTAAGTTGGAAAATTTACAATAAAAAGGTAATATTTCATTTACAATGAAGTATTATTTATGATAAGAGTGATTTTTAAATACCTGCCTATTCTGTATCATTAAATAATAACTATGGAATCTGCCCTCATATATAGATTGTCATTCTTATTGTCTCTTTATTTAACCTTTGACTTGAGTATTTTAAACCCCCACGTTCCTTTAAACTAATAATCACCGTCATTCCGCAACCGAGGAATGAAATCTCAAATAAAAATATTAGCTTGTTACCTAGAGGGGCTCCACTTCATTTGAGTTATAAGGGATTAAACCTTTTTTGTAAAAATATGTGATATAACACTAATCTTCAAGGGTACAGCACCCCCGGCTCACTTGAAACGTAATAAAAAAACTGTTAAACCAATCCAAGAGTGTTCATTTATTTTTTTGTCAAAACTTACAAAAATTTTATTATATTTTATTAAGCCACAATAGGCTTATAGTGGCCGCAGTGCATTTGGCTTCAGGTCAGACCCATGAGAAAGAAAAAAAAGCAGAACAAAAGTTACTTTGAAAAAATACATTTCACACCTCATGTTATATACATTATATGAATATATGACGTTATTTTCATGTGAATTACCCGCCGCCCAGAAATTGTCCCATTTTCTGAACTACCCTCTATATATATTTTTGGGTGGGTGCCTTTTTCTATATGTTAACGTTTACAGTTTATTGATAAAATATTTTTTAATATTTGATTCTACATAAATTCATGTCAATTTAATAAAATATAATATTTGCATAAGTAACACTGCACTTTTGGTAATTTTATGGTATTTATAAATTATTTATTTTTGAACTAAAATTTTGATGAATGTTTCCCTTTTCCTCAGATGCCCTATTTTTTTAAATTTCTCATCTTCTATCCCATTTTGACATGCAATAAGGAAAATTATTTTTAAAAAAACTTGTAGCCTGTTTATTTATCGCCATAGCGGGTCTCAAAGTAGACAGTAGGACGAAGTCTTATCGTTAGTATCACATTTTTGTTAACTTTTCCACTTAAGAAATTTTAGAATTGCCACTATTTGGTGACTTCTAGAAACTCTGTTAGGGTGTACTGGTAAGATAGAATGTCAAAGAGGTGTATTGGAAATTTAAATAATAGCATTAGTAATTTTAGGTACATTTTATGAAACATTTTATTATTAAAGAGGTCTAACAGTTTATGTTTTTATGTTATGAAATTCTCCTTCTCCATGACTTAGAGTGACCTAATATTTTAAACCATCAACTTATAATGTTAGTATAGTATTTTCCAGCAATAAAGTTAGGTATGACAAATCACTCTCACAGACCATGCAAATTACCTATCTACTGTGTAAAAAAAACTGCTTAAAAATATGTTCAGGCATGTGAAAGAAATAATGCTCTCACATTACATTCCTCAACATATTCTAGTTAAATGCATTTGGTTACTATATGCAACTGGAGTATCAAACCATATTATATAATATATACAGGATCCTTGAATTCATTATGTGTTTGTTGATTTAGAACAATAAATAGAAACCTCTTTATTTCAAGACTTCTACTGGCTACAAAATTAAAATCACATAATATGTTTAACATAATTTTTGGAAAAAGGCAAAAAAATATTCTCCAATTAAGAAGGGTGCATGATTTAATTTCCCACTTGATATTTAAATTTGAATAGTTACTATGTTGCTGATAACCTAATTCATTAACAGAGTCTGAATTTTTTCGGTTTAGCAACAAGACAATCCTTGTTTTATCTAGCCTTAAAACAGGTATGTCCAATGAATTTGAAATTATTTATTATCAAATTAAATCAATTGTAAATTAAAATTATGTTAGTAAATAGGGAAATATATATATATATATATATATATATATATATATATATATATATATATATTTCAAAGCATTTTAACAATTAGCTTACCAAATTCTTCAGGTATGGAAGTATTCACGAGACCCAAAGCATGAGCTTTCTTATAAAGTTCCCATGGATATTCGCCAGTTCTGTCCAGTTCAGCTGCTACCGGTATGATCTCCTCCCTGGCGAACTTCCTAGCTGTTTCTTGAAATTCTCTTTGGGTATCATTAAGTTCTGAAATTCAATTGTTAACTGAGTATAATTAATATAAGAATTTTAATTAATATTTTTGTCATTTCTTGAGCAGATATTTTGATGTAGCAATAAATATAATATGCCTAACTAACTTAGGAAAACAATTTAAGTGATTGAAATACAAATTCATATTAATCTTTAAAAGAACATTCTGCAATTAATAATAATATTGACAGTGATGCCAAAATACCTTTTATATAAAATCAAAAAAAAAAATATTATTTTGAAACGGGATAATTTGAACATTAGGTTGAAGAGCAATAAACTATCATTTCAGAATTTTATAACAGTGGTTCCAGGTTCTTTCAAACCATCAAATCATCTAATAAAAACATTTGTGTCCAAATTAAATTTATGAAATAATGGAAAAATAAAGCATCAAGTAATATTATATTATTCAAAAAATCTTATTTATTAGTTTTCAACATTCAAAGGATTTACTTACTAAAATTGTATCCATTGAGATGTGTTTTCTGGCTATAACTCCGCGTAGCAAGAGGCCTTATGCTATTCTTTACCAGTAATTTTGAAAACTAAAAAAAAAACGAATTAAAAATGGTTAAATAAAGCAATTAAAAGTCTAAGACATACCTGTGAAAAAGCCATGATTCTCCTCTAAACTCACAAACAATTCTAAAATTAAATTTTACCTAAAGCTGTGAAAATAATATGTATATGAACTTTGGGTTTTGATTTGATAACCAACACTTGTACTCGCACATTAAAAAATAAACTAATGAATCTTTGGACTTTGAACCCCACCTAGAGTTTGTATTTGAGGTATTATCACTTATCGCATCATGATAGCATGAAAATAATACGTATTGAATGTTTAAATTGTTTTTTCTTATAAGTTTAGAGAAAGAAACGTACAGAAAGTTAAAAAATTTTTATGAAAAATAAAAATTATGGCAAATTAAAACTACATTGAATTAAATATTTGGCAACACGGCAATGTCAAAATCAGCTGAACAGACAACGTGGTTGTTAAGAGATGCGTGTTGTACAATAATTTCATAAAATTTATAATGTGCGTGCTGTTCATTATTTAATCTATGGTGGTGTTCAAGGAAAACTCTTTATCTAATGTGTAGTCACGAAGCTATACCACGCGGAGGTGGTTCCAGTCATTCTCTTTGCGGGGGTGGGGTGGGGGGATATCACAAGAACAAGAATGGTCGAAATTACTTCCATCCCAATCGCATACAAGACAACATAAAGAAAGTGAGCTGACAGGATAAGTTCAAAGTATCATAAGCCCAAACTACCAAAATTGCATAATCTTGGCTCAGTGAGATCCACGTGCCCAATGCAGCAGGCAGACGATCCCCCCTACATTCGCCCCTGATACCACGAACTTAATTTGGTTGCTAGGCTACAGCAATAATTTATCTTGGGGTCCCAAAATAAGAAAGTTAGCTAATGGTCGTGTTATCCGTTTGTGCAGATAATCGGTTTAATTAACCCTCTTTTTACATAAAGCCAGATCTCGGATAAGAAAAAAGAGGCAATTCTATAAAAGTGAAGGGAAAAAGAAAGTCATACTAAGGAGCTTTCATCTTTGTCCAGTTTGTAGTAACTGTAGTATGTTCTCACTACTTTGACAAAGGATTTCACGACACAAATTTCCTTACTATCTGAGCTAAAATCAAGAATTTTTGTTTTATTTTTTTTTTAAATAATTAGTAATTAAATAAAAATTTATTTTAAATTAATAACATATTCAAACAAAAGGTTATTATTTTATTTTTAGACAAAACAAATACATAAAATTAAAATTATGTAATTTCCAAATATGCTTAATATTATTGAAAAATTTCGTATTATATGTTTCTATTTTAATACGGCATATTGGTTTTTAAACGTATAATCTTTTTAAATTTTAACACCATACTAGTTTCGATGTTCAGTTTTATATGTCACTGAACGTTAACTTCATGGTAAAACGATATTGTTGTTGGTTAATGCACACCTAATTCAGGACTTTTTTTGTAAACCCAGTGTGTGTTATTAAGTCCAAGTTTAGTTGCTTCAAGATGTTTACATCAAACAGTGCTTCATAGCTTTTTTCAGGCAGTTTATTTGTAAGAAGCACACCACAAACTTTTTGCCCATCTTGTATAAAACCATTTCCAGAAAAATGCTCTGAATAGAGTTACTCATCTGGTGTATAAAAGAATTATGATCATAACCAATTTGCAGCCCTTGAATTTGAAGTTTCTTTTCTCTTAGAAAACTAAAATATTGATAATTAAATAAATTCCAATTTACCAGATGATGTATTTGCACGTCTTACGATGAAGAATCGCATTTTTTAAAATACCAAAAAAAAAACCTTAAAATTCATGTTCCTGTTTCGAAATTTTCAGTAAAACGTTACATAAAATGTAATAAAATGCATAAAACAGCCAAATCAAAAATAAATTATTGTCCAAATGAAAATTATTCAGTCAATGTCAAAAATACACTTTCACCAATATAATAAAAACTTGTTGCCAAATCAATTATTTGCACGTAATGGCGGAGCATGGTGGCGTCATTTATATTATAAGGGAGATATTATGCATCAGCAGTCCAGTTTTCTATAAGAAGTTCGTGTTTCTAATCCACCTAAACTGCAGACAGTGTTGCCAACCATAGAGTAATTACCGTACATGTACCGGCATATGAACCGAACCCATTTCTGTACCGTAAGGGTAAAGTAATTTCACTAATTTTAAAACTTTATTACTATTAAATCTTTTGAACGCAAATCGACATGGCTATTTTTATTTTTTGTAATGAGTGCTTTAATCTATTGTCGTATTAACGGAGTACGAGTATTTCTTTTTTAATTTTCGTCACGCTAATAACAATAATGTCCCTTTTTGTATTCCATGTTGTATTAATGGTTTTATTGACCGGATTTTTGTTAATTTTTTACAAAGGTCTCTTTCAACTATCCTTTGCGATTTTTAACTATTTTTCGAATTTAGCGAGACGTCAACGCACCTAGCTATTATTCGGTATTTGTGTACTCATCTCCGAGAATATGGACCTATTTACGCAATGGAATAATTTTATCCTTCAGGAAATGTGGAAGTTCGTTTTCGTCGAAATTAATCTATTTTAAGAATCTTCGAATTATCAATTATTTGTGAAAAACCTAAGTTTTAAAACAAATCAGGGGTTGTTGGTGAAGTCCCGCCAAACCTTCCGATTAGAATGAAAACTTTAGCCGCCTCACCTTTCTTCTCGCTCACCGGGATAGAAGGGGAATGAGTGAAGCTCAGAGTTAACGAAGATGAATTAAATTTTAATTTTGTTTGAGAACACTTCTAGAGAATGAGGTATTTAGGAAAAGGTGATCGAGTAACACTTATCCTTGACTTTTAGTTGACTTTTTATTTACTTTTTTTTTTAATTCAGTACTATTTTCCGCAAGTCAAGTTCGGAATTATTTTACTCCACACTGTCACGTTCAGGCTTATTTGTCATGATCGGAATTTCCATAACTTTATAGCTAATACGAAGTTGATTATTAGTCGCAATATCGATATCAGGTTTTCTCCACTTTGTGACGTTCTGGTAATTATTTTTAAATCAGGACGTGTTTTTCGGGATTACTAAACCCTTCAGGACTGGCAAGAAATCTTTTGTTGTTTAGCTCTGCCGAGCATTACACTCGACTCATAGCTCTTCCTAACCGAACGTACAATCGATTCGATTTATTGGCAAGACTCTTACTAAACAGGATTTAGTCTCCAAGTTTCGAATTATTTACCACTAACCTCGCCTTTTTATCGACGATCATTTTAATTTTAATTTTAGTAATGTAAGACACGTGCATGGTCTTTATTGTAAGAAGAATTTATGTTGTCCAAGACGACCTACTTTAAGAACCACGATTTGTCCTAACAAATGAACAATCTCGTGACCCCCCAAGAGATAAGTTTAATCGGAAAAAGGACAAGTTGATTCCAAAAGAACAGCCCGTAATGCTGTTAATTAGGCCGCTGCCTTTTCGCTTTTTGTCAAAGCGCTGCCACACGCCATTTATTATCTTGGAACCACGAACTTGAGATATAAAACTGGACTGCTCGTGTTCCATATCTCCTTTATAAAAAAATGACCCCACCGTGCTCCGTGCCATTTGGTGCAAATAATTGCTTGGACTAACATACACTGGCTCTACAAAAAAAGTCCTGAATTAGGTGTGCATTAACCAACAACAATATCGTTTTACCATAAATGTTCCACTGACATATAAAGCTGAACATCGAAACTGGTATGGTGTTAAAATTTAAAATGATTATACGTTTAAAAACCAATATGCCATATTAAAATAGAAATAAATGATTGCATATGAAAATGAAATTTTTCAATATTATTAAGCATGTTTGGAAATTACATAAATTTTACTTTTATATATTTGTTTTGTCTAAAAATAAAATAATAACCTTTTGTTTGAATATGTTATTAATTAATAAAACAAAAATTCTTGATTTTAGCTCAGATAGGAAATTTGTGTCATGAAAATCCTTTGTCAAAGTAGTGAGAAGCTGTGATTGATTACCATTTCAAAAATTCATCTTTAGGAAGGGTCAATTCCAAATCCTTAAATAGTTAACTAAATGGAAGGTTTGACCTAGTGTAAAAATTAAAAGGTGCTAGTAAATCTTTATGTATATATTTAGATTAAAAATGATTGTATTTAGGTAAGAATTCTCTTGTATTTGCAAACTTTTTTATATTTAAAGTGTCTTAATAAATATTGTTTTGTTTACAATTAAATATAAACTGCTTTAACCAGCGACTTTTTAACACTATCCCTTTTAGAGTCTAAATTATTTTTTTTATAAAAATGGTTTATTACATAATTTACTTCTTTAAATTAAAGCTCCATTATTATGAAGGAAATGTCAACATTATTATGAATGTTGGTAACCCTATATAAATACCTAACATATCAGTTCCCTAAAAGCATCGGGGAGAAAATAATTTTAACAAAGACCTAATCGAAGCTATTTTTAAATGATGAATCTCTCTTACTTTGTAATATATTATATGGACATTTCGATACCTTACATTAAACAATATACTAAATTAATTCATGATATAAAATTTTTAAAATACTTTTTCTCGTCAACTTCTTATACTCTACATCCGAATAAGGATGTAGATTATATTAGTTATTTACAAAAATACCCACTTATTTCCACAATCTTTTCTAAAACAGATATTAAAAAAAATAGTCTCGATTTGTTTTTGGCGCATATTTCACATTTTAGCTATTTTGCTAAATAACAGTTTTATTGTAAAAAATAAAATATGTAAACAGTCGGAAAAAGCATTTTCATTTATTTATAAGAACTGACATTTCATGCTTGTTATCTAAAAATAATAAAATTGTTATATATTTACGCTGTTCTAAAGAAGTTAAAAAAAATAGCTTTATTGGAGTTGCTTTAAATAGAAAAATTATAATTTTGAGGAAACTAAAAAGTGGAAATTCAAGTTAAATATTGTTTTACAGAAACAATTATCCTGAGCCCCAATTCTGTAAGCATATTTTTTGACATTCTCTTTCCTTATCTCTTTTAAGACAGTGACATACTTATGGGTTAATACAGACTGAACAAAGATAGAACATCCTTATTATGGCTATATTCTTTTGAGTAATTATCAATTGATCAAAGTGAACAAAGTGAAACTGATAACTTCATGTTCTTTTGAATATGCATTTACTTGTCAATGGGCTGAAGTGATCATGATTACTTCAAATGATAGAAGTGAAAGTGATAATGACTCAAAAGAATAGTTCTTATGACATTCTCTTTCCCTTTACTCTTATAGAATCGCAGCCCTGGTCTTTTTTTATTGATTATACTGGATTAACCTGTCAAGCGAAACAAGGAAGAGCGATTTATTGTTTTAGATATAGTATAGAAAGAGATAGTTATTGTCTAAGCCTGTTGGTTAGAATAATAGAATTGACATTCATACACGATACATTCACGCCAATGTAAGAAACTAGCAGGGAATTCAATGTTGCCATACAAATCATTGCACAGAATGGCGACCAATAAGAGGGGGTCAAAAAATTATTTTCATGAGCAGTCCAGTTTTATATGTTAAGTTCGTGACCTCGGTTCGGCAATCTCAAATCGAAACGTTGGCAACACTGATAGGAGAAAGTGCGTTTATTTGATTTTATTATTTATTCGGATATCAAATGATAATCCACTAATCTGTCAAAAGTTAGCTATACATTTGACAGAAAGCCGCGTGCCAAAAGCCGCAAGGGTACTTTTTTTTTCTGTAAAATTTAAAAAGTTTATCAAAAAATGAACTCAATTTTAAAAGCAGCTACGCGCCTAAACGGCCTTAGAGCTATTTTAACTCCAGTGAAAAATATGGTATCCATTACAAATACCCAAAGTCAGAAACAAGCAGTAAGAAATTTGTGGTACATGAGCAACATACATTCACAAAATTTATCTGGAAATCAGAGCAATTTATGTAGTTGTGGATGTGGAAGCAGACAAGGGGTTCACACTAAAGGTACTAATATAAATGTTTTCAAGAATGTATGTTGAAAAAAGTTAGGTTAGGGTTTTTTCAAACTTAAAAAAATTTGAACTGTTGATTAAACTACAATGTTTTAATATACCCCGTTTATTTGTAGCCGAAAAGGAACTAGTCGAATTTTTAACTGAAGAAATTTTGGCTGAAAGAAAAGCACAAAAGGTAAAAGCAATCCCCACTGAAATAGAAGGATTCAAAGCAAGTTTAAATGGAGCAGAAGTTACATTAACAAAAACGACAGACACAGAAACGTAAGTATATTTTTGAATGTATTCTACATTTATAGTAATATCTTGCATAAATATACATTTTAGTTGGGGGTCTTATCAAAAGTTTAATTTAAATAATTTTTTATTTCTTTTAGAATTAAAGTAAGCTTCAATGTTAATCATTCAGTAGATACTGATGCTGAGCCAGAGATACAAGAAAATATGGAGAAGCCAGAAATTGGAGAGTTAAAATCGAAACCAGCTTTTAAAATTGATATTTTGCGGGGAAATACTACTGTGAGCGTCTTGTGTTCATTTGTTCCTCCCAGCGAACAGGATGATGGTTATAGTAAGAAATTTATTAATTATAATGTCACTTGCATTTTAATGATATAGATATTTTCTAATAAATTTTGATGTTCAGAATTTGAAAGCTAAAGATATTATATCTTTTTTTAGATGATGGATTTGGAATTGATGAGCTAAGTATTTATTCTGGAGATTGGAATGAAAATATCTATTCTGTTTCTGGAGAAGTGTTAGATGCGGTAAGTGTTTGATACTAGTATTTAGTTTTTTTCAAGATGTATTAAATTCTCTGACAAGGGAAAGTACAAATCTTAGCAATTACATTTTTATTATGTTACAATGAGAAACAACTGTCTTTAATTTTTTTTTCTCTAACTTTACAACAAGGAAATTTGCTGAATTTTCACTTACAATTAGAGAAACAGTTAAATGAATGTTGTCACTGAATCTCATTGTATTGTTTTTATAATAATCTCTTTTTTTTAGTACCTTTATGATTTGATCCTGAACTATCTAGAAGAAAAAGGCATAAGCAATGAATTCGTAGATAAACTATCAGAATATAGTACAGCCTATGAACATTCCGCCTACATAGGACTGCTAGAGGGACTATCAAAGTTCATTTCAGGAAAGTAATTGTTTAAATATTAGTTAATTCTAAGTCATGAATCTGTTTGTTACTTAGCTTTAAGAATATTGTAATTACTGATAACTTTAAGATGTTCAGTGTTTTTTATTTTTGGAAATTTTCTTCCTATTCTGAATTTTTTATGTTAAAAAAAAAGAGAAAAATTAAACGGTATTATTTTATTTCGTAAAAAAGTGTATTTTTTCATAAATTACATTTTCTAACTCATCTTAAATATAAATGTTTAATCACAAAATAGCAGAGATAAAAAAATGCATGGCATAATAGTCTGTAAATATGAGCCCAAAAGGATATTAACTCTATTTGGTATATTCCTTGTCGATTTCCAGTAAACAAGAAGCATATTATACAAGGCTCGAGCATTTTGACACTCCAAACAAACTTTGTAGGTTTAAGCATAAGCCTGACATAATTGGAAAATAAATTTACATTTTTAAAAAAATACTTTTGAGTCGATAAAATTACAACATGTTGTCTTTAACAGGTGGTTTGTGGGCTAAGTATAAAGTCACTATGCTTCCCAAAGCACTAACTAGAAAAATTACATCAAACCATCGATGATAGAAGTTGAACTGAAGAGCACCTAAAATATGAAAATTTAAAAATTAATGATTTATATAATAAAACCATATCAAAAAATCCATTTTTAAGTTTTGTACTAAAACTGAAACTCTTGTTGGGTCACCCTCCCCCCCTCCCTAGTGTATTAAAGAACAAAACCAGTACATTTATAGTTAGTAATGAGCTAAATACTGAAATAAGTTAAAAAAAATTGATTCTGTATTTTAGAGGTAATTCTGAAGGGCCAAATGAGCTACCAGTAAATTTTTATGTGATTTTATATAACTTTGAAACTGCTTATTTACTTGTTTGGATCAAATCTAACAGTGGATTATTTTAACCTGCACAGGAAAAGTGCGTATAGCTGTGTTTTCAGAACGCAAAAAAAATTCAGGATGTTAAATATGTAACCACTTTTTCAAATGGCGCGCCCTTTACAGAGTGTAGGCAACTTTCCACACACATCTGTGTTACGTGTTGACTATGTCCAATTTATTCTATGGACCATATTGTACTTAGACATGTGAGACCATTGGTGAGACCACTGGCTTTATCTGCCTCTCGCAAAACACGGAAAAGTGTCTCACGAAGCACGTTTGGGAAGTTTTTACTCGGCAAAATATTGCACAGTGGTTTGTCATTGTCTTCTGCAAGGTGAAGAGCATATGAATAAATTTCAATTTTCCAGCTAAGATAAAAACTTGGGTCGTCAGGATGCAAGGCTGACACGCTAACTACTAAACCATGGTTGCTCAGTTCAATATTTTGGCTAGTGGTATAGGACCTATAGACTGTGCGTCCCCAGTAATGGCCATTGCCACAGTGCGAGAGAAAAAGAAGATAGCTGTATTCTTCCGTCTTTCTAAAGACGAAGCAGAAAATTACAAGACCCCAAGCACAGAAATAACCTATCTGATTCTATGCTCCGTCCATTAGAAAGAAAAGATAATATAGCTTTCGATATCTTCTTTCTCTCTCGAACTGTGGTAATTAAATTATTGTTCTTTTCATATTTAAATATCACTTTTTGCATGTCTTTCTATAGTCTTAGAAAATAATCTTTTGCAGGTCGATTAAATTGAGAGTAAAAAAAATCATTAGCTTAGAAGCAACCAAGGAAACATTGAAATCTTTCAAAAAAGGTACAACTAGGCTTGATCACTTTTGAGTTAGTACGATTGAAATATTTGGGATAAAAAATATGCAGAATGATTAACTATTATGATCTTGTCGCATGGCAGTGCTGCTTTTGAACATATATTTTTTTTCATTCATAATATGTCATAGGTTAAATGAGATAAACTATAGTGCGGATGAGTTTTATGTTGATAAAAATTAACTTATGGATGTAAAATTGGCTCATAGTTCGTATCAAGCTGATATAGAAAAGCAGAAACAAGAAAAGCGAAAGGAGTCGCCCAAAGCACCAAAAAGCTTATGGCCACTATTTTTTGGGAAACTTTAAAGAACGAAATACAGCCGTAAATGTGGAGTATTACTGTGCTTTACTAAGGGAGCTGCGCTAGAATAAAGCTCAGTCTATATTCGGTTGCTTCATGGTAAGTCTCCAGTCCACACAGCTGCGAGTTCCATGGCGACTGTTCAAGAATACAGCTTCACTGAACTAGATCATCTCCCACATAGTCCCAGCAGGCAGATTTATGAAGAAAAAAATTTAACTCCGATGATGAAATTAAACCATTTACAAACATTTTGATACTAAAAATACAGCATATTTTTTAAATGGTACAGATGCTTTAATCAAACATTTTCAAAACTATATAGAAATACAGGGAGACTATGTTCTTTTTATTTTAATCCTGCTTTCTAATAAGTTAATAAGAAAAAGAAATTCAAGTTCCTTGCTTGATTTTATTAATAACTTAATGAAATTAATTTTGCTTTAAATTTTGCTAATTATAAACTT
Source organism: Diaprepes abbreviatus (assembly GCA_034092305.1). Lineage (NCBI taxonomy): Eukaryota > Metazoa > Arthropoda > Insecta > Coleoptera > Curculionidae > Diaprepes > Diaprepes abbreviatus. The sequence goes on along the minus strand of JASJET010000018.1, from coordinate 1,866,632 downwards.
TACTAAATAATAGCAATTAACTTACCCAACACTTGTGTAATAATTGTTCTGTATTGCACTGGCATATTCATTCGAAGTAGTAATACAGACGATACAAAGTACATTCCCATTATTTGGGCTAAAACTAAAACTATGATGTTGGAACTCTTACTCGACGACATTCTGTTGAAAAACTGAAAAAATGTTAAATATTATTCATTGCTATTTCTTCAAATATATCAGAATTAGTTCAGCAAATAGGAATTTGGACGCTTGTTTTTGAGTTTTAGATTCATTATGTAATTGAACCTCTAAAATCATCTGTATACACCTTCTAGCTCAGATTATATCCTATTGTGAACTATCTCGTTATTTGTTGATCACCCTGATATGAGAATTGACTTTCATTGTAGCTCAAAAATAAATTTTATTTAACAAAAAATGATCTTACTGCTGTGAAACGCTTATTGCCAGGCCAAAAACCAGCTTTAAGCTATTATAAATACAAAATTTAATGATAAAATATTTCAAACGTCCCAGTGAACTCCTCCCCCTTGTAGAGTGTCAAAAACCCTTTCTCTCTCTCTCTCTCTCTCTCTCTCTCTCTCTCTCTCTCTCTCTCTCTCTCTATATATATATATATATATATATATATATATATATATATATATATATATATATATATATATATATTGCTTAATTACAGAGACTTACCTTCGTTAAAGTAAGTAGTAACCCTCTAATAGAAGTTACTACAATACACCCTACTAAATAAAAAGATATTTGTTGGGACCAAAAATTAACATCGAAATCAAAGCCCATCCAGAGTACTGCTATTTCTATCCCTCTTGTTACTGGATCTTTCTTTCCTACTCGGTCAAATACTATATTTATTGTGCACTAAAAACATAAATTTATAAATATATAAAAATTGCAATGATTTTTTAAAATTATTTTACTAAAGAGATCTTATTCAAAATTTAATTATCTGTACGTGTATTTATACAGGGTGTTTGAATAATGCATCAGAGGCCCGATTCTGTAAGCATATTTTTTGACATTCCCTTTCCTTATCTCTTTTTGGACAGTGACATACTTATGTGTTACTACAAATCCATTTGCGTCATTACAGTGTTGATTAATGTACAGTTTATTTAAATATTATTTTGAAGAAAATTATAAAAATCATAATTTGTATTGAGTACACTATGTACATTGAAACAAAACATTCCCGGATCTTTTAAAGTTTACAGCTTTAGAAGCTACACTGACAATTTTTTAACAACATTTCAAAATACTCTGTACATGATACTATTTATGCATGCATAGATGATAAACTTACAATAAAAATTTTCCATATACAATACCCAGAAAAAATATACCCAAGGAAATTAAAGTATATTCCTTTCCAGGTTTTGGACCACTCGATTCTCTCCAACATATTGCGATTCTCATGAACTTCCAAAAAAAGCTGTCTGCTTACTTCTTCTAAACCATCTATTTCTAGTTTTAACTGATTAATATCTAAAAATATAGCATTTCCAATATTTATTATAACATATTATAAACAAACTTTTACAGCACTTTAAGTGCTTCCAAAAGTGCTACATTAAAATTTAATTTAAAAGTTTTTATAAAAAATTTTCTATACAGATATAATTTTTTTAGGTATTCTGTAAACCAGCACAAGATTAAATAACTTACTTTCATTACTTCTATGTCCAGTAACAGAAGAAAGCATTCCCCATATTCCTCGTTTTGAAACAGAATCCACCTTCTCTTGAGATTGTTGTTTTTTTGCTATTGCTATCCTTTTCTTTCTTATAACTATCATATCCATGGTTTGCAGCAGTCGCTTTTCTATATTCAGTACATCTGTTTCTGAGACCTCTCTAAAATAAATATTTGATTTCATTAAACCAGAGATAAGTAAATTCCAAACAAAAACATATTTTCTTGTAGTTTCTTCATTTTAAAATTAAGCAAAACGTATTTCTGGAAAATAATGTGAGATAAAAACATAAAGGACAAAATATATTATTAAGATGTAAATTAACTAAATTTTTAATACAATTTACAATTAAAGTAAGTGTATAAAAATTTTTTTATTAAAGTTTTACATAAATTGTGCACTTTTCTCTAATTCTTTGGTTCTACTCTGAAACGTTTTACACAAGTCTACTTAATTTTTAGAGATAATATAAACTGAGGCGGGAGGCCGATGAAATATAAGGTATCTGTATATACAAATAGCTTTTGCATTGTATAAATAGTACCTGATTTTCAAGAGAGGAAATTTTTCATACTATGCAAATCTTTGTATTTTTTTTGTTTAAAAATGTTTGTTACTGAACTTGAATTTTATTTATTGCATGTACTGGTACTTTTTATTGTACCTGTCAGTCTTCATATGTTTATAACTAGAATCTCAGACTTTTCAACATATGTACAGGGTGTCCCACCAGGAACCAATTCGATTTATATATGAAAACTATATATAGGAATATTTTGGAAGTAGGTGTCAACTTGCTTATTACACAAACTTTGAAAAAATTGACTCTTGACGTTTCCTTCAATTTAATTTTTAATCTTATTTTTTGAACACCCTGTATTGTTGGTTATCAAAATATTATAACAATATAACAAAGCAGGCCCTTTTCAACAAGAAATTCAACCCAAATTAAATAAAAAATGATAATTCTTTTAAGGTTTAAATATGTTAAAAACACTTACACTTAGGCATAGGACATGATATACAAAATGTACCTAGAATCTTGCACAGACTCAAAAAATATAATAATATATAGGGTGTTCCATTTAAAATAAGTAAGGTGACACCTGCTTCCGGTATAAATGGAAGTGCCACAATCTTGAAAATATTTTAGCTGGGTTGCTTCCATAGACATTAGTATACTCTCAAATTTTCAAAATTTTCCTATATATGTATAGGTTTCCATATATAGATCGAATTGGTTTCCGGTGGGACACCCCATATAAAAAAAAGGCTCAAAAACAAACATGTTTGAAAATATGGTAATTTTTTATTATGTGTCAATTTAACTGTGAAGGGTAGTAATTCTCACCTCATAAAATACTTCATGGAAGTATAAGGATAGTTCACAGCACCAAATCCAGATAAAAGTGCCATAACTGTTACTCCTATAACTCCTATTCTGGAAACTAAAGATTCCATCGTAAAAAATCCTTGGTTTGGGTGATTTATTGGAAAAGGATCACCTATTTTCCAAAAAACGGCAAGAAATATTAACCATGTAAGTACTGTGAGATGTTTGACATAATCTGCCCTTACTAAAAGAAAAAAAATTAAGTGTTGACTACTCTTTAAAAAAATAATGTGAAATGTATTTAATCAAATGTATAACAAGCCAATATTCTTTCAGATTGATATATTTTTTGGATACAAGTAAAATTTCTAGTAACTTTAGACACTTTCAAACTAAAATAGGTTTAATTCAATAACTCCGTATTATCTATAAGAATAATTTTGTTTTACTTACCATATCGTATGTTACTTATGCAGTAGTATCCTATATAGAAAGGATTTAACACTATTACTACAAAAAGTAGTAAGTAAAGCATAAGATACCAGTAGAAATATCTAGAACTAAAAAACAAATGATTTAACATAAATTTAAAAGGTTAATATTTACAAAACTGAGGTTTTTATATTTAACATAAAGAACTACAATAAAAGTATTTGCAAACTAATAAAATAGCTTGGAATTTAAAATTAGAAGTACTTTAGGCAAATCTGCCTTAAACTATATATTTTTACCTTGAATCAAGAAATCCTAATATTTCAAAAATAATTAGCTCAAACATGGTGCAAGACAGAGTAAGGGTGATACTAAATATGAGCTGCACCAAGACATGTCGAACCTCATAGTCCTTAAATAGTTGTTTCATAAAAAATATCCAGGCACCGACAAAAAACAAGACCTACAACATATAAAACGAATCATGTGTTCAGATTAATTTGTCTGAGTAGAGAAAGCGTAACTTTCTAAATAAAAGGAGGGAACTGCAAAAGTATTACTCTTACCTTACCAAATATAAATATGAAAGCAACCTAGTACTGAAGTTAAAGTATATTTTAATTCTAAGTCCTGTTCTTTAATTTTACTAGTTATAAAGTGCTTTATCGCCCTCACGATTTATATATTACCTGACTATATAAAACGAATATTTCCTCAATTATAGTTACAATCTACATATAAGACAAACTCTAAATCAACCAAATAAAAATTACATGTATTTTGGAAAACTAAAGTCCTTCATCTATTGCTTATCTATTCTTAAACTATTTTTTTCAATAAAAAGTAAAATATAATATTTAAAAAAAGTGTCCAATTTTAGTGAAACGTGGAAAGTGTGAGAAAAATTGGTAACTATTAAATGGTAAATTTTCATACATTATTATACTTAAATGTTTTGCCTCAACCAAATGAATTACCTGGGATGAAAAAACTACTGTGCTGTCGAACAAAAAAGTCATTTTTAAGTATATGCTTTTCACTACTTTTTAAAGCAGTTTTGTAATTTCATTTTTTAAATTTGTGTTCTTTTTAAGGATTTGTTTACAATTGTTCAACATTTGAAATTTGAGGTTAGATTACACGTCAGCGAAGCTACGTTGTCAAAAATAAGGCTATGTTCAAATTACTGTTGTTAGTCAGTAACTATAGTGGCGAATGCGCGAGATAGTAATAAAATTTTGTTATTATTTTATATAAAGTTATCTGATTTCTTGAAAACAATTTTTAAAATTTAAATAAAGACGAAACTAACATGACAATTCATCCAAAAAAATATGAGACAATAGGATCACATGACAGAGAGGCTACGTCACGAACTTAACATATAAAACTGGACTGATCATGCATACCCCCCCCCCCCCCCTATTATAAAAATGACGCCACCATGCTCCGTGCCATTACGTGCAAATAATTGCTTTGGCAACAATGAATTCCCTAAGTTTTTATTATATTGGTGAAAATGTATTTTTGACATTGACTTTTCATTTTTCAAAGAATTTATTTTTGATTTTACTGTTTTATGGATTTTATCACATTTTGGGTAACGTTTTGCTGAAAGTGTCGAACAGGAACGTGAACTTTAATTTTTTTTTAGTATTTTAAAAAATGCTATTCTTCATCGTAAGACGTGCAAATACCTCATCTGGTAAAATGGAGTTTATTTAATTGGTAAGTTATAAAGCATTCAATAATAATTTTATAAAATGTTACCGTAGACTCAAATTGTAAATCTAAGGGTAACAAATTTAATCTTATGGATATGATGTATGATAATTTTTAAATACTATCAATATTTTAGTTTTCTAAGAGAAAAGGAACCTCAAATTCAAGGGCTGAAGCAAATTGGTCATGATCATAATTCTTTTATACATCAAATGAGTAACTCTATTCAGAGTATTTCTTTGGAAAAAGTTTTATACAAGAAGATGAGCAAAAAGTGTGTGGTGTGCTTCTTACAAATAAACTGCCTGAAAAAAGCTATGAGGGCACTGTTTGATGTAAACATCTTGACGCAACTTAACTTGGAGTTAATAACATACACTGGCTCTACAAAAAAAGTCCTGAATTAGGTGTGCATAAACCAACAATAATATTGTTTTACCATAAAGTTAATGTTCCACTGACATATAAAGCTGAACATCGAAACTGGTATGGTGTTAAAATTTAAAATGATTATACATTTAAAAACCAATATGCCATATTAAAATAGAAATAAATGATTGCATAAATATGAAATTTTTCAATATTATTAAGCATGTTTGGAAATTACATAAATTTTACTTTTATGTATATCTTTTGTCTAAAAATAAAATAATAACCTTTTGTTTGAATATGTTATTAATTAATAAAACAAGAATTCTTGATTTTTAGCTCAGATAGGAAATTGGTGCCAACAAAATCCTTTGTCAAAGTAGTGAGAAGCTGCGATTGATTACTATTTCAAAAATTCAAGAAAGATCAATTCCAGATCGTCAAACGGTTAAGTAAATGGAAAGTTTGACCTAGTGTAAAAATTAAAAATTGCTAGTAAATCTTTATGTATATATTTAGATTAAAAGTGATTGTATTAATATAAGAATTCTCTTGTATTTACAAGCTTTTTTATATTTAAAGTGTCTTAATAAATATTGTTTTGTTTACAATTAAATATAAACTGCTTTAACACTATCCCCTTTAGAGTTAATTTTTTTTTATAAAAATGGTTTAGTACATAATGTTACTTTACTTCCTTTAAATTAAAGCTCTGTTATTATGAAGGAAATGTCAACATTATTATGAATGTTGTTAACCCTATATAAATACCTAACATATCAGTTCCCTAAAAGCATCGAAGAGAAAATAATTTTAATAAAGACCTAATCAAAGCTATTTTTAAATGATGAAACTCTCTTACTTTTCAATAGATTATGTGGACATTTCAATACCTTACATTAAACAATATACTATATTAATTCATGATATAAAATTTTAAAAAATAAATGCCTTAATACTTTTTTTCGTTAACTTCTTATACTCTACATCCGAATAAGGATGTAGATTATACTACTTATTTACAAAAATACCCACTGATTTCCACAATCTTTTCTAAAACAGATATTTTAAAAAAAAATAGTCTCGATTTGTTTTTGGCGCATATTTCACATTTTAGCTATTTTGCTAAATAACAGTTTTATTGTAAAAAATAAAATATGTAAACAGTCAGAAAAAGCATTTTCATTTATTTATAAGAACTAACATTTCATGCTTGTTATCTAAAAATAATAAAATTGTTACATATTTACGCTGTTCCAAAGAAGTTTAAAAAATTAGCTTTATTGAAGTTGCTTTAAACAGAAAAATTATAATTTTGAGGAAATTAAAAGATATAGAAATTCAAGTTAAATGTTGTTTTACAAAAACAATTATCCTGAGCCCCAATTCTGTAAGCATATTTCTTGACATTCTCTTTCCTTATCTCTTTTAGGACAGTGACATACTTATGTGTTAATACCAAGGAACTTGGAACTTCCAACTTCCTTGGTTAATACAGACTGAACAAAGATAGAAGATCCTTATTATGACTTTCTCTTTCCCTTTACTCTTATAGAATCGCAGCCCTGGTCTTTTTTATTGAATATACTCAATTAACCTGTCAAGTAAAACAAGGAAGAGCGATTTATTGTTTTAGATATAGTATAGAAAGAGATAGTTATTGTCTAAACCTGTTAGTTAGAATAATAGAATTGACATTTATACACGACTTATTAACGCCAATATAAGAAACTAGCAGGGAATTCAGTGTTGCCATACAAATCATTGCACGTAATGGCGACCAATAAGGGGGGGGGGGGGGCGTCAAAAATTATTTTTGAGTAGTCCAGTTTTATATATCATGTCCGTGGGCTACGTTGTAAAAATAAGGCTATGTTCAAATTACTGTTATCAGTAACTATAATGGCGAATGCGCCAGATAGGAATAACATTTTATTTTTATTTTATATAAAGTTATCTGATTTCTCGGGAAACGTTATTTTTTTTTTAATTTAAATAAAGACGAAACTAACATAACAATTCATCCAAAAAAATATGAGACAATGGGAAGCTACAAACTTTTTCATTATTCAGGGTAGTTGAATTTATATGGAAAGTGGTGGTGATATCATGGAAAATGTCAAAAATTGTTATTACTGGGGATAGATAAATAGTGAGCAACAGAACCTAAAATTCGATGACCTTGCTAATAAATTAAAGGGTAATTTTCGTCTCAGGTAAAATTACAATTCTATAGCTATTATTTGGGTCGAAAAAAGATATGAATTTGTATCAATTCCAGCTCTTATTTGAGTTGACACTAATACTTCGTTTGATTGAGAATGGTTGGACGTTATCCTGCTTTTTTTCTGGACATTTATAAATCAGATATTCGGTAATGTAAAGCTGGTTTCCTGAGGTGACAATAGACCATAAATTATTGCAGTGCCAAAAAACGAACTGAGAAAACTAGTTCGAGATTCTTTTAGACAAGTAATCTATGTAGTGTGCCGTACTAGCCCAAAGTTATTTTATTGCAGTGTGCTGTGTGAAATAATTTTCTGTGTAAATAAATTCAAAAAAAGACTGGGTTTCCTATTCTTTAATCCTTTATCCTACCTATCTAATATCTTTAAGTGAAATAAATTTATCTAAAATTGTGAAGGAAATTTAAAATCCGGTCCTGAAGTTTATACCAACGTGATACCAATTGTTATTCTGAAGTATCTTGACTATAAAATGATATCTGACTAACTTATTTAAATTGTTTGTATTTTTAGCAACATGGTATGCTATTTTTCTTATTCCAAATTAGACTGCCTCAAAACTAAATACAAAATTTGATGGGATCATGATCATAAAAACAAACGATATACTTTCTAAAATAATTTCTTTACATCATTAAAATAATCCCGTCACATCAGTTGCGATTGTCTTTTAAAAATACACCGAAAAATTTAAATATCTATTTTGTTTTCTAAAATACATAACTTGATATTACTTTGTGTATACATATGTCAAATATTTTTTATATATATATTTTTTACATATCACAGATTAACATATAAACATTTATAATACATAGTCACTTTTAAATATAAAGTTCTTATATTAGTACCTATATAACATCGTTATCTATACCTCTGATCTGTCAGTGTCCCACAATACATATGGGTTAATCTCACAAAAAGAAATATTTAGACAAATACATAGAAACTGCCCGTTTGCTGACCAAATTCATTTCAAAATATTTAAATGAAACTCAAGTTCTGATTTCGATGTTGGTCAAACAATTTTATTTTCGTTTCTGGTTTTTTTGATTCAGCAAAATTCTTTTACTTTTTATTATTTGGTTAAATGGATGTTAATTTTGTTTAATGTTGCACAATTTGAAGATAATCTCGTTAGAGAGTTACGGAGGAAAGACTACCTTACAAAATGATTTAAACCCATAAATATATGAGATATATACACCGCTGATCATATAGAAGCGTGTTAGCTCTCACTTAGACAGGCACATAGCAAGATAGACGAGTAACATCGCCCTCTCTTTTTAGGCTAGAGCCAAAATGCTTCTGTAGGATCGGCAGTCTATATATTATGTATATTTTTAAGTTGATTTTGACACTATCAGCACAAATTTGAAGTTAAAGGTTAATTTTGAGTAAGTTCGTTTGAGCTTGATTACATTAATCGTGTGTTAGTAACAACTAATTTTTTAGGCCTTGTTCTAACAAATCCCTGATTTTTATTTTTAAACATCTAGCACAATTTCGTATGTATAAATCCTCTTAATATAAACTGAGAATAACTAAAAATTTGTGTATTTTCCTTTTATACCTAGTGTACGAAAACAACATAAGGAAACTTAAGGAGATGATGCTATGTGGTAAAATAAATCAGAAAGTTGTTTTAGAAAATGTCAAGTATCAATCCAATTTTAGGTCAATAAAGTGATTTTTTTATTTGGTGTTTAATTCCTATTTCATTTATTTTATTTAATATGAACAATCTTATTTACACGTAAAACTGTTTCTCTAACTTACCACCAGAGACCACTTTACCTGGACATCAGATTATTTCTCTTACAACTTTTTTATTTTGACGCATATGATCAAAATAAGGATGTCATTTCGAAGGTAGTTAAAATGCAACAAATAATGTGCTTTTATTTTACATCAATATCTTACCATTTGGGCATAAATCGACATTAAAATATTTTATACACAAAAAAAGAATTTTATACATTTTAGAAGAAAATCCAGGTCCAGTACCAAACATATTGTAGTTACAGAGGGAGTAGAAAAATCTGTCGTATTGAAAGTTCTTTATGAAAATCTTTTATATCCATTTCATTCATCTTCTTCTTCTTTAGGTGCCATGTTTGTATTCAGACGTTGGTGGTCATCATGTTTACAATTTCCTGAAATCTTTTTCTATCGGCTGCTGCGCGAAATAGTTCTTCTACCGTACAATCACACCACTGCCTGATGTTACGCAGCCATGAAAGCTTCTTTCGGCCTATCCATCTTTTTCCTTCCACTTTTCTTTGTATTATAAGGCGAAGTAGCTGGTATTTAGGTCTTCTAATTATGTGACCGAAGTATTCTGTTTTCCGCCTCTTTATAATGTTCAAGAGCAGTCGATCTGTATCCATCATTCTGAGAACATCCTCGTTGGAAGTGTGCGAAACCCATGATATCTTTAGGATTCGACGGTAGCACCACAATTCGAATGCTTCCAGTTTGTTTAGCGTTGTGGTTTTTAGTGTCCACGTCTCGCAATCGTATAATAGAATAGACCATACATAGCACTTCAGGACCCTTTTAGAATATGCATTGATAGGTTCCTGTTGCATAGAACTGGTTTCCATGTCATAAAGGCCTTCCGCGATATTTCTATCCTAGCTATTATCTCTTCATCTGAGTCCCCATTTACATTCAACCAACTGCCAAGGTATTTGAAATGGTTTATACGCTCTATCCTCTTCCCATCGAGCCAAAATTGACATTCATCTACAGTAACCTTTCCAACTGTCATCCACTTTGTTTTTGAGATGTTGATTTTAAGGCCTCTTCGGCAGCTCGCTTCATTGACTAGGTTTACTAATGTTTGGAGATTCTCGATGTTTTGTGCAAGAATGGCCGTATCATCAGCAAATCTAATATTGTTGATTACTTCTCCGCCTAGTCTTACTCCTTCTTGTCTGTCATCCAAAGCCTCCCTAAAGATTTCTTCAGAGTATACATTAAAGAGACATGGTGACAGAACGCAACCCTGTCTTACTCCACGTTTGATGGGTAGGTTTTGAGTACGACTGTTTTCAATTTGGATAGAGGCTACTTGATTGTAATACAGATGTTTTAGCAGTCTTCTATCGTAGTGGTCTAGAACTGCTGCTTGTAGGCACTCAAAAAGTTTATCATGTTGTAATCGGTCGAATGCCTTTTCAAAGTCGATGAAACATTCATTCATTCATATATATATATATATATATATATATATATATATATATATATATATATATATAACCTATTAGAAAATGCATAGAAATAAAAGGAGTACAATTTTGGAACTTAAAATAAAGATTATTAGAATGTATGTTATTTTTATATTTTATTAAACAATAATTTTTTGAACCTCTTTTTTGTACATAAAATATTTTAATGTCGATTTGTGGCCAAATGACAAGATTGAATATTAATTACCTGTAACTAGGACATTTTTTTTTTAATTTGGTATTTTATTTTATCACATACAAATATATCCTTAAGTTTCCTGACGTTGTTTCCCGACACCCAGTATATTTAGTATATTTGCACCAAGAAATTAAAAGTTAACAAAGATGTATATAATTAGAAATAAAGAAAAAAGAGAGACAAATTATTTAATTTTACCACTTAATTTTGCATGATTATTATTTATACTCTTATTTAGAGCTAAAATAAATTCTTGTTATAAATTTTGTCAATGGAATTAAATTACATATCACCTACGAAATTCATATATATATATATATATATATATATATATATATATATATATATATATATATATATATATATATATATATATATATATATATACATATTGATGGGACACTCTGTATAAAAAACTTCACTTTCATATTATAACAAAGTACTTGGCATAATTTTAGAGATACTAACGATATATTTATTTATATGTCTGCAACAATATGGTCCATTTATTTCGTTTTTACAAGTTATTCACTTAAAACAATACTTTTAACGAGAAAGTAAAATTAGCCTAATTAATAATTAATTAAAAACAAGATGTAGTAATTGGCAGTATAATTTAAAGTATTTTACAACGATTTTCAAAAGTTTTATAAAATTAACTCCAAAATAAAATATTACACAAACCTGAACTAATATTTCAGTATTTAGTGATACCCAATATTGATATATATGTAGGTTATATATTAATATTTCAGAAATTGGGACATGAACGCAAATAGCACAGCCACACAAAACAAACATTTTAAACTGGGGTTCTCACTGTCTGCTAAATGTTTTTGGAGTCGCTGAAATCGAATCCGGGGTCCATTAAACCCCATCACGTCAGGGTTTTGTCACAATCTCAAAAAATCTCAAAATTAAGACTATTACGCATTACTGAACGGTTCTAATCCAAAACCAATGCTGTTAAATCGCTAATAACCCCATGACTCAAAGTCCTCATTACCCAAAAACCTAATAACCCTACAACCCCATGACTATATAACCTCATAACCACGTTACTAAAAGCATTATACTCATTCTTTCATAGCTGAAGATCTTGTGGCCTCAATTTCTTTAAACCATGTTATTGAAATGATTACACCTAATTTTCTATAGCGGAAGAACTTGTTGTGGCCTTAATTCCTTCAAAACCTGGCTGTTGAACCCCATGATCTCATAACTCCAATGATTTCAGTAACATGGTTATAGGGTTATAGAGTCATGGAGTTATGGAATCGCGGGGTTATGGGGTCTTTGGATCATGGGGTTATTAGGGTTTAACAGCATTTGTTTTGGGTTAAAAGCGTTTAATAATGCTTAATAGTTTTAATTTTGAAGTTTTTTGAGGTTATGTCAAAACCCAGACGTGGTGGGGTTTAATGGGCCCCGGATTCAGATTCGGTGACCCCAAAAACATATAGTAAACAAAGGCAGAACCCTAGGCCTAGGCAGAAATGTCCATTTAAACTAGAACACTTCCGGCTATACTTAAATTGATGTCGTCGGTTGCTATGGCCAGAGCAAATTTCTGATAGAAGGATAAATACAAATAAAATTTTATATTTTTAGACGGAAAATAATCGATTATTAAAAAATGCAGAAAAACTATGCAATTATCTTGATTTATTACCAAGCACTAGGTCCACCCCCTACCAAAGCAGTTTGGAATACTAAATTCACGATAAGAGCGAAATACGGATCTCCATTGGTTGTATGCAGTCACCCCTAAGTCGTAGGACGGTATAATGGTCGGTTAAAGTCAGGAAATTTTCTTTATATGAAGTGAAAACATTTCTTATTCTAATACAATTGTATTAAATTTATAAAGTAACAACCATATGTAAAATATTTACACAGAAGTAAACAAAACCATAAAATTGATTTATCCCAAAACTTAAAGAACCCAAAAGTAATGGCACAGTTACAGATTATTTCATCTTATAGATGTGCTAGCTTTGACGGTGCATTTAAAGTTAAAGGGTCAACTTTTCGTAACCTTGCTTGGCTGGCGATCCGCTAGTATGTCGAGAAATTGTAAAAGAATACCACTATAACACATAATAATTAAAATTAGAAAGAAATACTAAAAGATATAGTTCTCCACTGAGAAAAAGTAAAAATAAAAGTCCAACAGTGCAACATTTCTTTATATTAACGATAAATTTGTTAAATATGTAGCGGTATTATTTCTAATTTTACATTTTCTTCCAGTGTAATTGCGAGTTGCAGGCAAGCAAGGTCAATAATTTTGTTCTGGCGGAAACGGTTTGAGTCTTATCTGTAAAAAGAAATAATCTGTGGTACAGTTAACAAAAAATAGTATTTTCCAAACTAATATTAAAATAAAATCTCAAAGGATAACCTTTTAGTTTAATAACTTCTAATAAATGATTTGGCATTAATCGAACGGTTTTTTTGTATTGAATACTTTTTTTCCAAATGTTCCATAGATGTTCTATACACTTGCTTTTAAGTTTTTATTTTAAATATTCAAATATAATTTTTGGGTGGGTACAAGAGAAGCATTATTTGCTTTTAATGTGCTTACTCAAAGATGCTTAGATATCAATCAGGACCTCTATGTCTGCTTCATAGATTACAACAAAGCTTTTGATAGGGTCAAACATGACAAACTGATAGAGATTCTCAGAAGCAAAAATTTGGATGAAAGAGATTTAAGGTTGATATCAAATCTGTATTACAATCAGCGAGCGGCAGTAAAGATTGGACAGGAAATGTCCGGAGATATGGAAATACAAAGGGGAGTCAGACAAGGGTGTATATTGTCACCTTTACTATTTAACGCTTATTCTGAAGAGGTCATATTGGAAAGTCTTGAATCTGAAACAGCAGGGATAAAAGTAAACGGAGTTTTAATCAACAATATTAGGTATGCAGATGACATCGTAATAATAGCTGATAGTTTGGAAGACCTAGAAAAAATAATGAATAAAATATTAAGAGTTAGTGGAGAATATGGACTCTCTCTTAACACGAAAAAGACCAAGTTCATGATAATTAGTAAGAACAAGACCAATAATAATGAAACCCTAATGATGGGAGACCAGCACATAGAAAGAGTTAAGAATAAGAACCCTAATAACAGAAAATAATGACTGTACAGTCGAAATAAAAACCAGAATCGAGAAAGCACGTGTCAACTTTATTAGAATGAAAAAGGTTATCTGCAGCAAAGATCTAACGTTAGCCTTGAAAATACGACTGACCAAATGTTACATATACAGTGTTCTATATTATGGAATGGAAGCATGGACACTGAATCGAGAGGCAATGAGAAGACTTAACTCTTTTGAAATCTGGACCTATAGAAGAATTCAGAGGATTTTGTGGTTGGATCGAGTTACGAACGCCGAAGTGTTGAGAAGAATGGGGAAAGAAACGGAAGTCGAGATAACAGTAAAACAGAGAAAACTGCAATATTTCGGAAACATTATGCGGGGAGAAAAGTACAGCATCTTACGGCTCATAATCCAAGGCCAAATAAGTGGCAGAAGAGGCGTAGAACGACGACGAATTTCATGGCTAAAAAACCTAAGGGAATGGTTTGGATGCAGTTCAAAACAACTATTTAGAACAAAAGCCTCAAAAATTAAAATAGCTATTATGATTGCCGACCTCCGCAATGGAGAAGGCACTTGAAGAAGAATTTTTGATCCAGCTCAACTATTATTAGTTGTGTGTCTACACCATTACAACTAAATTTTGTTTTACTTATTTTAAATATAAGCCATAACAACTAAGAAAAAGAGCTGAAGTAGAAGAAATGTTAAACCTATTTGTCGATGAACTAAATGTTCTTATGCAATAGATAAATCAAAATTGACATCTTTAATTTATAAATGGAAATAAATAGATAGTGTGATTTTTCAGATCTAATTTTTCCGAAAATTTAAATTTTTGTTTTAAAACTAGCTAAGTTTTCTTTTTCACAAATATTCCGAAAATTATTATTAATCTAGAAATATAATAAAATAAATCTATATTTTTATTTAATATCAAAAAAAATATTCAAACTTTTTAGTGAACCAATCAATATATCGTCCCAAAACTTTGGGTGTGACTGTACATAATTTACAGCAATCTCTCTTCTTATTATCAACATAATTTTGTTTAAAGTTGATTAGGAATCTATTTTAATTCTTTAATTTAATTCCGGTAATATTTTTATTATTTTTTTTTAAATTATAATAATTAAATATTTAAAGGCATTTCTAATGTTCATTTGAAAATAATTATGGGCAGACAATTTTTTCAAAATTACGGTACAAACAAAAACTTTATCAGACTACATTTTCCAAATAAACCTTTCAAAATAACCAAACAGAAATGTCTTTATATTTACATAGTGAGTTAAACAATATTTGTTATAAAAGAGTCAGTATAAATGCCTCAGTAGGATTGTAGAATCAGCTGTTTTACGAAACCATTAGCTATTTTACAAAACAGCTCTGTTATGTAAAACACGTTAACAACGTTCAGCAATTTTACTTACTCTCTGAACTCTGAACCATTCGGGATTGTATAAATGTTTTGCGTTTTTCAATGCAGCGAGTCAACGTTTAGCAGTTTTGTAAAACAGCGTGAAATGGAACGTTGGATTGTAAATTTTAGTTCCAAATTTCGCCGCTTGAGGCTCTGCACGGCCATAATAATAACAATGGCGTCTGAGGTAGACAGGGTTTCGTTAAAATTAATAAATAAATCCAGTAAGAAGAGTGCAAATGACCCTAATTCAAGTGAAAACATCGATATTAAGGATAATTTTAATAAAAAGGTAAGGAGTTTGAAAAACCGTGGTCCAAGGAACGAGTTTTGGAAGTTATAACACAAATAAAAAGCGGTCAGTTCTGGTGTGCGCCGAACAGCTGGTGAATACTACTAGATTTCCAAATATGATACTATGCAATTTTGCGGTGAAGATTATCTTATGAAAAAAGTCTCCTGATAATCCTACCATTCGGGCAATTTCAATGGGGAATTATATTGATTTGCTACTGGAGATACTTAAAGAGTGCGGACATGGGGGCCGTGATAAAACGAGATACAGTATTAAAAACAATCTTTATATACAAATAAATGTTATTAAAATATTTGTGTCTTTATGTTCCAGCTGTGATATTAAAATTCATCATATCACAAAGTTATTGGCAGATCACCCTATCGCTCATTATTCGGGTGTGATCCTAAACGTGGTTTACAAGGCTCTAACATCCCTAGCAATATTCTGCAAGCTACTGACATAGAAGAGCAGCTGGAAGACCTTTTGAACAGTGAAAGCATTCAAATAAACAATACTGATAACAACAAGATTTCTCAGTAATGAGTCAAGAAATAGAAGTCAGCAATGTTGATAAGAACAACAATCCGTAAGAAATAAAAGTTAGCAACACTGAGAACAACGAAAACATACTGCAGAATTCAGTAATGATTGAAGAAATAGGAGTCAGCAATACTGATAACAACACCAATCCTCAGAGTTCAGTAATGGTTCAAGAAATAGAAGTCAGCAACATTGAGAACGACGAAAATATACCGAAGAATTCAGTAATGATTGAAGAAATAAGAGTCAGCAATATGGATAACAACAACAATCCTCAAAGTTCAGTAATGGTTTAAGAAATGTGTCAGCAATATTGAGAACAACGAAAACATACCGCAGAATTCAGTAGTGATTCAAGAAATAGAAGTCAGCAACGTTGAAAACAACGAAAACATACCGCCTAATATTTACGAAATCGATGTCTACAATGACGCCAGCAATACGATCGATGAGAATTTAATAAACTCTAGTTGACCAGTCTGTGGAAAAGGAACCAGGGGAGCTCATTATTGCCAGTCCTGTTTAAAGCCCGTTTATGCTATTTATGGATTGCCTGATGGGAGTGAACGTTACAGCTTAAAAATCCTCTGTTTCATATGTACAGCTGAACATAATATCGAAAAAGAACGAGAAGAAACCTATCAAACCTGCAGAAAAATGATTAATGAAACTGAAAAAGCTTCCTAGGTTGGATATAGGAAATAGTGTTATTTTGAATGTACCAAAACTTGATCGTGGTCCTTTGGAAGTCAAAAATATTCTTGGAAAAAATTCTTGACATCAGACATGGAGTATATCAAGTTGATACTAAATCAGGAAGAATAACGAACTAGTTCTCATGTTGTGACTAACAAATTTTATCAGATGAGTATAGAGAACAAATATCTGAAATGTTAATATCTTTATGAGAAGCTATTACCAAAGAACCTTCATTTGGGGGACAAGGATTTCAAAGGCGTTCAAATCAGTGAATGCGAGGATATTAAAAAACTCTTTCCAGAATCTTCTACTGAGAAAGGGTGTTTATGTTTCTCTCAGTTGCTGTGCCCTATATGATCAAAGCAGGAAAAGCCCTCCAAGTATTTTATCCCAATTTGATTCATGTGACATGATTACGGGGTACATCGACTCGCTGATAAAGTACGGTCCAAGTTTGGGAATGTAAATAAAGTGATCTTATCAACAAAATGTTTCTTAAGGCACCTGCACACATCAAGGCCTACAAAGAGAAACTACCAAATTTACCTTTACCTCCCGAACCAGTGGTAACTCGTTGGAGTACGTGGGTCGAAGCTGTATTATTTTACAATGATTATTTCGAGGCCATCAAAGGCGTAGTAAACGACTTCGATAGTGTAGAGGCTTTGGCAAGGAAATATTT
This sequence comes from Diaprepes abbreviatus, assembly GCA_034092305.1. Classification (NCBI taxonomy): domain Eukaryota; kingdom Metazoa; phylum Arthropoda; class Insecta; order Coleoptera; family Curculionidae; genus Diaprepes; species Diaprepes abbreviatus. The sequence goes on along the minus strand of JASJET010000018.1, from coordinate 1,848,623 downwards.
AACGATTCCAGTATTGAAAAAAACATTGCTGTGATTAGCACTCATTTGTCTCATATTCCTGCGAGTATTAAAAAGCTAGAAACGCAAAATTTGGAGTTGATTGAATCTATTCAATTAATGAATAAAATTCGTCTAGTGAACTCCTCATTGCTGGAGGTATTCACGAGCAAACTTAAAGAAAAGTTTGAAAATATTTTGAACAATAACCCCTGCTTTGAACCTTTGTGTCAAATTAATAGTTTTATTAATGGATCGGGTTAACTATTGCCAGAAATAATAAGTGCCAACATATCATCCAGATTCAAAAACTGCCCAGTTACTTCAGTTAATGTAGGACGGTCCTATTCTGCTTATAAAAATATTTTGAGCGATCGAAGACACAATCTTACTACAGAACATTTGGACCAGTACGTAATCGTTTCTGTTTACAATAATAGCAAAATGTAAAATAATTTGTGAACGATACTTTTGTCCGATATTATTAATAACTAAAATAGATGATAAAAATTACTGATTGCATGTTGCTTTTGAAATAAAATAACTGTGTTTTTTCTATTATTTGATGTTGCATATTTTGACACTTTTAATGCATATTTTTTGCATTTTTGTATGCATATTTCTAGCTTGTTATGTTGCATATAATGCGGTCTCTATTGATTACTAATAGAAAAAAAACTATTTTCTACTGTCATAAGTGGTGATTATTCATGGAATGGTTAAAATTGTTAAAATTATATTGTATATACAGGCAGTCCTCGACTTACGTCGTTTCGATTAAGTCGTTTCGAGTTACGTCGAACAATGTTTTGACACTATTCCTCAAGCATACGTCAATTGTTTCGAATTCACTTGTCGCGAGGCCTACGTCTGTGGGCGGACAGGGCGCGGTGATAACCCTGCACATGCCGCTGACGAATTTCTCTAGTTAGTTTATGGACAACGGACAATCGAGACGTAATACATTCGTTTTTAATTGCATCTTTGACAGTTTTTATTAATACATATTTAAATGAATTTAAATCTTACTATGCCCCCTAAACAAGACAGTAATAGTAAAGTGAAGAAGAGGGTAAGAAAGACAATTACAATGGAGGTTAAATCTAAGATTTTAAAACTTAAAGATCGCCGTTGTTCGACTACTGTCCACTGGACGAGAACCTAATTTATCACGTACGACTGTACAGACAATATTGAAAGATAGAGAAAAACTCCTAACAGCTCTACCTTCCATCTCTTTAAACAGCACTATTATACGAAAAAAGAATGCGTTAATTAGTGAAATGGAAAAACTTTAGTACATTTGGATTCAAAATCAAACTCAGCGACGGGTTCCTCTTAGTTTGGCTATTATTCAAAATAAGGCACTCAGTATCATCAACACACTGCAAAATAAACGTGGCGAGAATAATAGTGAAGAAACAAAATCTTTTTCTGCCAGTTGCATAACATTCGAGTGCAAGGAGAAGCTGCTAGTGTCGATCATGTGGTTGCTCAGACTTTTCCTGAAATATTAAAGGAAATTATCGAAAGTGGAGACTATTCGCCTAAACAAATTTTTAACGTGGACGAAACTGGTTTATTTTGGAAAAAATGCCTTCTCGCACTTTTATATCGCAGGAAGAGAAGTCTATGCCTGGGTTTAAACCGGCTAAAGATCGTTTGACGTTGTTATTGGGTTCGAATGTTGAAGGTGATCTCAAATTGAAACCCCTTTTGGTTTATAGGTCTGAAAATCTGCAAACTCTTAAAAATTACGTCAAGAATACTCTTCAAGTCATATGGAAGGCTAATCAAAGGCATAGGTTACAGCAGTACTTTTTGAAGAATGGTTTACTAAGCATTTCATACCTGAAGTGAAACAGTACTGTTTAAACAATAATTTGGCTTATAAAGCTTTACTTATTTTGGACAATGCTCCCGGCCATCCTGTGCGTATTGCTGATATCGATTCTCAAATCAAAGTTTTGTTCTTGCGTCCAAACACGACTTCGTTGTTGCAGCCCATGGATCAAGGAGTTATTGCTTCTTTTAAGGCCTATTATCTCAGGAGAACTTTTTCACAGACTGTAAAGGCTAATGAAAAAGATGGCATAGAGCTGAGAGATTTTTGGAAAAGTTATAATATCTTGCAATGCGTAAAAAATATTACTGCTTCATGGGATGAGGTAAAACCCAACAATTTAAAGGGAGTTTGGAAAAAGTTATGTCCACATTTTTTTAAGCCATCTGAAAGTTCTTCATCTACAGATCAACCAAATATCGATGAAATCACAACTGACATTGTTTATCTGGCTAATCGTTTGCCTGACATTGCAGTCACTGCTGATGATATTGATGATCTGTTATGCTCACATTCGCAAGAACTGACTAATGAAGATCTTATTGAAATAGAGGCACAGGTACAAGAGGAAGCAATCGAGTCACAAGAAATAGCATCTTCTATTGGTAAAACTGAAAAATAACTTACACTAAAAAAACTTTCCGCAGCCTTTGCAAATTTGGAGAACGCTATGAAGATTTTTGAAGAAAATGATTCTAATTTTGAGAGAAGTTTTAATGTTAATAACAAAATTTGTGCGGCCTATCAGTGTTACCAAGACCTGTATGATAACAAGAAGAAAGAAGCGAAGCAATCTAGAATTGATAGTTTCTTTAAGCCGAAAGTTTAATTTATTATTTCTCATTACATATTTTGATTATTACAATTTTACTATTATTATTAAAGTTAATAACACATATATACCAAAAATAACTACCAATTTTATAAGTACATAATTATTTTAAGAACTTACTGTTGATAATAAAGCATATATTTTGTTATAAATGCAGTTTTTTTTTTAATTTTGAGTCCTTGTGGAACCTAACCCTTGAGTTTTACATGTAAACATATGAAAAAATATATCTCGACTTACGTCGTTTCGATTTACGTCGCGTATTTCGAGAACCTAACATGCCGTAAGTACGAAGACTGCCTATTTTTTTGTAACGGTGATTGATAACTTACCGTATTTTCATTTACAACATGGTCGCTTTACGCGGAACGTGTGTTATTACTACAGATAAGTAATTTGCAATACATCTGAACATGGTTAGCAGAATTGTCGAACGTAACGCCATGACAATCCAGCTGAACATCATTAAGGTGTTTTATATAACAAAGTAGTTTGTAGAAAAGCTAGTGGTTTTGTAAAACAGCTGATTCCACAATCCTACTGCGACATAAACATAAAATTAACTTATCAAAAACTGTGTATGTGGATAATCGTCATTTTATTATTTTGATTATTAATTCTTATTTAAAATATTTTCCTTAATTCAAGTAGATAGTATCATTATATATATATATATATATATATATAAATAAATTATTAAAAAAAATTGTGTTTTGTAAATTTTATCAAAATTATTAATTTTAGGAAGAAAAGTGAAAGAAAACCGCTCGACATGGAAAGTGGAACCTGTGACCTGTGGCTTAGAATGCTATGCTAATCTGACTGTGAAAAAGATGCACTATACAGCGTAATTTTACGACTTCACTCGGGATATTGGTACGGTGTCGAATCGTTAGTCATATCTTATTAAATAGAATAATTAAGATACCATCTATATTATAAAATAGCAAAAGCGAAAGTAAGTAGCTACCGGATTTAATGTTTTTTTCTACTCTAAATTATTATCATTATAATACTGTTATTTAACGTCATACTTTAAATTGGTCTGACGAAGAAAAAAATAACGGCAACCAAATATATTGCATTAATTTCTTATCTGCTAATACACTTATATGAATATTGGTCATTGAATTTTTTATATTTCCTATAAGAGTTCTTCTCTTTCTTCACATTGTTTTATTTCTAATTTCCCAGAGCAAGTTTCAAAAACTCTTCTCGGGTCCTTTGGTCATCTCTAAAAACGCCCAGCATGGTTGATGTAACAGTTTTGCTGTTAATTTTTTGGACTCCTCGCATTACCATGCACATATGACTAAAAACAACAAAAAATATGTTTAGGAATTATAATAAGTATTTATGTGTGTGTGCGTTGCGTTTCGTGGTTCTGGCTAAGGAAGTTGGAGGGAGTAAAAGAAAGGAGAATACCCTAAAATAAATTCGGTCGGGCATATAAAGCTGTACTCCGCTTAAAGTGGCTATACTGTCCTTGCGCAGTAGATAAGGGGACAGGACTGGACTTGAGTAACCTTTTATTACGTTATTATATTGGAAAATTACAATGTAGAGTCCATTATTAAACGATTAATAAAATAAATACTGAAATTAAGATTAATTTTTTCCTTAGACTCTATAAAATATTACAAAAATTAAACTATGTTGTGGACTGAGATGGACAAATTTTATAGTTTATACCACGAAAGTATTTTACATCTGGCAACGTGTCAAACGAATATTAGTCGTTTTGCGAATCTAATGGTGCTTAGCTACTCCATTAGAAAGAGAGATACTAGTCATCGAAAATGCTCTGTCTCTTTCTAAGCGTGAACCAACTTTCTTCTATAGGATCCGTGGTCTAGTATCTTTATATTATATCTATGGTGCTGCAACAATTTAAGTATGGTTCAGCTAAGTTGGGTTTCGAATTTCCTTCACATCCTAACCAAAATAACCTGACTTACGTTTTGGTTGTTAAACTGTCAACATGTAGCCGGTGCATTCTTGAAAAAAGCAAGAAAAAAACGTAGATTGGTCATTTGAAGACGAAGATGGGGGTGCGGGCTAAATATATGGTGTAAAGAGGGAACGTTTGTTACGGGATAGGTTCTAAAGTGTTTAGGGGAAAGTTTTTGCGTGGCTGTGTGCTTTACGAAGAAAGGGGAGATTTTCGCTCCACAAATCGTTCCTTTTGGGCAGTGAATGAATGTACCTGTGGCAGAAACGGTCTTTCAAATCTGGCTAACGTGTACACTTTCCCGATGGGTTACCGGAGAAAGGGTGTATAAGCGTGGGACACTCAATGGTGCTTTTTATAACCAATTTTTACAGAAAAAAATGAAAAGACGTAGTTTCTGAAACTAGAGTTCAAATGTGGTATATGCACGACCTCACTTTGGTGGTTTAGTATGCAATTACTATCAGACGCTTTTCTGAGCGAGGTGGACCTTCTTCTTCAGGTGCCATCTCCTCCCGGAGGTTGGATACCATCATTGCCACTCTCACTCTATTTGCCGCTGCTCGAAAAAGTTCTACTGAGCTACAATTAAACCACTCTCTCAAATTTATCAACCATGAAATTCTTCTTCTTCCGATATTTCTTCTTCCCTCTGTTTTACTCTGCATGATCAATCAAAGCAACTCGTATCGCTGGCCTCTCATTATATGTCCAAGATATTGCAGTTTCCTTATTTTTATGTTGTTAATTATTTCATAGTTTTTGTCCAGCGCTAGTAATACTTCTACGTTTGTTTTTCTCTCCGTCCAAAATATTCTCAACATCCTTCTGTAACACCACATTTTAAACGCTTGCAGTTTATTTATGTGTTCTTGTTTTAGTGTCCAGCCTTCCAACCCATACTGCAGCACTGAAAATACATAACATCTTAAAATTCTCATTCTTAGTTCTAGAGTGATGTCTCTGCTGCATAGAATGATTTTCAGTTTTACAAACGCACTTCATTGCCATTTCTATGCTCGTTCTTATTTCTGTTGTTTGTTCATTATTTGCTGTTATCCATGTGCCCAAGTATTTGTATTTTTGCACTCTTTCCAATTTCACACCTCGCAACTTTATGTTTGTTTGCATGTTTTGTTTTTTAGTTATTATCATATATTTGGTATTTTTGGTGTTCATTTTTAATCCGAGTTGCTCGCAAACGTTATTTGTTTCGTCCACTAGTTCTTGGAGTTCTTCAGCGGAGCTATCTATGATAGCAGTGTCGTCTGCAAATCTTATGTTGTTTACAGCTCTTCCGTTTATTATTATTCCCTTACTTTCCGTTAATAGTGCTACTTCGAAAATCGATTCACTGTACACATTGAATAGTAGGGGTGACAAAATGCATCCTTGTCTCACTCCTCTCCCTATTTCAATTTCCGGACTTGTTTCGTTATTTACTATTATTTGCGCGCGTTGATTCCAATATAGGTTAGTTATTATTCTTAAATCTTTGTTGAATATGTTTTTTCTTCTTAGAATCTTGACTAGTTTTTCATGTCTAATTTTATGAAAAGCCTTCTCGAAGTCAACATAACAAATGTGTATATCAGTGTTCATATCCATACACCTCTGTGAAAGCACATTAAGTGCAAACAACGCGTCTCTGGTGCCTATACTATTTCTGAATCGAAACTGACTACCATCTATCCCCTTTTCAAGTTCTTTATAAATGCGTCCGTGTATTACTTTTAAAAACACCTTGAGTATATGGCTTATCAAAGATATTGTTATATATTCGCTGCAGTCTTTTGCATTTTTGTTTTTTGGAATAGCGCAAGAGGTGGGGAGTAACCATTCTCTGGGTATATTCCCCGTTTTATATACTGTGTTGAACAGATCTAACAATATATCCATGGTATCATCATTCATGCATTTTTAGATTTCTACTGGGATTTGATCTGGACCTAGTGCTTTTCTATTTTTGTTGTTTCTTATAGCTGCTTTTATTTCATCTTTCAGTATCGTTAATGCCTCGTTATCTTTTACCTCAATATCCATCTGCTCTACTCTATTGTCTTTAAACAGGTCTTTGATGTATTCTGTCCATTTTTTAAGTTTCTCTTGGGTGTCTAAGATTAGCTTGCCTTTTGCATTCTTAAGCAGTGTCGGTTCTCTCTTTCTGTTACTATGAGTTATCTTTTTGTGCATATTAAAACTATTATGTTTTCTCTGATACTCTTCTATTTCTTCACATTCTTCTTGCAGCCATTTATTTTTCGCTAGTCTAATCTTGTATTTGATTTGCTTGTTTATTTCTTTATACTTTTGCGTATTTCTGTCCAGTCTCTCCTCTGTCATCCATTGCTGCTTTCTATATCTTGTTGGAGTTAGTATTTCTCTTTGACTTTTCTCTATTCCTGTTTTCATTAAGACATTTGTTTTCTGGTTCTGTTTCTGCGTTTCTGGTCCTATTTGAAAATGCAGTGAAGCTTGTTACTGTTTGACTGAGGTGGACCTAAGGTCATCTAAAATAACTGTTCTTTTATCAGTTCCCTAATAATTCTAGAACGCTACTACTCCAAATATATTAGGACAATATTCGTAGAATAACAAAGTGTATCGAAATATGGAAAGCTCGTATTGAAAACATGTCGAAGTGGTAAATATAATTTTTTCGTTTTTGTTTTATTCTACGTAGATAATTTGTAAATATTTGTTTATTTTTTACTACTTCCCTTAAGCTTAGGCCAACCCTTTCAAAAGTTCGAACTGGAAATAAACTCTAATTGTTACTGTCCCATTTTGTATTGAAAAATTGAAATAAAAGAATGTATTTTGTCATGCCTTTAGTCTTTAAAATATAGTTCTATATTTGTATCACCTTAAACATCGTTTCAATTTAAATTTACTTACGTTCCTTCTATAATAACTGCAACTCCATTTGGCTGAACAGCCTTAAGTACAGCAACAGCAATCTGTTTAGTAAGCCTTTCCTGTACTTGTAGTCTTCTAGAATAGATTTCCACAATTCGTGCTAGTTTGCTTAAACCTAAGACCTTTCCAGAAGGCAGGTATCCGATAGAAACTTTTCCATAAAACGGAACTAAATGGTGTTCGCACATAGAAAACATTTCGATGTCTTTGACTACTACCATTTCGTCGTGATCCTCATCAAATATTGCGTCATTAAGTACCTCTAAAACAAAGGAAAATATGATTAAATAATATGTTTATTTAGATTATCGCTACTTGTGACTAAGCTAATTTTGTGTCACGTTTACCATGTCGAGCGTTTCTAGACCTACAGGATATCTGGTAAGTTTATGTTAAACCTTTGGCAGTGTAGAAAAACGTTAGAATAATTTTAGTGTTTCATAGTTACTAACGATCATGCTAAATGTCCATTTCCGGTAGATTTGGCAATTGAAGCTTTGGATACTTTAAAAATCAGTGTGATTCCTTTTTCAGATTTTAAACAAATAAATAAATGTTTTATTAAGGGTTAAAACAATTTAAAAAATGACAACACTTTGTAATTTACGAACAGGCCTGTAAAACTAGATCAAAATTGCCAAACAATAAACAAACAAACTCAAAGTAACCATTTAACTATAGTAAGCTTACAATGTAAAACTACATGAAGGACAATGAAAAGTTAAAATATACACTAGAAATATCGCTTTAAAAAGTTTTTGAAAGTGCTTAAGGACATGTCAAAGATGTCTAGACCAACATGATCACGGGATAATTTGTTAACTAAAATGTACATTCTATTTAGAGGGACATAATAAATAGGTAATAAATTAGCAGCTTACGCTTTAAATTCAGCTTGCTGTTATGATTCATCAGATAGAGAGCTACCAGAGGAGTTTTGGCTTTACTTAGAAGATGGTTCGCGTTGAGCAGCCAGTTGAGATTCCTATCCCAGACTAGCCCATAAGTATTTTGCGTGATGGATAACCGATTGTTTAGAAATCTAGCTCAGGAGCCCCTGCTTTTATCAGCCTTACAGTAGATATAGCAACATCTGATAATACAACGAATATTCCTCCTTCTTAGAAATCTGACTTATGTTTAATTTTTCGTAAATTATTTGTATTCAACTTAATTTTTGTTTCTCTAGATATAAAAATTTGTTGGTTTTTCCTTCGGAAAAATCCAACATCATGTCATAAGCACAAAAGGCTTTTCTGTGACGCGGAATTAAGTGCTTTTTACTGTAGGGATTATATTTAGGGCCATTATTACTGCTTTAAAAACTGAATACTAAAATTGTACATTACATTATTCGACCATATTAGAAAAAATTTAGGTACTAGAAAATTTAGACAATTTGAGACGAGACGATGGATTTAAAAAGGAACAAATGTAGATTTATTTTGTTATATGCTTTGCTTGCTTATTTACTAGTGTCCGTCCAATACAAGGGTTCACGGCCAAAATAAAAAACGAGACCTAGTCTTAATTTCGGTCAAAACCCAAAATATTAAGAATAATTTCTGATAATTTCAAATATCTCTAAAGTTTAAGGGGCCCTTTTAATTTAGAGTTACTGGCATAAAAAGTAATATAAAATTACTTCAGTTTGATATCAATTTTATCTATTTTGCACTTCATAGTTACTTTTGGCTATTCTTCTTTGAGTTGATCTTATTAAAAAAGCAGTAAAATTTCGTTTTAACTCTTTGTGCAACAGATTTCAGTGAGCAAAAGTGTGTTAGCACCTATAATATTTAACAACACCTCATAGTCTCGTCTGTGGAGCTGTAACGAACCGAGAACAACACTCGCAAGAAACAACTACTATATAAAATATAAATTCCGAAGCATGTCGGTAGGATATTAAAAACCTGTTGACTTTAATGTCAGACGGAAAAATATCCCCAGTCAAATGGCATCTATATTCACCGAAGTATATATATATATATATATATATATATATATATATATATATATATATATATATATAAAGTAAAATGTGAACAGTAAATGCAAACTTCGTTCCAACCATATCCTTTCCTTGTTAGAGGTTGGACTACAACGGCATAATGTAGATATATCCACAGCTATTGCATATCTCACACGAAGGAATCCGTGAAAGCCCCATAAACATATATATATATATATATATATATATATATATATATATATATATATATATATATATATATATATATATATATATTGTGACGAACTTTATAGCGTTATATATTTCATAGTATTGGTTTATGTTTGTAGTTTTTAGAGTTTAAGGTTTATTTTCTACGAGTTATTAATTTATTTAATTAATTTTACCTTTTGTTAATTTCCTCATGAGACGTCGATGAAAGGAGGTCTGGAACTTTTTCCTTATTTTTTTTAATATGGAACGTCTATGATAGAAGGTATAGAAATCGCCAGTTTACTCATTTTTCCCATTTTTATTACAACATGTAGTATGAAAACCCATCTAGAAAGATGCGGAATGCGGAAAAAGGGTATATAAAGGGTCCAGATCGGCTCTCGTGGACAATTTAGTTTGAGAAATCGTTAATGCAAGTTGAATTGTTTGACAAATATTAAAACTGAAGTTTTAATAAAAATTTATTAAATAATAGTGTGTACAATGTGTTTAAATACCAGCCGTCTGGAACAAATTGGTGTCGGCAGTGCGATCAAATCCAAAAGAGGTTCGTTCAGGTTAGAAAATTAGAAAAAAATAAGAAAAAAGTGAATTTTAAATTGTAGGCTGGTGAAAACTGGAAAACAGAAAGCAAAAATGGAGAAGCAACTTCAAAGTAGTTTAAATCAGATTCTGATGATGATACAAGACATGAAAACAAGCCCAGAGGATATGAAAAAAAGTCAAGAAGATATGAACCAAGAAGTAACAGAAGATATGACGAAAAATTAGGATGATATGAAACAAGAATTGATGACACTAAAGATAAATCAAGACGATAAGAAAAGAATTAAAGACAAGCCAAGAAGAGATGAAACAAGAATTGAAAAAAGATATGACGAAAAATCTAGACGATATGAAGCAAGAATTAAAGACAAATCAAGAAGAGATGAAACAGGAATTGAAAGAAGATATGACGAAAAATCTAGATTATATGAAACAAGCATTAAAGACAAGCCAAGATGGTATGAGACAAGAATTGATGACACTAAAAACGAGCCAAGAAAACATGAACCAAGAATTGAAAGAATATATTGAGAAAAATTAAGAAAGTATACAACAAGAACTAAAAACAAACCTGGAAGACATGAGACAGGAAGTTCCAAGGAGTGACTTGGAGAAAGCCTTTGCTCCTTATGGTGAACTTAAAGAAGTCTGATTAAATAATAATATCACCTGTTTTGAATTTGCTGTTTACAAAGATAAAAAAATGCTGCAGTTGCTGTCAAGGCTTGCGACGGAGTTAAAGTATGCGGTTGGCATATTAGAGTGACTTATACCAAACCGAGAAGAAGGGGTTAGGGTCGCCGGTACCATTCGAATAACGTGTGTTGTTACCACTGCCGATATAACGGTCACTTTTACAGAGATTGATCGGAAATTACTGCTGGTGGAGAACGAGATGAGAGGGACCGTGACCGCGAAAGGGGCTACGGAAGAAGAACGTTCTACAGGTCATCCTCGATAAGGTATGTTCAGAGGGACAAAGACCGTGAAAGGGACTACGGAAGATGAACATCCTACAGGTCATCCTCGGAAAGGTACAAAGACGACTATAAATAGAAAGCGACAGAATGAAGACTCGCTATGACTTCAAAGTCAATACTGGTGGATTCATGGTTGGTGAAAAAGTGTCGATGTACAATCCGAAAAAAAAAAACAAAAGGTGTTTACCAAAGCTTCAGAGGTCTTGGGAAGGTCCGTACAACGTAGTGATCCGACTAAACGATCTGGTGTATCGAATTCAGAAATGCCCTCATGCGAAGATGAAAGTTGTGGATCTTGATATATTTGTCCGTTATCAGGATCAAGAAGATTGATCAAGACGATCACGGTTTGGAAGGGGACAATATAACGAACTTTATAGCGTTATATCAAAGATTATATGCTATCTGTTTAATGGCATTTTTTCTGTAAATTAAAAATTTTGTTAAAAAAATGGTGCTGCTTAAGGACATTACCTAACTGCATTTCTGTGATCAAAGTTCAAAACCCTACTAAATGACATATTGGATAAGGAAACAAAAGATTCAGAACATTTGCAAGAAGGTAAAACTATGTATAGTTGACTAAGAGTGAATTAATTAAACATTATGTTGAATATATGATTGTAAGAGAGGTACTTCTAATATTGCATCAGTTGTATTACTTTTAAATGCATTCCGTTTGGATATGCACCAAATTTGAATATTTTGAGGAGTTGTTTTATTTGGAATATAAGTAAAAAATAAAATATTTATACAATTTTTGTTTTCATTCTTTTATTGTTTCATTTATACCTTATTTTATTACGGACAAGGTTTATGATATTACAACTTAAACACTATAATTTTCACCACGTCATAATCACAAGACAGCAAATCTGAAATGACTATCGTTGTGAGAACAAGGCTTAAAGATCTTAAAACTAATAAACAATCCGACTTACGATCACCAACATTATGGTAATTTCCTCAGATTTCCACGCCGGTTGACTTCAGGAAAGTAATTTTCCGAATCTCTCCAGACAGGAAAGCAACCTTTCCGCCGGTTGAGCTTAAAAGCAATTCGGCTTTGTGGCTGGGAAACGGGTGACCCATTTCAGTAACGGGCATTAAAGAAAATTTATATCTAAGTATAGATAAGATATGTTCTACAGGTTGTTTACGAGGGCTGGTTAATATTCTTGGCGATACAATATTATTTTCAATATAAGTTAACCATTCAAAATGTAATATAAATGGAATATTAATCAACATTATTTACGGGTAAATAGCTGTGCCAGGGACGGATCTAGAATCAAAATCATTGGAAACATTTTTACTTTTTACCAGGTTATTGTTTAAATTAGCGTTTCTTAACCTTCAAGTTTTTGTGATCCGAGTTTTCATACTAGTTTTAATTGCACTCGATTCTAATTATTTCTACATAAGTCCCGAATTACCAGAGATGCGCTCTCCGTTTTGTTACATGCTGCTTTCTTAGGGAGCTTGCCTCAAAGGTTGAGAATCACTGGTGTAAATATAATACGATAGCTTTTTAGGTTATGAGAGCATTTGATCGTAGACTCGCAAATGGAATATTTTGGTAGTCTATGCCCGTTTCGCCCACGATTTCCTACTGTCCTATATCAGTAGTTATGTTATAAACTTATCAATAAGCAGCTATACTTCTTCATCCAGTCCTTTGCGTCCACTGCTGGACATAGGCCTCCCTCATTCTTGTCCATTGTGCTCTATCCTGAGCGATTTGCATCCAATTTGTGGCAATTCTCTTGAGATCGTCAGCCCAAAGAGTAGGGGGTCTTCCTCTACTTCTTTTGTCTAATCTCGGCCTACACTCGAGTAATCTCTTCGTCCACCTTCCATCACTGATTTGGGCGACATGTCTGGCCCAGTTCCATTTGAGTGTGGCAATTCGGAAAATTACGTCGATAACTCATGTCTTTCATCTCAGGTCTCCATTTCAACTCGGTTACGCAGCGATATACCTAGCATTGACCTTTCCATCTTTCTCTGAGCTACTTGCAGCGTTTTAGAAGTTGCTGTTGTCAATGTCAAAGTTTCGGCACCGTAGGTCATAACCGCTAACACACATTGGTCAAATGCTTTACGTTTTAAAGAAATTGGTATATCGCTTTTAAAGATGTCTTTAAGTTTTCCATAGGCTGCCCATGCGAGATTTACTCTTCTCCGTAGCTCGCTCAAATTTGTTAATCTTTGGCCTTTTTTTTCCCAGTTAAGTTTTTTACAGGCGTATTCTAGTACGGCAGTAAACAGTTTAGGCGATAAGATATCACTCTGTCGGACTCCTCTGCCAATTGGGATATGATCCGTGTTTCTGTGTCATTTCATCGACATAGTTGCATTCCTGTATATATATATATATATATATATATGTATATATATATATATATATATATATATATATATATATATATATATATATATATATATATATATATATATATATAGGGTGACGGCACCAATTATGGAAATGTTAAGGATACCTTTTTCCGTTTTATAAAATAAAATTCGTGTTTTTATGTGTACAGATACCGTATAGTGGTAAATTAATTTAGAGATAATATGAGAAGACGAATCTTTAAGTTGAACTTTAAATAGTTGGATATAAATATGTTATTTTACTTAAAAATGTAGAAAGTTCAAAATCACCATTAATGGACACCTAAATCCCAGTAATGATCAACCAGTTATGGACAAGTTCAATGAAAGAAACCTAGTCATAAGCAGTAACCTGGCTTTTTCTAAAAAGCATTCAATTACAAATTTAGGTAGGTACGTAAATGATAGGTATATTTAAAAAGAATAGGCACTTATTAATCATAAATTAGCTTTTATTTGAGCTTTATTTGAACTCACATTATTTGCGATAATCATCCCCAATTAAAATATTTCTGAAAAAAAAAACGCTTATTCTCATATAAACTATGGCATCGAAGTAATAGTCTCATAAATTTATCATTTACAGTCTCAGTATCATTAAAGTATTTATCCATTTAAAAAAAAACATTATAAAACTAAAAACAAAATGAGCAAAGTAACAAAAACTAAGTAAATTCTTATAAAATTAAATGGCTTTTTCTTACAAACAAAATATTAGGTATTAATGAGATCTTCAGAGATCTGTGAATTAAAAATACTAAAGGATGTGTGCCTACGTAATTAAATACTGTATAAATCAGGTAAGTATTTCTCCATTTCCTCCTCTTTTATTCAGAAGCAAAGGTTCACTTATAACTTTATCAGGTTTGTCAGGCCATCTAAAAGAATTGCCTGTTGATAGTACCATAGTGCTAATTTCATACTGGTCTTTATCAACGGCTTCTGTTCTGCCCGGGAAAAACTCGTCTTCATATTTTACTATGACAAACTGTCCGGGTCGAACAATGGCTTTATATTTTGAAGGTAACGTTTTGATTTTTAGCATGTTTAGCGATTCATCTTCAGAATTTTCTTCCCTCTTGTTTTCGCGACGTCTTTTGATCTCCCTTTTTTCATGCGCGAGTCCAGCTCTTTTCCGCTGTTTACACTCATCTACTTTTGCCCTTTCTCCGTTATCTTCGGTAATGCCATCCTCTTTTTCATTATAACTACGGTTTTCACTCTCAGCATATGTTATTTCTAAATCTGTATTTTCGGAAGTTGTGTCATCCTGGTCTATTGCTTTTTTTCTAGATTTAGAACATCGTTTGTCCATCATTGGTAATTTGGTCTGTACTCGATCCAGTAATAAACATTGTAAAAAACAGAGATTTTAGGTTATGTTTCTATTTAATATTATGACAAAATATATTCTTAGTTCTTAATATTAAATATAAAATAATATCAAACTTAATTATCAAATAACATAATGAAGTAATTCACGAAAATATATACTTATTCTCTTAACGATTTTCATAATAAAACCGGATTTTTCGGACGTAGCTCATACTTCACTTATATTTAGGCTGTCATCTTGAAGAAAGTGGCCCATTTTGACATTTTGATTTGTTAGTAAGACAACTGACCCCCTACTACTTATAATCCAGTGTTACCATCCCCAAAATTCTTTTGCGTTTGGTTATTATTTCGGTTTATTTAGAAAAAATGTCCATCATTGGTTCTTGTTCATAATTGGTCACCCTATATATATATATATATATATATATATATATATATATATATATATATATATATATATACAGGATATACAGGAAAGCAGCTATACTATAAACCTATAAATAAATTGCACTATGACTCTGGAAGTCTTGCGGTAATCCTTGACTCTTCGAATTATAGTGCGAAACAACTACAGATAGAGCTTAACAATACCATAAACACAATTTCAAGATTCCGGAATCTAGCTGGTCAGACCAGGGCTCTCTTATTAGTGGACCAGAGCGATCATTCGCGTAAGATTTTTATTAAATTAAACGTACCAAGTTTCTCAAAACACTTGAATCTATTTAACAAAAAATACATAAAAACGAAATTATATAGAATGAGAAAGCTAAATATAACTGAAAAAAAAAGTATGAAGTAATTAAATAAATGCTATTACCAGTCATTATTTTAATATCAATGTAACAAGCCCAATTTTAAAAATAATACGTCTAAACAGCTTTCTAACATATTAATCAAGAGGAGAATACAAATATGAAAATCAGCTATTTAAACTGTTTACAAAAACAGTCCTAAAGTCGCTCATTTTCCAGGTAGAATAAAACAGCATTTTATTAATTTTCCCGAAACTAAATGTGAAACGAAAAATAAAAACCTTCTTGAACCTTCCCCCGTTATACGCATAATGTAACTTTGTCTAACAGATTTTAAAACGTACCGCCTCTAACGAACTCCAAATCATAACTTAAGATTATTACTTCTTAGAAAACACCACCGAATTTACCTCCCCCGAACTTCTCGTGGTTACCGTTAGTACTCGTCCTATCAGGGTGATTCTCGAAAGTTTTGGTCTTTCGTTCGTAGAGGGCGTTAACCATCCTATGTTGGATATTTACTTCGCGATTTGGCTAAACATAATAAATTACTAATGTTTTTTATACAACAACTGTTCTACATCTTTCTATAACTACAATAATAGATAACAAATGTAAAGAACCATTCCCTCTTTTAGCTGTTTTGGAGGTATACAACTCGTTCTTCTCTATGAAGAGAAAAACATTCATTATACGAATTCTCTGCACATGTAATCAAACAAATATATTGCATTATAGTGATTTTATTTGAACAGTCTTTTATTTACTTATGACGGGAAAATAATTATCCTAGGTTCATATGGTGCTGTAATTCATCCTTGACTTAATAACAGCATCAGCCCTATCAAATGACCAATATACTTGCGTGTCATATATATATATATATATATATATATATATATATATACATATATATATATATATATATATATATATATATATATATATATATATATATATATATATATATATAATACTGAGCAGGACAAACGTGTAGAGCTTCTAAGAGGAAATAACTATAGATCACATATAACAGCGGAGACAAAGCCGAGCCTTGAAGTAGGCCACTGCTAATCATTATGGGAGCCGCCAATCATGCCAATCCGAATTAACTGAAACGTGTTGCTCAAAAAGTTAACAAATAATTTAACTCTCTTCTCAGAAAGATCAAAATAATAAAAAATAGCCAGAAAGTATTGATATGCGTATGTGTGGCAACAAGAAGGAGGAATATATTTAAAAAAAAAACTGTTTATACAGTCAACTCTCTCAGCCCCATATTTTATACTCATTATATATATTAAAACTTTTTTGCTAACTTTATTCTGGTACTTAAAGAAGAGTTGCTGGTTATTTGTTGTTTGAGGTGTTCCAGTTGTTGTTATTTTTAATATCCCTTAATAGATATTTTTTGGATAACATTTAAATTTTAAGTGATAAAAAATTATAAGCACAACATAAATAACTAGCTAAAAGCTGTAAATACGACTGTTGTTTTTTAATAATTCACCGGGTTCCATCTGCCTTCGCAAATTTAGTTTTTACCCAAAATTTTGGACGATTGAAATGTCCGAAAACCAGCCTAAGGTCGTTATCATTTATTCGAAGTTTATTTATTTAACAAGGCATCAAAGATTCTTTATAACCCTGATAAAATACAGTGTGATAAAGTAGTCAATATTTTAGTTGTTGTTGTATGAGTGATATTGCATAAATTATTTATGATATTACATTGTTTAATAAATAAATAAATTCTTGTTAGGCTAATTTTGCTGATTCAGGATTTTTTTTTACCTAGACGTAAAAAAGATATTAGTACGGTCTTACGTATGTTTTATTTAGGGTCAAGTTATGTGTAAAAGTCTAAAAAATCCAAAATGGACCCATTTTGGATATCCTTTCACACACCTCTATAGGAAGTCCTAGTTGAACATTTTTACTTATATTACTTTAATAAAATTACGTAAAAGGACTATATTTAAACTACCACAATTATTGCATTACAAGGTAAATGGATAATCGATCTGACCTGATCACAAGATTTAACCCACGTTGATTCACAGTTATAGAAGTTTCAAAATCCATGAAATCATGCAAATTTTATAATTTTCCTAATAACTAATAACAAGTAAATAAAACGATTTATTTAATTTGTTTTTACTCTAATTTGTTTGTAGTCATAGCGGCAAGTAAAATGACTTTTAGTAACAAGACAAAAACACATACGGGTGAAGAATAATAAATATTGTGTAAATACCTCGGTAAATATACACTCAAACTAGATTTTAAATATACACTGCCGTCAATCACTTGTTCCATGTCTACGCGAAAACAAGTACAACTTCAAAGTTCTGTATTTCAGTAAGGAATCATCGCATGACAACTCTGAAAAAGCATTTAAAAGCTCTTTGCGAGTACTTGCAGATGACATAAAGTGTTATTTTTTAATTTTTTAAAGGTTTTAATCGAGAATAAAAAAATTTTAAAAATTTTATTTTCGACTTTATTAAATTCAGCGCCATTTTTGTAGAAAAGTTTGTGAGAAAATTCTGATCAGACAGTTTTCCAAGAAGTTTAAATTACTTTTTTAAAGTTTGATCTAAGTGTATTTTTGACCAAAATACGGCTCTTATGAAAAAAAATTACCTTTTTTCAATGCATATTCTTAACTGAACTAGATAGAGAAAAACTTCAAAGAGAAAAAAATGTCTGTTTTTATATACAGAATGACCTTTATTAGTTCCACGTGAATTTCATTCAATCCAAGCATAAACAAAACAAATATGAACGCCAAAAAAAAAACGAATGTCACCTGTCACTCGGTAACGAGTGTGTTCTTGATGTTTGGTACAAATTTCGTTTAATTTTAAACATAACTGCATATGGAAAATATTAATACATTCTTCTATCTTTGTTGCGCACATATAAGTCTCGTTAGATCTTTGTGTTTCTATTGGGTCGTATCAATAAATGGCACTATCCTATGTTGCGATTATAGAAAATCCACACGTGTTAAGTAGTTGTCAGACATCGATATAATTAAAAGCGAAAAGGAAAAAGTGGGTAAAAAAGTTTAAAGTAAAAATAATTAAAAAAAAAAATGTTTTAATAAAAGTTAGGTACTGCTAGGGCACTATGACACTGTAAGAGAACAAAAGTTCATTGTGTTTTTTTATTATTTTAACATTTATTAACTCTAAATAAAATTCTACTTTTGGGGTAGTTAATTTTTTCTAAAAAACAACATAAACTCAGTCAATTTATACGATACAAAATCAAAACGGTTCTACCCTCTCGAATATTTTAATATAAATCTGTCAAAGTAACCTAGTAGTCTTAAAATCCACATCGTTAGGGGTCTAAGGTTAAGTACTAAAGTCATAACCACATGTGGCCGACCGTGAGAGAGCTTTCTTTTACTTATACTGAGCAAATTTTCCCATCATAAGAAAACAAAAGAATATTTGAATAAAATCACTAAAATGCAATATTGGTATTTGTTATTATGTACAAAGTTCGCGTCTGTTACCCATTCTTTCCCCGATTGACGAAAATAAGAATAAGAAAATGTGAATATGATTAAAGCCTAGGGTTTTTTTCCATGGGTTCTTACACGATCTTTTAGTATAAGTGTAGAATACTTACCGATTACATTTGTGTAAAATAATCATTAGTTTTGAGCTCTGGTCAGTTATAATACTAAATTAAATTAAATTCGACGCACGGATGACATGCCATCTATGAACCAGGGGACCTAAAACTTACAGACGCTCGGAAACGAAAACTACCCTTCACGGGCGGAGATGCATCGCGAAAGTACGTTCTATTGGTGGAAAAGCACGCATGTCGGAACCAACGCGTCTAAAACAAGGGGGGTTCCAAGGGAAAAAAGTTGAATTTGATTTTTAGAAATTAATTAAAGTCAGTTACAACCTGTAATTCGTTAGAATCGGTACCGCCGTCCAGTGCCGTGGAAAAATTACGTAACGGATATAATCGTCGGGAAAGAAGGTTTTTTTTGTTTTGTTTTTCATTTAATTTGGGAAATTAAGGGAATATCGTGTGTTATCTTAGTCGAGCATTTCGCGATTTTTGATCCTATTGGGTTAAGAAATATAAATAGCTGTTTTTTTTTTGCGTTTTATTCTTTTTTCTGTTTAATGTTTATCAAGCTATTTATACGTGTTTTTTCAAAATTGGGTTTTACGTTTTTGGTTAAAAGAACGGCCAAGAAGAGCAATTGTGTTAGTTTTTTTTTTCGTAATTGTTATTAGTTTTAAGTTTCTCATAGTAAATAGTTCGGTTTTTTTTTAATTTATTTTTGTCAATAGACTAAGTGTTTTGAGAAACTTGTTTTGTTTAATTTTAATCAAAAACCTTCACGTGACTAAACTCGCGGACGTACTGCTGTGTGAGTTGTAAACAAGAGATGTCACCTGTCCAGCTAATTAGCGCATTGCTGAGTCCTGAAGTTCTGAGTTATGGTTGTGGTAAGCTTAAATAACCGTACTTGTTTGGTACTAAAGCTGCAAGAGAGAAGATGAATGTCCAGACTTTCAGAGTGTCTTTATTACTGTGAAATTTAATTATAGGTTATTAAAATAGCTACAAATTAATGTGTGGCAGTAAATTGGTTATAGATAGAATGGCAAACAATACCACAATATGTCATTAGCAGGAGTCGATGATCAAATTCTGTCACAGCACTACACTGTGAGCCACAATTTCTATACAGTTGTAATAAAACAATTAAAACTGAATACATAATTTGTCAAGAGGGGGGGGGGGCATCCAACAGTGGACGTCTTGAATATCGAAATCTTTTTGAAGCCCCTATAATGTTTTTATGATATTTTATGATATGATGTCCGAAATATTTTTTTTTGTATAAATCTGAGCAGACAGAACATTTAAATCTCCAAAAACTATTTAGTTTTAATTTGAGTTTTGGCTCATCTTATAACTTAAAAACTGTATGTAGAATTATTTATATTGCGCATAAATTTTAGTAAGTTCTATATGTCTAAACTCATAGTGGAAATTATCGCTCAACAATATTAATCTCGATGAAATGTGTCCCGGTGAGTGGCCAATCCATCAAAAGTTATGCTCTTGGTGAACCGAAACCATTAAAATTTAATGATAAAAACATTTTATTGCATTAATGACAATTTAATCGTAAACTAAATATAAAAAGGAAAAGTAGCAACGGAAATAATTAGTTCGGAACACTGAAATCTTCAAATAAAATTTGTAAATAAAAAAATAAACAAAGAATAAAATAAATGAAAAAAATTTATCTAAAATATCACTTAAAAATAAAAATTTCGCCATACAATTTAGAATCTTTTTTATTGCATTAGCGCCCAATTATTTTAAATATCTACTTACTTGTGACTACAATTATTACAATTAATAACTATTAATATCAAAAAAAAATTAAAAAAAGGTCTGGATATAAAGTAATGTATCAAGAAGATAATAGCTGAAATTTTTTTCTCTATCGATTGGCCTAACAAGTAATTTTGTATTGTATAAAAGAAGCATTTTATTAACAAAAATAATCAAAAAAATAAATAGAAGATTTTCTTTTCTATTATACTATCAATATTGTGGTTCAAACGAAAACAAACTAAACAATAAAGGATATAAGTGATGTTGTCAGGAATTATACCAAAGAGATATCAACTTAATTTCCCTGGTGATTAGGGCAAGAGATATTTATCTTAAACGAAAATGATGAAGCACAAATGATTTGAATCTCTGATAAAGATAAACTGGAGGAAATTAATGTTTTTAGTATAATCATGCTATAGTTTATGTGGGTAACTAGCCGGAAAATTTGTAATACTCTATTCACAATCTTTTAAATAACTTTATAAAGATTGGTTTTCATTTGTAGCCTGTCAAATCTTTTTTAACCTTTTTTAAAGTAAAAGAGAGTAGTCCTTGTATTAGATATAAATATAGAGAACTTATGGAACAAACACAACGAAAATGAAAACGGAGAACCGTTCGATAGCTGTTAGAATTTCAAATAGACTCGCCTTTAGCTCCAGGGTTTGTAGCATCTATCTTGTTAGTTAGAATTGGAAATTATATAGCTAAATAAATTAAATGTAGGAAAGGTTTAAAAAATGACGCATTGTATATCAAGGAAACCTCGTCATCATCTTGTTTCAGCAGCGTTTAGGTAAAACGATTTGCAAAATTATGATTTTGCCTGATTTCGATGGTTTATTTGAATATACAATAATAAATTGTTAGTGTAATTTCAATTGCTTAATCAAAACTAATTATACAGTAAATTTTAATAATTCACCTAATTGGAAAATCAATATTAATAAGGCACAGAGTTATACGTCACAGCTAGTCACTTTAAAAAGTGAATTTATTAGAATTTTTTCATTTTAAGCTTCGCGTGAGTTATTTATTATTTGAATTCAATTTAATTTGTGTGTCTTTTTTAGTATCCATTTTATAACGGCTTGGCAAAAACTTGTGACAACATTTAACCGTAGACTTCTGCACATGACATATTTTGGTAGTGTAAGGCTGTTCTGTCTACAATCAAACTGTTGTCTCCTACTAATAGCTATTCTAATAACCTATAAAGGAATATCACAGAGACAATGGCTCGAAATCTGAACGCTGCAGGTTATTTAAGATTACCAAAACCATAACTCAGGACTTTAGGATTCAGGAAAAACTGCTAACTAGCTGGACAGATGATATATCTTGCTTTGAGACTTTCACAACAGCGCGTTTAGTCACGTGAAGGTCTTTTTAAATTAAACAAAATAAGTTTCTCAAAACACTTAAATCTATTAACAAAAATAAATGGGGAACGGAATTATTTACAATGAGAAATTTAAAATTAGAAACGAGTTACTAAAATAATTGCTCCCGTTGGCCATTCTATTAGTAAAAATGTAAAACACAATTTAGAAGATAAAACCTATAAATAGCTTTCTAGAATATTAAACAGAAAAATAGAATAAAAACGCGAAAATACAGCTATTTATATTACTTAACAAGCAGTATTAAAGTCGCTAAATTCTCGAGCAAAATAACACAATATATTCCCTTAACTTCCCCAAAAGAAATACAAAAACAAAACAAAGAAATCCTTCTTTCCCGCTGAGTATACACATCACGTAATTTTCTAAGACACTGTTCTTAAAATGGTACCGACCTTAACGAATTGAAAATTGTAACTGAAGTTTATTATTTCTTAAAAGGTACTCCCTTGGCACCTATATCACCTCATGGAACCCTGTAAACGTCAATTTTATTCCCCTAAAGTCCGAAGGTACCGGATACTTAATTCCCAAATTGGCCTCTGAGCGTCTTAATATTATTTTTTATATAAAAACAGTTAATCAAACTATTCTAGGTTTTCTTATAAATAGAGAGGATCCATAATAACGTCCGTATAAAAAAACTATTCACTCTTTTCGTAGTCTAGAAGTATTTAACGCTTTCTTTCTTGCGAATAGAAAAACACAGGCATTATACAAACTCCCCTTTCGGTCAAACAATATATCATATTATAGTGAGTTATTTGATTATTCTTTTGTTTCCTAATAATGGAAAAATCGTTCAACATTTTAATACATTTTAACGGTTTTTCGTATACCATATGTAAGATTTCTCTCTCCCTTATCGCTTCGCTTTTATTTACATAACCAGGGCAGGATTTTTTCGACAGATTTTTACACAAATCTTAAAGAAGGATTCCATCCTAAGTTTAAGTCGTCATAGATTCTGAGTTTATATATTAAAAAAACATTTAAACGACCAGAAGATAATAAAGTTGAGATAATAAATTCCTTGGGTGGTAATAAAAAAAATATACTGTCCCGCTCTCACGGATAAAATCTATCCACAGAGTAATTATTTAATTACGCATTTTAGCAGAATATACTTCAGGCTAAACAGTATAAAATAATTAATATTTGTTCCATTACAAACTTAATCCACCAATTCACTGGCATGGTCTTAGGTAAGAATAAGCGAGTAAAAATAAAGTGTCCATTATGAATTCGTTTTGTTATAAGCAATATGGTATGTGGCGTTTTTAAAGAAAAAGTTTTATATATTTTAATTTACTGAATATAATTGTATCTAATTGTAATCTCTAAAATTGTTTAAACAAATAAATAAATAAAAACCATGAATGAAAATTGAAAGGAAAATCGTTCACCTTCGTAAAAAATGGCAAAAAGAGGGGTGGGGAGCTCCCGCTCCAAAACTGAATCTGCAGGTTCAAAATAAAGTGTAAATGTTTAAAGGAGTATTTTTGCCCATATTTTATATGAAATTACTTCTTATTTTAATACATACTTTACTTCCACTTTCAATTGTAACGGTACTTATCGAAACATCATGCTCCTAGTATTTCTAAAAATATTGTATCGCTTATAACTTTAGAAGTATGAACTTTTTTTACATAGTTTTTATAAAATTATCTTCTTATTTTTATTTATACTTTACGAATACAGCAATTTTAGAACAATTTATTTTTGTTTTGTTTATTTATTTGTTTAAACAATGATTGTTTAAACAATTTTAAAGATTACAGTTAAATATATTTCATTCATGAAGGTAAAATATGTAAATCATCAAACCTTTTTTTTGTGCTTATAATGCATGAATGACGTAACTTGTTTATAACAAATTGAATGCATAATGGTCACTTGATATAGTGATCTTTGAACTCCCCTATTTACGTGACATCGGCTTAAAAATAAATGATTGAAATTGCTCAATTAGAAGCCTTCAACATTTGCAACTTGCAACACCTGGACAATTGTTTTTTCAATTTTCGTTCATGTAGCGAAGTACTCGGAAAGACGAAGTTGATGTCAGCTTTGATAGTTTGTATCTTGGAAACCAATAGACAGATTTTTTTTCCAAAGAAGTCTTTTTCCGAGTACTTTAAAACCATAATTTCAAAAAAATTTTAAAAAAATTGCAGAGATATTCAATTTGGTTATAAGCAAAAAAATTGTCGATAACTTTAAACAATTACTGAGAAGGCCTTAATGATCCGATTTTAACTTTTATAATAATAATAATAATTTTCACTGTCATACAGAACAGGATTCAAATGTTTTTGTTATGTCATTCATTTGTCATTAACTTTTAAAGAGACTCTAGACATTTCGAGATTTTTATATAAATGAGCGACTCATTGTTAACGTTCTTTAGATACCATACCTTCAAGAGGATGATAAAAAAGTTCGATGTAAAGTATTTTTAAATGACTTCTAAAAGACGAAGGTTCTCAATTCGTCGACTATGTATTTTTTTTATGTATGTACACCGATTACTCCGGAACGGCGGCACCGATTTAAATCAAATTTTTTACGTTATGTTCAGGAAGTTGCTGCGGCGGTCTCATATTTTTTTGGATGAAAGTGGTGCAGTAAAATTCAAGATGGCGCTGACAATATGGCGGCTAAAAAAATTAATTTTGTTCGATTTTCTTCAAAATTGATATAGGAGAATTGTCGGGGTTGTACACTACGAAACTGAAATTGGCGGAAAAAAAAAATTACTTTTATTCGATTTTCTCCAAAACTGGTATGGGGGATTTTTCGGGGTCGCACATAATGAATTCAAAATGTTGTTTAAAAATTCAGTATGGCGGACAAAAAAATAAATTTTAATTTTACCTTATTCGCTTTTTTTTTAGATTTGGTCTTAGGGAGATTTCGGGGTCGTGTATTACGAATATAAAGTTAACTTTTTACAACTATTAAGTTGATAAGATACATCATGAGGGACTGAAAATTTTACATTTTCCAATTTGATGACATGTACACAAATTCCAGCACAAAAATAATAACATCCGAAGGTCTAACCGAAGACATCAAGATAAACGAAGGGATAAGGCAGGGAGACTCGCTAAGCCCCTTCTTATTCAATTTGATAATGGACCGCATAATAGAGGACATCAGACCGAAACGCGGATACCAGATGGGCGGACACGATATCAATATAATATGCTACGCGGATGATTCGGTCCTACTCGCAGATAACGAAGACGACCTCCAGAGATTGACACACCTATTTAACGTATCAACTAAGAAGTACAATATGCAGATATCAACGAATAAAACAAAGTGTATGGTAATTTTCAAGGAACCAAGAAGATGTAAGCTACAGATAGAAAATGACATAATTGAACAAGTCATGAACTTTAAATACCTAGGCACTGACACAACAAGCTGTCGTAACCTTACTGGAGAAGTACTGTCACAAAATACAAGAGCCCTACAAGTGGCAGGATGCTTAAGAGATGTTATATTTCGAAACAGATACATGAGAATAGAGGGAAAAACAAAAATATATAAGACCATGATACGACCAATTCTAACTTATGCCACGGAAACAAGAGCAGACACTAAGAAGACAAAGCAGAAAATGAGAACCACCGAAATGAAAGTACTGAGATCAATGCTAAACGTGTCAATCAGAGATAGGCTGACAAATACCTTAATCAGAGAAAAATGTAATCTGCAGGACGTGGTCAAATGGACAAAGAAGAGAAAAAGAGGTTGGAAAGAACACGTTGAGAGAATGAATGAAGAGAGACTAGTATGGCTAGTATGTATGGACGACCAAGAGGAAGAAGATTACCAGGACGACCACCAAAGAGATGGGCCCAGAGCTGGTTCTCTTCATCAGCAGAATAAGGCGGGTGTAGATGGAATGACAAACAGGGATATCCCTAGTCAACGTAGAAGAAGAAAAAGAAGTTTCTCTAAAATTGATATTGCGGGATTCTTGGGGCGTATACAAACTCAATATGCAGTATAAAATACATCGGGCTAAGAAATTTAAGTCTCAAGTTCTTTAAATATCAATATTTGAAGGTTTTGGGACTTACGTTACTAATCTAAAATTAATTTGAAATTTCAGGTAGTAGATTTACTATGACAGACTAAATATTTGTTTAACACAATTTCACTGGGATTTGGAGAACTCTAAGAATCAAAGAATTAGTGGTTCATTTTAGGGTGATTTACAACTTTGGATAAAATGGGTACTTTTTTGCCACCTTGGAGTCATTGCGAGGTACACTAATCTCGAATAGTACTTAGTTCAAATAATTTATGAATATCATGAATCCAAAACTAAATCGAAAAATAAAATTTTTATAAAAAAAAATGAACCGACTTCTAAAACTGCGCTAAAATGTGAAAAATAACTATCAATTTTTATATGAAATTGAAATTATTTCTAATATATACAAATTATGGTAAGAAAGCAATTACAAATAAAACATTTTTAATCTGTTTGTGAGAATCTCATTTTGCCAGGTATTAGTTTGGCGCTGACTTCAAAAATTTCAATTTATTATTTTTTAGCGCACTTTTAGAAGTCAGTTCAATTTATTTTATAAACATTTTATGTTATATTAACAAAGTTTGTCGTCATGTCCGCCCGTCTGTATGTTACAGTGTAATAACTTCGTCAGTTTTTCATCTTTTGCAATTAAATTCTGCAGGCTTTTTATTTACCCAAAAATAGATTCGATGCGAAACAAGAAAAAAAATTTAGGAGAGTCTACGTGTGCGAAAAGTAAGAATGAAATTATTTTTTTCATTCACACCATCAGTGGGAAATCATTGGATATGTAGCCAAAATTGTTATTCAAGATATTTAGTTTGTTTATAAGCAATAAAATTTGTCGATAACTTTAAATAATTTCTGAGGAGACCATAATGAAACAATTTTAATTTTTATAATAAAATTATTATTTAGTAGAAGGTATTTTTGTACTTCTTTTAAATTAAAGCTAAGTTATTATAAAGGAAATGTCAGCATATCAAAATTATCATTATGAATGTTGTAAACTGTATTTAAATACCTAATGTATCAGTACCCAAAAAATATCGAACTTCACTACTTTGCAATAGATTTTATGGATATTTCGAGATCTTAAATTAAACAATATACATGGCTGTTAACTCATGATATACCCTCGGGGTAGAAGAATACCCATATCCACCCTCGGGGTAGAAGAATATCTATACCACTCTCGGGGAAGAAGAATACCCATATCCACCCTCGGGGTAGAAGAATACTCATATTCACCCTCTGGGTAGAAGTGAAACCCAGGTCTACCCTATGGATCGAAGAACAACCTAGGTCCTCCCTCTGGGCACAAGAAAGTCCAGATCTACCTTCTGGGCACAAGAAAGCCCAGATCCACCCTTAGGGATATAAACACCACCATTAGAGAAAACTCTTTTATCAGTAAATAAAGAGTAGAATTAATATTAACATTTATAAGTTTCATTTGACCCCATAACTTCTTGTTTTTTGCTGGTGTTACCTTTTTTTATTTTGAATATTTTGTGCAGCGATTTGAGTGCTGAGTTGAACGCTAAGGCCCAAGCAACAACGTGGGGGGGGGGGGCGTTTCTGTGTTTACCCGGCAAAATTCAGTGGCGCCTGCAGCTGTGAGAAATTCACAACACTTTCTTAGAGAGTAATTTGAAGGGTCTTACCTGGTATACTTCATATTAAAAAAAAATTGAAATATACCTGGTGGTTCAATAATTATGCGTAAAAAACTTAATTGTGTTGCAGCTCTTTGTGAGCCTATATCTCCCAAGAGAAGGCTTATACTAAAAAAGTATACACATATTCCCGGACACCCTGTATACACGAGTAGTCCAGTTTTATATGCCAAGTTCGCGGACTGAATATTGTCGTTAATGCTTTTAAAGTTTCGATTTGTATTTGATCTGGCCATATGGCAGCTACATCCGGTATAAAACATTTTTAGTAAATTCGGTTGGAATATTTTAAGTTTAGAAAGGTCCCCGCACCAAACAAATGGAAATTGAATCCCGGTCAAATTCGTTGAAAATTCAGTATGTTGTAGATCTAGATGTCCTGATCAAAAGTTCTTATGAGCACAAAATCCAAAAGTTACTAGTTTTCGAGATACAGAGGGATGAATTGCGCCCGCACCAACCAAATAGAAATTGGATCCCTGTCAAATTCGTTGAAAATTCAGTATATTGTAGATCTAGATGTCTTGATCAAAACTTCCTATGAGTACAAAGTCCAAAAGTTACTAGTTTTCGAGATACAGAGGGATGAATTGCGCCCGTACCAACCAAATAGAAATTGGATCCCTGTCAAATTCGTTGAAAATTCAATATGTTGTAGGTCTAGATGTCCTGATCAAAAGTTCCTATGGGCACAAAGTCCAAAAGTTAATAGTTCTCGAGATACAGAGGGCGTAAGGGTCAATTTTCCGTATCTATCTCTTTTTCTCTCTCTCTCCCTCTCTTTTGAACTTGTTTGGCCAAGGTAAGCGAATGTAAAGGTACAATACATATTCTATATATATATATATATATATATATATATATATATATATATATATATATATATATCTGTGTGTATGCAGTGTAAAATGCTGCAAACTGTACCAAAATATTGAAATCGCGTAATCATAAAAAAAAAATACTTCAGTCGATAAGTTTAGGATAATGACCGAGATCACCAATTGTAATCTTGACGCTGACCTTTAGATCAAGGGTCAAGGTTAAACATTGTCAATATGTAATTTTTATGGAAAAACCTTTTTTTTAAGAAGTAGATTTAAAAGATAAAAACGTTTTTTCTTCTGAGATATTTTTCGATTTTCGTAATATTTGAACCTTATATGACCTTGAGGTCAATGGTCAAGGTGAGACTTGAAGTTTGAATGATTTTTTGAACGCAAAAGTCCATTTTTAACCTTTTTTTCCGGTACTTTTCTTATTTATGTTATTTTTAATTATCAAAAGGTTAGAGTTTAGTAACTTTGTGACCAAATATCTTGACCTTGTACATTTATATTCACTTACGATAGCCAAACAAGTTCACGAGATAAGGAGAGAGAGAGAGAGAGAGAAAAAAAGAGATATATAGAGAAAATAGGCTCTTACGCCTGCCTGTATAAATGGTGGATCGGGCACAACTTAGCCCTCTGTATCTCGAAAACTATTAACTTTTGAACTTTGTGCCCATAGGAACTTTTGATCAGGACATCTAGACCTACAACATACTGAATTTTCAACGAATTTAATCGGGATCCAGTTTCCATTTGGTTGGTGCGGGGTCCTTTGTCATTCAATGTAGCACTCAATATATTATAAAGACTTGATTATTCACTTAGATATTAATTAGCAATATATTGCAATAAAATATTTGCATTCTCAAGCAATAAAATGTTGCTTCTTAATTTGATTTCGCCACTGAAAATCCCGAATTTTTGTATCACTTTTAAACATCTTCTGGTGTGAGCTTCTTTATTTGTGAATCGCCCTATATAAAAACATCTTAGGTAAAAAAACTTGACAAAGTGTTGTTAAAACACTTTTTCTTTTGTGATTCTAGTTATAACAAATATTGTATTTCCATTAACATTGTAAGGTTTGCCGTTTCCACTTGGACGGCTTCTTTTGTTTTCTTCAAACGCAATTAAATCTTTTTATTTAATAAAGAATAGAGTGAACTTGGGTAAAGAAAAACAATTATTTCTAGAATTTTCTTTCCCGGTGCCTATGGGAGCCTTAAAAATACAACGCACGGCGTTGGGCTTGCAATCAACCTGGTAAAAAGATTTAAATCCGTCGAGACGAAACATAAAATTTATTATTAATCAGTTGAATATCTGTGATATTATTTTGAATTGCGTATGAACAGGATTTCTTTATTTTTAGCACCATATCTAGATGCTTCATTATAAGAGATGGAAACAAACTTGAAATACGGAAGTTGTAGGATTTCGTCTATATTTTTTAGATTCTTTTACATAAACAGCAGTGGCGGCGTTTCTTTAGGTTTGCAGGTTTACGCAACCCCCCAAAAAATTGTTAATTAAAATAAAAGATACTAATAAATATAAATACAAATATTTTTTAAATTTCTACTGATAATTTAATGATTAGATTTAAATAAATTTTTTACCTAGATTATACACGAACAGCAGTTAATTATATATATATATATATATATATATATATATATATATATATATATATATATATATATATATATATATATATCCTGCTGTAGGTAGGTCCTCCGCTAATAGACAATTTGCATTTAATAGGTCATCCCGGTGCGATAGGTCATCCGTATATGGATGACCTATCGCTTTTCATGTAAAACAAGTTTATGGATTATCCTGATACTCCTGACAAATTTTCAGAAGGATGACTTATAACGTTTTTTTTGATATTTCGTATATTTTAGTTCAGGATTTTGACATAAAAAAGTGGCGCCACCTTAGTGAGTATATTTCATCTGTATATTTGTAGCTAAATTGCAGCGGATATATCCTCCGTGAATACTAGCATTTACCTTATTTGCGGTGGATAGGTCCTCCGAAAATATGACAACACTGTATTCATCTTGATTATTTAAGAAATATTAAAACACTTCCAAGAATCAACCGTTAGATTGTGACTTACTAAGAAGGTATCTGAAGAGTCCGACTCCGATTACAATGAAACTCTAATATGTTGTAGAGGGTATAAAAATAAGAGACACGTATTTTTTTTTATCTGAGAAGATTCATTTTAACTGGGTTAAATCCGCCCTTAAATTCCACCCCTAAACACAGTATTTTTGAAATATTTGAGGTTTTAAGTCAGATATCGTTACAGAACAAAATGAAAATTACTTGTTGTTCGAAATGATGTTAAACTAGGGTTGTTTTATCCCCAAGGATATCATTCCTTATTTTTTATAGGATTAAACCATGTATTCGCGCCAGCAATTTAATTCTAAAAATTACGAAATTTAATATAATTGTTTGAAAATATTTTATTCACGAATACCATAAGTAACTTAAATTGAGGGGTTTCAGGGTTTCTAAAAATAACTAGTAAAAGAGGGGAAGCCACCCCCAAATACTGGTTTTTCTTAAATTTGAAATTCTAATTGAGATATATTTACAAAACAAAATGGAAATTACTCCTTATTTAAAATGATGTTGAGGTGTTAAATTATTTTCATCCCCAAAAATATCATTCCTTATTTTTTATAAGGATAAACCATCTATTTGCGCATGTAATTTAATTCTAAAAATTACGAAATTGTTTGAAAATATTTTTTCCACGAATAATATAATTAATAAAGTTAACATCTTGCGGGGTTTCCAAAAATAAACTAGTATAAGAGGGTGAGTCACCCCCAAATATATATTTCTTAATATCTCAAGTTCTAATTAAGATAATTCTACAAAACAAAATGAAAATTATTTGTTATTCGAAATGATATTAAACTATGGTATTTTCTTTCCCAAGGATATCATCCCTTACTTTTTATTAGAGTAAACTCCATATTTGCGCACGTAATTTAATTGTAAAAATTACGAAATTTTTAAGTCACTTAGGTTGTGGTGTTTCGGGGTTTCTAAAAATAAACTAGTAAAAGAGGGTGAGACACCCCCAAATACTTTTTTTGCATCTGAAGTTCTAATTGAGATAACTTTACGAAACAAAATGGAGATTACTTGTTATTTCAAATGAAGTTAAATTATAGTATTTTCACCCCCCAAGGACATCAGTCGAAGAATATTATTTTATACATGTATAATTATTCTTAAAATTGCCAAATTTCAGTTGATATGAACATTACAGAGCTTACAGATTTTTTTTCTTCTAATTAATAAGAAAGTATAAACTTATTTCATTGGTTAAGCATTCATGTCTATAAATTACAGTGGACAACAACTACTAAAACTGAAACTAAACTTATTTTCTTAAGATTAGTTCAAGTTTTAGAGATACGTGATGTCATGTGTCCCTATATATTAACAATGTAACCGCAAGAATGCATGTGGTATATTTGTATTGTTATTAAAAAGCTTGTTCTTGAAAATTGCAAGTAAGTTTTTAATTTCATTGTCATTTTTGTATTCAGCGCCCCAAAATTAACAAACACTTTTCGTACAAGATACAACCAATATACTAAAATTTGTTGCGTAGTGTTATTATTATTCATGACCAATAGTGATTTCTAATTCTGTAACGTTCATTTAAATAAAAATGTGACAATTTTAAGAATAATAATATATATATGAAATGATGATTTACTTTTATAGAAAATAAAAAATAATTTCCTTGGGAGTAAAAATACCATAGTTTAACATCACTTCGAATAACAAGTGATTTTAATTTTGTTTTGTAGAGATACCTTAATTGCAACACAAATTACTTATTGTAATCGTAAAAGAAGTATCAACAAATTTGGTTTAATTTCGTAATGTTTAGAATTAAATTATGTAAATGAATTACAAGATTAACCCTCATAAAAAATAAGGAATGACCTACATATGGGGTTAAAGCAATATGGGATAACCTCGCTACCACTAGAAAGTAATATCCACTTTGTTTTGTAGGTATACCTCGATTGGAATTTGAGATTTGAAAAAATGTATTTGGGGGTGACTCACCCTCTTTATTACTTTATTTTTTAAGCCCCAAAACAGGCCAACTTCAGTTAGTTATGATATTCGTGAAAAAAATACTTTGAAACAATTTAGTTCAATATCGAAATTTTTAGAATTAAATTACGCGCGCTAATAGATGGTGTACCATGATGTACCCTTATAAAAAATAAGGGATGATACTCTTGGGGTTGAAAATACCTTAGTTCAACATCATTTCAAATAACAAGTAATTTTCATCTTGTTTTGTAAAGATATCTCAATTAGAACTTGAGATTTAAGAAAAAAAAAGTAATTGGGGGTGGTTCACCCTCTTTTACTAGTTATTTTTAGAAACTCCGAAACCCGTCAACTTAAGATGGTTTACCCTTATAAAATATGAGACATTTCAAAAATACTGTTTTTAAGGGTGAATTTTAAGGGCGGATTTTACCCCGTTAAAATGAACCTCCACAGATAAAAAAAAAGTGTCTCTTATTTTTGTGCTGTCTACAACATATTGAAGTTTCATTAAAATCAGAGCTGGACATTTCAAGTACCTTTCTGTTAGGCTTTTCGAAATGGAATAAAAAAATAAATTGACTAGAAATCAGTTATCAAACCATTACGACGGCTTATGTTTGCAATAAGTTGTGGAGTGGCTTTTCAGTTAATCGATTTTTTTAATTTTTAATGCCGACGTTAAAACTCTCATTTAAATAGAAAAATGTGGAGAACTGTTTTGCGGCTTTAGCCCTTTTTTAACTTAAGGTTTGGGATAGTAACAAAATCTCTCAAAATTAACTTCGGATCTGTAACACCGTAGAATTTTTGTAATTTGGGAAATATTTTGAAAATCAGATTATTTCATGAATAACCAAGATTATCGCTAAAAAAATGTAAACGAATACAGAGTAAGAATAAAATACCGAAGCGGTTGGCTAACTCAAAAAACTACCAAGTAAAACAAACAGAGATAATAGATGTATTTGTATAATCTTTGTATTAAAATTTTTAAAATATTATTTTACGGGATGTAAAAGATTTTGTCAAAATATTCTATAATTTTTTTTTACATTTGTGCTTAAAGTTTCGGAAACATTTTAAACAAACCACTATAGATCTCAATTTAGTTGATATTTAGACAATGATATTTTTAATTCTTTTGTACGTTGCACTACAATAATAATGGATTCCATAATCCTGAATTAAAATTTTCTTGTGCTTTCTAAACCAAAACTAAAAAGAGGTTCAATATTTATTGATATAGGTAAAAATGGAAGCCTTAGATTTTTTTGAAAATGCATGAAAATTTAATATCGTTGATCCGCCAGACTTTAGTTACGACGCTGGTAAGATATACCATATTCAGTGGCGTAAATAACGACCCCGCGGTGCGGGAGGGGGGGGGGGGAGCGCAGCCATTCCAAGGGTGACTTCAAGTCCCTTGATGAAAATGAATAAATACGAAGGATCAAAACCGATGTTAAATAGTAGGGCGCATTCAAATGTCTGCGGAGGGGGGGAGCATATACTCTTACGTTACGCCACTGATCATATTATAATATTAATTGGGACAAGCCTCTCGATACGTCCTTGATATTCAAAAAAAAAGAATAACTTGTATTTATTGAT
The DNA here is from genome assembly GCA_034092305.1 of Diaprepes abbreviatus. Taxonomy (NCBI): domain Eukaryota; kingdom Metazoa; phylum Arthropoda; class Insecta; order Coleoptera; family Curculionidae; genus Diaprepes; species Diaprepes abbreviatus. The sequence continues at coordinate 1,813,790 of JASJET010000018.1, read as the reverse complement.
ATATTTTCCGATAAAAATAAACAAAACAGAAACAAATTATATCGAATAACATTAAACACAAAAATTGAAAAGGAAACTTACAAGTATATATATTTAAATAACTTAACTCTTTTTATTTCTTTGTATAAATATTTTGCACAAAGAATTTTATTTTTAGCCAGTTTTTGTTCTTTAATAGTTCGGAATGTTTTGAAGTAAGTTCATCACATTCAGCCTTCCTGAGAGATCTATGTTGTATTATGATTTTTAAAGTGCATTATAACAATCTTCTTTTGTTGTTCTGTCCATGGAACTATCAATCTTTTCTGTTCTGTTTACTTCTTTTTTATTACATTGTTATTATTTCTTTGAACTTGCAACTCAAGATCGGTATCTTGATCTTCTGTATTAACCTCCTTTTTTTATAGTTTTTTTCCTAAATCATCATTTTCGAGTAAATTTTAGTCTAAATTCAAATCAATTTCATCTAAACTTTTTCCCTTAAACTGACCGGCTTCCCCCTTTTCCATAAGTATGGGTAATTTGGATATTTTTGATGTTTGGCAAATATCATCAGGGAGTCTGTAAGATGATCGGTGAATTCCTAAGGTGTGACCCATAAAAGAGGCTAGTTGCTCCATATTATTTTCACTCATATTAAATAACTGGGTTAATGTAGCCAAATGCATCCGTAATCGAGTACATGTGAGGGCGTCAGCGTTTTTAACTCCACTTAGTGCGGCATATTTTCTCAAAACTTTACAACCCACAAATGGCTGCCCAGTATTTGGATTTCCAAATAGATAACTATTGGGTTTTTGAGAATATTATCTCGATATTTTAGAACTATTTCTAAATGATCTTGGACATCTTTACTAATGAGCACCGGGACTCCCCGTCCCCTTTTACCCCTTATGACAATTCTTTTGAAGGAATTGATTAATATTTTTTCTGTTTCAGAGACAACTTCGGAAAATTCTTCGTAACTGTGTTGATTTATATTTAGAAGCGCAGATTTACATGTATTTATGAAAAGTCTTTGAAACAATGGCAACATTGTCGGGCTAGCGATCCATTGTAATCTATAAAATTACTATATATTGGAGGATGTATCGCTTCGATTGTGAAAAAGGAGTATACGTCCGGGTGACATAAATACCGTGATTTCGTTGGAGGACGTAAAGATAGGGGCTTATGTGAAAATTAAAAAAATTTATTTAAATTTTTTTAATGGATTTATAATAAGAATAACAAAATACTCTATATACATGAAAAAAATTATATATATATTCACTATTTCTGGTGGATGACCTAAAGATGCGCCACATGAGGAGGACCTATCTACTGAATGATGTAAATATATATATATATATATATATATATATATATATATATATATATATATATCCGGTTTCATAGCGTTCTACGCCTTCCCAATCCCCCGGAAGTAAGTTTCTTTCGGACATGGCTCTGTTAATGCCCTTAATCCAGTAACTTTTGGTCTTCCTCTTTTTATTTTTTCATTTGGTTTTGCTTTGGTAGACGTTCGTCCGTCATTCTCTCCACATGTCCATATCATACCAGCTGACGTTCGATTTCATCGAGAATAGTTTTCTTTACGCCCATAATCTTTCTAATTCTCTCGTTGGTTATCCGTTCGATCCTTGACTTTCCGGCAGATCTTCGCCAAAAGTCCATTTCAAGAGCCAGCAGTTTACGTTTTAAAGTTTTATTTATCTGCCATGTTTCACATCCATACAATACAACGCTGTTAAATATTGCATTGTATAAAAGATGTTTTCTTTCCTTGGAGATGTTTGTTGACCATAATAGTGAGTTTAGGCATCCGATAGCTTTTTTCCCTTTAGTTATTCGCTACAATATTTCTTCTTCAGTTCATCCACTTTGACTGATCTTTGTTCCAAGGTAGGTATAATCAGAACAAGATTTTACTATGATATTGTCATCCACTTCCAAATCTGTTTCTTCTCCACCGATACACATATATTTAGTTTTACTGCAGTTGACAGTTAATCCCCACTCTGCGTATTCTTTAAATAGTTTTCTCGTCATAAATTCGAGGTCTTCGTTATCTTGGGTCCCTACCACTTGGTCATCTGCAAAATGAAACATATATAAATGGGTGTCATTATTTAATTCTATTCCCATTCTACTGCATGATCTTCTCTAATTCTTTAAAGCTTCATTGAGGTAGATTTTAAAGAGAGTTGGTGATAGACAACATCCCTGGCGAAGGCCTTTCGTCACATGAAAGCTTTCTGATAAGTTATTGCCGATCTTAATTTTGGAGAATGCTTGGTCGTATAGCTGTTTGATGGCTTGGATCGCTGTATTGTTAATTGGAGACTTCTCCATCACGTGCTATAATTTTTGGATTGGCACCATACCATATGCTTTTGTGAGGCCAACAAAAAGCAGATAAACCTTTCTATTGCTTGCCACCTTCTTTTCATTAAGTTGGGTTCAACTAAATATATAATTTAGGCACGATCGGCCAGCTCTAAAACCTGCTTGTCCTTCAATTTCTTGGGGGCCATATTCTGTTTCTACGATGTTTCTAAGCAGTTTTCCGTATACTCTACTCATTGTGCTGATTACAGTTATACATCTATAGTTTGAGCATTCGTCGCGTCTTCCTTTTTTGTGGATTGGTGTTATCTAGCCTTCTTTCCATATATTTGAGATAGGATCATCATTATTTAGGAGTCTGTTAAATAGTTCTTGAAGAAAGGACGTTAGTTTTTCAGTTTATCAGTTCAGCAGGTATTCCTTCCGGTCCAGCTGCTCTCCTATTTTTCAATGAGTCCACAGCTCTACATACCATCTCCTTTGTTACCTCTATATAGTGGCCTTGTACGTTGTACCGTTTTGGAGAGTTAACGAGGTACTCTTGTCGGTCTTCGGTAAGCTGCGTTTGATAATGCGTTATCCATTTTTTGACTGGGATTGGTTGTTAGATTAACTTAATTATATTATAAATAATAAAAAAACAAAACAAATAATCATAGACAAGAATGATTCTTTGCGTGGGCATGGCAAAGGCAAAAACCAGCGAGATTTCATAAAGAGGAGCAAGACAGTAAATCGGAAAAAAAAGAGGGAGATCTTACTCGATATAGCGTGCTGTGGCAAAACTGCCCTGATTTATAGCAGTGTAATTGGAGCGCTCTAAATTTTTCCCATTCCTATACCCTAATTAGAGACCCCAAATTTCGTGACCGTATATCTAATAGCCTTTTTATTTTCCACTTGTTGTTTTTCGTCAGCTGAATGCAGGTGCACAAGAGTTTTATTAGACCAGATAACAATTTTTATTTTGTTTTTGTTATTTCAGTTCATATAAGGTGAAAAATGATCCACGCAAAAAGTTCTAAGTAACATTTTTAAAGCCTTTTCGGTCTTTTAATTCCTTATAATAAATGTGGAACTATTTTAACAGGAACCTTTTAGAAATATTTCCAGCAACCTGTTGAAAACCACTTCAATATATTGCATAATATTTTCACTGTCATACAAAACAGGATTCAAATGTTTTTGCTATGTCATTCGTTTGTCATTAGCTTTTAAAAAAGCTCTAGAGATTTGGAGATTTTTGTTTTCGAATATAAATGAGCGACTCATTGTTAACGTTCTTTACCTTCAAGAGGATGATAAGAAAGTTCGATGGAAAGTATCTTTTTTTAAATTAACAAGGTTTTCGTTATGTCCGCCCGTCTGTATGTCACAGCGACATGACTTCGTCAGTTTCTCATCTTTTGCAATTAAATTATGCAAGCTGAAAATAGACTCGAGGCGAAGCTGAAAAAAAAAACTCCTTGCGTGAAAAGTAAGAATGATTTTTTTTCGTTTACTTCATCAAGTGGGCTATCATTGGATAGGTAACCAAAATTGTCACTAAATTATCATCAAAAATATTTTTATAGTCGCTTCTCTCGCGAAACCTAAGTCTCCTAAGTGGTTTTTAATATATCCTATCCTCTCTGATTTTCGGACAGTAAGTTTCTAAATTTGACTTAAGAGCGCTTACCACTTACATTCAATGAACATTATTACGGCTAAGTTATGCTTACTAATTTAATAGAAATAAAAAAAATATATTTAAAATTCAATTTTGTCTTCAAGTGTTAAAAAGACTGAAGAGAAGAGTGAACCGGGTGACGTCAGCCATCGCTGGCGACGACGATTCCCCAACCCCCTGCAATCCCGACTTGGCCCCAGCAGAATTTTTTCTATTTCCAAAAGTAAAATCCTCCCTCAAATGACAACACCATGGGAGTACCCTTAAAGACCTTCCGGAATCCTTGTAACAGGTAGCCTTCGAGGTCGTGGAAAAGCCTCTGGCAAAAATGTGTCAACGCTCAAGGGATGTACTTTGAAGAATTTTGAGGTTCTGTTCCGAAATTTTTCCCAATACTTTATATACCAACCATATATCATGCGATCCTCCAAAATTTTAGTGGATGGTATAAATAAATTGATGTATATTTTTGTACAAAATCATTACAAGAAAAATACATATAGCTAACAAACTGTAGAAGTAAAATACATATGCAAAAAGTCAGTTGGACAACAATGGGGAACAGTTAAAAAAAACCTTCGGCATCTATATAGTAAAGTTGAATTGATGGAGAACTATTGGCATTTTAACAAAGTTGATGCCAAAATTAAGTATGTAGCTCATGAAGAATTGAAAATATTTTTCTTTAAAACATCCGTACAATACTCTTGTTGTAAATCCTCTATTCTGCCTCGACAATTTGTTATTTGTATATTTAGGATATTTTTTATGTGACATGATATAAAAAAATATACAAACTTGTTGATATGCAGCAAATGAGCAAAAGCAAGCTTACATTCTCTGTACGACAAGAAGACTTAGATACAATCGATTTATTTATACCAGTCACTAAAATTGAAGACCCCTTAATTCACTAAAATGGTATAACTTTACAACCAGGCTAAGATGACAGAACAGGGTTTAAACTGACAAAAGCAACAATAAGTTAAACATGTTTTGAACCTTAAAAATACAAGCATAACATTTTTTTTTGTCACCAAAAAATTTCGAAATGTTAAGAGTAGAAACAGGATTAGCTATCAACAGTGTTTCCCCATCCCCAATAAATTTAAAATATGAAGCCTAAAAAATTATTAAAAAAGAATTTCTAAAAACTTCTCGCTTTCCTAAAGATAAAGAAATATTAACAACAATCAAAAACAAATCAATTCAAGAAAATGTTATTTTTACTAAAGCGGATAAATATAATACTGTGGTAGGTATATCTCAAAATTATTATGTTCAGAAAATAATAAATTTCTTAGACCCAACTAAATATAAAATATTAAATAAAGATCCTACACATATATTTCAAAAAAGTATCAAATCTTTAATACATAATTGTAAAAGTTTGTTTAATGATAAGGATTTCAATAGACTAACTTTCATGAACTCATAGCCCCCAAAACTCTACTGTTTAGTTAAACTACATAAAGATAGTTACCCTATCAAACCAGTAGTATCGTTTTTCTCAGCACCTTCTTCTAAATTATTAAAAAAACTAATTGAAATTCTAAACAAATACAAAAACCTGTCGGTAAAATTTTAAGTGAAAGATTTCTCAGAACTAACTAACAAAATAAAAAACATAAACCTTCCTAATAAAGCCAGATTAATTTCATTTGATGTCAGTAATTTATTTCCTAGTATATCTATCCAAGAAACAACTTTTGCTAGTTGAAAAACTTCCCTCTCTAAAAAATATTAACATAATAAAAAAACAAGAAATATTACAATCATTAAAAACATGTCTGGAACAAAATTACTTTGAATTTAATGGAACTTTCTATTCTAGTGAGGAAGGCTTGATAATGGGTAATCATCCTCTTAGTCCCTTACTAGCCGAAATATTTATGGATTGTTTAGAAGATATTATAAGCAAACACACTATTTTTAATAAATTTCTTTACTGGTATAGATATATCGATAATGTCTTAACTTGCTTTACTGGAACAGATAGACAACTGACACAGTTTCTCAACTTTATAAATAACATTCACTCTAACATCACATTTACAATAGAAAGAGAAATAGATAACAAAATAAACTTTCTAGATTTAACAATATCACGGGAAAATAACATACATGTCTTCTCAATCTTTCATAAATCCACGCATACAGAAACAACGATACACAATTCTTCTTGTTACCCAGTACAAATAAATAAACTGCTAACTTTTCTAGTATGCTAGATGGACTTATTACAGTTCCTTTAAAACAAGTAAATTTTGAAAAAGAACTAAATATTATTAACAAGTTGCTGTCACCAATGGCTACACCCCACAAATAATAAACAAAATTCTGAATAAAAAATTATAAATGAAAGCGTTATATCTGGTGTTTCCCGTAATAAATGATACTACAAAAAAATTTTATACTATTACATATTTCGGTCGAGCAAGTAATTGCATCGTAAAATTTCTAAAAAAGTCCAATATTAGTGTGGCCTTTAAATCAGTAATTCAACTGGTAATATCATAAAAAACAACAAAACAAAAATAAAAAAAAGAAAGTAAATCTGGTGTATATAAAATAATATGCAAAGATGGCTCAAAGTTTTATATAGTCAGGCAAAAGTTTTTTTAACAAGATTAAAGGAACAATTTAGTAATTTTATTTAAAAAAAAACAGATTTTCATTATTCAAATCACTTAATAGAATCCAATTATAATTTCGATCAAAATTTCCAAATTTTACATACAGAAAATAAAGGCACTAAATTAGATTTGTTGGAATTCCTGGAAATAAGTAAATTTAAAATACCGATTCTTTGGTAAATTGTCAATTAGACCTAAACAACTCTCCTTTATTAACCGACTTCTAAAAGGTTCTCAATTCGTCGAGTATGTACATCGATTATTCTGGAACCGCGGCACCGACTTGAATGAAATTTTTTACGTTATATTCAGGAAGTTGCTGCGGTGGTCATATATTTTTTTGGACAAAATTGGTGCAGCAAAATCCAATATGGCGGATCCAACATGGCGGACAAAAAAATTTGATTTAGTCCGATTTTCTCCAAAAATGGTATGGGGGAGTTTTCGGAGTCGCACATGACGAATATAAAATTATTTTTAAAAAATTCAATATGGCGAACGAAAGAATCAATTTTGTTCGATTTTCTCCAAAATTGGTATGGGGGAGTTTTCGGGGTCGCATATAACGAACTTGAAATTATTTAAAAAAAATTCAATATGGCATATCCATCCAATATGGCGAATAAAAAATTAATTTTCTCAGATTTTTTTCAAAATGGATATGGGGGAGTTTTTGGGATCGCACATTACGAATCTGACATTATTTAAAAAAAAATTAAATATGGCAGATCCAAGATGGCGGATTGAAGATTCTACATCTCTGGATTTTGTCTAAAATCAGTATTGGGGATTTTTGTTAGTATTAATTACGAATTTAGAACATTTTTTAAAAAAACTCAAACTGGCGGATTCAATATGGCGTCCTAAAAATTTTACATTTTTCTATTTTCTTCAAAACTGATATAGAGGGTTCTTAAGGGTGTAAATTATGAATTTAATAGAATAGAGGATGTAAATAGCAAATATAAAATTATTTTAAAACGGTCTAGAAATTTTAAATTTCTGGATTTCATCCAGAATTGGTTCTAGGGGGCTTTGAATGGTTTCGATTTAGATTGGATTAGGGCGTTAGAATTATTTTTTTGAAATTCAATTTGGCGGATCCAATATGTTACGTTATTCGCTTTTTTTCAGATTTGGTATTAGAGGGTTTTCGGGTATCGTGTCTTACGAATATGAAGTTAATTTTTTAAAACAATTAGGTTGATCAGAAACAATATGAAGGACTGAATATTTTACATTTTCCGATTTGTCTAAAATTGATATTGAGGGATTCTTATGACGTACACAAACTCAATATGCAGTACAAAATATATCGGGCTAAGAAATTTACGTCTCAAGTTCTTTAAATATCGATATTGGAAGGTTTGGGGGCCTATATTACCAATCTAAAATTAATTTTAAATTAAAGATAGTGGATTTACTAAGACAGACTGAATATTTGTTTGACACAATTTCACTGGTATTCGGAGAACTCTAAGAATCAAAGAATTTTTAGTGGTTCATTTTAGGGTGATTTACAACTTTGAATAAAATAGATACTTTTTTGCCACCTTGGAGTCATTGCGAGGTACAATAATCTTGATTAGTACTTAGTTCAAATAATTTATGGATATCATAATGAATTCAGAACTAAAAATCGAAAAATTAAATTTTTATAAAAAAAATTGAACTGACTTCTAAAAGTGCGCTAAAAGTGAAAAATAACTAGAAATTTTGATATGAAATTGAAATTCTTGAAGTCGGCGCCAAATTATTTCTACATAAAACAAATAACTACTAATATATACAAATTATGGTAAGAAAGCAATTACAAATAAAATATTTTTAATTTATTTGTGCGAATCACATTTTGTCAGGTATTAGTTTGGCGCCGACTTCAAAAATTTCAATTTCATATAAAAATTTATAGTTATTTTTCACTTTTTAGCGCACTTTTAGAAGTCGGTTCAATTTTCTTTTATAAAAATTTTATTATTCAAGTTTTAATTAAAGTAAAAATTGAGTTTTACTATGTTATCTTTTATGATATGGAGTTCTATCAAGTATCGACAAACTCAATACAAAATTTTGAACTTGAAAGCACAATGGCTTCTATTACATATTTCAAGGCTTTATACCTAGGTTTTTGCCTTAATATCCCTATATAAGCATCAATTTGTGGGCCTATGGAATATAAATTATGACAATATAATAAACAAAACAAAATTGGCTGACTAGAAGATGTAACTTCCATGGCATTTAGATCGGGTTTAAATCTTAAACCACATAAATATTTTGGAGAATGATAAATATTTATTTTCGTTTGTTTGTCTCCAATATAACGCTACTCTCGCAGACCCACAACAGCTGTTTAAGGAAAACGAGACCACAGTATCTGAAAAGCACTTTTAAAACAATAAACAGTAGTTTTGTTTCCAAAGTGTCTCATGTAATTAGTTAGTTAGATATAGTTTATTAAAATAATCAAGTTAGGCTCCTAAATAATCAGAATATTACTCAGACTCATTTTTGTAATAAAGTGAATTTATGAGAACTTTTAAATTAGGATATTCATTTATGTTTTAGGAGGGATATAAGCGATCAAATGTGTGGAGGTGTTTATTACTTGTAAACCTTATATATCGATTGTTGGAGCTGCATCGGTCAATATTAAATTTAAAAAGAAGCACAAGTAAAGTGAAAAACGAATATAAATTATTTTGCACTACAACGTATAACTCTCTGCATTTAGGGACTAATTTTCTTCTCGAGATACCAATTACAAGGCGCTTTTCAGCTTGATCAAATTATACCCTCGGCTTGCAGCTTTAAAAGCTCTCTTTCAGTCACTGAATTAGCTATAAAAGTGCCTGTCTTTTGCTTAAATTTAACCTCAATTTTAACCCTTTTGTATCTTGTAGAGTACACAATGTTACTATTATACGAGGAAAATAGACTTTGGAAAATTTCGGCTAAAATATTTTCAAGATGGTGGCATTTCTGGTTATACCAGAAGTTGATGCCTTTTTGCTTATATATATATATATATATATATATATATATATATATATATATATATATATATATAGTATTCACGTATGAACAGAGATCTTAAAAAAAACAACATATTTTGACTTTTCGAATTTTGTTCAAGGCATTTTAAAATTTTTTTTTATATTTTCTTTAATTTAATAATAATAAGCATTTTGTTTTGTCAACAACCTAGAAGTAAAAACCACATAAAACCTGGTTAAAATCATTCATGCGAACAGAAAGAATTAAAGGACAATTAATTTAGAGAAGTCTCAAGATAAACTCATTTTACAATTAAATTCGCACTTTGAACTTACTATTTTTATCACTGCACTGAAACAGGGGCGGATCCAGCTCCTCTCTTTGGGGGGGGGGGCGGTGATATCATAAAAGTTCATTATGTCAAGAAAGGCAAGTTGTCAACGGGGGGGGGGGGGGGGGAATGCAAGCAGCATACTCATTCCTAATATAAAAGGCAGAACGGGTTCTATTTTCCTGAACTCAAAGCTCTTGGGAAGGGGGGAGGGGGGTGGAGATCGCAAGTTCACACATTCCTATACTCTATTCAAGAACTAGAGAGAGTAATAAAACTGTTACCGAAACCTCCGACGTACCTGCTCCAGTGCCGCTGGTAACTGAGAACTGCCGTAAATCTAATTATATTTCATTATATTACTGCAACATAAAAATTCTGATAGTTTAATTTAATTTCTGTCAGTGAGCAAAGTACACCTTACAGTTTGTTCTTAGTGATTTATCTTGTTTGCGTTTGTTTTTATATATTATATATCTAGATAATAATGTTAAAAGCTCTTTTGAGATGTGTTTCAACATGACAGGAGTTGGAAAATCTACTATGTACCTAATACTGAAGGAGAAAAAACGACTGGAATTGTTAGTACTCCCAAGCCACATTCGATCACAAGCAGATGAAAAACCTCGTTGGAAGAAGAAATGAAAACTGCAATTAAAGGAGTTGTATATACATTTTATTATGAGAAGCAGATCCCAACCGTCGACAAAATTCTAACTAAAATCAATGAAAATCGCGATTTACCTGAAATTAAAAGAACTGATCTCTGGAAATTGCTCAGAGAACTTAATTTTTGCTGGGAAAAACCAGATAGAAAATCTGTTCCTATAGATAGTCCGGAAACTGTCCGTTGAAGAAGTAAATATCTTCCTCAATTAAAAGGTAGAGTTGCTGGAAATAATACAATTAACAAAATTAGTAATTTAACTAAACTTTTGATAGATTTTTTTGAATAAAATTACTGCGGAAAATTGGAAAAAATCCATATAATAAAAGAATAAAACGAAATGTGAGAACTCGATCTCATGATCGGTGAGATAGAGGAATCAATTATAATTAATTTGAGCGAAGATAGTTTCACTGACTTTGATTAGGAATTATATACGTAGTGTTAATTAGTGTAAACTCAATTTATTATTTAAATTTTTGTTTTTGTTGTATTTTATTGTTTAATGTTGTTTATATGTTTTTTTTATATATTTTTATTTTAGTATGTCCAACTCTTTAATTTTATATATATTTAATTCCAATTAGCCGTAAGTTTATTATTATTCTATTATTGTATTTGTGTCTTTTTCTTAAGCGTGTAGAATTAACATGTTTATCTTATTTTTTTGGGGCTATTGTATTTCCATATAATAAAGTAAATTAAATTAAGATATCAGTACAATAGAAATAAAAGTAAGTAGGTCTAATTTTAATTATAACATAAAAAAGTAATTACTTTTGAATCCCTTTTTAGTGTTTAATTGTAATACTGCAGATGGTTTAAGAAATAAATAATCTGAAACGTCAAATACCCTAAAAATGTTTTTAATTAATAATAAAATGACCGATAGCCCCAAAAATATTTTAATATTATATGGACGAATTTATTTTTTTATATATGTTTACCTTTTTGTATTTTTGACAATGGATATTTTGTAAGTTTTTAAATTATAACTTCGAATTTTTTGAGAGAATAAGGCTACGTTTTAATCCATTATTATAGATCGGTATTTTTGATTATAAAATTTCTAACCCATTCCTATGAAAAATATATGTGTCTAACTGATTTTGCTAAAGACACCGGACTAAAGAACACAGGCAGTTTGCGAAGAGAAAAAAGATAAAAAATGATTTATTACTCTCTCTAGTTCTTAAATAAACTGTAGTATAAGAGGAAACATCGGGTCTATTTTCCTAAACTCAAAGCTCTTGGGGGGGGGGGGCGATCGCCCCCACCGCCCCCCCCCTTGGATCCGCGCCTGCACTGAAAGGTAAACTGCCAAAATTGTGGTTTTGAAAAAACTATTTTTTTTATTAAACTATTTTTTTGAATCATTACTTACGGATTCTGTGATTTTTTATAACTGATCAAATGTTTTAAGAGGATATTCCTATTTATTTAATTTTAAGAGGATATCATTTTTGTCACTGACTGCGTTATTGGCTCTACTTATTTTCAATATTTCCTTTACACTCAATTTGTTATGATTGTAGTCACGTTCAATTATTATTGTATTGTTGTTGTCTTAATTATGGCTTGTTTCCTGTACATTTTTATTTAATGCGGTCGTAACATTTTTCGTAAATTTGTGCCCATTTAATTTATTTTTAAGTAATTGTGTGTTCATTTCTATAGATTTACTGAACAATTAGTGCAAGAAATTGAATATAAAACATTAGAATTTTTCAATTTAGGGGTTTTACTTTTCAATTTTGTAAATAAAGAGCCTAACTTATTTTATGCTTTGTGGCAGACAACGATGGTATGTTGGCCTAGTCCGTTTGTATAAGGTAAGGAAATAAATTTCGATGTACCATTATTGTTAGGAGAACTTGTCGAATTATAAAATTTGTATATTCGCTATTTTATTATTTTATTGTTTTATTATTGTCCCTGGGTTTAAAGTTGTTCCTTAATAAAGACTTTTTCAGTTTTTTTCTTTTATTCAGAGGAAGTCAAAATGATGACTCTGTTGGCTAGGCTAATGATAATACTATTTTTCTAAGGTAGTGAATGAATGGAAAAATTCAGAAGTCCCTGACCATGTGGGTTTAGTATACAACTCCGTTAAGATTTTATGATTTTTTCAGATAAGTCATATTTAAAAAGTTTATATTACTGTGAAGATGTTAAATGCCCGGAGGATTTCATTCGTTTTATTAGAGAGGACAGCCATTAAATGATCATCCAAATATCTCGTAAAGAATATTATATTGAAATAAGGTCTTTGATAACTCTTTCTTCTGAATATTTTATTAATATATTATCAGTTATAAAAAATCGAAGAATCCCTAAGTTTATGATTTAAAAAAATAAGTTAGTAAAAAAATAATAGTTTTCCAAAATCACAATTGTTACAGTTGACCTTTCAGTATTGAAGTAAAACAGCAAGTTGAAGGTGCGTTTGTGAAAATTGAGTTTTCATTGAAAAGTTAGTTTACTTTGAGATTTTTTTAAATTGTTTTTTAACTCTTTTTTTTAGCATGTAAGATTCTAATTTTATGTGATTTTACCTTTTAGGTTGTTGACAAAAGAAAATGCCTATTATTATTAAATTAAAGAATTATAAAAAAACTTTGAAACTGCTATGAACAAAAAGCGAAAGGTCAAAACACGTTGTTTTCTTTCACACCCACGTATGAACCTAACCCTAAGAATATCAAAAAAATATTGATACATATATATATATATATATATATATATATATATATATATATATATATATATATATGTTATATCGTGACCGAGGAAAATTGGTTTTTAAAAAAGACTTTATTTATTAAACACTGATATAACAAAATAAATTTATTTTAGAAGTTAATTATTTAATTTTAAGTACGGAATTTAACAATACAATACAGAATCTTAGATCGAATTATAAAAATAGTACGTTACTTTAAGAATGGTTAGCTCGAATTGTTCTTATTTAGTGGTTGCAGGTATTTATAGGTTCTGCCTATGCTGACACGGTTGTTCTTTTGTTCTATTGATTTCTATAGACGCGTGATGCTAAATCAGCTAGAAATATGAGTAAGTTATTATGAAGAAATATGAGAACTGCGTCTTGGTTTAATTATGCCAACGTGGCTTAATGCGAATTGCTTGTAATATAATATTTAGAGATAAACACCTGCATCCGGTAAGATAACGGACTTAGTATATTTTAATAATGAAAGGGGCATTTTCCCTTATAACAATACACCCCGCCATATCAAAAAGTTGTTGCCATGCAATAACTTTTGACTTACATGGTATAATATAAAATTACAAATTTGATTGTTTACATTAAAATAATTATATTAACATTTAACTTATATAATTATGCAGTGGATTTATTTAGATTGATATTTTCCATTTCAAAGTTTTCTTCTACTGGTTCATTAATTCTAACATCTCTAATACTAGATCGTCTGCGAGGTAGAATATTAGAAAATCTTTTTCCTAGAATAGATTGTCTAGGTCCCATAGGGGGTGGTGGTGGTGAAGGGTTTGACATTATCCCTATTCTAAGCATTCTTTTGCGTCTTTTACATTTGCAGAAAATGTATACAATAACTAAACAGATTATTAAAATTATTGAAAAATAGGTAATCCAGGGTGTATATTTTTGAATCGTTGGCTCGTTTAGCAAGTTATCCAGTTCTTTTGAGTACTGATCTAACTTATGTTTGGCTATCTCTAAATTTTCGAGATTTAGCTCTGTTATTTTCAATGGTTTCAAATTCAGAGATTTTTTAATATCTTTGGAATAATTTTGACAACAATTAAAAGGTATTTTAAATATATTTGTATAGTTATAATGCCACTCAGATACTTTGGCTATAGTTGCTTGTATTTTTGTATTTCCAACATAAGCCACACAAGTTGGTTGTAATGTCATTATGGCATTAGTATTAATTATTTTGGAAATTGGATCAAAGTCAGAGCATTTAATTGTAATTGGAACTTGATCCGAAATTATAAGAAGCCATATATTTTCTTTAAGTAATTGAACTTTATATTCTTGTGCAAAGAACGGAATTACTTGACAATTTTTAGGTAATGCATTCATATTATTAGTTTTAAGTAATTGAGCCTCACACATTGATTCTGAATCGATTGGGTATGAATATAAATTTTTACAGAGTTTTATATTTAACATTATTTCTTTACATTTTGCAACATCTGCTAAAGGTATGAACTGATCAGAATCTTCTCCTTTTGCAATATATTTTTGTATTGTTGGTAAAACATAGTGTAATTGAGTTTGATTATCTTTTATTGGAATTGGATAAAGCCGATAAACCGTATATATTTCTGGCTCTACCAGGGGAATGTATAATACAAATATTAACTTTTTATCAGTTTGGAATGCTGATAGTTCTATTATATCCAAATACGTGGATATTTGACCTTCATTAGGTGAAAGGGGTAAGTTGTTTTTGCGTAAATTTTGAGAAATTGTTTGTAAAGCTGAGATTAAGTCTTTAGGCGTTATTATAGAAGAATGAATTATATTTAGCCTAGCAAATGTTATAGAGTTTAATACATCGTTTAATTGGGTTTCGATAAAAGTGAATGACTCTGTCAAGTGTTCAAATACGTTCATAATTTGCAATTTTGCATCCATCGTTTCTAGAGTATCCATAATACCATAAATTCTGTTTTCAATTATTTGTATATCTTTATTAAATGTTTCCTCATCGATTCTAAATTTTTGAAGCGTTTCATTGAAATTTTTGATAATTGTAGTTGTTACCATAATCTGCTTTTTCATTAAGTTTTCCACTTCATGTTCGTCTTTCTCTATTTTATTTATACAATTATTGAAGTATTCTCCATCTGTAGCGTCTAGATTGCCTGTGATAAATTTCCAGATGCTACCAGCTGCATTAATTAAACCTCTTTTGCTTCTTTCTCGAATGTTTGGTTTTAAACTGAATTCTATTTCTTCGAATTTTTCATTTATATTTTTAGCAATTTGATCTAGTAGAGTTACGTGTGTTTTTATGTCAACACTAAATGATCGCATTATGTCTGATTGTTGATTAACTGTTGACATTATGAAATGTAATATTTTTAATGAATTTTCATAAGTATTTCTTAAGCCATGTAAATCTTTATAAACTAGTAACGTCCATCTTTCGTTACTGATTTTGAGTCTGCATTCACGACTAAAATAGACTCCTACATTATTTTCGACTGGGGTCAATGTATATAAATATTTTTGATTTTGTTCTTGCTTCGTTGAAGTTCCATTATGTAAATTGAAGATTAAGGCCACGATGAATAAGATTCTGCAACAAAAATTTATTGTTGATTTCTAGCATTATTGTCGTCTGGTTTTATAAATATTTCTTGTATATTACGCTTGTCGGTTTTTATGGCTGACGGACTGTCACACAATTTTAAGTGATCATAGTTTACTTTGGTAGTCTGTTTTGTTTCAGGGTTTTCTAAAACTGCTGAATTTAATCTGATTTCTTTAATTTCATATGGTCCTTTGAATTTATTTATTAACTTGTTTTTAATCTGTGATTCACGTACATAAACCATATCACCTATTTTATAGTCAGGGTGAGCTGAGACGTGTTCATCGAATCTTTCTTTTGCTTTTTGTTTTGCTAGCTGCGTTTTTTGTCTAGCAATATCGTAGTAATATTTTATTTTGGCGTTGAGGTCTCGTATATATTTAGATATTAATTCTTTCTGGTTGTACAAGGTTTCAGGGGGTCTAGATGACGTATGGCCAAATATTAACTCATATGGGGTAAATCCTGTTGTTTTGTTCACTGAATTATTGTAACAAATACATGCGTATGGAATTAGCTGACATGGGTGTTCCCTTGGGTCTTCTGATGTCATTGTTCTTATCATTTCTAACAAGGTAGCATGGAATCTTTCCAAAGATCCATTTGACTGCGGATGATTTACGCTGGAATATGTCAATTTTATGTTATAAAGATTACATAGATCTTTCATTAGTTGTGAGGTAAATTGTAAACCTTGATCTGAATGTATTCTAAGTGGTGTTCCATAATGTTGGAAAAATAGTAAAAGTGTGTTTACAACAGATTTCGATGTTTTATCGATTAATGGATATGCTTGTATGAACTTTGTTAGTTCATCATTGATTGTTAAGATGTAATTATTTTCCGGGATTTCTAGTATGTCTATATTGATTCGTTCAAATGGTGTTTTTGGCGTTTCTGTTATTACTAATGGGCTATCCATATTTTTCCGTAAAACTTTTGCTTTTTGACATATCTCACATTTTCTAATGTAATTTTCAACATCTTTATTTAATCCGGTCCAATTGTATCTTTCTTTTATTCTTCTGACCGTTTCATTTACACCTCGGTGAAAATTAGATTTACCTGTATGATATTTTTCTAAGATAATTGGTATTTCTTCCTGAGAGGGTTGTGTAATTATATCTTGACATACGACTATTTTTAAGTCTTTATCTGAAAATATAAACGATAGTTGTTCGACTAATGGTAATTCGACATTATTTTCTACATAGTACGTTTTGCTTTCGTCTAACATATTTAATGAATTCGTAAGCACTTTAAAAAGAGTTGGTATTGCATCTTCATTCAGAAATGGTAAAGTGATGACGTAGTATGTTCTTTTCTTTACTGACTTGGAATTTAATACGTTTATCTTTTCGTCGTCAAAGGTTGGGTGATTCTCAAATAAATCGTCAATAATTTTGTAATGTAAATCTTTTAATTTGTTTTCTTGAAAAATAATTATTATATTTTTATGTTCTTTGTCTAAAAGTTGTTCATTTGAGTATCTCACTTTTGAATAGTCTATTAGAGACGTAGTTTGATAAAGTTCTGCGAAACGTTTCCATTCGTTTTCCATTGTTTGTGGTGACATGAGAACAATTTCATTTTCATCGATTTCTGATTCTGAACTTTCTTTAGAAGTTGAGGGCTTATTTTTGTCTTTATTGAAAGCACAAATTTTTTCAAGATGATTTACTTTGATGCGACTTAAGGCGTCTGCATTTTTATTAATTCTACCGGGTTTATATTGTACTTCGTAGTCGTATTCTTCTAGTTTCAATCGCCATCTTAATAGTTTTGATCCAGGGTCTTTTACTGAGAATAACCAAGTTAAAGGTCTGTGGTCCGTGATAAGTTTAAATTTTCTTCCGTATAGATAAGGTCTAAAGTGTCTAACTGCCCAAATTATAGCTAATAATTCCCTTTCTATTACACTGTATCGGGTTTCTGCCGGACATAATGTTCTTGAGGCGTATGCTATTGGTAAGTCTTTTCCAATAGGTCCTTGTGATAATACTGCGCCAATTGCATAAAGTGAAGCGTCAGTAGTGAGAACAAATGGTTCTTCAAAGTTGGGAAATTGTAATATTGGTTGTGATATTAAATATTCTTTTAAATTTTCAAATGCTTTTGTGCATTGTTTATCGAATATAAACGGTGTATCTTTCTTTAATAAAGCTGTTAATGGTTTAGAAATTTTTGCAAATTCAGGGATGAATCGTCTATAATATCCTACAAGTCCAAGAAATGATTTAATGTCTTTTATGTTCTTGGGAGTTTTAATTTGTTGTATAGCTTTTACTTTGTCTGGATTTGGTTTTACTCCGTCCTTAGTTATAAGGTGTCCTAGGTAAGCGACTTCTTTCCGTAGGAATTCACATTTGTCGGGTTGTATCTTTAAATTAGCATTTCTTAATCTTGTGAAGACTTCTTTTAGTCTTTGTATGTGTTCATAAAGATTTTTTGAATAAACAATTATGTCATCCATATAAACTGCGCATTTTTCATTTTGTAAACCTGTTAATACGCTGTCCATTACTCGTTGAAAGGTGCTTGGTGCATTTTTGCTTCCAAAAGGCATTCTGAGAAACTCATAATGTCCATTTTCGACTGAAAAGGCTGTCTTAGGTACATCTTTAGGATCTATTTCAATCTGATGAAAACCTGATGCTAAGTCGAGTGTTGTGAAGTAAGTACAGTTTCCTAGTTGATCTAGTACAGTACTGATATTTGGAAGTGGATACTTGTCTGCTATTTGGATATCGTTAACGCGACGTAGGTCGACAACAATTCTAAATTTTTGTTTTCCTGAGGCGTCCATTTTTTTTGGTACTACCCATACAGGACTTGACCATGGAGATACAGATGGTTGTATTATTCCTTGATCGAGCATTTTGTTTATTTGACTTTTCACTTCTTCTTTGTATATGTATGGATATCTATATGATTTTGTATATACAGGTCTTGCGTCTCCTGTTGGAATTTGATGTTTTATTTCACTTGTAAATGTTAACTTATCGCCATCCAAATAAAATATATCGGAAAAATCGAGACAGACTTGAGTAATTTGCTCTTTTTCTTCATCGTTTAGATGATCAATGCGTAGTTGATTTAAAATTTCATCTTCCCTGTCATTTTGTGAAATTATTTCTTCATTATAATTATATACAGAACTGACGTTTTTAATAAATGGTTCAAATTGTAGATTATTAAAATTTACTGTTTTTTCAATAGCATTTACATTTAAGACAGAAATTAAAAATTCACCTTTTTCATTAATTTTTACAATTGCATTTGGAATTCTAACTTTCTCAACCGTTTGCGCTAAAAGTATTGCCTCTGTGTTGCGAAGTTTATTTGTTTTAAATTTAAAAATTTGCTCTACACGAGGTTCTATCGTAATCTGATTATTTTCAAAATTTTGATTTTTAATTTCATTTTGTACATTTTCTAGAGAATTACCTGACAAAGATGGAACTTGATGTAATTGTATTATTTTAAAGTTTGTGATTAAGACTTTGTTTTTGAAGTCAATAACACATTCATATTTTTCTAAGAAATCTATGCCAAGGATTGCGTCAAAACTTATCGGAAGGTTGCATATGTAGCATTTTAGTGGGTCTTTAACATTAAAAGGTACAAGTACGGATTCATAAATTGGTATGTCTTCATTGGTTATGCCTTTAATTGTAAAATTTTCAGGAAATCTATTTTTAAATTTTTCACACGTTTTGGGTTTAAAAATTGTTATGCCTGCTCCAGAATCAATCAATAATTTATAAGTTTTAGAAGTATCATATATGTAAAATAAATTTTGGGAACTGACTATGTTTAAACGAAATTCTGTTCGTCTTTGTTGGAAGTTTGTTGGTTGTTTTGTTGGACATGTAATGTTTGTATCTGGTCTGTAAGTTCTGTTATTTCCGAGGCTTGTACTCGAAAATTTTCATTATTTTGAGAATATAAATTTTCAGGTATATCATTTTGTGCGTAATTATTTTCAAAATTTGTTTCCGCGTTTTGAGAGTAAAATTCAGTATTCGGACAATAACTTTGACTAGAGTTGTACATTAAGTCGGGATTAACGTCGGGATTTATCTCGTAATCAGGTGTAGAAGTTTCGTAATCGGGATTAAATGTTTCATTGGCATTATCGTAATAATCAAAATTTGAATTACTATACTCAGGTTCAAAATTATAATAATTTTGATTATCTTGTTCAAAATTAACATGATGTGTATTTTGTTGATTCGATCTTTGGTAGTTTGGATTAGGAACTATGACTGATCTTTGTTGTGGTTGAAATCTTTGATTATTTTGGTAAGTATTTTGTCTTTGGATTCCCTGTGGCTGCGCTTGGAATCGGCTATTTTGTGACTGTGCCTGAAATCGGCTGTTTTGTGGCTGCGCCTGTAGTCGATTACTTTGTTGACTTTGAAAATTAGGATTATATCTTAATTGTGTATTTTGAATGTTCGGTATATTTTGTACGTACGCTGGTCTTTGATTTTGTGATTGTCGTAAACGGCATTCATTTGACGTATGACCGTTTCTTTTACAAATTGAGCACGTTTTTTGATTTTGAATTTGTCTTTGCGGTGGCTGCGCCTTTGCTCTTTGATATTTTTGGTTTTCGAAATATGATAACTGTAATTCGCGTTTCAACCTGTTGATTGCATCAACTATGGTTGAAGGGTTGCCTGCACGTAGTATTTGCCCTAACTTAGGTTCTAAGCCTGTTAAAAGAGTGTTTAAGCACATTCCATCAATTAGGATCATCTGTGCGTGTTTTTGATTTTGAGCTAAAGTTTGTTTTGAAACTGCCGCGTACATTTTCGCGTGATGAGTTTGTAGTCTACCCGCGAATGTTATGGGGTTTTCATTTGTCATTTGACTCATGCGTTGAAGATCTTGAATTAAGGAAGTAAGATCTCTTGGATCTCCAAAATGAACTGCTAATAAGGCTTTTATGTCTGCCCATGTTGTTATGTCTCTGGAATTTATTAGTTGTGCCGCTCTTCCGCGTAATTGATTTTTAATTTTTATTACTATTAAGGGTACTTGTTCGTCTGTGCATAATTGATATGCTTGGTCGCAAGATGTGGTAAATGTGTTTAGACCTATTTGGTCTCCCTCGTATTCAGGGATTAAGCTGAATATCTCTGATAATTTATATGCTTCGACTGCTATTTCGTTATCGTTATTTTGATTGTTAGCCATTTTTGATGATTAAGTTGTTATTTATTTTTAAGTTCGGTTAAGCAAATTAAAAGGCGTTTTATTTAATAAGATAATCGAACTGAATTCGAACTAATTTTAATTTGATTATTTGATTGAAGAATTATTAATTATTTGTGCGTAAGATTCTGTCAATTTTACAATGAATTATGAATTAATGAATTTGACTTACTCTAAGTTGAAGTTCATCGGTGCTCTTCTTACGCCAGGGATGTCACTAGGTGTTCCTTCCACGTAAGGGTTGTAGAGTGCGATGCTTGAAGATTTGTTGAGTGCGATGCTTGAAGATTTGTTGAGTACGATGCTTGAAGCTTGAAGTTGACCAATTCGTCGTGTTCGCTCTCACGCCAGGGATGTCACTAGGTGTTCCTTCCACGTGAGGTGTGTAGGCTGTTTCGCGCCAGCTTCCACGGAGCTCTTCACGTCGACTGGGTTGCGTTGCTTGAAGCTTTGAAGGAGAACCAATCCTCTCGTGTTCGCTCTCACGCCAGGGATGTCACTAGGTGTTCCTTCCACGTGAGGTGTGTAGGCTGCTTCTGTGCCAGCTTCCACGGAGCTCTTCACGATGAGTGGGTTCTTGATTTGTTGTGGGCTGCTTTGTCCCTTGTATTTTTCTTAATCTAATGTTGTGGGCTTCTTTGTCCCTTGGGCTGCTTTGTCCCTTGTAGTTTTCTTAATATAATGTTGTGGGCTTCTTTGTCCCTTGAAGTGTTGCTTATTCTAATGATGTGGGCTTCTTTGTCCCTTGAAGTGTTGCTTATTCTAATGATGTGGGCTTCTTTGTCCCTTGAAGTGTTGCTTATTCTAATGATGTGGGCTTCTTTGTCCCTTGAAGATTGGATGATGTGGGCTTCTTTGTCCCGTGAAGTTTCTTGAAGTTTGAATGAGTGCTTGGCTCTTGTTTCACAAAGAATTGGAATTCACCGTGTTTTTTGATCACGTTGAAACATCCGAACGACTGCGCCAATTTTGTTATATCGTGACCGAGGAAAATTGGTTTTTAAAAAAGACTTTATTTATTAAACACTGATATAACAAAATAAATTTATTTTAGAAGTTAATTATTTAATTTTAAGTACGGAATTTAACAATACAATACAGAATCTTAGATCGAATTATAAAAATAGTACGTTACTTTAAGAATGGTTAGCTCGAATTGTTCTTATTTAGTGGTTGCAGGTATTTATAGGTTCTGCCTATGCTGACACGGTTGTTCTTTTGTTCTATTGATTTCTATAGACGCGTGATGCTAAATCAGCTAGAAATATGAGTAAGTTATTATGAAGAAATATGAGAACTGCGTCTTGGTTTAATTATGCCAACGTGGCTTAATGCGAATTGCTTGTAATATAATATCTAGAGATAAACACCTGCATCCGGTAAGATAACGGACTTAGTATATTTTAATAATGAAAGGGGCATTTTCCCTTATAACATATATATATATATATATATATATATATATATATATATATATATATATATATAAACTATCTCAGAAGACATATTTTGGTATTGAATTGTAGATCATTATTTTTAAAAAGACCACTCGTTGATAGAAATTATGATTTGGCCACCTCTATTTAAGCTTTTATTTTGAAAAAGTGGTCCATCTGGTTATTTACAGTGCTTCCTAGCAGCGTGTATTTTACATCCCCTCAATTGACATCTGTACAAATGCCAAATGTCTCTCAAGCAACCGCGCTTATGTATTTAGTTTTTTTTGATATTAAAGTCTAATCCATAACTAAGGGCGGGTCCAGAAATTCTTTTGGGAGGGGCCGTAAAACTTTTTCAAGTAGTATTGTAGATCAACAACCAGCGAGCATAGAAGATGTCAAACGATATTTTGGCGAAACGTATGCAAACTTCTACAAGAAACCAAACGAACGAAAGATATAAAATAAGTTAACGTCCGTTGAATTTTAAAATTGAAATAGAAAATTTTCGACTGTGCTGACACAGATTGTTAGTGTGTCATTTTCACATTAAAATGTGAGGAGAATTCCAAGACATTGGAAAAGCTTCTTGTTCGGAAAATGAGAACAGCGCTGTTTCGTCATCTTAGAGACTTATCAGGTCATTTCATTCCAGATGATGGATTGTGCACCACTCTGTTACATCAGAAAAAGCTGATTCTCGGTGACCTTCAAAATGGGCATCAATATCCTTTTTCAACCTTTTATCGTTTCATTGTTAGGGAAAAAGTTTTCTAGTATCTATCGTATTTGCCATATCATTGTGTCCCAAAATTTGCTGTTAAATAACGCAACCTTGAGACCTCGTTATTTGTCAAAAGTGATAAGATATGAAGCCACTAAACATAAGTGGATAATTTCTGAGAATTAAAAACATGCTTATACTTGTATGTAAAATTATTTTTCAGTGCATAAAAATTTTTTAAATGTAAACCGGATCTAATTCAAGAATTTATATTTTGTTCAGTTACAAGACATCATTTACCATATGAATGAATTACATGTGTTATGAAATGACTTTATATTTTAAAATTGTTTTACAAGTTCTGACCAGTGACAGACCTATACTCTTCATTCCGTGTTCAAAAAAACGTCATTTTATTTACACTGTTGGTCTCCTAACTTCTGTCGGGTTGAATATGAAAAGGGTTCAACATGGGTTCCGCGAAGTCAGTTACACTCGCGGGCACGACGAATTGAGGATTGCTGTACCCGCCACATTAACTCAGCATTGTTCCTTATTTGACCACAATGAAACGTGATTCTCCATAGAAGTTTCTCCCTACTATCGACCGGAGTAGAATACACAGTGTGAGGTATCCCCACTGGCAAAAATCCAACGGCGTGAGGTCGTGAGATTGGGGAGGCCTGGCAATAACTCTTCCTCTACCGATCATATATCATCTTAAAAAAAAATTGAAATATACCTGGTGGTTCAATAATTACGTGTAAAAAACTTAATTTTATTGTAGCTCTTTGAGAGCTCCGAAGAGGAGGCCTATACGAAAAAAGTTTATAAGAACTTGCAGTATTCCTTTCATGTGTTTTTTTCATATACGGGAGATTTCTCACATTTTCCCATCACGACGTCAAGTTTGAATCGCTATTAAATTACTTTATAAGTTTGTTTTTTTGATAAATTCAAAATTCCTTGCCTACTTTGCCCACTGCAGGTGCTACCACTGACTATTACTTTGGTTTTTGTTGACACCTAACGAGTTACTAGAATTAGAAATTGATCAGTATGAAAACATTACCAAAAATACAACGCTACCTCCCCTACTATACAGGGTATTTTACGTCTGCAACTAGTTTTCAACACGGTTACAACACTGGAAGACGAACAGCAGGGATTTAGATCAGGAAGGTCCTGCGTGGATGCAGTATTTATTCTACGACAGATAGTCGAAAAATCTCTAGAATACAATAAACCACCATTTTTATGCTTTATAGATCTAACAAAAGCATTCGATCGCATAAAGCTAGATGACGTAATCCACCTGTTATATAAGAGAAATATTCCTATCAATATAATTCAGACCATCGAAAACATATATGCAAACAATAAAGTTCAGATTCGCACTAACGGTAAATTATCTACACCCTCGCTTAGTCCTTTATTGTTTAACATGATAATGGACGAAATAATAAAGGACTTGGTAGAGGATATAAAGTGGGTGATACAGAAATAAAAATTCTCTGTTACGCTGATGACGCTGTGATATGTGCCGAAAATGAAGACGACCTCCAAAGATTGTTAAATACCTTTAATCTTACGGGAAGAAAATATAATATGATTATCTCAGCCGAAAAAACTAAATGTATGACAACCTCAAAAGAACCCCTCCGATGCAAACTAGAACTAGACGGTGGAATAATACAACAAGAAATGAGTTTCAAATATCTAGGAATCGACATAACTAGTTACGGTAACATCGAAGATGAAGTAAGAGGGCAGGTGGCCAAAGCAAACAAAGTGGCGGGTTGCCTCAACGACGTGATGTGGCGAAACAGACACTTACAACAAGAAACAAAGGTTCGGATCTACAAAACCACAATTAGACCTATTATGACATACACCTCAGAAACACGGCCAGAAACGACAAAAACGAAACAACTATTGGAGACCACAGAAATGAAAATACTTCGACGAATAACAGGAAAAACGCTACTAAATAGAGAAAGAAACGATAACATCAGGCAATCATACAACACAGACTGCATTAATGAGTGGGTCCTACAACGTAAGACACAATGGAACAAACACATAAGCCGAATGACAGAGGATAGACTGGTAAGGATCGCACGAGATAAATCGCCTAGTGGTACACGCAGTAGAGGTCGACCGCGGAAAAGGTGGAGCGATAATTTAAGTCCAGAATGAGGAAAATCGAAGAAGATACAGGTCAGGGACCTATTATAGAAGGTAGAAGAAGAAGAAGAAGAACTAGTTTTCTCAAACAGTCCATTCAACGGTACTTCATTTGATATGATAAACTAACATGACGAAAATAAATTTTAAACTTAATCATAATAATTTTCAATAAATTTTTTATACCTATTTTTCAGACGGGAAGAATTTTTCTTCCACCTTCGCCTCAGATATGTTTTTTGGCTTAATTGAAAACATATGCTTATAAAATTTCACTGAAAAACCTGAAAAACTGACAAAAATTATAAGACTGTGACATACAGACATATGGACGGACATGACGAGACTATAAAGGTTCTTAGGAACGAAACGGAACACTAAAAAACAATTTTTGAATTGCTTTTTAAAGCTCTAAACTTGGTTGAGTTATTACTGTACTCGTCAACTTAGAATCATTTTAAATTGAGGGCTTAATGCATATAAAAATATTTTAATTACTGTTATATAAAAAAGGCGGTAAATTAAAGACCTTAACTTTATAAAAAATTCAACAGTTTTAAAAGGAAATTTTCCCTCAAGTCTCTTAAATCTCTTCTGATTTACCCACTTATATTTCCGCTCGAACGTGTTGCCTCCATAGAAACGAGATTTTTCCTTCTTTGCCAAGAATATTATCGGTGTCATCTCCAAGAGAAAGAAAATCATCTTACGTTGGTCTTTTAGGTCGTATTTTACTGTACATTTCTTTAAGGGTTTTATCGTTTTATGCATTAGCTTTATTTTTTAGATACGAGGTTTATTTAAAAATTGTACGTTTTATATTTTTAAAATATCCATTTGGCAATATGTACAATGTGTCCCACGACGTACTGCCTCGATCATTAAAATTCTTTCGCGAGAAGTTTTCAAATAGAACTTCATCGACAGAACACAAGTTATTAGAAAAATCTTCCATTTCATACAAGTAAAACTGATCAATAGTGGTAATGCCACATGAACTCTGGTATGTAATCATGTTTTGACTATCTACCCTCATTATGAAAGTGAACTTATTTTGTTTCAATCACTCTCAGTTTTCTTTTGAGTTCAGTTTTGATATTATAGTAATATACGCATGTGATCGGTCGCAAATAAAAATGTTTATATATTTTTGTTTGTATATTTATTTAAGTTATGTTGGTTCTAATCAACCATTGTGCTTGTGCGAATATGTCAAAATGGTATATTTTCAGCTCCTGGACTGAAAAATGTGAACCATTTACCGATTGTAAAGCCTTTTGATATATTTCTTTCACCACTAAATATCAAATTAGGCCTTACAAAAATTTTTTGTAAAAGTGCTAAAATCAAAAAGGGAATTTTCGAAGGATCTCAAATCAGGGAATTAACAAAAGATCCGAAATTTGAAGAAAAGTTGAACGCCTTGGATAAATCAGCATGACAATGCTTCAAGGACGTGATTGCGAAACTTTTGGATAACCAAAAGAATGACAAATATAGAAAGTTGATTAACAAGCTTCTATTGACATATGAAGCTTTGGGTTGCAATATGCCACTTGAAATTCATTTCCTGGAAGAACATCTGGATTTTTCCCTGAGAATTTGGCGGCTGTAAGCGATGAGTATGGAGAAAGGTCCATTGGGACATCTCAAATTTGAAAAGACGTTGTCGGGTAGGTGGAGTCCAAGGATGTTGGCCGACTACTGCTGGACAATCAAGAGGGACCAACCGGAAGCCAAATATTCCAGAAAATCATAAATCTTCAATTTATAAAATACATATTTTATATAAGTTTTCGGATAACTATTATTTTATCTATTAAATTTAAGTTTTTTACCAAATAAATATATGTAAGTATATATGTATTGTTGTGTAAACCACATCTCACCGATAATTTCCGCCACAGTTTAAGTTCCAATATGAAAATCAAAAATTATATAGTGCGACAACGGGTGTCTGGGAAGGTGTCAGTCGAAACCCACTGAGGAGTCCTAAGGCTGGCACCGGGACGAAACATCCCAAATTTTTACTTTACAGTTTGTTCGTAATTCTCGCTGGGTACAGGGACCTTAGCAGATTACGAAATGGCATCCCTGGTGGGGAACGTGCACTTGTGGCGTCAAGTGGCTCGGGTGCTTAGCCGCACCGAATCTGTGACGGGGTGTTAGTCCTCGCAGTTCTCAGGCCCCAATAACAATC
Source organism: Diaprepes abbreviatus (assembly GCA_034092305.1). Classification (NCBI taxonomy): domain Eukaryota; kingdom Metazoa; phylum Arthropoda; class Insecta; order Coleoptera; family Curculionidae; genus Diaprepes; species Diaprepes abbreviatus. The sequence goes on along the minus strand of JASJET010000018.1, from coordinate 1,786,035 downwards.
AAGCTTTCCTTGTAATCGGAATCTGGAGTACAAATCTCCAATTCTCAAGGAAGGTTGGTTGTCTAGAGGCGGGGGTGTTGTGTAAACTACATCTCACCGATAATTCCCGCCACAGTTTAAGTTCAAATATGAAAATCAAAAATTATATAGTGCGACAACGGGTGTCTGGGAAGGTGTCAGTCGAAACCCACTGAGGAGTTCTAAGGCTCGCACCGGGACGAAACACCCCAAATTTTTACTTTACAGTTTGTTCGTAATTCTCGCTGGGTACAGGGACCTTAGCAGATTACGACAGTATAGAGGGTTAGTGGTAATTCGATATATTCCTTTGAGGATTTGATAATGCAAGAGTTAAGAAATATATTTAACCCTAATATGCATTATACAAAACGCAATGGGTTTTGAGATATATTTCGATTTTCAGTCTTTGTTTAACATAGCCTTTAATCTCTAAAAATAGGAATTTAACTTTCTATAATTAATTTGCTGGAATACCTGACCAATTCTATAGTTTGTCAAATAGAGCCAAAAAAATCTGTGAAAGAATTTCGTTTTTGTAAAAAATTTGAAGAAAAACTTACTTTTTGAAGCAAAATTAAAAATCGAAATATCTAGAAAACTATTGGGTTTTGTATTATACATATTAGGGTCAAATTTACTCTTACCACTTGTCTTATCAGATCCCTAAAGGAATGTATTGAAATACTAGTTATTTTGTCTTTTCTTGGGTTTAGGTTCTATATTTAATAAAAAACACAAAACAATTGATGTTTCGCCCTTAATTTAAGGCATTTTCAAAACTTTTTCCTCCACGTGCGGACCATGTGATACTTCTATTTCCTTATAAAATGTCATAATGGATGTTGTTAGTAGCCTCAACCCAAACTATTATTATCTATTTTCTTGATTCTTGAACCATAGATTATACCATTTTTCCTTTATTTTGTCTTTTCTTGGGTTTAGATTCTATATTTAATAAAAAACACAAAACAATTGACGTTTCGCCCTTAATTTAAGGCATTTTCAAAACTTTTTCCTCCACGTGCGGCCCATGTGATGCTTCTATTTCCTTATAAAATGTCATAATGGATGTTGTTAGTAGCTTCTAACAGCCTTAAATTAAGGGCGAGGAGGAAAAAGTTTTGAAAATGCCTCAAATAAGAGCGAAACGTCAATTGTTTTGTGTTTTTTATTAAATATAGAACCTAAACCCAAGAAAAGACAAAATAAAGGAAAAATGATATAATCTATGGTTCAAGAAAATAAATAAATATATATATATATATATATATATATATATATATATATATATATATATATATATATAATCGAAGGTTTTCGGGCATCCCGTGTATGTGCTGAGTCCCTCTCAAGATTGTAAGGCAGCTGACGTTTCGGTGACATCTCATTCACCATTTTCAAAGCTCACTGTATGGCGTCTACGAGCGAACTGACGCCTGTTACTTCGGTGCTATCGGTACCGTGTGCGCGTCGGACGCGTTCGTTTTCCGAATAGTTCCGGCCCATTAGGTTGCGAGACCTGCCATTGAAATTGCAAATAGGCCCAACAACTTAAATAGCAGAGATGATAGCCAACGTGTGCCTGATACTTGGAAAAATCTGCTTACAAAACATCAACCAATACCACTTAGTAACGAAACATATTACAACTCTGCAACCCCAAACACTGTCAACAGGGCCGATGACGCGCTGCAGATCTCGCAACCTGATGGGCCGGATCCATTCGGAAAACGAACGCGTCCGACGCGCACACGGTACCGACAGCACCGGAATCGCAGGCGTCAGTTCGCTCGTAGACGCCATACAGTGAGCTTTGAAAATGGTGAATGAGATTTCACCGAAACGTCAGCTGCCTTACAGTCTTGAGAGGGACTCAGCACATACACGGGATGCCCGAAAACCTTCGATTACACATCACATCCGACATAACATATATATATATATATATATATATATATATATATATATATGTATATATGTATATATACATAAATACGTAGATTTTCATCGATGTGCACTGGTGTTTTTCATGTCCTATTTTTGTCAAAGTTATCTTATAATTATACTATAATTTTTCCACATACCTTCTAAATTTTGATCATAACCTTTAGTGAAAAATAACATAGCCTTAGCAGCTCTCTCTGGTGTTTTAAGAAGGCCTTGTCTATCTGGATTTTCTCCTAAAGAACCTAATAAAAGTCGGTATGATCTGGACATTTCCGGCAAAAGGGCTTCTCTCGTGGGTGGTTTGTGATCTAGCTCTAAGTCGTGGTGGAAGGTACATTTTTCATGACCTGAAATAAAAACATATGTTTTTATAAAATAACATAAAATATTGTGAAGAATAACCCCTTGTTATTTTCTGAACCAATGAATAGTTTTAAGCAAAAAACATATTTTTTTGCCCTTAATATCAATATGTAATTTTAAATTGCAAATTCAATTAAAAAGAGTGAAATGTAAGGGCCTATTAGACCATCCGATATTCAGTCTTCCTGAGTTTGAAATTTGAAAAAAAATATGTTCCGGAAAAGACATCGATCATCAGACTCGCGAAAACGACTAATATTCGTTTGACACGTTGCCAGATGTAAAATATTTTCGTGTTATAAACTATAAAATTTTTCCATCTCAGTCAACAATATAGTTTAATATTTGTAATGTATAGAAAAGGGTAAAATTAATCTTAACTACCCAAAATTTTTGGTTAGTTCAGATTTAACTTAGTTTTGACTAGTGTGAGAAACTAAAACTAACCTGAACTAACCGAGATTATTTGATTAAAAATGTTTTTGTTCAGCAGAGACCACGAAAAGGCGGGACAATCTGTGAAAGAAAAGAATATATATGAAATTCATAGAAATCGTATATTTCTAATTTTTCGGGTCTTAGGAACGAGTCACACCAATATTTAATGGCGGAAGCCATTTCGTTGTGATTTGTTTTTTAATAATTGTTTTTACACATCATTAATACTTAAGAAAATTGAAGAAGATATTTGAAACCACCTCAGACATATTGAGGAAAAACCCATTTGGAAACAGAAATGTTTATAAGTTATGTAGGTAATAACAATATAACACGTGGAAAACCAGGTACTTAAATCTTACGACAAGTCATAAAATTAATATTTACTGTTTTTAAAACCACGATTTAAAATTGCATTTTTCTTCGAGGTAAACACAAAACATTAAATTGGTTTCACATGTCTATTTATTACCCTACGAGGATAGGATGAAAAATTACTTGCCCAACAAGGAAAGCATAAAATAAATTTACTTTATTTTTCTACATACGCTCTTTTGAAGGATATACACTTGCACTACCGATACTTCAATGTGTGAATTCCTTCTTTTTAGTACTTTGCAGGCGCTGACAATGAAATTAAATCTTAGTTGCTATTTTGAAGAACAGTTTTTTTTTAATTTTATTTTTAACAAAATAATAGGAAATACATACTTTTACACTTATAGAGACACTAAGTATCCTGTATTTACTTTTCTTTTGTGAATTATTTCTGGAGCATCTCTAATACAAGTCCAACAATAGTCGGCAAGCATGGAAGCATTCCACTTTCCCTGGTACCTTTCCTCCATTGTTGGTATATTCTAATGGAAGCGTTCGCCGTGCTCATCACTTACAGCTCCGCAGTTGTCAGGAAAAAAGTCCAGATGTGAGTGAAGGAAATGGATCTTTAGATATATATTGCAACCCATTTTTTGATATTTTATTTATTTTGAATCGTTTAAATATTTTCTTAAAAATACATAAACCCAGACAATTTATGACTACATTCGAATGATTTTTCCACTATCAAGAAACAAAAGAATAATCAAATAAACTCACTATAATGTAATATATTGTTTGACAACATGTAAAAAGATTTCGTATAACTACTGTTTTTTTCTGTTCACAAGAAATAATGAGTTCGATATTTACTTCCAAAATAGCTAAGAAGAATGAATAGTTTTTTCAACAGGAGTTATTATTTACTTTTAGTTATAAGAAGACGTAGGTTAGTTTGATTAACTGTTTTTTTATATAAAAAAATAAAACTAAGACGCTTAGAGGTCAATTCGGGAATTAAATAATCGACACATGGATAACCATTGCCATCTAGAGACGACGATCGAAAGTTCCGGGAATAAAATTCACCTCTACAGGGTAACTGAGAGATATCAGCGGGTACCGGGGAATGCAAGTTGGCTTTTTAAGGAATAATAAACTTCTGTTACGATCTGGCATTCGGTAAGGGCGGTACGGCATTTGGGATCAGGTTTTAGAAAATTACATGTCATGTATATTCGGCTGTAACGAAGGTTTTCTTTGTTTGTGTTTTGTTTTTATTTCTTTTGTGATATTTAATGGAATATCCTGTTGTTTTTTCACTTGGTAAAAGGGCGAGTTTTGTACCATTTGTTTAAACAATTTAAATGGCTATTTTTTCTCATTTTTATTCTTAATTTGTATTTTCTAAAAGCTCTATATATATATATATATATATATATATATATATATATATATATATATATTTTCTTGATTCTTGAACCATAGATTATATCATTTTTCTTTTATTTTGTCTTTTTATATAATTAAATTACATCACATAAAAAACATATTTAACATTTTCGAAAAACTAACAAGACACTTAAACATTATTTATTAAATATAGAACCTAAACCCAAGAAAAGACAAAATAAAAGAAAAATTATATATATATATATATATATATATATATATATATATATATATATATATATATATGTTTCATCTTCTAAATTGGGTTGTTACATTTTCTTTAATAATAGAACAGCCAACAAAAACAACTAGTGTAATAATTTGGAACTGTTAAACATTTCTAACTTTAAGTTTCTCATTGTAAATAGTTTGGTTTTCTATTTGTTGTTGTTAATAGATTTAAGTGTTTTGAGGAACGTGTTTTGTTTAATTTATTAAAAACCTTCACGCAAATAAATTCGCAGCGTGCCATTGTGAGATCTTCAAATCAAGGAACGTCACCTGACTAGTTAGACAGCAGCTTTTTCTGAGTCCTGACCTTGTGATTGATGGTACTGATAAGCCCTAAATAACCTGTGGTTTAGTACTAAAACTGCAAACGCCAAGGGGAACGACTAAACTTTCAGAGAGCCTTTGTTTTTGTGATAATTATTTATAGGATTTTAAAATAGCTACAGATTAATATGTCACAGCACGAGATTATAGGCCTACCGGGCTTACGCTATCAAAATATACCATTTGCAGGAGTCTACGATCAAATGCTGTAACAATTATTTAAATACGAAAGATGAATTTCTTTATTTCTTACAAAAATTTTAATTTTTTTAAAACAGAATCGTATTTGAAAAAATTAAGTTTTTTTAATTTTTTGCTAGAGCTTAAAATTTCTTATTTTTCCATTTATCTGTATGTAAAAAATCATTTTCAGACGATTCATTATCGAGCACAATAATATTTAAAGCCACAACAGGAATTCCGAGTTTCACTATTTTATTTTTGAAACGAAATTCAACTTTAGGAGATTTGAAAAAAATATTTTTTCTTCAAAAACGGCTGGAGTAGGGCGAAAAAACTTTCAGTAAAAGTTATCGGAAATGAAGAAAGGAATAAAAAAAATATAACATGTGATCCATTTAAAATAAATAAGTTTCGGTCAACTGCCGATATAACCAGAAGTCGCACAAAATCGCTGTTACTTCATCTGAAGAGAGCATCATTGAAAATCCTGTTATAAAAATTTGCAGAATTCAAATCGCATTACTTTCCGAGATATTCTAATGGGCAGTCAGCGTAAGACACCGTGTATACATACATACATACATACATAGAAGTCGCTTCTCTCTCTAAAAATTCTATGATCGAGCAAAATTTCCCTATCGCATCTAAATTATTTAATTAACGAATCCATTTATACATCTGCAAAAAATCTCTAACAATTATCAAACCACATTTTAAAAGTCATCGTCAAAACATAAATAAGACATTAAAAAGAAATTATTCGAATACTGGTTCTATCAACTCGAAATGATAACTAGGATTATTAATTTTGTTTCAAAGTCAACGAATTTATAACCATATATCAATTATTAAATTAAATTATATTTGGAGAAATCGAATTTGATAATAATTATGTTGAATTTTATCCATCTATTCATTATTTAAATTAATTTCAATATTATTGATTTTGCAGGTACTTATTAGTATATTTCCGTAAACATACCTTGATTTCTTAACAAAAATGAAGTTCACTTTTAAATTGTCAAGGTGAAATCACGTATATATAGGCTATCACTGGCGTAGCATAGGTTTCTATCGCCCAGGGCAGATGCAAAATGTGCCCCACCACCCTTCCTTATGCAATAACAGATGAAATCAATATTATAAGGTTTTCGAGAGCGAAAAAGATATAAGTTGCAATTTTGAGAAGTTTGAATAAAAACGTTTTTTTTCAAAAATTTCAAATTCTTAAAAACTATAAAATGAAATTTAATTGTAAATAAATCTTTTGAAGCTATAAGTTATGAAAAGCAATATTTTTACTTCAGGGAAATTTTAGATTTCTGACCAACCCACCTATCTCGCTGATATTTTTCATATGTTTTAAGCCTTCCCCCGTTTAGTATCCCAAATGAACAAAATACTATATTTTTCAATTCTCGGAAGAGAGAGGGGGAGGGGTGCGAAAATGTGCGAAAATTATTTTTCACTCAAATATACCATATTACTTAAACAGTAAAATTCAATATACTTTTTAATTTTTTAATGTAGACTCTTTTTATCCACCACAGAGCTGGAGTCTAAGGCGCTTTCAATTTCCATCCATATCTTATTAGAGTTTAAATCATCTTTGTACTTTAAAGCCAAATCTGCTGCGGATTTTCTTAATTCATCGATCAACATTCCATGAAGATAATGTTCTGTTACAAAACCAACATCAAATGCTATGTTTGACTGACTTTCAAAAGTCCATGTAATATAATTAAAGTGTGGTTGTCGGACTTGCATTGTCTTTATTTTTACGACGTTTCGATTAGATTATATCTCTAATCGTTATCAAGTATAAACTGAAAGTTTTGTCTTAGGACTACGAGCTTATATGGGGACTGTGTCCATTGAAATGCAAAGTTTCGCTTCGCTGTACACAATCTCGGTGATTTGATGTTACAAAGTAGTGGTTGCAAAAGATTAGGTATGTCAACACTCGGTTTACTAAAGATTCCATTATTGTTTTTAATGTAAGCTGCTTCTTTAAATTTTTTTTTCATGTTTGGATCCATATATATTGCCACAGCCTCAGACCATTTTATATGATGTTGTTTATCCCAGGCGTGTTCTGCAATACTTGATCTCGACGTTTCCCATTTTTGTTGTATGAGTTTTATGTTCCTTAATTCTAACTTCTAGTGGCCGTTTGGTTTCTCCAATATACATTTCACCACACTCACATGGAACTTTGTAAACGCATTCTTTCTTATCTGTAGTTTTTGATTTTGTTTTTGTTAAATGAGCTCTAAGTGCATTTCCTGATTTAGAGGCTGTTTTTACATTATAACCACTGGCAATTCGTCTTATTTTCTCCGAAGTTTCCTTAATGTACGGAATTATGAAGAAGGAATGTGTTTCTTGTCCAGTGTTCGTTGTTCTAAAGTTATTTATGATATCGTCAATTAGTTTTAAAGGATAACCATGCTGTTGTAAATCGGATTTAATATTTGCCACCTCTTTTTCTAATGAATACGCAACCTCTATAATCGCGCTATATCTATATGCAATAATGCTGATTCAATGGAAAAAGAAGTGACAAATATTAAATCCGATTTACAACAGAATGGTTATCCTGTAAAACTAATTGACGATGTCATAAATAACTTTAGAACAACGAACACTGGACAACAAGAAATACATTCCTTCTTCACAATTCCGTACATTAAGGGAACTTCGGAGAAAACAAGATGAATTGCCAGTAGTTGTAATATAAAAACATCCTTTAAATCGAGAAATACACTTAGAGCTCATTTAACAAAAACAAAAACAAAAAATACCGATATGAAAGAATGTGTTTACAAAGTTCCATGTAAGTGTGGTGAAATTTATATTGGAGAAACCAAACGACCACTAGAAGTTAAAATTAAGGAACATAAAACTCATACACAAAAAGGGGAAAAGTCGAGATCAGGTATTGCAGAACATGCCTGGGATAAACAACACCATATAAAATGGTCTGAGGCGGCGGCAATATATATGGAAGCGAACATGAAATAAAGAAAATTTATAGAAGCAGCTTACATTAAAAACAATAATGGAATCTTCAGTAAATCGAGTGTTGAGATACCTAATTTTTGGCAACCACTACTTTGTAACATTAATTAACTGAGGTGTGCACAGTGAAGCGAAACTTTGCGTTTCAATGGACACAGTCCCTATATAAGCTAGTAGTCTTAACACAAAACATTTAGTTTATACTTGATAACCATTAGAGATACAACCTAATCGAAACGTCGTAAAAATAAATAAAAATAAAGACAATGCAAGTCCAACAACCACACTTTAGTCAATCATCAATATTGTCTACAACCTTCAAACATCCATATAATATGTTGAGTTAACGTATCTAAAACAGTCGTATTTTCAAATTTTGAAGTGGAGTTAATGTAGTCGCATCGTCTTCGGCTTTTTCATTGAACATTGCCTTGACCTTTTTTCTCCGTTTTTCAAGAAGTTCTGGTTCTATCAAAAGTTCGATAGACAGGTTCTTTACTGATTTATCAATTTGATTTTGTAGAAAGTCATTAAAAAACTGTTTGAGGCCCTCTAAATATTTCGAAGCAACTTCTAAGGGTTGGGTTTGCTTTTTCAAAATTCGGTTAACATGACTAATATTTGTGAGTATATGATTCCACACAATAAAAAAGTAAATAAAGTCAAATCAGTTCATTTTTAATATGCTCTTGGCCGAAGGCACACTCAGAGATTTCTCATTCATTCTCTCTGTTGTAGAATGTAATATTTTAATCACTTCTGGAAGTTGGGTGACCTGCATTATACTTTGATAACCAGCTCGTATCAGAATGCCCTTTTAAAGTAAACTTCAAATTTGACAAAGTGATTCTGTTGATCCAGTTAAGTAGTACAAAACGCACAATTTCGGCAATTTGTTCTTGGTGATTATTATCGGGGTACACTCAAATGAAAGATTGTAATATTGTGCTTTTGAAATAGCTAATAGAATTTATTTTCTAATAGTCGAACCCAATAATGAAGTTATTTCGTTTTGAACAGTTGGAGAGAAGTGTGAAGTAGATCCTTTCGTAATGGAAGATACCTGTGCAACAATTAATGGATTATATTTACTAAGCAGTTTTAAAGTACTAAACAAAATATCTAATTTATGTTGTCTGAATTTTTCGACACCATTTCTGAGTGCCAGGTCATTTTGTGAAAAATACAGAATATTATCCATTATTACCTTAAGAATATATCGCCATTTCTCTTTTTCTGTGAACAGCGTGAATTGCAAATCATTATTTATCGCTTGTTCCTTTCTTTAACGTATTTTCAGTTTTTTCCATGAGACGTAACATTTGCGATGTCCTTATGTTCTTATGTTCACCAATCCTTGGGTGCAAGTGTTTCCAGTTGCAAAATCCTTTCGAAAATTTGACTGCTGAAAAATTCCTATCATCAAATATCGATCATCTAAAATTGCATTTTTTTCAATTGTTCCCTTTCCGACAACAACTCGTAAATATACAGATATTATCACGATGAATGGAAGAATAAACTGCACTATATTTTTTGTTTTTCATCAAGATTCGATAAGGAAAACAATACTTCTCTGACAAAAAATCATTGATTACAAACCTGAATATACTGAAGTTATTTTCTTCCTCATATAAAAAAACAAATGCTTAGAAAATACACGTACTTATCCAAAGCTTCTTTTGCAGATGAAATATTTGCCTTATCTCTCCCCTCTTGTTCAATGATATTTATTAAAATCAAAATTTCATCATTATCAATAGTCTGAGCATTTGTTTTGGATCGGGCCATTTCAATTTCTGACATACTTTCTGCATTATTAAAAGAATTTGTAATATTGATCCATATACTCTTACTACTGGTCTACTACTGTTTGTCCTTAAAACCTGTCTCATTTTTCGAAATTTTGCACTAGACGGCTTTTTTGCTGGGGACATTTTTTTGTGATACTGCAATTACATTGCACTTATGTACATGTACATTGTACAGGGTGAGTCAACGATTGGATGAAGTAGGTTTGTGCCTTTTCGGTGAAATTAACAAAGAAACTATATTTATTGTTTGATACAGTTTATTTTTACGCAGATTTTAAAAATATTTAGGACTCTACAGGGTGAGCCAAAAAACTAGGACTGCATAAAGTTGTATTTTTTTAAATAGAACACCCTATATACGAATCGTATTTTCGATTTAGCTTATAATTTTAAATCTTTTTTATTAAGGGTTTACTATAACAAAACTTTATAGTTTCTGAGATAATTAAGTTTAAAGAAAAAAAGGCACATTTTCAAGCATCAATTCAATCCTAAATAACGTTTTCAATTTTGTGACAAATATATTCAAATTTGGAATTTAGCAAGACCAAGGATAAGTTAACATAATTTTTACCTAATATTTGCAATAAAAGCTACAGAGTGTTGAACACATCGGCTCAAATTTGAACAAGTTTAAATGAATAAATATCTTTTTTTTTTAAATGGTATACCCTGTATATTTTCATGTTATTTAATAGAGTAATAAAAACCCTAAAAGTTTTGTTCAATATATCCTATACCTATTTATAATAGTTTTTGAGATATTTCAGTTTTTCTTATTTTCCATACTTTTTTACAGAAATAGTCTTCATTATCATAGTAGACATGTAAAATAATAAAAAGAAACTACAGAAACAAACAGAATGTGGTTAAATATGATGAAATACATTATTCGTTATATTACAACGGCAATAGTTTAATTAAACATAATGTGAAAAAATTAACACAACAATTAACACAAGGCAAATACATATTTACTTTTATACTAAATTGAAACAAAAAAATTACCTATTAAATACTGAGATTAATTATTTCTTTTTAATAAGTGTTCGAATAAACGACCCTCTTGTGCAATGCACAAATTTAGTCTTTTTTGCAGATTTTCTCGGACCCTGGACAAAATTAGTGGCGTTATTGTTCTACAGGTATCCCTAATCCTGTTTCGCATATCTTCCACTGTTGTTGGTGGATTAACATACACCTTATTTTTAATATAACCCCATAGGAAGAAATCTAATGGGGTGATGTCGCAAGACCTTGGTGGCCACTCAATGAAACCCCCACGTCTACACTACATAAAAACCAAAAGAAGCGATTGCGGCTATAAATTTGACACACAAAAAAATGTTCTTTTACATTGTTTTTGCCATGGCTACTATGATAATGAAGACTATTTCTGTAAAAAAGTATGGAAAATAAGAAAAACTGAAATATTTCAAAAACTATTATAAATAGGTATAGGATATATTGAACAAAACTTTTAGGGTTTTTATTACTCTATTAAATAACATGAAAATATACAGGGTGTACCGTTTAAAAAAAAAAGATATTTATTCATTTAAACTTGTTCAAATTTGAGCCGATGTGTTCAACACCCTGTAGCTTTTATTGCCAATATTAGGTAAAAATTATGTTAACTTGTCCTTGGCCGTGCTAAATTCCAAATTTGAATATATTTGTCACAAAATTGAAAACGTTATTTAGGATTGAATTGATGCTTGAAAATGTGACTTTTTTTCTTTAAACTTAATTATCTCAGAAACTATAAAATTTTGTTATAGTAAACCCTAAAAAAAAAAGATTTAAAATTATAAGCTAAATCGAAAATACGATTCGTATATAGGGTGTTCTATTTAAAAAAATACAACTTTATGCTGTCCTAGTTTTTTGGCTCACCCTGTAGAGTCCTAAATATTTTTAAAATCTGCGTAAAAATAAACTGTATCAAACAATAAATATAGTTTCTTTGTAAATTTCACTGAAAAGGCACAAACTTACTTCATCCAATCGTTGACTCACCCTGTACATATTCTCTGAGTAAATTTATAACATATCCAAATTATTGAAATGGTTGAGTTTGAACGAACGTTCTTCATTATGGAAGAGCGAGGTATACTGTCCTTGCTCTACTTAGGGTACACTGATGGGGCATTGTCACCTGAAGGGACACCTCAAGAAACTCGGACTCGTAGAAGGAGAAGAGTGCAGATTCAGTGAGGAGGAGAACGAAACCTCTATTCATTTTCTTTCAGAGTACGGCGCTCTAGAAACACGTTGGATGCGCTTCTTGGGAACATATGACATCAAAGAAGGGGGAGCTACCCACCTTACTATTTAGCAGCAATAGAGGGGCACAATGGATCTACCAGGTAGTAGTGCACTGATCTCAATTCAACGCACATATATACATACATACATACATACTATATCTTTGTTGTTCCATCCCGCTCTCGTGTCACTATGTTGATGGAAAGTACCAACTTAAGCGCCTTATTAATATGACCAGCAAATTTAAATCGCCATCTTTAAAAATAAGTATTCTAAAGAATAGAAATCATTTGACCAGTTGTATCCCTGGCTCATGCCCCTGTCGCCAAGACGCTGATAATTAGTGTCTATTTTTTAATTTTTTGATTCCCCCCCCTTTTTTTTGTTATACAGTGCCCCCCCTGAGGGAACGCTTGAAAAGAATAAATGTATTAGTATTTTATTTTACCTTTGGCCGGGGTACCAGATTTGAGAATAATAGATGACTCGAATATCTGAACATCTTGCATTTGAAAAGCAAACGATACGGAACTAGAAGAAATAAATAAATAAATTTTACATTAACAATGATATCTAAACACCTTCATTTTTTTTTAGTTGTAGCAAAATTAAATTGACATTCTCTGACTTGTTGCACAACACTTCTAATAAATATGGATGTTATTATTAACAAAGACATATACATATTTTATTATTAATTTTATCGTACTATTTATTACATTAAATTAATTACTGCCAACAGATAAAAATGTTTCGAAAACTTTAGGTCTGACATTAAAAGAAAACAAATTGCGGCATTATTATTTTCCAGATCGGGGCTTGAAATTTCTAATGGATACATGATCTTTGGGGGTATTAGAGGAAAACTCGAATATTAAAAAATAGAGTTTAATTTTCTTGTTATCAAATGCAAAAATATTTGTTACTGTTTTGATATTACATCAAATTATCACTAATATCGTTAGAGAACCAAAAATTTTTAATGCGTGCGCCATTCGAGCATGTCTATACTTGCGTGGACGGTGACAGCAGCCGAGACTGCTGATAACTCATTTATAAATTATATGCGAATAATGAATGTGTTTTATTACTTAACATAGGCATTCTTTAATGTTTTAATTAGTAAGTGATTAGTAAAATTGCATCATATGTACGACCAATATAATGTTGATATCAGTGGTGGATTTTTCTTAGGTTTGCAGGTTTGTGCAACCCCTAAATAAGTATAAGTACAAATAGTTTTTTAATTTCTACTGATAATTTATTGATTAAATTTAAATCAATTTTTTATCTAGATTATGAGCGAACAGCAGTCAGTTATTAAAATAATTTAACTTCTTCTTCTTCTTCTTCTTCTTCTTCTTCTACCTTCTATAATAGGTCCCTGACCTGTTCCTTCTTCGATTTTCCTCATTCTGGACTTAAATTATCGCTCCACCTTTTCCGTGGTCGACCTCTACTGCGTGTACCACTAGGCGATTTATCTCGTGCGATCCTTACCAGTCTATCCTCTGTCATTCGGCTTATGTGTTTGTTCCATTGTGTCTTACGCTGTAGGACCCACTCATTAATGCAGTCTGTGTTGCATGATTGCCTAATGTTATCGCTTCTTTCTCTGTCTAGTAGCGTTTTTCCTGTTATTCGTCGAAGTATTCTCATTTCTGTAGTCTCCAATAGTTGTTTCGTTTTTGTCGTATCTAGCCGTGTTTCTGAGGTGTATGTCATAATAGGTCTAATTGTGGTTTTGTAGATCCGAACCTTTGTTTCTTGTTGTAAGTGTTTGTTTCGCCAGATCACGTCGTTGAGACAACCCGCCACTTTATTTGCTTTGGCCACCTGCCCTCTTACTTCATCTTCGATGTTACCATAACTAGTTATGTCGATGCCTAGATATTTGAAACTCATTTATTGTTGTATTATTTGACCGTCTAGTTCTAGTTTGCATCGGAGGGGTTCTTTTGAGGTTGTCATACATTTAGTTTTTTCGGCTGAGATAATTATATTATATTTTCTTCCCGTAAGATTAAAGGTATTTAACAATCTCTGGAGGTCGTCTTCATTTTCGGCACATATTACAGCGTCATCAGCGTAACAGAGAATTTTTATTTCTGTATCACCCATTTTATATCCTCTACCAAGTCGCACCTCCTTTATTATTTCGTCCATTATCATGTTAAACAACAAAGGACTAAGCGAGTCTCCCTGTTGACTGGTATGGGTGTTGAAAATTTACCGTTAGTGCGAATCTGAACTTTATTGTTTGCGTATATGTTTTCGATGGTCTGAATTATATTGATAGGAATATTTCTCTTATATAACAGGTGGATTACGTCATCTAGCTTTATGCGATCGAATGCTTTTGTTAGATCTATAAAGCATAAAAATGTTGGTTTATTGTATTCTATAGATTTCGCGACTATCTGTCGTAGAATAAATACTACATCCACGCAAGACCTTCCTGATCTAAATCCCTGCTGTTCGTCTTCCAGTGTTGTAACCGAATTAATTTTATTTTTGATTACTTTCGTAACGAGTTTCAGAGTTGTGTCCAGTAGATTAATACCCCTGTAGTTCCCTGGTTCTTGTTTGTCACCTTTCTTAAACATAAGCATCATTGTGCTGGTTCGCCACCTATCTGGTACTTTGCATTGTGTCAGGATTTTTCGAATGAAGCTTGTGAGTTCCTGTGTTAGTCGCTGTCCTCCGTATTTCAACAATTCGTTATGAATTCCGTCTTGTCCGGGAGACTTTCTATTTTTTAAGGATTTTATAGCTTTCTCTACTTCTTGAATGGTGACTTCCACATTATTCCTTATTGCTGGTATGTTGCTTTTTCCAATGTTACTTCGACTAAATATCATTAATAATTTGTCTGTATTACAGTATTACGCCTAGAAACGTTATTGCTTTGCTGGTGTGCAATTTTAATGCAATCCAAGCTAATACATTGAGGCGTATATGAAGTTGCCTATCTAAGACGTGAAGATTAACCTGTATTTTTGCTGTCAATTTATGTCAACCAGATTCAGATACTTTCTCGCGATGAAATAGTGACTTCACATGCGCACTTCGTCATTATAGTATCCGGGCGATCGGAAATATTAACGTCATTTCAAATGTGTTTGAAAACAGATTTAAACATATATTAAACCGGGTTACCCCGCGAGAAAACACATTTAGTTTGCCAGTTAATTTCGTTGTTTTTTAATTGTCGTTTGCTTGTTGTGGTGTACGCTATTGATCAGTTCTCAGCGAGTAATGAGACGAACCGCACTGGAAAATGCCAGATGAGATTTTGGCGAAACGTCGTGAAAATGATTTTTTAAACGAACGGACTGAAACCCGGAATAACCAAACTATTCATTCTACCATCCGTGAAAACCTACGATATAATATATATATATATATATATATATATATATATATATATACATATATGAAGTAAAATGTGAACAATAAATGCAAACTTCGTTTCATCATATCCATTCCGTGTTAGAGGTTGCACAGTTTGAATAAATTGCTATAGAACACATTTCATCGTATTACACCACCATCGAAATGATGGCCTACCTGTACCACCATATCGAGAAGAAAAGTCAAAACTTACCCTCCCCCCACAGTGATACGGCAGAGGTACATGTTTCGTTTCTACTAGACTCATCAGGGTACCAACATGCATCTGTTTGTGCAAAGGACAAATCGGAAGGAAGTATGCAACACTGAACGCGGCTTCGCCGACCTCCCGCAGGATGGCATATATATGTTTATGCGACTTTCACGGATTCCTCCGTGTGAAATGCAATAGCAGTGGATATATCTACATTATGCCGTTGTAGTGCTGAAATTACATTCAGCAAACGTACAACTATATGCAACTCCGTGTACAAATGAAGCAAAATGCGAACAGTAAATGCAAACTTCGTTCCATCATATCCATTCCGTGTTAGAGGTTGCACAGAGTCCAGTAGAGATTGTGGCGGGGAGGGTAAGTTTTGACTTTTCTTCCTCTAACACGGAATCGGTATGATGGAACGAAGTCTGCATTTACAGTATTTGTACGTTTGCTGAATGTGATTTCAGCACTACAACGGCATAATGTGGATATATCCACTGCTATTGCATCTCGCATGGAGGAATCTGTGAAAGCCGTATATATATATATATATATATATATATATATATATATATATATATATATATATATAAGCATCATCTACAATTACGTGAATTTTTGTTTGATCCATTCAATTACAATGTGGCATTGATAAAAAATTTAATTTCCAAAATTTGAATCACTTACCTTGTTAATTTGAAAAAAAATCACAATTTCGAGAAAAAATATTTAAAAAATTCACCATTTTGTTTGTAATTAACATTAAGATATCTAGTTTCGTTCATCTTTTTAGGAAATCCTAATAGTTTATTATGTAAACATTTAAAATGGATCGCTGTATAATTACCGGAAATACTATTAAAGTAAAAATTGTATTGGAGGCGGGTGGACAATGAATTGATTATTGTTAATTTTTAATATATTTCCATGTATAAATTTTCGGTAAAAATTAACTGTAGGTGTGTTTTGGCATAGAATATCGATATCAATTGGTTTGAAACGGTTATCTCACCCTCGTCGGTTCAGGTTGTAAAAGAGGGGTGCGCTGCAGGCCTAAAATCATCATCCTTAATAATTGTACCTTGCGAGTAAACTGAACCGTTTTTCTTTCTTTAAATAATCGAGAAATTTTCAAGAAGTAATGCTTAAATTTGGGATAAAATTGATGCCTTGACGGCCTCGATAGTGTTATTTGCTTCGTGTTATCGAGGTCCCGGGTTCGATCCCCCGTGTATTAGGACGACGACTTTTTTATTATTAACACTTACAAACAGGTAAACTTTCAGGATAAAGTCTTTTTTATTATTACCTTTCTCAAACATCAGAGTTTACTTTGTGTTGGTGATAATTTGTGGTTAAAACGCCCGCCAGTAAATTTATGTCTTTGCAATAAAATTCAACAAGAAACTGTATTTATGGTTAACTAACATATACATTTTAAAAATATTTGAAATTCTATAGAGTGTGCTAAAAAACGAGGACAGCATAAACTCGTTTTTTTTAAATAAATCATGTTGTGGAACCTAACATCTTACCACCGCTTTCCGGCAAAACTGGACTTAAATAAAGGTCCAAGTTTGTGATAAATACAAGGATGTCTGGGAAAGATACCGGTGGATCCCACTGGTGAGTCCAGCTCCGGTATCGGGACGAAACATTCATACATTTACTATGGTGGTCGAAAATAGATCGCTAGCTACATGTCCTTACCACCAGGGGCATTGATCATTGCGACATGGCGCCCGAGTAGGGACCGCGGCAGACGAGGGTCTTAACCGCCGTTGGCTTTGATTAAGCCTGACCTGGCCATTGGAAGACCACCGAGGATGTCAGTTCCACTTCCTTTTCAGGCCTGTGCTTTCTAACGGCTTGGACTGTCCGACAGTTAAAGCCGGAAAGCAAATGCCTTAGGGGGGAGCATGTTGTGGAACCTAACATCTTACCACCGCTTTCCGGCAAAACTGGACTTAAATAAAAGTCCGAGTTTGTGGAAAGTACAAGATGTCTGGGAAAGATACCGGTGGATCCCATTAATGAGTTCACCACTGGTATCGGGACGAAACATCCATACATTTACTACGGTGATCGAAAATAGATCGCTAGCTACATGTCCTTACCACCAGGGGCATTGCTAATTCCGACAATCACCCGGTATACAAATCGTTTTTTCGATTTAACATTTAATTTTGAAGTTTTTTTTTAATTAAGGGTTTGATATACCTCAACTTTATAGTTTTTGAGATAACTGTGCTTAAGAAAAAAATTTCACATTTTCAAACATCCTAAAAATAATTGTTAATTTATTTTCAAGGAAAAACTACTTTTACCAAATATTTACAATACACAGGGGCTTTAACACATTGATCTAAGTTTAAAAAATTTTGAATTAAAATATATCACTTTTTTAAACAATAAACCTTGTGTTTTTTAATTTTACTTTATAAACTATTAAAACCCTACTTTTTTTCAATATGTCCTATACATATTGAGATATTGCGATTTTTTTCTTAATTCTTACTATTTTTGCTTTTCTTTTATACTCGTAATAACCATGGAAAACAAAAAAAATTACACAAACAAACACAATGTAAATAAATATAATGAGACGACTTTATTGTAATTAAATATAATAAAAAATAAATCAAGATTAAAACAAAACAAGGACAATATTTTCTTTTTAAATAGGAAACATTTTTAAATCCATATATTAAAAAAAATAAGGGTAAACTATAAAGGATAATTTCTTACTTAATAACAGCTAATAATTACTTTTTCCTTACTAATAAATGTTTGAATAAATTGTCTCCTTTAAACGATCAAAATTTCAGTAAGAAATAAAGAAATCTTTCTGCCGTATTTAAATAGTTTGTTATATATGTAATTCTCCTTTCAGGCAGAGAATATGAAAAATATATGTACAAACAGTTTATTTCCTGCAAATATCGCTCTGGTCCTCTCTCCATAAGCGTTTCGATCACCTCATGATCTCGTCAGTGGAGCTGTATTGGACCGAGAGCAACATTAGCAGGAAATAACTGATATATGAACCATACATTTCAAGGTATGTAAGCAGGATATTACACCTGCTGTCTACCAACTTCGATGTCAGACTGAAAAATATCTCCAGTCGAACGACATCTATGAATCAACGGAGTAACGTGAAATTTTTAAACAATCAAAATTTCAGTAAGAAATAAAGAAATCTTTCTGCCGTATTTAAATAGTTTGTTATATATGTAATTCTCCTTTCAGGCAGAGAATATGAAAAATATATGTACAAACAGTTTATTTCCTGCAAATATCGCTCTGGTCCTCTCTCCATAAGCGTTTCGATCACCTCATGATCTCGTCAGTGGAGCTGTATTGGACCGAGAGCAACATTAGCAGGAAATAACTGATATATGAACCATACATTTCAAGGTATGTAAGCAGGATATTACACCTGCTGTCTACCAACTTCGATGTCAGACTGAAAAATATCTCCAGTCGAACGACATCTATGAATCAACGGAGTAACGTGAAATTTTTAAACAATCAAAATTTCAGTAAGAAATAAAGAAATCTTTCTGCCGTATTTAAATAGTTTGTTATATATGTAATTCTCCTTTCAGGCAGAGAATATGAAAAATATATTTACAAACAGTTTATTTCCTGCAAATATCGCTCTGGTCCTCTCTCCATACGCGTTTGGATCACCTCATGATCTCGTCAGTGGAGCTGTATCGGACCGAGAGCAACATTAAATACGGCAGAAAGATTTCTTTAGTTCTTATTGAAATTTTCACGTTACTCCGTTGGTTCATAGATGTCGTTCGACTGGCGATATTTTTCAGTCTGACATCGAAGTTGATAGACGGCAGGTGTAATATCCTGCCGACATACCATGAAATTTATGGTTCATATATCAGTTATTTCCTGCTAATGTTGCTCTCGGTCCGATACAGCTCCACTGACGAGATCATGAGGTGATCGAAACGGGTATGGAGAGAGGACCAGAGCGATATTTGCAGGAAATAAACTGTTTGTACACATATTTTTCATATTCTCTGCCTGAAAGGAGAATTACATATATAACAAACTAAATTGTCTCCTTGTCGAATGCACGTATCTAATCCACCCAGGAAAACATTAGTGAAGCAAGTGTCACTAATTTTGTTATGCATATCATCCACGGCTGTACGCGGATTAACAACACCCTATCGTTTATATAACTCTACAGCAAGAAATCTAATAAGTGATGCCTCAAGACCTTGGTTATCACTAAATGAATCTCCCATGAATAATCCGGTTCTGCGGAAAGCGTTGATCAAAAAACCTTCATGATCCCTGTTGGTAGTATGGGGGCGCACCATCTTACTGCAACCTCATAATGTTGCACTCATCCCTATTGACACCTTCAAGCAATTGGGGTAGTTCCTCTAACAAAAAGTTCAGGTAACTATGGCAATTTAACGGTTCATTAAAGAAGTGGGGCCCATTGATTTCATGTCTATGAATACTATTGATGTAGATCAAACTACCAATGGTTTTGATATTGCATTTCAATTATTCAAAATCGGTTTTCTGTAACATAATAATGCACGTATGTATGTGCGTAGATTTGAGATCTGTCCACTGCGACTTGATAGATCTATTGTGCCCCCCACTGCTGCCAAGTCCTAAGAGATACCTTAGCAACTACAGCAGGTCCTCTAGTCCTATTTACCAAGAATCGCATCCTAAGATTTTCTAGAGCGCTGCACTCTGAAAGGATATGAATGAGGTTTCGTCCTCTTCCTCGCAGAATCTGCACACTTCTACCAATCCGAGTTTCTTGAGCTGTCTCTTCAGGTGGCAATGCCACGTCAGGATCCCTGTCAGAACTCTGAGTTGGTTTTTACTTACGGTTATGCAGTCCTTGAAAATCTCTTCTGGTCGTAGTTCCCAGGAAGTATCTTCGCTTATCTCAATCCCTGTAGCTCCGTCCAATAATTGAATCTCCTGCTTTCTTCTTCTATTTTTAGTTCTCCCAGCATTACGTTGCTAATGATTCCACAGAGAGGCTCTTGCCCCAGAAATGGCGTCTCAGCCCCTTTGTGACCGTAAAACATATAGATGGTAAAATATTTTTTTTTGGTTTTTGCGCCTTGACAAAGACGGATGGACATAAAACACTAATTACCCCTTCATAGTATAAAAGAAAGATCCCTACACTGTTTTTTTCTGTAACTAATTTAACTCTGATTTTCAGTAGTGGATAGTGTTTCACAAAAAAATTTTAGGTGAATAATTTGTGGATATTTTGTACAAAATAAAGTCGGAAAAAATCAATCGTTAAAGAGACATCTTCGCGTGCGCTGCGTAAACAAAATTCAGACCGTACCTGGGGTTGTAGATGTTCTAGGTGTCTTTGGTGTACCAGGAGCTTCCACATCTTCCAAATGGTCCCATGTTCTTGGTAATACTTGATGGCATTTATTCTTTTTGGTATTTTGATTTTGACTATTGCCACAGCTTGACCCATTCGTTGTTGCCATATTAGCTTACAGCCTACAAAAAATGAAGTAATAGATAAATTGTAAAACCATGTTATAAAATTAATAAGCAAGAGAGAGAGAGATAATGCAAGAAAATCAGGACAGTATAGCTAGTAAAACAAAAATAAAGCAACTGTGATAGTACACAATGCTCTGGTTAATGGATTGTTACAAATTCTCGAGTAAAGCAAAGACGGTATACAGAGCTACATAGTAACAAAGCAACCAAGTCAGCAATGGTAGTAGAATACAAAAGCTTTTCTTGGGATTAATTGATAGATTTTGACGTTAAACAACTTTTATTTAATTCATTGAACTGGCAATATCTTTAGTCATTCTTATACTTAAAACATTCCATTATCCTTTTACGACATTAGCTGCATTTTCGGATCAAGGATTGAGAACGTTGTAAAGAAATTTTTTAGTAATAGGGCTCAAGAAGTAGCTTTGACGTAGCAGCCGAGATTTGTAATCAATTTCTATTTTACTTAACTGATAACCTGATATTGGAGGACGTGAAATATATCTGTATAGTTTTCTTAGTTCTAAATAATCGCTAAAGGTGTTTTGACTGGATGCAAAAAAAGCAATGATGCTTTGTATTACTACAACAAATTTATATATTAAAAAGTATGAATAAATTATTAAAATAAGTTGACTTCTGGGTATCTATATTATGGTAAATTTATATATGTATATATATATATATATATATATATATATATATATATATATATATATATATATATATATATATATATATATATATATATATATATGAATAGTTTGGTTATTCCGGGTTTCACTCCGTTCGTTCAAAAATCGTTTTCACGACGTTTCGCCAAAATCTGCATTATTCTCGTGCTAAAAAGTGCGGAGCACTCCAAAATATGGAAAGACTCCGGGTCCGACAGATGTCAACACCGCTGTTTCGTCCACCGTATTCGATACAAACCATCATCTCGCCTTTGCATCCTATAAAGCTGAATTTAAAATTAAAAACAGCAAACAGGACGATAAAAGCGACATCTCGATGGTTCACTTAATAATACAAGAACGACATAAATTAACAAAATTTGTAAAAACTGCCATGTGGTGGCGCGACGGTGAATTAAAACAGAAATCTATACCATTTCCGCTAAGCCAAGATCGATGTCTTATTTGCTGTTTCCTTGTTTTAAAAATAGTAAATAGAGCACTGCGAAATGTTGGATTGTACTGGTTGGAATAGCTTTACAAGTCCCACTAGTGAGGACGAAACAGCGCTGTCGTCATTTCCCGAACCCGAAACCTTGTGCGTGATTTCCAGTCAATTCGTGAAATATTGAGTCAAATAGGCTGCTAAAATTAATAGCCTTTTTCAAATGGCTCGCTTGTCTGTCCTCTAGGTTAGGTGGGACTCGCTGCCCTCTTGGGTATGTGGGTTGGGGAGCTTGGATTTATGGCTGTAGCTCGACCACTGCTATCGCTTTTCCAAAAAAAAAAGGAGTTCTAGATACCCCACTGGTCTCCACACATATTTCAAGTTGAAATTTTGTCGTGTAAGTAAAGTAAGAGGTGGATGACTCACTCACTACACTGTGTTATAAGGTGGGCGTCACCCTGAAAACTGGCATCATTTTGAAAAATTTTAGGGTGCCAAACCATGTTGGCAAGAGAATTTTGAGCCTCGAGACATATAGTTTAAGTCCACTAATTTTTGTATTCAAAAGATAATGTTATTGGTCGAGTCTTTGAATTAAAAAAGGAAGTGAAACAGTTGATAGAAATGGGGAGGGAAACATGAATTTATTACACAACTTAATGATGTTTGTTGGATTTAAAGAAGAATGGCTTATTTATCTTTATAAACTGCAGGGTTAAGAAATGCGCATTATTCACTTTAGAGATATATCCAGGTGTTCGTATTGAAACTACAAATTGGAGCCCTAAAATAAATCTTGAACATTTTGGCACCAAAACTGAATAATTGAAAACGAGAATTGTAGATAATCTAAGCGAGAAAATTTAAATCCACCTTTACAGTCTTGAATCTGAAATTCAACAATACTTTCCAGAGCTCTCTGAGCAAGAAGCTGCATTAGTATGAAACCCTTCTCATGTATTTTTGGATATTGCCGACATTTCCGATGATATGCAGGATGAATTTTTGGATTTAAATGGCTCCTCAGCTCATGATATACGACACCGGTTTGATAAGTCAGTGATTTATGAAATAATGAATGAATAAAATTAACAATTTTTCAATAACATGTCTATGAGTTTTCAACATAATCTCTTTTTAACTCTATACTTGATCAAGCTTTTTTATTCCTTTTGAAAAATAATCTTTATCAAATGCTCATAATGCTCAGTCACCCAAGTAATAATTTGCTCATTCGATATTTTTTTTATCGGCTACTACCAATGCGGTTGTCGTGCAGGAAGGTCAACAATAGATCAGATATTTACGATCAGACAAATATTGGAAAACAACTGGGAATTTAACCGAGATGTCCACCAAATCTTTGTGGATTTCCAGCAAGCATATGACTCCGTGAAAAGAAGCAGACTATGGCTAGCAATGCTAGAAATGGGCGTACCAAGAAAACTAGTCGATCTAACATAAATGTGCGTGACAAACTCATATGCACAGGTAAGGGTAGGAAATAGAACATCGGCGCCATTCAGTGTGAGATCAGGACTCAGACAAGGTGACCCTCTGTCATCGTTGCTTTTCAATTTTGCCTTGGAACATGCAATGAGCAGGGTTGCGTCGAGGCTGACACAAGGTTTTGCGAACCAAGGTTCAAAACTGGTGCTGGCCTTTGCTGGTGATATCGATACAGTGGCTCATTCAACAAGAGACGTGCGAGAGGTATTTTCATAACTCGAGGAAGGTAATATGGGTCTCCGAGTAAATGAAAAAAAAAAACTAAATACATGGTAGTAACCAAGAATCCAAGACCTCGAATAGGGCAGAATATATCACTGAATGAACACAACTTCGAAGTGGTTAAGGAATTTAAGTAAGTATATAGGTCAATTATTCGCCCGGTAGTTATTTATGGCAGTGAAACTTGGACCCTCAATCAACGGGAAATAAATAAATTACTCATATTTGAACGAAAGGTTCTTAGAATGATATTTGATCCCCAAAGAGATGAAACAACAGGAAATTGGAGAAAACACCACAATGCTGAATTCGCGACACTGTATGGCAGTGAAAACATAGTCCGTTGTATAAAAACCAATAGAATAAGATGGGCAGGCCATGTGGTAGGATCAGGCTACCACAGATTATTGAAAACAGTATTCTTTGAGAGACCAGATGGTAGAAGATCAATAGGCCGTCCCAGGAAAAGATGGAAGGATATCGTCGAAGCTGATTTGTATAGGATTGGAGTCCAGCAGTGGGAAATGGAAGCACAAGACCGTAGGAGATGGAAGGCGATAGTGGATGCGGCTAAGACTCACCCAGAGTTGTAAGACCAGGAAAGAAGAAGAAGATATTTTTTTTCCTTGCAAGCCAGTTGTTCATGTTGGGGAACAAAAAACAGGGTGCTAAATCTGGCGAATAAGGTGGATAAGGAATGCAATTTTGCCTTGGCAATTTTACTTGAATTAGCTGGTGCAGTATCGTGGAAAGAGCACTTTTTTCTGCTAGATGTGGCTGCATTATCTTCAGTGTAACATCAAATTGTTTTCTGCGAATGTCGCTCTCGGTTCGATACAACTCCACTGACGAGACCATAACGTGGTCGAAACGCGTATGGAGAGAGGAGCAGAGTTGTATTTGCAGGAAACAAATTGTTTATATATATTTTTCCTTCTCTCTACTTGAAAGGAGAATGCATAAATAACAACTATTTAAATACGGTCGAAAGATTTCTTTATTTCTTACTGAAATTTTACTTCTTAAAAATTTTTATGTTTCTGGATTATATATCTATTGGCAACAATGAAAATTATCCTCAAAAAGAATATCTTCTATTTCCAAGTGAAACGAATATATATTAAAAACGAAAAGCAACAGTAAGCCTTGAGTATAAGGTCCTCTTTCTTCAGAAAAAAAAAAATAAGAAGGTCTCGATCATCTCGATATAAAGACCAAAGAGAAAAAATGATGCAATTTTTAAAAGAATTGAAGAATATGCAAAAAAATAGGAATCAAAACAAAACAACAACTATTTAATATTCTTTTATAACCAGCAACAATACCTACTTATATAATAATAGGCATATCTTTTTTTATATGAGTATTATACTCCAGTTCCAAAAGATATGTTTTTTCCTTAATGGAACATTTAAAAAAAAAAAAAGATTGTGAAATAAATGACAATAATATTAACAGCAGTAATAATATTTTTCTATTAAAAGTAAAAATTTTTAAGAATAATCTCAATATAGTAATCAAAATTATGGTATTTTAGAATAATACCCCTTATTTATAAGCCTGAAACAAGTAGGTTTTAAAATATATTTTTTTCTAGATTTCATCCTGAAACTTTTGACTTCTGGGTATATATATATATATATATATATATATATATATATATATATATATATATATATATATATATATATATATATATATATATGTTATGTCGGATATTCTCACGGGTGTGACGTGTAACGAAGATTTTCGGGTATCCCGTGTATGTGCCCAGTCCCTCTCAGGACTGTAAGACAGCTGACGTTTCGGTGAAATCTCATTCACCATTTTCAAAGCTCACTGTATGGCATCTACGAGCGAACTGACGTTTGCGACTCGGGTGCAGTCGGTCTCGTGTGTAAATGGGGTGCGTTGTAATCTGTTTCTTTACTACCTACTATTTATTGATGTTTCGTAAGCAGATTTTTCCAAGTATTAGGCAATCGCTGACTGTCATCTCTGCTATTTAAGTTGTTAGGCCTCCTTGCAATTTCGATGGCTTCCCTTATAACTCTTGTGGACAGGTTTTTACACCTCGATAGCATTTTTTTCCTGAGCAATTTATCTTATGTCCTGTGTTTAACAAGTGTAGGGCCAGTGCTGAAAGAGTTGTTTTTTGCTTCACAGCGTTTATATGTTTGTCTCTTCTAGTGCTTATTTTATGGTTTGTTTGGCCTACATAAGATGAGCTGCATTTTCCGCATGGAATTTCGTATATTCCCTGGTTTTCAAGAGAGATTTTTTCTTTAGATGTTGGCAAGAGTTCTTTTACTTTACGATCTGTGATGAAAATGGAGTCAATGTTGTATCTCTTTAGAATTTTTGCGATTTTATCTGTGATGTCTCTAACATAAGGAACAAAAACTGTGGAGCTATTCTCTTGGTTTTCGCGATTTTTCGGGGCCAAGTGTTTGCTTTTTAGAGCCTTGTCTATATTTTTTTTATAAGTTAAGGCGTCTTGCAGTATGTTCATTTCTTTGTGGTAATTTACTTGATCTGTGAAGGATTGTGATCGAAACGCAAGAGTGAGGGATGGTGTTGTGAATAGGCGTTGAGGTATCTGAAATTTTACTTCTTAAAAATTTATTTTATTTCTGGATTTTATTGGCAACAACGAAAATTATTCTCAAAAAGAATATCTTCTATTTCCAAGTGGAATGAATATATATTAAAAACGAAAAGCAGCAGTAAGGCTTGAGTATAAGGTCCTCTTTCGTCAGAAAAAAAAAATAAGAAGGTCTCGACCATTGAAAAAACAACAGATATAAAGACCAAAGAGAAAAAATGATGCAATTTTTAAAAGAATTGAAGAATATGCAAAAAAATAGGAATCAAAACAAAACAACAACTATTTAATATTATTTTATAACCAGCAACAATACCTTCTTATATAATAATAGGCATATCTTTTTTTATATGAGTATTATACTCCAGTTCCAAAAGATATGGTTTTCCCTTAATGGAACATTTCCTTTAAAAAAAAAAGATTGTGAAATAAATGAAAATAATATTAACAGCAGTAACAATATTTTTCTATTAAAAGTAAAATTTTTTAAGGATAATCTTAATATAGCAATCAAAATTATGCTATTTTAAAATAATACCCCTTATTTATAAGCTTGTATTAAAATTTAATAAGACTGAGACAAGTAGGTTTTAAAATATATTTGATGATTTTGATTTATAAAAATTTTCGGGGTGAAATTGCAAACACAAAAAGCTGTCATAAAAATTACGTTTCAAGGTTACCTTTTGTTTGTGTAAATAAGTCAATTAGGATAACAATCACAGTACAATCACCAATTACACTAGTTTTACGAAATCACGTGGCTGTTCGAACGCGAAATGAAAGTGCGCGCTCCGACCGAAGACTGACTGCAAACGAACTGGTGAGCCAGTTCCGAGAGAAGACTATTATATTTCTCTTGTATGTCTTTCGCTCAACGCGAAGTGGATGGGATTTTGGATGCTGTTTTTGTTTTCGTGGATTTACGATCCTAAAACTGACCACAAATGGTCATAAATTATTGCTAACATATTAACATGCGATTGTATCAAAGATTCATTCATATTCCTAAAAGACAAAATAAGGCACTTTCAAAATTATAAGGTAAAAAGCTTTTGTAAAAATTACTATCTTTTTTACAAAAAAATATTTTTTTTATGAGAAATCTTTTAGTTTCTTTTTAAAGAATCGGTGTTAACAATATTATATTAAGATTCTATGTTTTATTACACAAAGGCGTGAAATGTGAATTATAATTTTCCTTCTCTGGGTTTAAAAACATTTTAAGAAAACATTGCATAAAACATACTGTGGCTTCTCTATTCCGTTATTAATAATAGTCAAAAACCCAAATTTTAAAAGGTTTTCCGAATATCTTCTTTTTTTCCTCCATGTGGTTGATATGTGTGTGATTTTGATTTAAGTAACATTATTGAATGATTTTCAATCTCCAAAACTGTAAATAACAGGCTGTCCGTTTTGAAACTTTTCTCTCTTTAAGGTGCGTGTAAATATGACGAGTCGAACGCGTTACACGCCCCTGACGAGTATGCAACGAGCTTGCAACGAACCTCTTTGAAGTTTGCCGCTCGGCGCCAAAAGAGATTAATAGCATCTGGGAGCTGTAAACCAATAAAGGGTAAAGAAAAAAAATATATTTAAGTTTTGGTTTGCAGCACTTTTTACAGATTGATTTTTCCCATACCTGGCCCATTCTCATCTTGTTTCACAACTTTCAAAACTTTATCGGGAGTTGCTTTTTATCTTCTAAGGTATAATTTGTGAACGTGTCTTCTTAGTACGTTTTTGAAGCATTAGTATAATTTTTTTCTTCTCGGAGACGGTTTAGGCTCGCACACAGTCCCGTTATGTTAGCACATTTAGAAAATAAACTACGCATCCTCATCAGGGTTCTTGGTTGAACAAGTGAATTATGCACATTTGAAAGTATTGTCTTGGATTTTAAATCCAAAACTTTTATACAAAGTTTTGGATTAAAAGTAGTCAACAGCTAGCACGGAAAGTTGTAAGACAATAACATAGCAAGGCCTTATACTTATACACATCTGGATTATACTTAAAAATGCCATTAAAAAATTGCCCAGTTAAGATGTATACTTTTAAACCTAATTATCTTTTAAGTATATTACTCTCTCCTCAAATATATAATTCAGATACATACAATATCTTCCCCTTACTTTATCCAAATTCGGAAAGCCGATTTATTTATGAAATCTGTTCCGAAAATTTCAATGCCTTTGGTTTATGGCTCTTCACAGGTACATACATCTCTTGTGCATTTAGTTATTATTCTTTGTCTGAAAATGAAGAACAGATGACTTTACTAGTTTTATGCAGTGGAATTTTAACGTAAAAAAGTATATTAAATAAAAAACGAAAATATGGGCAATAATAGCGCACTACCTTGTATAAAAAATGGCCAGGTTTCAAATTTCTAGTTCCCACATATTAGCGGATAATACATTTTTTCGATAGGTAACGGTTGTTGCGATAGTAGCAAACTACCCGGCCAGCTTACCCTAGTCCGATTTCGCCAGACAGACAACGTGGTGCGTGCGTCGGTAGTCCAATGATGACACATATCTCGCGTGTTGCCAAGCATAAACAAATTATTAATATTTTATCAATTAAGTTAAAATTTCAAATTTAATTTTGGTGTTTAAAATTGATAACCCCTAGTAAAGCCAAGTGGGTCAAGCAGTTAATAAATCAAAAATGTTTTTAATATTGAATTGCAAGTAAAATAAATTTTAGGTTTCATGAAAAGAATTATTTTATTTTAGTAATACTAGTTTTCTAAAATATTCAGAGTCCTATTAGGAGCAGGAGTGCTATTTAGAAAAAAAATCACATAAAAATATAGTGAATTGAAAATATGAAGTACTCTTCAGACTATAAATGACCAATAATTGTGAGAAATCCGTCTTCAGCGAATCTACACCTCACGTGAGGCCATACGCAACATGGTATGGATTATCTTCTTCTGTGCTACACTGTTAAAAATGGCCTTTGTATATATTACTGCAGGTGCTGCGTGCGTCCTTATATTTTTTGGGTTCTGTTGTGCCTTTAATCACTTATAACTACTGAGAGGTAAAAAGTTCTTTTTTATTATTGAAAGTAGTTTTTTATTCAATAGAAAGTAATAATTTAGAGTTACTCCGAAATTTAACTTCGTGAAAACATAAAATATATTTCACATATTCAATTAAATTTTTCATCTGAAAATTAACGGAGCTTAGGTTAATAATTAATTATTAATTTTCTAATAGTTTTAATATAGAATTATTTCAGGCGGATTTTAAACTAACGAAGGAATATTTCTCAAATAAGTAAATTGGGATCAAATTTTAAAATAACTAAGAATAAAATTCGTGGGTATTTTGAGAAATCATTATATATGTATTTGTAGTTCCAATGACAATAGAATACTATGGTACCATACAGCTGATTTAAGACTTCTTTATCTGTTATGGTATTTTGTAACATATATTTCACATACTTCAAATTGAATTGAAACTTTACAAGTAGATATAATTCCGATAACATTACAATATTATGGTATCATTGAGCGGATCTGATGGTGTCAAAAGGTGAGCAAGGATAATACTAGACCTATCGTGTTTGAGTTTATTTCACTGGTTAATGGTGGAATCGGAAGTAGTCAGTGAATGCCACTAGACCCGCCATATTTGGGATCATACGACTGCTCAAAGAGCTTGCACTGAGTTGAATTGAGTTATCAAGTACAGATGGTTTTAGATATTGTAGTAAATGCAAAACTAGAAAATAATTGAAACCAACAAAGACCCCTTCGTTTACAGACGAAATAATAGAATTACCAGCTTCGAAGAAAAAAGCCTTTTGAAAATATAAAACGACACCATTAGAGGACAACATCAAAGATACAAATAGATAAGAAACCGAATAAGCCAGGAAAAAGAGAACAAAAAAAATAATATCAGGAAAGTTATGGAATTTGATCTGTACGGTTCATAAAAAACGGTTTGGAATATGCGTGTGAAGGAATGCGTCGAAATAAACCACATCTATAAGAAGAAATGGACACATCACCAAGCCGCCTTAACAGTGGTAAAATTACAATAACCATCGAGGCAGTGTAGAAGACAGTATTTGAACTTAAAAATAGAAAATACATCGAAATAAACACCAAAAAGAATTCTGGCAAATCCTTATAACTATAAAGGAATCACTATTGAAAACTATTCACAAAAAGCAAACAATCTTCAGGAAAATAAAAGAAGAGGCAACTGAATATCATCACTTAGCATTTTTGTCAATATAATATAGGCTAAGGCTATATCAACAGAGATAACAGGTACAACAGATAACTTATATTACCAAAACACCTTATAACTGAAACTTTAACTGAAGAAATCAACGGTGTGGCCCATATTACCACACGTTAGATCCTAAGATTCATTATAGGTGTTATACTACAACATAAATTTGTATGCATGAATGACCAAGAGGGAAAAGAAGACCTGGACGCCTGTCCATGAAATGGACTCAAAGCTAGTTCTGTTCATCTACCGTGTGAAGTACGACAAACAAAGATGTTTCCCTAGTAGACGAGGGGGGTTAAAATATGTTATCATTATATCATTAAGAAAATAAGTAAAATAACTTTCAACTGCTAAAAATATGTAACTTAGATAAATTAACTTTTTTAGAAATATTATACAATTTTAAGTTTACAATATCTAGCATTGCATATTTAACTTTTTTTGATACAATGAATGCATTTAATTACATTTCAAACATTCACTTTGTCTTTTTTATTCGTATGCACAATTGAAAAAAAATTATCTCGTAATTTATTAATTTGTTTAAGTCTACGTGATAATATTTTAATTATTATTTATTCGGTTTGAAGAGTAAGAGTTCAACATAACCCTGAAAGCAAGCGCAATCGACCGTAGTAAATGGGACCTTGTCTTTGATTGAATAAATAAATGAACCTCCATTGCATACAACAGATGGTTTTGTTTCACTAATATTCAACATTATTTAGTTTGGTTTAATTTGTTGAATAGTTTTTGGGTGATTTCATTGAATATAGGAGACAGGGCCAATGACTAATACTTAAAAAAAAAAGGTAATACAGATTGACGCACGAGATTCTAATAAAAATTTTTGAACATTTTTAAATGCGGTTTTTGTATCATAAAATATCTTTTGTGGCCTCAAAGTTCAGTGAGTGGCAATGTTTTCTATTTGTTCTAATTCCCATGTAGAGAGAGATAAACAAAACATCAATTTTTATCAGATTTCATTGTTACGTTTCAACAGGTAGACAATTTTCCTTTTGAGGAGAACGACCGGTGAGTTAATTGTAGAAAAATCTAGGGTTTTTTTTATCCTAATTTTAGAAAAATTGGGGATTTATTAATAGGGTGTTAGGAGCGCCTTAATACAAACTGGGTAAAAAATACCACATAAAATAATGGTAATTATTTATTTTATGTATTCCTAGAAAAATGACAACCAAACCACAAACCAACCAGCATATATAAAAACTATTAGGTAGTGTTAACTGTTTTTAGACGATCTGATTGGCGCTTAAAAGCTTCTAATTGTTCTGCGATCGAAGATATTATAAAAAGTAAAAAAAGTAAGAAGTGGTATTTTCTTTTATTTATCAAAAGGGTGCCTAAAGCAAGTCGCAGCGATTTCATGTGGAATATAAGTTACGTGCAACTTCAGTATCTCTGAGAGTGGGTCCACATGGTAAGAAAAATCTGGGTGTAAGCATAGCGTAAAAAGACATATGTCAAATTTCAAGCATTGTGATTCGTTAAATTTTAAAAAAGACCGACGATTTTCCACCTAAATCCACCTTTTCCAAGGTCATTACACAAAATAATGTTTAACTTTTCAGCGGATTGCCTGAAATACGGCGGAAACTGTTTATTTTTAATATTTTGTATGAACATAACCTATGTTTTTTTTTTCTTCAGAAGTTTGTTGTTTTATTTATATATTTTTTTGTGAGTTTTGAGAAAATAGATATTTATGAACCATGTTAAATTGTTTTAATTTATTAAAAATGCTTGTTGCCGAAGATCATTACTGCTTGGTCCTCAAAAAAAAACAATTCTCGTTCATTTCTTATTAATTTTATTAAAATTGTAATTATACAGTTATTCGTTTTATAAATTAAAGATTATGAAATAAAGGCCGTTATATAATACAATTTCTGTTCAACGACAATCTCTGATATCGACACGCTAATCCACAGGCATGCCCTTAGCTATGGCTACCAGATCAAATAATGAGATTTCCTGACAATATCCCTGACTTTTCAGTAAATATCTGAATGTTGTATGTGGTATGTGAAGGCAGTGATATTTTCAAAATATTTGCACTAAATGCAAATATCGAGCGAGTGTTATCATTAAGGGGACCGTAGTGGACCAAGGAGAGAAACGGACTGTCTATATTGTTATTAGCTTTGCTTTTTGCTGCCACCAATGTTATAACTTTGCTGATTCTCCTTTTCGTTTATCACTGGTTTCGATGAATTGAAATAAATCTTCTAATATTACTTTTAATATTTTATTAAAATGTTTACCAAATCATGAGGTAACAACAGTTTTTCTTCTTACTTACTAATTTAATGTCACTATTGTAGTTTTTTAATTTTAGTTCCCCTCGTCTATATATTCATGTCCTAGTAATATTCTATTTCTGTATCTAAATTATTATTTTACAGTCATAGGCGTACTAACAAATATAACATAACTATTTATTTACATGATAACTGAAATGAAAAAATGTGTATTTATGGGACGATCACAATATGAACAAAGCTAATAGTATCTGTAAAAAGTAAAGTTTTAGAGTTTCGGAGATTAAGGCATGCTTTTCTTTGAGCCTATTAGAATATAAATTTACTTAAGATATAACTTCTTCTTAAGAGAGTATTAAATATTAGACTATAATTATTTATTAATACACAAGAGTAACTTAAAAATATTTATATATAGTATTTTAATAATTAATAATTTGTAGTAATAGTTGATTTACAACAATATCTTCTATTAAGGTTCTACGCTAAACACAATTTAACTTAAAGACCATATCATGTGAAGAATGTCATGAAATGATTATAAAAGACCAGCAATTGCCAAAAGAAACATCAAGCAATAAAAGTACGAAACTAAATTTATTAATATACTAAATTAACAATTCACTCATTTTGATAACGTTTAATTAATTTAGTTTTTCTTACTAGAATGATTAATAAATACTTTTCCAAAATGTCTGAAGCTGTCAAGAGTAGTGCATATTTTTAACAAGGGTAACGATGAGAGTGTGGACGATTATAGATCGATATCAGTTTGCCCATGATCTAAAATCGAATAACTTATTGAATCATTGTCAATTTGGCTTCCGTACTGACGTCTCTACATCAACAGTTCTTAATGCTCTAACGAGTTTTATGCGGGATTGTTTTGAGGATAGGAAGTATGGTCAGGCATATTTCTTTGATTTAAAAAAGCCTTTGATTGTGTATCACATGACGTGTTGTCATCAAAATTTATCAGCTATAATGTCCATTCCAGTGTTGTTGCTCTGATAATATGTTACTTGTCGGATTGACTATTCGAATTCTTTGTAATAGAACCGATTGATACGAAATTTGAACAGTAGGTAGGGAATGGTTCAAGAAACAAAAGCTATATAGGCTCAATGTGTGCTTTTACCCTGAAAGTGGATACTATCCTTTCTCGGAGGTGGAAATTGGTACCTTCAAAATAACTGCAGAGTCAATAGAGATTATCTATGAACTTTTTTCGATAGAACAATATTTTTTGAGTTATTCGCGATTGAAAATCTCGTTTTTTCACCCAAAAAGCATGTTTTTGAGAAATTTTTCGCAAATAACTAGGAAACCTTACGTTTTACGAAAAAAATTATAAATAGCAAAAATGAAGCTTTTAAAATAATAAATCGATTAGTGTCTATAGATGCAATATTAACGGAGTTTGAAAGTGACTGTTAGATCGCCGACAAATGAATTAGAAAAATTCAACGTTAAATAACGGGAAAACGAAGAATTTTTAGAGAAGAAGTTGTAAGATCTTTTTTCAAGTAACTAAAAAACCTTTAAAATGAGTTTTTGAAAAAGTATGTAGCATGAATATTAACGAAATTAGGATGAAATAAAATGCTTGTTTCGTTTTTTTGGAAAAAAAATCAGCAATTATACCAATGGCTTCACCATAAGAATTAAAATTGAATGCTATTCATTTACAGTTTATTGTATTTAGGTACTAAAAATATGTTCTAGGAGTTTGACAAATTTAAAATGTTTAGTTCTAAAAAAAGTCTGATTTAGTTGAAAATCATGGTTCTTGGGTTTTGACCATGTCAAATTGGAATTATTATCCGACATTTCGCCTACGATTGCACGAGGCATCTTCAGGGATCTTTACTTCACGAGATTAGAAGATTGGATATTGATTCAGTTGTTTTAAATTTATTGAATGAGAGTGCCGATGACTGGCAAAGCCGTCAGCTTATATCGAATGAAACACAAGCCTCAGCAAGTGAGTGGTTTACGTCACACATGCTTAGTATGAGTGAGACTAGGACCCAAAAAAATTGTTTTTCATTCTATCTTCTCAGTTTACGTACAGTCTTGTAAAATATCTGGGGGTTTATAGTGACTCCAAATTGACATGGGAGGAACACTGCATCCAGAAAATTAAGTCAGATTATTTTTGTTTTAAGAAATCTCAGAAATAGTATTTCTGATGCAGTTATAATGAACTAGCGACCCGCCCCGGCTTCGCACGGGTGCAATGCTGATACTAAATACACTACAGAAAAACTGTGACTATTTATTTTATTTTTACAACAATTATTACATCGGCCTCCGACGCGCTATTTATAGGCACGCTGCCGCCGCCCCGGTCGGCCAGTACCGCCGCAAGCGCTACTTCCCGCAATTTTAAATCTGTAATATCTTCGAAAATATTCATTTAAATCTTGTGCTGTAAAGGACCATATAGATCTATATTAAATCAACAATGTATTTAAGCTATTTAATTGGATAAGGATTAATGCTGTATTGGTTAAAATCGCTTCAAAATTTGCCATTATTTGTCGTAAAAAGTAAATGACAAAAAAATGTTATTGTGGGATATCCATGAGAGATAGACATATACCATCGCGGAGTTTTCTGTAGACCTTTTCAATGTGTACAAATAATTAGTACATTATTTTGATAAATCTCTTAGGGTTCAGCCTGCGTTTGCAATGTAAGCGGAAAAAAATATG
Source organism: Diaprepes abbreviatus (assembly GCA_034092305.1). Classification (NCBI taxonomy): domain Eukaryota; kingdom Metazoa; phylum Arthropoda; class Insecta; order Coleoptera; family Curculionidae; genus Diaprepes; species Diaprepes abbreviatus. The sequence goes on along the minus strand of JASJET010000018.1, from coordinate 1,749,776 downwards.
ATAATTAACGACATCACATTAGAAACCTCAAAAATAACAGTATTTCTCCACTATTTAATGGATGTTATTATACATATAAACCTTCCTCTTGAATCACTCTATCTATTGAAAAAAACCGCATCAAAATCCGGTGCGTAGTTTTAAAGATTTAAGCATACAAAGGGACATAGGGACAGAGAAAGCGACTTTGTTTTATACTATGTAGTGATGCACATTCCTCGAGGATTTTAGTAGTTCAAAAAAGGTGTGTGAATGTGATGGCTGGTTTGGGTTTTAAAGATTGTTGCAGAACATAATTTATTTCTCTAAAAATACAATGTGTTATATATATATATATATATATATATATATATATATATATATATATATATATATATATATATTGTGTAGCCATGAGAAGGAACATCTAGTACATGAGTAAGAACTCCGAAAAATACTTCATAAGTAGTGACTATCACTCATATAATATCAGAAAAAACAAGACCTTATCATCAAATACTCCCGTACTGCAATGGCCAGGGATGGACAGAATTATTTCGGTATAAAATTCTTTAATATCCTCCCTACTTATGACTAAGGGCGTTTTAAAGCTTCGATGAATATTTATGTAGCAAATTTGATGACACTAAAATACACCCATAACCATGTCTTGTTTTATTTTAGGGAGTATGTTAAGTTTATACTTTTATCAGTACTAAATTTATTTTATATTTTGACATGTGATAATGCTGTATTGTATGTATAGTCATGAATAAAGATCGATTGACTGATTTCACATAAAAAATATAAAATCCGAATAGATATGAATAAGAAACAATACTATGAAACGTATACAATAAAGTAGATAGGTTCAGTTATTCAAGTTATTTAATTTTTAAAATGTTCCCCACGTGTCATTTTTTTTAGTTTAATTTGGTGTCACAGGTGACAAACTTAAACCTTGAAAATTTTGATAAGAATAAATTTTAATTATTTATTTAACTTCTTATTTTTTTGCAAAAACAATTATAGATATGTTGCACGGGAAAGCAGAAGTTATTCCTTTGTCTTTTTTAATTTATTTGGTGATTTATGAAGACTTTGTACTAAAAATGCGTTAAGAATTAAACTTTAACACTCGAAATGAAGTCTGTTTTTCGCCAAAATTAAATGTACATTGTTGTAATATGGGAGAAGCCCCTGTAGCTATTTTATCTATATATATATATATATATATATATATATATATATATATATATATATATATATATATATATATATACAAACTAAATTTGTCACATCGGGAATATTTTTAAAGGCGATATATATATATATATATATATATATATATATATATATATTATATATATATATATATATATATATATATATATATATATATATATATATATATATATATATCGGAAATACGCCGCTAGCACTCGATTCAATCCACAGAATAATTTTACATTTCGTCTGCCGGAAATTACAGAAATGCATATTGCCTTTAAAAAGTTCATTGTTTCGTCCTGGTGTCCTGGTATTAACGATAGGACTCGTCAGTGGATTTTTAGTTGATACCTTCCCCAGACACTCATTGTCGTACTTATATATACTTGGAACTGATATTTGTAGTGAAATGCCATCGGAGAAAGGCGGTGAGATAACGTCTTTCTACGACACCCCCCACCTTTAGACATCTCACTTGGAGACTATTTGGAATCTGTATTATGTTTCTGAATAGGCGACAAGTCGAGATGTACCGAGGAACTGCGGGGACTAACACCCCGTCGTATCGAAGCCAGGGTTCATCCGAGGCTTATTATGTTTATTGCTAGATACAGACCCCTTTGGCTGATAGCTTAGCTTTTACACCGGTGACCCCTTTCTTGGCTTATATATTTGGGCGCAGCATTAGTACAATGCTTATGCAGCACGCCTTACTGCACAGTCCTCCCACCAGGGATGCCATGTTGTTCTATGGGGAGAAAACCCCTGTAGCTATTTTATCTCCACATATACTAACTAAATTTGTCATTATTGAGAATATTTTTAGAGGCGAGAAAGTCACATTCGGGAGTCATTATCGGGATTATTGAAGTATTTAACCTGAAACTACACCAAATAACCGGCAGTCTAACATGGATAATTTCCACATATATAACCGAAATACGCCGCTTGCATTCGACGCAATCCGCAGAATAATTTTACATTTCGTCTGCCGAAATTTACAGATAAACATATTGCCTTTAAAAAGTTTAGTGTTTCGTCTCGATATCAACCATTGGACTCGTCAGTGGGTTTTTAGTTGGTACCTTCCCCAGACACTCGTTGTCGTACTTGTATATACTTGGAACTGATATTTGTATCGAAATGCCATCGGAGAAAGGAGGTGAGATAACGTCTTTCTACGACATATCTTCTTCTTCTTCATGTGCCCTGTCCGTTGCGAACGTTGGCTATTATCATGGCAATCTTGATTTTGTTTGCGACGCTCCTGAACAGTTCGGCGGATGTTAGTCCAAACCATTGACGTAAGTTTCGGAGCCATGAGTGTCTTCTTCTTCCGGGTCCGCGTTTGCTATCTATCTTTCCTTGGAGTATTAGCTGAAGGAGACGGTATTTGTTATGCCTCATTACATGACCAAGATATTCTAGCTTCCTCCTCTTGATCGTCGGTATAATTTCCTTTTCTTTCCGTATACGGCGAACTATCTCCACATTGGTGATGTGTTCAGTCCAGGATATTTTCAGGATACGTCGATACACCCACATTTCAAACGCTTCCAGCCTCTTCAATAGAGTTTCCGTCACTGTCCATGCTTCCGCGCCATACAGCAAGACAGGAAATACGTAGCATTTAGCAAGTCTTACTTTTAATGGAAGAGATATGTCACCATTCATGAACAAACTTCTCATTCTGTTAAAGGTCGCTCTGGCTTTTTCAATTCTAGATCGTATTTCGGTGGTTTGGTCCCATCTTGTGTTAACAACTGTGCCGAGGTATATATATGAGTCGACATGCGCTATTATTTTATTATCTATTATCAATTGTCTGGCTGGTTGTTGATTTTTGCTAATTAGCATCCATTTTGTTTTATTTATATTTAGATCGAGTCCTTTTTCCTTGCTAGCTTTCTGGACCTTTTCCATGAGACATTGTAACTCATCTATGCTGTTGGCAAGTATAACTGTATCATCAGCGTATCTTATGTTATTTATTATCTCTCCATTTACTTTGATGCCTACGTCAGTTTCTTCCAGTGCTTTTCTAAAAATTTGTTCTGAATAGATATTGAAAAGTAGAGGAGACAGGATACATCCTTGTCGTACGCCTTTCTTAATTTGGACGTTTTCAGTGAGCATATTGCCTATTTTCACCTTAGCCGTTTGTCCCCAATAGAGATTTGCCACAATTCGGATGTCCTTGTAGTCAACACCTATGTTTTGGAGCGTTTGTAATAGTTGGTCATGTCTCACATTGTCAAATGCTTTAGAGTAGTCGATAAAGCACATGTATACATCTTTATTCATATCTCTGCACCGCTGTAATAGTACTTGCAGGCAAAATATAGCCTCTCTTGTGCCGAGAGCATTTCGGAACCCAAATTGTGACTCGCTTATGTTTTCTTCGCATTTATTGTATATTCTGTTGTATATGACTTTGGTCAGGACTTTGGTAATATGGTTAATTAGACTTATCAGCCTGTGTTGATCACAAAGTTTAGTGTACGGCTTTTTAGGTATGGCAATGAAGGTTGATTGGAGCCAGTTTTCCGGAATTTCGCCGCTGTCATATATGTTGTTTAAAAGTGAAGTATCCAAGAGTATCCAAGAATTGATTATCCATTTCGCACAGCATCTTTAGAATTTCGCCATGAATGTTATCTGGGCCTGGAGTTTTATTATTTTTGAGAGACCATATGGCTTTCTGTACCTCTGACTTAAGAATGGGAGGTCCGGTTTCGATGTTTTTAATGGTATATTCATAATGGCGGTCTGATGCAAAAAGTTCTTCCACATATAATGGTTCGAGTATCTTCGACGGCTCTGATGTAAGGTTACCGTCAGCATCAGCTATGGACGTAGCTGTACCATTATAATTTGTCTTCTTTGTCATTTCTTTGATCTTCCTATGCATGTTTTGATAATCATATTTCTTCTCGCATTGCTCGATCTCTATACATTTTGCAGACAACCATCCTTCTTTCGCCTTTCTAATTTGTGCTTTTATTTTTTTGTGTATTTCGTGATATTTTAATTTGTTCTTATTTTTACATTTTCTTCGTTCTTCCATCATATCAAGGATATCTTCCGTCATCCAATCCTTCTTCTTCTCTCTATCTTGTATTAATAGTTGCGTGCATGTTGTGTGGATAGCCTGTTCAATCTTGTCCCATCTTGATAGTGGTTCTGATGTATGTTCGTTAATTTTGTCTATTTCTTTGTTTAGAGAATCTTGTACCTGTTGTTTAATTTTGACATCAGAGAGCTTTCCTATGTTTATTTTCTTGCTATTGATTTTCTTCTTAACACGCTTTAACCTAACTTCGATTTTGCAGACAACTGGGTTGTGGTCCGACGGAACATCGGCCCCCGGGTAGGTTTTTGATGATTTAATAGCGTTCTTGTATCTTACTGGTACACCTATGTAGTCTATCTGATTTTTTACGATGTTTTCTGGTGTGTCTGCTGGCGACTTCCATGTGTATATTCTGCGAGCGGGTAACTTGAACAAGGTATTAGTTAGAATCATATTATGTTCTTGACAAAAGCGAATGAGGCGATCTCCGCGGTCGTTTCTCTCTCCCAGTCCAAAACTTCCCACCACATTGTCCACTTTGCCCCTGCCCACTTTTGCGTTGAAATCACGACATATACCTTCAAAAATAGAGAAGTATTTGAAAAGTAAAAATTATAATAAAATGATGTTTCAGCAATTTTGATTTTGACATATACCTATAACAGACAGTAGGAGATTTCAAGGTATTATCAACCAAAAATAATTTATTCTTTAGAGCTAAAATCACACGTAAGTTATAGTTGTTAATAATCGTCATATTATTTACGTGTATGACTGACAGATTTCATTTTAATTGATACTTTTCTTATACTTAATAAGATACATAATAGTGATAAATAAGTTAATATAACTTTGCTATCTTTACATATTTGTACAAAAAAATCATTAATATATATAATGGATATTATGACATCATTATAACTAGTCTATAAGGGTGCTTAAGTTTGGTATTAAAGTGATGAATAGCATAAATATAAGTACTTTCTATATCGAGTCAAAATTATCGTTCTAGTGTACGACGTAACATGGACTATTAAATAATGAAGTGCTCTAAAAATATTCTTATGATTATAGTTTGTATATCACGGCGATGATGCATGATTTTTGTCTCGAGAGAATTTTCCGTTGTCAGTTAACGTTTAAAAATATGCCTTTATTTATTTGATTTTTTACTTTTCTTCATTTTTTGCTTCCATGTTATATCACGAATTACTGTTGAGAGAAAAAGTTGCCTTTTATATATATACAGGGTGATTCAAAAATCGATCACGAAACTTAAGGGGGTGATTCTACTTGACAAAATAAGGGTAGAGCTTCTTATAATTTTTTTTTCAAAATGTCATTCGTTTTCGAGTTACAAGCCGTCCAAGTTCAAGTTTTTATTTTTTGTTTTTTGAATTACTCGCTTACAGGAAAACCGATTTGACTAATATTTGAAAGATAGGCTAAGTCTTCTGCGCTTCATCATTTTAGTAACAATTCACAATGATTGTTTGCCGCTAGAGGGAACTTTACCTACATTGAAAATTGTTTTTTTGTCATAATTTTTTAGTGTTGACAGCTACAGTAGTTTTTGGCATAATTTCTGAAAGACTGATGCCAGGCCTTTAAAAAAGGTGCTCTTTATTTACATCGCTAAACCCAACGGTTTAGACGTAAATCACCCTTAAAAATTAAGTGGTAAATTTACTTTTCTCATTTCATTACCACCAGCTACCAGGTAAATAGCTATCAAAGTATACTAGAGCTGTCAGTTTAACATCAAATAAATTCGCTTTTTAAACTATTTAATTTATAATCTTAAAATAACTAATAATGGCTAATCACCAATATTCAAATATCGAATATTGTGATATCCATTTTTGTTATGGAAAAGCAAATGGTAATGCAGAGTTGGCAAGAAGATATTATATGGAGAGTTATCCGGAAAGAAATATCCCTCATGCTCAAACATTTTCCAGTGTGCACAGGAGGCTTGCGGAATGTGGTTCCTTTAGAAGTTATAATGAAAATAGGGGAAGACCTAGAACTGCTAGAAACGTGCAACAAGAAGAAAGAGTGCTTGAAATTATTGAAGATAATCCAGGTATTAGTACTAGAAAAATTGGGAATGAAGTGCGGCTCTGTCAGGCTAGTTCATGGAGGATACTAAGAGAAGAACAACTCTACCCGTTTCATTCAAAAAAGGTGCAGGCTCTTTATGACGATGATCGGCCGAGACGGTTGGAAATGTGCAATCAGATCCTAGCTAAGTATGAACACGATAATCGTTTAATTGGCGCCATATTATTCACTGACGAAGCTGGTTTCACTCGTGATGGCATAACAAATCTACACAACATCCACACATATGCTTACGAGAACCCAAACAATGTGGTAGAAACGAAACATCAGCGTAGATTTTCACTAAATGTGTGGGCAGGGATAATAGGAGATTACCTTATTGGTCCTCATTTCTTTGATGGCCCATTAACTGGTGACGTATACTTAGATTTTATCCAAAATCGTCTCCCATTGTATCTGGAAGATGTGCCATTGGAAGTAAGGGCCAACATGTGGATCCTCCAAGACGGAGCTCCGCCCCACTTTAGTATACGTGTCCGACAGTATTTGAATGCAACGTATCCTGAGCGATGGATAGGACGAAGTGGACCATTGGCATGGGCAGCGAGGTCACCAGACCTTAATCCTATGGATTTTTTCTTTTGGGGTCATTTGAAACAATTGGTGTACGATATTCCAGTAATCAACGTCGAGGATCTTCGCTTCGGGATAATCGAAAAGTGCCAAATTATTAAAGAAACACCAGAAATTTTTCATCGAGTTAGGCGACATTTTTTGAAGAGTGTTAGAAAATGTATTGAAGAAAATGGGGGACATTTTGAGAATCTTTTTTAGTTTGTTTAGTACTGTTTCATTAATTTTTATCAATTAAATGTATATCGCAATAATCCATAATATGAATATTTACTGATTAGCCATTATTAGTTATTTTAAGATTATAAATTAAATAGTTTAAAAAGCGAATTTATTTGATGTTAAACTGACAGCTCTGGTATACTTTGATAGCTATTTACCTGGTAGCTGGTGGTAATGAAATGAGAAAAGTAAATTTACCACTTCATTTTTAAGGGTGATTTACATCTAAACCGTTGGGTTTAGCGATGTAAATAAAGAGCACCTTTTTTAAAGGCCTGGCATCAGTCTTTCAGAAATTATGCCAAAAACTACTGTAGCTGTCAACACTAAAAAATTATGACAAAAAAACAATTTTCAATGTAGGTAAAGTGCCCTCTAGCGGCAAACAATCAATGTGAATTGTTACTAAAATGATGAAGCGCAGAAGACTTAGCCTATCTTTCAAATATTAGTCAAATCGGTTTTCCTGTAAGCGAGTAATTCAAAAAACAAAAAATAAAAACTTGAACTTGGACGGCTTGTAACTCGAAAACGAATGACATTTTGAAAAAAAATTATATGAAGCTCTACCCTTATTTTGTCAAGTAGAATCACCCCCTTAAGTTTCGTGATCGATTTTTGAATCACCCTGTATATATATATATATATATATATATATATATATATATATATATATATATATATATATATATATATATATATATACAGAGTGTTTGGTACATCGATAGAAAGTTTGGAGGCAATTGGTGATTGAAAATTTAATTTTTATGATACTGGTATAATTTTTCGGTTTGAAATATTTTTTTTCTTATTCTTTGGTTCATACACCATAATAACAACAAGATAATTAAAATCACACACAGAAAACTATGTACTCAAAAATTTTATTCATCTACGAAAATTCAAGTTTCATTCTTAGATTTGAGTGATGTTTTTTTCTAAAGTGAGAAAAACAATGCATTCAATTTATTTTAAAAATAACTTTGTTGAATTACCTTTATAGTGGTAAAGTCGGTCGCCCCAAAGATGAAGCTACGAATCTTGCAATGGAGGAAATATTTAAATATATTGAGAATAGTGATGACTGTCAGTTTACATAAACGAATTAAAAGTTGAAAGTAAAGTATGGCAATAAAATTATTATTACTGAAAAATCCGGAGCATCAACATTCATATGCTTGATAGACAATCATCATGATTTTAAACCAAGCTTGGTACGAAAAAAGAAAATTCAACGAAAAAAAAAGAGCGGTTAGGATCTTGGAAGCGGCTGCGGCAATCATCCGCGAAGATATGCAATCTGCAACATTCGGTAATACTAATTACCCTCCACCAGGCCGTATGTTTGAAGAATTGAACAGTGGAATTCCTGAATTGCTGACGCATTTTTTAGAGCTAGTAATTCTACAAAATAAACGATCAAATTTAGATCAGTTAAAATTAGTATGCACAAACATCAGTCACAGTATTATGACTGCTGTTCGGCCGAGGTCTTACAAATCTAAATTGCAGTTGGGCTGCAAAAAAGTTGGGTTATTTGTTCATTAGCATGTACAAATGCTCAAGGCCACTCGTGTTCCAATGTTGAATCTCCATTAGAAGACGGTTCATATCATATCAACGAAGAGATGTCTGATACATCGCTTTTGGAGGGATTTATTTGCACTCAGTAGGGAGAAGAAGAAGAAGACGAAGAACAAGAAGAAGCAGAAGTACTTAACGATAATGAATCTCAGGAATAATTGACCTAAATTCAATAGAATCCAGACAGCTTCGATTATTTTTAACTATTTCTCCTTTTTTTTAATCATTACATAGTACAGTTGGGGACTTTTGACAACTTATTTGTAATGGTGTTTCGAACATTTGTACAAATTTTCAGGGGTGCCACGGTGCGCGGCCAGAGAAGCAGTCAAAGGATGGATCAAAAGAGAATATAAAAACCACTGGATGACCAGGCAGGGTTTAAACCACAGCAAGCTATTTATTGGGAATCCTGACACGAAACTGGCAAGGAAATTACTCCAAATGAGTAGGAACCAATTAAGGACTATTACGGGTATAATGACAGGACACATGGCCGTCACAGTATATCTGAATAGAATGAATCTATATAACGGAAACCTCGGTTGCAGACTATGTGGACAAGCCGAGGAAACGGTGAAGCATATCATATGTGACTGTGAGTCACTGGAGAGATTTAGACAACAAACATTCGGGTCAGTAAGTCTGGAACCGAGAGAAATACGCACTCACTCCTTAGCAGGACTGTATAGATTGAGCCAGGGGGCTAGGTTGACAGAGTGGCTGTAATATCTAGGGTGAGCACAATAGGTCTACTCTGGTCGCAGTGCGTCCGGCTTTAGGATGGACCCGGGAATATAAAAAAAAATCTTTGTTAGAAGTCTCCAAAATCAAACTGAAAATAAAAATGGTAAAAAGAATTTATTTATTTATTTCTGATTTCTTTAAACTTTATTGAAACGTGTGTCACCTTAAAGCAACCTTAAACGATTTAATTTACTTCCTAGATATTTGTTAATTATTTTAGTTTCGGAGAAAACTGTATTAGGGTTAGGGATTTCTAACAAAAAATTGAATGTCATCGAATCATAAGACCTTCATTCATTACGTCAAATACGTATTAATCATCTTATTAAAATGTGTTCGGTAATTTTTTTAAACTTCATTTTATTGAACTGAATAATACGGGAACTAAAATTTTGTCGCAAGACACTATTTATAACAATCTAATCGCCTTTTCTTTTACTAAAAGATGACCTTACTTTGATGAAAATTTGTTCCGGAAATTGTAATAAATTTGCTTAATTAAAACTTGCGAACACTAAGGTAATTATATTGTTGGCAGTCTAAGGGGAAATGATAACGCGACGGGAGAGGCTGATGTTGGAAAATTTATTTTATTTACTAGTAAACAATAAAACTATATGGTTTCCAAATACTAAAAATTAATTATTCATAATATTAAATGGATTATGTTGATGTTTTCTTACATCTGTTAATATCAGATTTACAAACCAAACAGTTTCGCACTCCCTCCAAGCAGGCGCGGAACCAAGGGGGAGGGGGGCGGTGGAGACGATCCCCCCCCCCCTAAGAGCTTTGAGTTCAGGAAAATAGACCCGATTCGCCTCTTATACTATAGTTTATCCAAGAACTAGAGAGAGTAATAAATCAGTTTTTACCTTTTTTTCCTTCGCAAACTACCTGTGTTTTTTACTACTTACAAAATACCCATTGTCAAAACTACAAGAAGTTTAACATATATAAAAAAATAAATTCGTCCATATAATATTAAAATTTTTTTGGGGCTATTGGTCATTTTATTATTAATTAAAACATTTTTAGGACATTTGACGTTTCAGTTTATTTATTTCTTAAACCATCTGCAGAATTACAATTAAACGCTAAAAAGGGATTCAAATGTAATTAATTTTTATATGTTACAGTTAAAATTAGACCTAATTATTTTTATTTCTATTGCACTGACATCTTAATTTAATTTGCTTTATTATATGGAAATCCAATAGCCCAAAAAAAAACTAAAATAAACGTGTTGTTAGATATATAAAATTAAAGAGTGGGACATACTAAAATGAAAATATATAAAAAAATATATAAACAACAATAAACAATAAAATACAACAAAGATAAAAATTTAAATAATTAATTGTGTATATACTGGTAAACATTACGTATCTTATTCGTAATCAAAGTCAATGAAGCTATCTTCGCTCAAATTAATTATAATTGGTTCTATCTTAGCGATCATGAGGTCGAATTTCCACATTTTGTTTTATTCTTTTATTATATGGATTTTTCCCAATTTTCCGCAGTAACTTTATTCAAAAAAATCTTTTAAAAATTCAGTTAAAGTACTAATTTTGTAAGTTGTGTTATTTCTAGCAAGTCTATCTTTTACTTTAGCGAGATATTTCCTTCTCTAACGGACAGTTTCCAGACGATCTATAAGAACAGGTTTTAAGACTGGTTTTTCCCAGCAAAAATTAAGTTATCTGAACAATTTCCAGAGCTCAGTTCTTTTAATTTCAGGTAAATCCCGATCTATATTGATCTTTTTATTGCAGTTTTCATCTCTTCTTCCAACGAGGTTTTTCGTCTGCCTGTGATCGAATGTGGCTGGGAGTACTAACAATTCCAGTCTTTTTTTTCTCCTTCAGTATACATAGTAGATTTTCCCACTTCTGTCATATTGGAACACATCTTAACAAAGCTTTTAATGTTATTATCTAGATATTGATATCTTAAGGCATCATAAACATTCATCGTAATAAGTTTTTCGTTGAGGAAAAAATGCCTTGGTTTAACAATTTTGGAAGCCATATCTTTTGAATATCTCATTAATCTCAAATAATATATAAAACAAGCGCAAACAAGATAAATCACTAAGGACACACTGTAAGGTGTACTTTGCTTACTGACAGAAATTAAATTGAACTATCAGAAATTTTATTGTTGCAGTAAATTTGTAAAAGCTTATAATATTTAAATATAATTAATTTTACGATGTGGCATTGGAGCAAGTACGTTGGAGGTTTCGGTTGAATAGAGTATAGGAATGTGTATGCTTGCGATCGTCCCCCCCCCTCCCCCAAAGAGCTTTGAATTCAGGAAAATAGATCCGATTCTGTCTCTTATACTAGGAATGTGTATGCTGCTGGCACCCCCTTCCTCTCCAACAGCTTCAAATTCAGAAATATAGACCCGACCCTGCCTTTTACACTAGAAATAGTCTAACCATCGCCCTATCAGTACTAAAATAATTCCTTAATAATAAACAACGCAGCAGCGATTTTTGGAAAAAAAAAAAATCTATCTCAGCTTCTAGTGGTGGTACAGAATTTGTTTTTTTTTCAAAATATACTCCAAAATCTGACTTATCACGTCCACTTATCGACATTTCGATATCAACAATTGTGGAAGACTTATTCTATTTGTTTATAATGAAAAAACCAACCATAAATTTGTTTACCTGTTTCAACAATTTAAAATCAACAATTAATTTGGTTCTTTTTTGTAATTGTTAGTATAAGTCTCGAGCTTTCATTTGTGCATCCACAGATCACTGTACAATCTGTAGATCGCTGAGAATAAACAATAAAAAAAAAACAAAAATGTTATAAACAAATTCACGGTGCAAAAAACTATTGAATATTTTTACTTGAAATTTTGCATACTTATTGTATGCAATAAGAGGCTACTTTCATTATAAAGTTAAGGCAATATATTTTTCTATTGTTTATAAACAATTGAAAAAACCTGCCATTTTAGCACGTTTTTTTGCAATAACTAAGGAACAAATTATCCGATTCGGATGTACCTTAACTCATTTTGTAGATATTTTCAAAGCGCACAACTTTTTTTTGAAACTCTTTTACTAAAAAAATAGCTTTTCCTGGAACTCGAAAAAACTGTTTTTTCACATCTTAATTGTTAAATAAAAAATTTTCCCCAAAAAAGGAAAAACAGAAAATACTACATAATTACTATTATCATTCTGAAGGTTTATATGTAGTAAGAAGTCTACTAACAATAATTTTTTCCAGATACTAATTCCGCTGACCTAAATTTAACTTCTTCTTCTTCAAGTGCCATATCAGGTCCTCCTGACGTTGGCAATTACATTGGCAAGTCTTTCACGGTCCTGCGTCAGCTGGAACAGTTCCCCCGCGCTACGTATACCTGTCCATTCACGAATATTCCTCAACCAGGAAGCCTGTCTCCTTCCTACCCCTCTACGTCCCTCTACTTTACCCATCATGATTAGCTGAAGAATTCTATATCGCTCCCCTCTGAATATATGTCCAAGATATGAGATTTTTCTACATTTCACAGTGTTTAAAAATAGACGAGTTGTGTCGGCCCTATTGAGTACCATTTCGTTGGTCTGCCTAGCTGTCCAAGGTATTCTCAGCATTCGCCGGTGTAACCACATTTCGAGAGTCTCCAACCGATTAATCGTGGCAGCCTTAATTGTCCAGATCTCTGCCCCATATAGTAACACTGGCCAGACGTATGATCTTATCATTCTCTATCGTAGTATTAGGTTGAGGTTGCTCTACCAGTCTCTATTCTTCACCTTATCTCTTTATCTGGGTTTAGATTTTCGGTTATATAACATCCAAGATATTTAAAATGAGTCACCCTGTCTATACTTTTTCCTTCTATTTGTATTGAAGCATTAAGATGAGGTTATCTACTAAAGACCATAAATTTTGTCTTTTTGATATTTATGTTGAGCCCCATTTCTTGACCCTCAGTGTTAACACAGTCTAATAGATGTTGCAGGTCTTGTAGTTTGTCGCTTAGGATAACAGTATCGTCAGCATATCGTATTGTATTTATATATTCTCCATTGATTTGTACTCCCATTCGTTGTCCTTGAGTAGCCCGTTTAAAGATTTTATCTGAATATATATTAAAAAGCAGTGAAGATAGTATGCAGCCCTGTCTGACGCCTCGCAGAATTTTACTTTCTTCTGTGAGTTTTCCATTTAGCCTTACTGTTGCTTTCTGCCGCCAATATAGATTTTTGATAATTCTTATGTCTCTGCTGTCTACCCCTACTAACTACACTCGTTTAATTGAATTTTTGTTAACGTCAATTACCTTTTGTGAAAATTTTACACCTCTTAAGACAAAGCGTAGTATACACCCTATACTTAAATTAACACACTCTGTATATGAGATAGTACTTTATATAAGAACGAATTAAGTCAAGGTTAGAGAATAAAATGCAGTAGATTTATTTATGATTTTGCCACACTTACCTGTGTGTCTGTGTCATTTGAGAATTCCATTATACAAGTAAATTATTGTATAACCTAGATTTTTACAGAAAAAAAAAACCAACATAGTTATTAGCGTCGATTGAAAATTGTTATTAGATTAATGAAAAAGTTAATGATTTGTTTTTTTTTATTGGACACGGATCTAATTGTCTTAGTTAGAATAAAAATTTGTGGTACACAACGGAGGTTATCGGTTTAGTGATTTAAGAAAAGGAATTGTTGCATAAGTCTTTTCCATCAGGAATTGATTTCCATTATTGTGACTGAAACAGTTAAATGATACAGGATGAAAACAAAAAGAAAAAAGATTTTTTATAATCAGACTTGAAAGTGGAAGAAAAATTTTAAAAATCACAAAAGTGCTGTGATAAGTTCTCGGCCTGATAAAGAAAACAAAAGATTTTAGAAAATGTTTTTATTTATTTTTCAACATAGCCTCCTTGTATTTCAATACATTTAGACCAACGATGGTGTAACATTTTAATACCCGTAGTATAATGCGATTTGTTTAACTCTGCAAAATAAGCTGACCTCGTTATTTGAAGGGAATTTTCGTCCAGCGAGCCGTTTTTTCAAATTTGGGAAGAGAACGTAATCGCTGGGAGTCAGATCCGGTGAATATGGTGCATGTGGAGGCACTTCGAAACGTAGGTCATGGAGTTTTGCAGCAACAACCATAGATTTGTGTGCGGGCGCGTTATCCTGATGAAAGGCAATTTTTTTGGCCAGATGTGGACATTTAGCCTTAATCACATGCTGTAAACAGTCTAGTAGTGAAGCGTAATACTCCCCGGTGATGGTCTTGCCTTGTTCTTAATAGTATATAAGCACCGCACCATATGAAACCCAAAAAACTGTTGCCATGACTTTTCCTGCAGACAGAACCGTTTTTGCGTTTTTTGGCGCACTGTCACCTGCCCCTACTTACTCTTACTTACTCCGTGGCGTTACAACCCCGTATGGGTTTTAGCCGACTTGACAATATGCCTCCATTCGTTTCTGTCCTTTGCTAGCTCCATCCAGTTCTCTACATCCATAGCCTTAAGGTCTCCTGCTATATTATCCCGCCACCGGAGCCGGGGTCGTCCAAGTGGTCTTTTTCCAGTTGGGGTTTCTTCTCACACCAGTCTCACTATTCTTTCGTTAGAGTGTCTTATGAGGTGGCCTGTCCACTGGAGTCTTCTAGACTTTATTTCTTTGACTATGTTGGCGTCTGCGTATAACTCTTCTAACTCTTTGTTTGTTCTTATTCTATATTGTCCCGTTGCCCCATCCAGTAACGGGCCAAAGATTTTCCTTAGGATTTTTCTCTCCCAAACTCGCAGTCGCTCTTCGTTTGCCTTTGTTATTGTCCAAGTTTCGCTGCCATACATCACTACTGGTCTTATAACTGTTTTATGTAGATTTATCTTTGTTCGTCTTGTTAGTTGTTTCGATTTTATCAGGTCTCGAAGGGCGTAGCTACATCTGTTCCCAGCTTGGATCCTATTGTTTATTTCTTGTGATCCGTTATTATCTTCAGTTATTGTTGTTCCAAGATACTTAAATTCTCTGACGCGCTCAAAGTTGTAGTCGTCGATGGTGATGTTCTGTCCAATTCTGTCTCTGTTTCGAATATTGCGGCTTGTGTACATATATTTAGTTTTGTTTTCATTTATTTGTAGCCCCATCTTCTCTGCTTCCTTCTCGAACCTGATAAAAGTTTCCTTCATTTTTATTCTTGTGTTTTCTATTAGATCTACATCGTCTGCAAATGCCAGCAGTAAGTTTGGTCCTTCTCGATGGAATATGGAAGTCGGTGTATAAATTCTTGCGTTTCTGACTATGTGTTCTAAAGCTACATTGAAGAGTTGTGGTGAGAGTGCATCTCCCTGCCCCTACCCACTGCTTAAACCGCTGCTTTTTCTCTGGCGTGTAAAGGTGAATCCACGTTTCATCTACAGTTATAAAACGTCGAAGAAACTCAGTAGGACTGCGTATGAATAAGTCTAAACACTCTTACGAAGTGTGCATTCGAAGGCGTTTTGGGTTGACTGTTAACAAACGCGGCACCCATCGCGCAGAAAGCATGCAAAATGTAGTGGACACGATCTATCGAGATGTTTGCTATACCAGCAAGCTCTCGTACTTTCAGTCAGCGGTCATGAAGTATGACATTGTGAATTTTTGTAACAATTTCGTCAGTTGTAGCGGTTTTTGTGCGTCCCGAGCGCTCATCATCTTAAATTGATGTACGACCACGATTAAATTCAGCAGCCCATTTTTTTACTGTCGAAAATGAAAGAGAAAAATCCTTTAAAGTAGAATCTAACTCATTTTTAATGTCCGTAGGAGTTAAGCTCTTTAAAACAAAGTACTTTATAACCGCTCGAATTTCAATTTGATCCATCTTTCACAAAATATCGAACCTTATGGGTTCACTCGATCGCCACAAACAAGCAATTGAACACAAACATCTGAAACTTTGCATGGCATCATCTCAAAGTTATTGCTTACAAAATATTATAGTTATTTGATCCTACTATCGCCCTCTCTGTTTGAGGCCGAGATAGTGATAGTTTACGAGTAGTATCGGGTTATAATAAGGATGTCTATATTAGACAACTACCCATATCCTGTTTATCCGAAATTGGCAGGTAATATATTGGAATTTCCTGAACTGTATGAGATAAAAAGACAGTTAAATGGGGAGAGTTTTACACTAAAGTTTCTAACGTTTTCTGAGTCACCGTCCCCATTGCAAGAAAAAATAAATCCAGCGCCTCTTTCCTCATAGTGGTTGTACCTATCGCATTAAATATTAAAAAAATTATTTATTATAAATTAGATAATTGACATAAAAATCAATAAATAATAACAAATTAATGAAATGGTTGAGACGCAGTTGAGGTGAGGTTTTAAATATCTGTTAATATTGGGTTCTAATTTTGACAAAACAATCGCAAATTGCCACATTCAGTAATCTGCAGCCTGTTCCTTTTTTTGGAAAGCAAATTTGCTACTGCCCTGAACCTACATTCAGCCAAATATGATGAAAATAATGCAAATACAAATTTTGAAATATTTCCCATAATCCAGGGCACAGTCATGATATCGACTTTTGAAGTCAGAACTTTTGGTATCCATTTCTGAATTTTACTTTAAGTTCTTCGTTAGTTGTGAATTATTCCAGTCCGTGATCACCTCCTGCTTGACACAACGCATCTATGCACATTGTGAACAAAATAACATCGCGGCAACTGCACAGAAAGGATGCACCAAGGAAGCAATGGGATACAAGGAATAATTGATTATTGACTCTGTCATATGTAACTAAGCCTGTACCAACCGAAGAAATCTCTTTGCTGCCTACTTGGATTATAAGAAGGACTTCGACTCAGTGCTTCATGAGTGGCTCACAACTATATTGAGAATGTATAAAGTCGATAATCATTTTGTTTCCTTTTTAGAACGCATCATGTCAACCTGGAGAACTACGATCCAATTGCAAGTGCCATCCAGCGATACCATGGCGATTCACTAAGCTCATTGTAGCTTAAAATTGTGGAGGCATTCTCCGGGGTATCGGAATGCAATTTGGACTTGACAAGTGCCGTATTTTGAACATCGTGTTACATGATTAGTTTGCTTGTCAAATTTTGATCTATTTAGATCCCCTCCAATATAGATTTTTGTCACATTTAGCGCTACTTTAGTTAAAATGTATCAAAAGAAAAATCTTTTTTTATCTAAATTGCACACGCCCAGACATCAGTAAAAATCGACTAGAGATCCGAGTCTTTGAGGTTAACTTTTATTTAATGTATTTTTTAAACTCAATATCTTGACAGTTACCTTAAGAATAATTATTTATAAATGGCATTTTATTTTAGTTTTAGTCTTTTGGAATTGTAAAGTGGAGCAGGATGGACATCGAAAACCTGCAATGAAAAATAAGAACACGCTTAACAAAAGTACACAAACACCACCCTCATAGCGCTATTGAAAGTACAACGCTTCCAAGACACCAAGGAGGAAGAGAATTGGTGGATATTGGTAAGCAGCTGGATCAATAAATTATACTAAGTTCATATTTCCTCAAGTTACCGGACTCTTCCACTCTATATCGTGCAATATGCGAGACGATTCAACGCCACAACACCAAACAGACGAAGAGAAGTTACACGACTGGCTACAGAGGCCACTTTATGGACGGCATCCAAATGAGGTCATCAAGGACAATGTCGACAATTCATCGTCGAACTAGTTAATTTCGGAAACGATGATGATGATAAGATCAAAATTCACAAGAAACAACTATCTTAAAATATAAAATCTGTAGACATGTCGGAAAGATGTTAAATCTGTAGATATTTTCAATGTCAGATCGTAAAATCAAACATCTATGCATACATTAGAGGAGTGAGAATCTTAAAAATTAAAATTTCAGCCTGTCTCTCTTTTTTCTGTTAACGATTTGAAGGAAAATAAAAGCGATAGCTTAGTACCGTAAAAAATGCTTTATAACTTAATAAAATTGGTTTTTAAAAGCTATACATATTCTTTACATTTTAGTTATTCGCCCTGTATTTAATCATATCCTATTGACCTAACCGTTCGGTCATTAGTTTTTGTAACGTTTATTTAATAGCGAAGTATGTACGATAAAGCTTATAAACAAAACCGAATCCGACATCTAACAGGTAGTCATAATTATTTTTTTTAATTAATTATCTTTAACCTTAAACACAACATCTATACAATATCTGTAATATCCGGAATGAAAAAATGTTTTACGGTCGAGTGATAAAATTTTGAAACATATAAATTTTGACACATCTTATCGGTATATTCATCAGTGAACGATTTCAACATCAAAGTTATTCATGCTCCTACCGAAATATGTATAAAAATTTCTTTTGCACCTCATTATTTATTGCAGTTAATATAGAAAATATGGTTGCATTGCAATTATTTCCGCTCTTGCGGGATCAGAGAATCCAATTAACTTCTTCGCCCCTTTAGCTTCAACACCATTAACAACTCTGTCTCTTAATCTAATAACAAAGAGATTTAAAATTGAAATACAGACCGTTAAGTGTATTCCAAACCATATAGTTGTGTACAGCCAAAATTGCTATGAATATGTAGAGAAAATATTTATATCGTTGTATGCGTCATAACCAATGAATTTCCTTGTAGAATTAGTATATCGTCAAAACTAGAGTCCATCGTGTATGTGGTGAATAACGTAATAACATTTTTATTTATATTTGGAAAAGTGTTGATAACCAGTGCGAATTTTTTTAAATTTCTTGAAACATATACCGATTATATGCTCTCCTTTTTTAATTACGTTATTTAAACTAGTATACCATGCTAATCGATATGTCAATTCGAGAATAATGTGACCAGGCAATAAAGTAAAAGTATCATTTTCTGGTTGCCTGAATTCTTATATTACACTAATTTACAAAATTTAACTTTTTGTCTGTTGCCGTGAATTTTATGGTTAATAATATTCACTTATAACCTGTGTTTGTCAAATCTAACCTCAAAAATTTTTGTGCAGCTCGAGTTACTTTTTTTTTTATTTTTATCATTTATGCGTATTTATTTATCGATAACGTGCGTAATTTACTGTGTTAAGATTAGTATCTGAAGTTTATGCGTCATGAATAGTTCAAGGAGACGTTGTTTAAACAATCCAAATCATTTTTGTTATATATGCAGAAAAGTTATATCAGAGTTGGTAAAAAATACCTATTTCGAGTATTTTGAGATGCTCTTAGATAAAAATGAATAGTCTTGGGCTCCTAATTGTGTTTGTAAATCGTGGTGGAATATTTAAGATTATGGAAAAGTGGTAAAAGAAGCTCCTTTAAATTTCGAATACCGACTATTTGGCGAGAACCACAAAATCATCTCGAAGACTGTTACTTTTGTAGCGTGAACATAAACGGTCTAAACACTAAAAATCGAGCTAAATGGCAGTACCCAAGTACTAGTTGTGTACGTCCAGTGCACCATTCACCTGACTTTTCAGTGCCTAAAAATATATCTGAACTCTTAGAACAAGACAAGGAAGGACCAAGCTCATCACAAAATGATGCTGATTTTGAAGGTATATCAAATGAGCCAAAATGCTTTTCCCAAAATGAGTTAGATGATCTTGTAAGAGATTTAAATCTTTCTAAACAATCTTCAGAATTGTTGGCATCAAGACTGAAAGAAAAAAATTTAATTTCCTCAAATACTAAAATAACTTTTTATCTTGAAATAGATAAAGAATTACGACGTTATTCTTCCGAAGAAAACGGTATTACCTTTTGTTCAGACATTAAAAACTGGGCTTGAAACAATACGAACCAAACGCCTGGCGTTTATTCATTGACAGCTCAAAAAGTAGCCTAAAATGTGTTCTATTACATAATGGAAATAAATACGCTGGGGTATCTATTGCCCATAATATAAAGTTAAAGGAAGAATATTGTAATCTCGCTAGTCTTAAATAAAATACAGTACAATGACCATATGTGGTAAATTTATGTTGATTTAAAAATGGCGAACATTTTTCTCGATCAACAAAATGGTTAAACTAAGTTTCCCTGTTTTATATGTCTTTGGGACAGTAGAGCCAAACAAGAGCATTGGGTAAGAAGAAACTGACCCTTGAGAAAAAATATGAAGCCTGGAAAGCAAAATATAGTCCAGAATTCACTAGTAGCTCGTGACAAAATTATCCTTCCACCATTACATATAAAACTGGGCATCATGAAATAGTTTGTTAAATCATTAGATAAAGATGGGGACTGCTTTTCTTACATTTGCCAAAAATTTCCTCAGCTCACTATGGAAAAGATTAAAGCCGGTATTTTTGATGGCCCCCAAATTAGACAACTTACGAAAGATACTCAATTTAGAAATTCTATGACTGAGTTAGAACTAAGGGCTTGGACAGCTTTCGTCTCTGTGATGCAGAATTTTCTGGGAAATAAAAAATCAGAAAATTATATTGAACTTGTAGAAGATCTTCTGTTACAATTAAAAAATTTGGGGTGCAATATGAGCATAAAACTCCACTTCCTCCCTAGTCACCTAGACAGGTTTCCGGAAAATTCAGGAGATATGAGCGAAGAGCAGGGAGAGCGTATGCATCAGGACTTACGCGTCACGGAAGAGCGCTATCAGGCTTTCTGGGATACGAATATGATGTCTGACTATTGTTGGTCTCTGACACGTCATTTTCCTAAGTCTACACATCAGAGAAGAGCTTTAAAACGAAGTTTTTTAGAACTCAATGTTTAACGTGATTTTTAATAAATTTTTACTTAGTAAATATACATGTTTTGTACTGTTTTATACCTACATAGCTGAAACTCAGAAACTAGAGCTGATAAAAAAATTCTACTCATATATTTGAAATGAGCATATCATATGTAGTTAACAACAGCTAAAATTTCATCAGCAACAGATGTACTGTAAACTAGTGTTATTTTCAATATGAAAATAATACTTAACAATGTTTAAGGACAAAAATGACTTTTTAAACTTCGCATTAGTAGTGTACGAAAATTGCAGTGGACTGTAGTAAGACACTGATAAAGAATTTAATTTCTGTCAAAATTGACGACGAAATTAAAAATGGCAAAGATTTCAGCGTCCACTAAGGGACATTGGCGCCCCCTTGAGAACTTATGATATGGGCTGTCAAATGGTAAAAGATATAACTTTATAAATGTCATTAAGTTAAAACTTATTTAATTTAGGCTTGTTAAAATCAATAACAGGAACTTATTTCATGTGTATGGGGCGACTAGACTACTTTTATGATGCGCTACTGTGTTATTGCATGTAATTATTGACTTAAATTTTTAAAAGGTCCCCTATCGATGTTTAGAACCCCCAAGATAACTTTTATTTTGCAAGTTGGTTTATTTATCGATTGCCACTTTTGGAATCAATTATTTTACATTGTATCAAGTACAATTAACTCGTTCAGAGATGACTTGTAGAAATAATAGGCCATGTAATCATTCTGACGTAATATTGAATTAAAAATTAAACATAAATTAGAATTTAAAAGTACATATAGATTTGTATTTTGTGAGATTTGAAGTAAAATTTTCCCTTTAAGATATTCCAACTAATTGTTAAAATTAAATCAAATTTCATCGCTGATAACACGAAGTGAGGTAACTAAATTGAAAACTAAGATAAGACAGTATTAATACGTAAAAAGAGTTTTTAAAAATCAAAGTTTCAGTAAGAAATAAAGAAATCTATCTCGCCAGGCGATATCTCTAAATGTATCGATATTACGTATCGGTACGTATCGAATAAGAAAATATTGATACGCTGATATATTGATACAAAAGTATCGATATTTTAAATATCGATACATTCAGTATCGTGCACATTTTTATACTTGTTTTATTTATGAAGGTTGTGTGCTGTTCCCTCTCCTATTTAACCTTTATCCGGAAACAATTTTCCAGGAGGCTTTGGAAGATATTGAAATGGGAATTAAAGTTAACGGAATATGGATTGATAACATCCGTTAATCGCCGACAATGTAAACGACCTCCAAAAGCTCATCAACATAATAGGAGAACGCAGCAAATCAATGGGCTTGAACATCAATACAAATAAAACAAAATTCATGATTATCTCAAGAAATCCCAATTTATTCCAAAACGCCAACATAAGATTCAACGCAGTACCCATAGAAAGAGTCACCAAATTTAAATATCTGGGCACATGGATATTCGAAGAATGGACTTCTGACAATGAAGTAAAATGTCGCATTGAACAGGCGCGACAGGCTTTTGTAAAACTCAGGCGAATGCTTACGTGTTCGGATTTTGACTTGAAATTAGGACTGAGGTTCATAAAAGGTTACCTATGGTCAATATTTCTTGATGGTGTGGAGGGTTGGACATTAAAGACAAGCGCTATTAATAAATTAGAGGCTTTCGAGACGTGGATATATAGAAGAGTCCTTAAGATATCATGGACAGCGAGAATGACCAATGAAGAAGTTCTCTCACGTATTGGGAAAGAACGTGAACTATTCAGCATAATCAAGAAAAGAAAAACGGCCTATCTTGGGCACATCATGCGAAATGAGAGATATCAATTCCTACAGTTGATGATTGAAGGCAAGATCGAGGCCAAGAGAGGAATTGGAAGAAAGAAGATGCCCTGGCTCCGTAATATCAGATAGTGGACGGGGTTGCACGATATTCAGACACTGATACACACCGCTAGAAGTAGGGAAGAAATGGAAAATGTAATCGCAAGCATCCATTAGTGGATATGCATTTGAAGAAGAAGAAGATGCGTCACAACCAATGAATTTCCACGTAGAATTAGTATATCCTCAAAACTAGGGCCCATCGTGTGGGTGGTGAATAACGTAATAATATTTTTATTTATATTTGGAAAAGTGTTGATAAATAGTGCAAGTTTCTTTTATTTCTTGGAGCATATATCGATTATATATATGCTTTCCTTTTTTAATTACATTGTTTAAACTAGTATAGCATGCTTATCAATACGTCAATTCGGAATAATGGGACCAGGCAATAAAGTCAAAGTATGAGTTTCTGGTTGCCTAAACTATTATGTTATTTGCAATATGAAAATAATAGTCCACAATGTTTAAAGATAAAAATAACTTTTAAACCCTCTTATTATTGGAATTAATTAAAAACTTCGCATTAGTAGTGTACTAAAATTGCAGTGGACTGTAGTAAGACACTGATAAAGAATTTAATTTCTGTCAAAATTGACGACGAAGGTACGACAATTTTGAAAATTAAAAATGGCAAAGATTTCAGCGTCCACTGAGGGACATAGGCTGTCCAATGGTAAAAGATATAACTTTATAAATGTTATTAAGTTAAAACTTATTTTATTTAGGCTTGTTAAAATCAATAGCAGGAACTTATTTCATGTGTATGGGGCGACTCGACTACTTTTATGATGCGCCACTGTGTTATTGCATGTAATTATTGACTTAAATTTTTAAAAGGTCCCCTATCGGTGTTTAGAACCCCCAAGATAACTTTTATTTTGCAAGTTGGTTTATTTATCGATTGCCACTTTTAGAATCAATTATTCTTCCATTGTATTAAGTACAATTCACTCGTTCAGAGATGATTTCTCGAAATAATAGGCCATGTAATGATTCTGACGTAATATTGCATTAAAAAATGAACATAAACTAAAATTAAAAGTATACGTAGATTGTATCTGGTGAGATTTGAAGTAGAATTTTCCCTTCAAAATATTCTACCTACTTATCGTTAAAATTAAATCAAATCTCATCGCTGATAACAGCAAGTTATGTAACCAAATTGAAAACTAAGAAAAGACAGTATTAATACGTAAAAAGAGTTTTTAAAAATCAAAGTTTCAGCAAGAAACAAAGAAATCTATCTCTCCAGGCGATATCTCTAAATGTATCGATATTACCTATCGGTACGTATCGAAGAAGAAAATATTGATACGCTGATATATTGATACAAAAGTATCGATATTTTAAATATCGATACATTTAGTATCGTGCACATTTTTATACTTGTTTTATTTATGAAGGGTGTGTGCTGTCCCCTCTCCTATTTAACCTTTATATGGAAACAATTTTCCAGGAGGCTTTGGAAGATATTGAAATGGGAATTAAAGTTAACGGAATATGGATTAATAACATCCGTTAATCGCCGACAATATAAACGACCTCCAAAAGCTCATCAAGATAATAGGAGAACGCAGCAAATCAATGGGCTTGAACATCAATACAAGGAAAACAAAATTCATGATTATCTCAAGAAATCCCAATTTATTCCAAAACGCCAACATAAGATTCAACGCAGTACCCATAGAAAGAGTCACCAAATTTAAATATCTGGGCACATGGATATTCGAAGAATGGACTTCTGACAATGAAGTAAAATGTCGCATTGAACAGGCGCGACAGGCTTTTGTAAAACTCAGGCGAATGCTTACGTGTTCGGATTTTGACTTGAAATTAGGACTGAGGTTCAGAAAAGGTTACCTATGGTCAATATTTCTTGATGGTGTGGAGGGTTGAACATTAAAGACAAGCGCTATTAATAAATTAGAGGCTTTCGAGACGTGGATATATAGAAGAGTCCTTAAGATATCATGGACAGCGAGAATGACCAATGAAGAAGTTCTCTCACGTATTGGGAAAGAACGTGAACTATTCAGCATAATCAAGAAAAGAAAAACGGCCTATCTTGGGCACATCATGCGAAATGAGAGATACCAATTCCTACAGTTGATTGAAGGCAAGATCGAGGCCAAGAGAGGAATTGGAAGAAAGAAGATGCCCTGGCTCCGTAATATCAGATAGTGGACGGGGTTGCACGATATTCAGACACTGATACACACCGCTAGAAGTAGGGAAGAAATGGAAAATGTAATCGCAAGCATCCATTAGTGGATATGCATTTGAAGAAGAAGAAGATGCGTCACAACCAATGAATTTCCACGTAGAATTAGTATATCCTCAAAACTAGGGCCCATCGTGTGGGTGGTGAATAACGTAATAATATTTTTATTTATATTTGGAAAAGTGTTGATAAATAGTGCAAGTTTCTTTTATTTCTTGGAGCATATATCGATTATATATATGCTTTCCTTTTTTAATTACATTGTTTAAACTAGTATAGCATGCTTGTCAATACGTCAATTTGAGAATAATTGGACCAGGCAATAAAGTCAAAGTATAAGTTTCTAGTAGTGTACGAAAATTGCAGTGGACTGTAGTAAGACACTGATAAAGAATTTAATTTCTGTCAAAATTGACGACGAAGGTACGACAATTTCGAAAATTAAAAATGGCAAAGATTTCAGCGTCCACTGACGGACATAGGCTGTCCAATGGTAAAAGATATAACTTTATAAATGTTATTAAGTTAAAACTTATTTATAAGTTATTAACAGGTTGTACACCGAAGAAATCAAGAAATAGACGGGTTTTGTATTTCAGTGTATAATTTAATTAAAATCGGCCAAGCGCTTTCGGTCTAACAGACCATCCTCAGGGCTCAGACCCTAAAAACAAGAGAATATGGTCAGCAAATAAGCTTAGTACTTACCAACCATACTCACTCGTCAAAGGGCACACCTTAACCCTGCCAGTTTGAGAGCAGTCGCCAGCCGTAGCCTCCACACAGAACAAATTGTACACAATTAAAAAACCTTTAAAAAACCTTGTCACAAATTAAAATTAAAACAAAACATTCAACATACTAGTACATTAACACTGTTAAAACAATAAACATCTTTAATAAAAATCCAAAAGAGTGAGGTTTTGCCACCCAGTCGTAGCATAGCATAGCAACAAAACTGTCCAAAAATTAAAACTATATACAAGTATGTGTAAGCCTGAATAGAGATTTTCTGTATTAGTTCTATTTCAATTTCTTGTCAATTGTATTTCAAATCAATAATTCATTGACAATGAGCGAAAAGAGAAAAAAGGGCAGAAAGAAAGGGCAGTAAAAGTTTATTAATCTACAACGTTGCTGTTATCGGTCATTCTGTGATATATTTCGAACACTTGGGTTCAGTGGCGTGAAATTATTTCCATTTTTGTAAAAAAGTAACAAATTACACGAACATAGGCGTAGTTGAAATTAATAATTTAAGAAAAAAGTTTGAAAATGGGGTTGCGGTCATTTACGTTGTTCATTCTTATATTGAACGCAATCCTGATTAAACTTATCAAAGATAAGACTAAGTTTTGCGTCAAGAACTCCACAGATTTGGTCAAAAAACTGAACTCTGTAACTATGCCAGACGACTCTTTGCTTGTTTCCTTCGATGTATGCAATCTGTTTACGTCGATTCCGAGGATGGAAACTCTTCCGATTATATCAAATCTGTTGACAACGAGCAACATCTCTAGTGACGACCAACTTAGTATAATGACCCTTCTTAAGTTCTGTTTATCTCAGGACTTTTTTGCTTTCAATAACAAATACTACGAACAACCCTCGGGGTTGGCAATGGGGAATCCTCTATCTCCTCTTTTAGCAGACATCTTCCTGGATAACTTGGAGAATGCATTAATTCCGAGATTGATTTCCGAGAGCAAGATAATTAACTGGCTTCGTTATGTGGATGACTGTTTGACAATTATTCTGGGCAATGAACAGCAGGCTATTGATGTTTTAAATAGTCTTAATTCTCTACATCCTGCTCTAAAATTTACCTTAGAAATAGAAACCGAAAACAAACTTAATTTTTTAGATTTAACTATCAGAAAAACCAATAATTCTCTCAGTTTCAAGATCTTTCGAAAACCCACTCAAATAGACCACATAATTCCTTTTAATTCTAACCACCCTTTACAACATAAAATGGCCTCAATAAACTGCTATGTTAATAGATTGCTCAACATTCCCATGTCAGCGGAGGATTACAACAACGAGGTCAATATTCTCAAGCAAATTGCTGTAAACAATGGGTATGAGCATACAATCATCGACAAATATATAGAGAAAATTAAAAACAAGAAAGAATCCCAAGAGGCTTACAGATCGACTTCTTACAATGAAAGTCAGCAAGGAAAATTTTTCTCACTCTCGTACTTAGGTCACTTCTCTAATAAAATAGCACGGACTCTAACAAACCACACTCAAAATGTGAAGATTTCATTTAAGAGTGTAAATCAACTCAGTTCCCATCTGGTCAATAACAAACAATTGATATCTCATATACAAAAAAGTGGGGTCTATCAACTTTCTTGCCCAGACTGCCCTTCGACGTATATAGGAAAAACTATTAGACCATTAGCAGTCCGAATTAGAGAACATATTAACAAACCTCAGGCCTCTGTGTTTGGTCACCATATTAGTTTTACCAAACACAGTTTCTCTCCTACACATAATAGTAAAATCTTATACCACTCCAGGGGTAATAACTCAAAAACCTTGGATTACAGAGAGGATCTTGAAATATGCAGGGAGATAAAGAGAAACCCCGACCATTGCCTTAATATAAGAATGAACAATGTAAATGACCGCAACCCCATTTTCAAACTTTTTTCTTAAATTATTAATTTCAACTACGCCTATGTTCGTGTAATTTGTTACTTTTTTACAAAAATGGAAATAATTTCACGCCACTGAACCCAAGTGTTCGAAATATATCACAGAATGACCGATAACAGCAACGTTGTAGATTAATAAACTTTTACTGCCCTTTCTTTCTGTCCTTTTTTCTCTTTTCGCTCATTGTCAATGAATTATATTTGAAATACAATTGACAAGAAATTGAAATAGAACTAATACAGAAAATCTCTATTCAGGCTTACACATACTTGTATATAGTTTTAATTTTTGGACAGTTTTGTTGCTATGCTATGCTATGACTGGGTGGCATAACCTCACTCTTTTGGATTTTTATTAAAGAGATTTATTGTTTTAACAGTGTTAATGTACTAGTATGTTGAATGTTTTGTTTTAATTTTAATTTGTGACAAGGTTTTTTAAAGGTTTTTTAATTGTGTACAATTTGTTCTGTGTGGAGGCTACGGCTGGCGACTGCTCTCAAACTGGCAGGGTTAAGGTGTGCCCTTTGACGAGTGAGTATGGTTGGTAAGTACTAAGCTTATTTGCTGACCATATTCTCTTGTTTTTAGGGTCTGAGCCCTGAGGATGGTCTGTTAGACCGAAAGCGCTTGGCCGATTTTAATTAAATTATACACTGAAATACAAAACCCGTCTATTTCTTGAAAACTTATTTAATTTAGGCTTGTTAAAATCAATAGCAGGAACTTATTTGATGTTTATGGGGCGACCAGCCTACTTTTATGATGCGCCACTGTCTTATTACATGTAATTATTGACGTAAATTTTCAAAAGGCCCCTATTGGTGTTTATAACCCCCAAGATAACTTTTATTTTGCAAGTCGGTTTATTTATCGATTGCCACTTTTAGAATCAATTATTCTTCCATTGTATCAAGTACAATTCACTCGTTCAGAGATGATTTCTCGAAATAATAGGCCATGTAATGATTCTGACGTAATATTACATTAAAATCTGAACATAAACTAAAATTTAAAAGTATACGTAGATTGTATCTGGTGAGATTTGAAGTAGAATTTTCCCTTCAAAATATTCTACCTAGTTATCGTTAAAATTAAATCAAATCTCATCGCTGATAACAGGAAGTAAGGTAACTAAATTGAAAACTAAGAAAAGACAGTATTAATACGTAAAAAGAGTTTTTAAAAATCAAAGTTTCAGTAAGAAATAAAGAAATCTATCTCTCCAGGCGATATCTCTAAATGTATCGATATTACGTATCGGTACGTATCGAATAAGAAAATATTGATACGCTGATATATTGATACAAAAGTATCGATATTTTAAATATCGATACATTCAGTATCGTGCACATTTTTAATCTTATTTTATTTTGGAATTTCGCCTTATCAAATGTAACAACAAATTGATTGTTGTACCGCTGAAATTTACCTGTAAACAACACAGTTTCATGTTGTCTTCGGTCTATAACTTAATAAAATATGTTCTAACAATATTTTTCATAGGAAGCATCATTAAAATAATAAAAAACAACAAACCAAAGTGACTAAAAGTCCACAAACGTAGATAAGTGATGCCCCGCAAGTACAGACTTTTACAAATCACAGAATTTTACAAAAGTTGTTGGTACTACAAATTCGTGAGGCCCTTCCTGAGTGTATTCCTGTTAAAAGTATAGTCAAAAATCTACATAGCACTAAGGAAATACTAAGACCATAAACCTGACAACCTACGATCGGCGCTCATACCACACTACAGTAAGCCACCACATCTTTACGGACTACCAAAAATTCATAAAACGAACACATATGTTAAAAATTCCACACATTTCATTAACATTATGCGTAGCAGCAATCTAGAGACAGACGACAGACTAATAAGCTTTGATGTGGAAAGTCTGTATACTAATGTACCACTAGGGAAATCACTAGACATAATCAAAACTAGACTTTCAAATGATACATCATTATCAGATCGAACCACGTTACCACTGGACGCGGTGATGGACCTTTTGGAGTGTTACCTGCGTAGTTCTTACTTTCAAGTAAAGGACAAGTTCTACGCTCAGGACGACGGGCTTCCGATGGGTTCTTCACTTTCTCCAGTCGTCGCCAATATATATATATATATATATATATATATATATATATATATATATATATATATATATATATATATATATAACGGGGAATACGCAACCTCTATAATCGCGCTATATCTATATGCAATAATGCCGATTCATTGGAAAAAGAGGTAACAAATATTAAATCCTATTTATAACAGAATGGTTATCCTTTGAAACTAATTGACGATGTTATAAATAACTTTAGAACAACGAACACTCGACAGCAAGAAACACATTCCTTCTTCACAATTCTGCACATTAAGGGAAGAAAATAAGACGAATTTCCAGTAGTTATAATATGAAAACAGCCTTTAAATCAGGAAATACACTTAGAACTCATTTAACAAAAACAAAACCAAAAAATACCGATAAAAAAGAATGTGTTTACAAAGTTCCATGTGAGTGTGGTGAAATGTATATTGGAGAAACCAAACGACCACTAGAAGTTAGAATTAAGGGATATAAAACTCATACACAAAAAGGGGAAACGTCGAGATCAGGTATTGCAGAACACTCCTAGAATAAACAACATCATATAAAATGGTCTGAGGCTGCGGCAATATATATGGAACCCAATATGAAAAAAAGAAAATTTATAGACGCAGTTTACATTAAAAACAATAATGGAATCTTCAGTAAACCGAGTTTTGAGATACCTAATCTTTGACAACCACTACTTTGTAACATCAAATCATTGAGGTGTGTACAGTGAAGCGAAACTTTGCGCTTCAGTGGACACAGTCCCTATATAAGCTCGTAGTCTTAAGACAAAACATTCAGTTTATACTTGATAACGATTAGAGATATAACATAATCGAAACGTCGTAAAAATAAATAAAAATAACGATAATGCAAGTCCGACAACCACATTTTAGTCAATCTTCAACATTGTCTACAATCTTCAAACAAACGTATTCCTGTTGTCTTCTTTGTTACACAATTAAAATGTGATAAGCTAGTTGGATATCTTCGCCGCCGTAGTGAAATTCACTACAATAAATATTTGGATGCATTCGATGTTCGAAAACAGTCGTAATGGAGTCGAATCTGATTACAAGGGAACGATACAATATTTATTTAAGTGTATCGATATCTATGTATTACAATGTGAGTAAATATTAAATTAATGTAATTATTAAATTTAATGCATTACATTAAACGTATATAATAAATGTTTATGAAATTTGCTTCCAGTTCATTTATCTTAAATTTAATGCATTTCTTTTTTACAGTGCACGTAAATATTATTTTTCTTGATCGTCGGATAGGTCGTTGGCAGTGCTGTGTGGAATTTTGTTTTTCATCCGATGGATTTTTTGTGTAAGGTTATACCTAAGTTCTTGAGTTTTAGGATACAATAAATGTTGGAGAATAATTATGGTGGAAAATTGGAGATACCAGGAAATCATTTAGAAACTACATGTTCATTGGAATCAGCTGACATTAATAAACGAGTTGCCATATGCAATAAATAATTATTTATTTTTCAAAAGAAATATACATGTTTTTAAAATTATCTCCATTTATCTGTTCAGAACTTTTTGTTTTTCACATGCAGTGTTGTAAATTAATGATTTATTTACTCAAGCAACCTGTACAACAAATCTGACCCCCCATTCTCGAGCTCTTTTTTTGGAGAAACATATGAATGCGAAAACAAATCATAGCTATCTTGATTCGTTTGTAATCTATAGGGCGATTTTCAAATTTGACCAAATTCTGATATGGGATATAGTTTGGTTATTACTTAAGATACCAAAAAACGAAAAAAACTTTCTATGCATGCGAATATTGTATATTGGGATGTCATTGACTTTGATACCTCGCGTTTCATTTTCTAATGCTAACTGAAATATTTTCTCAACGTAAATATTAAACGGAACAGGCGATAGTACACATCCCTCTCGGACTTCCTTCAGTATATTAAAGGTCTCTGTTGGCAGATCGCCATCATTACGGATCTCAGCTAACTGTTGCCAATAAAGCTCTTTTAAAGGGTGTTTTTTTTATAGAGGTATAGAACTTTTAAATGGAATAAAACAAAGATAAATTTTTTAAATTGACATGAAATTTACTTTATTCGAAAGATAATCTTCTGGTATTATAATTTAAATATGACTTCTGGTATATGACCGCCAGGGCTGGCTCGGACGTAGTCTAATCTGGAGGTCCAATTTTCGATGACTTTTTCCAACATTTGAGGCCGTATATCGGCAATAACGCGGCGAATGTTGTCCTCCAAGTGATCAATCGTTTCGGGCTTATCGGCGTAGACTAGCGACTTCACATATCCCCACAGAAAATAGTCTAGCAGCGTTAAGTCGCACGATCTTGGAGGCCAATTCATGGGTCCGAAACGTGAAACTATGCGGTTACCAAACATTTCCTTCAATAAATCAATTGTGGCACGAGCTGTGTGACATGTTGCGCCATCTTGTTGAAACCACAGCTCCTGCACATCATGGTTGTTCAATTGATGAACGAAAAAGTCAGTAATCATGGCTCTATAGCGGTCACTATTGACTGTAACGTTCTGACCAGCATCGTTTTTAAAGAAGTACGGACCAATGATTCCACTAGCCCATAAAGTACACCAAATAGTTAGTTTTTCTGGATGTAACGGTGTCTCAACATACACTTAAGGATTATCATCACTCTAAATACGGCAGTTTTATCCATTCAAACAAAAGTGAGCTTTATCGCGAAACAAAATTCGCTTATGAAAATCGGGATCAACGATAATCTTGTTTTGGGCCCATTCACCGAATCTACGCCTTGCTAGGTGATCGTGTGGCTTCAATTCTCGCACGAGTTAGATTTTGTATGCACGCAAACCAAGATCTTTCCGCAAAATCTTCCATAAAGTGAATGGACACATATCCAATTCCTGTGCACGATGGCGGATAGAGTGATTCGGGTCTTCCTCTATGCTACGCCCCACAGCAGCAATGACTTCTTCTGTACGCACTGTACGACGTCTCTGTGGATGCGTATTATCATTTAGAGTAAACGTGGTGCGAAAACGTTCCATAGTTAATCGAATTAATTGCTCTGATGGACGATTATGTTGACCGTAAAATGGACATAGTGCGCGATACGTATTTCGAAGAGAACCATGATTTTCAAAATAAATTTGCACAATTTGGAAGCGTTGTTCAAGCGTCAGTCTATTCATGTTGAAATGTCAAACCAAACTAAACATAAATCACTTGACAGCTGACAAAATGGTCGCCAGCTAAAAAAGTGTTGCCAATTTAAAGTTTTATACCTCTATAAAAAAACACCCTTTATGATTTTCATATCTTTATCATCTATACTGATCTCCTGTAATCTTTGCAACAGCGGCTCGTGCTTTACTTTGTCAAAGCACTTTTGCACAAGTAATTCCATTGACAATAGAGCTTCTGAAGTGCCAAGTCCCTTGATAAAGCCAAACCGTGTGTGACCACTCATATCCACACACTTTTTGTATAATCTTAAATGAGTTACTCGAAGGAATGTTTTAAGAGCATGGCTCATCAAGCTTATGAGTCTGTAGTCTTCGCGTTCTTGGGGTTTGTGTTCTTTGGGATAGCAATAAATGTAGACTTTTACCAATCCACTGGGATTTGTCTAGACTCATATATCACGTTAAAGAGATATGTAAGTTGTTTAATATCGACTTGCTTTAAAACTTCTGCGTATATATCGTCGTGACCTGCACTTTTACCATTCTTCATACAGTTCATTGCGTACCTGACTTCATATTCAAGAATTTTTGGACCACTCACGTTCCCAGTATCATTCGTCGGGGCATCTGTTCTTTGATCATTGAACAAAGTCTCCGCATAGTTCTTCCAAGTTTCCTTTAATGCGTCAGTATCCAATGTTGGTATTTCTTGTCTATTTCTTATTGAAAGCAATGCTGTTATTCGATTTGTTTCAGTTACTTCCTTGACTTTTCGATGAAAATTAAAGGAGTCATGCAGCTGATGAATTCTTTCAGCCTCGTCACATTGTTCTTGGGTCTATTTCTCCTTAGTTTCCCTTACCTAACCTAAAAAAGAGTTCTTGGCCCGATATTCGCTCGAAAAATCTGAAAAAAATTATTATTGTTTGCAACCAGAAAATACACCTCGGTGGTTTAATTCAAATTTTTTGATGCAAAATTGCGCCAGTAAAAAAAGGAAGTGGAAAAAAGTGAACCTAACGTCTTTAGACTGTTATAAGGCCAGTGGGGGGCTGGAAATTTGAACAGAGGCATCTTTTGACATTGGTTATCGTACGCGGTACTGGCCGTAATGAATCGCTTGAGGGCGGATTTCGCTATAGCCTTTGGTTGAAATAATTGAATCCAGTCAAAATTTATTAAAAATAAATCAAAACTAAAATTTTATTCGGGAAATGTTTTAAAAGGAACTACTATGTTTTATACCACTAAATTTATTAAGAAAACAGTGACTGCAGTTTCAACTCACAGAGCCATTTTCAAACTGAATTGCAAAGGTAGACTAAGTATTCAATACTGAAACATGAGAAAATTTAACAAAAAATAAAAACTACCTGAGAAATTACATTATTACAAAGGGGAGGTACTAAATTTTGGGAACTAATTATTATTTGGCGACAACAAATAACGGGGAAAACCCAAGTTCTGTCTGGTCATTAAGCAAATTTACATTTTTATTTTTACCATGTTTATATATTTCTAAAGATTCAAGAATATTTAACTTTTGGCGCTTTGTTGAATAATGTAATATGTCAGTGTTGCTTAAATCACGAAAACTGTGGCTGTGTTCTAAGCAATGGTTGGCAAAGCTCGAGTCTGTTTTTTATAGTCTATGTGATCAGTGGTGTTCTGAAAAGCGAGTTTTAAAGCTTCTACCACTTTGTCCAATATACAAGCTATCACACTCTGAACATTTTAACTTATAAACTCCTGATTTATCAAATTTATTAATTTTATTTTTAGCATTGTAAAGGATAGTGGACAGATTGTGTTGAGATTTAAAAGCTACTTTTATGTTATGTTTGGAAAGAGTATTAGCTATGTTTTTTGATAGGGTACCACAGTATGACAAAGATATATAAGAAGAACTATCTTTTTCATTTTTTATTTTGGGATATATTGAATTAAAAGCTAGTTGTTTTTGTTTTTTAGTTATTAATTTCTTTATGGTTTGTTGAAAGAAATTGTTTGATATTGCAATCATTTCAATGATATTTAGTTCCTCTTGAAGATCTTCTTCAGAGAGAGGCAAAGAGAATGATCTATGTATCATTGAATTGTATGCAGCCATTTTGTGTTGTAAGGGGTGAAAAGAGTTCTTAGATATAGTATTACCTGCAAACGTTGGCTTTCTAAAAATTTTAAAATTACACTGATTATTGAGGTGAGATATGGTGAGATCTAGAAAAATTATTTTATGGTTATTTTCATATATTCAATATATCCCAAAATAAAAAATGATAAAGATAGTTCATCTTATATACCTTTGTCATACTGTGGTACCCTATCAGAAAACATAGCTAATGCTCTTTCCAAACATAACATAAAAGTAGCCTTTAAATCTCAACATAATCTGTCCACTATCCTTTACAATGCTAAAGATAAAATTAATAAATTTGATAAATCGGGAGTTTATAAGTTAAAATGTTCAGATAGCTTGTATATTGGACAAAGTGGTAGAAGCTTTAAAACTCGCTTTTCAGAACACCACCGATCATATAGACTACAAAAAACAGACTCGAGCTTTGCCAACCATTGCTTAGAACACAGCCACAGTTTTCCTGATTTAAGCAACACTGACATATTACATTATTCAACAAAGGGCCAAAAGTTAAATATTCTTGAATCTTTAGAAATATATAAATATAGTAAAAATAAAAATATAAATTTGCTTAATGACCAGACAGAATTTGGGTTTTCCCCGTTATTTGTTGCTGCCAAATAATAATTAGATCCCAAAATTTAGTACCTCCCCTTTGTAATAATGTAATTTTTCAGGTAGTTTTTATTTATTGTTAAATTTTCTCATGTTTCTGTATTGAATACTTAGTCTACCTTTGTAATTCAATTTGAAAATGACTCTGTGAGTTGAAACTGCAGTCACTGTTTTCTTAATAAATTTAGTGGTATTAAATATAGTAGTTCTTTTTAAACATTTCCCGAAGATGATTAACTACCGCATAGTAACGGCTACCAGCATCAACTTTTTAAAATTTTATATTTTACACCCTGTGCTTAAAAGGACGATATTCGAACTGGACTTCGCCTCTTTTTATGTTTTTATGATATGTACAACATATGTACTTAAAAACATTATATCCGTGATGCTCTTTAGGTGAAACTTCGGAGGTAAAACCATCTTTAGAGCTTCCTCCAAGAAATGTTCTGTAATATCAGGAAAGCTAATTAATATCTTTTAACTAATCGAACGCCAAATCACTTCTCATAAAATATTCAGTTACCACTACAATTTTTACCAACAGGAGTTTCCATCCCTTTATTATTTTAATGATTTAAGGGTGTTTTTTTTATAGAGGTATAGAAATTTAAGTTGGCAACACTTTTTTAAGTGGCGGCCATTTTGTCAGCTGTCAAGTGATTTATATTTAGTTTGGTTTGGCATTTCAACATGAATAGACTGACGCCTGAACAACGCTTCCAAATTGTGCAAATTTATTTTGAAAATCATGGTTCTGTTCGAAATATGTATCGCGCACTACGTCCATTTTACGGTCAACATAATCGTCCATCAGAGCAATTAATTCGATTAACTATGGAACGTTTTCGCACCACGTTTACTCTAAATGATAATACGCATCCACAGAGACGTCGTACAGTGCGTGCAGAAGAAGTCATTGCTGCTGTAGAGCGTAGCGTAGAGGAAGACCCGAATCACTCTATCCGCCATTGTGCACAGGAATTGGATATGTGTCCATTCACTTTATGGAAGATTTTGCGGAAAGGTCTTGGTTTGCGTGCATACGAAATCCAACTCGTGCGAGAATTGAAGCCACACGACCACTTAGCAAGGCGTAGATTCAGTGAATGGGCCCAAAACAAGATTGTCGTTGATCCCGATTTTCATAAGCGAATTTTGTTTCGCGATAAAGCTCACTTTTGTTTGAATGGATACGTCAATAAACAAAACTGCCGTATTTGGAGTGATGATAGTCCTCAAGTGTATGTTGAGACACCGTTGCATCCAGAAAAACTGACTGTTTGGTGTGCTTTATGGGCTGGTGGAATCATTGGTCCGTACTTCTTTAAAAACGATGCTGGTCAGAACGTTACAGTCAATGGTGACCGCTATAGAGCCATGATTACTGACTTTTTCGTTCATCAATTGAACAACCATGATGTGCAGAAGCTGTGGTTTCAAAAGACGGCGCAACATGTCACACAGCTCGTGCCACAATTGATTTATTGAAGGAAACGTTTGGTAACCGCATAGTTTCACGTTTCGGAGCCGTGAATTGGCCTCCAAGATCGTGCGAGTTAACGCCGCTAGACTATTTTCTGTGGAGATATGTGAAGTCGCTAGTCTACGCCGATAAGCCCGAAACGATTGATCACTTGGAGGACAACATTCACCGCGTTCTTGCCGATATACGGCCACAAATGTTGGAAAAAGTCATCGAAAATTGGACCTCCAGATTAGAGTGCGTCCGAGCCAGCCGTGGCGGTCATATGCCAGAAGTCATATTTAAATTATAATACCAGAAGATTATCTTTCGAATAAAGTAAATTTCATGTCAATTTAAAAAATTCATCTTTGTTTTTTTCCATTTAAAAGTTCTATACCTCTATAAAAAACACCTTTTACGTTATTTTGTTGATAAAAATTTTCAACATCACGCTTTAAAGTTAAAAGTAAATCAAAATAAGGTATTTTCTGCGTTCATATTCCATAAAACAGTCCTGAATGCGTGATCGCCACCTGTTCTGGCAATCATATAGTTTAAAAAACTGTGTCAAAGGTACTTTTTTCGTCATAACATTTTAAATCTTATCATGTTGTTATTATGACTATCATGTACTTATTACCAAATTGATTTCAATTGAATATCTATTTTTAGCAGACAAGTACCACTCTCAAACTATTGTTTCTAATTTTGTTTTGCATTGAGTTGCTTACAAAAGGCATGATTTGCTGAAATGGAACAACGTCACTTTTTGACAGCTAATAGACCAAGAAGTAGAACTGTAACGAAATTTGACTTAAGTTTGTAAACCAATATCCTTATTTTTAATGTTACATAAGATAACATTATAAAAATAGGGCGTTTACGTTTTAAAAAATTGACTTTTATTGATTTTTCAAGTTAATATTTAATGTTAGTTTTCGAATACCTTGTATTTATTTATTATCAAAATATCAACACAGTACCCTAAAGTAGATCTCCTTCTAGATGAAAACCAGCCCCAATTAAATAATAAAAGCTTTCAAATAGGAGAAACTGATATTTATGTTTAGGCCTGCAAAGGGCATTTTTGACACAAAATTAAAATATATCATAACTGGAAGTACCACGATCTTGAAGATATTTTGGGCGAAATACCCGATTCCCAAAAATTTGTAATTTATGGTAATACGATCAATTGTTATTAGGTTATTTGCAAAGTCAGTTATCAAGTTAAATTTTCCAATTTCAAAATGTTGAATACAGTTTGATGGTCTGTATTCAAAGAATCAACTAACATAATGAATGAATTTTAACAAAAAATTATACTTCGGGAAATGTTTAAAAGGAACTACTATGTTTTATACCACTAAATTTATTAAGAAAACAGTGACTGCAGTTTCAACTCACAGAGTCATTTTCAAACTGAATAACAAAGGTAGTCTACCTTTGTTATTCAGTTTGAAAATGACTCTGTGAGTTGAAACTGCAGTCACTGTTTTCTTAATAAATTTAGTGGTATAAAACATAGTAGTTCCTTTTAAACATTTCCCGAAGATGATTAACTACCACATAGTAACGGCTACCAGCATCAACTTTTTAAAAAATTATACCTTAAAATACGCTGAAAACTAGATCCAGAGAAAAAGCTATTATAGGGAGACATCTCTGAATAATCCAAAAATTATGCTTTTGGGTTCGAAAGAACTAAAATTATTCCATTCTAAATAATTTTATTAATCAAAAAAAAATCGCAATTAAAATATAATTCTATCTATCTAGATAAGAAGTCAAAAAAATTGAACAATAGAAGATTTCTAATTATTAATTGATATACCTATAAATAAGAATAATATACTTACCTTAATAGCTTAATTTTTATTTGTTATGTGTTGTAATAAGGCACTAGAATTTCTGATTCTACAGAAAAAAATTTTCCGATATAATTGTTGACAAACTTTTAAATTCAATTTTTGCCCAAAAATAAAAAAGGTCCCTAATTTTTATATACATTGAGTAAATAAATATCCAAAGTAGATCCGTAACACTTAAATTGGTAACTTCCAACTATATTTATTAAGAAAAGCTAACCAATTGCTTGTCGGACACACATTATTTTAGGGCTTCGTGGCAATTTATATATATTTTTCTATACACCTCACAATATTGCAACATTCCAACGATACAATTTCTAATAAAATTAAGTTAAACAAACAGGGATAGAAATAGGACCTTTATTAATTTAAGTAACCTTATAAACTCTGATTTTGAAACAACGCATATGTCGCTTTTTAGACTTGTTACTGAACAGTTCGGGTTCACATATATATACATATATATATATATATATATATATATATATATATATATATATATATATATATATATATATATATATATATGAAGTAAAATACGAACAGTAAATGCAAAACTTCTCTCCATCTTATCCTTTCTGTGTTAGAGGTTGCACAGTTAGAACAAATTGTAATAA
The DNA here is from genome assembly GCA_034092305.1 of Diaprepes abbreviatus. Classification (NCBI taxonomy): domain Eukaryota; kingdom Metazoa; phylum Arthropoda; class Insecta; order Coleoptera; family Curculionidae; genus Diaprepes; species Diaprepes abbreviatus. The sequence continues at coordinate 1,709,671 of JASJET010000018.1, read as the reverse complement.
AACGCAATTTATCCTCTTCCACCACCATCGAGATGATGGCCTACCTGTACCACCATACCGAGAAGAAAGTCAAAACTTACCCTCCCCGCCATAGTGATACGGTAGAGATACATGTTTCGTCTCTACTAGACTCATCAGGGTACCGACATTCACCTGGCTGTGCAAAGGACAGAGCGGAAAGAAGCATGCAAATACTGAACGCGGCTTCGCCGACCTCCCGCGGGATGACGTATATATGTTAATGCGGCTTTCACGGATTCCTCCGTGTGAGATGCAATAGCAGTGGATATATCCACATTATGCCGTTGTAATGCTGAAATCACATTCAGCAAACGTACATATAGTTGTACGTTTGCTGAATGTGATTTCAGCACTACAACGGCATAATGTGGATATATCCACTGCTATTGCATCTCACACGGAGGAATCCGTGAAAGCCTCATATATATATATATATATATATATATATATATATATATATATATATATATATATATATATATATATATTGGTTTCATAGTTTTTCGCTCTCCATTGGATATTATTGTATGGATAAGCAACAAAACCAGGAAATTTTGGGTTTACAATTAATATTTGAAACAAGAAAATCTTATTGAATTTTAAACAAGTACACTAGCCTTAGTAAAAAAACTTTTTTCCAAATAATCCAAAAATTGTGCTTTTTGGTTCGATAGAAATATAATTACTCCCTTCTATATCTTTCGATAATCAAAAGAAAAAATTCGCAATTAAAATATAATTCTATCTATCTATTTAGATGAGAAGTTAAAAAATCTGAACAATAAATGGTTTCTAATTATTAATTGATTTACCTATAAATAAGAATAATATACTTATCTTAATAGCTACATTTTTATCTAATATATTATGTGTTGTGATAAGGTACTAGAATTTCCAACTCATCAAAACAAAATTTCTAGATATAAGTGTTTACAAAATTTTAAAATCAATCGTCGCCCAAAAATAAAAAGATCCCTAATTTTTGTGTGCATTGTGTACAGGGTGAGTCAACGATTGGATGAACTGGGTTTGTGCCTTTTCGGTGAAATTTACAAAGAAACTGTATTTATTATTTGATACAGTTTATTTTTACGCAGATTATAAAAATATTTAGGACTCTACAGGGTGAGCCAAAAAACTAGGACAGCATAAAGTTGTATTTTTTTAAATAGAACACCCTATATACGAATCATATTTTCGATTTAGCTTATAATTTTAAATCTTTTTTGTTAAGGGTTTACTATAACAAAACTTTATAGTTTCTGAGATAATTAAGTTTAAAGAAAAAAAGTCACATTTTCAAGCATTAATTCAATCCTAAATAACGTTTTCAATTTTGTGACAAATATATTCAAATTTGGAATTTAGCAAGCCTAAGCACAAGTTAACATAATTTTTACCTAATATTTGCAATAAAAGCTACAGGGTATTGAACACATCGGCTCAAATTTGAACAAGTTTAAATGAATAAATATCTTTTTTTTTTAAATGGTACAGCCTGTATATTTTTATGTTATTTAATAGAGTAATAAAAACCCTAAAAGTTTTGTTCAATATATCCTATACCTATTTATAATAGTTTTTGAGATATTTCAGTTTTTCTTATTTTCCATACTTTTTTACAGAAATAGTCTTCATTATCATAGTAGCCATGTAAAATAATAAAAAGAAACTACAGAAACAAACAGAATGTGGTTAAATATGATGAAATACATTATTCGTTATATTACAACGGCAATAGTTTAATTAAACATAATGTGAAAAAATTAACACAACAATAACGACAAGGTAAATACATATTTACTTTTATACTAAATTGAAACAAAAAAATTACTTATTAAATACTGAGATTAATTATTTCTTTTTAATAAGTGTTCGAATAAACGACCCTCTTGTGCAATGCACATCTTTTTTGCAGATTTTCTCGGACCCTGGACAAAATTAGTGGCGTTATTGTTCTACAGGTGTCCCTAATCCTGTTTCGCATATCTTCCACTGTTGTTGGTGGATTAACATACACCTTATTTTTAATATAACCCCATAGGAAGAAATCTAATGGGGTGATGTCGCAAGACCTTGGTGGCCACTCAATGAAACCCCCACGTCCAATCCATTTTTGCGGATATCGTTGATCCAAAAACGCACGAACTTCACGATGGTAATGCGGAGGCGCACCATCGTGCTAGAACCACATACTGTCGAGCTCATCCCTATCGAGACCTTGAAGCAGTTGGGGTATTTCTTCTTGTAGAAAGTTCAGGTAACTATGGCCATTTAGTGGTTCATTTAAAAAGTGGGGTCCAATAATTCGATTATGATGAATACCACACCAAACATTTAATGACCAGTGGTTTTGATGTTGCACCTCGCTAATCCAAAATAGGTTTTCTGTGGCATAATAATGCATGTTGCGTCTATTTACGGCACCGTTACTTCTAAAAGTAGCTTCATCACTAAACATTACCTTGCATAATAAATATGGATTTAATTGAATCTCCGCATTTATTGTACGACAAAAGTTTACACGACTTTCAAAATCCTGTCCATGCAATTATTGGTGTAATTCCATGTGATATGGATGATACCTATATTTCTTGGTAGTACGATTAGCGGTGAATTGTGATGTTTCACATATTGCTGCTAACTGACGGCTACCAATATAAGGATTTTCCTGAACATTTAACAATACTTGTAGTTCTTTTTCTTCATTAGTTACTGGTTTGTTGACCACTTTACGTTTTGGATAATCAACAGTACCAGAAAAATCAAATCTTTGCATTAAGTTTTGAAAAGTATGGGTATTAGGCTGGCGTCGATCAGGATACTTCATTTTGTAAATTCTTTGAGCAAGAAGGCAATTTTTTTGAGCCTCTCCTATTGTATAAATCATATCTATTAACTCATTCTTTGGAAAATTCATTTTACAATATAAGATTAATGCAAAAAAAAACCAAACTACACTACATAAAAACCAAAAGAAGCGATTGCGGTTATAAATTTGACACACAGAAAAATGTTCTTTTACATTGTTTTTGCCATGGCTACTATGATAATGAAGACTATTTCTGTAAAAAAGTATGGAAAATAAGAAAAACTAAAATATCTCAAAAACTATTATAAATAGGTATAGGATATATTGAACAAAACTTTTAGGGTTTTTATTACTCTATTAAATAACATGAAAATATACAGGGTGTACCATTTAAAAAAAAAGATATTTATTCATTTAAACTTGTTCAAATTTGAGCCGATGTGTTCAACACCCTGTAGCTTTTATTGCAAATATTAGGTAAAAATTATGTTAACTTGTCCTTGGCCTTGCTAAATTCCAAATTTTAATATATTTGTTACAAAATTGAAAACGTTATTTAGGATTGAATTGATGCTTGAAAATGTGACTTTTTTTCTTTAAACTTAATTATCTCATAAACTATAAAGTTTTGTTATAGTAAACCCTTAATAAAAAAGATTTAAAATTATAAGCTAAATCGAAAATACGATTCGTATATAGGGTGTTCTATTTAAAAAAAATACAACTTTATGCTGTCCTAGTTTTTTAGCTCATCCTGTAGAGTCCTAAATATTTTTAAAATCTGCGTAAAAATAAACTGTATCAAACAATAAATATAGTTTCTTTGTTAATTTCACCGAAAAGGCACAAACCTACTTCATCCAATCGTTGACTCACCCTGTACATAAATATCTAGGCTCAAATTGGGACACCTAAATTGTTAATTGAATTGAGTTTGCCGGTATTTGGTGGAACTTCACATCATTTTTACACAAAAATTATATTTTAATAGAAACTTGAATAAAAAGATATTCAACCTATGTCACTACACAGTAGCTTTATCAAGAATTCTTGATAAAGCTACCGCGTAGCGAAACATGTTGAATATCTTTTTATTCAAGATTCAATTAAAGTGGAATTTTGAAGTAAAAATCAAGTTTTACTATGTTATCTTTAATAAATTGGTAGTTGCAAACTGTATTTATTTTAGGGTTTCTCAGTAGTTATATATTTGTTTATTTTTTTATTTTTCATTTATTAACTTTTTGTTTTATCCGATATATATATATATATATATATATATATATATATATATATATATATATATATATATATATATATATACAGGGTGTCCAAGATAAGGATCCTAACCATGGGGATCTCGGAAACAGTTGGAGATACGAGGTCGGTTAAATTAGAGAAAAGTTGCGCAATTTAGTGCTAAATTAAACGCAATTTAAAAAATTCAAAATACTTCCGGAGATTTCCGGAAAAAACCGAATTTTGGCAAAATCGTTTTTAATTTTTGTAGGCTTTATTTAAAGAGATATCAAAAAATAAAAGGTAGATTCTTCTTGCCACTTTTTATTTTTTATAATTTGGTCTAAACAAAATTTAAATCCGACGTTTCGTTTCTGAGATACCATCATGAACTTTCATTTTTTATATGGAACAAAAAAAAGTATCCCATGTATTTGATAGCATTTTTTATTACAAATTCAACGGTGTATCACACTTGCATATCAAGTGTGTAGTTCATTGGCTTTTATAAAACTGATATACCTTTCTCTCTCGCTCTCATGGAGCTCTTATGGAAAGTACTTGAACTACATATTCGATATGCAAGGGTGATACATCGTTGAATTTGTAATAAAAAATGCTATCAAATACATGGGATACTTTTTTTTGTTCCTTATAAAAAATGAAAGTTCATGATGGTATCTCAGAAACGAAACGTCGGATTTAAATTTTGTTTAGACCATATTATAAAAAATAAAAAGTGGCAATGAGAATCTACCTTTTATTTTCTGATATCTCTTTAAATAAAGCCTGCAAAAATTAAAAACGATTTTGCCAAATTTCGTTTTTTTCCGGAAATCTCCGGAAGTGTTTGAAATTTTTAAATTTTTTTAACTGCGTTTAATTTAGCACTAAATTGCGCAACTTTTCTCTAATTTAACCGACCTCGTATCTCCAACTGTTTCCGAGATCCCCATGCTTAGGATCCTTATCTTGGACACCCTATATATATATATATATATATATATATATATATATATATATATATATATATATAAAAACCATTTTTTGATATATTCTTCTATGTAAATGTATACTGAAATAATCGTAGACATCTTAACACAGGGGCGAATCCAAAGGGGAGACGAATATCTTCCCCCACCAGGAATTTTGAAAAAATAGACTCGCCTATTGTATTAGGAACGTAGATGTAGCCGACATCCCTTCCCCCTCGCTGACAACTCCCTTGCGCTTATCATATTTTATTCTCTAGTTATATCGTACCCCACAAAGACGAAGACTGTATTTACCTCTGTGTTTACAATGACTATTGGCAACGCTTCCAATCAGCACTGTTGGCATCACAAAATACCTACCTTATACTCCGTGCCATTACGTGCAAATAATTGGTCTGGCAACAATGAATTCCATAAGTTTTTATTATATTGGTGAAAGTGTATTTTTGACATTGACTGAATACTTTTCATTTTGACAAGAATTTATTTTTTATTTTGCTGTTTTATGCATTTTATCACATTTTATGTACCGTTTTACTGAAAATTTCAAACAGGAATGTGAATTTTAATGTTTTTTTTGGTATTTTAAAAAATGCGATGCTTCATCTTAAGACTTGCAAATACCTCATCTGTTAAATTGGAATTTATTTAATTTGTAAGTTTTAAGGCAATCAATAATAATTATTTAAAATTTTACCTTAGAATCAAATTGTGAATCTAAGGGTAACAAGTTTACTCTTATGGATATGATGTATGATAATTTTTCAATGTTATCAATATTTTTCTTTTTGTAAAAGAAAAGAAACTTCAAATTCAAGGGCTGAAGCAAATTGGTCACTATCATAATTCTTTTATACACCAGATGAGTAACTCTGTTCAGAGCATTTTTCTGGAAATAGTTTTATACAAGATGAGCAAAAAGCTTGTGCTGTACTTCTTACAAATAAACTGCCTGAAAAAAAACTACGAAATACTGTTTGATGTAAACATCTTGAAGCAACTAAAATTGGACTTAGTAACATACACTGGCTCTACAAAAAAAAGTCCTGAATTAAGTGTGCATTAACCAACAACAATATTGTTTTACCATAAAGTTAATGTTCCACTGACATATAAAGCTGAACACTGAAACTGGTATGGTGTTAAAATTTAAAATAATTATACGTTTAAAAACCAATATGCCATATTAAAATAGAAAAAAATGATTGCATATAATATGAAATTTTTCAATATTATTAAGCATGTTTGGAAATTACATAAATTTTACTTTTATGTATTTGTTTTGTCTAAAAATAAAATAATAACCTTTTGTTTGAATATGTTATTAGTTAATAAAACAAAAATTCATGATTTTAGCTCGGATAGGAAATTTGTGTCATGAAAATCCTTTGTCAAAGTAGTGAGAAGCTGCGATTGATTACCATTTCAAAAATTCAACTCTAGGAAAGGTCAATTCCAGATCCTTAAACAGTTAAGTAAATGGAAAGTTTGACTTAGTGTAAAAATTTAAAGTTGCTAGTAAATCTTTATGTATATATTTAGATTAAAAATGATTGTATTCAGGTAAGAATTCTCTTGTATTTTCAATCTTTTTTATATTTAAAGTGTCTCAATAAATATTGTTTTGTTTACAATTAAATATAAACTGCTTTAACACTATCTCCTTTAGAGTTTAATTTTTTTATATGAAAAAGGTTTAGTACATAATGTTACTTTACTTCCTTTAAATTAAAGCTCCGTTTTTATGAAGGAAATGTCAACATTATTATGAATGTTGTTAACTCTATATAAATACCTAACATATCAGTTCCCTAAAAGCATCGAGGAGAAAATAATTTTAACAAAGACCTAATCGAAGCTATTTTTAAATGACGAAACTCTCTTACTTTGCAATAGATTATGTGAACATTTCGATACCTTACATTAAACAATATACTTTATTAATTCATGATATAAAATTTTTAAAAATAAATGCCTGAATACTTTTTTTCGTTAACTTCTTATACTCTACGTCCGAACAAGAATGTAGATTATACTACAAAAATACCCACTGATTTCCACAATCTTTTCTAAAACAGATATTTAAAAAAAAAATTAGTCTCGATTTGTTTTTGGCGCATATTTCATATTTTAGCTATTTTGCTAAATAACAATTTTATTGTAAAACATAAAATATGTAAACAGTCATAGAAAAAGCATTTTCATTTATTTATGAGAACTGATATTTCATGCTTGTTATCTAAAAATGATAAAATTGTTACATATTTACGCTGTTCCAAAGAAGTTAAAAAAATTAGCTTTACTGGAGTTGCTTTAAACAGAAAAATTATAATTTTGAGGAAACTAAAAGTAGAAATTCAAGTTAAATATTGTTTTACTGAAACAATTACCCTGGTCTTTTTTATTGAATATACTCAATTAACCTGTCAAGTAAAACAAGGAAGAGCGATTTATTGTTTTAGATATAGTATAGAAAGAGATAGTTGTTGTCTAAACCTGTTAGAAGAATAGAATTGACATTCATACACGACACATTCACGCCAATGTAAGAAATTAGCAGGGAATTCAATGTTGCCATACAAATCAGTGCACCTAATGGCGACCAATAAGGGGGTGGGGTCAAAAATTATTTTCATGAGCAGTCCAGTTTTATATGTCATGTTCGTGTGTGAAACAGATCAGAAATTACAAAATATACATTGATACAAGTTGGTGTTGCCCAATTTTTTATTCTGATATATATATATTTCTTCATATTTCTTTCTAAAACGTGTGATAAGATAAGAAAAGGGACATATATTATTCTTGAAAACCTATTCAAATTATTATCTTTTTCTTATAAAAACGGTAATCATCCAATATACTAGTAATGAACATAGATAAAATATTTATAGATCCGCAAAGCTTAATCCCAAAAACGGCAAATTTACGACAATAAAATGTAAACATCCTAGACCAGATGTCGGCATGCGCAGTACAAATTGATCAGGTGACCATCGACAGGACCGAACTTCGAAAATCTATTTAGTTAGTTCAATTAGTCATAAATGGTGTCTAAATGAAGCAAGTTATCAAAGTTGCAATCTTTAGTAAAGAAGTCGGTCTCATGTAACTTTCTTGTTCTGGGAGTTATATCATATGGGCACAAATAATATCTGAAGCAGAAGGGAATAATCCGATCAGTGTACCGATGGGAGTTAGTTTAGTAATTTCTTATACTGTGAAAGTAAAATTGTGAAAAAAAATGTATCTTACTATTTCTCTAATCTATTGTTTCCGTCTGTGTGCGTTAACTTTCTTGTTGTGGGGTGGGAGTGAATAATTAACATTTTTAAAGTTCGGCAATTTATTCTCTAATTATGAAAAAATAATTAGCATCTTTTCCTTGTCTTTTTTTAAAATTTTTTAAGAAAATATTGATACGAAATGGGTTTTTTAACGGATATGCAGGATTTGAAAATAATTTTATATACTAATATTTTTCTGCCGTAATGGTGAACGGAGCATATATTTTCTTATCGCATTAATTTTTTCGACAAAATGATAAAAATGTTATTTCAAATAAAATAAGTGAACAAGGTCATTGTTGGGGGTGAATAAAAAAAATATACCAACAAAAGAAATTCACATTTGTCTAACTTTTTTCGTAATATTTTGCTTCTGTTAACATATTAATGAATTTTTTATTTGACAATTTGAAAGTGAGGATTTCCATGACAACATGATTCATGACAATTTCATAAAATGAGTACGGACATAACTAATCTGAATTTACTTCCAAAACCAGTATTAATAATGAACGACGCTTTTTAACGTCATGTCCACAATCTTCAAACATACAAAATTATAAATCAGATTGGCTGCAGAACAAAAAAAAACATTTGAGCTGGTTGGAAACATCGGTTAAATATAAGGTAGATGAAGATATGCAAGAATATGGCCATTGTGCAAATTAGTTACTGGAAAAAATTCGTTGGCAATTTGGAAAAATAATTCAAACAGAGCTTAGAAATTATAGAGCCCATAGCCGATTATGGCTACAATATAAACCTTGTACTCAAGTATTTTATGTATATAACCAAATAATAATACATTATAATTATTGTAAGTTATATATGTATGTTTTAAAATATTCCAACTTCATTATGAGGAAGTATGTTTTTATTCATAATTATACTTGCATTGCCAAATAAATATATTTTGAAATGAATCGTTAGTTTTTATTTATGTAAGTAATGTAATAGATGGAGAAATTATATCATTTCTTGATATATTGATGAATGTACTTTTTTCATATGATAGAATAAACTATTCTATGGTTTGGTGCGAATTTTGATTTTTTTTAAGAATTGACTGTTTAAAAATTCAGTTTAACTGTAGGTAATCATTTGGAAAGTGCCAGAAATATATCATACTACATGTTTTGGAAATTTAATGTTATACGAAAACAATGTAACTCCAAAAACGTTGTAAAGCAACACTATTTTTTACCCTATAGAGAAAAAGGAAAATAAATCAAATAAAATATGTACATATTCCACTATATTAAATAAAAACACAAGAACAAATAAAATAAATCACTTAAAACGCTATAAATCCGTTTAAATCGCACGTAACTTGCAAAGCAAAAATAAACACAAAAATAGCGTTAAGCCGATACTGTGCTGTTTACAGATGGCACTACGAAACAACCGATCGATAACAGGAAGTCGCTTATGCGCATGCCCTCATCTGGCCAGTATCCAAAAATATGACTGCCGCCCGATGTGCAGAAACGCATTTTTTCGCCCATGGTTTGCCATTTTTTGGCTTTAGCAGCCGACAAGAGTAGGGATCCATAGTAGAGATCAGTGGTAATGAACAGTTACTTGAATTTTTATTATTTGTGGAATAAAGAAAGTTCCCTGAAGACTTTGTGTTGTAACAATTTTCGGTCGATTTTTTAAATTAGCGGTTTCAACTAAGTTTAGAAAGATTGTTTTATATTTTTTAACATAATCCAATTCCTGCTTGCAACTTTCTTTAAAGTTTTCTACAATATATTTAACAAACTTTCAGTTGATATATTAATAACCAGAGTAGCAAAATTTCTGTGCCAATAAATCTAGTAAAGTATACGAGAAAGTGTAAAAAAATACGAGATAGAAAAACCCATTTACCTATGACGTCACTGAAGTTAAATCAGTGGCAGAAAACCAGATTATGTTGGCGTAATGGCTATCTGAAAAGCCCATTAAATCGGGGATTGCATGAGAGAAGTACCATGTATTGTTATACCTTTACTATATAAGTTTCGTTAAATATAGTACATATCACATATCACAGATATTTCGTGATTTAGGCTACTTTCTCATTAAGTTTATTGGTAGAACGTTTCTAATAAGAATATAAATTAGTAGGACTGATTTTGCAAATAATCTAATAACGATTCATCGTATTACCGAAAATTACAAATTTTTCAATGTGTTCCATGAACGTTTGCCTCCGTATTGAAAGTGCCACTTTAAATTTTCAAACATTCCAGAGGGCATACTACTCTAATTTCAAGATTACACACGTGGTCATCTTAATTCTGTTATATTACAAAATCTACATTTCCAATATAACATAATATTAAATTGATTTATACACAGTGAGAGCAGTGTTTGTTCGTGAATTATTGTTTAAGCTACATACTATATATTCTGACGAAGGTAAAATAAATTACCGAAACGTTAATCTTTTAAAAAATGTAAAATATAGAAAATATAACACTACTACTACATTTTGATCCCAGTTTTAACGGAAAAACAAAACAAAATATTTTATTGAAAGTCCAAGAAATAAACAATAAATACTTCATATATATATATATATATATACATATATATATATATATATATATATATATATATATATATATATATATATATATATATATATATATATATATATATATATATACAGGGTGATTCAAAAATCGATCACGAAACTTAAGGGGGTGATTCTACTTGACAAAATAAGGGTAGAGCTTCATATAATTTTTTTTCAAAATGTCATTCGTTTTCGAGTTACAAGCCGTCCAAGTTCAAGTTTTTATTTTTTGTTTTTTGAATTACTCGCTTACAGGAAAACTGATTTGACTAATATTTGAAAGATAGGCTAAGTCTTCTGCGCTTCATCATTTTAGTAACAATTCACATTGATTGTTTGCCGCTAGAGGGCACTTTACCTACATTGAAAATTTTTTTTTTGTCATAATTTTTTAGTGTTGACAGCTACAGTAGTTTTTGGCATAATTTCTGAAAGACTGATGCCAGGCCTTTAAAAAAGGTGCTCTTTATTTACATCGCTAAACCCAACGGTTTAGACGTAAATCACCCTTAAAAATTAAGTGGTAAATTTACTTTTCTCATTTCATTACCACCAGCTACCAGGTAAATAGCTATCAAAGTATACTAGAGCTGTCAGTTTAACATCAAATAAATTCGCTTTTTAAACTATTTAATTTATAATCTTAAAATAACTAATAATGGCTAATCACCAATATTCAAATATCGAATATTGTGATATCCATTTTTGTTATGGAAAAGCAAATGGTAATGCAGAGTTGGCAAGAAGATATTATATGGAGAGTTATCCGGAAAGAAATATCCCTCATGCTCAAACATTTTCCAGTGTGCACAGGAGGCTTGCGGAATGTGGTTCCTTTAAAAGTTATAATGGAAATAGGGGAAGACCTAGAACTGCTAGAAACGTGCAACAAGAAGAAAGAGTGCTTGAAATTATTGAAGATAATCCAAGTATTAGTACTAGAAAAATTGGGAATGAAGTGCGGCTCTGTCAGGCTAGTTCATGGAGGATACTAAGAGAAGAACAACTCTACCCGTTTCATTCAAAAAAGGTGCAGGCTCTTTATGACGATGATCGGCCGAGACGGTTGGAAATGTGCAATCAGATCCTAGCTAAGTATGAACACGATAATCGATTAATTGGCGTCATATTATTCACTGACGAAGCTGGTTTCACTCGTGATGGCATAACAAATCTACACAACATCCACACATATGCTTACGAGAACCCAAACAATGTGGTAGAAACGAAACATCAGCGTAGATTTTCACTAAATGTGTGGGCAGGGATAATAGGAGATTACCTTATTGGTCCTCATTTCTTTGATGGCCCATTAACTGGTGACGTATACTTAGATTTTATCCAAAATCGTCTCCCATTGTATCTAGAAGATGTGCCATTGGAAGTAAGGGCCAACATGTGGATCCTCCAAGACGGAGCTCCGCCCCACTTTAGTATACTTGTCCGACAGTATTTGAATGCAACGTATCCTGAGCGATGGATAGGACGAAGTGGACCATTGGCATGGGCAGCGAGGTCACCAGACCTTAATCCTATGGATTTTTTCTTTTGGGGTCATTTGAAACAATTGGTGTACGATATTCCAGTAATCAACGTCGAGGATCTTCGCTTCAGGATAATCGAAAAGTGCCAAATTATTAAAGAAACACCAGGAATTTTTCATCGAGTTAGGCGACATTTTTTGAAGAGTGTTAGGAAATGTATTGAAGAAAATGGGGGACATTTTGAGAATCTTTTTTAGTTTGTTTAGTACTGTTTCATTAATTTTTATCAATTAAATGTATATCGCAATAATCCATAATATGAATATTTACTGATTAGCCATTATTAGTTATTTTAAGATTATAAATTAAATAGTTTAAAAGCGAATTTATTTGATGTTAAACTGACAGCTCTAGTATACTTTGATAGCTATTTACCTGGTAGCTGGTGGTAATGAAATGAGAAAAGTAAATTTACCACTTAATTTTTAAGGGTGATTTACGTCTAAACCGTTGGGTTTAGCGATGTAAATAAAGAGCACCTTTTTTAAAGGCCTGGCATCAGTCTTTCAGAAATTATGTCAAAAAATACTGTAGCTGTCAACACTAAAAAATTATGACAAAAAAACAATTTTCAATGTAGGTAAAGTGCCCTCTAGCGGCAAACAATCAATGTGAATTGTTACTAAAATGATGAAGCGCAGAAGACTTAGCCTATCTTTCAAATATTAGTCAAATCGGTTTTCCTGTAAGCGAGTAATTCAAAAAACAAAAAATAACAACTTGAACTTGGACGAATGACATTTTGAAAAAAAATTATATGAAGCTCTACCCTTATTTTGTCAAGTAGAATCACCCCCTTAAGTTTCGTGATCGATTTTTGAATCACCCTGTATATAGGGTTATATGAGTGTCTAAAATAGTTACGTTTTAAAATTGTTTTCATAACTTACAGGATGTCCTAAAAGCTCTGAAGGTATCAGAGTTGTGTTTTTTTAAATAGAACCCCTGTGTTTTATTGCATTTTTGGATTTTCCGATCAAAATAAGTGCCTATTTTAATAAGGTTTATAGTACCTAAACCTTTTTAAATAATTTGAATTTTGACAAAATCTAACCTAATTTTCGTGTTTCTATTACTTAAGAAGTATTTCAGTTATGTACTCGAAATTTACAGAAGTGTAACAATAAATTATATTTTATATTCCAATTATAATAAACTTGCTGTATTATATAGGGTGTCTAAAAATTAAAACAAATCAAATAAAAAACTTTAAGTTGCTATAACTTGATTAATTTAAATAGAACCCTATACTTTTTAACTTATCAGAAAATGTACCTTTTAAATACCTATCGAATGGTATTGGGGTGTTCTATAGCTAAGTCTTCGCGTTTTTACAGAATACGCCAAATAATCTTTCTCTGCACCATTTTATGTTTTTTTAATTGATGTTATTATGTATCTAGTTGCCTATGGCACTTAGAAACGTCAAATAATTCATTTAATCTGTCAGTTTAGTCTGCAAAGCCTGTTGCTATAATATCGGTATTATTTTTTGTAACTGTCAAACTTTATTTATTGAATTAAATTATTTGAATATTGTTATGTTATTGCTTTGTCAAAATGAAGATTTATTCAAAGGAAGAGCATATTGATATGATTTTTATCCTTGGAGAATGTCATTAAAATTGTTTGTTGGCTTCTCGAGTCTAGGCTCAAAGGTTTCCTGAAGAAACCATCCTAAACCAGCCATTTTTGTGAGATTAAACCAGTTTCGGGAAAGTGGAAGGGTCAGTTATAAAAAACCTGTTATAAGAAGACCTGTCACTTAGGATGAAGAAAATGTTTTGACTATACTTGGTTCAGTGGTTGAAAATCCCAATATTAGTCAGAATTATATATCCGAAAATACTAACATTAACCAAGAAAGTGTTTCAAGGATTCTTAACAAATACAGATTTCATCTTTATAAAATCCAGCCTTGTCAAGGGCTTCACGGAAATGATTTTGACAACTGAACTGAATTCTGCTTGTGGGTGTTAGATAATGTGGCAAAAAATGAACAATTTTTCTTTAAATAAGTATTAAAATTATTTAAAACATTCACAGTGGTGCTGCTTTATTGACGTCGATAAAGCAGCACCACTAGTGAATGTTTTAAATAATTTCAATAATCATATAAAAAAAAATTTTAATGGTGGCGTTTCTGTGTGTAATTACTTACTTTAGTTTTTGTTGTAATATGTTGCTATGCACACAAGCCATAATAGCCCAAGTATCTGTAGTTTTTAACCAGTGTAAATTAAACATATAATGAGATTACCAACCACTCTTAAAGTCGGATAAAGGCTAAAAATCTTAGACGAAGCGTCATTTGCCGTTGACAACTCCTTTAATTATATGACATAAATATAATTTGAAGATTTTTTATTTAATTACCTATAACCAAGAAAAAATATAATTCTTTGGTCAAAGAATATACAAAAGAACAATATATATATATATATATATATATATATATATATATATATATATATATATATATATATATATATATATATATATATATATATATATATCACTACATAGTATAAAACAAAGTCGCTTTCTCTGTCCCTATGTCCCTTTGTATGCTTAAATCTTTAAAACTACGCACCGGATTTTGATGCGGTTTTTTTCAATAGATAGAGTGATTCAAGAGGAAGGTTTATATGTATAATAACATCCATTAAATAGTGGAGAAATACTGTTATTTTTGAGGTTTCTAATGTGATGTCGTTAATTATCATATTTTTTTTCGCTTACATTGCAAACGCAGGCTGAACCCTACGAGATTTATCAAAATAATGTACTAATTATTTGTACACATTGAAAAGGTCTACAGAAAACTCCGCGATGGTATATGTCTATCTCTCATGGATATCCCACAATAACATTTTTTGTCATTTACTTTTTACGACAAATAATGGCAAATTTTGAAGCGATTTTAACCAATACAGCATTAATCCTTATCCAATTAAATAGCTTAAATACATTGTTGATTTAATATAGATCTATATGGTCCTTTACAGCACAAGATTTAAATGAATATTTTCGAAGATATTACAGATTTAAAATTGCGGGAAGTAGCGCTTGCGGCGGTACTGGCCGACCGGGGCGGCGGCAGCGTGCCTATAAATAGCGCGTCGGAGGCCGATGTAATAATTGTTGTAAAAATAAAATAAATAGTCACAGTTTTTCTGTAGTGTATTTAGTATCAGCATTGCACCCGTGCGAAGCCGGGGCGGGTCGCTAGTATATATATATATATATATATATATATATATATATATATATATATATATATATATATATATATATATATATATATATATATATTCTATTATAACTTCAAATGATTGAATAAAAGCTGTTAATGTAGTTTAGAAAATTATTTACACAAACGAAATTTTCGAAGTTTTAGTTTAATTTGGAATCGAATGGGCAATGGCAATATCAAGAAGATTATCTTGTGACTTTTAGATCTTAATAGTTAAGGTCTCTGTCAACTACATCGGACCGGTTCATAATCGTAAACTTGCTGACAACTCATGCAAATAAAAATTCTCTATAGATTTATGTGAAGTAGCATGCTCGGGCACTAGTCGCTTATAAAACGGTGTAGTGAACGATAACATCACGTAAATCTATACGAAAAATATTACTTTGAATGTGTTGGTGTAAAGTAAGAATTGTGGCAGAGTCCCATGTAGTATAGTGAGCGAAGACCTTTATCGTTTTTTTGAAGGAAAAAGCATGAAAAAGGGACTGATGACATTTTTTTATTCTAAAATTAATTAGGATCAATTTTTTTAAATTTAAAAAGGGAACAACTCAACGCAGATGGATATTTATTTTCATTTTCGGATTTTTTAAATAGCTCTAATTTATTTTGTTAACCGATCAAACTGTACAAAGTCGTCGATGTGTCTGCGTATTAATTTTCTCTTATTCCAAAGATTACGAGGAAGACAAAAATGATGTCACAGTTATTTACAGGCACCGTGATTTTAGAAGTTTACACAATTTTTTATTTTATTAATTTTTATCAGACAAAATACATATTAGTCTAATTGATTTAATTTTATTTAAAACCATGACATTTTTGATTTTTTATCATTTCAAAAGTAATTAAAATAATTTGCTTTATTTCTATTAATAGTAATTAAGATATCGCTTAAACGCTTGATAATGTTGCAATAGAATCAGTCGGTCAGGACGGTTTAAGGCTGGCAAGCGATTATATCTTAAAAACAGGACGTGCTCTTACATTAGAAAAAAAAATTCAACAAATATGGCCAAAAAAAAAAATATTTAAAAATATTTTTATATTCCTGTTTCCACATCTGTTGGCCAAATATCGATGATTTCTTTAAATATCTTAAGTATGAAATAGGTTAGAAATAAACTTTTTAAAATCTTCGTTTTTTTTTTAAGTAATTACCATGGTTACAGCGTGGCGAAAGGTAACAATTTTAGTATATCTAATGGTCACATATTTTTGTCTAAAAAAATAAAACTTCGAAATATGATTATTTAATATGTCAATAATAACCTTGCTTAAAACTTGATTTTTAATCTATCTCATATTAAAAGAAAGTAATGGTATGATAGAGTAGAAATTCAAGAATAATTTGATATGTTTTTTCGTTTATTTATTGCACATTTTGGAAAGAAACATTGGCTAGTTTTGATACTATATTTAGACTCTATTATAACGGAATGAGAAATTGGGCAACAACACCTTATATCATAATTTATATTTTGCAATTTCGGCTCCCTTTAATATCATTTCTCGAACGTTTTTTTTTTAAAGCAAATTTGCCTTTCCACCGGACCGTCGACATAATACGCGGAGGTGTTATGTCTGTTAACCAAAAAGTGCGTATTACTGATAAAAAACGCGTTGACCCATGTTACATAGAAATGTTAATTTGGCAATACAAAACATATGCGCTATTACCATACCTCACTCAATATTTATCAATTAAATATTATTGATAATCACATAATATAACTTTTAAAAATGTTTTCTATTCTGATAATATAATTCAAGATATAATTTAATTTAATATTTTATGTTCTTTTGTTCAATTGAGAGACTTTGAAAATGACATTTTTTTTTCAAAGGTTTGCAGTATTATCATATTCCTGTGCTTTGATCCCATGCCTCCGTACCTCCCTCTATGCACCACTCAACATCGTTAATATGTTCAGGTCCGCTTTAACCAAAATCAACATACTATTTATCATTTTAAAGGGAGAGTTTTGACTACAATTAGTTATAAACAATATTAAAGTTAGTTTTTATGGGTAAAGCTAGGAGCATTAGAAGAACTACAAGCTGGGATTAATCGCAATGCGAAAATAAAATGGCATTTCATTAATTATAACTTTCGCGTTGCCATTTATGAAGGGAAGTGGAAGTCTACTTACAGGCCCTGCTCACCTGTTAAATTAAGTTGCACCATTATAGCTTTCACGGATCCTTGCATTAATACTTTAAACACACACACACACACACACATATATATATATATATATATATATATATATATATATATATATATATATATATATATATGTAATCGAAGGTTTTCGGGCATCCCGTATATGTGCTGAGTCCCTTTCAGGACTGTAAGGCAGCTGACGTTTCGGTGAAACTCATTGTATGGCGTCCACGAGCGAACGCCATACAATGAGCTTTGAAAATGGTGAATGAGATTTCACCAAAACGTCAGTGCCTTACAGTCCTGAGAGGGACTCAGCACATACACGGGATGCCCGAAAACCTTCGATTACACACACACACATATATATATTGATGGTTTATTAAGGGCAATAAATCATACAAATTCCATTTTATATAATACGTCAAATAAGAATAAAAAATCTAAAACGAAACAATCACAAAATATCACAAGTCACATCAGTAATAAAAGAATGACAATTAACTAAAACAATAATACTGTCACTACAGTCTATTGTGTATAAAATTGAATTATTTAAAAATTCTTTAATACAACCCTTAAATGAGTTCAGAGAGAGTATAAATGGGTCAACATTCTTAGGCAGTGAATTCATTTCCCTACTCATTCTGGACATTGGGGTGTTAAATGCATAGTTTGTCCTATGGTATGGTTCATTAAAAAGACTATGGACCCGAAGCACCCTCTGAGGTACAGCGAATCCAACAGCCCCCAACAATTCAGGAGCATCAACCATAGAGTTTATGATCTTACAAAATAATATTAGGTCAAGATAGATGCGTCTATTATATAATGATAACAAGCTCATATAATCCCGTATTACACTGAATGGCACATCTTGCTTAAAAGCAACAAATTTCAAGAAACGGACCTGTACCTTCTCGATTTTATTTCTGTATATTTCATAGTTTGGTGCTCAGACTGGAGATGCATACTCCAAGACAGATCGAACCATTGAGCAGTATACAGATTTAAAACACTGCACACTGCTGAAATCACCTAATGTGCGTTTAATAAAGCCAACAAGCCTCAAACCACGGCTCGAAATACTATTAACGTGCAGGTCAAAAGAAAGACCCTCATCAAATATCACCCCAAGATCCTTTATATGATCTGAGCGAGTCAGCATTGTATTATGCAATGTGTAATTATAAACTATACTATCTTTTTTCTTTGAGAAAGTAGTGGCAGAACATTTTGTTAAATTAAGTTGCATGAAATTGAGGTCATACCACTTAGTAAAACTATCCAGGTCACCCTGCAAGGCCGCACAGTCCTCTATCTCTCCAACAACCTTAAATATCTTTAAGTCGTCAGCATATAAAAGACATCTGCTTGAGATTATAGAATCATATATGTCATTCACGAAACAATTAAAAAGAAGGGGTGCCAAATATATACAGGGTGATTCAAAAATCGATCACGAAACTTAAGGGGGTGATTCTACTTGACAAAATAAGGATAGAGCTTCATATAATTTTTTTTCAAAATGTCATTCGTTTTCGAGTTACAAGCCGTCCAAGTTCAAGTTTTTATTTTTTGTTTTTTGAATTACTCGCTTACAAGAAAACCGATTTGACTAATATTTGAAAGATAGGCTAAGTCTTCTGCGCTTCATCATTTTAGTAACAATTCACATTGATTGTTTGCCGCTAGAGGGCACTTTACCTACATTGAAAATTGTTTTTTTGTCATAATTTTTTAGTGTTGACAGCTACAGTAGTTTTTGGCATAATTTCTGAAAGACTGATGCCAGGCCTTTAAAAAAGGTGCTCTTTATTTACATCGCTAAACCCAACGGTTTAGACGTAAATCACCCTTAAAAATTAAGTGGTAAATTTACTTTTCTCATTTCATTACCACCAGCTACCAGGTAAATAGCTATCAAAGTATACTAGAGCTGTCAGTTTAACATCAAATAAATTCGCTTTTTAAACTATTTAATTTATAATCTTAAAATAACTAATAATGGCTAATCAGTAAATATTCATATTATGGATTATTGCGATATACATTTAATTGATAAAAATTAATGAAACAGTACTAAACAAACTAAAAAAGATTCTCAAAATGTCCCCCATTTTCTTCAATACATTTCCTAACACTCTTCAAAAAATGTCGCCTAACTCGATGAAAAATTCCTGGTGTTTCTGTAATAATTTGGCACTTTTCGATTATCCTGAAGCGAAGATCCTCGACGTTGATTACTGGAATATCGTACACCAATTGTTTCAAATGACCCCAAAAGAAAAAATCCATAGGATTAAGGTCTGGTGACCTCGCTGCCCATGCCAATGGTCCACTTCGTCCTATCCATCGCTCAGGCTACGTTGCATTCAAATACTGTCGGACACGTATACTAAAGTGGGGCGGAGTTCCGTCTTGGAGGATCCACATGTTGGCCCTTACTTCCAATGGCACATCTTCCAGATACAATGGGAGACGATTTTGGATAAAATCTAAGTACACGTCACCAGTTAATGGGCCATCAAAGAAATGAGGACCAATAAGGTAATCTCCTATTATCCCTGCCCACACATTTAGTGAAAATCTACGCTGATGTTTCGTTTCTACCACATTGTTTGGGTTCTCGTAAGCATATGTGTGGATGTTGTGTAGATTTGTTATGCCATCACGAGTGAAACCAGCTTCGTCAGTGAATAATATGACGCCAATTAATCGATTATCGTGTTCATACTTAGCTAGGATCTGATTGCACATTTCCAACCGTCTCGGCCGATCATCGTCATAAAGAGCCTGCACCTTTTTTGAATGAAACGGGTAGAGTTGTTCTTCTCTTAGTATCCTCCATGAACTAGCCTGACAGAGCCGCACTTCATTCCCAATTTTTCTAGTACTAATACCTGGATTATCTTCAATAATTTCAAGCACTCTTTCTTCTTGTTGCACGTTTCTAGCAGTTCTAGGTCTTCCCCTATTTCCATTATAACTTTTAAAGGAACCACATTCCGCAAGCCCCCTGTGCACACTGGAAAATGTTTGAGCATGAGGGATATTTCTTTCCGGATAACTCTCCATATAATATCTTCTTGCCAACTCTGCATTACCATTTGCTTTTCCATAACAAAAATGGATATCACAATATTCGATATTTGAATATTGGTGATTAGCCATTATTAGTTATTTTAAGATTATAAATTAAATAGTTTAAAAAGCGAATTTATTTGATGTTAAACTGACAGCTCTAGTATACTTTGATAGCTGTTTACCTGGTAGCTGGTGGTAATGAAATGAGAAAAGTAAATTTACCACTTAATTTTTAAGGGTGATTTACGTCTAAACCGTTGGGTTTAGCGATGTAAATAAAGAGCACCTTTTTTAAAGGCCTGGCATCAGTCTTTCAGAAATTATGCCAAAAACTACTGTAGCTGTCAACACTAAAAAATTATGACAAAAAAACAATTTTCAATGTAGGTAAAGTGCCCTCTAGCGGCAAACAATCAATGTGAATTGTTACTAAAATGATGAAGCGCAGAAGACTTAGCCTATCTTTCAAATATTAGTCAAATCGGTTTTCCTGTAAGCGAGTAATTCAAAAAACAAAAAATAAAAACTTGAACTTGGACGGCTTGTAACTCGAAAACGAATGACATTTTGAAAAAAAAATATATGAAGCTCTACCCTTATTTTGTCAAGTAGAATCACCCCCTTAAGTTTCGTGATCGATTTTTGAATCACCCTGTATATATATATATATATATATATATATATATATATATATATATATATATATATATATATATATATATATATATATATATTATTTGTTTGTTTTTCCTGGAATTATGGTCCGTTAAAAATGAAATTAAAATGTAATGGTGGTGTTGTATTTTCTGTATATTACATTTTTTTAAAACATTAACGTTTCGGTAATTTTTTTACCTTCGTCAGAATGAGTGTAGCTAAAAAAACAAAGTATTTGATTGATTTTACTATCAAATTATTTACATGTTATGTATTTACCTTGAACAATGATTCAGGAACAACACTGCACTCACATGTATACATTTATTTAAAAATTATGTTCTAGAGAAAATTTAATTTTCGCGAGGTTCACAGGGTTCAAGATGACCACGTGTGTCATCTTGAAGTTAAGATGGTACCGAAGAAAATCGGCACTCCTTTAACTTTGAAAAGGTAAAAATCTTAAAAACGGAAAACCATACAAAAAACGAGAAATGATAGAAAAACAAAAAACATGCAGTAAATGCTAAGGCAGATACCAAATAACTTAGCAAAATATATAATAACATTATAAAATAACAACCAATATCGTAAGTTTTCACGAATGGTGGAATGAATGGTTTGGTTATTCGGGGTTTCAATCCGTTTTCGTGAAAACGATTTTTTGAACGAACGGATTGAAACCTAGAATAACCAAACCATTCTAATATATTAGCATGAGGAAAATAGAACTTCAGTTCATAATAATTATGTCTGAGAACGGGAGGGTTTATTTATTTATTTATCGACGGACAACACTGCCTTTAAGGGTTGTTGTCTATTCTTCATAATAATTACCATCCTTGTTTAAAATGTCTTTGTCGATTTGCATCGGGACAATGTGTTTTGTCGTTTGGATATAATAGCCAAAGAAGGAAAAATTACTGCATTTAATTCTAGACTTCTAGAAACTTTTTTGAGGGGGTAATTTTTCGTTTGAGGATGATTTAAAAAAAAATAATCTAGAAGTATTCAACTTTATTTTTGCATTCAATTTACGAATATATTTTTTCTAATTTTCTTTAACTCATTTTGAATTTATTTTTTCAAAATAGAAACAAAAAAAGTAGATTTTTCAATGTGAAAAATGAGGGCTGCAACCCTTATAGTTGAAACTGCATCAGTTAGTTGCACATTAACATCAGAAGTAGTACACAGTTTGTTTCATTGCAAAATTCCAATTAAAACCTGCGATATATTGGGAAATTCATTTTCGAGGGTGAACTTTCGGGGTAGATTTCACCCCCTTAAACTGTTTTGCAGCAGAAAAAAAACAAGTGTTTCTTATTTCATCGTGGCCTACAACATCGAAGACGTCGAGTTGGGATACATCCCTTGTCACTTTTAGATTTCATTAGTTAAGAAACATAAATCTAACAAACCTGGAACTCTTATTGTTCAAAATGTATCTTAAAAATAATAAGGCATTGTCAGAGAGTCTGCCATTATTTATTTGACTTATAAAATGATTGCTGTTAATAGCCCTAAAAACCTAAGTAAGGACATTTTTTACTAATTAGAGTTCTTTATTTATTATTTAATTTAGTTATTTATTTAAATAATGTATCAATAATTTAAATTTTAAATTCATTAGAATGAATGTTATTTGTTCTTTTGATTTATTGCGTCATAAATCTTTTTCAATAAATTAAAATTTCATTATTGTTGCATTTTTCAAATAAATAATTGAACTAAACCAAAAAACATAATTAAGCTTTAAAATGATTTAGAATTGTCGAATTTTAAAATTTGGATTTTTAATGTTATTTCCATGAAACCAACTAAAAATTGAATCTCAGATCTTTTTTGAAATTAAGGATCATAGCAAATGGGCCCCCTAGTGCCAAAATAATGTAAAAATATTTTTAAGCAAATTTTTGTAGCTATATTTGCAGGCAAATTTTGTGTTATAAAGTTATAAAGTCGTAGCCCATATTATATATATATATATATATATATATATATATATATATATATATATATATATATATATATATATATATATATATATATTGCCGGTAGCCACCCTTAATTACTCTTACTGTATATTTTCTGTAGAGCAAATATGCTGTATTGGTGTACATAACAACATATCATTACGCATTTTAGGCAGTCAAACTTTATCGCTAAAATATGGACTCCATCTGAAAACATATTGAATCATCAAATTTTTTTTTGCATTTCATAAAGTAATTAACGCAACTTAATCTTACCAATTTTCATTGAAAAGATTTATTAAGTGCTGTTATGTAACTTTTTTTTTAGACTTTTCACCGTTGGAAAATTGAACGGGAATACCAAAGACTAATCAGACAAATGTCTATAAGACCTGCAAATAATTCCAAAATTTGTAAATTATGGACAAAAATTTAAAAAAATGAAAAGAAGTGAATGTCTGAAATGAAATTGAGTCAGAAATTTTGCAGATACCAAGAAAAAGAAAATTTTGAGTATCTGTCAAATGAAAATGAACTGCTGAAAATATACTTCTCTTTTGAAAATGACTGGCTTTATTTTGTTTTACAAATATTCAAAATCTAACGGAGAGATTTTGATGAAATTTCTGTATAGTCCGCTAATATGTTGGAACGATAAATTTGTTGAACTTCCCAATCTTGACCTCTTTTTATTCAAGGTAGTGCGCCATTATCGTCGAAGTTTTCGTTTTTTATTTAATAAACTTTTTAACAGTAAAACCCAACTGCATAAAACTAATAAAACAGCCGTTTATTCGCCACTTCAACCGAAACAAGGCTGCCCTTTATTCTTCGCCACCAATAAGTCCGATTTTAAAAAAGAAATAACTGAAAAACAAATTTGAGTATCCGTGATACAAAGCACATTTGGTGCAAAATTATTAAAATTTATAAATACTGATAAATATCTCTGTCTACAAATATTAATATATTTTAATTTATTTTTACCTTTTGTTGATTTATACCGTTCAAAAGTTTTTAACATCAGCCGATGAAAGCACAAGCGTTCAATAGAACCGGTAAACATCAAAGAAGGTTCGCAGCAAGTTCGAGGCGAGCTCATCACGGGCACGTCACACGTTCGACTCGCCATATTTATACGCACCTTTATAAAGGTACAAAATTTATATTTGATTTACCCGGCACATTCACCAAAAGTTACATTTCTAATATAGGGCGACAATTGTAAACAACTTTAGAGGCTTATGTTTCGTGAATACTCCATGAAAATTAGATCAAAAAAGAGCTGTTTTGTAAAAAAAAGTGTAACATTTTTTTTTTGCTGGAATGTGTTCATTTCGGCATCCTATAAAACATATCTTGATGGTAACTCTGAAAGATCTGTGCAAAAAAAGGGGAACCAAAAATGCTCACGATTTTCGGTTTTTTGAGTTTATTTCGAAAAGTAAAAGTTGTCTCGAAAAATATTTCAAACAAAAGTTATAAAGAATTAAAAAACATATCGATTCATATAATATAAGTTATAGGTGGCGCCACTAGTTATCGAGATATTCTTTTTTTGGAGAAAATTTACGGTTTTTGTTTTTTTTTTTAAAAAAAAGACATTTATTAACAAATTACCGATTTAAAATTTAACATAAATATAGGTATTATCATTCTAAAAAAGTATGTCAAATCCGGTGTCTGTGAGTTTTTTATTTTCCGAATAATTCGATGTCAAAGTTGAAAATTCAACCTAAACTTTGCACTTTCCTAATTAAGATACAATGCTCAATTTTAATGGAAATTGTTTGTATTGTTTTATATTTTGAAGATTTATTAAAAAAAAAAATTTTTCAATCGTGGGCCGAAAAATTTTGCAAAAACCAATTTTTACACCAAAAAATTGCGATATCTTTTCCGACCTCAAAAAGAAAAAAAAAATATTTTGGATGAAAAAAAACGTTTTTTTTTTCAAAAATTCATAATGACGGTGCAAATGTATATTAAGGGCTCAAATTTGCAGAACATGCTTTTTAATACTTGTACTTTACCTGTGAATTTTTTGGATCCAAGAAATACACCTCCTGTGATCTGTGAACCTTCAAAAATTGGGTCGAATCTAATTGAAAATATTATATTCATTAGCGCTTCAAGGAAACTTATGCATCACAAGTAATATTTACAATATTGACGTTGTTTTATTAATTTATATGGTAGTAACAATTTGTTTAGTCATATTAATTATTAATTTGTTTATTAACAAAAATTTTACAAAAAATCATACAAATATTCAATTATATATTACATATTCTACTGTTTTTCTCCTGTGACTTAGAAAGAATGATGACAATTCAGAGGAAATTAATAATATGTGTGATAATGATTTTGACTACGAAAATGTTAAGAATGATGAGAATGATATGTACAATGAAATTGAGAATAATGATGAAAATGGTATGTGCGATATAAGCGAGAGTAATAATTGTGATGTTTGAAAGATGAATTTATAATTAATATATTGTACTTGTATGATTTTCGCACGTAATTTAAATATATGTATATATATATATATATATATATATATATATATATATATATATATATATTTGACGTATTATATATTATTATATTTTTATATGATTTGCTTATAGAAATTTTCGTAAAAATTTTGTTAATAAACTGTTAATAATATAAAGGAAAAAACAGTAGAATATGTAGTATATAATCGAATATTTGTATGATTCGATGGAGTAGAATGAGATGACTAAATAAAAAATAGAATATGACATATTTCCGTGGGTACCCCAAAAAAGTGGTACATTTAATCACAATTTTGAAAACAGTAATGGTAAGCTTTAAAAGAAGTATGATCTTATAAAAGTAATGAATAATTGAATACGTATATTTTGGAATAACTATATCTATGCAGATTAAGTTTAATGTCAAAGGGGGAATGGCCTGTGCAACGAACCGCAATATCAATTTTTAATTCAATTTTTATACTAATTAAAACGGACTGATTGTAAATTGGTAATTTTTGTAATATACGGAAATTATTATAATTTTTTAAAATATCATCATAACGGACCATTTTTTCTAATTTTACTACAAGACTCGTTTCCGTATTTCCTAAAATAAACAAATAAATAAAAAACGAATTACTTTCAAGGACAATATTTATTAAGGTTAATAACTTTTTCTTCTTATAATTTTTAAGAAAAAAAATCTGTTGGTAAATTAGTTCAGTTTATCTATTGTCAATATTGTTTTAAATAGATATAACCTTGGCGATCTTGCACAGGAAATGGACTAATGTTAAAAAAAAATAATAAGATAAACATCATAAGTAAAAAGCTGTACCGGAAAATAAACATATAAACCTGGGCTGACCTGTAAAAGTCTATCAATGATTTGGTTGTTGAGAAGGGGCACGCTAGTTTCTGCTCTAAACGCTCCAGAATAATGCCCATAACAATAATTGAGATATGTTCCCTCTCAAAAAACACTGCTACATTTATTTACTTAACAAAAAATGAAAAATAAAATTTAAAAAACGCGTTTTTTTCTCATTCTTTTCCTTATAACTTTGGAAGAATTCACTTTAGAGAAAAGTTAAAACGAGAAAAAAGTTTCGCAATTAAATTTTCTACAAGACAGAGTTAGTTAGATATCTCAAAATTTATTACCCTTGATGCAAAATAGTAATAAAGAATAAAATTTTTATAAAAAAAATTGAACCGACTTCTAGAAGTGCGCTAAAAAGTGAAAAATAATTATAAATTTTTATATGAAATTGAACTTTTTGAAGTCGGCGCCAAACTAATACCTGACAAAATGCGATTCGCAAAAACAGATTAAAAATACTTTATTTGTAATTGCTTTCTTGCCATAATTTTTATATATTAGTAGTTATTTATTTCATTTACAAATAATTTGGCGCCGACTTCAAAAAGTTCAATTTCATATAAAAATTTATAATCATTTTTCACTTTTTAGCGCACTTTTAGAAGTCGGTTCAATTTTTTTATAAACATTTTATTTTTCTATTTTTAGTTTTAGAATTCATTATAATATCCAAAAAATTATTTGAACTCAGTACTAATCGAAGTGGACCTCGCAATGAATCCAAGGTGGCAAAAAAGTATCCATTTTATCCAAAATTATAATCACCCTAAAATGAACCACTAAAAATACTTTGATTCTTACAGTTCTCCAAATACCAGTAAAATTGTGTCAAACAAATATTTAGTCTGTCATAGTAAATCCACTATCTTAAATTTCAAATTAATTTTAGATTGGTAATATGGGACCCAAAACCTTCCAATATCAATATTTAAAGAACCTGAGATGCAAATTTCTTAGCTCAATATATTTTATCCTGCATATTGAGTTTGTATACGCCTCAAGAACCCCACAATATCAATTTTACACACAATCGGAATATGTAAAATTTTCTGTCCCTCATATTGTATTTTATCAACCTAATAGCTGTAAAAAATTAACTTCTTATTCGTAATGCACGACCCCGAAAACCCCCTAATACCAAATCTTAAAAAATGCGAATAAGGAAAAATTTTCAACCCACCATATTGCATCCGCTATATTGAAATTCAAAAAAATGATTTTAAGTCTTAATCTAATCTAAATCTAAACCCTTCAAAGCTCCCTAGTACCAATTTTGGAGCAAATGTAACGAAATTTAGCACTTTGTTTTATTATAATATGAAGTATTTTTTCCCAAATATAAATGTCCTCAGAGAAATATAAGTGGTCAAAAAAAATCGTTTAAAAAAACTACTTTTTTACCTTTTTTTATTATTATCATTGTGAAACAAGGGTTTATTTAAATGACTTTTATTTTTAAATATCTGCATTTTACAAATTTTTCATAAATACCTAATGCTCTCTCTATGAAAACACGATTGTTACGACAATCAAAATTTATGCAATCATATAAATGGATTTGAACACATTAATTAATAACAATAATAGTCTGCCGGCGTTATACACTCATGCACAAAATAATCGAATATTAATAAAATTTAATAGTTTCCTTTTGATAAAATAAATGGTGATGAATTAAGTCATTTAAACACTTTGGACTAGAAGGAAGGGCTTATTCTACATCGTAAAACAAATTAATGCTAAATGATAAGAAAATTAAGATTCCTTTTTTGTTTCTGAAATTACAAAGTTGAGTTTGAGCCATGGATTATGCTAGTTATAGAGTAAAAAAAGAAGGAAACTTAAAGCAATAAAAAATTAAGAATACTTATCTTAAATTTAAATGTTATTGTGATAGCAAAAATGTGCAACGTTCGATCTGATGACACTTGGAACGTGGGACGATAGATCATCGTGTGCTACGCTTTCAGTACGAGTCTAAACTAGTTAGAATCAGTTGGTTGTCTGTGCGTTTTAAAAATGACCGACATCAGTATTTTTCAACGGTGTGCTATCAGGTTAGTTTTCGGTGTTTTAAGACATTTTCAGAAAGAAGAGATTCGATTCAAAGTGAACTGTTTAGTGGAAGGCCATCATCTTCAAGAACCGATGAAAATATCGACAGAATCCAAGATTTTGTGCGCTGACAGTCAGAATGGTGGGGGAAGAGTTAAACTTGACTCATGATTTTGATGAATGAATTGGGGATGAGAAAAATCTGCTCAAATTGTTTCAAAAATCTTTCGCTGGACCGAGTTTTGCCAGTAAATACATTCCTATGTCTCCTTGGCCTCCTTATTTTCTTGACTTGAGTTCTTGTGGCTTTTTCATCTTCCAAAGATTGAAACACCTCAAGGGACGTAATTTTGGGCCACTGGAAAACATTCAAATTGGAATTATCGTTTATATCGGAAACTGCCCTATTTGATTCACTAATTTCTATTTCAATCTTTATAACAAAACAAAGAAATGATATTGAAAAGTAAGAACTGGAGGTTGTTCTTCTTTCTTAGAGATAACAACAACTGTAAATTACTTCAGCTGTGTAGATGTGTCAATTATTTTTAAAAAAAGTTAAATAAAGTCAACTTTAATCACAATAATTAAAAAATATTTAATTTCATCCGTTTATCATATATTTCCTTTGTTTCTGATTCTGCTTATGACATTCTAATCAAAAAAATACACAAAACTTTTTCCAGTTATCTGTTTTATAAAAGTGATAGGTGAAGTTTTGACAAAAAAAAAAGAAATCAGCTAATAACATATTTATCATTTCAACTCGATATAACTGCATCGCATAGGATAGGATATATATATATATATATATATATATATATATATATATATATATATATATAATAAAATTATTTTCAAGCAACAGTGATAACAAAAAAATTCGATAATTTTGTCATCAAGTGTACATTACATTATCAATAAAATTATTTTTATACTGGGTATTTTGATAAGAAAATTGTTGTGAAATTATTGTTAGTAAATTAGCATATTACCAGTTCCAGACTTTCGCAAGTTAACTAATTTATGTTTAGGTCGACTTTACGATTAAAAAATGGAGTAACTTTGGACACCTAGGTAATTTTAGACAGCACTTTACATTAAATTTTTTAAATGTGTTCAAATTTTCAAGTATGTCAAAAATATGTTACATTCAAAAATCACACACAGTCAAGGGAAACATCTATAAAGGAAATCATTGGTGCAAATAAAGAAAATTAAAATAGAATGAAGTTCATGTCAAAAATTTACGTAATAATTTCGAAAAAAATCTTTTTGACATGTGTATGGTTCCAGCTTAATTAGGTTATTAGTATGAATCATTTGCGTAAAAACATCATCTAGGAGTATATGTTATATTGAAGTGATTTACATTACTTCTAAAAATGATACCATTGTAGCCAATTCATTTTGGTTAATCGAATTTGCTAAGCCTATACTTTACCTAATTTTAATAGCATTTGTAGCAAATCTGAAGTATAATGTATGTAAAACAAAGTTTTTAATTTCTGATTATGTAGATGGGTTTAAACGAAAATATTATTTTTATTCCTTCATTTTGTACCACTTTTCGTGAATTTAAAGGAAATAATTTCTCCATTTTACTACTGTCAGCGTCGTAGTTAGGGTCATTGGCACCCCGGGCAAAATTTCGATATTGCAGCCTTTAAACGTCGAATATACTATGTAGACCAGGGCTTATCTGTAAAATATCGGGATTTCATGGATGTGAAATGGAACATGGAGATTTTTGCATGAGAGCCTTTAGAATAACATGAATAACGATACATTTGATATGTGAAATTTCCTCATTCTTCCGACTTTTTGCCAGTCCTGTTGTCTCTGTAGATCCTAATAACAAACTGATTTTAATTTTATAGGATAAAGTTTATCATTTGTGGGAGTAAATTTTGTGATATTTTTGCGTATTTTTATAATTGTCCTCTACTATAGAATTGTGACTTATGCTATTTCAAGGTTAATATGCATAATGAAAGACAGAACTTACTCATAATAAGTCTCGCCAAGTTGCAATCACAGAACTTTCTCTTTCCTTTTCGTACTAATCAACTGTACATGGTAATTTTACAAGCTCGCTTTACAAAGTCATAAATGCTCCCTACTCCCAGTTTTGAAATTTCTAAAACCTTAAACAAAATTACTTCTTGTAATTAACAAAACTCTATTTTCTATTATCTTTAAATATAACCAATCATCAGGAACAAAATAAATCTTACAGGTTTCATTAGTGGAGCACTCCATAAACAAACATTTCGCCTTCCACTTCATTAGTAATATTTCTTGTAATATTTAGGACCGGGTCTAGATGAACTGTGCAAGCCTTTTCTGTACAGATAATATTTTTGAAGATTTCATTTCATACTTCTAATAACATAGAGTTACTACAAAAATATAAGTGGTAAAGCATCCGGAAATTTCCTGTAACACAACCTATAAATAACGTTACTGTTTTTCCTAAGTACATATGATTCTCGATCTTACCTTAAGTATTACATAAACACGAATAAAAAAGATTTTCAGAGGCACATGGATAAATCAACTATATTTAATAAAATTCTTTCAAAAGCTAGATTTTCAGAGACGGCACCCCAACAACATTAAAAATGAATAACGACATGACGAAATACAAAAACAAAAATGACAGAGTTGACAGCAACAAAAGGCGGGTTTTTTAAAGTTAGTTGGCATCATATTGTTATCGGTACATCAAAAAGTCTGTGACAAAAAGCCCAAAGTATTGATATAATACACAACTGTATTTATTTTCATATAAAATGTTGTATGTAGACTTTTAAAAAATATCTTAAAGACGTTATATATAGACGTCTTATGGACGTATTTAAAACAACGTCTATAAGACGCCTTATTTATGTCTTAAGACGTTCAGACATAATATGGATATAAAAATGACGTCCATAAGACGTCTAGTGCTGTGTGGGATTTTAATCAATTTTTTTCGATTATTTAAATTTTTCTGAAGACCTTCATATTAGAACAAAGAAAACTTTATGCCATGATAAAATAACACGCTAAAATTTGTTAGAATCGAATCGATAGTTTTTGCACAATAATTTTGCAGTCTGATTTTGTTTACAAAAATTGATCATTTTTGAAGTTTGCCTGAGTCCAAAATATCATGTTAAGGTATTTAAATTTATTTTCGAGATATAGTATGGAACTCAAGTTTTCCAACGCTTTTTTCAGAATGAAAATCGGATGATTTGGACGCCCTCAGGAATTATTTAAAGACATTATTGATATTTTTGCATATAAACAAATAGATTATTTCGGCGGATTTTCATTGGATCTTTTTTTTGCAATACAATGGTTCGAAAGTACTTGGAAAGATGCTTCTTTTCGTGAAAAAAAATTCAAATCCGTCAATTGGTTTCCGAGATACAATGCAGACCTGATTCTTGAATCAAAAACTTTGTCTTGCCGAGTACAAATATTTAAATGTTTATATTATTGGAAACTCTAGTAAAAAATGAAAAGAATGTCGCACACGCGCGTGAAAATGAAAAAAAGGGGAGCTCTCATTTTAAAATTGAATTCGAAGATTCAAAATACATATCTGAAAAAAATTTTCATTTTCTAGGCTTCTAATGGAGCGATTTTGATCATTTTTTTTTAGAAAGATGTACCGTGAATAATGGAGCTCAAATATTATAATGGCATGTGCCCATCATGTATTCATTTTGTTATAAACAAATAAAAAAAATAAAATAGCTATTCTTTATAAATTATGTTCCAAAAGTTCAATAAAGCACTTTTAACACTAAATATTATATTACAAACTTTACAGATTGCAGGAAAAACGTTTTTTTTTTACATTGAATTTTTTTTTCATTCGAATCGGGCTCTCTTATGCTGTGGAATGTCCGGATCATCATTTTCATTGAAATCTTCGTCATCTAATCGTAAATCGATATCGAAGCAGTCCTTTTTTATTTCTCTGTCAACTTCTTCAAAATCAATTACATTTTCAGAAATTTCTTCTACGTCAATATATTGGTTTTGTGCATTTTTGCAAATTTGTCCATTGCAGTTTAAGCAGTAATTAGTACATTTTAATTCATGCTTAATACAGCAACATAATTTGTAACACTCTTTTATACATTTACAGCTTATTTTTTTCAATAGACTATCTGGCAACAGTATATCTGTGGTTTCAACTAGTTCCAAACATGATTTCTGCACTTCCCAACCCCAATCTATTGTGTCCAATTCATTATCACCAAGCCATTTCTGCACCTGAGACTAAACTCTGTAGCAATGCTGTGCAGCTGCAGATTTTGTCGGCGGGGGTTGGGTCAAATTAAAGTTTTCTTTCTACTTTTCTTCTTAAAATACAAGCATCGCAACTCATTTACATTTATATTAATGCTTCTTTTCCCACCGTACGTTACAGCTATGATTTTTAAGCCCGCATTTTTTATTTCGTATTAATTATAAAATGCAAATATTTGTATAAAAAAAGAACTCGGCAAGACAAAGTTATTGGTTCAAGAATCACGTCTGTATTGTTTATAGATTCATCGTAACAGGTTGTCAACTTTAACAGTTTGTATCTCGGAAACCAATTGACGGATATGAATTTTTTTTTCACGAAAAGAAGCGTCTTTCCAAATACTTTCGAACCTAGTATTGCAAAAAAAAGATCCAGTGAAAATCCGCCGAGATAATCTATATGTTTATAAGCAAAAACATCAACAATGTCTTTAAACAATTCCTGAGCGCGTCCAAATCATCCGATTTTGGTTCTGAAAAAAGCGTTGGAAAACTTGAGTTTCCTACTATATGTCGAAAATAAATTTAAATACCTTAAAAAACTTGAAAAATCGTCAATTTTTGTAAACGAAATCGTATTGCAAAATTATTGTACAAAAACTATCTATTCGATCCTAACGTTTTTTTAGTTCGTTGTTTTATCATGGTATAAAGTTTTCTTTGTTATAATATGAAGGTCCTCAGAGAAATTTAAATGGTCGAAAAAAATTGATTAAACAACCTTTTATTACCTTTTTTTTTAATTATTCCTATTTTGCAATAAGGGAAATATATTATGAGATATTCGACCATTTCTTATGCAAATTTAATTACGAAACTTTTTTCCTTCTCAACTTTCCTCTAAAAGTTACACGAGATAAAAGTTGAAAAAAATGTTTTTTTTTCGTTAGTTTTATATTTTTATTAATAAAAATAATAATGCCCAACTTTTTGAAATGACGCATATCAAAATTATTGTTATTCAGGTTATTCTGAAGGTTCTCAAGCAAAAATCTCCATGTTCCATTTCACATCCACCTAAAAACAGATAAGTCCTGGTCTATTATTAAAACGCTTATTATTACTTATTATAATTTATTTATTAAATATAACATGTAAACACTACGTCAATCCAATACTATTATAATCAATGTAAGTTATAATCACATTAGATAGAACGGTTTAACTTGAGCGATGTTGTATGATTTATATTATGTCTAACATTACTTATCTAAATTTTTTGGTTGCCAGGCCCTAGAGATATTGCTGACCACTATATCTATTTTTTTCTCCAAAACAATATGTTACTGAGTAACTTTAAAAATACTCTTCTTCTTCTTCTTCTAGGTAGAACCAAGTTCTGTTATCTATACAATGCCTCATCGATCCTCGTTTGAGGTCGAAATCCAGCTGTCTCTCCATCTTTTGGGAGGGCCGTCCAGGCGGCCGTTTGGTGTTTGGTTTCTCTCTCATCACGGTTTTTGCTAGTCTGTCATCGTCCAATCGTTCCACGTGATCTCTCCACTGCCTACGACGGTTTAGAACCCACTTCACAACATCCCCCACTCCGCTGTCCTCGCGTATTTTTGCATTTCTTATTCTATCTCTTAAACTTGTTCCCGTGATCATTCTCAGCGTTTTCATTTCTGTGGTTCTCATAATTTGTTTTGTCTTTGTGGTTTCATTCTTGTTTCTGCGCCGTAGGTCAGTATCGGTCTTACACAGACCTTGTAAATTCTTGCTTTGCTCTCAACCGTCATATGTTTATTGTTCCAGATTATGTCTCTTAGTTGGCCTGATATCATGGCCGCTTTGTTGGCCTGTGTGCGTACTTCTTCCGTTACTGCCATGTTACTTGTTATATGTGCGCCTAAAATTCCAGCATCCCAATCTAATGACGTTCTGTTTTTTCTATGATCGTGTCCTAGTTCATATCCGAGGCTTTTTATCTGTGCTTTGAGCTGGTTACTGTTTTACAGAGGATAGGCTGCTAACCTGACCTTCCAACCCTCCTCTTTTTTCTGGGTTTGGGACCGGCAACAGTACTACTGAGCTACTCAACCCAGCAACACTGAATGAGGAAAATCGAAGAAGGAACAGGTCAGGGACCTATTATGGAATGTAGAAGAAGAAGAATAAGTGTCCTAGTTCTCGCCAATGTCTGTTTCCGTGAGATCCGTCCAGTGTCCGAGGCATGTATGTTACTATGAGCTACTTTGGTGTTTTACTGCGGGTACGCTGCTAACCTGTCCCGCAAACCCTCCTCCTTTGCCCGGGCTTGGGACCGGCACTGACAGTTGCTGAGCTAGTCAATCCGCCCAGCCCCTGCCAGAGGCGGAGTTTAAAAATACTCCTTGATTTTAAATCAACAATACCAAAAATATTTGAGGAGATGGCAAATTGAATAATAAGTCAGCCACAGCACCCTGGTGGAAATTAAGAAAGAAAAACTCGTAAAAACGCTTTTCCTTTAATTCACTAACATGGTCTAACTTTAAAATTTCTCTAAGTTAACAATCAAGTGCTTGACCATTTCTCATATTACCAAACCGGCAAAACAAGAATATTTTGTTTATCGGTTGATTCGAAGGCTTTATCTCTAGGTTTTTATCATTCGACATATGTAATACAAAATAACAGTATCGTCATTAAGACAAAACTGATGACTAAATTCCGTAGCAACTAAATCGGGTTTAAAAGTTAATTATTTTTAGTAAATCTGGTAAATAATCAATTCCACAAAATTTACAAAGTAAACGGTTGGTACACGGCAAAGGGGCAATTGCCAACTAAATTGAATTATCTAAGTATCATTTAGGAACATCTTGGGAGTTAATTCAGAGTTTAAATTATTAAAGTTAGGCGCTTATTACTCTTTTAGTTGTTCTTTATTTATTGTGAAATCTGTTACATAAAAACGCTAAATATATTTGCTATTCAATAATTGACTTGGAGAGATTCAGCCCAAAGACTCTACAACATGTGTCTGGATCAGGCGCGGATCCAAGGAGGGGGCGGTGGGAGCGATCGTCCCTCCCCCCCTAAGAGCTTTAAGTTCAGGAAAATAGAACCGATCTTGCATCTTATACTATAGTTTATTCAAGAACTAGAGAGAGTATTAAATCATTTTTTACCCTTTTTTTTTCTTCGCAAACTACCTATGTTTTTTAGTCCGGTGTCTTTGGCAAAATCTGTTAGACATATATATTTTTCATAGGAATGGGTTAGAATTTTTATAATCAAAAATACCGGTTTATAATAATGGACTATTTGCGTTGGATAACAATAGATATTTGGATGTGTGAAGTGTTAAAAAGGATTTTAATCCTTGTCATAGGCGTCGGAAGAAGGTTTATTTTATCACTAAGTATTTACGGCATAGAATATTATTTCGGAAATAAACTTTAAATAAATTTTTTTTATAATATTACTTTATTTCTTCTGATTTCTTAATAATTCACATACGTTAGCAAATATAGATAATTTTGACATATTTAACACAAATCACAACTGTATTTTTATTATTTTTAATTGTGGCATAGAAACCGTTTTGGGCACATTCAGACTAAAATGTAGTGTTTTTCTCTCAAAAAATTCTAACTTATAATTTAAATACTTACAAAATACCCATTTCCAAAAATACAGGACATTTAAACATATATAAAAAAAAATAAATTCGTCCATATAATATTAAAATTTTTTTTAGGCTATCGGTCATTTTATTATTAATTAAAAACGTTTTTAGGACATTTGACGTTTCAGTTTATTTATTTCTTAAACCATCTGCAGAATTATAATTAAACACTAAAAAGGGATTCAAATATAATTAATTTTTATATGTTACAGAAAATTTAAATAATAAATTGTGTTTACGCTGGTAAACAATACTATCTAATTCGTAATCAAAATCAGTGAAGCTATCTTCGCTCAAATTAATTATAATTCGTTCCTCTATCTCACCGATCATGAGATCGAGTTTCCACAATATATATATATATATATATATATATATATATATATATATATATATATATATATATATATGGATTTTTCCCAATTTTCTGCAGTAACTTTATTCAAAAAAATCTTTCAAAAGTTCAGTTAAATTAAATTTTGTAAGTTGTGTTATTTCTAGCAACTCTACCTTTTATTTGAGACAGATATTTTCCAACCTTCATTTTAATTAGAATTTTGTCGACGGTTGGGATCTGCTTCTCATGATAAAATGTATGTTCAACTCCTTTTATTGTAATTTACATCTCTTCTTCCAACGAGGTTTTTCGTCTGCCTGTGATCGAATGTGGCTTGGGAGTGCTAACAATTCCAGTCATTTTTTTCTCCTTTAGTATTCGGTACATAGATTTTTCAACTCCCGTCATGTTGGAACACATCTCAACCGAGCTTTTAACATTATTATCAGGATGTTGATGTCTTACGGCATCATAAACATTCATTATAATACATTTTTCGCTGAGGAAAAAATGCCCTGGTTTAATGATTTGGGCATACATGTAGAGGTAGAAGCCATATCTTTTGGGTATCTCACTAATCTCAAATAATATATAAAAATAAGTACAAACAAGATAAAACATTAAGGACACATTGTAAGGTGTACTTTGCTCACTGACAGAAATTAAATTGAACTATCAGAAATTTTATTGTTGCAGTAATTTTTTAAAAGCTTATAATATTTAAATATAATTAGATTTACGGTAGTCATCAGTTACCTGCGGCACTGGAGCAGGTACGTTGGAGGTTCCGGTAACAGTTTTATTACTCTCTCTAGTTCTTGAATAGAGTATAGGAATGTGTATGCTTGCGATCGCCCCTCCCCTTCCCAAGAGCTTTGAGTTCAAGAAAATAGAACTGATTCTGCCATATATTAGGAATGTGTTTGCTGCTGGCACTCCCTCCCGTTGACAACTCGTTTTTTTTGTGATCGCCCCCCCCCCTCTCTAAAAGCTTCAAATTCAGAAAAATAGATCCGACCTTGCCTTTTACACTAGAAATAGGAATGTTGCTGGTGTCCCCCCCCCCTTCAACAACTTGCTTTCGCTTGCCATACTGTACTTTTCTGATATAACCGCCCCCCCCCCCCCCAAAGGGAGAGGCTGGATCCGCCCCTGGTCTGGATGGGGTTTACAAGAGTAATGTTTCAAAGAAAATAAAGCAAAAATTTTATAACATACTAATCCTAGAGAATATTTTCATAAAGAACTGTCAATACGATCTCGAACTTCATAACAAATAGTACGTATTTTTTTTAGACATATTGAATAAATACAAATCGTATGCGTTTTTTCTAAAGGAGTATGGTATACGTTTTAATTGTCAAACCTTCCTTTCTTAAACGAAACCAAGTTTATCGAATTCGGTTTAGCCAAACCAAACTTATGGTAACTTATATCGATAGACTTTCCCCCTTCCTCTCCTGCTCTAACTTTACATCTTACAGCAAAAAGTGTTAATTACTAAGGTCAGTGCTGACATACAGATCAGTAGCGTGGGGCCACGCTGCCGCAACGCACATCAAAAGGCTAGAAGCTCAGGAAAACATAGTACTGAGAATGGCCTTAGACGCCCCGTGGTTCGTCAGGAATGAACAAATACGTAGAGAGATGAGATGGACTCCTCTACGAGAACTCCTAAGACAAAAGGCTGTAAAAGCCTTCCAAACAGCTGAACTCCATGATAATCCACTGATTAGGCAATCAGTGGATTATAACCCGGAAGTAGAAGCCAGAAAAGATAAAAGACCTAGACTACAAATCTAGGCGAAGCAAGCAGGAGACTCCAGAGGAACAGAGGAATAGAAGACCAAATGGAAAAGAATAGAAGTAAGAAAAGAGAAGAACACAAGTATAGGTAAGAGAAAAACAGAGCCCAGAGGAATATCCCTCAAGGGCTACTTCGAACGCACTAGGGAGCTAAGAGCCCCAAGTCCAATTTTCAAGCATGTATGAGACGGAGTGAACGACGTGCGAATGGCAGAGAGACAACCTTGCATTGTACGCGAAATGCAAGGAAGTGCGAAGCAATAGGAGCACCGGCTCCTGGAGCGGAAACACCAAAGAGTGAAGACCGGAGGTTTATAAGGCTACGGCCCGAAAACCAAAGGGACACTCACAGTGCACTTCTGTAGACTATAGCTCCACTATAGGAAACAGAAGCAGATCGTGGGGACCCTCAGTCCAAGGGGGGTTTTAGCCGGTAAGAATCCGGCACTACCCGCACACTTCGTGTGGGTGTCTATGCAAGATTTCCCCTCCAAAAAAAAAGTGTTAAACCAAAAAGATGTAGAACTGCAACAATATTTTTTTGATAGCTTATTTAGGGATATTTTCCAAAAAAATTATGCCCCTTAGCAACAGAGTTAGGAATTTAAAAATTATTTTCAGCAATTTCTCTTGACCTCTTTCCTTAACGGGATTTTTTCCCAAAGTTCCTGGACTATTACTTCCTGAGATATGGTGCCCGACTACCCTTAAAGAAATACCCTGTATAATCCAAGTTTTGTAACTACAGCAGAGTTTATGTTTTTATTTACTGGATTCAAAGTCAACGTTTTGCACTTTGTCTTAGATCAGATAATAAATATCGAACGATATTTGAGATCTTTGAATCACGTTGATGATTGTAATCCCTGACGCAGCACATCTACTTAAAAATTGAATTTATGATTCATTAAAAGTTTAACCTTTAGACCTCACCCAATTAATTGGAAATCCGAACTTCTAGTTGAATAATCATAAGTTGAAGTATAACGAAATAAAAAAAAATGTTTCATTTTTATCGAAAGAGTAATAAAAACTAATTTTCTAGTTTTTATTCTATTTTGTTGAAACTTAGATGCATTTGTTAGACTAAACTCTCAATTGTTAAAATAGTTCAGATATAAATATGCAATATTTTAAGTGAATTATTCGGAAAATGTCTAAAATTTCATAGTGTTTAAGATATTTAAATCGGAACAGTGAATTTTTTATGTTTTTTTAATATGGGTCTCCGAGTAAATGAAGAAAAAAACTAAATACATGGTAGTAACCAAGAATCCAAGACCTCGAATCGGGCAGAATATATCACTGAATGAACACAACTTCGAAGTGGTTAAGGAATTCAAGTACGTAGGAGCGGTAATCACAGACGACAATCGAGTTGAAAAAAACGTCTCAGCGAGAATAGCGGCAGCAAATAGGGCGTTATACTCCCTCACAACATTATTGAGATCTAAACTGTTAAAAAGACAATCCAAACTAACTCTGTACAGGTTAATTATTCGCCCAGTAGTTATTGTGGCAGTGAAACTTGGACCCTCAATCAACGGGAAATAAATAAATTACTCATATTTGAACGAAAGGTTCTTAGAATGATATTTGGTCCCCAAAGAGATGAAACAACAGGAAATTGGAGAAGACGCCACAATGCTCAATTGGCGACACTGTATGGCAGTGAAAACATAGTCCGTTGTATAAAAGCCAATAGAATAAGATGGGCAGGCCATGTGGTAAGATCAGGGGACCACAGATTATTGAAAACAGTATTCTTTGAGAGACCAGATGGTAGAAGATCAATAGAATCCCAGGAAAAGATGGAAGGATGCCGTCGAAGCTGATTTATATAGGATTGGAGTCCAGCAGTGGGAAATGGAAGCACAGGACCGTAGGAGATGGAGGGCGATAGTGGATACGGCTAAGACTCACCCAGAGTTGTAAGACCAGGAAAGAAGAAGAAGTGAATTTTTTACATTTTGTTAGGCTATACGTCTTAACAAGACGGTTTACATGCCCCTATCTTGTTTTTCATTCTCTACCCTAATATACTAGCGTAGAGTAAATTTACTTTAAATTATAATTGAAGTTAGCTTATTTGGGGAGAACAGGAAAGATTAGGATACGAACCTGTGCTTTGAAACGTTGTTTGGATGTCGCACTCGTCAGGTGCTTAAATTAAATTTTTCTATAAATATTGTACTCGGAGAAAAAAATATTTTTACGATTTGAAGAACAAATTGTGACTATGACGCTTTCCCCTGTGTCACAATTATACACAACTTTTTACAATAAATAATTCATTAAAAGAAAACTTCGAGATAAATCTTCCCCGACCCGATCTCCCGAAAAACTTATTTAAAAAAATATTTTTCGCTTTATCAATTTATGGTTTTATGACTGTTAATTACTCTGATACAAATTTAACTGATTGTAATTTATTTACAGTAAATGTAATACATGACTATATTCAGTATAAGGTAGTTGACGTTTCGGTGAAATCTTATTCACCATTTTCAAAGCTCACTGCATGGTGTCTGCGGGCGAACTGACGCTTGCAACTCGGACGCTGTCGGTCCTGTGTGTACGCGGGGCGCGTTTGTTAGCTAGATGGTTCTGGCCAATTAGGTTACGAGCCCTTCTGCCTGTCATCGGCCCTGTTGCCAGAGTTTGGGGTCGTATTGCAAAGTTGTAATCCGTTTCTTTACTACCTACTGCTGACTGATGTTTCATAAGCAGGTTTTTCCAAGTACTGGGCAATCGCTTGCTATCATCCCTGCTATTTAAGTTGTTGGGCAATTTCAATGGCTTCTCTTATACCTCTTGTAGACAGATTTTCACATATCAATAGCATTTTTGTTCCTGAGAAGTTTTTCTTATGTGCCGTGTTTAACAAGTGTTGGACCAGTGCAGAAGAAATTGTCTTTTGCTTGACAGCGTTTATATGTTCGTCTCTTCTGAGGCCTGTGGTTGGTTTGGCCTGCGTAAGATGAGCTGCATTCTCCGCGTGGAATTTCGTACACTCCTTGGTTTTCGAGAGGGATTTTTTTCTTTAGGTGTTGGCAGTTTTTCGTGGTCAAGCGTTTATTTTCTATAGCCTTGTCTATATGCTCTTTTTTATAACCATTTTTGGTTAGAGCGCCTTGCAGTATGTTCATTTCTTTGTGGTAATTTTCTTGATCTGTAAAGGACTGCGATCTAAACGCAAGTGATTTCACTACGGCAAATAATTAGGAGAGGTGGTGATGTGAATCGGCGTTGAGGTATCTGTTGGTGTGAGTGGGTTTTGTGTAGACCGTGTGTGAATGCAAGCCATCCTCTTTTCTTTTCAGTAGAATATCTAGAAAAGGTAGTTTTCTTTCCGGTTCTGTTTTCATGATGAATTTGATTTTTGGGTGTATACTGTTTACGTGATTTAGGAAATTTTTCAGATTTTCTTCTCCACGTTGCTAGATAACCAATGTGTCATCTACGTAACACCACAGCGTGGTCTGTGTGACGAGGTCTCTAAAGTTTTGTTTCGAAGTTTTCCATAAATAAATTAGCTTTTGACTATCGCTGGCCTTCATAAGTAAAATAGGTGTTATCGAGGCAATATTTAGCTAATTCGAAGATATATTTTGGCAGATTGTATTTGTTTTTATTACAAAAAGAGCTTCTTTGACTGATATTTGCGTGAAAAGTGATATGACGTGGAAATTACCTAGAAAATATTTTTCTTGTAAACGTATGTTTTTGATTATTTCGCAAAATGTTGCGAATTTTTAACGTAGGAGGCCGTTTTTTTATAAAGGGTTAGAGAATGGTGGCTAGATGTTTTGCTAGGGCCTGAGTTGGGAAGCCAACAGAGCCTACTATTGGTCTTAAAGGGAGCTTCGGGCTTATGTATTTTGGGTAAGCCATAAAGTTTAGGACATATGGATGACTTTTCCCTTCGTGTGATCTTCTTCTTTATTTCTTTGTTAAGTGTAGATGATTTGATAATTGTTTTGGTAGTCTTTTTTAGATAAGTGGTATGATCTCTGTTTATTGTTTAGAATGGCGATGATCTTTTCATGATTGTCTGACAGTCAAGACCTGCGCAAAGGTACTTCTATCGTAATGCTTCCAGCTGACAAAGGGAATTCGACAGTGGTCCTAAACAAAACAGGCCTTGATAAGGAAAAACCTTTTGATTCTATCAAGCTTTCGAAAATTTATTTGTCTCGTATTCAGGACATCTCTACAAAATTAATTGCAAAGTTAGAATTTAACCTAACCTATAATTATTATATATATATATATATATATATATATATATGTTTATGCGGCTTTCACGGATTCCTCCGTGTGAGATGCAATAGCAGTGAATATATCCACATTATGCCGTTTTAGTTCTGAAATCATATTCAGCAAACGTACAACTATATGCAGCTCCGTATATGAATGAAGTAAGCATATATATATATATATATATATATATATATATATATATATATATATATATATATATATATATATATATTACTTAAAGGATCCTTGGTGTGAACTAAAAGGGAAAAAAAGCGTTAAACCAAACGTTTAAACAATTTTTTGTAAATTTAGTGTTCGGTTTTATTCTAGAGATGAGTAAAACAACTTAATACACACATTAACTGCAAAAATTATAATTATGTATCTTTTTGGTTTTGTTTCTTATTAAGTTATAATAAATTGTTAAAAAAAACACTTTTTTTTCAACTTTAGTTTATAATTTTAACTTAGGGACCCTCTAAATAAATTAAGGCACATAGTTACTGCAAACATTATAGTTTAGCATTGTTTATAATAATTATTTAATAGTTTATATAATTTTTTTTGCAAACGTAGAGTTCGGTTTTGCTCCGGAGATGCCTAAAATCACTTAAAACACACAGTAACAGCTAAAAATATAATTTTGTATTTTATTTCTTGAATAATAACAATGGATTGCTTTAATAATTATCACATTTGTTTAGGCAATTTTTTAAACTATAGTATACAATATTAATCTAGGTAATCTAAAAATAACTTAAAACATACCGTAATTGTGAAAATCATTGTTTTTTGTTTTCTAGAATTG
Source organism: Diaprepes abbreviatus (assembly GCA_034092305.1). Taxonomy (NCBI): domain Eukaryota; kingdom Metazoa; phylum Arthropoda; class Insecta; order Coleoptera; family Curculionidae; genus Diaprepes; species Diaprepes abbreviatus. The sequence continues at coordinate 1,665,481 of JASJET010000018.1, read as the reverse complement.
TTTGAAGTAATGTTTTTTTGTTATGTTAAAATTTTAGTTAATTTGTAATGTTTATTACAACATTTATTAAAAATCCGGTTAGGCAGTCCTTTTCTATATTCATTAATGGCTACTAAAAAAATCAATCAAATGGATCAAAATTGTTGTCTGTTGCGATTTTTGAACCCTGAATTTTTGAGGTTCCCCAGTGTGGGACGGACTGACAGACAGCGAACCTATATGGATTCGTAGATGTTCACGGTATTCTAAAAATAGCCAGGCTTTTAATTTCTACCATGACTAGCTGAATTTTCCAAAGAAAATAGAATCACCCCTTATTTTTTTCAATAATTTAAAATTATAAAAACGTTCTCATTTATATAATTAAAAAATATTTTAAAGAACAAATTAATAAATTAAATAATTAAAGATAAAAAAAAACGACTTTTAAATTTTTTCGTCATAATCTTAGGATTTCTTTGAAAAAACTGTCCATCATTCTGATGCAATCTAACACGACATGAGTAGCATTCTTTATTTTTGCAAGCTAAGCTTGATTTCTTAATATTCGATATGAGAATTGGTAATGAAAATAGGAAGACATACAAAAGTGATTAAACAAAGTTGTGCAATGTTATGATTTTATTCGTATCCTTAAGGCATTTTTATCGAACCTTCATTCATAAAAACTGTCAAATTTACTATTCTGTATCCTGTATCCGGGTCTTTAGCATCTATTTCAAATATAACCTTGATATCGGGCTTTTTCTGTGTTTTTTTTTAATATTTCATGATAGAGTATGAGTTCGAAGTGTTTATACCGGCTGAAATTTATGACATTTTGTAGGTACAAAGCAGACACCGACAACCTGGTGGAGCAAAATTTTTCTATTGTTTATAAACAATTGAAAAAACAGCCATTTTAGCAGTTTTTTTTTGCAATATCTAACGAACAAATTATCCGATTCGGATGGGCCTTAGCTTAGCGTCAAGAAAGCCGATATGAATCTAATTTTAATGTAAGTTAAAAACTTAATTTCAATAATATATAGCCCAGGAGACTTAGACAATATTCTATAACTTACTTTGAATAAACCCTTTTTTTTTTAAACAAACCGAAGTCGAAGAGTTAATTTAGGCGTTAATCTCTGAAGACCAGATTCCCGAATCCTGAGTCCCTAGTTACACCCCAAGACTGGGCGTGACAATGTGGTGGAGGTGAGGGAAGGGGTTGTCGCTAGGGGTTTTGCTACATGTCGACCTGCTCTGGACTGGAGACACGCTTGAAATTTTCACTGCTTTCCTCACACGGGTTCGCCAATTTTCTGGACAATCAACTAATTCATAACTGAGTCACTGATTGACTGCACGCTATCCCAAGCATATATATCCTTTTTATCCTGTTTTGTTATTTTTCATCAAGCCAACAAATCATCTTCTTACAACCTCCGTTCATCATGACCCGGAAAGCGACCTTGCTGACTTGGTGAATTTGCACGATCGACGACCAGTAAATAAACAAAATATTTCATAATTGGAAGGTTATAAAATTATTAAAGGTAACGCAATTTGTTATTATTTTAATTTAAAATAAAAGATTAGTAATATTTGGAAATGCCAATTTATGAAATATTATGTTTTTATGTTTTTTCCCTATGTGACAATATTTCAAACAAAAACTATAGATTTTAGAAAACAAAATCTAAAATCTATAGTTTTTGTTTTTTTCAGAAGAAACACAATTTATGTGTGTATTGATACATCGTAACTCTACTGATTTTTTTTTCAGTCATTTTGGACCTAAAAATGATTGCTGAATGAGGTCCCAAAAGTTCAAATGACCGACCATTATTTTGCGATGTATAGTTTTAAACGTTTCTGAGCGGATAAAATACCAGTTTCCATTGCGCCTCCTAGCGACCATTGTACTAACTTTTAAAATTTCCAGCGACTTTTCAGAGCCTGCTTTACATTAACTTCTTTCTGGGAGCGATATAACTTTTATTTGACCTCTCCGGTCGTTCTTCTTGTAACATTTACGTGAAACACCTTTTTACAATGTGACAATCATTTAAACCGTACGACTCACACTCAGTAGCATAGCTGAAAGCTCGGGGGCCCCCTGCGAAATCTCAATGAGGCTCCCTTTTTAATTTAGCAATATAATTTAGTTCAAATGCTAAATAAACTGTATTACAGGTTGTTTTTGACATTCATTATACATAATATTGACGTTTAGATGTCAAGCTTCCAATCCCACATACCCCACGCAGAATCGAGGTTCATTACATAGCAAGCAGACAAGCGGAGCGAGTTTTTAAAAGTGTATAACCAAAACTCAAGCTCCCAAATCCCCATACTCCTCGAGCAGCGAGATCGATAATCATTACACAGCAGACCTTCGAACATACCCCTGTAGAAGTAGCATAACGTCAGAACTAGGGCCCGGTTGTTTGAACGCTGAATAACGTAATAATATTTTTATTTATATTTGAAAAAGTGTTGATAAACAGTAGATATTTAATTTCTTGGTACAGACATACCGATTTTATGCTATCCTTTTCTAATTGCATTATTTAAACGAGTATCATCGGTACGTCCTTTGAACATACCCCTAGGTACGTCAATTCTGAAAACAAAGTATGAATATATGGTTGCCTAAATTTTTATTATTGTTATTTTCAATATGTAAACAATATCTAACAATATTTACCGATTAAATCCTCTTTTTGTTAATATTAATTTTAAACTTCGCATTTATAGTAATTTCTAACACTTAAGAACACCGAAAAAGTCACGACAAGCAATTAAACTGAAAGACAAGATAACTAAATATGTTTATGTCTGTCAAACATCAAAAAAGCGTCTCCCCCACTGACCATAAACAGCCTTCAAACAAATCTATTGTTGTTTAAATCTAGGTTATGATCGAAGCAGCAGACAAACGAACGAAGCAAGATTTTAAGCCAAAACCCAAGCTCCCAAACCCACATACTTCACGCGCTGTGCCTGGGCTGTGTTCTTGACAACTTCTGTTTTAATAAAGGTAATATGTTAACTTTCTAAGGGTACATGTAATAAAATTTTTATAAAAAAATTGATCCGACTTCTAAAAGTGCGCTAAAAAGTGAAAAATAACTATAAAATTTTACATGAAATTGAAATTTTTGAAGTCGGTGCCAAACTAATATCTGAGAAAATGTGATTCTCATAAACAGATTAAAAACACTTTAATTGTAATTGCTTACTTACTATAATTTGTATATATTAGTAGTTATTTATTTCATTTAGGAATAATTTGGCACCGACTTCAAAAATTTCAATTTCATATAAAAATTTATAGTTATTTTTCACTTTTTAGCGCACTTTCAGAAGTCGGTTCAATTTTTTTATAAAAATTTTATTTTTCGATTTTTAGTTTTGAATTCATTATTATTAAATTATTTGAATTAAGTACTAATTGAAATTAATGTACCTCGCAATGAGGTGGCAAAAAAGTACCCATTTTATCCAAAGTTTTAAATCATCCTAAAATGAACCACTAAAAATTCTTTAATTCTTACAGTTCTCCAAATACGAGTGAAATTGTGTCAAACAAATAATTAGTCTGTCATAGTAAATCCATTATCTTAAATTTCAAGTTAATTTTGGATTGGTCATATAGGCCCCAAAACCTTCCAATATCGATATTTAAAGAACTTGAGACGCAAAACCCCATAATACCAAATCTGAAAAAATGCGAATAAGGTAAAATTTTCAACCGATTACCATATTAGATCCGCCATATTGAATTTCAAAAAAGTAATTTTAACGTCTTAATCTAATCTAAATCTAAACCCTTCAAAGCTCCGTAATACCAGTTTTAAATGAAAACGGGAAATTTAAAATTTCCAGACCGTCATATTCCATCTAAAATATTAGGTTTTCTTAAAATAATTTTATATTGGCGATCGAAGATCGAAAAATGTAAAATTTTTAGGAGGCCATATTGAATCCGTCATATCGAGTTTTTCAAAAAATATTTTAAATTCGCAATCACCACTAACAAAAATCCCCCAATATTGATTTCATACAAAATCGAGAGATGTAGAATCTTTAATCCGCCATCTTGGATCCGCCATATTTAATTTTTTTAAAATAATTTCAGATTCGTAATGTGCGATCCCAAAAACTCCACCATTTCAATTTTGAAAAAAATCGGAAAAAATTGATTTTTTCGTCCGCCATATTAAATCCGCCATAGTGAATTTTTTAAAAATAATTTTAGATTCGTTATGTGCGACCCCGAAAACTCCCCTATACCAATTTTGGAGAAAATCGGACAAAATTAATATTTTTGTCCACCATATTGGATCCGCCATATTGAATTTTTTTTTAATAATTTCGGATTCGTTGTGTATGACCCCTAAAATTCCCCCATATCAATTTTAGAGAAAATCGGACAAAATTAATTTTTTTGGCCGCCATATTGTCACCGCCATCTTGGATTTTACTGTACCAATTTCGTCCAAAAAAATATTGGATCACCGCCGCAACTTCCTTCACATAACGTAAAAAATTTCATTGAAATCGGTGCCGCCGTTCCGGTGTAATCGGTGTACATACATAAAAAAAATACATATTCGGCAAATTGAGAATCTCCTTTTGTTAGAAGTCGGTTAAAAAAAAACAGAAAAATCCCGATATCAGGATTATGTTGGACTTAAACGGATACAGGATACAGAATGGTAAATTTGACAGTTTTTATGAATAAAAGGTTCTATAAAAATGCTTTTACCATATACCTTCACGTTCTTAATAAAATTACAACATTGCACAACTTTGTTTAATCACTTTTATATGTCTTACTATTTTCATTACCTAATCTCATATCGAATATTTATAGCTTTCTGGCTTGCAGGTGTAAAAAAATTGCTACTAAATTGTGAAATATGTCGTATAAGATCTGCTTCAGATTGACGCATAATTTTTGCAAAGAAATCTTAAGATTACGATAAAAAAAATGTAAAAGTCATTTGTGATTATTTGTGAAAAAATGTAAACTTTATCTTTTCTTACTCATTGGCAGTGATATATTTTTTATCTAACTTTAATTATATAATTTATTAAATTATTTTTTAAAATATTTTGTATCATAAAAATGAGGGCTTGTAGTGATTTTTGGACGTTAGTTTTAAAATTTTTTAAAATACAAAATGTAGTGTAATTTCATTTTCTTTCGGAAATTTATCAGATATCGTAGAAATTAAGCCTATTTTAAGATTCCATGGTCAGATAGAAACCCATATAGGTTCGCCATATCTGCCCTCCGTCTATGTCTTCATTTGTATATGACAGATATATAACTTCCTTAGTTTTTCTTTTTTTGCAATGAAATTTTGTAGGCCCCCATTGGATGAAGTAGGTTTGTGCCTTTTCGGTGAAATTAACAAAGAAACTATATTTATTGTTTGATACAGTTTATTTTTACGCAGATTTTAAAAATATTTAGGACTCTACAGGGTGAGCCAAAAAACTAGGACAGCATAAAGTTGTATTTTTTTAAATAGAACACCCTATATACGAATCGTATTTTCGATTTAGCTTATAATTTTAAATCTTTTTTATTAAGGGTTTACTATAACAAAACTTTATAGTTTCTGAGATAATTAAGTTTAAAGAAAAAAAGTCACATTTTCAAGCATCAATTCAGTCCTAAATAACGTTTTCAATTTTGTGACAAATATATTCAAATTTGGAATTTAGCAAGGTCAAGGACAAGTTAACATAATTTTTACCTAATATTTGCAATAAAAGCTACAGGGTGTTGAACACATCGGCTCAAATTTGAACAAGTTTAAATGAATAAATATCTTTTTTTTTAAATGGTACACCCTGTATATTTTCATGTTATTTAATAGAGTAATAAAAACCCTAAAAGTTTTGTTCAATATATCCTATACCTATTTATAATAGTTTTTGAGATATTTCAGTTTTTCTTATTTTCCATACTTTTTTACAGAAATAGTCTTCATTATCATAGTAGCCATGGCAAATAATAAAAAGAAACTACAGAATGTGGTTAAATATGATGAAATACATTATTCGTTATATTACAAAGGCTTTAATTAAACATAATGTGAAAAAATTAACACAACAATAACAACAAGGCAAATACATATTTACTTTTATACTAAATTGAAACAAAAAAATTACCTATTAAATACTGAGATTAATTATTTCTTTTTAATAAGTGTTTGAATGAACGACCCTCTTGTGCAATGCACAAATTTAGTCTTTTTTGCAGATTTTCTCGGACCCTGGACAAAATTAGTGGCGTTATTTTTCTACAGGTATCCCTAATCCTGTTTCGCATATCTTCCACTGTTGTTGGTGGATTAACATACACCTTATTTTTAATATAACCCCATAGGAAGAAATCTAATGGGGTGATGTCGCAAGACCTTGGTGGCCACTCAATGAAACCCCCACGTCCAATCCATTTTTGCGGATATCGTTGGTCCAAAAACGCACGAACTTCACGATGGTAATGCGGAGGCGCACCATCGTGCTGGAACCACATACTGTCGAGCTCATCCCTATCGAGACCTTGAAGCAGTTGGGGTAGTTCTTGTAGAAAGTTCAGGTAACTATGGCCATTTAGTGGTTCATTAAAAAAGTGGGGTCCAATAATTCGATTATGATGAATACCACACCGAACATTTAATGGCCAGTGGTTTTGATGTTGCATCTCTCTAATCCAAAATGGGTTTTCTGTGGCATAATAATGCATGTTGCGTCTATTTACGGCACCGTTACTTCTAAAAGTAGCTTCATCACTAAACATTACCTTGCATAATAAATTTGGATTTAATTGAATCTCCGCATTTATTGTACGACAAAAGTTTACACGACTTTCAAAATCCTGTCCATGCAATTCTTGGTGTAATTCCATGTGATATGGATGATACCTATATTTCTTGGTAGTACGATTAGCGGTGGATTGTGATGTTTCACATAATGCTGCTAACTGACGGCTACCAATATAAGGATTTTCCTGAACATTTAACAATACTTGTAGTTCTTTTTCTTCATTAGTTACTGGTTTGTTGACCACTTTACGTTTTGGATAATCAACAGTACCAGAAGAATCAAATCTTTGCATTAAGTTTTGAAAAGTGTGGGTATTAGGCGTCGATCAGGATACTTCATTTTGTAAATTCTTTGAGCAAGAAGGTAATTTTTTTGAGCCTCTCCTATTGTATAAATCATATCTATTAACTCATTCTTTGGAAAATTCATTTTACAATATAAGATGAATGCAAAAAAAACCAAACTACACTACATAAAAACCAAAAGAAGCGATTGCGGTTATAAATTTGACACACAGAAAAATGTTCTTTTACATTGTTTTTGCCATGGCTACTATGATAATGAAGACTATTTCTGTAAAAAAGTATGGAAAATAAGAAAAACTGAAATATCTCAAAAACTATTATAAATAGGTATAGGATATGTTGAACAAAACTTTTAGGGTTTTTATTACTCTATTAAATAACATGAAAATATACCATTACCATTTAAAAAAAAAAGATATTTATTCATTTAAACTTGTTCAAATTTGAGCCGATGTGTTCAACACCCTGTAGCTTTTATTGCAAATATTAGGTAAAAATTATGTTAACTTGTCCTTGGCCTTGCTAAATTCCAAATTTGAATATATTTGTCACAAAATTGAAAACGTTATTTAGGATTGAATTGATGCTTGAAAATGTGACTTTTTTTCTTTAAACTTAATTATCTCAGAAACTATAAAGTTTTGTTATAGTAAACCCTTAATAAAAAAGATATAAAATTATAAGCTAAATCGAAAATACGATTCGTATATAGGGTGTTCTATTTAAAAAAATACAACTTTATGCTGTCCTAGTTTTTTGGCTCATCCTGTACAGTCCTAAATATTTTTAAAATCTGCGTAAAAATAAACTGTATCAAACAATAAATATAGTTTCTTTGTTAATTTCACCGAAAAGGCACAAACCTACTTCATCCAATCGTTGACTCACCCTGTATATGTTTTCAATAACGCAATTAAATTTGCCTGACAGTTTTTATTTAGTAGCATAATACCCGAAATATGAGCTTTCACAGTGGATTGTAAAATCTCCCATCTCCAACTCATTCTTCAACGGTCAATTTTGAAATTCTATATATATATATATATATATATATATATATATATATATATATATATATATATATATATATATATATATATATATTGTGTTGGTGTTACTATTTGGTAGAGGTGCCAGACATAGAATGGTGTTGCAAGGGGTCGTCCATAAATCTCGTGATCGTTTTGGGGAAGGGGAGGGGTTCACAAAAACATCCTGGCCGATTACGTGACGGAAGAAGGGAGTTTTGAGACCAATCATATGATACTTTGAACTTTTAAATTTTTTATATCTTCCTAATTAAAAATTTACAATAAATTGAAAGCAGAATTTGTCGAATACAATCAAAAGTAATCGTATTAATAAAATTAAATATTTTTACAACTTTTAATTTGAAACCTTTACTTCCAAAACATAATTACAGCGATATAATGACATATTAGGGATAAGATAAACCATTTTACAGTCAACAAGTTGTTAAGATGCATTAACACATTCACACCGCACTAAATTCAACTGAAAGCAAAACGCCAAATTTAAAATTGAAATATCACGTGATAATCCAGAGGAGAGAGGGGGGCCAAAAATCCTGTTCCATCACGTGGGTGGGGTGGGGGTGGGGGGGTTAAAAATACCATAAAACTCATCACGAGATCTATGGACGGTCCTAAATTACAGGTGTCTGCTTCTTGTTTTATCTAAATATCAATTTTTTCTGAAATGGGTACTAATTTAATAATTTCAATCAGAATTTTATGTTATTTGTACATTTTTGATTATTTACAAAATAATAAATAGAATAAGCAATAAAGTACAGTTAGAGTTGCGATTTTTTTTTAATGCAATATTAAGTTTATATTTAATTTATAATTAAATGCATTGCTTTCTTGTTCTAGTCGAATGACAAATTTCACCAAACACTAACTGAATTTAATGTCAAATTAATTTTTTTTAATTTTCATTTTTTGAAACATTCATTCTCACATTAAAATATGTCGTAAATACAAAATAAGATTACATATGACGCACGATACCAAACTGCGTGCGGCACTCTCATTAGTGAAGCGTGAACATAGGCGAGAAGTAAACGGAATGGGAAAACCCCTGCGAGCGCGGATTACCTGCGACAGTCACCACAATGCCAACAAATGTTGGTTTTAAAAAAAGTTTGGAAAATCCAAAAATTTGCACTCAATTTTTATATTTATTTAGAAACAACAATAAAAGAATATAAATAAGTAATTAAATAAATAATTACAAATTTAATTTTATTAATTATCGGTTAATTGTCCAAAAAAAGTTTTAATTAGCCCACCTTTTTACTTAGAACTGCCACATAATAATCGATATAAACCAAGAATCGATATAAAAAAAAGAACGATTAAATTATTTTTTATTTTAAAAATTAAGTTAAATAGTTATATTTTTCAAAAGTTGTAGTTTTTATGCTCCATGAACTTGTAGAAATTTTACGTAAAATAATAAAAAAACGAAGATTTAATGTGATCATGTGCACTAATCGACTCAAAAAAGTTATGTATTTGTTCACTAGGCATTTTTTTAAAGTGGGCATATTACCCCATTTACGGGTATTTTTAACCAACTTCTAAAAGAAGGAGGTTCTCAATTCGTCGACTATGTATGTTTTTTTTTTATGTATGTACACCGATTACTCCGGAACGGCGACACCGATTTAAATCAAATGGGGTGGTTCCATATTTTTTTGGACGAAATTGGTACAGTAAAATCCAAGATGGCGCTGACAATATGGCGGCTGGAAAAATTAATTTTGTCCGATTTTTTCCAAAATTGATATGGAGGAATTTTCTGGGTCGTACACAATGAATCCGAAGTTATTTTTAAAAATTTCAATATGGCGGATTCAATATGGCGGGAAAAAATTTAATTTTGTCCGATTCTTTCCAAAATTGGTATAAAGGAATTTTTGGGATCGCACAGAACGAATCCAAAATATTTTTAAAAAATTCAATATGGTGGATCCAGTATGGCGGACAAAAAAATCAATTTTGTCTGATTTTCGCCTAAATTGGTACGGGGGAGTTATCGGGGTCGCACATAACGAATCTAAGATTATTTTAAAAAAATTCAATATGGCGGATGAAAAAATAAATTTTATCCGATTTTTTTTAAAGTGATATGTGGGAGTTTTTGGGATCGCACATTACGAATAGGGGGTCTTGAGGGTGTAAATTACGAAAAAGTATTTTTTCAAGATTCAATATGGTGACTATAAGGGGACTAAAAATTTTACATTTTTCGATTTGGTTCAAAGGTGGTACTAAATCGTTTTTAAGGATGTAAATAGCGAATATAAAATTATTTTAAGAAAATCTAATATGTCAGATGGTATATGATGCTCTAGAAATTTTAAATTTCCGGATTTGATCCAAAATTGGTACTAGGGGGCTTTGAAGGGTTTAGATTTAGATTTGATTAATACGTTAAATTTTTTTTTTTGAAATTCAATATGGCGGATCTAATATGGTAGGTTGAAAATTTCAACTTATTCGCATTTTTTCAGATTTGGTTTAAGGGGGTTTTTGCAGTCGTATATTACGAATATGAAGTTAATTTTTTACAACTATTAGGTTGATAAGATACAATATGAGAGACTGAAAATTTTTACATTTTCCGACTTTTTAAAAATTGATATTGCGGTGGCGTCTACAAACTCAATGTAAGTGTAGATTTCGTATTATGGGGTTTACGTCTCAAGTTCTTTAAATATTGATATTGGAAGGTTTTGCGGCTTATATTACCAATCTAAAATTAACTTGAAATTTAAGATAATGGATTTACTATGACAGACTAATTATTTGTTTAAAAGAATTTCACTGGTATTTGGACAACTCTAAGAATTAAAGAATTTTTAGTGGTTCATTTTAGGATGATTTACAACTTTGGATAAAATGGGTACTTTTTTGCCACCTCGTTGCGAGAAACATTAATTTCGATTAGTACTTAGTTCAAATAATTTATGGATATCATAATGAATTCAAAATTAAAAATCGAAAAATTAAATTTAAAAAAAAATTGAACCGACTTCTAAAAAAGTGAAAAATAACTATAAATTTTTATATGAAATTGAAATTGTTGAAGTCGGCGCCAAATTATTCCTAAATGAAATAAATAACTACTAATATATACAAATTATAGTAAGAAAACAAAACAAATAAAACGTTTTTAATCTGTTTATGCGAATTACATTTTTTCAGTTATTAATTCGGCGCCGACTTCAAAAATTTCAAATTCGTATAAAAATTTATAGTGATTTTTCACTTTTTAGCGCACTTTTATAAGTCGGTTCAATTTTTTTATAAAAATTTTATATACATTATAAATGCATTTTAAACATGCTTATATCGAAATACGTGGAGACGTAGAGCAGAACGGATGTGGTAGGTACTATTGTTAGATACTTCCTACCCGGTGGGATTTATCGTTTTTTGATAAGTTAAATCTTTACTCACGTTTTTAATGGTCCTAGCTAAATATTTTTCATGAGTTAAAGAGAGGTGCATAAATTTTCGAAGGGCGAGGCCCCTCGAACCACGAGGTCTTGGGAATGGCTCACTTTGTGCACGCCTTACGCTGCTTCTGAGTGTAATGCACTTTGGCATTTACTCAACAAAAAATTGTCCTATTTTATCCCAAAGACGACGAACATGAAATTCTCCGACGATTATAGGCTGACCCTTTTTAAAGGGGAATAAAACCACCTTGCTGAAACTACTTTAACACTTTCTAAAGAACCAGTATTTCCATTTTCCTGCAAATATTTAATTATTCTTGACTTCAAAACTATGCATCGGACAGAAATATCACAAGAGACACATTTTATAAAAAGCCATTTTTTTTTTAAATTAATAACAATGTTTTATTTATAACAAATTACCTGGTTATTTTTCTGCCATCCACATTCAAAATTCGTAACCAGGGAGTCAAAAAACATATAACAAAAAATAATTTGTGACATGGCTGAGTAGATATTTTTTAGTGTCCCTCGTACAATAACGTATAATTGCGAAACCTGTTACAAATTAGATGTTATTCCCCCCGCAGAGAAACTTGACTAATTTGTATATTCTAAGAAATTATAATTATCTCTTTAACGACAATTTAGTCATAAGTAAGTATACAAAATATAATTGGCTTTTAATAAAGTTGTTAAATTAATGTACGTAATCAATATTTTGTTCTCATAACCAGTAAATTGTTCCATAAGTACGACTAAATTTATTTCTCATTTATTAAAAAAAAAAAAACATTAACCAAAGTGGTTTTCTTAAATTGTATATTGACATTTCAAGATATATTAAATGTTATAGATTTAAGCAATACAAAAAGATATCGGAAAAAAAATATTATGTAGTCGCCAAATCATTTTTGTTTAAATACGGATCTGGATTTTTAGTTCTCTAGAGTTCAAATACATCTGTCTAGATAATTGATAAAAGTTATGCAATATGAACATCAAATGCGACATTGTTTTCGATATTTTTTCTCTCTCTCCTTTAACTGTTTCGTTTTTCAAAATATTTATTGATTTTTTATTAAGAGCGTCGTTTTACAATCTTAAAAACAAACAAAAAAACCTCAATATATAATATTGAAATAATTTATTATAAAAAATAAATACATCACATTGGAAAGCACAGCTTCCACTTCTTATATCCTAATATTTACAAAAATATCTAACACTGACATTTATAATACCACAGCTAGTTAATACCTTATAAAAAATCCTAAAAAAAAATTATGTCTATGATAACATCTAGACTTTTACACCCTGTTACAATCTCTTGAATTTCCAAAAAAAAACACAACTTCAAGAATTAAAAAATAAATAAATATGGATTTTAATCAAACTTAAATCTACTTGGAAAGCGCTAATTTCAAAAATTCCTCTCTTGTCTTTTGGTTGTCTCTGAATTCTCCCAGCATGGTGGATGTGACAGTCTTACTATTGATCTTTTGTACTCCCCTCATTACCATGCACATGTGTCTGAAAAAAAAAGAATAATATTTTTAAAAATATTGAAAAACATATTTTTTTAAAAAAATCAAGTCATTACGTTTACTAATTTCGAGGTTGCAAGAATTTATTTGGATTATTACAGAAATTTAAAATAGAGATTATATAAATACTTACGATCCTTCCACCACTACAGCAACACCAATTGGTTGTACAGCTTTTAATACAGCAACAGCAATCTGTTTTGTGAGCCTTTCTTGGACTTGTAATCTTCTTGAATATACTTCTACAATTCTAGCCAACTTGCTCAGTCCTAGTACTTTTCCGGAAGGTAGATATCCAATGGAAACTTTTCCGAAGAAAGGGACCATGTGATGTTCACACATGGAAAACATTTCAATGTCCTTGACCACCACCATCTCATCGTGGTTTTCGTCAAAAATAGCGTCATTGAGAATTTCTTCAAGGGTTTGGTCGTAACCTTTGGTGAAGAACATCATGGCTTTAGCGGCTCTTTCCGGAGTTTTTAAAAGACCTTCTCTATCAGGGTTTTCCCCTAAAGCACTTAATAAGGATCTATATGCCTGTGCCATTTCTGGAATTAGAGCCTCTCTAGTGGGAAGGTTAACTCTATTTTCGTGATATGAACACTTTTCGTTACCTTTGACACAGTGACATTTTGGTAATGCTAGTTCTTTTCCCTTAGACTTAGAATATCCATTTTGTCCATTTATCATACCATTGCTTACCCCGTTGGAATGGCCATTTGTATGTGCTTCTTGATTTTCATTTGACACGCCAGCGCCATTGGTTACTCCATTTGTATGTCCGTTTGTAGTGATTGCTTCATTTTGTCCTAACAATAAACTCGCTTTTCTTGGGTTCACAGGAACAGGTTCAATTTCTTCTTGTTGGCCGTTCACAATACCGATTTCAACCATGTTTAATAATGTAATTAAATATTCGTTTTAATAGTTTAAAAATTAAATAAATGTGTCTGCAAACAACTAACTATAGTTATATGTAAAAGACTGGGGTGTCAACAAACTACTACGAGTAAGGATTCATTTATTATATACGATTTTTAAGTCCTGACGTCACCGCGCCATTGAATTGACTCCTCCTTAAGCAAGATCGGTATCAATCAACAGTTATTCATATCCTCGTAGTTTTCCGCTCTCTCTCTTTCTTGTTGTTTACGAGTTAATACCTTTCTTTTTCTGCTGTCGTAAAGCTGATAACATTCTAATAATGGAACCCCTACAAGTGTAATAAGTGCTGATTGAGTTATTTTTTTGATGTTGACAAATTAAGATTTTTCAAGTAGTTTGTTCGCAAATTATGTATCTTTTACATGTCTACGTCTACGCAATAAAAATATTTATAAAATTATTAGATACCTTCTAAAATCAGGAATTATGTTTATTGCTCTCACTTATACAGGGTGTTTTGAATAAATATTGTATTAATATGGAATGAATTGAAACCTTTTTTCCAAATCGGATAAATTTTACCCGATTTAGAAAAATTTTTTATAACTGGACATTAAGTATTGGTAAGGGCAATGTATCTATCACTATCAAGAGTTACTTTATTGTTAAAGGAAACACAACAGGATAGCTATTCTCGTTCTCGAGAGAACAATCATCTTGATGGAAAGTGGGCGTGGTTCTCACGAAAAAGTGTGAAACCGTATTCTGGTAATTTTAAGCGATAGTCACATCCATCAAATCTTGAGAGAACTTGTTCTACTAGTACGAACCAAGAGAACGGAGAAATTTTGAGAGAACGATACTGTTTTAGATTATAAAAGTTCAAGAAAATTCAAGATCGTTTTGAAAATAAAATATTGTAATTTTTATAAAATATTTTTGTTTACAAATATCTTCTTCTTCAAGTGCCTTCTCCATTGCGGAGGTTGGCAATCATAATAGCTATTTTAATTTTTGAGGCAGTTGCTCTAAATAGTTGTTTTGAACTGCATCCAAACCATTCCCTTAGGTTTTTTAGCCATGAAATTCGTTGTCGTCCCACGCCTCTTCTGCCACTTATTTTGCCCTGGATTATGAGTCGTAAGATGTTGTACCTTTCTCCTCGCATAATGTGTCCGAAATATTGTAGTTTTCTCTGTTTTACTGTTATCTCGACTTCCTTTTCTTTCCCCATTCTTCTCAACACTTTGGCGTTCGTAACTCGATCCACCCACGAAATCCTCTGAATTCTTCTATAGGTCCACATCTCAAAAGAGTTAAGTCTTCTCATTGACTCTCGATTCAGTGTCCATGCTTCCATTCCATAATATAGAACACTATATACGTAACATTTAGTCAGTCGTATTTTCAGGGCTAACGTTAGATCTTTGCTGCAGATAACCTTTTTCATTCTAATAAAGTTGGCACGTGCTTTCTCGATTCTGGTTTTTATTTCGACGGTATAGTCATTATTTTCTGTTATTAGGGTTCCCAAGTAAGTGTACTTCTTAACTCTTTCTATGTGTTGGCCTCCTACCATTAGGGTTTCATTATTATTGGTGTTGTTTTTACTAATTATCATGAACTTGGTCTTTTTCGTGTTAAGAGAGAGTCTATATTCTCCACTGACTTTCAATATTTTATTCATTATCCTTTCTAGGTCTTTCAAACTATCAGCTATTATTACGGTGTCATCTGCATACCTAATATTGTTGATTAAAACTCCGTTCACTTTTATCCCTGCTATTTCAGATTCAAGACTTTCCAATATGACCTCTTCAGAATAAGCGTTAAATAGTAAAGGTGACAATATACAACCTTGTCTGACTCCCCTTTGTATTTCCACATCTCCGGATATTTCCTGTCCAAATCTTACTGCCGCTCGCTGATGGTAATACAGATTTGATATCAACCTTAAATCCCTTTCATCCAAATTTTTGCTTCTGAGAATCTCTATTAGTTTGTCATCCTTGACCCTATCAAAAGCTTTGTTGTAATCTATGAAGCAGACATAGAGGTCCTGATTGATATCTAAGCATCTTTGAGTAAGCACATTAAAAGCAAATAATGCTTCTCTTGTACCCACCCCGTTCCGGAAGCCAAACTATGTGTCACTAATATCCAGCTCCAACTTGGAATGTATTCTAGCGTGTACAATTTTTAAAAGGGTTTTCAAAGTATGTGACATGAGACTGATTGTTCGATAGTCACTGCATTCTTTTGAATTTGCTATCTTCGGTAAACATGTGATTGTTGATGTTAACATTTCTCGGGGGATAGTTCCTGTCGTGTAAATTGTATTAAATAATCTCACCAATAAATCTAAATTTTTGTCATTGATCAGCTTCAACAACTCACCTGGCATTTCATCTGGACCAACAGCTTTATTAGTTTTTTTACAAATATATATTTATAAAATCGGTATTGAGGAAGTAATTTTGAACCATGATGGACCAAAGGATGTCAGATTAGCGGAAAAACGAGTGGCAAGTTATAATCGTCGATTTGTACCACGGTTGCGTCGATTTGGAGATTTAAATGATTCGGAATTCGCAAGGCTGTTTAGGTAAGTACCTATTAGATAAATATTTGTGAAATTTGGCGTATTCTACTTCATTTAATTTATTTTATCGGCTTGGTAAAGATCTGTGAAGATATCTTGTACTAGAAATTTCTAGAATTCTCAGGGCTTGAAAGAAGGCAACATCATCTTTGCCAGAAGTCATGGTAATATTTTGTAACTATAGAGTTAGCATGTACAAGATCAGTAAGTCATTAATGATTTTTTTCTTGGTTGGATTATATATATTTGTAATATATTACCTGCTTTAGTTACTGTTAAAAAATCCTATATTTGAAATGAATCTAACATTTGCAATATAATGGAAATGATCTACAGAAGAAACCCAAAAGATTTATTCTTACTCATTGGAGATTCAGGTAAATTAATTGTACAATAAACTGATAATTTGTTATTAATTTACAATATGTTTAAATATATACAGGAAAGTGAACTAAGTTTAATCTCTTCAAGGTTTCTTTTAAGGCCATGGTCTTTGGGAGACGTGTTACAACTGGGAACACCAGAGGAAAGATTTAGTAGATATCTGTTCATTACGGAGTACCGTTGAAAGATGTTGTGAGATCTAGAAGAATAGATTTAGATGTTTTCCAAAAGATAGATTGATAATAACTTTTTATTATCGGAAATGTTCATCCAAAACAAGAGATACACCCTGATCTACAAGAAGAATTACAGATCCAATAACACATTATCAGTGACTACTTTAGGGAAAATTAATAATTTTACTACTCAATGAAATCATTAGTAACTGAGAAAAATAGGAAAAACTGAAAAATTCAACGTTTTTTTTAAATGCATATCTTCGTTATTTTTCAAATTGTAGCGCTGGACTTTCACGAAATAATAGTAATTTATAAGTACTTTATGAGTACCAGAATCAAACGCCTCCGTTCATTAGTTTTTACACAATTATCATTTGAAATGTAGAAATTTCATTATTTTTTAATGAAAAAGGTACTTTTTACTCATAAGAGTTTTCTGCTAATATTACTTTTATGTCGAAACTAAATCTACTATTTTCTGAGAACAATAACTTTTAATTAAGCACTGTTTATCCCTTCAAGTACCTTTTCTCACAAAACACCAACGTCACGTCAACTTTATTTTTAATTATCTTCATATCAGTATCATTATTAATAACTTGTGAATGATTCTGAAAATTTTATACCAAAAAAATGACATCTATCTTCAAAATAATAAGTGAATGAAAATCTTTATAGGTAAAAGTTACACTGGTTTGTCCGCGCCTTTTTATGACCAGTGATTTGATGTTTGATTCTTTAAAATAAAAATGAACGATTAGTTTTCCAAGTATTAAAGCAAATATATTTTTTGGGAAAACTTTAAGGATGGTTTTATCCTCTAAAATGGATGAATTGGCATGTGAGAAAAAGTACGTGTATAATGTTTTTGCTTTTGATAGATCACAACATATCACGGAAACAGCAAAATCGAAAAGGTATACCTTGAGTACTTTCCTTGTTAACAATTTGAAATTTTGCAGGCTCAACACTAACTAAACGTGAAGATAAATTGTAAAAAAAAATAAGAAGCCTCCCTGTATGTGAAAATTTGAGAAGAATTTTTTTTTCGATTATCCCATTATGTGAAGTATCGTTAAAAACTTCCTCAGAAACCCAATAATCCATTAGTTAATAATTTAAAATACGTTTATTTTTCAGTACGATCTCCCATGAGATCAATACACTTTTTCCAGTGATTTTCCAATTCACGTATCCGATCCCAAAAATGATTTTCCAGAAGGACTTTAAAATACACTCCTACGACTGCAATGACTTCTTTATTCGATGAAAAATGCTTTCGGAGTGAGATCAGAACGCTTTTGTGAGTAGGTATATTGTCCTGATAAAAAATTATTTTTTCTTATGTAAACCAGGTCTTTTTTCTCGAATTTTTACATCCTGTTAGTTTAGAAGATTATAATAATAATCTCCTGTTATTATTTTCCCGGTTTGCAGATAATCAATTAACAAAAATCCTTTTGCATCCTAAAAAACTGATGCCATAACCTTCTTGGATGATTTTAACCCCTTTGCCTTTCGGAGCAGAACAAGCAGATTCAGTTGTTTATTATCCAAAACCCTATTATATACAGGGTGATTCAAAAATCGATCACGAAACTTAAGGGGGTGATTCTACTTGACAAAATAAGGGTAGAGCTTCATATAATTTTTTTTCAAAATGTCATTCGTTTTCGAGTTACAAGCCGTCTAATTTCAAGTTTTTATTTTTTGTTTTTTGAATTACTCGCTTACAGGAAAACCGATTTGACTAATATTTGAAAGATAGGCTAAGTCTTCTGCGCTTCATCATTTTAGTAACAATTCACATTGATTGTTTGCCGCTAGAGGGTACTTTACCTACATTGAAAATTGTTTTTTTGTCATAATTTTTTAGTGTTGACAGCTACAGTAGTTTTTGGCATAATTTCTGAAAGACTGATGCCAGGCCTTTAAAAAAGGTGCTCTTTATTTACATCGCTAAACCCAACGGTTTAGACGTAAATCACCTTTAAAAATTAAGTGGTAAATTTACTTTTCTCATTTCATTACCACCAGCTACCAGGTAAATAGCTATCAAAGTATACTAGAGCTGTCAGTTTAACATCAAATAAATTCGCTTTTTAAACTATTTAATTTATAATCTTAAAATAACTAATAATGGCTAATCAGTAAATATTCATATTATGGATTATTGCGATATACATTTAATTGATAAAAATTAATGAAACAGTACTAAACAAACTAAAAAAGATTCTCAAAATGTCCCCCATTTTCTTCCATACATTTCCTAACACTCTTCAAAAAATGTCGCCTAACTCGATGAAAAATTCCTGGTGTTTCTTTAATAATTTGGCACTTTTCGATTATCCTGAAGCGAAGATCCTCGACGTTGATTACTGGAATATCGTACACCAATTGTTTCAAATGACCCCAAAAGAAAAAATCCATAGGATTAAGGTCTGGTGACCTCGCTGCCCATGCCAATGGTCCACTTCGTCCTATCCATCGCTCAGGATACGTTGCATTCAAATACTGTCGGACACGTATACTAAAGTGGGGCGGAGCTCCGTCTTGGAGGATCCACATGTTGGCCCTTACTTCCAATGGCACATCTTCCAGATACAATGGGAGACGAGTTTGGATAAAATCTAAGTATACGTCACCAGTTAATGGGCCATCAAAGAAATGAGGACCAATAAGGTAATCTCCTATTATCCCTGCCCACACATTTAGTGAAAATCTACGCTGATGTTTCGTTTCTACCACATTGTTTGGGTTCTCGTAAGCATATGTGTGGATGTTGTGTAGATTTGTTATGCCATCACGAGTGAAACCAGCTTCGTCAGTGAATAATATGACGCCAATTAATCGATTATCGTGTTCATACTTAGCTAGGATCTGATTGCACATTTCCAACCGTCTCGGCCGATCATCGTCATAAAAAGCCTGCACCTTTTTTGAATGAAACGGGTAGAGTTGTTCTTCTCTTAGTATCCTCCATGAACTAGCCTGACAGAGCCGCACTTCATTCCCAATTTTTCTAGTACTAATACCTGGATTATCTTCAATAATTTCAAGCACTCTTTCTTCTTGTTGCACGTTTCTAGCAGTTCTAGGTCTTCCCCTATTTCCATTATAACTTTTAAAGGAACCACATTCCGCAAGCCTCCTGTGCACACTGGAAAATGTTTGAGCATGAGGGATATTTCTTTCCGGATAACTCTCCATATAATATCTTCTTGCCAACTCTGCATTACCATTTGCTTTTCCATAACAAAAATGGATATCACAATATTCGATATTTGAATATTGGTGATTAGCCATTATTAGTTATTTTAAGATTATAAATTAAATAGTTTAAAAAGCGAATTTATTTGATGTTAAACTGACAGCTCTAGTATACTTTGATAGCTATTTACCTGGTAGCTGGTGGTAATGAAATGAGAAAAGTAAATTTACCACTTAATTTTTAAGGGTGATTTACGTCTAAACCGTTGGGTTTAGCGATGTAAATAAAAGCACCTTTTTTAAAGGCCTGACATCAGTCTTTCAGAAATTATGCCAAAAACTACTGTAGCTGTCAACACTAAAAAATTATGACAAAAAAACAATTTTCAATGTAGGTAAAGTGCCCTCTAGCGGCAAACAATCAATGTGAATTGTTACTAAAATGATGAAGCACAGAAGACTTAGCCTATCTTTCAAATATTAGTCAAATCGGTTTTCCTGTAAGCGAGTAATTCAAAAAACAAAAAATAAAAACTTGAACTTGGACGGCTTGTAACTCGAAAACGAATGACATTTTCAAAAAAAATTATATGAAGCTCTACCCTTATTTTGTCAAGTAGAATCACCCCCTTAAGTTTCGTGATCGATTTTTGAATCACCCTGTATATAGAATTAATAATTTCTTCATTGGTAACAGTGTTTGTACAAATTGTACATCTACTTCATATCTCATCACTGATGTCTGTACGACAGCCTTTAAATTCACCTAGCAAATTAAATACTATTGTTCGGGGACGAGCATCATTCTCAAAGAGATTTACCATATTGATACCTTTTTTATCACTGTACGAATTTCCAATTTTTCCATTTAAAAAAAGCGAAACATGTCTATCTCAAACAACTGTAGAAAAAAAAACTATTTGACAGATGGACTTGAAGGATAGAACATTCTAGCAAGAGCATATATTTTTTGATACCAACGCCATCTATGTAGTTATCTAGACATTTTTCAAACCACCTAGTATGTCATATATTTTTGATTTTGATGTATTGCTCGAGAAAAATGCACCTCTCAAGTTACCTAAAATATATCCTATCTATAACTTTTCAATGGTAACTTTTGCATTGACATGTTTTTAATTAACTAAAAGACAGATATGAAGCATAAGATATCAAGAACTGCTACGAAATGCGTGATTTTTTTATAGAATATGGCTTCTTATTAGAAAAAATATGTTTTCTTGTTTATCTGATAAAATTATAATTATTTCAGGAAATTTTGCAGATTGAAAAATATGCAAACAGTTTAAGAAAAACAACATTTTTCTGTTTATCAAGACAGAAAATAACAACGTTAAAAGACGGATAAAATGGAAACTACTGGCATTTCCCTTATATTTTTAGTTAAAAATGAACTTACCCCAATAAGGAAATTAAGGATCAATATTCTGTTTAATAATTTCTATGTAAAATATTCCCTCAAATTACAAAATTCTTAAATTTTGTAAAAGCCAAATTGCATTTTTTCACAAATTATCTTTTTCTTTTATCTTCCTCTTTTGAGGAAAATTTTCATTAAAAATCAAGTTTTTCATAGGTTTGAGACATGGTAAAAAATAATTATAAAAAAACATTAAATTCCGAGTGGTTTTTGTAACCAATTGTAGTCCATGAAATTTTATAATTGACTAGTTCTTACCCACGACTTCGCTCGCTTGAACCTTGGGAAATCACTATCACTACATAGTATAAAACAAAGTCGCTTTCTCTGTCCCTATGTCCCTTTGTATGCTTAAATCTTTAAAACTACGCACCGGATTTTGATGCGGTTTTTTTCAATAGATAGAGTGATTCAAGAGGAAGGTTTATATGTATAATAACATCCATTAAATAGTGGATAAATACTGTTATTTTTGAGGTTTCTAATGTGATGTCGTTAATTATCATATTTTTTCCCGCTTACATTGCAAACGCAGGCTGAACCCTACGAGATTTATCAAAATAATGTACTAATTATTTGTACACATTGAAAAGGTCTACAGAAAACTCCGCGATGGTATATGTCTATCTCTCATGGATATCCCACAATAACATTTTTTTGTCATTTACTTTTTACGACAAATAATGGCAAATTTTGAAGCGATTTTAACCAATACAGCATTAATCCTTATCCAATTAAATAGCTTAAATACATTGTTGATTTAATATAGATCTATATGGTCCTTTACAGCACAAGATTTAAATGAATATTTTCGAAGATATTACAGATTTAAAATTGCGGGAAGTAGCGCTTGCGGCGGTACTGGCCGACCGGGGCGGCGGCAGCGTGCCTATAAATAGCGCGTCGGAGGCCGATGTAATAATTGTTGTAAAAATAAAATAAATAGTCACAGTTTTTCTGTAGTGTATTTAGTATCAGCATTGCACCCGTGCGAAGCCGGGGCGCGCCGCTAGTAAATAATAAATACAATTATTATAAACAAAAGCAGCCTCTAATCCTCTTGAAAATATCCTCTTCACGTATGTAAAGTTTCATCGAAGTGGATTTAGCCTGTTTGAAGATTAGCCAGTGTAGAAAGAAAAAATGTAGTCCACATCACTCCCGCAGCCTGATCTTTATGTCTGCAACGTTTCATCGAAATCGGTTCAGCTGTTTCGAGGATTAGTCCGAACAGACAGACAGACATTTTAATTTAATTTAATTTATATGTATAGATTCTTACACATAAATACACCCCTAACAAGATTTATATTAAAAGATTGGATTCTTCCACCAAATTCAGGATTTTTTTTTTATTTTTTAAAAATAATTGTAAAACCAGAGTTATCGCAAGTTATTTTAAAAATTATTAAATCGAAGAAATACTGCCACAATAAATTTTGCATGGTTTACATGCCACGCACATAATGAATATCTTTTAAATCTCGAGAATTTTCGATGGCAACCGCAAGATGCCCAAAAAAACATAACATATGCAGACGAGTTACTGTACAACTGTAAGAAAATCTTGTATATGTTTTTGTTTCTGTATCCTCACTAGGGATGGGTAAATTTCACTCTCGGTATAGTTTTGAAATTTCAAGTTGAAATTTTCATGAAATTTATGAAATTTATTTGAAATTTATGAAATTTTTGAAATTTATGGAATTTGGAAATTTTCACTGAAATATTTGTAACTTTCAATGAAACATTGAAACTTGTACAAATTTCCCTGAAATGTATTAATATTTCCTGAGTTAATTTGGTCACAAATACGATGTTTTTCTTTTTTGTAATTACCCTACATGAAATAAATAAAGCCAATATTTTTTTACTTTTATTTAAAAAGTAATAGACCACAGAAACAAAACTTAACATAAGTAGGTATATGTACTGTAAATTGGCTTTATTAAATGAAGCCGAATGGAACAAAAATATAGATAGGAAAATCCAACATTTATTAATGCAGATAGGTATAGAGTGTGTCTGAAATTGGCCACGTCACGACCCACACCCAGAAACTATAAAAGTTAGGAAGATCGTTAAATGGGGAAAGTCTTAGGCAGTTACGTTAGTGATTTAACAGCACTTGGGGATTGATTGCAGGCTGTTATGGTTTTTGAAATATTTCCAAAAAAGCAAAACATTGCATTTTCGAAAAACCACAGTAACTTTTTTATTTTTGGATATTTCTAAATTTTGTAAAGACATTACTAGAGCACCTTTTTATGTAGAATACAACTGTCAACTCAAATTTTCAGTTCAAAGTTTCGGTTGCGTGGAACTGGAGACATCATTGTTTTTTTAAATACGGACTTAAATTTTTTTATTTTGGATTTGAAGATCTTTTGATCTCCCAAATTTAATGATGTATCACACTTATCTCTTAAAAGATTATTTTAGGTACTTTCCATAAGAGCCTGTGTGTTAGAGAGTAACTCTTAGTCTGTCTCTATCTCTAAGTCTTTAGCACAGAGGCTCTTATGGAAAATATCAATAATAATCATTCCATATACAAGTGTGATACATCATTTACTTTGGGGGATCAAGAGCTCTAAAAATACGAAATAAAAGTCCAGGTCCGTATTAAAAAAATACAAAGTTGATGATGTCTCCACGCAACCGAAACGTCGAAATAAAAAATCTGAGTTGGCAGCTGTATTCTACGTAAAAAGGTACTCTAATAATGTATTTACCAAATTTAAAAATATCCAAAAATAAAAAAGTTACAGTGGTTTTTTTCGAAAATGCAACTTTTTGTTTTTTTGGAAATATCTCAAAAACTAAAATAGTTACAATTAATCTGCGAGGGCTAATAAATCATTAACATAATTGCCTAAAACTTTTCCCATTTAACCGTCTTCCTAACTTTTATAGTTTCTGAGATACCAATACCGTCGTGGCGTGGCCAATTTCGAACACACTGTATAAAAGGGAATAATGTAATAGTGAACTTCTAGTATTTTTCTTTATTATCATCAGTATCGTCATTTTCGCTCACATCAGTCATATTCACATCGAGATCATCTGATGACGAATCATGCAGAGAATAACTCTCTTCCTCAGAGTCTGCAGAGGGCGAAGAAGAGACATAATTTTTTTCACTTTCATCTTCCAAATTCT
Organism: Diaprepes abbreviatus; assembly: GCA_034092305.1. NCBI lineage: Eukaryota > Metazoa > Arthropoda > Insecta > Coleoptera > Curculionidae > Diaprepes > Diaprepes abbreviatus. The sequence continues at coordinate 1,640,440 of JASJET010000018.1, read as the reverse complement.
GACTACTTTTAATTTTTTTATACTGGGTTATTTTCAGCTGCTTACTTATTTTTCTTTTGTTTATTAATTCATTCTCCTGGACTTGGGAGACAGGAGCATCCGTAAAAGCCACGACATTGGGTGTTTCTAAAAGAAAAATTATTCTAATTTAAAAAAGCATACGAAATAAATCTAGGAAAGAGAGAAGAAAAAAATAAGTTGTTTTTTTTTCATCAAGGAACTTGAAAAAAGTTAGTATTAAAAACAGAAAACACACCTACCTAATTTTGAGTTATTTTCCTCATTCTGATTACCAATTCTTTTGAGAAGTCGATAATTGTGTGAAATGAAACTTAATTTAACAGTTCGAGCAGTTGTCAATCTGTTTCTTATCTTTCTGTGTATTCTACCAAAAGTACTGAAACTTCTTTCAGTGGATGCCGAGGATGTGGGCATGGAAAGAACTCTGACTGCAACTTCTGCCAGCTGTTTACTATTAATACTTCCAACCCCTTTCCACCAACTAATAGGCTCTAGATGATTGACAGTCTTCCAAATGATTTCTTTCATCCATGCACCATCTCTATTCCGGTAATTAGTCAAATTCGATAAGATAGTAACAGAATCGATGTCATTCTCGTTCATATCCTTAGATATGTTATCTACAAAATCCATGGCAGATAGAATTTGTTCCGAATTAAGACTAACACCTTGGTCTTTAGGATCGAAAATAACTGCTGCGTAATGAATTGGCTGAAGAGCATAGTCTTTACGAAAACAAAATTTTTCCATCACAGTGCGCTCTTCCTGTGTGGTGGTGATAGGACTTAAAGGAATCCTCTGAACAAGATTAGACTCTATGTCAGTAAAAGCATATACGACTTTTTGTATAACTGGTTCATCCGACTCTAATGTAAATATCCACTTGACAATAGGACGGATCAGTTCTGCAAGATTTACTACTTGCACCAAAAAAATTTCATTGTCAAGTATTTTTGATCTATTCTCTTTCGTAAATAGATCACATGTTGACTCATCCACAGCTAATTTTTGGAGTGTAGATTTAGCTTTTATAAAACCATCCAATGCTTTGAGGTTACTTCCCCATCTTGTGCTTACAGGAAGTGATAACGATATCTGAGCATTTTTTTCCTTGTTGAAAGCTGCAGTCAAGATGTGAGATTTCTTGACATGTTTAACAATGTCCACAACTTTTTTTATAATTTTGTCAATCGAATCGATTTTTAAAATATCCTGAACTAAGAGATTGAGAGTATGTGAAAGACATCCCAAAGGTATGATATGTTTGTACTTCTCTTTTAAAAGCATTGCTGCTTTTCGTTCGTTAGCAGCATTGTCTGTCATGACAACCAAAAACTTATCAGCACCATATTCTTCTAAAATATTTGCCATTTGTTCAGACAAGTATTCTGAGGTGTGCCTCTGCGTTTCACTGGCAATACTTCTTATGAAGTGTGGTTGCGGATTCATAATAGTAAAATTTATTATAGCTTCATTCCTGGAAATGAAAATGCAGACATATTTTACTTTTAGGTTGCACACTCTAAGCAAACTACCACCACATACCACATGTCACAATATGTGAAGTGAGACGTGACATATCGTGGACGTGGAAGTAAAAAAAGAGTGTTATTTTTTCGTTTTTTTTTATAACTTACCGCATGTTGCTCCATGAATCTGTAGCCAAAGCCAAGTTTTTCGACTCCGTGATTGAAAAATTCACTTCAGCAGAGATTCTATTATATTCCTGATCTAATAAAGGCCCTGAAAGTGTTTTCCTGGTAGGGCATTTCCAGGATGGCCTAATAGTTTTAAAAAATTCGATCCAAGCTGACTGATCTGTTAAACTTAGCGGAACTTCACTAGTATAAACTGCTCTAGCAAAAAGAACATCCAGTTTAGCCTACAATCAAACAACACCAATGAACTAATGCATTTTAAATAAAATTAACTACTATTCTCACTATTAATTTGATACTAAAATCAACTTACTTGTTCATTAGGTAACATTGTGTCAGTGTATTTCAAAATGCTTGAGCCTGACCTGCTCGACGAAGTGATTTTTGGTGATGCATGGTATTTTCTTAATGAAAGAGAAAGAGATGCACCACTTTGGCCGATTTCACTCGCTTGACTCCCTTCCGAATTTATTTCATTGGTGAAACTTTCCGTACTTTCATTTTCTGAAATTAAATATCCATAATGTTTCGGGTAATAAAGCGAAGTAATATGTAAATTTGTTTTTAATGGAATGAATCACCCTACACTGTACTACAGTACTACTGTACCGGAGAGGGTGGTCAAAATAGGTCCTTTTTATTAGGAAACATCTTGAATTCTTGACCCAATGCCAATAGCCAATAGGTTGGACTGGGACTCGGACTGGGTTAAATGACTTTTTCTGCAGCCGTCCCGAAAATATAAGTTCCGGTATAATTTATTAAACCGAAAGTGCCACTTTACAGAAATCGTACCGAAAGTAACTTTTTTTTTACTTTCGGTTTCGGTACGATTTCTAAACTAACTAACTTAAATATTTTCGGGACGATTTTTTCCACTAACCGCGAAAAGATATCAAAACGCAGTTTGCATCATTTAATTTTTCTCTAAATTCCCGAATAGAAATGACCAATTTTACCCACCCTGTATATACCCATTATTGCCTGTAATATTTAGATAATTAGATATTTTATTACTTACCATTACCGCCACTACTGTTATCGTGGGCATTGGATTTATACTCCACTTTTCTGACTTCGCCAACAGTTTTTGTAAATTTCCCTTTTTGTATTTGTTCTTTAACAAAAGTCGGGGTTTTGAAGCATTTAACTAAGTGTTTTTCTAATCGAGTTGCGTTTTTATAGAAAACAGTGTGACAAAAAACACATTTCACTCTTTTGTCGTCTTCGACTTTAAAATAACTCCAAATACTTCCCTTTGGTTTAACCATATTCCATATTGCATTTATAGATTGTAACGTAACGATGTTAGTTGTAACTTGTAAGCAAACATGAACGAACGTGAAGAAATCTGGAAGAAACCCACGTCGGAGGAGTTGGCGTTGGCGAATGGCGAGGGCGGCTGGCAACTGGCGACTGGCGAGTGACGACACCGACACCATAATAAACGCGGTGCGAATGTGCGCTGGATCGCGACTCGCGACTTGAAAGGACGCGGACTGACTTATTTGGATTGTAGAGGGAGGGTAGCATGAGAAAGTTTCGCGAAATTTATGAAATTTTCAGTGAAATTTATGTAAATTTCTAGAAATATATTACTTGAAAATTTCACTTGAAATTTTGGAAACTTTCATTGAAATTTCAAATTTTAAGGCAAGTGAAATATTACACTTTTAAAAATTTCAAATGTGAAAATTTCATTTGAAATTTTCACACGGCACAACCCTAATCCTCACTAATGCAGACTTAGAAATTCATAATTTCGACTATATAAGCCATTGGAAATCTGATGAAATAAATCTAGTTTTATAATTTCTTCGCTGGCAACGACATTGTAAAGATGATGGGGCTGGAGCTATTTGTCAAGCTGTTTGGATATTTTCACAATTTATGATAAATTATCCTGTTTCGAACTTAATAGTTGGAGTATTGTAACAAAATTTCTTTACCTAAAAGCAAAGTTAATAATAACTATAAGTTCATATAATGACTATATAAAGGAAGCCAAATGAATTATATTTCTTTCCAAATTTTTCCGTAAATAATATATTAATTAACTTTTTGTACAGGGTGAGTCAACGATTGGATGAAGTAAGTTTGTGCCTTTTCGGTGAAATTTACAAAGAAACTATATTTATTGTTTGATACAGTTTATTTTTACGCAGATTTTAAAAATATTTAGGACTCTACAGGGTGAGCCAAAAAACTAGGACAGCATAAAGTTGTATTTTTTTAAATAGAACACCCTATATACGAATCATATTTTTGATTTAGCTTATAATTTTAAATCTTTTTTATTAAGGGTTTACTATAACAAAACTTTATAGTTTCTGAGATAATTAAGTTTAAAGAAAAAAAGTCACATTTTCAAGCATCAATTCAATCCTACATAACGTTTTCAATTTTGTGACAAATATATTCAAATTTGGAATTTAGCAAGGCTAAGGACAAGTTAACATAATTTTTACCTAATATTTGCAATAAAAGCTACAGGGTGTTGAACACATCGGCTCAAATTTGAACAAGTTTAAATAAATAAATATCTTTTTTTTAAATGGTACACCCTGTATATTTTCATGTTATTTAATATAGTAATAAAAACCCTAAAAGTTTTATTCAATATATCCTATACCTATTTATAATAGTTTTTGAGATATTTCAGTTTTTCTTATTTTCCATACTTTTTTACAGAAATAGTTTTCATTATCATAGTAGCCATGGCAAAAACAATGTAAAAGAACATTTTTCTGTGTCAAATTTATAACCGCAATCGCTTCTTTTGGTTTTTATGTAGTGTAGTTTGGTTTTTTTTTTCATTCATCTTATATTGTAAAATGAATTTTCCAAAGAATGAGTTAATAGATATGATTTATACAATAGGAGAGGCTCAAAAAAATTGCCTTCTTGCTCAAAGAATTTACAAAATGAAGTATCCTGATCGACGCTAGCCTAATACCCATACTTTTCAAAACTTAATGCAAAGATTTGATTCTTCTGGTACTGTTGATTATCCAAAACGTAAAGTGGTCAACAAACCAGTAACTAATGAAGAAAAAGAACTACAAGTATTGTTAAATGTTCAGGAAAATCCTTATATTGGTAGCCGTCAGTTAGCAGCATTATGTGAAGCATCACAATCCACCGCTAATCGTACTACCAAGAAATATAGGTATCATCCATATCACATGGAATTACACCAAGAATTGCATGGACAGGATTTTGAAAGTCGTGTACACTTTTGTCGTACAATAAATGCGGAGATTCAATTAAATCTAAATTTATTATGCAAGGTAATGTTTAGTGATGAAGCTACTTTTAGAAGTAACGGTGCCGTAAATAGGCGCAACATGCATTATTATGCCACAGAAAACCCATTTTGGATTAGAGAGTTGCAACATCAAAACCACTGGTTATTAAATGTTTGGTGTGGTATTCATCATAATCGAATTATTGGACCCCACTTTTTTAATGAACCACTAAATGGCCATAGTTACCTGAACTTTCTACAAGAAGAACTACCCCAACTGCTTCAAGGTCTCGATAGGGATGAGCTCGACAGTATGTGGTTCCAGCACGATGGTGCGCCTCCGCATTACCATAGTGAAGTTCGTGCGTTTTTGGACCAACGATATCCGCAAAAATGGATTGGACGTGGGGGTTTCATTGAGTGGCCACCAAGGTCTTGCGACATCACCCCATTAGATTTCTTCCTATGGGGTTATATTAAAAATAAGGTGTATGTTAATCCACCAACAACAGTGGAAGATATGCGAAACAGGATTAGGGATAACTGTAGAACAATAACGCCACTAATTTTGTCCAGGGTCCGAGAAAATCTGCAAAAAAGACTAAATTTGTGTATTGCATAAGAAGGTCGTTTATTCGAACACTTATTAAAAAGAAATAATTAATCTCATTATTTAATAGGTAATTTTTTTGTTCCAATTTAGTATAAAAGTAAATATGTATTTGCCTTGTCGTTATTGTTGTGTTAATTTTTTCACATTATGTTTAATTAAACTATTGCCGTTGTAATATAACGAATAATGTATTTCATCATATTTAACCACATTCTGTTTGTTTCTGTAGTTTCTTTTTATTATTTTACATGGCTACTATGATAATGAAGACTATTTCTGTAAAAAAGTATGGAAAATAAGAAAAACTGAAATATCTCAAAAACTATTATAAATAGGTATAGGATATATTGAACAAAACTTTTAGGGTTTTTATTACTCTATTAAATAACATGAAAATATACAGGGTGTACCATTTAAAAAAAAAAGATATTTATTCATTTAAACTTGTTCAAATTTGAGCCGATGTGTTCAACACCCTGTAACTTTTATTGCAAATATTAGGTAAAAATTATGTTAACTTGTCCCTGGTCTTGCTAAATTCCAAATTTGAATATATTTGTCACAAAATTGAAAACGTTATTTAGGATTGAATTGATGCTTGAAAATGTGACTTTTTTTCTTTAAACTTAATTACCTCAGAAACTATAAAGTTTTGTTATAGTAAACCCTTAATAAAAAAGATTTAAAATTATAAGCTAAATCGAAAATACGATTCGTATATAGGGTGTTCTACTTAAAAAAATACAACTTTATGCTGTCCTAGTTTTTTGGCTCACCCTGTAGAGTCCTAAATATTTTTAAAATCTGCGTAAAAATAAACTGTATCAAACGATAAATATAGTTTCTTTGTTAATTTCACCGAAAAGGCACAAACCTACTTCATCCAATCGTTGACTCACCCTGTACACCCTATAACAACATCGCCTACATGCGTGCATCGCACGCATTGCACCTCCGCTTATTAAAAACATGCTTAAGATTAAAGGTATCAGTATGTAATTCCCCATCATTTTTAATAGAAGTTATTTTAGAATAAAAAATACCGTTTTTATATTCTTAAGACTAATCTAGTGAACTAATTCGTATTCATAATACTAGTAAAAACCCATGAATGAATATAAAACCCACCTATCTAATTTCTTGGCTTTACGCAGTGGGTTTTACGCAATTGCATTTCCTAAAACCGCTTCTGAATAGGTAGCAAAATTCCGAAAGACATGGAGATTCTACGGTTACATCCAAAGGATTCCGGTTTATCCACCGATTAACATGCTTTCCTTATTTAGATAATGCAGTTATTAAAAGATAAATTACAAGGTTAGTTCATCGGTAAACAAAGGAATACGTCTTGCTGCCGGCCGTGTCGTGTTAACCAGCTGGGTATGATATATAACATTAATTATACAACAAAAACACTCTTAAAAATGTTTATTATGAAATTTATTGTTTTTACCTATTCTTGCTATTATAATGAAAAGATCATTTAGCACGAAAATCTTACTACAAATATTTGACGTCATTTTTATGGTTTCTTGGCAATTTTGGACTACCCACATCGTATGTCGGTTGACTTATTGAAAGTGTAGGATTCAAAGAAATGTAATTTTTTTCTTTTTTTGTGGCACAAAATTTGCATACGTATGCTAGTAAAACACATTGAATTTGCCCTGTTAATGGTAGGGCATTCGTCTATTAAATGCAGGTTATTCACCGCACAGCCCTGGCAGTGTTGCCAGATGGGAGAAACAGAACCCTCTAGCTGAATTTTTAAAAATCTGTAGATTACCACCTTAGAAAATATTTTACTTTCCTAACATTAATCAAATGTGATTCCATTGTCGGGCCATACGGCCTTGGAGTTCGCAATGATAGAGGAGATCCTTTTATAAAATTCTGTCAAGAGCATAATCTAGTAGTAACAAATACCTTTTTTAAGCTAGCTAAACGTCGTCTCTATACATGGAAGTCACCAGCTGATAAGGACAACAACATAGTTAGAAACCAGATTGATTATGTCTTGATAGAACACAGATATCGAAACGCAGTACATTCAGTAAAGGCTTACCCAAGTGCGGACGTATTTTCAGACCACAATCCCCTTATCGCTAAGTTCCAACTTAAATTAAAAAGGATACAAACAGATCATAACATCAAAAAAACTAAATATACACAAATTAAAATCAGAAGAAACGAAAGAAAAGCTGAGACAAGACATCAACACAAACTCAGAAAGAAGACAAGGCAAGCCTGGGTTAAACGATGACAACGTTGAACTACAGTGCCAGTTATTCAAAACGTCAATTATGGAACCAAGCAAGAAAGTACTTAGAACATCAAGATACAAAAAAGAAGACTGGATGACAGATGATATTTTGGAGTTGATGGATGAAAGAAGGAAACACAAGACCAACAGGACCCGATATCAACAGTTGCAAATTCAAATAAGAAGAAAAATAAGGGCAGCAAAAGAAGAGTACCTTTCTGGAAAATGCAAAGAAATAGAGGAGTTGCAAAACAAGTACGACAACTTCAACTTGCATAAAAAAGTCAAAGAACTAGCTGGAATATAAAAGAGAAAAACCTCAAACGTATTACTAGACAAAGACGAAACATTATTATGGAAACACAACAAAAACTATGCAGGTGGAAAGAATACATAGGAAAACTTAAAGATCAAAGACACGAAAATTCTTCTGAGCGGTGACATGGGGCCTGAAATTACTAAAGCAGAGGTCATTTATGCATTAAGATCAATAAAAACTAATAAAGCTGTTGGTCCAGATGAAATGCCAGGTGAGTTGTTGAAGCTGACCAATGACAAAAATTTGAATTTATTGGTGAGATTATTTAATACAATTTACACGACAGGAACCATCCCCCGAGAAATGTTAACATCAACATTCATATGTTTACCAAATAAAGCAAATTCAAAAGAATGCAGTGACTATCGAACAATCAGTCTCATGTCACATACTTTGAAAACCCTTTTAAAAAATGTACACGCTAGAATACATTCCAAATTGGAGCTGGATATTAGTGACACAGTTTGGCTTCCGGAACGGGGTGGGTACAAGAGAAGCATTATTTGCTTTTAATGTGCTTACTCAAAGATACTTGGATATTAATCAGGACCTCTATGTCTGCTTCATAGATTATAACAAAGCTTTTGATAGGGTCAAACATGACAAACTGATAGAGATTCTCAGAAGCAAAAATTTGGATGAAAGAGATTTAAGGTTGATATCAGATCTGTATTACAATCAGCGAGCGGCAGTAAAAATTGGACAGGAAATGTCCGGAGATGTGGTAATACAAAGGGGAGTCAGACAAGGGTGTATAATGTCACCTTTACTATTTAACGCTTATTCTGAAGAGGTCATGTTGGAGAGTCTTGAATCTGAAACAGCAGGGATAAAAGTAAACGGAGTTTTAATCAACAATATTAGGTATGCAGATGACACCGTAATAATAGCTGATAGTCTGAAAGACCTAGAAAAAATAATGAATAAAATATTAAGAGTTAGTGGAGAATATGGACTCTCTCTTAACACGAAAGTTCGTGATAATTAGTAAAAACAACACCAATAATAATGAAACCCTAATGATAGGAGGCCAGCACATAGAAAGAGTTAAGAAGTACACTTACTTGGGAACCTTAATAATAGAAAATAATGACTATACCGTGGAAATAAAAACCAGAATCGAGAAAGCACGTGCCAACTTTATTAGAATGAAAAAGGTTATCTGCAGCAAAGATCTAACGTTAGCCCTGAAAATACGACTGACTAAATGTTACGTACACAGTGTTCTATATTATGGAATGGAAGCATGGACACTGAATCGAGAGGCAATGAGAAGACTTAACTCTTTTGAAATGTGGACATATAGAAGAATTCAGAGGATTTTGTGGGTGGATCGAGTTACGAACGCCGAAGTGTTGAGAAGAATGGGGAAAGAAAAGGAAGTCGAGATAACAGTAAAACAGAGAAAACTGCAATACTTCGGACACATTATGGGGGAAGAAAAGTACAGCATCTTACGGCTCATAATCCAAGGCAAAATAAGTAGCAGAAGAGGCGTAGGACGACGACGAATTTCATGGCTAAAAAACCTAAGGGAATGGTTTGGATGCAGTTCAAAACAACTATTTAGAGCAACTGCCTCAAAAATTAAAATAGCTATTATGATTGCCAACCTCCGCAATGGAGAAGGCACTTAAAGAAGAATATTAATCAATAATGTTTAACATGTAATAATTATCTTGCGAGTTAATTAAAAAAGACGGGAAAGAAAACCGAAAAGTTTACGCTACTGGGATGCAAACCTACACTGTTAAAAATAACCTTAAATTTAATGTACGTTCCTTAATCAAATTGAATGATCTGTACATTAAATTTATTTATTTATTTATTTATTTATTTACAATAACTGCCCTGCAGGTCTTGAGACCCAACTACAAGGCACTGATTACACAAATAATACGTCTACAAACAATTTTAAATAAGCATCAAACGACAAAAATATATATCAATTTAAATACAAATAAAAATTTAACTAAAATAATTAATTCTAACATTAAATGTATTATAATACAATGTTATGCTATCTACTTTCATATACAAAGGTGAACATACAAATCAGTTAAGGACGAAAAAGAGAAAAAAAAAAAAGAGAAAAAAGAAACAAATGCCAAGATCAATGTGCCAAAATCCAACAGACAGTTCCCAGAGATGAGCTGAATATGTCAAAGCTATTACTCTTGTTGTAAGTGTCGCACATGGAATATAGAGGCGAAAATTTGAGCACGTTAGTTCTGGGAGTTTTGAGATAAAATACGTTAAAATTTCGGAAATTTATACGAGGGATACTTAAGTTTATCCTTGCTAAAATATTAGGACAGTCAATAAAATTGTTCAGTACCTTATAAAGAATTGTTAGTAAGAAAAATTCCCGCCGTACTTTTAAAGATGAAAAGTTAAATTTCTGAAGCAATAGTTCATGTGAAAAACCTTGCTTAGGATAAACCCCAAAACTCTTAAGATTGAGGTATTTCAAAAACCTTCTTTGGACCCTCTCCAAAGAACTGACGTGGGTATTGTAGCCTGGGGACCACACAACTGATGCGTATTCTAGTTTAGACCGTACATATGAGAAATACAGTAATTTGATGACGTTAGTGTTATTAAAATCGCGAGTACAACGCAAGATAAACCCAAAAACTTTTGAGGCTTCAAAAACGATATTATTCATATGAAAAGAAAATGAAAGCTTGTGATCGTAAGTGACTCCGAGATCTTTAAAAAAATCTGCCCGCGAGAGTAGCACGGTATTCAACGAATTTTTATATCGAAATGAAGAAAATTTCGAAGTAAAAGTCATAACATTACACTTCTCCACGTTGAGCTGCAGATAATTTCGGAACACCAATTGCTAACCTGTTCCAGGTTCGATTGAAGCTCTACACAATCCCGTAAGCAATTTATCCTATATAGCTTAATATCATCGGCATATAATAAAATATCCGTGTCAACAACAGAAAAAATGTCATTAATAAAAATATTAAAAAATAAAAGTCCCAATACTGATCCTTGCGGCACACCAGAACTTGAAATATATTTCACTGAGCGAGAACCGCGAATTTCAACATACTGAATACGATTATGGAGATATGATTTAAATAACGTTATTAGTGGATCTGAAAATCCAAATGATGACAATTTCTTAAGTAAGATGGAGTGGTTCAAACGATCAAATGCCTTTGTAAAGTCCAAATAAACAACATCCATCTGACAACCATGATCAATAGCCTCGGCTATATTCTGAGTCATAATCATGAGATTAGTTGTCGTCGACCTACCCTTAAAGAAGCCATGTTGAGATGGAGTAATTAAATTTTTAGTTAATGAAAAAATAGAATCATGAAGTAAAAATTCAAATATTTTAGAAAAATTGCATATAATAGACACCGGTCTATAATTACAAACTTCAGATCTATCCCCTTTCTTAACAACAGGACAAACCTTGGAAGACTTCCATATGGAAGGAAATCTGTTTAATTGTATTATTAATTTAATGTATTTTAAGTGGTTTGGCTAGGACGAATCTGCAGTCTCGTATTAGAAAGGCTGGGATTAAATCCGGACCAGTAGTAAATTTAGGTTTAAGCTTCTTTATAGCATTAACTATTTCACATTCACTGAAATCAGATACATGAACAATTGGAAAGATGGAATCTACGGAACATGAATCATCCACGGATACCGGACTTGCCGAAGAAAAGGATTGCTTAAAGAATTCCGCAATAGCATTTAAAATATCAGATAAAGTATTAATTTCTTTATTATTAAAAGACATACTATTTGGAATATCCTCTACTTCCTTTTTCGATTTAATAAAATTCCAAAACTGTTTAGAATTCCTTTTAATATTATCATCCACCCCCCCCCCCCCGCGAATATATGTTTTGTATGAGAGATATATCTTTTTTTATTTTACTTCTTAGTGATTTAAAATTTTCCAAATGAAGCAAACTTCCAGAAGTTTTATATTTTTTATAAGATTCATTCTTTTGTTTAATGCAAGTAGAGGGTGTTTTTTTATAGAGGTATAGAACTTTTAAATGGAATAAAACAAAGATGAATTTTTTAAATTGACATGAAATTTACTTTATTCGAAAGTTAACCTTCTGGCATTATAATTTAAATATGACTTCTGGCATATGACCGCCACGGCTGGCTCAGACGCAGTCTAATCTGGAGGTCCAATTGTCGATGACTTTTTCCAACATTTGTGGCCGTATATCGGCAATAACGCGGCAAATGTTGTCCTCCAAGTGATCAATCGTTTCGGGCTTATCGGCGTAGACTAGCGACTTCACATATCCCCACAGAAAATAGTCTAGCGGCGTTAAGTCGCACTATCTTGGAGGCCAATTCACGGGTCCGAAACGTGAAACTATGCGGTTACCAAACATTTCCTTCAATAAATCAATTGTGGCACGAGCTGTATGACATGTTGCGCCGTCTTGTTGAAACCACAGCTCCTGCACATCATGGTTGTTGAATTGATGAACAAAAAGTCAGTAATCATGGCTCTATAGCGGTCACCATTGACTGTAATGTTCTGACCAGCATCGTTTTTAAAGAAGTATGGACCAATGATTCCACCAGCCTATAAAGCACACCAAACAGTCAGTTTTTCTGGATGTAACGGTGTCTCAACATACACTTGAGGATTATCATCACTCCAAGTACGGCAGTTTTGTTTATTGACGTATCCATTCAAACAAAAGTGAGCTTCATCGCTAAACAAAATTCGCTTATGAAAATCGGGATCGACGGCAATCTTGTTTTGGGCCCATTCACCGAATCTACGCCTTGCTAGGTGATCGTGTGGCTTCAATTCTTGCACAAGTTGGATTTTGTAAGCACGCAAACCAAGATCTTTCCGCAAAATCTTCCATAAAGTGAATGGACACATATCCAATTCCTGTGCACGATGGCGGATAGACTGATTCGGGTCTTCCTCTACGCTACGCTCTACAGCAGCAATGACTTCTTCTGTACGCACTGTACGACGTCTCTGTTTATGCGTATTATCATTTAGAGTAAACGTGGTGCGAAAACGTTCCATAGTTAATCGAATTAATTGCTCTGATAGACGATTATGTTGATCGTAAAATGGACGTAGTGCGCGATACGTATTTCGAACAGAACCATGATTTTCAAATTTGCACAATTTGGAAGCGTTGTTCAGGCGTCAGTCTATTCATGTTGAAATGCCAAACCAAACTAAACATAAATCACTTGACAGCTGACAAAATGGCCGCCAGTTAAAAAAGTGTTGCCAACTTAAAGTTCTACACCTCTATAAAAAACATGCTTTATAATATGACGAGAAAACCAATGTGGATTCAATTTAGTTGAATGTGACCTCACATTTCAATAAAGTAACTGAAAATATAACAAATTACATTAGATTTAATGTAAAAATTATTAACTTTAATGCATTCTCTTTAAATGCATTTAATACATGGTTAATGAAATTTGCTTCCAGCATATGAACTTAAAATTAATGTGAACTTTTTTTACAGTGTATGATTATTAGATCTGCAATCGCAGCATTTAATTTCAAAACATTTTGATTCGCAATAATTAAATATTGACTTAAACGACTGGACTAAACTCATACATCACCTATGTTGTTTCAGAATCAGTGTAAAGACTTGGGTGGTTGTTTGTTTACTTGTTGAATTTATGCATGATAAGCATAAATGAAATATTCCATTGTTATTGATTAAATATAGCGTAATTAATTAAATAGTCTCTGTTATATTTTGATTAGAAATCCTTCTTAAATCCCTCTATAGGAAAATATTTTCTTTTTTTCCTCTAACGACCTTCAAAACCCTCTAGATCTAAAGGTAAACACTCTAATATGGCAACATTGTGGCCTGGTCGTACGTAAGTAGAGAAGAAAGTTGGAGAAAAATACATTTTTAACGCAAATTATGGGTTTTTTTAATTAGAGATCTTAGTTCTTTTGTGGTCAATCGAGGTCGATGGGATTTTATGGTTGATTCATCTTTATTTTAAGTTGCTGAATCCGATTCTTCAACATGATTAGATATCACGAGGTTAAGAAATTTGTTTTAATTGTTTATGATGCTGTAAAATGATTAATAAATGAAGTATTGATTTTGGATCTATGCTATTTTGTGGCAGATTTAGTGACAAAAACGGCATTATTTTCAAAACAAATCGAGACATTGTAACATTAGTGCAAAATTAGACCAAAAATGGCATACGTGAACAACGCTCCAACAAGGTCGAATATAACTTGTCTTCTGGTTAAAATTTTTCATCGTAATATGACTCATTTTCAAGGTAAAAGTTTACCTTAAGATAATATGCTATTTGAAATGATTTTTAAACAATACAAACAAGCTAAGATGACGTAATTATGTAATTTTTTAATGGGAGACTAGGGGGCAGTAGCATAGAAATACCACTTAATAAAAGTTACATTAAGAATTTAAATTATTCTTACAGATTCAGGATGTTGCCAATATTTTGGAAAATATTGAATGGTATCGAAGTTATTACAAATTTGAAGTAGCGCCATGTCACTCATAGAAGTGAGATTGATAAGTGAGTGCGCGGAACACTATCACCAGCTGTCGAAAAAGGTCAGTTTCGTCATGCATTCATATATGGGATATCTGGAAAAATGTGGAAAATCTACCGGACATTAAAAAACACGTGAGAAGAACACTACAAGTTCATATAAACTTTTTTCGTACAGGTCTTCTCTTCGGAGATTTGGGCTCTCAAACAGCTGCAATGGAATCAAGTTTTTTTTCACTTAATTATTGAACCACCAGATATATTTCAATTTTTTTTAATATGAGGTATACCAGGTAAGACTTTTCAAATTACTATTCAAAAAAGTGTTGTGAATTACTCACAGCTACAGGGACGGACTAGCTGTGATACTCATGACCCAGTAAAAAAATTACACCCTGTATGATACGAGCTTTGGACAACGTTTTTTACATACCTTTAAGTATTGAGTAAAAATTAAGTAGTCTTCATTCATGTCGCTAATCCAAACGGTTTTCGAAAAAACGTCATTTTATTTACACTGTTAGTCCCCGAACTTCTGTCGGGTTGAATATGAAAAAGAGGAATTTTCCCCTGTCACCATAGTTTCAATAAAAAGTTAAACTAATTGCTTAGTTAAAAATTTCATAAGAAGGTTCAACATGAGCTCCATGAAGTATGATCACTCTCGGGCACGACGAATTGAGGACTGCTGTATCCGCTACATTAACTCAGCATTGTTCCTTATTTGATCACAAAGAAACACGATTCTCCGTAGATGTTTCTCCCTACAATCGACCGGAGTGGCATACACCGAGGTTTTGAGGTTTCCCCACAGGTAAAAATCCAACGGCGTTAGGTCGAGAGATCGAGGAGGCCAGACTCCTCCAGGATTCTCTCTACCTATCCACCAGTTTGAATAGACGTTAGTCACGTGCTCCCGCACAGCAACGCTGATATGAGGTGGTGCCCCATCTGCGTGTAGTACATGTTTCGGCGAGTTTCAAGTAATAAGTGCTCTACTAAACCGTAAAAAGCGTTGTGAAGGAATTCCAAATAAACTTCTCCAATCAGTCATGCCGGCAGTACCAATGGTCCAATTTAAAATATTACCAATGGTTCCTGCCCAGACATTAATTAATTGGAACTGATATTGATGATGAATAACAGTAGTTGCATGAGGATTTTCATCAGCTCATACACTTGAGTTCTTCAAAATCAACCCCACCAAAATCACTCTAGTAGCCTTCACAAGGAAAAGTGACTTCATTCTGAAAACCATCAAGATGGATGGGAATTTTATTGAGTCGAAATCAGAGGTTAAATATCTGGGATTGATCCTAGATAATAAACTCCTCTGGAATAAGCATGAAAAACAAGTACAAAAGCCTTGATAGTCTGTAGAAACTTTGCGGGAAAAAGATGGGGTACACACCCAAAAATCCTGCATTGGATGTGCACCGCAATAGTGAGACCAATTATCACGTATGGGGCAGTGATCTGGAGCAAAAGAACCAGTTTCGCTAATATGAGAGCTAACCTTTCGAAAGTTCAAAGACTAGCCTGTGCATGTATAACCGGGGCAAGGAAAATCTGCCCAACGGCTGCCATGGAAATAATCTTAAACCTCGCACCTCTACATGTATTTCTAGAGAACATAGCGAAGAGGACAATTTTTAGGATGATGAGAGATGAGGTCATAAAACGAAGGCCCAAACTCTTATCCAGAAATCAACAAATGTGGGACATGCCCCAAGATGAAATGAAAAAGAAATTCAGCTTTGTGAAAAACTTCAGCACAAAATTGTGTAGCAACAGCGAATGGAGCAGAAGCACCATTGAAAAAGTCAGCATGAAATTCAGGGTATGGTATACAGATGGCTACAAAACAACGGAGAAAACTGGAGTAAGAATGTGTGGACCTGGCACCAGATACTATGAAAGCTTGGGTAAGTTACCAAGCATTTTCCAGACAGAGATACATGCCATTAGGATATGTATTCAATTTAACAAGGATAAAAACTATCACTACCAAGAGATTATCATCTTGTCGGATAGTCGAGCAACCATCAGTGCGTTGAGCTCTCAAGTTATCAGTTCCAAGATGGTCTGGGAATGCCTAGAGGAACTAAATGATTTGAGTAAGAATAATAAAATCACTCTCATGAGGGTAACGGGACATACCGGAATAGAGGGGAATGAGATAGCAGACATGCTCGCGAGGAAAGGGGCTGAGATACCATTTCTTGGACTAGAGCCTTTCTGTGGAATCAGTAGCACAGTAATGCTGGAAGAACTAAAGATAGAAGAAGATAGCAGGAGATCCGATTATTGGACGGAATTGGAAGGATTGAGACAAGCGAATATACTTCTGGGGAACTACGACCAGGAGATGTTCAAAGAATGCATAAGCTTAAGTAAAAACCAACTTAGAGTTCTGACAGGGGTCTTGACAGGGCAATACCTTCTGAAGGGACACCTCAAGAAACACGGACTGGTAGAAGGAGAAAAGTGCAGATTCTGGAAGGAGGAGGACAAAACCTGTACTCATATCCTTTGTGCAGCGCTCTAGAAAACCCTAGGATGTGGTTCTTGGGAACACACTAAATCGAAGAAGGGGAGCTACCCACCTTGAAGCCGTCCAACATCCTAAGAATTCCTGAGGGAAATAGGACTGGAGGACCTACTCTATCCGATAAGGTAACTCTTACGACTGGGTAGCAGTAGGAAGGCACAATAAATCTACCAGATCGCAGTGTACAGACCCCCAACTCTACTCACATACATACATGCGCCGTCTCGTTAAGGTAATGGCAAGCATCATACCGTTGATCGAAATATATCAACTTATTTGCATCCAAACCATGTGTATCATGAGTAGTGGTTTTGCGAATTCTTCTATTGCATAGCCAGTATTGAATTTTTCTTTCATTTACTGTTAGTAAAAGTTATTTCTATTTTTCCACACAGTTAAGGACTCCAACGTCGGGCTTTTTTTACACTCAGAATATTTACAGTATTCGTATACTAGGATAGGGTTCATGTCTAGCTGTCGCAACCTTATAGCAGCACGTAGCATCACAGCATTTGTGCTTTTAATTCCTGGCATGGCTCTGGTCAAACAAACAACTTCTTTCATATTAATATGAATATTTGTCTTGTTCAATTCTTGATTTGATTTCAGAATCTATTTTAATATTTCATCCATGTGAAATACAACATTTTAAGAACGAGACATTTTTGTTTTTTTTTTTTTTTTGAATGGACTTAGCAAGTTTAAGATTCCTTTGTGGAATTAAGCGTGTTTGAATGTATTGAATAACTTTGAATTGTACTGGCTTTTTCTTGATGGAAATCCATTATAAATAATGTAAAACATAAACATAGTTTTTGTTTAATTTCCACTATATTTTGTAGTTTCGCTACGATGTAGCTTCTTCGTATGTTTGATGTACAGTACAGTATTAGTCTTGTGTGAATTTCGTAAGTTGTTTAAAATATTATAATAAATATTTTTTTTTATTTAAATCACGATTTTCATTGAAAAAATGAAGTGATTTAAATTCTGATATTACTCATGATTTAAATCATTTGTTTAAAATTAACTCAACCAAGCATGCAAGAAAATAGGATTTATAATTCAAATTGGCTCCTAAAAAAACGAATTGTAAGGGAAAAGAATTGTTAATATACTTGCACGTCCAATGTCATCACTCTTCCCCTAAGAGCTTCTAATTCAAAAAAAAATAGACTCGTCTGTCTGCTACCCTAGTAACATTGATCTTGCTGCCCCCCCCCCCCCCCAAACTGATTGTTTTAGGTAGCTTGAGCTTAAAGCACATTGAATTAATTCTGTCAACACACTTTCGCTTGCCATACTGTACTGTCTTGTGTGGTAGTTATTTCGCTCCTTTCTTAGCTCTTATAAGGAAGGTACCTGAATTGTCCGGCTCCGATTTTAATTAAACTTCAATATGTCGTAGAGGGTACACGTATTTTTTTATCTGCGGATATTCATTTTAATGGGGTGAAAACTGCCCCTAAAGTTTACCCCTAAAAGCAGTATTTTTGAAATATTTCAGATTTTAAGTGAGATACCTTTACAAAACAAAATGAATATTACTTGTTGTTCGAAATGATGTTGAATTATGGTTTTTTCAACCCCATGGATATTGTCCCTTATTTTTTATAAGGGTAAACCATCTATTTGCGCACGTAATTTAATTCTAAAAATTACGAAATTTAATATAATTGTTTGAAAATATTTTTTTACGAACACCATAAGTAACTTAACTTGATGGGTTTCGAGGTTTCGAAAAATAACTAGTAAAAGAGGGTGAGCGACCCCCAAATACTTGTATATTTTTTATTTCAAGTTATAATTGAGATATCCTTACCAAACAAAATGGAAATTACTTGTTATTTGAAATGATATTGAACCAAGGTATTTTTATCCCAAAGAATATCATCCCTTGTTTTTACAAGGCTAAACCATCTACTCGCGCACATAATTTAATTCTTAAAATTACGAAATTTAATAAAATTGTTTTAAAATATTTTTTTCACAAATACCATAATTAACTCAAATAAACTAGTAAAATACTTTTTTTTAATATCCCAAGTTCTAACTAAGATAACCCTACAAAACAAAATGAAACTTATTTGTTATGCGAAATGATATTAAAACTATGGTATTTTCAACCTCAAGAACATAATCCCTTATTTTTATTAGGGTAAACCATATATTTGCGCACGTAATTTAATGGTAAAAATTACGAAATATAATGGAATTATTTAAAAAGATTTTTTTTCACAAATACCGTAAGTCACTCAAGTTGTCGTGTTTAGGGGTTTCTAAAAATAAACTAGTAAACGAGAATACTTTTTTTACGTCTCAAGTTCTAATTGAGATAACTTTACGAAACAAATTGGAAATTACTTGTTATCTAAAATGAAGTTAAACTATAGTATTTTCACCCCCAAGGATATCATTCGAAGGATGCCATTTCGCACATGCATAATTACTCTTAAAATTGACAAATTTCAGTTGATATGAACGTTACAGAGCTTAGTGCAATTGTTTCTTTTCATTAATAAGAAAATATAAACTTATTTCTTCGGTTAAGCATTCATGTCTGTAAATGGTTACAATTCATGACAAATAGTGATTTTTAATTATGTAACGTTTTTTAAATTAAAATAAGGAATAATATCCTTGGGTGTAGAAATAACATAGTTTAACATCATTCCGAATAACAAGTAATTTTAAATTTGTTTTGTAGAGATATCTTAATTAGAACAGAAGATAATCAAAAAACATATTTGGAGTGACTCACCCTCTTTTACTAGTTTATTTTTGGAAACCCCGAAACACATCAACTTAAGTTACTTATTGTATTCGTAAAAAAAAATATTTTCAAACAGTTCCATTAAATTTCGTAATTTTTAGAATTAAATTACGTGCGTAAATATATGGTTTACCCTATTATCCGGTCAAGTTAGCCCTAAAAAGAGAGGTAAGGTTACCAAAATTCGCATAGAGCTGAAAATTTGTACAAATGTTCGGAACACCATTACAAATAAATTGTTAAAAGTCCCGAACGATCCCATGCCTGGAAAAAAAAATTATTCAAGGTCAAAGTTTTATTATCAAAATAGCTCAGATCAAAATTGTAGATCATAAAATTACCTATAAAAATTGTTCTTATACTTTTTTTCACCGTTTTCGCGATATTATCGCTCAAAAAGTTGAGAAAGCTGCGTTCTCCTCCGCTCTCAAAAGTCGGCCATCTATGATTGTTTTAAAACTTTAAACATTGATATTAACAATATAAATGTGACATACATCATCGATGAAGGATATTTATTACACCGCGTTATCTGGAATAGTGAAGAAACATTCAACGTAATTCTAGATAAGTACGTTCAATATGTACGTCGACATTTTGGTCACAGAGTTACTGTAGTATTTGATGGCTACACCGATTGCACGAGGAACATTAACGCCGCAGAACAACGTCGTCGAGCTACAACAACATCTTTATCTTCAGACATTTTATTTGATCAATTTATGTCCGTTCCCTCTACTCAACAAAAGTTTCTGGCAAATACCCACAACAAGTCACGGTTCATTTCACTGCTAAAAGAAAGATTGACCAGTGAAGGTATACTTGTCAAACAAGCTGTTAATGATGTTGATGTCCTCATCATTGAAACAGCAATAGGACAGTTCAATTTGACAAACACAACTATTGTTGTTGGTGAGGACGTTGATTTACTGGTTTTACTGACTGCTCGAACTCCAACTAACAAAACCATTTATTTTTTAAAACCTGGGAAAGCTCAACATCAGTCTGAAATATATTCGACACAAAGTTTATCTGCTTTTGCAAAGTGCCAAATTCATGTTTTGTTTTTACATGCAATCAGTGGCTGCGATACGACATCAGCATTTTACAGAAGGGGCAAAACATCTGTTTTTAAAATTTTTGAAAAACAAGATTTAGTCGGTTGTGCTGAAGTTTTTAATAATAGTAACTCTACTCCACAATAAATTATCACCAATGGAATTCGCTTTCTTCTTGCCATGTACGGAGCTTCAAAAAAAAATTACCTGCATCGATAAGTTCCTCTACGCATCTTTTGTTAAAAAAAGCGAGTGCAATTAGCTTGTCTTCCTCCAACCTCTGCTTCTGCCCAACAACATCTATTTCGGGTATATTATCAAGTTCAACTGTGGCTTGGTAATCAACTAGATCCAAAAGATTGGGGTTGGAAGTTGATTGACAACACATTGGAACCAATTCAGACTTTACTCCCACCTGGACCAGAAAAACTCCTCAAACAATTTTTTGCAATTGTAAAAAGGGATGTGATGCTAAATGCGGCTGCAAAAAAAGTTGGATTATTTTGTTCATTAGCATGTACAAATTGCCAAGGCCACTCGTATTCCAATGTTGAATCTCCATTAGAAGACGGTTCATATCATATCAACGAAGAGACGTCTGATACGTCGCTTTTGGAGGGATTTATTGGCACTCAGCAGGAAGAAGAAGAACAAGAAGAAGCAGAAGTATTTAACGATAATGAATCTGACGAATAATTGACCTAAATTCAATAGGATCCAGACAGCTTAGATTATTTTTAACTATTTCTTCCTTTTTTAATCATTACATAGTATAGTATGATTCGTGGAATAGGCCTACCGGGGAAACCACGTTAAAAAAAAAACGCGTCAAGTACACTACCTCACAGGTGACGTGAAAACGTGTGCATATTTTGGAGAAAGCAGCTTTCTCAACTTTTTGAGCAATGATATCTCGAAAACGGTGACTCTTAGGAAGTAAGAACAATTTTTATAGGTAATTTGTGATCTACAATTTTGGATTAAACTATTTTAATGATAAAACTTACCGTTTGGCTGAAAAACGCGAAAAACACATTTTTCCCCACTTTGACTTCGAATAAATTTTTTTCCAGACATGGGGTCATTGGGGACTTTTGACAACTTATTCGTAATGGTGTTCCGAACATTTGTACCAATTTTCAGCTCAATGAGAATTTTAGTAACCTTGAATGTCTACTTTGACCAG
Organism: Diaprepes abbreviatus; assembly: GCA_034092305.1. Taxonomy (NCBI): domain Eukaryota; kingdom Metazoa; phylum Arthropoda; class Insecta; order Coleoptera; family Curculionidae; genus Diaprepes; species Diaprepes abbreviatus. Next base: position 1,618,208 of record JASJET010000018.1, on the reverse strand, counting down.
ATACCTAGTAAAAAATAAGGGATGATATCCTTGGGGGTCAAAATACCATAGTTAAGTATCATTTCGAATAACAAGTAACTTTCATTTTGTTTTGTAAAAATATCTCACTTAGAACCTGAGATATTTCAAAAATACTGTTTTTAGGGGTGAATTTTAGGGGCGGTTTTCACCCCGTTATAATGAATCTCTGCGAATACAAAAAAAGTGTCTCTTATTTTGATATCCTCTACAACGTATTAAAGTTTCATTAAATCCGCCCCTGGTTGCCAACGAATAATGTTTTACGAACCAAGTATTATCTCTATAACTTTGAGTTAAATGTTGAGTATATCCACGTATAAACACGTGATACGTAATCTCGCCTCAGTTATGCTGTATCTAATCAAGTCACTAGGAGTCACTAATTGCCATATTAAATAACATTTTGTCAATTATTTTTGACTGATTGTATTGCAACATAAAATCTTCCGGTTACCCCCTAGAATTTAAATACGGCCTCCTAATGGTGGTCGATCAACACATCACAATGACTAATCTCCTATTACGTATGATATCAGTAACTAAGTATAAACATCCTAGTTCAGAAGTGGTTTACGTAGAAAAAGTGACAATTTCATTCACAACAGTTTATTTCAATTTTATCGATTGGCGAGACAAGTTCGATAGATAATTTTTTTTAGATATACGCGACAATAACATTAACAAAGTATTATATGTTAAGCAAGCATAATTAGTTTCGGGAAACTATTTTTCTTATGATTCAAAGTTTAATCTGTTGGTTTTTACCCTTAATTTTCCTATTTAAAGATTTGTTTGTTCACATATATAATACAAATTAAAACAATATTATAACCAAAACAAAACTTGTTTGTTTGAAGGTCATAGACAATAATGTTTCTTGCGAAATAGTAGATATCTGTTGGACTTCCATTGTCTTTATTTTTGTTGAATATCACGACGTTTCGGCTAGTAGTTATCTCTAGCCATTTTCAAGTGAAACTAAATAAATCCCTTAGCTACGCGACTATTTATACTAAAAGTAAATGTAGTAGAGTATGACTGAGATGGGTGCAGTCATACCTGCTATGGCAAAATCATATTTTTTTTTATGCTGCATTTAGTTTTAGTTTACAATTATTAAGAAGGGTTTTCCACACTTCTCTTATATCTAAAGATGGTTTAGTAAAACAACTCGGGTTCTGATGTATAACCGCGGCTTCTTTGAATTTCCGTTGTCCGAGTGCGTCTTTATGGACTCCCGAAAATACATAATCAAGACATGCCCTTACGACCTATCACGAGTTCCCGGAACTCCCCGACTTCTGAACTTGCTAAATTTCTTCTTCCAATCCTGAAACTATTACAAGGAAATACATCGTCCTGGGTTAAGAACTCGCAACATTTCGTAGAAATTATACGTGAAATAGAAGTACAACCAGAAGACCATTTTATTAGCTTTGACGTGGAAAGCCTATACACCAACGTTCCAGTTAAGGACTAACTAAAAATCATAAGAAAGAAACTTGAAGAAGACCAGACCTTAGCAGAAAGAACATCTTTACCACCGCACGCCATTATGGACTTGTTGGAAAGTTGTTTGACTAATTCCTATTTTCAAGAAAAGGAAAAATTCTACATCCAGGATGATGGACTACCGATGGGATCTTCACTCTCACCGGTGGTCGCAAATATTTTCATGGAATAGTTCGAGACGTTTGCAATTAAATCCACATCTAAGAAACCAAAGTTATGGCTCAGATACGTAGACGATACTTTTATTATTTGGAGTGGAAACGACGAACTTCGAAACTTCCTTTTTCATCTCAACAATATCAGCCCAACTATTAAACTCACCATGGAGAAAGAAGTAGGAAATAAATTACCATTCCTAGATGTCTTGGTTGAAAGAAAGGGCGGACAAATTCAAACTTCGGTTTACAGAAAAGCCACGCACACAGGACAATACCTTAATTATTCGTCTAATCACTCCAACAACACCAAACAAGGAATTATAAGAAATCTCGTAGATAGAGCCTTAACTCTCTGCAACTCCAACGAGAACTTAATGAAAGAGATAGATTACATTAAAAATGATCTGACAGCCAACGGATACCCAGTATATCTAGTGGATAAATTTCTTGAACAACGCAGAAATAGGACAATATCGACAACGAATTAAGAAGGAAAACTAGTATTGAACATCCCCTATGTTAAAGGCATTTCAAAAAAAGTTAGAAGGATAGGAAAACGATATAAAATCAACGTTGTTTTCAATTCAAATAACTCTCTGAGAAGTCGGCTCACTAGGGTCAAACCAACAACTCAAAGAGACATGAAGAACTGTGTATATCAGATATCATGTGAATGTGGCAATTCCTACATTGGCGAAACAAAGAGACCTCTTGACGTAAGGATCAAAGAACACCAAAAATGCACATCTCGAGGAGAAACAGAAAGATCTGGTGCCTCCAACCGTGCCTGGACTCATGGACACCACATAAAATGGCCTGAAGCTAAAATACTACACCGAGAACAACATTGGAGAAAATGGAGATTCAAAGAAGCCGCGGTTATACATCAGAATCCGAGTTGTTTTAGTAAACCATCTTTAGATATAAGAGAAGTGTGGAAACCACTTCTTAATAATTGTAAACTAAAACTAAATGCAGCATAAAAAAATATGATTTTGCCATAGCAGGCATGACTGTACCCATCTCAGTCATACTCTACTGCATTTTCTTTTAGTATAAATAGTCATGTAGCTAGGGGATTTATTTAGTTTCACTTGAAAACGGCTAGAGATAACTACTAGCCGAAATGTCGTGATATTCAACAAAAATAAAGACAATGGAAGTCCAACAGATATCTACTACTTCGCAAAAAACAAAACTTGTCAACCAGACGATCTAGTTTCCAAGACAAATTGCAAATTATGTATCACGGTAGTTTCCTCAATCGAGCAAGTTCTTGTTTTTAAATTTTGAAAATAAATAGCAAAATCTCATTTATGTAACCATAGAAGAAGGAGTGTACCTCGTCTATGCTGTGGCCCATCAGCTGATATCAGGGGTTTTTCAGTAGGGTTTTAATTTCTAGTAATTTTTTAAACCGACTTCTAAAGAAGGAGGTTCTCAATTCGTAGACTAGGTATTTTTTTTATATATGTACACCGATTACTCCGGAACGGCTGCACCGATTTGAATGAAATTTTTTACGCTATATTTAGGAAGTTTCTGCGGTAGTCCCATATGTTTTTAGATGAAATTGGTGCAGTAAAATCCAATATGGCGGCCAAAAAAAATTTTTTTGTCCGATTTTCTCCAAAATCGATATGGAGGAATTTTCAGGGTTGTATCCAACGAATCTGAAATTATTTAAAAAAAATCAAAATGACGGATCCAATATGGCGGACAAAAAAGTTTAATTTTGTCTGATTTTCTCCAAAATTGGTATGAGGGAGTTTTCGAGGTGCACATAACGAATTCAAAATATTTTTAGAAATTCAATATGGTAGATCCAATAAGGCGGACAAAAAAATCGATTTTGTCCTAACTAATACCTGACAAAATGTGATTCGCATAAACGGATTAAAAATACTTTATTTGTAATTGGTTTCTTACCACAATTTGTATATATTAGTAGTTATTTGTTTCATTTAGAAATTATTTGGCGCCGACTTCAAAAATTTCAATTTCATATAAAAATGTATAGTTATTTTCACTTTTTAGCGCACTTTTAGAAGTCGGTTCAATTCTTTTTATAAAAATTGTATTTTTCGATTTTAGTTTTGAATTCATTCTGATATCCATAAATTATTTGAACTAAGTACTAATCGAGATTAGTATACCTTACAATGACTCCAAGGTGGCAAAAAAGTACCCATTTTATCCAAAGTTGTAAATCACCCTAAAATGAACCACTAAAAATTCTTTGATTCTTAGAGCTCTCCAAATACCAGTGAAATTATATCAAACAAATATTTAGTCTGTCATAGTAAATCCACTATGTTAAATTTCAAATTAATTTTAGACTGGTAATATAGGCTCCAAAACTTTCCAATATCGATTTTTAAAGAACTTGAGACGTAAATTTCTTAGCCCGATATATTTTATATTGCATATTGAGTTTGTATACGCCCCAAGAACCCCGCAATATCATTTTTAGACAAAATCGGAAAATGTAAAATTTTTAGTACGCTATATTGGATTCGCCATATTGAATCCTGAAAAAATACTTTTAAATTCATAATTTACACCCTCAAGAACCCTCTATATTAGTTTTGGAGAAAATCGAAAAATGTAAAATTTCTAAGACGCGATATTGAATCCGCCAGATTGTTTTCCAACAAATATTTTAAATTCGTAATTCACACTAACAAAAATCACCGAATACTGATTTTAGACAACATCGAGCGATATAAAATCTTAAATCCGCCATCTTGGATTCGCCGTATTCAATTTATTTTTTTAAATAATGTCAGATTCGTAATGTGCAATCTCAAAAACTCCCCCGTATCAATTTTGAAAAAATTCGGACAAAATTAATATTTTATCCGTCATATTGGATATTCCATATTGAAATTTTTAAAAATAATTTCAGATTCGGTATGTGCGACCCCGAAAACTCCCCCATACCAATTTTGGAGAAAATCGAACAGAATTGATTTTTTCGTCCGCCATATTGGATCCGCCATGTTGAACTTTTTTAAAAATATTTTTAGATTCGTCATGTGCGACCCCGAAAACTCCCCCTTACCAATTTTGGAGAAAATCGGACAAAATTAATTTTTTTCACCGCCATATTGAATTTTTTTAAAACATTTTGGATTTGTTATATGCGACCCCATAAATAACTCCACACCAATTTTGAAAAAATCGGACAAAATTAAATTTTCTTGTCCACCATATTAGATCCGCCATATTGAATTTTTTTTAAATAATTTCAGTTTCGTTGTGTACGACCTCGAAAATTCCTCTATACCAATTTTGGAGAAAATCGGACAAAATAAAATTTTTTGGCCGCCATATTGTCAGCGCCATCTTGGATATTACTGCATCAATTTCGTCCAAAAAAATATGGGACCACCGCAGCAACTTCCTGAACATAACATAAAAAAATTTCATTCAAATCGGTGCCGCCGTTCTGGAGTAATTGATGTACATACATAAAAAAACATACATAGTCGACGAAATGAGAACCTCCTTCTTTTAGAAATCGGTTAACAAGACAAAACTGGTCGACTAGATGATCTAACTTTCATGATAACTAGATCCGATTTAAAATTTTTTAGTTGTTAGATTTTTGTTGCAAATTACCTATCACATTAATTGTCTCAATCGATCAAGTTCTTGATTTTACGTTTTAAAATAATTAGCAAAATCTCCGTAATTTCCAATTATAGAATAGTTAATAGGTAACATTTTTAAATAACGAGAAACTTGAAAAAATTGTAACTAGTACGAAAATCAATGCCGGATTTTATCACGACTTGTGTGCGTGCTGCAAAATCGCGAAACGTAGTTCAATTGAATAATAAGTATTTGTTACTTTCTTAAAAACAAAAATTTCTTGTTATGTATTTAATCCAAAGGTATTTCATTTTTAATGACGTTTCATGTTATTTTTTACATACATATGCGGTATTCCAAATAACATTATTAGGGTATTGCCTCATATATATACTTATGATGGAACAACCATTAATTATGATTCATTATCATCCAAACCCATTACCCATAAAGAAAATATAATCAGTTATCAAACTTAGCCATTTTTATTACTTTTGGGTTATTTATCGGTTTTTCTGGAATCATAAACTTATGTTATTTAAACTGAACAAATTTCCCATCATAAAAAAATATTCACGAGTATTAAAATAAAATCGCTAGAATGCAATATATTTAATTGATGACATGTACAAAGAATTCGTATAATGACTGTTTTGTCCTTTTTTGTAGCCGCCAAGGTCCTAATAATTTTGTCTCTCTTCTATTCATTGAATATGTTTCAGAAAAAAACATATTTTTAATTTAAAAAATAGCTATAAATTAAAAAAATTGTCATTCAACTCTCCAAATTTTTAGTAAACATGAAATGGTTCTTTTCCAATATGGAACCCCAACATTGAATAGTCATTTATATATTTTATTATTTTTATACGAGTGCATTAAGTAACATATCCATAAAAAGTTTTAGTTAGTACCAACCTTCAAACTATACGTGTCAAAATTTGATGATATTTCGATCATCAGTCATTGAGATATTGATATTTTGATGATGCATTTTCAAAATAACGTGAATTAGGCCGAAATTAAGAATTCAAGTAAGAAATTGGAGCCACCAAGCCAAATTGGCAGACCGTCAAAAAGGTGATTATCTATGAAAAGATAAAGTGGGTCATAAACTCATTGAAATCAGATAGCAGCAACGCTGCAGCAGGGTCCAAACCTGCTTATCAGCAAACTACTCTAGGTAATATATTAAAAATATGGAGGTTAACCAAGGTAGCATTTAAACGAAAACCTGGGAAGCCAAACTATTTATCAGCAAAAAGTCATTTATACTCAAAACTCTCGAGAAGGTAAGCATGTTAGGGATGTTTTGTGAACAGCCCGATTCATTAGAACCAACATGACTGTTAGGCCAATAGATCTAATGAGACTGCTATAGATAGAATAATCAGCAAAGTGGAAAACATTCTGGAAAACGGAGAAATGTTTCTAGGAACATTTGTACACATAGAAGGGGCGTTTGACAACACGTCAATCCAATCCATCACCATAACAACAGGGGACATCAATTGCCCGAGGTGCAGGTGGATAGAATACACCAAAGAATGTCTGCAGGGGGAGTTCTCTCTCTCAACTGCTGTGGAACCCGGTAATAGATAAGCTTTTGTGAAATCTGGACAGGAAGGGACACTCTGTATTAGGATACGTTGACGAAATAGTAATTTAGACCGAAGGTAAGGTCAATACAACTATGAGAGAGAAAATGTAACAGGCTCTCAGGATTGTAGGAAGATGAGAAAGACAGAAAGGACCCTATATTAGCTCCCAAAAGACTATCTTCACCCCCTTTACAAAACGGAGGAAACTAGATGACTTTGATCTCATTATTCTACGAGAAAACATCATACCATTCTCCCAGGAAGTTAAATATCTACTTGAATTCTAGACAGACCTGGAACAAGTACGTGGGAGAGATAAGAAAATTGGAGACAATCCTTGCAATTGTAAGATGATGAGGCGTTAAAACATGGGATCTCTTGCGCAAGATAGTGTATTGGGTATATACCACTGTGGCGAGACCATACAGTCTAGGCTTGGTGGTTCAAGGCAATGCAAAGAATAACTATGACCAAGCTGGGCAGCATACAAAGGGTCGCCTGTCTGAGAATCACGGGGGCTATAAAATCGACCCCGATTTCAGCAGTGATGATCATTCTGGATCTCTCTCCACTACATTTAGTGATCTAGTGAGACATAAGAATGGGACTTCACCGCCTATACCACGCCCTGCCAAGAGCACAAATACTGATGACAGAACATAAAACTTTATGTAACAAATTCAAAAGTCCTGAGTTGGAAATGGATGCAGACCATACAATCTCGGGCTACCGTTATAATATACCGTTCGGAGACATTATAGAGGACCGAAGGATAAGTAGACACGTTAATCATCTTTTGGTACACTGATCTGGTACACTGGCGGCTCCAAGACCAAAGAGGGTACCGAGTTACCCAACAGTATTCCAGGCAGAAATATATACAATTTTACAATATGCAAGTGAAATAAAGAGGAAAGTTTACAAAGAGAAGCAGTGAAAAGTCAAAAAGTATCATCTAGATTGGTTTGGGAATATCAGAGTGAACTAACAACTCTCGCAACAGATAACAGAATTATGTTGCAGTTGGTACCAGGATATGAAGGCATATATGGAAATGAAAAAGCAGATGAGCAGATGAGAGCTGGCTCACCATCTCAATCTATTGAGAGAGATTGGTAATCTTGACCCCAAATTAGTCAGAAAACGACTCATTCTGAGCAGGGGCAAACTAAGGACAATCACAGGTATAATGACGGGACACATGGCCGTCAAAGTTCACATATATAAAATAAATCGATGAAATGGTAAAGCACATCATACACGATTGCGAGTCATTAGTTCGGAAAACACGACCAACCTTAGGGTCAACAAGCTTTAAACCGAATGTAATACATACTCAGTCCTTGGTTGACCTGACCACAAATATATAAAGGGTGTTTTTTATAGAGGTATAGAACTTTAAGTTGGCAACACTTTTTTAACTGGCGGCCATTTTGTCAGCTGTCAAGTGATTTATGTTTAGTTTGGTTTGGTGTTTCAACATGAATAGACTGACGCCTGAACAACGCTTCTAAATTGTGCAAATTTATTTTGAAAATCATGGTTCTGTTCGAAATACGTATCGCGCACTACGTCCATTTTACGGTCAACATAATCGTCCATCAGAGCAATTAATTCGATTAACTATGGAACGTTTTCGCACCACGTTTACTCTAAATGATAATACGCATCCATAGATACGTCGTACAGTGCGTACAGAAAAAGTCATTGCTGCTGTAGGGCGTAGCGTAGAGGAAGACCCGAATCAGTCTATCCGCCATCGTGCACAGGAATTGGATATGTGTTCATTCACTTTATGGAAGATTTTGCGGAAAGATTTTGGTTTGCCTGCTTACAAAATCCAAATCGTGTAAGAATTGAAGCCACACGATCACCTAGCAAGGCGTAGATTCGATGAATGGGCCCAAAACAAGATTGCCGTTGATCCCGATTTTCATAAGCGAATTTTGTTTAGCGATGAAGCTCACTTTTGTTTGAATGGATACATCAATAAACAAAACTGCCGTATTTGGAGTGATGATAATCCTCAAGTGTATGTTGAGACACCGTTACATCCAGAAAAACTGACTGTTTGGTGTGCTTTATGGGCTGGTGGAATCATTGGTCCGTACTTCTTTAAAAACGATGCTGGTCAGGACGTTACAGTCAATAGTGACCGCTATAGGGCCATGATTTCTGACTTTTTCGTTCATCAATTGGTGTGCATGATGTGCAGGAGCTGTGGTTTCAACAAGACGGCGCAACATGTCACACAGCTCGTGCCACAATTGATTTATTGAAGGAAACGTTTGGTAACCGCATAGTTTCACGTTTCGGACCCGTGAATTGGCCTCCAAGATCGTGCGACTTAACGCCACTAGACTATTTTCTGTGGGGATATGTGAAGTCGCTAGTCTACGCCGATAAGCCCGAAACGATTGATCACTTGGAGGACAACATTCGCCGCGTTATTCCCGATATACGGCCACAAATTTTGGAAAAAGTCATCGAAAATTGGACCTCCAGATTAGACTACGTCCGAGCCAGCTGTGGCGGTCATATGCCAGAAGTCATATTTAAATTATAATGCCAGAAGGTTATCTTTCGAATAAAGTAAATTTCATGTTAATTTAAAAAATTCTTCTTTGTTTTATTCCATTTAAAAGTTCTATACCTCTATAAAAAACACCCTTTAAATATTAATAATAATTTCAAAATATTTAGTGTCAAATTCTTTTGAAAATAACAAGTAATGACGATTTTATTTTTCAGAGGAATATTTTAGCGAAATATTTTTTTTCTGATATATATTAAGTATGATTACTAGTTACTACGTAGAAAACAGGTAATTTGTTATTATTTTCTATAATGATACGCCTATGGAAGGAATTTATGTTTATATAATGCACAAAGCGGACTTTGATATTGATAACATATCTAAAAAATAATACACTTCATATGATAGTCGCTTATACAAACATTCTCCTTTCGAAAAAAAATCCTTGAAACGCACAAATAAACGCATATCTGTAACATGCCGAATTAAAGTACTCCTTAATTAATCAGTACAAAGTATAATTATTAAAAATTATTTCTAACGTAAAAGACATTATTTGTATTATGTAGAGATACCTAAGAACGATAAAAGATTTATAAATAAAATTTTTATAAAAAAATTAAACCGGCTTCTAAATATGCCCAAAAAAGCGAAAAAATAACAATATAAATTTTTATATGAAATTGAAATTTTTGAAGTCGGCGCCAAATTAGTACCTGACAAAACGTGATTTACTTTCTTATACTCCAGTCTTCCTATGAAAGAAGGTGAAAAAATTTATTGCAGATATCTGAAAGTTTCAAGTCGTAGGGGGCACTCAGTAGATGATAAATACGTAATAAAGTACAGCTAGATCAGTCCTGTTTTTTTTTAAACAACATCCAAAGTCGGAAAATTCGATTTTCTGTCCGTAGAATTTTCCGGTTACATTTTAGAGAAAACTTGTCCAAATAAAAGTTGTGGGTATTGAAAAGACCTTTAATTTGATTTTTTATACGTCAAAATCGATAAATAATTTATCGAGATAATGGCGAAAAACCACCTTTTTTGCGCTATTTTATAAATGTTAATAACTTATGCAAGAAACGCCGAAAGTGATGTATAACCCTTTATTGATAAGGCTATTATATGCCTTGATAACTGTGCGAAAGCTGGATCAAATCGGTTTGGTAGTTTATGAATAATCTTAATTGTTTATCCCAGACACTGAATGTTCAAACAAATGTCCTGGCCCAGAGGATGATTCTACAGATATTTGCAAAAGCGGAATGGATTCTTTGAAGTTCAAACTAAGATGAAAAAACGATTGATTTTTAAAAAAATTGATGTTAAAAAAACCGTTTAAAGAAGGGGTAAATTTTTTACGTATAAACAATTGGTATAATTTTGTTTATTTGAATGATGCAAGTTTGTGAATAAATTGTCTTGAAAGCTGGTCAAAAAACACGAATTTTAAAGGAAAACCAAGTTTCCTACGACCAATAGGAGCTAAGATAGCATTTTTTTTTAAAGTCATATATATCTCTTTTGTTTATAAATATTAAGAGTCGAAATTTTCACAGATTTTAAACGAATACCTATATTTTATGATGCAATTGATAAGTATGAAATTCGTGCATCGTTAGTAAAGTTATAGCCCTTCGAAGTGAAGGTATTTTTGCAAGTGCGTTGTAGCGAGTGGTGGGGGAAGCTCGGCTTTCTCACGGTGTGCTTCTGAAATTCAAACTTCAAATTGGAGCGCGCAACAAAATTATTGTGTTTTTTATAGAGGTATAGAACTTTAAGTTGGCAACACTTTTTTAACTGGCGGCCATTTTGTCAGATGTCAAGTGATTTATGTTTGGTTTAGCATTTCAACATGAATAGACTGACGCCTGAACAATGCTTCCAAATTGTACAAATTTATTTTGAAAATCATGGTTCTGTTCGAAATACGTATCGCGCACTACGTCCATTTTACGGTCAACATAATCGTCCATCAGAGCAATTAATTCGATTAACTATGGAACGTTTTCGCACCACGTTTACTCTAAATGATAATACGCATCCACGGAGACGTCGTACAGTGCGTATAGAAGAAGTCATTGCTGCTGTAGAGCGTAGCGTAGAGGAAGACCCGAATCAGTCTATCCGCCATCGTGCACAGGAATTGGATATGTGTCCATTCACTTTATGGAAGATTTTGCGGCAAGATCTTGGTTTGCGTGCTTACAAAATCCAACTCGTGCAAGAATTGAAGCCACACGATCACCTAGCAAGGCGTAGATTCGGTGAATGGGCCCAAAACAAGATTGCCGTTGATCCCGATTTTCATAAGCGAATTTTGTTTAGCGATGAAGCTCACTTTTGTTTGAATGGATACGTCAATAAACAAAACTGCCGTATTTGGAGTGATGATAATCCTCAAGTGTATGTTGAGACACCGTTACATCCAGAAAAACTGACTGTTTGATGTGCTTTATGGGCTGGTGGAATCATTGGTCCGTACTTCTTTAAAAACGATGCTGGTCAGAACGTTACAGTCAATGGTGACCGCTATAGAGCCATGATTACTGACTTTTTCGTTCATCAATTGAACAACCATGATGTGCAGGAGCTGTGGTTTCAACAAGATGGCGCAACATGTCACACAGCTCGTGCCACAATTGATTTATTGAAGGAAACGTTTGGTAACCGCATAGTTTCACGTTTCGGACCCGTGAATTGGCCTCCAAGATCGTGCGATTTAACGCCGCTAGACTATTTTCTGTGGGGATATGTGAAGTCGCTAATCTACGCCGATAAGCCCGAAACGATTGATCACTTGGAGGACAACATTCGCCGCGTTATTGCCGATATACGGCCACAAATGTTGGAAAAAGTCATGGAAAATTGGACCTCCAGATTAGACTACTTCCGAGCCAGCCGTGGCGGTCATATGCCAGAAGTCATATTTAAATTATAATGCCAGAAGGTTATCTTTCGAATAAAGTAAATTTCATGTCAATTTAAAAAATTCATCTTTGTTTTATTCCATTTAAAAGTTCTATACCTCTATAAAAAACACCCTTTATATATATATATATATATATATATATATATATATATATATATATATATATGTATATATTGTCGTAATCCGTATTGTATGCCCTTGATACTACGGAAATTACGCTCGAAAATTTATCAGCGTTTGCTTGAATAGCCAAATCTGACTTTTCGATCAAGATTTGGGGTGTTTCGTCCCGGTGCCAGCCTTAGGACTCCTCAGTGGGTTTTGAATGACACCTTCCCAGACACCCGTTGTCGTACTATATAATTTTTGGATCTGATATTTGAAGTTAAATTGTGGCGGGAATTAACGGTGAGATGTAGTTTACACAACAATATATATATATATATATATATATATATATATATATATATATATATATATATTGAGATTAATTGATTAAACAATTTATGACATCTCGAATCTTATATTTTAAAGTATAACTTCTGACCTTTTTTTTTGATAAATTACCCATTAGAAAATATGGACCTCATATTTATATATTTTATACAAGACGCTGAAGATGAAGATTGGAGAAGAAACATTTGCAAGATCACAGTAATTTGTTTGCATTGAAGATGAATTTAGAAAATGTGCTCGTCTGGGTAGAGATTTAGTATGAAACTTAATAAAAGAACTTGCATCTCCAACGGTAGATCTCAAAATACGTCCCTGATTTTACAAGAATTATGGGGTAACAGATATTTTGCACATCGGTCCTCCTATTAGAGGGGCATTGACAATTAAAGACATGTACCTATGACTTAACAGACATGAAGCAGAGCCCCGTCAGAAGTTTGCAGCCCTTGAAGCTATTGCCCATCCATCAGTGAAGTTTTGTACATTCCCAAGTAGAAAAACGAAGAGAAAATGCTGTTTTTTAGTACCACAGATTGCATTGATCGCACTCAGATTGCCATTTTACGACCTGAAGATGGAAATTTATGTTTTAATCGCAAACGGTAATTTTTAATATTGTTACGAATATTGTTACGAACTTTTGTCTTTAAATCGCTCAATGGGTCCAGAGAAAACAACTGGATGTAGTACCGAGTTCTTACCGGCTGAAAGCCTTTCTCCTGATTGAGGTTCCCGTGATTCTGAAGTCCTTATTGGCTATGGTTAGGTTACATATAGAAACAAATCAATAATTAATTCTAAATATGTTTAATGAATACAAAAAAAATTCGGGCAAATCAATCACGAAACTAAAAATAAAATAATAATTCTACTCGCCCAAACCCATGTCTAAAACTTAATGAACACAAAAATAATTTCATTAAGTAAATCACAAAACTAAAACGAAACAACAAAAATAAAATAATAATCCTATCCACCCAAATCTTTGCTTAAGGTCAACGAACACAAAAATAATTCCGTTAAATAAATCATAAACCTAAAACTAAACAACAAAAAGGAATAATTAAAATACAATAACAAAATAGACACCACAAAAAAAACAAAAAATTGTTTGTAGTCAATATTATTAGCCGAAATCATGAAATTAACATATCTATTAATATCTGGACTCATGTTTTTAAGGTAATTGGCAATTGACTGTATGTGTATTCTCAATATTTGTCAATTTTTGTCAAGTTATGCTTCTTCTTCTTCTTCCTCTTGTTATAGGCTTACAACCTGTTTTTTCCAACTCAATCATTCATCTCATTTGATGTTGAAATCCAGGACTCTCCCCATCTTTTAGGTGGTCTACCTATTGGTCTTCTGGTTTCCGGTGTTCCATCTCGGGCGATTCTCGCTATCCTATTTTGCGCCATTCTTCCTACGTGCTCATTCCAGGCTCTTCTGCGCTTCCGTCCCCATCTTACTATATCCTGCATTCCATGTTCCTCGCGTATTGTTGAATTGCGTATGTGATCTCTTAATGTGTATCCCGATATTCTTCTTAGTACTTTCATTTCGGCAGTTCTTAGAATTGATTTTGTTTTTGTGTTGTCAGCTCTCGTCTCTATTGCGTACGTCATTATCGGTCGAATACAGGTCTTGTAGATTTTTGTTTTTGCGTCCTTGCTCATGTATGTGTTGTGCCATATTATATCCGCCAGGCTTCCTGAGATTCTATTTGCCTTGTTTACTTGGTTTCTTACTTCTCTTGTTCTGTCTTGGTTTGCGGATATCTCAACTCCTAAGTAATTAAAGGTCATGAGTTGTTCTATTGGTTTGTCATCCACTACTAGTTTGCATCTTAAGGGCACCTTGCTTATTACAATTGACTTAGTTTTATCGATGGATATTTTCATGTTGAATTGCTTGCTTATGGTGTGGAATGCAAATAGAAGTCTTTGGAGATCGTCTTCATTTTCCGAGACTATGACGGCGTCATCAGCGTAACATATTATTGTTATTTCCCCGGTATTCATTCTGTACCCTGGTGCCGCTCTTTTGACGTTCTCAATTATTTGGTCCATTACTATGTTAAACAGTAATGGACTCAGAGAGTCCCCCTGTCGTATGCCCGACGCTATCGGTACATCCTTAGTTAGGTTGACGCTTACTGAGATTTGTGTTGTGGTGTTGGAGTTTAGCTGTTCAACTATGTTAATTAAATTGTTTGGGATGCCTTTAATTCGCATTATTTGCAGAATATCATCCAGTCTCACCCTATCAAAGGCTTTAGTGAGATCTATAAAGCACATAAAAGCCGGCTTGGTAAATTCAATAGATTTCTCTGCTATCTGTCTTACGATGAATATGGCATCTACTGTAGATCTGTTTTTGCGGAAACCTTGCTGTTCTTCTGATATTCTGCAATAGTCAGTTATTATACCTTCAAGGATTTTGGTGAATAATTTCATTATTGAATTTAATAAAGTTATTCCTCTATAGTTTTCCGTGATTTTCTTATCACCCTCAAGTTACGCAATGCATTTTATTCAAAACAAATCTTTTTCATTTTGTCATTGTTGTTTTTACTGTTTGTTTTTACGTTTTATGTGGGATTCTACGAAAATCCGTTTTAGATATTTATTTTTTGTCGAGGATGTATTATTATTTTGCAAAAATATAATATTGAAATGTGATAATAGCAATGAGGTGCCCTAAATCAAGTTTTTAATGTTTTAAACAGGAAATGTTTTGCGATTACATTTGTAATAACATAAATATAGATAAGACTTTCTGAATTTTTAAATACCCTTTCGTATCATATCAATAATATTTGAACAATTACAAAAAAATTGTAAATTACCTACTGATTGGATTTCTAAAAAAATTAGGAATATTTTGGTTGAGAACAATAATTAATAACTACGCGACATTTCAAACAATATAAACATTTTAAGAGAAAATATTTAATCGAAATATGTAAGACTATAAAACTTCTACTACCAGAATCAACATAAGTCCTGCCTGAAAGACAAAAAGGTGTATGGAATTTGGTATGTTAATATAAATTATATAATAATACTATATTTTTAATGATAATCAAATTTTGGAAAATGAATTTGCAAAATGCTTTTTGAAAATTGCTAATAAAAGGCTATCCCTTTACTAATACCTTGAGTAATGTTAATTCATATAGTATCATTGATCTTAACTTTAAATTGTTTTTCCGCCCGTCGCTGTATCTTATATTAATGAAGTCATTCCTGACTTAACAAGCACATACAATATGTTAAAAATGATATTTCTGAGCCTTTTTCTTATATAATTAATATTTTTGTAAAAGGAGCACATTGTCTAAAAGAGTCGAAGATAAGAACAGTAAAAAAAACAGTTCATAATTGACAACTATTAACTTATAATTGTTTCAACTCTTTTCAATAGCACTTTTGAAAAATGCATTTTGTAATCTAATAATAATTTTTTTTTAAATATAAGATTATCGCTGACAGACAAATGCATTTCGTCCATCACGCTCATGATAAGAGGAATGTATCGGCGCACTTTCGTTGGCATTTCAAGAGCGTTTGATACTTTGGATATACGTTACTTATTATGCAAAGGAAATTATAATTTTAGAAGTAATTTTCTGTCATTACCAATCTTACAATGCGGGTGATACTAATTTTAAACTACACAGTATTGATCTTGGAGTTCTTCATGGGTAAATCTTGGGAACTTAATCTTCATGTGATTTATAAATGGTAACGAACTTTATAACGTTATACATTTCATAGTATTAGTTGAGAAAAGTCAAAAAGATATGTAGAAAAGCTAGGAAAATATAAAGACAAGCCAAGATGATATGAAACAAGAATTGATGAAACCAAAAACAAGCCAAGAAAACATGAACCAAGAATTGAAAGATGGCATGAAGAAAAATCAGGAAAGTATAACACAAACACTAAACAAGCCTGGAGAACATGAGACAGAAACTTAAGACAAGTTAAAATGAAATGAAACAAGAATTGAAAAAAGACACCAAAAAAATCATGAAGATATGAAGCGTATAGAATAAGAAATTGCCAGAATTCTATGCGATACCAAATCAAGAAGCCAACACCGTTGCTGAAATATTGTTTGAACAGTGGAATACACTCTAAGCAAGGCAGAAACTTTAAGTTTTTACGGACCTTTGCAAGCTTCTGTAAATCCACAAAACTGGAATAACACTCCTACATTCACAGTCAGATGTAATGGTTGAGAGATTTAATAGAATCTTGGAGAATTACATCAGAATACAAGAAAATCGCCAACAAAATGACTGAAATAAATGCATTCAGCCATTTTTACTAGCATATCGTTCAGCCATTTACGAAACCACTGGAAAAACAAATGCTAACATACTTTTTGACTTTCAGTCGATTTGCTTACTGACGTCCACCCGATTCTAAAGTAACTTGGAAAGACTACACTAACCAATTTAGTAAGCAACTGCAGGTCTTACACGAAGAACTCCGTCAAAACCTGCTATGACTTCAACGCCAATACTGGTGAATTCATGATTGGTGAAAAAGTTTGGTTGTACAATCCAAAAAGGGCGTTCACCAAGGCTTCAAAAGTCATGGGAAGTTCCGTACAATGTAGTAACCCGACTAAACAATCAAGTGTTTGATAGCTGGCTTATTATCAAGATCAAGAAGGTTGATCGGGACGATCGAGGCTTCGAAGAGGGCAATGTAACGAATTTTATAGCGTTATACATTTCATAGTATTAGAGCCGTGGAAAAATGCATGCTAGGAATAACTAAAGGGGATCGTAAAAGAACAGATTGGATATGACAGAAAACCCAGATAACTGATGTAATCCAAACAATAAACTCCGTAAAATAGCTTTGAGCAGAGCATATAAGAAGAAGAACAGGCAATAGATGGACTACTAGGACAATTATGTGTTATTCCTGATATTCCAAGATACCAAAAGTACGCCCGAATCTCAGATGGGATTATGATGTCGGAAAATTAGTAAAAACAACTTGGTCCCGGACAGCTAAAGACAAAAAAATGGGCACCACAAGTGAAGATAAATTACTAGAACACCGAATAAATTACATAACCAAAAATGGAAGAAAGAACTATAGGAACATCCAATAAGGGAGGCTGCACCGTAGTTAGAAACGATGAATGATATATATATATATATATATATATATATATATATATATATATATATATATATATATAACTACTAGAAAACGAACCTATTCTGGATTATTTTCAATATTTTATGATGTATTAAACGTAAAAAATATATTCTCACCCTTATTGCAATCATGCTTAGATTATTGGCACAAAATCAGTCAGACAATCCTGGTCGCATGCTATTTTTACTTGTCAACAACCGAGAAGCAATTGTCTCTCTTATAATAGCAATGGAATCGTCTACAAACAAAATAAAATCATCACCAGGTTCGCAAGCTACCAAAACATTCATGAAAATTATGAAGAGAAGCAGCTCCAATACTGACCTTTGAAGCAGACCATACAGTATAGGTTTTAAACTGGAAACCTAGTTATTATATTCTACTTGTTAAAAGCGGTTTGTCAGATCAGAGCAAAGCAAGTTAACACTTTTTTCGGCTGGTTATAAAAATTCAGTTTTAAGGGATAACAAAAATTCGCAGAAATAGGTAAAGGTCAAAATAAGTTATCTCAACATGCAGGACATAAATTGGCATAAAAAGGCTATCTGGATTTAGCGCGCAAAGAAATTTCGTTGTAAATTTCCATGCGGTTGGCAACACGATAACCAAACAACCAGAGTAGGCATTGCGGATGCGGAAGCGTCTCGGCGTAGTCTGACTACCCCAACAAAGTTAAAACCAGTAATATTGAGAAAATCGTTAGAGAAGGAAATTGCTAGCCACCAATTACGTCAAAATTATTTGTTAGGATTTTATTTTTAAATTCAGTAAAATGTGTGGTATTAAAGAGAAAAGAATTATTATGCAAGAAGACAAAAATCTCCTATTTTAGGCTTCTCCGAAAAAGATTATAAAAAAATAAATTAAACATTCTAGACATTTTAGATCATTTCTTTTGAACTGTTTATGGAGATATATATTTTGGCATTCTAACGTCACGAGTTGGCACTCCTGATGTTCGAATGCCATTTAAATGAGAAGTTTCGGATAATTTTTGAGCAGAGGTATTAAACTAACCAAGAAAACTCTAGAGTATCAATTTTAATTGTGCTACTGTTACCAAATGAGAATTAAAAAAATAAAGAAAAAAGGGTACTTAATATATAATTCCAAATTACTCCAGGAGGGCGTCATAAAATACTAACAAGAACTTATTAAAAAAAAAATTATTATTAATTTAAAATTAGAGTCAAAAATTCTAATTACAAAAATATCAATTACGTCAACGATAGTTACGTCAAAAATACACTTGTGTCACCGATTTATCTATAATAAGACCATGTCAGAACATCACTTCAACATTTTTCTATTTAAAATTATCACTTAAATACTGCTTAAATGGTTATGATCCTTTCAAAAAAATAGTGACAAAATGTGTATTTAAATGAATATAAACTTTGCATTGTTATGAACAAATTTTATTAAAAATAGATTGAAAATATAGCAACATATAATTAACCGAAACCTAATAATCTATGGGAAGAAAAATGATATAAATATTTTTAAAACAAGAAAGAAAAATATTTTCTATAGAAAATCAAAAATCGTACTTAATAGAAAATTTAAAATGGCTCCAAGAGGGCTTCATAGAATAAGTGCCAACAGGAATAAAAAATTATTTTAAAAAAATTATTATCAGAAATATATTATTCTTGGAATTAGTTAAATTAATTAAAATTGACTCAAAAATTCTAATTGAAAAACCATCGTTTACGTCAACGATAGTTACGTTAAAAAACACGTGTGTCACCGGAATTTATATACATTAAAAGAATCTTCAAAATATAGAGTTTTTCTATATTAATAACATGTGAATCATTTACAGATTCATTATGTTTAATCGGTTATGTTTCCTTCAACAAATCTGTAACAAAGTGCGAAATTAAAAAATTTAAACTTAAATATTTCACTACAAAATGCTTTAATATTTGAGGAACATCTTTATTTTATGACTTTTATATAGTATCTAAGATAGGGTCGGATCCAGCCTCTCTCTTTGGGGGGGCGGTGATATCACAAAATTATAATATGGCAAGCGAAAGCCCGGAGGGGGGGAGGGGAGAGACACCAGCAATATTCCCATTTCTAGTGTAAAAGGCAGGGTTAGGTCTATTTTTCAGAATTTGAAGCTCTTGGAGAGGGGGAGGGGCGATCATAAAAAAAACAAGTTACCGACAGGGGGGAGGATGGGAGCAGCATACACATTCCTAGTATAAGAGGTAGAATCGGGTCTATTCTCCTGAAGTTTTTGGAAGGGGGGATATAGCAATAAAAACAAGTTGTCAACGGGCAGACATAATTGGTCCTATTTTACTGTACTCAAAGCTCTGGGGAAGAAGAGGGCAATCGCAAGCATACACATTCCTATACTCTATTCAAGAACTAGAGAGAGTAATAAAACTGTTACGAAAACCTCCAACGTACCTGCTCCAGTGCCGCAGGTAACTGAGGACTGCCGTAAATCTAGTTATATATAAATATTATAAGCTTTCATAAATCTACTGCAACAATAGGATTTCTGATAGTTCAATTTAATTTCTGTCAGTGAGCAAAATACACCTTTCAGTGTGTCCTTAGTGATTTATCTTATTTGTGCTTGTTTTTATATATTATTTGAGGTTAGTGAGATACCCAAAAGATATGGCTTCCACATCTATATTTATTCCAAAATCGTTAAACCAGGACATTTTTTCCTCAACGATAAACTTTTTACGATGAATGTTTATGATGCCTTAAGATATCAATATCTAGATAATAATGTTAAAAGCTCTGTTGAGATATGTTCCAACATGACAGGAGTTGCAAAATCTACTATGTACCGAATACTGAAGGAGAAGAGAACGACTGGAATTGTTAGTACTCCCAAGTCACATCTGATCTGAGACGAAAAACCTTGTTGGAAAAAGAGATGTAAACTGCAATAAAAGTAGTTGTACATACATTTTATTATGAGAAGCAGATCCCAACCGTCGACAAAATTCTAACTAAAATCAATGAAGATCGCGATTTACCTGAAATTAAAAGAACTGAGTTCTGGAAATTGCTCAGAGAACTGTTCTTATAGATCGTCCGGAAAATGTTCGTTGGAGAAGGAAATATCTCTCTAAAGTAAACGGCCGAGTTGCTAGAAATAACACAACTTACAAAATTAGTAATTAACTGAACTTTTGAAAGATTTTTTTGAATAAAGTTACTGCAGAAAATTGGGAAAAATTCATATGATAAAGGAATAAAAGAAAATGTGGAAACTCGATCTTATGATCGGTGAGATAAAGGAACCAATTATAATTAATTTGAGCGAAGATAGCTTCACTGACTTTGATTACGAATTAGATACATAATGTTTATCAGCGTAAACACAATTGATTATTTAAATGTTCTGTAACATATAAAAATTAATTACATTTGAATCCCTTTTTAGTGTTTAATTGTAATTCTACAGATGGTTTAAGAAATAAATAAACTGAAACATCAAATGTCCTAAAAATGTTTTTAATTAATAATAAAATGTCCGATAGCCCCAAAAAATTTTAATATTATACGGACTAATTTATTTTTTATATATGTTAAACTTCTTGTATTTTTGACAATGGGTATTTTGTAAGCATTTAAATTATAACTTAGAATTTTTTGAGAGACTAAGGCTACGTTTTAGTCTTAATGTGCCTAAAACGGTTTCTATGCCAGAATTAAAAATTATAAAAATACAGTTGTGATTTGTGTTAAATATGTCAAAATTTTCTGTATTTTCTAATGTATGTGAATAATTAAGAAATCATAAGAAATATTACTAAAAAATAATTTATTACCCTCTCTAGTTCTTGAATAAACTGTAGTATAAGAGGCAAACTCGGGTCTATTTTTCTGAAGTCAAAGCTCTTGGGGGGAGGGGGGGAATCGCCCCCACCGCCCCTCTCCCTTGGACGCGCGCCTGATCTAAAACGTTTGGCCAGTTATTTTTTATGGAATGTACATCTCTCTACGACTGTTTAGAAAATAATCAACTAAACCAGAAAATCTTAATTTCAAACAGTATATTTGGTTAAAATTTAAACAATTGATCTTCTAAATCGGGTTTTGTATCAAGACTTTTGAAATTGATGTTGTTTTCAACTTCAAAATTCAACCAATCGCACGACAAAAATATTTACATAGTTGTTTATATGTAATATTCTATCAAGCAGAGAAAAGAAAAGAATATATACAGTTTGTTTCCTGCAAATACAACTCTGGTCTTCTCTCCATAAGCGTTTCAACCAACTTATGGTTTCGTCAGTGGAGCTGCATCGAACCGAGAACGACTGCAACGGACAAACATACAAAAACGCGTCAAATTGAAGTTTTTGAAGAAGAAAACAAAATCGACTTCGAAGAAATAGATATCGAAAAAGAAAATGAAAATCTTGATATTAACAACCAACTTCACGATGAATATTTTAATGAATTCGAATATCCCAACGGTCCATTTCACAAGAGAGCATGATTGGCTTCGTCTAAAGAATTCTAAATGTCCATAAAGTATTTTTAAATATATATATATATATATATATATATATATATATATATATATATATATATATATATATATATATATATATATATATATATATATGTATATGTTTATGCGGCTTTCACGGATTCCTCCGTGCAGTGGATATATCCACATTATGCCGTTGTAGTGCTGAAATCACATTCAGCAAACGTACAACTATATGCAACTCCGTAAATAAGTGAAGTAAAATGCGAAACAGTAAATGCAAACTTCTTTCCAACCATATCCTTTCCGTGTTAGAGGTTGCACAGTTGAACCAAATTGCTAAGGAATCGGTGAAAGCCGCATAAACATGTAAACGCTATCGGGCGGGAGGTCGGCGAAGCCGCATTCAGTATTTGCATCCTTCCTTCCGATCTGTCCTTTGCACAACCAGGTGCATGTCGGTACCCTGATGAGTCTAGTAGAGATGAAACATGTACCTCTGTCGTATCACTGTGGCGGGGAGGGTAAGTTTTGACTTTCTTCTCGGTATGGTGGTACAGGCAGGGGCGGATCCAGCCTCTCTCTTTGGGGGGGGCGGTGACATCACAAAAGTATATTATGGCAAGCGAAAGCAAGTTGTCGACCGGGGGGGGGGACACCGGAGACATTCCCATTTCTAGTGTAAATGGCAGGGTCGTGCCTATTTTTCTTAATTTGAAGCTCTTGGAGAAGAGGGGATGCCAGCAACATACACATTCCTAGTATAAGAGGCAGAATCGGGTCTATTTTCCTGAACTGAAAGTTATTGGGGGGGGGGGGGCGGCTATCGCAAGAAAAACAAGTTGTCAACGGGGAGGGAGTGTCAGCAGCATACACATTCCTAATATAAAAGGCAGAATCGGTTCTATTTTCCTGAACTCAGAGCTCTTGGGAGGGGGGGATCGCAAGCATACACATTCCTATACTCTATTCAAGAACTAGAGAGAGTAATAAACCTGATACCGAAATCCCCAACGTAGTTGCTCCAGTACCGCAGGTAACGGATGACTGCCGTAAATCTAATTATATTTAAATATTATAAGCTTTTATAAATTTACTGCAATAATAAAACCTTATAGTTCATTTTTATTTATGTCAGTGAGAAAAGTACACCTTACAGTGTGTCCTTAGTGATTTATCTTGTTTGTGCTTTTTTTATATATTATTTGAGATTAGTAAGATGCCGAAAAAATATGGCATCCACTTGTATATTTATTCCAAAATCGTTAAACCAAGGCATTTTTCCTCAATAAAAAACTTATGAATGGTTATGATGCCCTAAGATATCAATATCTAAATAATAATGTTAAAAGCTCTGTTAAGATGTGTTCCAACATGACAGGAAAATCTACTATGTACTGAATACTGAATGAGAAAAAACGACTGGAATGTTTTGTACTCCCCCATTCGATCACAGGCAGATGAAAAACCTCGTTGGAAGAAGAGATGAAAACTGCAATAAAATCAGTTGTACATACATAAAATCAATGAAGATCGGGAATTACCTGAAATTAAAAGAACTGAGCTCTAGAAATTGCTCAGAGAACTTAATTTTTGATGGAAAAAACCAGATAGGAAATCTGTTCTTATAGATCGTCCGGAAACTGTCCGTTGGAGAAGGAAATATCTCTTTCAAGTAAAAGGTAGAGCTGCTGGAAATAACACAACTTATAAAATTAGTAATTTAACGGAACTTTTGAAAGATTTTTTTGAATAAAGTTACTGCGGAAAATTGGGAAAAATCCATATGATAAAAGAATAAAACAAAATGTGGAAACTCAATTAATTGAGCGACGATAGCTTCATTGAATTTAATTACGAATTAGATACGTAATGTTTACCAGTGTAAACACAATTTGTTTTTGTTGTATTTTATTATTTAATGTTGTTTATATATTTTTTTAATTTTTTATATATTTTTATTTTAGTGTGTCCCATTGTTTAATTCCAATTAGCCATAATTTCTTTATTATTTTATTATTATATTTGTGTATTTTTCTTAAGCGTGTAGAATTAACACGTTTATTTTATTTTTTTAAGCCTATCGGATATTTCATATAATAAAGGAAATTAAATTAAGATGCCAGTGCAATAGAAATAAAAATAAGTAGACCTAATTTTAACTGTAACATATAAAATTTAATTACATTTGAATCCCTTTTTAATGTTTAATTTAAGAAATAAATAAACTGAAACGTCAAATTTCCCAAAAATGTTTATAATTAATAATTAAATGACCGATAGCCCCCAAAAAAAGTTTTAATATTATATGGGCGAATTAATTTTTTTATATATGTTTAACTTCTTTTCTTTTTGACAATGAGTATTTTGTAAGTATTTAAATTGTAACTTCGAATTTTTTGAAAGAATAAGGCTACGTTTTAGTCTGAATGTGCCAAAAACGGTTTTTATGCCAAAATTAAAAATAATAAAAATACAGTTGTGATTTGTGTTAAATATGTCAAAATTATCTATATTTTGTACTGTATGTGAATTATTAAGAAATCATAAGAAATAAAATAATAATATGAAAACTAATCTATCTAACAGATTTTGCCCAAGACACCGAACTAAAGAACACAGGTAGTTTGCGAAGGAAAAATGGTAAAAAATGATTTATTACTCTCCCTAGTCCTTGAATTAACTATAGTATAAGAGGTAAAATCGGGTATATTTTCCTGAACTCAAAGCTCTTGGGGAGGGCGATCGCCCCCACCGCCCCCCCCCCCCTTGGATCCGCGCCTGGGTACAGGTAGGCCATCATCTCGATGGTGGTGGAATAGGAAGGAATATAAAGTAGTCATATTTATTGTATATATATTTTTTATTTCAGGACATTTCGATTCTTTCGAATCTTTTTCAACTGAAGTTTTCGACGGATTCTACAACAATGTACATTTTTAATATTATTATATACGGAATAACGGGTTAAAAACTTACCATTAAGAACAGAGATTTTTGTTTTAAATAAAACTTAATTACATCACAAACCAATTATAATCGCACACTCTCTTGTATATTAACTTTTCAATTGTATTTTTAAAAGTCCAGCTAGAATAAGGGACACTACATTTTTAATCCTATAACTGCCTTGACTTGACTGAATGTGGAACCCAGATGGTGTATGTTTTAGGTACTTTAAGTGGCGTAAAAAGTTTGGGTCTTTTAATTGAAGTGATATCTTTCTGAAAAAATATCGTGATTCAATTTAGAAAAATTGAAAGCGGAAAATTATTTTTATTTATTGTTTTATTTATTTTAGAAAGTCTCTTATATTGGTTTATTTTAATATGTTGAAATAAATTTGATTTAGAATATTAATGTCTGTTTTATCGTATATGGCATTCGGATTTTTTTTTTTATTGCGATCATTTGGTAAAATTCTCGTTTTCCTTTGTTGGTTTCAGTTTTCAAGATTTTTGTATTTTCATAATCAAAAGTGTGCTTGTGTTTCATTTCGTGTTTTTTTAGGGCTGTAATATTTTTTTTGTCATATTTATGTCCATTTAGACGATTTTGCAACTACTGACTAGTTTGGCCGATATAATTCGATGGACAATCTTTGCAGGGTATTTGGTAGACAACATTTGATTTTTTTGTTTTTTGGAATATCACTTTTTAATTTGGTGAAATTGCTTTTAAGTAAATTATGGCCCTTATGACTAGTGGTTATATTATGTTTCTTAAAAAAAGTTTGAAAGTTTTCGGAAAGTTTTGGTATGTATGGCAAGGAAAGATATTGTTTTTTGGTTTTATTGTCTTCTAAATTTTCTGTTTTAGTGTTTCCATGTTTGTATTTTTCTAGCCTTTCTTTAAACATTTTATTAATTAATTTATTTGGGTAAGAGTTTGACATAAGACAAAATAAACCAATATAAGGGACTTTCTTAAATAAATAAAACAATAAATAAAAATAATTCTCCGCTTTCATTTCTTCTAAATTGAATCACGTTTTTTTTTAGAAAGATACCACTTCAATTAAAAGACCCAAACTTTTTACGCCACTTAAAGTACCTAAAACATACACCATCTGGGTTCCACATTTAGTCAAGTCAAGGCAGTTATAGGGTTAAAAATGTAGTGTCCATTCTTCTAGCTGGACTTTTAAAAATACTATTGAAAAGTTAATATACAAGAGAATGTGTGATTATAATTGGTTTGTGATGTAATTAAGATTTATTTAAAACAAAATTCTCTATTCTTAATGGTAAGTTTTTAATATAATATTAAAAATGTACATTGTTGTAGAATCCGCCGAAAACTTCAGCTGAAAAAGATTCGAAAGAATCGAAACGTCCTGAAATAAAAAATATATATACAATAAGTATGACTACTTTATATATGTAGTTTCAATCATAAAAATGAACCCTATTCCCAAGAAAATAACCAATTAAAAACATATTTACTGGTTCAAGAAAAATTAATTCCTATATTATATATATATATATATATATATATATATATATATATATATATATATATATATATATATATATATATATATACCTCTCATGTAATGGTACGTCGAATATTTTTAAAAATATTGATAATCTTTTTATTTTTATGTATGCTGTACGCATAAAGCAACTTCAGAACAATTTTTTCAATTTATTTGTTTAAACACTTTTTGAGACTACAATCAAATGTATTGTATCAGTAAATTAAAATATATAAGTCAACATATAAGTCAACAATACTTTTATAATTTTTTACGCGCGTGGACGAAGTGCCTTTCTATTTTTATGCATGTTATCGATAACGTAACCATGTGAACATTTTTATCGGAAAAGTACTGAGAAAGATGAAGAATCAGCCCCGAAACTGTTTAGAGATTCGTCGTAAATGCCTGTGAATTTTGACAGGTTGTGTCTTGGTAACCAATTGACAAAAAACCTTTTTTTTTGAAAAGAAATGTCTTTCCTGAGTATTTTGAAACCATGTTTTAAGAAAAATTTTTCGATTAATATTAGCGGAGATATTTAATATGTTTATGAACAAAAAATTTAGCAATAACTTTAAACACTTCCTGAATGTTCCCTATTTATAGGATTTACATTTTTTAAAAGCGGTTGAAAGCTTGAAATATCTAGTATATGTGAAACAATTTCAAATATATTTAAAACTTGATCAAATTTGAAAAATTATCCAACTATCGAACCGATTTTTACGAAATTTGTCCAATATGAACACAGAGAAAGTGACCGAAAAAAATAGTTTGCAGAAACTACCTTTTTGCCGTTTTTTAATATTAATATTTTGGAACAAGGGTAATAAATTTTGAAATTTCTATTTAAATTTATCTTGTAGAAAATGTAATTACCAAAATTTTTCTCCCTTTTTCACTTTTCTCTAAAGTGAGTACTTTCAAAGTTATAAGAAAGAAAAAGAGAAAAAAAAAACGTTTTTTTCATTTTTCGAACCTTTTTGTTAAATAAATAAATGTAGCGATATTTTTTGAGAGGAAACATATCTCAATTATTGTTATATGCATAATTTTGGAGGATTTTGAGCAAAAATTATCTCGCCCCATCTGTGACATATTTTCTACTAAAGCTAGCGAAAAAAACTGGTTGAAAGGCATATACAGGAAACCTCTCTTAAAGAGAGGCCACTATACCCCAACCAACAGGCCTAACAATTAGGAAAATCATATGAGTCAGCTCTACGTCACCTGGTAAGGAGAATAGAGTCTGCCACAGATAACAAAGAAATAGCACTGACAGCGTTCCTCCATGACAACGTCTGCTAGAAGACGTGGCATTGAAGACACTCTTTGCAGATAGATACAAAATATGGTTCAAGGCAGAGAAGTACAATCTAAACTGCTGTGGGAAACCGTGGAGATGTTGATAGCCTAGGGTTGCCCGCAGGGAGAGGTACTATCCCAACTTCTGTGGGATTTGGTCGTCTACGAACTCCTGGTAAATTTAAGTGACCGAGGCTACTATACCCAGGGGTATGATGACGATATAGTCATACTCATTGTGGAGAAATATGGCAATATATTATCGGAGCCCATGCAAAGGGCTCTACCTGTAGTAAAGGGGTGGTGTACTAAGGAGCACCTTGGGATAAACCCTGGAAAAACACACCTTTACTTCAAGAATCAAGTTGGACACAACTGCAAAAAATTCAGAAAGTTAAATATCTAGGTGTAACCCTGGATGCAAAGCATACTTGGAACTCACACCTGCAGAAAAATATCTCTAAATGTAAAATGTCCATAATGGAAGCAAAGAGGGCACTGGGCAAGACATGAGGATTAAAACCACACATTGTGCACTGGCTGTACACTGCAGTGGTAAGATCACTGTGGAGCTCTCCAAAGTCCAAAGACTGGCCTGCCTATGCATCACGAGTGCTATGACAAGCACCTCAAAGCAGTCATGGAACCCCTATTAAACCACCCCAATAATCAGGGCTGAGGCGAGCTTATAGGCTGGAAAGAAATAACGTCTGGTGGACTAGACCTGCTCCTGGAGACATTAACATCAATGGCATGGTAACGAACTTATTGCTAGAAATGAGCGGTGATACTATGCCAAAAACCTACAGCTTTGACAGACCCTACACCATTCAGCTTGACTGTACTGGGCAGAGATCATTTTAATCGGAAGTCTTATACCCAGAGGATTAACTAATGAGCAAGCTGTTAAACCCGATCAAAGCAACCAACCTATTCACGTAGAACGGATAAGGCATACAATAAAATAAGTATGGACCCTACAGTGTAAGGGCTTTTCAACCTTGGCCTGCTATGTTATGCAATTAATTATTCTGGAAGGTTTAGAGCAAAAATTAGCTCGCCCTATCTCAACCGCCAAATCATAACGGATTTTCACAGATCAACCCAGGTGTATAATGGGAGATATGTTGTAAATGTAAAATCGATTCATGAAGGTCGGTATCTACTTTTTGATGGAGTGACAGTTCTTCAATATGAGAAAATAGAAAACTAAAAACATATGCACAAACTTCAAAGGTGTTCTCTTTAGATTGCAGCAGAATCACGAAACAAAAAACTTTACTTCTTACTACCTACTGATGGTGTATGTTTTAGGTACTTTAAGTGGCGTAAAAAGTTTGGGTCTTTTAATTGAAGTGATATCTTTCTGAAAAAATATCGTGATTCAATTTAGAAAAATTGAAAGCGGAGAATTATTTTTATTTATTCTTTTATTTATTTTAGAAAGTCTCTTATATTGGTTTATTTTAATATGTTGAAATAAATTTGATTTAGAATATTAATGTCTGTTTTATCGTATATGGCATTCGGATTTTTTTTTTATTGCGATCATTTGGTAAAATTCTCGTTTTCCTTTGTTGGTTTCAGTTTTCAAGATTTTTGTATTTTCATAATCAAAAGTGTGCTTGTGTTTCATTTCGTGTTTTTTTAGGGCTGTAATATTTTTTTTGTCATATTTATGTCCATTTAGACGATTTTGCAACTACTGACTAGTTTGGCCGATATAATTCGATGGACAATCTTTGCAGGGTATTTGGTAGACAACATTTGATTTTTTTGTTTTTTGGAATATCACTTTTTAATTTGGTGAAATTGCTTTTAAGTAAATTATGGCCCTTATGACTAGTGGTTATATTATGTTTCTTAAAAAAAGTTTGAAAGTTTTCGGAAAGTTTTGGTATGTATGGCAAGGAAAGATATTGTTTTTTGGTTTTATTGTCTTCTAAATTTTCTGTTTTAGTGTTTCCATGTTTGTATTTTTCTAGCCTTTCTTTAAACATTTTATTAATTAATTTATTTGGGTAAGAGTTTGACATAAGACAAAATAAACCAATATAAGGGACTTTCTTAAATAAATAAAACAATAAATAAAAATAATTCTCCGCTTTCATTTCTTCTAAATTGAATCACGTTTTTTTTTAGAAAGATACCACTTCAATTAAAAGACCCAAACTTTTTACGCCACTTAAAGTACCTAAAACATACACCATCTGGGTTCCACATTTAGTCAAGTCAAGGCAGTTATAGGGTTAAAAATGTAGTGTCCATTCTTCTAGCTGGACTTTTAAAAATACTATTGAAAAGTTAATATACAAGAGAGTGTGTGATTATAATTGGTTTGTGATGTAATTAAGATTTATTTAAAACAAAATTCTCTATTCTTAATGGTAAGTTTTTAATATAATATTAAAAATGTACATTGTTGTAGAATCCGCCGAAAACTTCAGTTGAAAAAGATTCGAAAGAATCGAAACGTCCTGAATTAAAAAATATATATACAATAAGTATGACTACTTTATATATGTAGTTTCAATCATAAAAATGAACCCTATTTCCAAGAAAATAACCAATTAAAAACATATTTACTGGTTCAAGAAAAATTAATTCCTATATTATATATATATATATATATATATATATATATATATATATATATATATATATATATATATATATATATATACCTCTCATGTAATGGTACGTCGAATATTTTTAAAAATATTGATAATCTTTTTATTTTTATGTATGCTGTACGCATAAAGCAACTTCAGAACAATTTTTTCAATTTATTTGTTTAAACACTTTTTGAAACTACAATCAAATGTATTGTATCAGTAAATTAAAATATATAAGTCAACAACACTTTTATAATTTTTTACGCGCGTGGACGAAGTGCCTTTCTATTTTTATGCATGTTACCGATAACGTAACCATGTGAACATTTTTATCGGAAAAGTACTGAGAAAGATGAAGAATCAGCCCCGAAACTGTTTAGAGATTCGTCGTAAATGCCTGTGAATTTTGACAGGTTGTGTCTTGGTAACCAATTGACAAAAAACCTTTTTTTTTTGAAAAGAAATGTCTTTCCTGAGTATTTTGAAACCATGTTTTAAGAAAAATTTTTCGATTAATATTGGCGGAGATATTTAATATGTTTATGAACAAAAAATTTAGCAATAACTTTAAACACTTCCTGAATGTTCCCTATTTATAGGATTTACATTTTTTAAAAGCGGTTGAAAGCTTGAAATATCTAGTATATGTGAAACAATTTCAAATATATTTAAAACTTGATCAAATTTGAAAAATTATCCAACTATCGAACCGATTTTTACGAAATTTGTCCAATATGAACACAGAGAAAGTGACCGAAAAAAATAGTTTGCAGAAACTACCTTTTTGCCGTTTTTTAATATTAATATTTTGGAACAAGGGTAATAAATTTTGAAATTTCTATTTAAATTTATCTTGTAGAAAATGTAATTACCAAAATTTTTCTCCCTTTTTCACTTTTCTCTAAAGTGAGTACTTTCAAAGTTATAAAAAAGAAAAAGAGAAAAAAAAAAACGTTTTTTTCATTTTTCGAACCTTTTTGTTAAATAAATAAATGTAGCGATATTTTTTGAGAGGAAACATATCTCAATTATTGTTATATGCATAATTTTGGAGGATTTTGAGCAAAAATTATCTCGCCCCATCTGTGACATATTTTCTACTAAAGCTAGCGAAAAAACTGGTTGAAAGGCATATACAGGAAACCTCTCTTAAAGAGAGGCCACTATACCCCAACCAACAGGCCTAACAATTAGGAAAATCATATGAGTCAGCTCTACGTCACCTGGTAAGGAGAATAGAGTCTGCCACATATAACAAAGAAATAGCACTGACAGCGTTCCTCCATGACAACGTCTGCTAGAAGACGTGGCATTGAAGACACTCTTTGCAGATAGATACAAAATATGGTTCAAGGCAGAGAAGTACAATCTAAACTGCTGTGGGAAACCGTGGAGATGTTGATAGCCTAGGGTTGCCCGCAGGGAGAGGTACTATCCCAACTTCTGTGGGATTTGGTCGTCTACGAACTCCTGGTAAATTTAAGTGACCGAGGCTACTATACCCAGGGGTATGATGACGATATAGTCATACTCATTGTGGAGAAATATGGCAATATATTATCGGAGCCCATGCAAAGGGCTCTACCTGTAGTAAAGGGGTGGTGTACTAAGGAGCACCTTAGGATAAACCCTGGAAAAAACACACCTTTACTTCAAGAATCAAGTTGGACACAACTGCAAAAAATTCAGAAAGTTAAATATCTAGGTGTAACCCTGAATGCAAAGCATACTTGGAACTCACACCTGCAGAAAAATATCTCTAAATGTAAAATGTCCATAATGGAAGCAAAGAGGGCACTGGGCAAGACATGAGGATTAAAACCACACATTGTGCACTGGCTGTACACTGCAGTGGTAAGATCACTGTGGAGCTCTCCAAAGTCCAAAGACTGGCCTGCCTATGCATCACGAGTGCTATGACAAGCACCCCAAAGCAGTCATGGAACCCCTATTAAACCACCCCAATAATCAGGGCTGAGGCGAGCTTATAGGCTGGAAAGAAATAACGTCTGGTGGACTAGACCTGCTCCTGGAGACATTAACATCAATGGCATGGTAACGAACTTATTGCTAGAAATGAGCAGTGATACTATGCCAAAAACCTACAGCTTTGACAAACCCTACACCATTCAGCTTGACTGTACTGGGCAGAGATCATTTTAACCGGAAGTCTTATACCCAGAGGATTAACTAATGAGCAAGCTGTTAAACCCGATCAAAGCAACCAACCTATTCACGTAGAACGGATAAGGCATACAATAAAATAAGTATGAACCCTACAGTGTAAGGGCTTTTCAACCTTGGCCTGCTATGTTATGCAATTAATTATTCTGGAAGGTTTAGAGCAAAAATTAGCTCGCCCTATCTCAACCGCCAAATCATAACGGATTTTCACAGATCAACCCAGGTGTATAATGGGAGATATGTTGTAAATGTAAAATCGATTCATGAAGGCCGGTATCTACTTTTTGATGGATTGACAGTTCTTCAATATGAGAAAATAGAAAACTAAAAACATAACCACAAACTTCAAAGGTGTTCTCTTTAGATTGCAGCAGAATCACGAAACAAAAAACTTTACTTCTTACTGCCTACTGTATATAACACACATCAACAAAAAATCAACTGTACAAATACTTCATTGTGGGATTCTTCTCCAGTATTATGAAAACAAACCATGAAAACTATACAGCTTTAGATAGTAAAAATATGAAGAATTAACAAGTGGCTAAAAATATACAATTATTATTATTATTTTGATTTACAAGCCCAACGGCTTCACACTCCCTCCAGGAAATATTGACTCATACCAGGTACACAAAGGTACCAAAAGTATGAAGCTCTGTGGGAACCCTTTCCATGTTATCGGGTCCTAGGTGACGTGGTCTGCCGTATTTCCTACGAACTGACGGTTCACGCGGTTGCAATGAGAACTCCTTTCTGCATCGGTTTATATAGATGCTCACTAAGGCCCAGTCCCTTGATGTTCTGCAGGAGGTTCTTTGGTATCACTCCAGTTGTTGATAAAATTATGGGAATCGTTTGAACACTGTTCATTGCCCATTGTCTTTAGATTTGCACTTCCAAATCTCTATATTTGGCGATCTTCTCGTTGTATATTGGCCTTAAGTTGTTGTTAGGTACAGCAATGTCGATTAGTGTAGTTCGCCTAGAAATTGTATCTGTTAGTACAATGAATGTTCTATTATGAGCAACTGTCTGATCTGTCAGAACCGTTCGGTTCCAAAATAACTTGAACTGGTTGTTCTCAAGAATAGGCTCCGGATTGTATTTGTAGTAAGGCACTTTTCCTACCTGTAATAGGTTTAACTTAGGTAACTCTTAGTGGAGTATCTTAGCGACTGAGTGGTGTCTCTCTTTATACTCGGTTGCGGCAAACGCTTGGCATCCTCCAGTTATATGCTGGATTGTCTCTGATGTTCGACAGCCATATCTACATTGGTCATTTTCTATTGAGGGATTTCTAATGATGAACTTCCGATAGTTCTTTGTCGGAATAACCTGGTCTTGGATAGCTAACAAGAAGCCATCCAGTTCCGGAAACGTCTGTCCTGAAATCAACGAGTAGTTCGACGCTGAGTTGTCGACATTGTCCTGATTGACCTTATTCGGATGCCGTCCATGAAATGGCTTCTGTAGCCAGACTTGTAACTTCTCTTGGTCTGTTTCGTGGTGAGAAACAATATCCTGTTCCCTCAGCTGTAGCGGCGTTGAATCGTCTACCTCGAATATTGCTGGATAAAGTGTGGAAGAGTCCGCTAACCTGTGGAAATATGAACGTAAGTTTATTATTTGTTGGTCGAGCTGCTTAGCAATATCCACCAATCCTCTTCCTTCTTGATGTCTTGGAAGCATTGTACGTTCAATAGTACTCCGAGGGTGATGTTTTTGTGCTTTTGTTAGGAGTGTTCTTATTTTTCTTTGCAGGTTTTGGATGTCCGTCCTATTCCATTTTACAATTCCAAAAGAGTAGCTAAGTGCAGAGCAAGCGTACATGTTGAGCGCCTTAAACAAATTTCTACTATTTGAGTTAGTTTGTAATACCGGCCTCACCCCCCTGACAAATTCGGTTATCAATTCGGCTTTCATAGTGCGATGATCAAATCTTTTGGCCTGTTTCATACCTGGGTATTTGTATGTTTGGTCTGCTTCTATTGCAGCTATAGTTTCACCGTTCTGCATTTCAAATGCTTCTGGTTGTATCTTACCTTTAACGATGTTCAAAATAAGGCACTTGTCAAGTGCATTCCGATATCCCCGGAGAACTCCTCGACAATTTTAAGCATTTGTTCCAGCTGATTTCTGGTAGCAGCCATCCGTTTAAGATCATCCATGTATAGAAGATGATTCACTCTTACTATCTCTTCGTTGTTATTTCTAATATTAAAGCCATACCTGATGGAGTTCCAACGGCGTGCTAAGCGAATTTTCCTGAAATATTCCCCTTAGTATCGGAACTGTGTTAGTTTTGATTATCGACCCTATACATTCTCAATATAGTTGTGAGCTACTCATGTGGCACTTAATCGAAGGCCTTCTTATAATTTACGTAGGCAGCAAAGAGATTGCTCGCCTCGTGCATCCCTTTTTGTTGAGTTGCAATGATGTTATTTTGCTCACAATGTGCTTAGATGCGTTGGGTCAAGCAGGAGATGATCACCTTATACAGTGTGGGTAGGCAGGTGATTGGCCTATACTTAGTTGAGTCATGTGTGTTGTGTTGGTCCTCTGGTAGGAAGTACGTAATACCCTCGGTCAAGAACAATGGTATTTTTGCTGGTATATACACCAGAACTTGAGCCGGTAGTTCTGGATCTCGTCGAGACCTGGCGCTTTTCAGTTATGGGATTCCTTGATTATTCTTGAAATTTCCTCGGTGGTAAGTGGCTCAAGCTGCAACTGGCTGTAGTCTTGGCAGATTTGGTGTTCTTAATTGATCCAGCCAGATGCGATATTACAATTGGCTGGTGTGAAAAGTTGGTTTCCCCAGAACTCTTCTACCTGCTCTCTATGGGGATATCCATTATCTGCCATATTAGGTGGAGAGTTTAGCTTATGGTAGAAGGTCTTTTGCAAGTTGTAACCATTATTCTTGTGGACAGCAAAAACTATACTTCTTATTACCTACTGTATATAACACACGTCAATAAAAAATCAATTGTACAAATACTTCAATGCAGGATTATGAAAACAAATCATAAAACTATTACAGCTTTAGATAGTAAAAATATGAAGATTTAACAAGTGGCTTAAAAATATTTTGAAATTATTAGTGACGACTAAAAAGCGTCAACTCAAAAGTATAATGGATAATAGGTATAAAAATAGCAAGAAAATATTATTTGTTATTGACATATTATGCTGTATATCTTTTTTGTCCAATAAATACCAATTTATTTATTTATATAGCATGACTTTTTAATTTTACAATTTCAATATGTAACTTTTAATACGTCAATTTTCAAACTGGCAGAATGATGACTTCCAATAAGTATTATCAGTGTTTTAAGTGTGTCGTTATACAAAAGACAATACAGCAGTGTCAGCATTGATTCACACAGTCTAAGGCATGTTTCGTAAACATGTTGAGACTCCTTGCTTGAAATTATTAGGGTCAAGTTATAATTTGCGAAACGTTACCTCAGCAATATAACTCATTTTTTCTTTTTCTTTTCAGTCTATTTCCCTGAATGCCATGTCATGTTTGTCTTAGTCTTCTGTTTCTCTTTTTGTTTGTTTCTCATTCCCTAACTTGTCTGCCAGTCTCGTATTCTTCACTCTATGTAAAGGGTGTTTTTTTATAGAGGTATAGAACTTTTAAATGGAATAAAACAAAGATGAATTTTTTAAATTGAGATGAAATTTACTTTATTCGAAAGATAATTATAATTTAAATATGACTTCTGGCATATGACCGCCACGGCTGGCTCGGACGTAGTCTAATCTGGAGGTCCAATTTTCGATGACTTTTTCCAACATTTGTGGCCGTATATCGGCAATAACGCAGCGAATGTTGTCCTCCAAGTGATCAACCGTACGGGCTTATCGGCGTAGACTAGCGACTTCACATATCCCCACAGAAAATAGTCTAGCGGCGTTAAATCGCACGATCTTGGAGGCCAATTCACGGGTCCGAAACGTGAAACTATGCGGTTACCAAACGTTTCCTTCAATAAATCAATTGTGGCACGAGCTGTGTGACATGTTGCGCCGTCTTGTTAAAACCACAGCTCCTGCACATCATGGTTGTTCAATTGATGAACGAAAAACTCAGTAATCATGGCTCTATAGCGGTCACCATTGACTGTAACGTTCTGACCAGTATCGTTTTTAAAGAAGTACGGACCAATGATTCCACCAGCCCATAAAGCACACCAAACAGTCAGTTTTTCTGGATGTAACGGTGTCTCAACATACACTTGAGGATTATCATCACTCCAAATATGGCAGTTTTGTTTATTGACGCATCCATTCAAACAAAAGTGAGCTTCATCGCTAAACAAAATTCGCTTATGAAAATCGAGATCAACGGCAATCTTGTTTTGGGCCCATTCACCGAATCTACGCCTTGCTAGGTGATCGTGTGGCTTCAATTCTTGCACGAATTGGATTTTGTAAGCACGCAAACCAAGATCTTTCCGCAAAATTTTCCATAAAGTGAATGGACACATATCCAATCCCTGTGCACGATGGCGGATAGACTGATTCGGGTCTTCCTCTACGCTACGCTCTACAGCAGCAATGACTTCTTCTGTACGCACTGTACGACGTCTCTGTGGATGCGTATTATCATTTAGAGTAAACGTGGTGCGAAAACGTTCCATAGTTAATCGAATTAATTGCTCTGATGGACGATTATGTTGACCGTAAAATGGACGTAGTGTATACGTATTTCGAACAGAACCATGATTTTCAAAATAAATTTGTACAATTTGGAAGCGTTGTTCAGGCGTCAGTCTATTCCTGTTGAAATGCCAAACCAAACTAAACATAAATCATTTGACAGCTGACAAAACGGCCGCCAGTTAAAAAAGTGTTGCCAACTTAAATTTCTATACCTCTATAAAAAACACCCTTTAGGTGACCCTCTCAACTCAGCTGTCTTCTGTCTAAAAAATCGAACGTGTCTTATTTTTCTAGATCCTCTCAGCATTAACTATTCTGCCTGTATTTTATGTTTTTTCTATTCTGCTGTAAATTTCCTTTTGCTGCTTTCCCTTGTCTTCGATTTTTATCCCTAAAAAATCTTGCCCGATTTTTAACCGACTTCTAAAAAAGGAGGTTCTCAATTCGTCGACTATGTATTTTTTATTTTTTTTTATGTATGTACACCGATTACTCCGGAACAGCTGCACCGATTTGAATGAAATTTTTTACGTTATGTAAAGGAAGTTGCTGCGGTGGTCCCATATTTTTTTAGATGAAATTGGTGCAGTACAATCCAAGATGGCGCTTACAATATGGCGGCCAAAAAAATTAATTTTGTTCGATTTTCTCCAAAATTGGTATGGAGGAATTTTCGGGGTTGTACCCAACGAATCTGAAATGATTTTTAAAAAATTCAAAATGGCGGATCCAATATGGCGAACAAAAAAATTTAATTCTGTCCGATTTTCTCCAAAATTGGTAGGGGGAGTTTTCCGGGTCGCATATGACGAATCTAAAATAATTTTTAAAAAATTCAATTTGGCGGATCCAATATAGCCGACAAAAAAATCGTTTTTGTCTGATTTTCACCAAAATTGGTACGGGAGAGTTTTAGGGGTCACACATGACGATTCTAACATTATTTTAAAAAATTCAATATGGCGTATCCAATATGGTGGATAAAAAATTAATTTATTTTCTTTAAATATCAATATTGGAAGGTTTTTGGGCCTATATTACCAATCTAAAATTAATTTCAAATTTAAGATAGTGGATTTACTATGACAGACTAAATATTCGTTTGACACAATTTCATTGGTATTTGGAGAACTCTAAGAATCAAAGAATTTTAGGGTGATTTATAATTATGGACAAAATGGGTACTTTTTTGCCACCTTGGAGTCATTGCGAGGTGCACTAATCTCGATTAGTGCTTAGTTCAAATAATTTATGAATATCATAATGAATTCAAAATTAAAAATCGAAAAATAAAATTTTTATAAAAAAATTGAACCGACTTCTAAAAGTGTGCGAAAAGGTGAAAAGTAACTAGAAATTTTTATATGAAATTGAAATTTTTGAAGTCGGCGCCAAATTATTTCTAAATGAAATAAATAACTACTAATATATACAAATTATGGTAAGAAAGCAATGCCAAATAAAGTATTTTTAATCTGTTTATGCAAATCACATTTTGTCAGGTATTAGTTTGGGGCCGACTTCAAAAAGTTCAAATTCATATAAGAATTTATAGTTATTTTTCAGTTTTTAGCGCACTTTTAGAAGTCGATTCAATTTTTTTATAAAAATTTTATTATTCTCAAATACCTACCAAAATTTTTATCATTAATTTGATACTCGCAGAATGATTAATTTAAGAGGTGTCGACAGTAATAAAGTTGCTGTAAATGCATCTCCTGTAAAAGTGTCCCTTTTTAAAGAGAATAATTTATTTATTATTTACCCAACCTAAATAATCTATTTTTGTTATATTTCCAAACTTTCCATAACAAAACAACCTATATGGAAAAACCAATGTGGGGATTTTTTTTAAAAACTGTGTAGTACTTCAACCTCTCTAGTATCATACGTTATTTTGACTGAAATGATTTGGCAATTTTAAAATTAAATTGTTACGTTGCAAACATGGTTACGTAGGAAGGATATATACTTGAACTTAAAAGCTTTTGTTGGATATCTCTCACGTATGTGAATACAAAAGTAGCTTTTAAGAGTCTTGTTTATCAGCTTTTTCCAGTGGTGTAACTTAAGATAATTGCCGTGGTTTGTCGAACAAAGGCACGTATACAAAAAATGAGAATAGGGATGTCGTAATTTTAATCGAGATTAAAAAGAAACTATTGAATTTGTGTCAGTATTTTAGACAATATTCATCAGTATTCAAGATTAATTCACCTAAAAGTTGAGAACTTGAATAGAGTTTGTCATGTCATCGAGCCATTTGGATTTATTTCTTTATTGTTGATCTCGTCGAACAGACCCCTGTAGATTTAGCATAATAACATTTTTATTTATATTTGAAAAAATTAGTTTTTACTTTTTTGGGTTTCGGTCATATTATTACTTTATAAAAAAATTATTAACACATGTTTTTTTCTGACGTTTCGGTTTATTTTATTGATTAAACCATCTTCAGAGAATTACTGTAAATATGAAAAGGAATATGTAAATTTATGCTATATAAACTGAAAATTTTACTTTCTTACCTAATATTAACAGGTGGTTCACTTGAAAAACTTACATTTAACTATTTTATTACTTTAATATAATATAATTAAACACTTCTTATTTAACATAAATATAAATATAGAAAAATTATTTTTTGATGCATTTTTTTTCACATCTGGTTTGTTGTGCTTTTGACAGAGTACTACCAAAGGGTTTGAAAGTTTCTGGACCATCTGCAATTTTATTGCCCTATTAGATTCGTATATACATTACTCAGGTCATTTGTGTCCGTTCTGAAATTCATTGTACCGGGTGTTCTTTTAATATGGATCATTTCCTTAATTGTTCTTTTTTTGTAATTAATTTCTTTGTCTAAAATCTCCACGTTGTTAAAATCGATGTTGTGCATGTTATCAATTGCATGTTTGGCTAAGGCGGTTTTATTATCGTTATTGTGATGTCTAATGCTGTATTTGTGATTTTGTATTCTATTTTTTAAATATTGTTTGGTTTGACCGACATATGTTTGGTTGCAATCTAAGCAATTGATCTTGTAAATGACATTTGTTTGTTCGTCTTTAGAGATATCAGGTTTAAGTTTTGTGTAAAGGTTTTTGAAATTATTAGAAGGTTTTTCAGCTATTTGGATATCATATGGTTTTAGCACTTTTTTAATGGGATTAGTAATTTCTGGTATATATGGCAATGATATGTATTTTTGGGTTGACGGAACATTGCTTTTTGTTGGCTGATTATTGTTATAGATTTTATCTACTCGGCTTTTTATTATGGATTCAACAAATTTTTTTGGGTAATTGTTTTTCGCTGTCTTTAACTTTTTTTAAATTTTGCGGTCTAAATTGTGGATGGGAAAATTTGATAGCTCTATCGGTTAGTGCTGTGACAACACTCTTTTTGTATTTTATGGGTGCTACAGAATTGTAATTTAGGTATCTCCCTGACCATACCGGTTTTGTGTACCAGTTTGTTTTTATTTTACCATTGTGATCATATTGAATAGTAATGTCGAGGAAATTAATGGCTTTATTATTTTCTTTTTCTAATGTAAATTGTATTTTATTATGATAACTATTAAATTTATTGAGGGTGTACTGAACTTTGTCTTCCGGTATGCATAATATACAGTCGTCGACGTATCTTTTAAAGAAAAAAGGTTTGTAATTTAGTTGTTTAATTACACTTTCTTCTAGAAGTTCCATGACAAGGTTTGCTATTGTTGCAGATATTGGTGAACCCATGGCAACACCGTAGATTTGTGAAAAGAAAGAATCTTGAAAGCGAAAAAAGGTTTGCGTTAAACATAATTTGGTAGCTTCAATAAAATCATTTTTTGTTAATGGTGTGAAGTTTTTTATTTTTTCCCAGTAATTTTCTATGCTTTGAATAGCTAAGTTAATGGGGATATTAGTGTATAGGGATACCACATCAAAAGATACTAATATGTGACCTTGAGGGATAGTTTTATTTTTAATATAGTCGCAAAATTCCCATGAGTTTTTGACATAATAATCATTTTTACCTAGAAGTTTACTGATAATATCCGATAAGTATTTTGATAAATTGTATGTGGGTGACTGTATATTACTAACAATAGGAGGAACGTGGAGATTTTAGACAAAGAAATTAATTACAAAAAAAGAACAATTAAGGAAATGATCCATATTAAAAGAACACCCGGTACAATGAATTTCAGAACGGACACAAATGACCTGAGTAATGTATATACGAATCTAATAGGGCAATAAAATTGCAGATGGTCCAGAAACTTTCAAACCCTTTGGTAGTACTCTTTCAAAAGCACAACAAACCAGATGTGAAAAAAAATGCATCAAAAAATAATTTTTCTATATTTATATTTATGTTAAATAAGAAGTGTTTAATTATATTATATTAAAGTAATAAAATAGTTAAATGTAAGTTTTTCAAGTGAACCACCTGTTAATATTAGGTAAGAAAGTAAAATTTTCAGTTTATATAGCATAAATTTACATATTCCTTTTCATATTTACAGTAATTCTCTGAAGATGGTTTAATCAATAAAATAAACCGAAACGTCAGAAAAAAACATGTGTTAATAATTTTTTTATAAAGTAATAATATGACCGAAACCCAAAAAAGTAAAAACTAATTAATAACTACACGGTCAACAAATAGAAACAAAATTTGAAAAAATGTTGATAAACAGTAGATACGTCATTTCTTGGTACACACATACCAATTTTATGCTATCCTTTTCTAATTGCATTATTTAAACGAGTATCATATGATAATCCGTACGTCAGTTCTAGAATACATAAAAGTGTGAATGTATGGTTGCCTAAATTATTATTCTTGTTATTTTCAATATGTAAACAATATTTTCCAATAAAAATAAGTTCTTAAATCCTCTTTTTGTTAATATTAATTGCAAACTTCGCATTTATAGTAATTTCTAACACTTAACAACACTGAAAATGGTAACGACAAGCAATTAAATTGAAAGAAAAGATAAGTAAACATGTTTATGTCTGTCAAACATCAAAAAAGCCTCTCCCCCACCGACCATCAACAGCCTACAAACAAATCTATTTTTCGTTTAAATCTATAGGGTATGATCGAAGGATAATCTACAATAAAATATTTTAAATCTGTCTTATTACCGAGTTTCATTCAGTTTCTAATTTATCATTTGGAAAAATG
Organism: Diaprepes abbreviatus; assembly: GCA_034092305.1. Classification (NCBI taxonomy): domain Eukaryota; kingdom Metazoa; phylum Arthropoda; class Insecta; order Coleoptera; family Curculionidae; genus Diaprepes; species Diaprepes abbreviatus. The sequence continues at coordinate 1,575,272 of JASJET010000018.1, read as the reverse complement.
AGCTTTAAGTTTAAAAAAATCGATTGCAAAAAACGAGAAATATGGCATTATGGATATTATTTTTGATTATTGATTTCAGAGTCAAAAAAAAATTAATTGTGATCTCCTCACTTGAGAGGACTTTGAGAAGCTGCTATCGCTAGGTCTAGGTAATCAAACTTACAACAAAATTAGGTGAAATTTAGAAAATTGGTATGAAAGTCAGAGCAAAAACAAGACAGTTTTAATGTTAAAAAAAAGTGATGCAAAAATGTAATTAAATTACAATTGACACTCTATATAACAACAGTGGTTCAATGGCTGGATATTTTATCTGAGAAGAAAAAATACATTTTTTAATCGATATAAACATACTTTTCGTTGTACGTAGCCTTTGTTGTGGAACAAACATCTTACCGGCATGTTCCGACCCGAAATATAAGTTCCGACCTGTAGTAAATACATAGACGATTGTCTGGGAAAGGCGCCGACGTCGCGAAATAAACAATTATAATTTTAATGATCGAAAATTGGCTTGTAATTATATATCTCAAACAATTTTTCCAACTAAACGACAGATATTCAAAGTAAAAATTTATTATTTACAAGCCATTTACGTGTATTTGGAGAGTGCAAAAATGCTAATTTTGAAAATAAAAAATTATGAAAATTTTCTCTTTTTGAAACTTAACATCGGGAAATTGGAGATAAAGTTTTATTTCCAGCTAAATCGAGAAAAGTCGTTTCGCGAAAAACGCGATTGAAAGATCAAGTACACGAAGAGAAGATTTTGGGTATTCACTAAACTTCGTCCATTCCAGGCTTATAACATTTAGCAGGGATAGGCACCATTTGTGTCGCCCAAGGTACAGATGGCGCTAGGTGCGTTCAGGTTAAAGTTTGTTTTATTTTCAATTTTCCATCTGAATTTAGTAAAGTCCGCATCATATGGGGGTTTTTCATTAATAACTTTATTCGAAATTTGAGTTTGGCATCTGCTTCGATCGAAATGAAAATTAAACAGAAAGATAGTCACGTGAGTAGCGTTATCTGTCAAATTGTAAATTTTTCCAAACAACATTCAAAAGATCGGTTATATCTCAAAATATCGAAAAGAGTTATTAGAAAAAGTTTTCCTAAATGTAATTTTTAGCCCATATGCAAAATTTCAGCTGTATAAGATAATTTCGATTTTTTGTCCATTTTTTGTAAATTGCACCACTGCTGCAAAATAAGACTCAACGCAACCTACATAAAACCTCTTAATTTTGACAATGTTTCATTCCAAATATATTTTGTTTAAAGTAGCGCCATATTAAATGTGTGTTTTTCTACAAAATCCAAATAGGGCTATTTAAATTTGGTCACATGTGATGCAAAGTTTATTTTGACCCTGTATAAGGTAACCTCATAAAATAACTATTTTTGAAAACGTAGTTTGTATATCATTTTTCCCTTATTGTGAAATAAATAAATAAATAAATATATATATATATATATATATATATATATATATATATATATATATATATATATATATATATATATATATACAGGGTGTCCAAGATAAGGATCCTAAGCATGGGGATCTCAGTACCTGTTGGAGTTACAGCTTAGGTTAAATTAGAAAAAAGTTGCGTACTTTGAAGCGTATTTACATGCCGTTGAGAAACTTTAAAAATTTTCATGGCCAGCTGAGATATTGGGGAAAAACGAAAATTTGACGAAATAGATTTTATTTTTTTGTGACTTTATTTTAAAAGATATTAAAAAACTAATAAAACTTTTTCATTGGCACTTTTTAGATAATACGTGATGGCGTTTTTAAATTTTATATCCGACGTTTTGTTTTCGAGAAACCATCATCAACTTTATTTTTTTATATGGCCCAAAAAAAAAGTATACCCTGTATCTGATTCCATTTTTTATTACAAATTCAACGATGTATCCACATGTCATATTTTTTTTGTTAGACAAAAAAAAAATGCGATTTTTCTATTTTTTTAAACATATTTTTAAGTAGGCTTTGCAAACAAATAATGCTTTGACACTTTGACGTAAATACCTGTTATTCTGTCACATATGACTTAATTTAATGTTTATGGTAAGATAAAATAATAATTGTTAAGTTGATTTAGAGTTATTAAGTTGTTTGTAGAGTTCTTGTCGTTGTTGTTACTGTTGTTATTGTTTATTGTTGAATAATTATTATTGTGTTATTATCGTCGAATATGCCGGGTGGCCATTATAGTCATGAAGAAAAGTTTGACATGCTGATCTGCTACATTTTGTGCCAGAAGAATACTATAAATACTGCAGCAATGTATCTAAATAAATTTCCAGATAGAAAGCAACCATGTAAGTCCATTTTCTTACAGTTGGCGCGAAATTTAAAACAATATGGATCATTTAAAAAGCCAGTTTCATCCCGAAAAAAGGATTCTTCCGAAGAAACCCAAAATAACGTATTACAAGCAGTTGTTGAGAACCCTGACATCTCTTGCAGGCAAATTGAAAAAAATATAGGAGTAGCCAAATCCACTGCTCAATTTATTTTGCGTAAAAATAGATATCACCCCTATAAATTTAGGATTTGCCAAGCACTTAAACCAAGGGATCTTGAACGACGCCGGCATTTCTGTGAGTGGTATACACGCGCATGTGAAGATGATATCAATTTCCCTGCAAAAATAATATGGTCTGACGAAAGTCTAGTCACTAATAATGGTGTCTTTAACCGCCGGAATACTCATTACTGGGCGCAACAGAATCCGCGTGTTCAAAAAATTTCAAGACATCAGGAGCGTTTTGGGTTTAATATGTGGTGTGGAATTTTCGGTACCAAAATACTAGGTCCATTTATCTACCATAGTTCGTTAACTGGAGAACGATACCTTCAATTATTACAAAATAATTTAGAAGACTGCTTGGAGGATTTACCTCTGGCACAGGTTAATACCTGTTGGTTTCAACAAGACGGTGCTCCTGCACATAATTCTAGGCAGGTTCGCGAGTATCTTACGCAGCGATTTCCTGGAAAGTGGATTGGAACCTCCAGTGAAGTGCCTTGGCCAGCGCGATCTCCGGACTTAACCCCTATGGACTTCTTTCTTTGGGGGTTTCTTAAAAGCCAAATATACCATCATTCTTTTAAGACTGAGCAGCAGTTACGAGAATGTGTAACTAATGCATTCAACAGTATTACACCTGACATGTTGCGTGATGTTTTAAATTCTACCATAAGAAGATCATATTTATGTCTGGAAAATAACGGAAATCTGTTTGAACACCTGCTTTAAATTGAATAAAAAAAATTGTTAATTTATTTGTTGTTTTAGTTATTTTTAAATAATTTATCATTCTTTGTATATCATTAAAATAATGATTATCTTATGGTTAAATTTATGGTAGATTAAATTTTCTTGTTTCTAAGTAGTACTATGCTCCATTCAGCTTCATTGCTCTGTAAATAGATATTAACTAATATGTGAGATCAATAACTCATAACAGGTATTTACGTCAAAGTGTCACAGCATTATTTGTTTGCAAAGCCTACTTAAAAATATGTTTAAAAAAATAGAAAAATCGCATTTATTCTTTTATCTAACAAAAAAAATGTGACATGTGATACATCGTTGAATTTGTAATAAAAAAGGGAATCAGATACAGGGTATACTTTTTTTTTGGCCCTTATAAAAAAATAAAGTTGATGATGGTTTCTCGAAAACGAAACGTCGGATATAAAATTTAAAAACTCCATCCGTAGTACCTAAAAACTGCTAATGAAAAAGTTTTATTAGTTTTTTAATATCTTTTAAAATAAAATCACAAAAAAATAAAATCTATTTCATCAAATTTTCGTTTTTCCCCAATATCTCAGCTGGCCATGAAAATTTTTAAAGTTTCTCAACGGCATGTAAATACGCTTCAAAGTACGCAACTTTTTTCTAATTTAACCTAAGCTGTAACTCCAACAGGTACTGAGATCCCCATGCTTAGGATCCTTATCTTGGACACCCTGTATATATATATATACGAAGATTTTCGGGCATGCCATGTATGTGCTGAGTCCCTCTCAGGACTATAAGGCAGCTGACGTTTCGATGAAATCTCGCGTGGACGCCATAGGGTGACCTTTGAAAATGGTGAATGAGATTTCACCGAAACGTCAGCTGCCTTACAGTCCTGAGAGGGACTCAGTACATATACGGGATGCCCAAAAACCTTCGATTACACATTACACCCGTGAGAATATCCGACCTATATATATATATATATATATATATATATATATATATATATATATATATATATATATATATATATATATATATATATATATATATATATACAATATATATATATATATATATATATATATATATATATATATATATATATATAGTTGCTTTCTGCTTTTAGCATTTAGTTTAAAATCGAATGCAAAATTTGTTCCGACCAGACAAAGAAACATACAGACAGACAGGAAAGCTAGTTAATATTACATTATCATCCAATTTAATGTTCCACGTCTCTAGCTCATCGAAAAGTTAGTTCTAAATCTATTGTAAAATTTGTACCGAACAGACATACGAACAAACAAACAGACCAGAAAGCGAGGTAACAACGTGATAAAAAATAAAATTAACAGACTATTCTCAGCTTAAATTAATTTTAACTAAATTAAAATCAGTTAACTTTAACGGAATTACTGAATTAAAGACTCATTGTTCTTGGGCTTAGATGGAGTCAGCTTGGAATTTCTTTGGAGGCTGTGAAGTGTGCATCACTTTATGCCCAAATATTTTTTTGCTAATCATATAATTAACTAATTTAGATGAATTAAAAGGCAAATAAATAATTAAAAATATCATTAATATAATCTCATACACGAATAAGTGCCACTCGAATTTAGTTGACGTTCCACTTAAAATTACTATAAAAGTAGCAAGAAAAATGTATGTCGCTTTAGAAGTTTACCGATTCATAAAAAAGCAGTATCTCGTCCCGTTCATATTTAACGAAAAAACTCAAGATGAAAGTCGAAGTTTCCAAAGTTACAGAAGAATTCGAAGCCCCAATTCCAGTAACAACCAGAAAAGCAAGTCTTAAGATTGGTGATTTGAATTCCATTATTGAGACGAATGGCACTCGTCGCCAAAGCAACGGCACTCATGTTCAGGCAAGTAACACTAGTTTAGAATTAGCTCTGCCGAAATGTCATTGCGTGAAAGGAAATGAAGCATGCTCTTACCATGATGCAATAGATCAATCTATTGCTAGAGAAACTAAGCTTCCTCTGATGGCTGATTCTTATAGAACGCTTTTGGGTCACTTAGGAGAAAATCCTGGACGAGAAGGTCTTCTTAAAACTCCAGAGAGGGCTGCTAAGGCCATGTTGTTCTTCACCAAAGGTTACGATCAAGATCTTGAAGAAATACTTAACGACGCTATTTTCGATGAAAATCACGATGAAATGGTGGTGGTTAAAGATATTGAAATGTTCTCCATGTGCGAACATCACTTGGTACCATTCTATGGAAAAGTTTCCATTGGGTATCTACCATCTGGAAAGGTTCTAGGTCTTAGCAAGTTAGCGAGGATCGTCGAAGTGTATTCCAGGAGGCTGCAAGTTCAGGAAAGATTGACCAAGCAGATTGCTGTAGCAGTACTGAAGGCTGTAAAACCTAGAGGAGTTGCTGTTGTTGTTGAAGGATCGTAAGTATATCAATTAATTTTTTTCTTAACATTGGGGTAAACCTTTTTTTATTAAATTATAATAATTAGGAAATATTTTCCATCTGAATTGGTCAAAATCGCCTTACGTCATTCATGAAGTAAAAAAAAACTTTTTCCGATACTAAAAATCTGTAGATATCAGTTCAACTTTTAAGTTTTTCTTTTTAAATAAATGTATATGAAAATTAAATTAATTTTTTTTTATTTTTTTAGTCACATGTGCATGGTAATGAGAGGAGTACAAAAAATTAATAGCAAAACTATCACGTCTACGATGCTTGGAGAATTCAGAGATAATCTAAAAACCAGAGAAGAATTTTTGAAACTTACCATGGGAAACTAATACTAATCTTGTAAAATAATTTATTAGCATTCAATTATGGAATCAAAAGTTAATTTCTGATTTTTTCCAGAACATTTGATTCTGATTCTCATATTATGTTTTGAATTTATAATTAAGATTTAATTAAGTTTTATTGAAATGATCCTTTTATGTAAAAAAGTGTAAAAGAAAACTATTTAAATTTGTTTTTTATAAAAATAAATTATTTATTTATTATCATATTATATTTTATTTTTTGAGTAAGGCCATTCACAGCATATTTTTCTAATTTAAGGTTTTTGTATTAGTGAGTAGTAATTATCACTTAATACAAAATTCTAAATCTAAGTGTTTGCTAGTGTCCAACTGAAGCCGGCGGAGTTTTTGAAATTTAGTGTTAGTAGGCTCTTAACTACGTAAAAACCTTCAGAATGATAATAGTAATCATGTAGTATCTTATGTCTCATTTTCTTTTTGGCGAAACTTTTTTATTTAACAATTAAGATGTGAAAAAAACAGTTTTTTTCCAGTTCTAGGAGAAAGCTATTATTTTTTAGTAAAAAAGTTTCAAACAAAAGTTGTGCGCATTGAAAACATTTACAAAATGAGCTAAGGCTCATTCAAATCGGATAATTTGTTCGTTTGTTATTGCAAAAAACCTGCTAAAATGGTTATTTTTTTCAATTGTTAATAAAGAATAGAAAAATATATTGCATTAACTTTGTACTACACTTAAAGGAGCTTCTTGTTGCATACAACAAGTATGCAAAATTACAAGTAAAAATATTCAATAATTTTTTGCACAGTGAATTTGTTTATACCATTTTATGTTTTTTTTATTGTTTATTCTCGGCGCTCTAGAGATCGTACAGTGATCTACGGGTGTGCAAATGAAAGCTCGAGACTTATACTAACAATGTTTGTTGAAGAATGACTAAAATGAGGTCGGACTTGCATTTAATCCTACGAGAAAATTAGGATCAAACTTGTCAAGGAGGAAGCCCACTCTTCATTTTTACTACAAGCAGCAACGTCATTCCTATTGATTTCACATTGAAATTGAAATCACTAATACCAGGTAATGGAGCACGCCGTATTCTGGACAACGCTAGTAAAGCAATACTAAAAACACAAATAAATTATCACCGATGGCGAAAAGCCATTTTTCTGGATGAAGCTACACAACGCTACGAAGAAATCAAAGCTGAAACTTTGTCAGATAATCACGAGCCAATTTTCAATAAAATAAATAATATATGCAACAAATTGAAAGAAAATATGGCGAGAAAACACCGAAAAAAACTAAAATCACATCAACAACAGACTCCACCTGAAACAACTTCAAGAAAAACCATCATAAACTTATCTTCAAGAATACTTTCAACTACAGAAGAACAATTACTAAGCAAGGGGCTTAATTTCCCAGTAACACCAAAAAGCTTGCTCGTTTTAGATATCATAAGCTCTGTAGAATCTATACAAGTAGACGAAAACCATTCCGACGAGTTTAGGTGGAAAATAAAATCAACTTTGGAAGACAAGAAAAATCCAGTTCAAAATCTCTCCAAACTAAAAGCATCAGCCTTAAAAGAACTTCGTAGGGATGAATCCATAAAGATTTTACTAGCAGACAAGGGAAATGCAACAGTGATAATGGACATCGTAACGTACGACCAAAAAATCGGAGATATCCTGGAAAAAGGGAAATATAGACAATTAGCCCATGGCCCCACAAAATCCATAGAGTCAAAAATCTACAGAACACTTAGGAAATACCAAAACAATATACCTGACAACCTACTATCGGCGCTCACACCACACTACAGTAAGCCACCACATCTTTACGGACTTCCAAAAATTCATAAAACGAACATACCATTAAGGCCAATAACCAGCTCCAGAGGATCCCCAACAAATGCACTGGCGAAGTTTCTCTTATAAATCATACAACCTTTAGAAGGTAAGACAAACACATATGTTAAAAATTCTACACATTTCGTGAACATTATTAGTACCATCAATCTAGAGCCAGACGACAGATTAATAAGCTTTGATGTGGAAAGTCTGTATACTAATGTACCATTAGGGGAATCACTAGACATAATCAAAACTAAACTTTCAAATGATACTACTTTATCACATCGAACCACGTTACCACTGGACGGGGTGATGGACCTTTTGGAGTGTTGCCTGCGTAGTGCTTACTTTCAAGTAAAGGACAAGTTCTAGGCTCAGGACGACGGGCTTCCGATGGGTTTTTCACTCTCTCCAGTCGTCGCCAATATATATATATATATATATATATATATATATATATATATATATATATATATATATATATATATATTGTTGCAATATAATCACCAACTACAAAAATAAATTCAATAACACTAATAAAAACCCAAATCATAAACAACTTCTAAAGAAAATGAAACATACAAAATCCTTTTTAAAACAAAATAAAAATATAAAGATCTTGAAACCAGGCAAATCAAACAAAACCGTTTTAATGTATACTAACGAATACGATCAAAAGATGACTAACCTTTTACAAGACAATACCACATATAAAGAATTAAAGAAAGATCCTACAACCAGCTATCAAAAAAACAATAACGAACTCATCACACGTTGGGAAAATAAAATGTTTATCTCTCCAAATACTGCCAAACAATTAAAAATTCAAAACGCACAACCACCAAGAATTTATGGACTACCAAAATTACATAAACAAAATATTCCTCTCAGACCTATAGTTTCATGTATACAATCACCTTACGAAAAATTGTCAAAGTTCCTAAAAGCCATACTGCAAAATGTAGTCAACAAAAATCAATACTACATAAAAGATTCCACGGATTTTAAAAATAAAATTAAAAACACAACCTTACCCGAAAACTACATACTGATATCTCTAGACGTAATTTCCTTATACACCAATATTCCAATATGCCTAGCAAAAAAAATAATAACAAAAAAATGGAAGGAAATAAAACAATTTACAGACATACCCCTCAATGATTCAAAACGCAGTAGAAGAAACGCTTACATCAACATACTTTCTCTACAATGATAAATTTTATAAACAAACAGAGGGATGCGCCATGGGTGCCTCAATATCTAGTGTTATAGCCCAGCTAGTGTTGGAGGACCTCGAAGAAACGGTTATATCCAATTTAGACATCAATATACCATTTTTCTATAGATATGTAGACGATTGTATAACAGCAATCCCAAAAAATCGTAGCGAAGATATTCTCAATAAATTTAATGCCTACCACCAAAAATTACAATTTACCATAGAAAAAGAAGAAAAAAATAAAAATCAATTTCTTAGACCTCACAATTTACCACCAAAATAATGTCATTAAAACTCAGTGGTATACAAAAGAAACATGGTCTTCTAGATATTTGCATTATAATTCTCAACATCCTCTATCTCAAAAAAAATCGGTAGTAATAGGAATTGCAGGCCGAGCCATAAAATTATCCGATCCAGAATATCGAAACGAAGCAATCCAAAAAGCAAAGGAAGCCTTATTACTAAACAGTTACCCCCCTAAAATTATAAACAATACCTTCAAAAAAAGAATACACAAATTCTACAATAACAACAACCAAAACCCTCAACACCAAAAAACAAAACAACAAAACCAATATGTTTCCATACCATATATACCACAACTCTCAGAAAAACTTCAAAATGTTCTCAAAAACCATAATATAATTGTTAGTCACAAAGGACACAATCTATTAAAAAAAAACTTTAGTAACTTAAAATGCAAAATACCTAAAGACAAAAAAACACACGTAGTATATGAGATCCCATGTAAAAATTGTGACGGAGTTTACATCGGCCAAACCAGTCAACATCTAAAAAACAGGATTAATGGACACAAATACGACAAACATAATAAGACCGCATTGACAAACCACAGTACAGAAAAACAACACACTTTTGATTTTGAAAATGTAAAAATTCTCAAAACAGAAAACAATAAAAAAAAGCGTGAATTTTATGAAATGATCGCAATTCAAAAAAATAAGAAATCTATAAATACAAAAGCTGATACAAAACACCTAAGTAAAATATATTACAATATCCTAAAATAACCCCCCAAATAAATTAAATATACACAAAATGATCTCAAAAATAAATCACTCCAAAAATAAGAAAAAAATAATAGTCAGGCAAGGACCCTTAAGGCGAAAAAAAAATCCAAACCCTTGACCACCGGAACCCATAAAATAAAATTCAGTTTAAATAAAGATGCGACACAAAAAGGAAGGTTTTTGTAGTATCTCGTCAAAAAGTGAACCATGTGTTAACAATATGTAGTCTAAGTTGTGATCCTCGGCAAAAACTTATATAAGGTATGTTTTAAAATTTAACTTATTAATTTTATGTTATAATATAGCAAAAAAAATCTTTTTCTATTATAGTTATAAAAAATCATTCTGAAGAAGGTCAAGTGTGACCGAAACGTCAATAGATATGCATAACAAATAAAACATATGCAGTTTTATTAATAAAATGGATTTTACACCTAAGAAAATCAAAAACTTTAAAAAATATACAAATAGAAAAATCCAAGAAAAGAAAAATAAGAAAAAACATATATATATATATATATATATATATATATATATATATATGGAATAGTTCGAAACTCATGCCATAGAAACGGCAACAGTAAAACCAAAAGTCTGGTTGAGATATGTCGATGATACTTTCATCGTATGGAAGGGCAATGATCAAGAACTTAATGATTTCCTGAAACATCTGAATACCATTCGACCTACAATTAAGTTTATCATGGAAAAAGAGGTTCCTAGATGTTATGATGAACCGTTCAAACGAAACTATTAAAACTTCAGTATACAGAAAGCCAACACATACTGGACAATATCTTAATCATAGTTCTAATCATTCTGTTGTAACAAAACGAGGAATTATACGCAACCTCTATAATCGCGCTATATCTATATGCAATAATGCCGAATCATTGGAAAAAGAGGTTATCCTTTAAAACTAATTGACGATGTTATAAATAATTTTAGAACAACTCTGGACAACAAGAAACAGATTCCTTCTTCATAATTCCGTACATTAAGGGAACGTCGGAGAAAATAAAACGAATTGCCAGTAGTTATAATATAAAAACAGCCTTTAAATCAGGAAATACCCTTAGAACTCATTTAACAAAAACAAAACCTAAAACTACCGAAAAGAAAATGAGATATAAGATACCACATAATTACTATTACCATTCTGAAGGCAGGGGCGGCTCCAGCCTCTCTCTTTGGGGGGGGGGGGGTATCACAAAAGTACAGGTTGGCAAGCGAAAGCAAGTTGCCTACCGGGGGGGGGGGGGTCTATTTTTCTAAATTCGAAGCTCCTGAGGGGAGTGATCGATTGCAAGTAAAGACAAGTTGTCGAGGGGGGGGGGGAGTCAACAGCATACACATTTCTAGTGTAAGAGGCACAATCGGGTGTATTTTCCTGAACTCTAAGCTCTTGGGGGGGGGGGGATCGCCCCCGCGGATGGTAACTGATTTTAATGATTTTTGGTGTGTAGTCTAACACTATAATATGACCTTTTCTAGTGGTACAACGACAGGTGACGATCGGCGCCAAATTATTACCAAATGAAACAAATAACTACCAATAGGAGGTACATACAAGCTACGGTATTAAAAGGGTCGTCCACTTTTGCGGTTTTGAAAAATCAATTTTTTTTGCATATTTCCATTCTAGATGTAACACACCATTGCGTAATTTTAACAAATTTCAATATAAAAAAAATATCGTCTTCGGAGAAACATAGCCAACGTAACACAAAATAAAGAGGTATTCAATTTTTTTGGTTTTAGACAACTCAGATGATCAAAGCCTTACCAAAAATTGCATATTGCTTTTTCGCAGGGACAAAATCAAGCACGTCCCAAGGTCGCGAGTGTGATTATTATTATTTTCTAAAAATACATTTTAAAAGACGAAGCTTATACCAGTCAAAGAAAAAAAAACAACTCTCAATTATCTTCAGTACTTCCTTTGCAATTAATTCTTTAAAATAGGTTTGGATTTTACAGCTCAAAGGTGGACGACCCCCTTAAAGCAATTATAAATAAAGAATTTTTCAATATTTTTATGTGAATCAAATTTTGTCATATACTAATTTGGCGCCGACTTCAAAAATTTCAATTTCATGTGAAGACTTATGGTTATTTTTCGCTTTTTGCGCTTTTTTACAAATCGGTTCAATATTTTTCTAAAAATTTTATTAATTCCTAATTTTCTATAGTTCCCCATAGTACGATATTTAATAAGAGCGAAATACGAAATATACAGATCCTCCATTTACAACAATTTGACGTCCAAAAATGGCAACTCAGCGGGATTTATGTCCATATCAAATCTGATTATTTTAAGAAAGTTCCTGGCTTTATTGTTTATTGAAAAATTGACAGGATGGCCATAGAAATTATTTGCTATTTTCTGCTTTTAGCAGTATTAAATATAAAAGAAACAGCTAATATTACTGAAAACAATATGGTTTTTTCCACACATTAACAATTAAACAAAATAATTCAATAAATCTTAAAAACCTTTCAAGTTAATGAAAAAATACCATAGCAACTGTATATAATTTTTATTTATCACCATTGCATAATCTAATGTTACAATTGACAAGTCTAATGAATTAATTAATTAACAAGTACATAATTTTAGCCAAAAAATAAGTGCTACTCGAATATTAATGACGTATCATTTAAAAGTATTATAGAGAGTAAAGGTGACAGGGAGATTTTATCTATGAATTCCTGACAATCTCATCGATTTATCTGATTTTTTGCTTAAATTTTGAACCCCTACTTAATATCCCAAATGAACAAAATTCTCCACGAGAGTAGGGTGGCGAACAGATGCAATTTTTTTTTCGATTTTCTCAGCTCCTGTTGAAGTTACGACAGAAGTGATGATACCAGCGTAGAGGGCGCTTCAAGTACTATAACTTTGCTTCTTATAACTTTTGTTGTAACTACAACAGGGGCGGATCCAGCCTCTCTCTTTGGAGAGGGGGATATCACAAAAGTACAGTATGGCAAACCAAAGCAAGTTGTCGACGGAGGGGGAGACACCGGAAACATTCCCATTTCTACTGTGAATGGCAAGGTCGGGTCTATTTTTCTGAATTTGAAGCTCTTAGAGGGGGGAGGATGCCAGCAACGTACACATTCCTAGTATAAAAGACAGAATCGGGTCTATTTTCCTGAACTCAAAGCTCTTGGGGGCGGCTACCGCAAAAAAAAAAAAGTTGTCAGTGGGGAGGGAGTGCCAGCAGCATACACATTCCTAATATAAAAGGCAGAATCAGTTCTATTTTTCTGAACTCAGAGCTATTGGGAGGGAGAGGGCGATCGCAAATATACACATTCCTATACTCTATTCAAGAACTAGGGAGAGTAATAAAACTGTTACCGAAACCTCCAACGTACTTGCTCTAAGTACCGCAGATAACTGAGGACTGCTGTAAATCTAATTATATTTAATTATATTTAAAAATTATAAGCTTTTGTAAATTTACTGCAAGAATAAAATTTCTGATCGTTCAATTTAATTTATATCAGTGAGCAAAGCACACCTTACAGTGTGTCCTTAGTGATTTATCTTGTTTGCGCTTATTTTTATATATTATTTGAGATTAGTAAGATACCCAAAAGATATGGCTTCCACTTCTATATTTATTCCAAAATCGTTAAACCAAGGCATTTTTTCCTCAACGAAAAACTTATAACGATGAATGTTTATGATGCCTTAAGATATCAATATCTAGATAATAATGTTAAAAGCTCTGTTGAGATGTGTTCCAGCATGACAGGAGTTGGAAAATCTACTATGTACCGAATACTGGAGGAGAAAAGAACGACTGGAATTGTTAGTACTCTCAAGCCACATTCGATCACAGGCAGACGAAAAACTCGTTGGAAGAAGAGATGAAAAGTGCAATAAAAGGAGTTGTACAGGGTGAGTCAACGATTGGATGAAGTAGGTTTGTGCCTTTTCGGTGAAATTAACAAAGAAACTATATTTATTGTTTGATACAGTTTATTTTTACGCAGATTTTAAAAATATTTAGGACTCTACAGGGTGAGCCAAAAAACTAGAACAGCATAAAGTTGTATTTTTTTAAATAGAACACCCTATATACGAATCGTATTTTCGATTTAGCTTATAATTTTAAATCTTTTTTATTAAGGGTTTATTATAACAAAACTTTATAGTTTCTGAGATCATTAAGTTTAAAGAAAAAAAGTCACATTTTCAAGCATCAATTCAATCCTAAATAACGTTTTCAATTTTATGACAAATATATTCAAATTTGGAATTTAGCAAGGCCAAGGACAAGTTAACATAATTTTTATCTAATATTTACAATAAAAGCTACAGGGTGTTGAACACATCGGCTCAAATTTGAACAAGTTTAAATGAATAAATATCTTCTTTTTTAAATGGTCCACCCTGTATATTTTCATGTTATTTAATAGAGTAATAAAAACCCTAAAAGTTTTGTTCAATATATCCTATACCTATTTATAATAGTTTTTGAGATATTTCAGTTTTTCTTATTTTCCATACTTTTTTACAGAAATAGTCTTCATTATCATAGTAGCCATGTAAAATAATAAAAAGAAACTTCAGAAACAAACAGAATGTGGTTAAATATGATGAAATACATTATTCGTTATATTACAACGGCAATAGTTTAATTAAACATAATGTGAAAAAATTAACACAACAATAACGACAAGGCAAATACATATTTACTTTTATACTAAATTGAAACAAAAAAATTACCTATTAAATACTGAGATTAATTATTTCTTTTTAATAAGTGTTCGAATAAACGACCCTCTTGTGCAATGCACAAATTTAGTCTTTTTTGCAGATTTTCTCGGACCCTGGACAAAATTAGTGGCGTTATTGTTCTACAGGTATCCCTAATCCTGTTTCGCATATCTTTCACTGTTGTTGGTGGATTAACATACACCTTATTTTTAATATAACCCCATAGGAAGAAATCTAATGGGGTGATGTCGCAAGACCTTGGTGGCCACTCAATGAAACCCCCACGTCCAATCCATTTTTGCGTATTACGTTGGTCCAAAAACGCACGAACTTCACGATGGTAATGCGGAGGCGCACCATCGTGCTGGAACCACATACTGTCGAGCTCATCCCTATCGAGACCTTGAAACAGTTGGGGTAGTTCTTCTTGTAGAAAGTTCAGGTAACTATGGCCATTTAGTGGTTAATTAAAAAAGTGGAGTCCAATAATTCGATTATGATGAATACCACATCAAACATTTAATGACCAGTGGTTTTGATGTTGCACCTCTCTAATCCAAAATGGGTTTTCTGTGGCATAATAATGCATGTTGCGTCTATTTACGGCACCGTTACTTCTAAAAGTAGCTTCATCACTAAACATTACCTTGCATAATAAATTTGGATTTAATTGAATCTCCGCATTTATTGTACGACAAAAGTTTACACGACTTTCAAAATCCTGTCCATGCAATTCTTGGTGTAATTTCATGTGATATGGATGATACCTATATTTCTTGGTAGTACGATTAGCGGTGGATTGTGATGTTTCACATAATGCTGCTAACTGACGGCTACCAATATAAGGATTTTCCTGAACATTTAACAATACTTGTAGTTCTTTTTCTTCATTAGTTACTGCTTTGTTGACCACTTTACGTTTTGGATAATCAACAGTACCAGAAGAATCAAATCTTTGCATTAAGTTTTGAAAAGTATGGGTATTAGGCTGGCGTCGATCAGGATACTTCATTTTGTAAATTCATTTAAACTTGTTCAAATTTGAGCCGATGTGTTCAACACTCTGTAGCTTTTATTGCAAATATTAGGTAAAAATTATGTTAACTTGTCCTTGGCCTTGCTAAATTCCAAATTTGAATATATTTGTCACAAAATTGAAAACGTTATTTAGGATTGAATTGATGCTTGAAAATGTGACTTTTTTTCTTTAAACTTAATTATCTCAGAAACTATAAAGTTTTGTTATAGTAAACTCTTAATAAAAAAGATTTAAAATTATAAGCTAAATCGAAAATATGATTCGTATATAGGGTGTTCTATTTAAAAAAATACAACTTTATGCTGTCCTAGTTTTTTGGCTCACCCTGTAGAGTCCTAAATATTTTTAAAATCTGCGTAAAAATAAACTGTATCAAACAATAAATATAGTTTCTTTGTTAATTTCACCGAAAAGGCACAAACCTACTTCATCCAATCGTTGACTCACCCTGTACATACATTGTATTATAAGAAATGGATCCCAATCGTCGACAAAATTCTAACTAAAATCAATAGAGATCGGGATTTACCTGAAATTAAAAGAACTGAGCTCTGGAAATTGCTCAGAGAACTTAATTTTTACTGGGAAAAACCAGATAGGAAATCTGTTCTTATAGATCGTCCGGAAACTGTTCGTTGGAGAAGAAAAAGAATAAAACACAATGTGGGAACTCAATATTTCTTTATATATTTTTATTTTAATGTGCCCCACTGTTTAATTTTATATATATTTAATTCCAATTAACCGTAATTTTTTTAATTATTTTATTATTGTATTTGTGTCTTTTTCTTAAGCATGTAGAGTTAACACGTTTATTTTATTTTTTTGGAGTTATCGGATTTCCATGTAATAAAGTAAATTAAATTAAAAGGTCAGTGAAATAGAAATAAAAATATGTGGGTCTAATTTTAACTGTAACATATAAAAATTAATTACATTTGAATCCCTTTTTAGTGTTTAATTGTAATTCTGCAGATGATTTAAGAAATAAATAAACTGAAACGTTAAATGTCCTAAAAATATTTTTAATTGATAATAAAATGACCGATAGCCCCAAAAAAATTTTAATATTATATGAACGAATTTATTTTTTTATATATGTTTAACTTCTTGCATTTTTGACAATGGGTATTTTGTAAGTATTTAAATTATAACTTAGAATAAGGCTACGTTTTAGTCTGAATGTGTCTAAAGCGGTTTTTATGTCAAAACTAAAAATAATTAAAATACAGTTGTGATTTATGTTAAATATGTCAAAATTATTTATATTTTGTAATGTATGTGAATTATTAAGAAATCATAAGAAATAAAATAATATTATAAAAACTTTTTATTTTAAGTTTATTATCGAAATAATATTCTATGCCATAAATACTTAGTGATAAAATAAACCTCCTTCCGACGCCTATCCTATGACAAGGATTAAAATCCTTTTTAACATTTTACACTTCCAAATGTTTATTGTTATCCAATCCAAATAGAGCTTTATTATAGACCGGTATTTTTGATTATAAAATTTCTAACCCATTCCTGGGAAAAATATATGTGTCTAACAGATTTTGCCAAAGACACCTGACTAAAGAACACAGGTAGTTTACGAAGGAAAAAAAGGTAAAAAAATGATTTATTACTCTCTCTAGTTCTTGAATAAACTGTAGTATAAGAGGCAAAATCGAGTCTATTTTCTTGAACTCAAAGCTCTTGGGGAGGCGATCGCCCCCACCGCTCCCCCTCTGGATCCACGTCTGAACTGCAACGGTTATCGATTAGGGGGTGGAGCAAACATTTTCGGAGATAAAATGTCAAGGGTTATGGTGCTTAAATTTCTGAAAGAACAATCATTAGAAATATCTACATTTTACATAATTATTCAATAATTGTGTGCAATTTTTTATTTCAATTCAGCTTTTGTTAGTATTTTCTACACTTGAATATATATATATATATATATATATATATATATATATATATATATATATATATACAGTGCCTTCATTTCAAAACGAACCATCCTTAATAACTTTGTTAAATAGAAAAATTTAAAAAAAAGAAAAAACACGTCAATTTAGATATACAGGGGAAGTTTAATTTTGCATTTGTTAAAAGTCTGTCAATCACCTCCTCACCTCCAGCTAACCTCACTTTGATATGTCAAATGGGAACCCCCACCTTGTGACACATCATTGTAAGCAGCATAAAATTGTCTATCCAACCGTATAAAAAAAATTAAATCGGTTGACGTACAAGCGAACAGTGTGCAAAAATGTCTTGTAATAATGCATAATATATCGGCCTCGAACTTTAGTATGTTAAATGATTACCCTATAGTGTGATACATCATTTTAAAGGGCATACTATCTCCTATTTAGCCAATAAAAAAAAACAAAATCTGTTGATGTACAAGCGAATAGTAAGAAAAGATGTGTGGTAATAATAGACACCTTATCACATTAAACTTTATTATGTCAAATGGCTACTTCATAGAGTAAAATATTATTTTAAATTTAAAATAAATATTTTTTTAAAATAATAAACAGTTAAAATATTTGCGAGAAAAAAACTAAGCCTGTTTTAAAATTCATCGCAAAATTCATTGCAGTCTAATCAATCTAGTGTATTTATTTCAATGATATTTTTTGCGGTACCTGATAGGTACAAGAAATCACTGCAATAAATAAAATTTTTAAGATCTTTAAACACCAGTTGTTTATTATTGTTAAAATTGTCATTGTGACGCCTAGTTGAAACGTGAATATAAATGGTGTATACGCTAGCCGAAAGAATAGAAATAATTTTTCTCTACGGAGCTGAAGATCGGTGCGCTCGTAGAACCGCCAGAGCATTTAACGAGAGGCATCAAGACAAAAACGTGGGCCATAAATATGTACTCGAATTGGTACGAAAGTTTGAAGAAACGGGATCCGTTTGTAATAAAAAATCTATTGAGAAAAGGGTTGTAGATGAAGCATGCCAAATCGAGGTACTAGGACAGTTTGCAATAGATCCAACTTTATCCATCTCAAAGGTCGCAGATTTAACCAACATTTCTGCTGGCTCTGTGCATAAAGTTTTAAAACAAAATAAGTTTTTTCCCTACAAAATTCAAATTCTTCAAGAACTCGGAGAAGACGATTTTGATAGGAGAATTCAATTTTGCGAATTAATGTGCCAACGAATTGACGAGGACCCCCATTTACCTAAGAATATCTGCTTTAGTGATGAATCAACTTTTTTTCTAAATGGACTGGTTAACAGACATAACTGCAGATACTGGGATAATGAAAATCCGCACCTTTTCCGAGAAGGGCATACTCAATATCCCGAAAAAATTAACGTGTGGGCAGGAATTTATGGCAATGAAATCATCGGGCCATTTTTTTTGGAAGATAATTTAACTGGGCAAATTTATTTAAACCTTTTAGAAAACACAATATACCCTGCCATTGTGCAATCTTTAGAAAATCAAGTGGATGAAAATGCTGTTATGGTACTAAATGAAAATAATTTGCATTTCCAGCAAGATGGAGCTCCCCCACACTACGCTTTGGCAATTCGAGAGTGGCTTGATGAACATTTTCCAGGGACGTGGATTGGCAGACGTGGTGCAATTGAATGGCCAGCACGGTCTCCAGACCTAACCCCTCTAGACTTTTTTCTTTGGGGGTATTTAAAAAGCAAGGTTTATAAAACCCCACCTGAAAATATTGACGATTTAAAAGATCGAATTGTTCGGGAATGTAGAGGAATTAGCAGAGAAACCCTTGCCAATGTTCGTGGGGAATTTCAAAATAGGCTTTTTTATTGTCTCGCTAATAACGGCGCACATTTTGAACATTTAATAAAATAATTTTCTTCAACTGAATAAAACTGAATAAACTGCTTATATTTAACACACATTTTTGCATCCTAATTGCCTATAACGTCTATTAACTTAATTTTTTTTGACATCGTTGGATAGCAGATCGTACGTCCTTTAAAATGATGTATCACACTATAGGGTAATCATTTGACATACCAAAGTTCGAGGCATTATTAGAAGACATTTTTGCACACTGTTCGCTTGTACGTCAACCGATTTAATTTTTTTTATACGGTTGGATAGACAATTTTATGCTGCTTACAATGATGTGTCACAAGGTGGGGGTTCCCATTTGACATATCAAAGTGAGGTTAGCTGGAGGTGAGGAGGTGATTGACAGACTTTTAACAAATGCAAAATTAAACTTCCCCCTGTATATCTAAATTGACGTGTTTTTTCTTTTTTTTAAATTTTTCTATTTAACAAAGTTATTAAGGATGGTTCCTTTTGAAATGAAGGCACTGTATATATATATATATATATATATATATATATATATATATATATATATATATATATATATATATATATATATATATACATATATATATATATATATATATATATATATATATATATATATATATATATATATACCTATATTACTTCTTCTTTCAATTTTTTTCCTTTCTATGGAGATTAGCGATAACTACAGTAATAGAGTACCGATCTTCTGTCGTTTTTATCAATGTTGATGCATCCATTCCGGTCCACTCTCTCATGCTTGTTAGCCAGGATATTTGCCGTCTTCCATGCCCTCGCTTTCCTTCAATTTTACCTTTCAAAATCAGTTGCGGTTGCTTGCATTTTTTATTTCGCAAAATATTACTCATATAGGATGTCTTTCCCTTTTTAATAATAGTGAGTAATCACGTTCTTTATTCATTCTCCTCAGGACTTTCTCGTTGGTGATTAGTGAGGTCCAGGAGATTTCTTGCATTCGCCGGTAAGTCCACATTTTAAATTATTCTGATCGTTTTAAGGTGCTCACTTTAAGGGTTCAAGTCTCCATTTCATAAAGCAAAACGGAGTGAACATAACACCTAACCATTCGATATTGGATATCTATGTTAAGGTGTGGTTTTAATCTTTGTAAAGTGGATATAGCTTATTCTATTCTTGATCAAACCTCAATTTCTGAAACAAGTTTTTGGTAAACCAGCATCCCCAGTACCAGAATTTATCAACCTGTTGAATATATTCTTCTTTTTGATGTCTATTTGAAAATAAATAATAGTTTGCAATTAACTTTCACTTTATGTTTAACCCCCTGCAGTTCTTATGAACGTAAATTGAACAAAATGGGAGACAAAATACAACCCTGTCTCATACATCTCTCAATTTTCATGGCGTCAGTTTTACCAGTTTCGGTTCAAAATTTGCATATTGATTTCAATAAATATTTTTGATAAATTGGATGTACCAAAAACGGTTTCTAAAAATAATAAAAATACAGTTGTGATTTGTGTTAAATATGTCAAAATTATCTATATTTTCTAGTGTATGTGAATTATTAAGAAATTATAAAAAACAAAATAATATTATAAAAACTTTTTATTTTACGTTTATTGCCGAAATCATATTCTGTCATAAATACTTAGGGATAAAATAAAACTCTTTCTGACGCCTATGACAAGAATTAAAATCCTTTTTAACACTTCACATATCCAAATATCTATTGTTATGCAACCCAAATAATCCATTATTATAGACCTGTATTTTTGATTATAAAATTTCTAACCTATTCCTATGAATAATATATGTGTCCAACAGATTTTGCCAAAGACACCGGACTAAAGAACACAGGTAGTTTGCGAACAAAAAAAAAAAGATAAAAAATGATTTATTACTCTCTCTAGTTCTTGAATAAACTATAGTATAAGAGACAAAATCGGTCTATTTTCCTGAACTCAAAGCTCTTGGGGGGGGGGGGGATAGCCACACCGCCCACCGCCCCTTGGATCCGCGCCTGGTAGGAGATATATGTTCATGGGTAGTATTATGGATGGATTCTTATTTAAATATTTTAAGAAATATCTTAGACCCAAGTGTCTAGACAGTTAGACTTGAGAAGCGACCTTAAGAATATTGCTAGACTGTTCGCCAACAATTGCTCAAACCAATCGGACACTTGTGGAAAAAGTTATAGAGCCACGTTCGAAAACACTGTGTGATTTAAGTTACTTTGATGATTCGGTAAGTTTTTATCTCTTCCAGCTCTACAGGAATGTACTCTCAACGGGTGGTTTCGGAGACTGACAAGGATTTAAGGCTTCGATCATACTCTAGATATAAACAACAATAGATTTGTCTGAAGGCTATTTATGGTCGGTGGGGGAGACGCTTTTTTGATGTTTGACAGACATAAACATATTTACATATCTTGTCCTTCAGTTTAATTGCTTGTCGTGAGTTTTTTCGGTGTTTTTAAGTGTTAGAAATTACTATAAATGCGAAGTTTACAATTAATATTAACAAAAAGAGGATTTAAAAACTTATTTTTATCGGTAAATATTGTTAGATTGTTTACATATTGAAAATAACAATAATAAAAATTTAGGCAACCATATATTCATACTTTGTTTTCAGAATTGACGTACCCAGGGGTATGTTCGAAGGACGTACCGATGATACTCGTTTAAATAATGCAATTAGAAAAGGATAGCATAAAATCGGCATGTCTGTACCAAGAAATTAAATATCTACTGTTTATCAACACTTTTTGAAATATAAATAAAAATATTATTACGTTATTCAGCGTTCAAACAACCGGGCCCTAGTTCTGACGTTATGCTACTTCTACAGGGGTATGTTCGAAGATTTAAGGGATTAGTCCAACATAAAATACCGAAACCAGATGCATTCAACATCAGTTTCACGAATAATTATATTTAGTTACAATAAGGTATATTAAATTGTGTGGTAATTAAAATATAGCATATTAAATTACCCTTTAATAACCATAATAATTAATTTTTAAGTCGTATTGATATAGTGAGCATTATTTTCCGTGGTTTAGAGGAATTTGTTATTTTATACATATAACTGCACCTACATATATTTGTTTTAAGATTAAGCAGAGAAAATATGTTTTTTTTTCGTTTAAATATTAAAAAAACACTTAAAATTACATTTTTAAAATAAGTTCTTTATTTTATAACATATACATCAAAACTAAGATTTTACTAAACAGGTTTAAATTTATATCTAACTGCTATAAAAATACATTTAGACTGTCAGTAATATTCTTCTAAGGATTTATCAACTTATTTACAATAAATGGACTGGTTTTTCTTTTGATTTTTTAAAACCGTATTTTTGTTATAATAAAATTTAGGGAGAGAAGATACAGTCGGCGTTAAGTCAGAACAAAACCCCGTAACCTTCGATCATACTCTAGATATAAACAACAATAGATTTGTCTGAAGGCTATTTATGATCGGTGGGGGAGACGCTTTTTTGATGTTTGACAGACATAAACATATTTACATATCTTGTCTTTCAGTTTAATTGCTTGTCGTGACTTTTTTCGGTGTTTTTAAGTGTTAGAAATTACTATAAATGCGAAGTTTAAAATTAATATTAACAAAAAAAGGATTTAAAAACTTATTTTTATCGGTAAATATTGTTAGATTGTTTACATATTGAAAATAACAATAATAAAAATTTAGGCAACCATATATTCATACTTTGTTTTCAGAATTGATGTACCCAGGGGTATGTTCGAAGGACGTACCGATGATACTCGTTTAAATAATGCAATTAGAAAAGGATAGCATAAAATCGGCATGTCTGTACCAAGAAATTAAATATCTACTGTTTATGAACACTTTTTGAAATATAAATAAAAATATTATTACGTTATTCAGCGTTCAAACAACCGGGCCCTAGTTCTGACGTTATGCTACTTCTACAGGGGTATGTTCGAAGCCCGTAACAGATCATTCCTGTATATATAAGTTGATGTGTTGTATTTCGAGCGAAAAGCGAACTTTTGGACTTGTCCTTGTATGTGCCCGAATTACAAATGATTTTGAAAGTGATTTGCGTTTCTCTCAATCGTAATCTGTCAACTTCGGGTTATATTAAACGAAACTGTACATTGGCGAGATCTATCATCATCGGGAACTTTCCTATCTTCATCGGGTTAAAAATGCAGCTTGTACTCGACACTTTTTTTTCTTTTGTAAACACTTGTTATACTCTTATTGATATCACATTGTTATGTTTCACTCTACCTCTATAATTAATTATTGTAGAATGGACAGTGTTGTGCGTCGATAAATAAATAAATAAATAAGTATACTCTGTCATGTAGGTAGCGGGTAGATACTCATCTATAATCCCAATAGGTGACAGATCTACTTCAGAGATGCGCCCCTGCCTTACGCGAGCCTTGGTTTCAAATTTTACTCCCTAGCACCCATAGGGAAACCATTGTCACACCCCCAATTCCTTATCCGAACCCAAACATTCCCCTTTCCAATATCCCAGACCACAACTCGCCAACCCGCTCGGCAAGCGTGGCATTTTAAGATGCCAAAACCTCTCAACATGAAGAAATCGAGTATCAACACGAGATTACCCCAGGTGAGTAGAGTAAACCACTCAGAATCTCACACTGAGCAATCAGTCAGCCTCACGGATTCTGGGGGAGGCAAATACTCGACTGAAAATACAGAAAGAAAACTCAACCCATCTTACTTCCATAGCCAACACACGAACTATGAGGACCCAAGAACACCTTGACGAACAACTACCCAACCACGGAAACCCTGACACAAGAACAAATCAACTATCAAAATGGATTAGAAAAAAGGTTAACACCAATAGAGACAATAAAGCAAATGCAAATAAACGAACTAGCCACGAAAATAAAAGAAACCATAAACACATCGGTTAAAAAATTCTGCTCAAAATCAAAAATAACAAAGACCTCCAAACTACAACCAAATACCTTGAGACTTCTCAAGGAAAGACGAGAAAGGACAGATCGAACAACAGACAGTTTCAAAATTCTAAACAAGGAAGTGAAAAAGAAAATTAGAAAAGACAATAGAAATTACACCAAAAAACTAATAAAAGACACAATAAGTGAAAATTGCATCATGAAAGTACTAAAAACAAAAAACTAAAGAAGCAAAACAAGAATAATAAAAATAAAAAACGCGAAAAACGTGACCGTCCAGGACGAAAAGGAAATAAGCAGAGCCAGAGGAGAATTCTACACCAAGCTATACTCGCCACACGCACAACAAGAGCAACAACGAACAAAAAGAACCATACTCAACATAGGCTCAGAGGAAATTCCAGAAGTAACAAACTCAGAGATAAGAATGGCACTATATAAATTAAAGAACAATAAATGTGCAGGAGAAAACAAAATTGCAGTAGAGATGCTGAAAATTGGCGGCACAAAAAATAGAACAAATATTGAAGATGCTATTTAATAAAATAATTGAAGAGGGAAAAATTCCACAGGATTGATATAACTCTTAAGTAATCTTAATTTTCAAATAGAGGGACAATACAAATATTGAAAACTACCGATCAATATCCCTACTATCACACACCTACAAGTTGTTAACCAAAATCATAACCAACCGCATAACAAACAAACTCGATTTTTACCAACCTGTCGAACAAGCTGGATTCAGAAAACACTTTAGCACCACAGATCATCTACACACCATAAGAATACTAATTGAGAAGTGCACCGAATATAACGTACCGCTACATATGGCTTTTATAGATTTCCAGAAGGCATTCGACTCCGTCGAAATATGGGCAGTATCAGTATTACAATCCTTAGAAAACGCAAGAATCGATTCAAGATACATAAACATCATAAAGAACATATACGAAAATGCAACCATTCAAATAAAATAGATGACAAGACAAAAACGAACCGCATAAAACTACAAAGGGGAGTGAGACAAGGGGACACTATCTCACCAAAACTGTTCACCCTAGTCCTGGAGGACATTTTTAAGGAACTTAAATGGGACATCAAAGATATAAACATCGACGGAATATACTTGAACCATCTCAGATTTGCTGATGACATAATCTTAATAGCAAGTAATCTCCAAGAATTGAACGAAATGCTACAACAGCTAAATGACGCATCCGCATCTGTAGGCCTTAAAATGAACTACAACAAAACAAAAATAATGAGCCACGAACAGGCAAACATAACAATACAGAACCAGAGGATAGAAAACATCGAACACTATGTATACTTGGGTCATGACATCAGACTAGGGAAATCAAACCAGGATGCTGAAATAAAAAGAAGAACACCGCTGACATGGGCCGCTTTCGGTAAACTTGCGTACATCCTGAAAAATAATTCAATTCCCATAAATCTAAAAAGAAAAGTATACGACACTTGCATATTACCGATGTGTATGTATGGATTAGCGACCATGTCCCTCACCAAAAAGTCCGCTAAAAAATTAGAAACCATCCAAAGAGCGATGGAAAGAAACATGCTTGGAATATCATTGAGAGACAGGATTAGAAACACCGAGTTAAGACGCAGAACGAAAGTCAAAGACATCGTGAAGGAGGTTGCAAAGATGAAGTGGCGATGGGCTGGTCATATAACCCGATATTAGGACAACAGATGGACACGAAGAATCCTGGAATGGAGACCGAGGGAGGCAACAAGAAGCACGGGAAGACCTCAAAAAAGATGGATAGACGACATAAGGACAGTGGTGGGCAAACAGTGGATGAGATTGGAGAAGAATAGAGAAAGATGGAAACAATTGAGAGAGACCTACATCCAGGAGTGGATGGACAGAGGTTGACAAAGAGAGAGAAAGAATCATGTACTGTTTGAAATAAATAAAGAAATATTTTTTCGAATATTAGAATATATATATATATATATATATATATATATATATATATATATATATATATATATATGTATATATATATATATATATATATATATATATATGTATATATATATATATATATATATATATATATATATATATATATATATATATATATATATTTTCTTATTTTTCTTTTCTTGGATTTTTCTATTTGTATATTTTTTAAAGTTTTTGATTTTCTTGGATGTAAAATCCGTTTTATTAATAAAACTGCATATGTTTTATTTGTTATGCATATCTATTGACGTTTCGGTTACACTTGACCTTCTTCAGAATGATTTTTTATAACTATAATAGAAAAAGATTTTTTTTGCTATATTATAACATAAAATTAATAAGTTAAATTTTAAAACATACCTTATATAAGTTTTTGCCGAGGATCACAACTTAGACTACATATTGTTAACACATGGTTCACTTTTTGACGAGATACTACAAAAACCTTCCTTTTTGTGTCGCATCTTTATTTAAACTGAATTTTATTTTATGGGTTCCGGTGGTCAAGGGTTTGGATTTTTTTTTTCCGCCTTAAGGGTCCTTGCCTGACTATTATTTTTTTCTTATTTTTGGAGTGATTTATTTTTGAGATCATTTTTTGTATATTTAATTTATTTGGGGGGTTATTTTAGGATATTGTAATATATTTTACTTAGGTGTTTTGTATCAGCTTTTGTATTTATAGATTTCTTATTTTTTTGAATTGCGATCATTTCATAAAATTCACGCTTTTTTTATTGTTTTCTGTTTTGAGAATTTTTACATTTTCAAAATCAAAAGTGTGTTGTTTTTCTGTATTGTGGTTTGTCAATGCGGTCTTATTATATTTGTCGTATTTGTGTCCATTAATCCTGTTTTTTAGATGTTGACTGGTTTGGCCGATGTAAACTCCGTCA
The DNA here is from genome assembly GCA_034092305.1 of Diaprepes abbreviatus. NCBI lineage: Eukaryota > Metazoa > Arthropoda > Insecta > Coleoptera > Curculionidae > Diaprepes > Diaprepes abbreviatus. The sequence continues at coordinate 1,547,679 of JASJET010000018.1, read as the reverse complement.
CAATTTTTACATGGGATCTCATATACTACGTGTGTTTTTTTGTCTTTAGGTATTTTGCATTTTAAGTTACTAAAGTTTTTTTTTAATAGATTGTGTCCTTTGTGACTAACAATTATATTATGGTTTTTGAGGACATTTTGAAGTTTTTCTGATAGTTGTGGTATATATGGTATGGAAACATATTGGTTTTGTTGTTTTGTTTTTTGGTGTTGAGGGTTTTGGTTGTTGTTATTGTAGAATTTGTGTATTCTTTTTTTGAAGGTATTGTTTATAATTTTAGGGGGGTAACAGTTTAGTAATAAGGCTTCCTTTGCTTTTTGGATTGCTTCGTTTCGATATTCTGGATCGGATAATTTTATGGCTCGGTCTGCAATTCCTATTACTACCGATTTTTTTTGGGATAGAGGATGTTGAGAATTATAATGCAAATATCTGGAAGACCATGTTTCTTTTGTATACCACTGAGTTTTAATGACATTATTTTGGTGGTAAATTGTGAGGTCTAAGAAATTGATTTTATTTTTTTCTTCTTTTTCTATGGTAAATTGTAATTTTTGGTGGTAGGCATTAAATTTATTGAGAATATCTTCGCTACGATTTTTTGGGATTGCTGTTATACAATCGTCTACATATCTATAGAAAAATGGTATATTGATGTCTAAATTGGATATAACCGTTTCTTCGAGGTCCTCCAACACTAGCCGGGCTATAACACTAGATATTGAGGCACCCATGGCGCATCCCTCTGTTTGTTTATAAAATTTATCATTGTAGAGAAAGTATGTTGATGTAAGCGTTTCTTCTACTGCGTTTTGAAATTCATTGAGGGGTATGTCTGTAAATTGTTTTATTTCCTCCCATTTTTTTGTTATTATTTTTTTTGCTAGGCATATTGGAATATTGGTGTATAAGGAAATTACGTCTAAAGATATCAGTATGTAGTTTTCGGGTAAGGTTGTGTTTTTAATTTTATTTTTAAAATCCGTGGAATCTTTTATGTAGTATTGATTTTTGTTGACCACATTTTGCAGTATGGCTTTTAGGAACTTTGACAATTTTTCGTAAGGTGATTGTATACATGAAACTATAGGTCTGAGAGGAATATTTTGTTTATGTAATTTTGGTAGTCCATAAATTCTTGGTGGTTGTGCGTTTTGAATTTTTAATTGTTTGGCAGTATTTGGAGAGATAAACATTTTATTTTCCCAACGTGTGATGAGTTCGTTATTGTTTTTTTGATAGCTGGTTGTAGGATCTTTCTTTAATTCTTTATATGTGGTATTGTCTTGTAAAAGGTTAGTCATTTTTTGATCGTATTCGTTAGTATACATTAAAACGGTTTTGTTTGATTTGTCTGGTTTCAAGATCTTTATATTTTTATTTTGTTTTAAAAAGGATTTTGTATGTTTCATTTTCTTTAGAAGTTGTTTATGATTTGGGTTTTTATTAGTGTTATTGAATTTATTTTTGTAGTTGGTGATTATATTGCAACAAGTGGTTCTTAATTCGTCTTTTGTTTCTTTGGTTTTATTTATAATTAAAGTTTCGATATTGGTTATAATTTCAGGAATTGGAATTTCATTTGTTGTTTCAATAGGAGTGGCAAATTTTGGACCAAGGCTAAGAATGTCTGCAACTGAATCCGGAATGTGTATGTTTGTCAAATTTTCAATCCACCCTGACGTGTCTTTTGTGGTGTTATTGTGTTGTTTTTTTGTTAGGTTATTTATTTTGTTTATATTATTTTGTTTTATTTTTTGGAAAGTGTTTTCGGTTTTTTGAATTTCGTTTTGAAGATAGTTGTTCAGTATATGCGGCGGTAGATGAATTTTCAATGATTTCATACATTTTTCTTTTTCTTTTTCGAGAAGGTTTATATTTTTTGTGGTATCAGTCGTCAATATATTTAAAGTATTGGCTACAAATTTTTTGAAAATTACATTTTGAAATTTTTGTTGAAGGCTTTCACTGTTAATAAAATATATATATATATATATATATATATATATATATATATATATATATATATATATATATATATATATATATGCCATTTATACGATATAGTTCCAAAGCAAAATAAAAATTGATAACACTCGATTTTATTTTTGCGCAATTTAAAAGTTAAAAACATCAATGAAATGTCCAAAAGAGTTTTTTTTTTGGACATTTGAACTTTGATGCTTTTATTTTAAAGTAGCATCTATTAAAAATCATTTAATATTATTAATATGTTCAAAAAAAGTAAACGCTTTTGTATTTCGACCTCATTTCTGAGAACTATAACTGGATATGTAATGAAAGTACATATGATTTTCAACGATTCATGGTTCAAAAGTCACCTGTAACTGTAAAAAAAGTGTTGTGTAATGAGCGTGACTCAGATAATGAAAGTGATAAGACTGATAATTTTAGTATTAGGAGGATAAGTGATGATGATGGGAATTTCTAATTCGATGATGATACCAAAACATCAGCAGATGAATGTTAACTTTACTTGATCTTTTACAATGTTTTTACTTTTAAAATTAATATATAATTATTTGTTTATTTATTATTAAATATTTATCGAAAGTATGTCATATTAAAATGTGGTGTGGCACCATAAGCTTATGTTAACTTTGTTTATAACTCAAGTTACTCATAATACCAGTGTCTTACAACATGGTACTGTAAAGTAGGATCAACGATTACTTCAAAATCAAGAATTTTATTACAATTTTCTGTGCCGACGCACTTGCAACACTAGTAGGAGCATCAGTCGTATCTTTATTACCACGAAAAATCCATTTTTTCAAGATCTGGCCTCAAATTACCAAGTGTATCACTTTTTCTATCCATTTTATACAATTTTTACTCAGAATAGAGTAATCGTAAACTTAGCGTTATACTGAGCTCACAAACAACCTTTGTAGTGTATACACTAATATATATGTTATATCGTAGATTTTCACGGATGTTGGAATGAATGGTTTGGTTATTCTAAGTTTCAATCCATCCGTTCAAAAAATCGTTTACACGACGTTTCGTCGAAATGTCATTTGGTATTCATAAGTGCGGTTCGTCTCGTTACTCGCTGTGAACAGTTCTCAGTAAAAACGATTTTTTGAACGATCGGATGTAAACCCGGAATAACCAAAAAACTAATATTTATATATATATATATATATATATATATATATATATATATATATATATATATATATATATGTATATATATATATATATACAGGGTGGTTCTCCGGGAACTTTATAGATCGATTGTCGGAAAACTATAATTAGGAAAAATCTGAAAATTTGACAGTGTACTAACACAGCCGGCTAAAATATTTTCAAGATGGCGGCAAATAGATGTTAACTTGCTTATTTTAAGTGGAATATCCTATATATTATTGCATTTTTATTTCTACGTAAAATTCTAGACATATTTCATATATAATATTCTATACTCCATCCTCATCAAATTTTTATCTCAAAAATGACGTTTGCGGACCAAAACTTAACAATAAATTTTTCCTACAGGAAAGTCTTTATTATTTAATTTGGGTTAGTTTTATTTTTAGACGACGATCGACTTTAGTAGTCTTTTTATGATATTTAATAAAAAAGACTAGCGAATTTTACACTCCGATCAATAATCACTACTACTTTTACTTTCAAATTATCAACTGAAAATTGATAGTAAGTAATCACGTGGTATAAATTTTTGTTTTAATTTTTTTTCTGATTGGTCAGCCATCTGACGTGAACTGGCAACTAGATGAAATTTTAAGCTTTGAAACCCAAAATTAAAATGGATTCCTAATTGTCAAAATATGATAAAATTATGTTGTTTTATTGATATTATGAAATAAATATTCTATTTAATGACAATAAATTGTGATTTAAATAAAGTTTAGATTTTTCCTGACATTTTGATATACTTAAACTATACTTCTGGTTATTATTTATCACATTGATTGATACATAAAATGGGACTACATCTAAGAAAATTTTACCTATACATTTAATTTTTAATTATAACTCCCTGAAATTGAAAATTATGGTTTAATTACTATTCTAATCCTATTTAACAAAGTTTTACCTATAATTAGGTACTCTTTAATCCTAGTTTCTTATCAAAATAAACTTATAATCTATATTTTCTTACACTATTATTGTACTTTTACAATATTTCTTACAAAGTTTAAACAAATAATGTTTTTGTAATGCGTAGAATCTAATATGTTATTAATAATTATTGATAAATAGTGTCTATATTTCACTAAATAGTTTTTATTTTACGCTAATTCATCTTTAACCGCACTGTTTATTAAAAGGGTGACGAAGATTCTCATTTTCGTCGATTTCACTAAATTGTTTTTAAAATTGCTTTTTCAGCCACTATTTCTCGACAATAACACCTCACCTTGTTCAAAATAATACTTATTTATTATTTTATGAGATTCATGTCTTTCTGAGACCAATATGTTTATAATTCAAAATTTATATGTATTAATGTCTAACTTTGCACATAAATTTTTTTACATCTTATCATGTTGTTACAGAATTTTTGGCATTTTATATCCTTTTAAAACATGATATTAGTATAAATTCTTACATACTATTTACTAATGACTATCCTATCATCCGCATTTACCACATAAATACATTAATTTATTATTTATGACCATTTTGTTTGACTTTTTCATTATCAAGAACTTATCACAACTGAGAAAAAGGTGTTTACCTAGACAATATATATATATATATATATATATATATATATATATATATATATATATATATATATATATATATATATATATATATATATATATTTCTCTTTATACTACATAAAAATATCCATCCATTTGTTCCCTCAATGTAGACTTTCTAGAAGTGTTTGATATTTTTTAAATACTTTATAGCCATACAAGGTTCGAAATGAAATTTAAAAGCAGACGTATATAGATCAGTATAGATTTAAGTGGCTAACAAATTATTTAATTTTTACGTACGTGCATGATTTTGTAATAAATTTCATTATACTTCTCCCTTATCGAATGCATAAAAAAAATTATCATTCTATAATTACAGACACATTGAAATTCTGAGTAACTTTCAAATAAGCAAATAACACGAAAATATGAGAGTGATAATGCTAAGTAAATATGGTTTTTATTGACATTTTTTTACTGGAATTTATTGATTTAATAATTAAATGAGGTATAACACGAGGGTGGAAATAACAAACAAATGCAAATATTAGTCATTGAAAATTGTTTTATTGTTTTCAAAATATTCTCCAATACGATGAACAATTCCGAGAAGAATTTTTGCTACTGTGACGATGGTATTCCGCGAACATAATTTTTGAACGCATTTAGCCGAGTCTTCTGGCGTAGAAATAAACATTACATATATTGAAAACTAACGGACTTAAAAGGGAACCTTGTGAGAGACCGCTGCTTGTTATTTTTGGCCTTAATATATTATTAGTATTGTCTTGTATATAAGAACAGTGGGGTACTTCGTATTTAATAAGGTAATTATATAGTTGAGAAAATACCATCACAGACACTTTTCAGATCAATCAATACGGCAACAGTGTAAAAATCTTGAGTGAAGCCAAGCTGAATTGTTACTAACGCTCATTCGTTTTCTAAAACCTGTTTGATTGATATTAAACAATTTATTGTGTTCCATGATCTATTCCAATTTGTTTTTTAACATTAATTCCAAAGTTTTGCTAATACACGAACTCAAAGCAATCTGCCAGAAATTTTCTTTATTTTCCGGATCTTTTTGCTTTTATAAGTTAGGTACCGCAATAGATTCTTTCCAGGGGTCCAGAATATTACTGCCAGATAAGCAAATATTGGAAAATTGAAGATTTTTTTTAATATTCTTAAGGCATATTTTTTATCATACTATAAGACATGGCTTTAGAGATCTCTTATCAAATGCTATATACAGGGTGTTCATGTTTTTTTGCCAGCTTTTCAATGATATGCTTCATTAATAAATCAGACAAAAAATGCGGTTGATAATTAATTTATTTATAAGCGAAAAACTACCCATATCTTCATGACGATTTTGCATAAACAAAATATGAAAAATATCCACTTTTTTTACTACATGATAGCTTAAGTCTTTACGAAGAGAATGAGCACTGACAGAACTCTGTAGCAGTTTCCTAGACGACGGTACAGCCAATCAAAAATAGTCACTTTTTTTGTTTTTCTAATAAACAATTGCAATTTTACAAAAACTATTCGACCGACAACACCCAACTTTCCTACACTTTTTAAGCATTTTAAAACCCATATTCTGGTAAAAGTTGCAAACAATTCAATAAATATTAAGAAAGTTATTAACAATTGAAAAATAAGCCATTTTTAATGTTTAATTTGCAACAGCTTTTTTGTTTACAGACCGATTTGGACAAACAAAAACTCGTTTTGAAGATATTTTCAAGACATACAATTTATCTGTGGAATGTTTTTCTCTAAATCTCTTAGATTTTCCGTAAAATCCAAAAAACCAGGGAAAAATCATTTTTCGGCCTATTTGTAAAAAAAACAATGTTCCAACCAAAATTTGTTAAGACACGAGATGAGACGTCATTTCTACTACCTTCCCCTATCCATTTCTGCAATCAGATCGCAGGCAGTATTTGAATTTTTTTAACACTCCGTTTCCTGGGATATCAATTAATGTTTGGGCAGGAATCATTGGCAATTTTTTTATTAAACCATTCGTGTTGCCGGCACGACTGAATGGAGAACTTTATTTGGTGTTCCTCCAGAACGCTTTTCACGATTTAATAGAGCACTTACCACTTGAAACCCGCCGAAACATGTACTATATTCACGATGGAGCACCACCTCATTTTAGCGTTGCTGTGCGGGAGCACCTGAATAAGGTCCGGGAGATTTCTCACATTTTCCTGGACACCCTGTATAGCAGATTAATGTTAAAATATTCTATATCTGTTGAGATCTGTTTAAGATAATAATTCCGGAATAATATTACAAATTGTCAAATTGTTGAGAATTTCCTCCTTGCCACTGTGGGAGAAGAAAGTTTTGAAGAATAATTATTAAATTTAATTGAAAATTTTTTAACTTCTGCCATTTTTTAAAAATCTTTTGGATCTGGCTTGTATATGTTTGACTAATAAAAAATTGGCAAGCGTAGGATTGTTTTTAAAGGATGTAAATTTTCTCTTCTTTCCGACAATTTTTCTGAGCATATCGCGTCCCACCATGACTTTTGTTAATGTGTTTTTTAGTAGAATAGCTTCTGAAGCTGCATTATTAATTAATTTTTCAAAGTTTGGAAAGTCGATATTTTTTATTCAATGTAAACTGGAGTTAAGACGAGAAAATATATTTATATTAGGCCAGTTTGCGTTTAAAAAAATTCATTTAAGTAAATCATTAGTAAATATTTTGTTATATAAAAATTTATTAATATTGATATATATATATATATATATATATATATATATATATATATATATATATATATATATATATGTTATAAGGGAAAATGCCCCTTTTATTATTAAAATATACTAAGTCCGTTATCTAACCGGATGCAGGTGTTTATCTCTAGATATTATATTACAAGCAATTCACATTAAGCTACGTTGACATAATTAAACCAAGACGCAGTTCTCATATTTCTTCATAATAACTTACTCATATTTCTAGCTGATTTAGCATCACGCGTCTATAGAAATCAATAGAACAAAAGAACAACCGTGTCAGCATAGGCAGAACCTATAAATACCTGCAACCACTAAATAAGGCTAATTCGACTTATTCTCTCTTAACATAAAGTAAGATTCTGTACTGTTAAATTCCGTATTGTTAAATTCCGTACTTAAATAATTAACTTCTAAAATAAATTTATTTTGTTATATCAGTGTTTAATAAATAAAGCCTTTTTTAAAAACCAATTTTCCTCGGTCACGATATAACAAAATTGGCGCAGTCGTTCGGATGTTTCAACGTGATCAAAAAACACGGTGAATTCCAATTCTTTGTGAAACAAGAGCCAAGCACTCATCCAAACTTCAAGAAACTTCACGGGACAAAGAAGCCCACATCATCCAATCTTCAAGGGACAAAGAAGCCCACATCATTAGAATAAGCAACACTTCAAGGGACAAAGAAGCCCACATCATTAGAATAAGCAACACTTCAAGGGACAAAGAAGCCCACAACATTACATTAAGAAAACTACAAGGGACAAAGCAGCCCAAGGGACAAAGAAGCCCACAACATTAGATTAAGAAAAATACAAGGGACAAAGCAGCCCACAACAAATCAAGAACCCACTCATCGTGAAGAGCTCCGTGGAAGCTGGCACAGAAGCAGCCTACACACCTCACGTGGAAGGAACACCTAGTGACACCCCTGGCGTGAGAGCGAACACGAGAGGATTGGTTCTCCTTCAAAGCTTCAAGCAACGCATCCCAGTCGACGTGAAGAGCTCCGTGGAAGCTGGCGCGAAACAGCCTACACACCTCACGTGGAAGGAACACCTAGTGACATCCCTGGCGTGAGAGCGAACACGACGAATTGGTCAACTTCAAGCTTCAAGCATCGTACTCAACAAATCTTCAAGCATCGTACTCAACAAATCTTCAAGCATCGCACTCAACAAATCTTCAAGCATCGCACTCTACAACCCTTACGTGGAAGGAACACCTAGTGACATCCCTGGCGTAAGAAGAGCACCGATGAACTTCAACTTAGAGTAAGTCAAATTCATTAATTCATAATTCATTGTAAAATTGACAGAATCTTACGCACAAATAATTAATAATTCTTCAATCAAATAATCAAATTAAAATTAGTTCGAATTCAGTTCGATTATCTTATTAAATAAAACGCCTTTTAATTTGCTTAACCGAACTTAAAAATAAATAACAACTTAATCATCAAAAATGGCTAACAATCAAAATAACGATAACGAAATAGCAGTCGAAGCATATAAATTATCAGAGATATTCAGCTTAATCCCTGAATACGAGGGAGACCAAATAGGTCTAAACACATTTACCACATCTTGCGACCAAGCATATCAATTATGCACAGACGAACAAATACCCTTACTAGTAATAAAAATCAAAAATCAATTACGCGGAAGAGCGGCACAACTAATAAATTCCAGAGACATAACAACATGGGCAGACATAAAAGCCTTATTAGCAGTTCATTTTGGAGATCCAAGAGATCTTACTTCCTTAATTCAAGATCTTCAACGCATGAGTCAAATGACAAATGAAAACCCCATAACATTCGCGGGTAGACTACAAACTCATCACGCGAAAATGTACGCGGCAGTTTCAAAACAAACTTTAGCTCAAAATCAAAAACACGCACAGATGATCCTAATTGATGGAATGTGCTTAAACACTCTTTTAACAGGCTTAGAACCTAAGTTAGGGCAAATACTACGTGCAGGCAACCCTTCAACCATAGTTGATGCAATCAACAGGTTGAAACGCGAATTACAGTTATCATACTTCGAAAACCAAAAATATCAAAGAGCAAAGGCGCAGCCACCGCAAAGACAAATTCAAAATCAGAAAACGTGCTCAATTTGTAGAAGAAACGGTCATACATCAAATGAATGCCGTTTACGACAAACACAAAATCAAAGACCAGCTTACGTACAAAATGTACCGAACATTCAAAATTCACAATTAAGGTATAATCCTAATTTCCAAAGTCAACAAAGTAATCGACTACAGGCGCAGCCACAAAACAGCCGATTTCAGGCACAGTCACAAAATAGCCGATTCCAAGCGCAGCCACAGGGAATCCAAAGGCAAAATACTTACCAAAATAATCAAAGATTTCAACCACAACAAAGATCAGTCATAGTTCCTAATCCAAATTACCAAAGATCGAATCAACAAAATACACATCATGTTAATTTTGAACAAGATAATCAAAATTATTATAATTTTGAACCTGAGTATAGTAATTCAAATTTTGATTATTACGATAATGCCAATGAGACATTTAATCCTGATTACGAAACTTTTACACCTGATTACGAGATAAATCCCGACGTTAATCCCGACTTAATGTACAACTCTAGTCAAAGTTATTGTCCGAATACTGAATTTTACTCTCAAAACGCAGAAACAAATTTTGAAAATAATTACGCACAAAATGATATGTCCGAAAATTTATATTCTCAAAATAATGAAAATTTTCGAGTACAAGCCTCGGAAATAACCGAACTTACAGACCAAATACAAACATTACATGTCCAACAAATCAACCAACAAATTCCCAACAAAGACGAACAGAATTTCGTTTAAACATAGTCAGTTCCCAAAATTTATTTTACATATACGATACTTCTAAAACTTATAAATTATTGATTGATTCTGGAGCAGGCATAACAATTTTTAAACCCAAAACGTGTGAAAAATTTAAAGATAGATTTCCTGAAAATTTTACAATTAAAGGCATAACCAATGAAGACATACCAATTTATGAATCCGTACTTGTACCTTTTAATGTTAAAAACCCACTAAAATGCTACATATGCAACCTTCCGATAAGTTTTGACGCAATCCTTGGCATAGATTTCCTAGAAAAATATGAATGTGTCATTGACTTGAAAAACAAAGTCTTAATCACGAACTTTAAAACAATACAATTATATCAAGTTCCATCTTTGTCAGGTAATTCTCTAGAAAATGTACAAAATGAAATTAAAAATCAAAATTTTGAAAATAATCAGATTACGATAGAACCTCGTGTAGAGCAAATTTTTAAATTTAAAACAAATAAACTTCGCAACACAGAGGCAATACTCTTAGCGCAAACGGTTGAGAAAGTTAGAATTCCAAATGCAATTGTAAAAATTAATGAAAAAGGTGAATTTTTAATTTCCGTCTTAAATGTAAATGCTATTAAAAAAACAATAAATTTTAATAATCTACAATTTGAACCATTTATTAAAAACGTCAGTTCTGTATATAATTATAATGAAGAAATAATTTCACAAAATGACAGGGAAGATGAAATTTTAAATCAACTACGCATTGATCATCTAAACGATGAAGAAAAAGAGCAAATTACTCAAGTCTGTCTTGATTTTTCCGATATATTTTATTTGGATGGCGATAAGTTAACATTTACAAGTGAAATAAAACATCAAATTCCAACAGGAGACGCAAGACCTGTATATACAAAATCATATAGATATCCATACATATACAAAGACGAAGTGAAAAGTCAAATAAACAAAATGCTCGATCAAGGAATAATACAACCATCTGTATCTCCATGGTCAAGTCCTGTATGGGTAGTACCTAAAAAAATGGACGCCTCAGGAAAACAAAAATTTAGAATTGTTGTCGACCTACGTCGCGTTAACGATATCCAAATAGCAGACAAGTATCCACTTCCAAATATCAGTACTGTACTAGATCAACTAGGAAACTGTACTTACTTCACAACACTCGACTTAGCATCAGGTTTTCATCAGATTGAAATAGATCCTAAAGATGTACCTAAGACAGCCTTTTCAGTCGAAAATGGACATTATGAGTTTCTCAGAATGCCTTTTGGAAGCAAAAATGCACCAAGCACCTTTCAACGAGTAATGGACAGCGTATTAACAGGTTTACAAAATGAAAAATGCGCAGTTTATATGGATGACATAATTGTTTATTCAAAAAATCTTTATGAACACATACAAAGACTAAAAGAAGTCTTCACAAGATTAAGAAATGCTAATTTAAAGATACAACCCGACAAGTGTGAATTCCTACGGAAAGAAGTCGCATACCTAGGACACCTTATAACTAAGGACGGAGTAAAACCAAATCCAGACAAAGTAAAAGCTATACAACAAATTAAAACTCCTAAGAACATAAAAGACATTAAATCATTTCTTGGACTTGTAGGATATTATAGACGATTCATCCCTGAATTTGCAAAAATTTCTAAACCATTAACAGCTCTCTTAAAGAAAGATACACCGTTTATATTCGATAAGCAATGCACAAAAGCATTTGAAAATTTAAAAGAATATTTAATATCACAACCAATACTACAATTTCCCAATTTTGAAGAACCATTTGTTCTCACTACTGACGCTTCACTTTATGCAATTGGCGCAGTATTATCACAAGGACCTATTGGAAAAGACTTACCAATAGCATACGCCTCAAGAACATTATGTCCGGCAGAAACCCGATACAGTGTAATAGAAAGGGAATTATTAGCTATAATTTGGGCAGTTAGACACTTTAGACCTTATCTATACGGAAGAAAATTTAAACTTATCACAGACCACAGACCTTTAACTTGGTTATTCTCAGTAAAAGACCCTGGATCAAAACTATTAAGATGGCGATTGAAACTAGAAGAATACGACTACGAAGTACAATATAAACCCGGTAGAATTAATAAAAATGCAGACGCCTTAAGTCGCATCAAAGTAAATCATCTTGAAAAAATTTGTGCTTTCAATAAAGATAAAAATAAACCCTCAACTTCCAAAGAAAGTTCAGAATCAGAAATCGATGAAAATGAAATTGTTCTCATGTCACCACAAACAATGGAAAACGAATGGAAACGTTTCGCAGAACTTTATCAAACTACGTCTCTAATAGACTATTCAAAAGTAAGATACTCAAATGAACAACTTTTAGACAAAGAACATAAAAATATAATAATTATTTTTCAAGAAAACAAATTAAAAGATTTACATTACAAAATTATTGACGATTTATTTGAGAATCACCCAACCTTTGACGACGAAAAGATAAATATATTAAATTCCAAGTCAGTAAAGAAAAGAACATACTACGTCATCACTTTACCATTTCTGAATGAAGATGCAATACCAACTCTTTTTATAGTGCTTACGAATTCATTAAATATGTTAGACGAAAGCAAAACGTACTATGTAGAAAATAATATCGAATTACCATTAGTCGAACAACTATCGTTTATATTTTCAGATAAAGACTTAAAAATAGTCGTATGTCAAGATATAATTACACAACCCTCTCAGGAAGAAATACCAATTATCTTAGAAAAATATCATACAGGTAAATCTAATTTTCACCGAGGTGTAAATGAAACGGTCAGAAGAATAAAAGAAAGATACAATTGGACCGGATTAAATAAAGATGTTGAAAATTACATTAGAAAATGTGAGATATGTCAAAAAGCAAAAGTTTTACGGAAAAATATGGATAGCCCATTAGTAATAACAGAAACGCCAAAAACACCATTTGAACGAATCAATATAGACATATTAGAAATCCCGGAAAATAATTACATTTTAACAATCAATGATGAACTAACAAAGTTCATACAAGCATATCCATTAATCGATAAAACATCGAAATCTGTCGTAAACACACTTTTACTATTTTTCCAGCATTATGGAACACCACTTAGAATACATTCAGATCAAGGTTTACAATTTACATCGCAACTAATGAAAGATCTATGTAACCTTTATAACATAAAATTGACATATTCCAGCGTAAATCATCCGCAATCAAATGGATCTTTGGAAAGATTCCATGCAACCTTGTTAGAAATGATAAGAACAATGACATCAGAAGACCCAAGGGAACACCCATGTCAGTTAATTCCATACGCATGTATTTGTTACAATAATTCAGTGAACAAAACAACAGGATTTACCCCATATGAGTTAATATTTGGCCATACGTCATCTAGACCCCCTGAAACCTTGTACAACCAGAAAGAATTAATATCTAAATATATACGAGACCTCAACGCCAAAATAAAATATTACTACGATATTGCTAGACAAAAAACGCAGCTAGCAAAACAAAAAGCAAAAGAAAGATTCGATGAACACGTCTCAGCTCACCCTGACTATAAAGTAGGTGATATGGTTTATGTACGCGAATCACAGATTAAAAACAAGTTAATAAATAAATTCAAAGGACCATATGAAATCAAAGAAATCAGGTTAAATTCAGCAGTTTTAGAAAACCCTGAAACAAAACAGACTACCAAAGTAAACTATGATCATTTAAAATTGTGTGACAGTCCGTCAGCCATAAAAACCGACAAGCGTAATATACAAGAAATATTTATAAAACCAGACGACAATAATGCTAGAAATCAACAATAAATCTTTGTTGCAGAATCTTATTCATCGTGGCCTTAATCTTCAATTTACATAATGGAACTTCAACGAAGCAAGAACAAAATCAAAAATATTTGTATACATTGACCCCAGTCGAAAATAATGTAGGAGTCTATTTTAGTCGTGAGTGCAGACTCAAAATTAGTAACGAAAGATGGACGTTACTAGTCTATAAAGATTTACATGGCTTAAGAAATACTTATGAAAATTCAATAAAAATATTACATTCTATAATGACAACAGTTAATCAACAATCAGACATAATGCGATCATTTAGTGTTGACATAAAAACACACGTAACTCTACTAGATCAAATTGCAAAAAATATAAATGAAAAATTCGAAGAAATAGAATTCAGTTTAAAACCAAACATTCGAGAAAGAAGCAAAAGAGGTTTAATTAATGCAGCTGGTAGCATCTGGAAATTTATCACAGGCAATCTAGACGCTACAGATGGAGAATACTTCAATAATTGTATAAATAAAGTAGAAAAAGACGAACATGAAGTGGAAAACTTAATGAAAAAGCAGATTTTGGTAACAACTACAATTATCAAAAATTTCAATGAAACTCTCCAAAAATTTAGAATCGATGAGGAAACATTTAATAAAGATATACAAATAATTGAAAACAGAATTTATGGTATTATGGATACTTTAGAAACGATGGATGCAAAATTGCAAATTATGAACGTATTTGAACATTTGACAGAGTCATTCACTTTTATCGAAACCCAATTAAACGATGTATTAAACTCTATAACATTTGCTAGGCTAAATATAATTCATTCTTCTATAATAACGCCTAAAGACTTAATCTCAGCCTTACAAACAATTTCTCAAAATTTACGTAAAAACAACTTACCCCTTTCACCGAATGAAGGTCAAATATCCACGTATTTGGATATAATAGAACTATCAGCATTCCAAATTGATAAAAAGTTAATATTTGTATTATACATTCCCCTGGTAGAGCCAGAAATATATACGGTTTATCGGCTTTATCCAATTCCAATAAAAGATAATCAAACTCAATTACACTATGTTTTACCAACAATACAAAAATATATTGCAAAAGGCGAAGATTCTGATCAGTTCATACCTTTAGCAGATGTTGCAAAATGTAAAGAAATAATGTTAAATATAAAACTCTGTAAAAATTTATATTCATACCCAATCGATTCAGAATCGATGTGTGAGGCTCAATTACTTAAAACTAATAATATGAATGCATTACCTAAAAATTGTCAAGTAATTCCGTTCTTTGCACAAGAATATAAAGTTCAATTACTTAAAGAAAATATATGGCTTCTTATAATTTCGGATCAAGTTCCAATTACAATTAAATGCTCTGACTTTGATCCAATTTCCAAAATAATTAATACTAATGCCATAATGACATTACAACCAACTTGTGTGGCTTATGTTGGAAATACAAAAATACAAGCAACTATAGCCAAAGTCTCTGAGTGGCATTATAACTATACAAATATATTTAAAATACCTTTTAATTGTTGTCAAAATTATTCCAAAGATATTAAAAAATCTCTGAATTTGAAACCATTGAAAATAACAGAGCTAAATCTCGAAAATTTAGAGATAGCCAAACATAAGTTAGATCAGTACTCAAAAGAACTGGATAACTTGCTAAACGAGCCAACGATTCAAAAATATACACCCTGGTTAACCTATTTTTCAATAATTTTAATAATCTGTTTAATTATTGTATACATTTTCTGCAAATGTAAAAGACGCAAAAGAATGCTTAGAATAGGGATAATGTCAAACCCTTCACCACCACCACCCCCTATGGGACCTAGACAATCTATTCTAGGAAAAAGATTTTCTAATATTCTACCTCGCAGACGATCTAGTATTAGAGATGTTAGAATTAATGAGCCAGTAGAAGAAAACTTTGAAATGGAAAATATCAATCTAAATAAATCTACTGCATAATTATATAAGTTAAATGTTAATATAATTATTTTAATGTAAACAATCAAATTTGTAATTTTATATTATACCATGTAAGTCAAAAGTTATTGCATGGCAACAACTTTTTGATATGGCGGGGTGTATTGTTATAAGGGAAAATGCCCCTTTTATTATTAAAATATACTAAGTCCGTTATCTAACCGGATGCAGGTGTTTATCTCTAGATATTATATTACAAGCAATTCACATTAAGCTACGTTGACATAATTAAACCAAGACGCAGTTCTCATATTTCTTCATAATAACTTACTCATATTTCTAGCTGATTTAGCATCACGCGTCTATAGAAATCAATAGAACAAAAGAACAACCGTGTCAGCATAGGCAGAACCTATAAATACCTGCAACCACTAAATAAGGCTAATTCGACTTATTCTCTCTTAACATAAAGTAAGATTCTGTACTGTTAAATTCCGTATTGTTAAATTCCGTACTTAAATAATTAACTTCTAAAATAAATTTATTTTGTTATATCAGTGTTTAATAAATAAAGCCTTTTTTAAAAACCAATTTTCCTCGGTCACGATATAACATATATATATATATATATATATATATATATATATATATATATATATATATATATATATATCATAGTAGAGAAATGATCACTATTACCACAATCTTGTAGTACTTTCCAATGAGAGTTCGTTACCAAAACACTGTAAGGTTAATCATGCTTGTATACAAGACTGTTGATGAAACAATTTCACTGCCGAGAAATTAAAATTACTCACGCCCTCTATTTATACCTAGTTACACTTCAATTTTAAACAGCATTGATTATTAGTAGATACCTATAGCAACGGAAAGTGTGACATATAAAACTGGACTGCTCAAACATAAACCTCCTTAAAGGTATATATTCTTTTGAGTAATAATTACTTTCAGTTCTGTCACTTAAAGTAATCATGATCATTTCGACCCAATGACAACTAAATGCATATTCAAAAGAACATGAAATTATCAGTTTCACTTCTTTGACTTTGATCAGTTATAATTTACTCAAAAGAATACGACCTTATACTAAAAATGACCCCCCCCCCATGTTCCGTTCCATTACGTGCAAATAATTGGTTTGGCAACAATGAATTTCCCAAGTTTTTATTATATTGGTGAAAGTGTATTTTTGACATTGACGAATACTTTTCATTTCGACAATAATTTATTTTTGATTTTGCTGTTTTATGTATTTTATTACATTTTATGTAACGTTTTACTGAAAATTTCAAACAGGAACGTGAATTTTAAGATTTTTTTTTGGTATTTTAAAAGATGCGATTCTTCATCGTAAGACGTGCAAATACCCCATCTGGTAAATTGGAAATTATTTAATTGGTAAGTTATAAAGCATTCAGTAATAATTATTTAAAATTTTACCTTAGAATCAAATTATGAATCTAAGATGAACAACTTTAATCCTATGAATATGATGAATGATAATTTTTAAATGTTATCAATATTTTAGTTTTCTAAGAGAAAAGAAACTTCAAATTCAAGGGCTGAAGTAAATTGGTCATGGTCATTAATATTTTATACAACCAGATGAGTAACTTTATTCAGAGCATTTTTCTGGAAATAGTTTTATACAAGAAGATGAGCAAAAAGTTTGTGGTGTGCTTCTTACAAATAAACTGCTGAAAAAAGCTATGAAGCACTGTTTGATGTAAACATCTTGATGCAATTAAGCTTGGACTTGATGACATACACTGGCTCTACAAAAAAGTCCTGAATTAGGTATGCATTAACCAACGGCAATATTGTTTTACCATGAAGTTAATGTTCCACTGACATATAAAGCTGAACATCGAAACTGGTATGGTGTTAAAATTTAAAATGATTATACGTTTAAAAACGATAATGATATGTTAAAATAGAAATAAATGATTGCATAGAATATAAAATTCTTCATTTTAGCTCAAATAGTAAGGAAATTTATGTCGTGAAAATCCTTTGTCAAAGTAGTGAGAAGCTGTGATTGATTACCATTTGAAAAATCCAACTCTAGGAAAGGTCAATTCTAGATCCTCAAACAGTTAAGTAAATGGAAAGTTTGACCTAGTTTAAAAATTAAAAGTTGCTAGTAAATCTTTATGTATCTATTTAGATTAAAAATGATTGTATTAATGTAAAAATCCCACTCATATATTTACCATCTTTTTTATATTTAAAGTGTCTTAATAAATATCGTTTTGTTTACCATTAAATATAGACTGCTTTAATACTATCCACTTTGGAGTTTAATTTTTTTTTATAAAAATGGTTTAGTACATAATGATGTTTTACTTCGTTTAAATTAAAGCTCCGTTATTATAAAAGGAATGTCAACATTATTATGAATGTTGCTAACCCTATTTAAATAACTAACATATCGAGGAGGAAATAGTTTTAACAAAGACTTAATCGAAGCTATTTTTAAAAGATGAAACTCTATCATGCGATAGATTATATAGACATTTTGAGACCTTACATTAAACAATATACTATATAAATTCATAATATAAAATTTTTAAAAATAAATGCCTTAATACTTCCTTTCGTTAACTTCTTATACTCTACGTCTGAAGAAGGATGTAGTTTATACTAATGTTATTTACAAAAATACCCACTGATTTCCACAATCTTTTCCAAAACAGATATTTTACAAAAAAAAAATAGTCTCGATTTGTTTTTGGCGCATATTTCACATTTTAGCTATTTTGCTAAATAAGTTTTATTGTAAAAAATAAAATATGTAAACAGTCATCGAAAAAGCATTTTCATTTATTTATAAGAACTGACAGTTCATGCTTGTTATCTAAAAATAATAAAATTGTTACATATTTACGCTGTTCCAAAGAATTTAAAAAATTAGCTTTATTGGACAGAAAAATTATAGTTTTGAGGAAACTAAATGTAGAAATTCAAATTTACAGAAACAATTATCCTGAGCCCCGATTCTGTAAGTATATTTTTTGACATTCTCTTTCCTTATCTCTTTTAGGACAGTGACATACTTATGTATTAATACAAACTGAATAAAGATAGAAGATTTTTATTATGGCATTCTCTTTCCCTTTACTCTTATAGAATCGCAGCCCTGGTATTTTTATTGAATATTCTCAATTAACCTAAGTAAAACAAGGAAGAGCGATTTATTGTTTTTAGATATAGTATGGAAAGAGATAGTTATTGTCTAAACCTGTAAGTTAGAATAATCGAATTGACATTCATACTCGACACATTCACGCCAATGTAAGAAACTAGCATGGAATTCAATGTTGCCATACAAATCATTGCACCTAATGGCGACCAATAAGGGGAGGTCAAAAATTATTTTGATTAGCAGTCCAGATTATATGTCATGTTCAGCAGTTTTATATATGTTCGTGAGTTGAATCAAAGATTAATTATAGCTAACGCTATATAATAATCTTTGGTTGAATGAACAATTTCTTTACAGAGAAATTGAAATTACTGGCGCCCTCTATTTGTATCTAGTTACATTTCAATTTGAAACAGTATTGATTATTAATAGATATCTATAGCGACGGATAAATGCGACATTTAAAATAATTACAAAGGAACTTAACGAAACGTCATCACAAATAACTCATGTTAGCTCAGCTAATCATCAAAGAAGATATCACGTCCAATTATCATTAATAACATACAAAATAAGTAAACAAATAAAACAATAAATGGAAAACCACAAAAAATGTACGAAGGTCGAAATCGGACGAGAATAAACGACTTCGAGGCTATAATCTCAAAAATCCGAGATTATGTAAAGCCGCGTTAAAAAATATTTCTAGTCTAGGTTAAGTTGCTTCATGTGTCAATATGGGGCCCTTAGTCGGTGCAATTGACGAAGGCACCTCGAGTGCTAGATTTATTCTTTTTAGGTGAGATGATTTTTTTTCTTGCTTTGATTCGGAAATAGTTTTTATTTTTGTTTTATCATCAAATTATTGATTTGTAGGAGTGGTTTAGTGTTGTGCCGTTAATTATTTGTATTTAATAAATTACTTTCTTAATTTATTAATAACCGTTTTAATATATCCTACTTTTTACGTGTCGAACTAAAAAAAAGGCATGTTATGCAGTGATAAATTGGAAATACCCAATCAATAGGCAACCAGTTATATGTTGTTTTTGAAAATATAAATAAGATTGCACCGATTATAATATTAGAAAGTAATATTTACTATATTGGAAACAAAGAGTTGTTCAACATAAGACCAGGTGCTTTTACGTTTCAAAAATTACCTAAGCCCCTAAATTGTATTATGATGAGTTCCTTCTTGCTTTTAATAACATAGTTTTTCTCTTCTCGTAATTGTGATCTTCGACAAAAATACTCAAATAAAACAAAAAAAAACCGTCCCCTGCTTATTACTTTCATATATCTGAGACTATTCACCTGCACGCCCGCTGTGTCACTTTCAATGTATGAAGATTAATATCTAATAATCCAATAAAAATTGTGTCAAAGTCCATCTTTCAAGACTAGGCGCCAAAAAGTTCTGTTTTAATATATCAATTTCATAGAAATCCGGACAAAAAAGATTATAAGCAAAGATTTGAAAACGCATAATTTAGTTGTGAACAAAAATACCAATAGTTTGAAAATTATTGATGCAATTATACTAGTAACCAACATCTATATGTAAATATCTTTGAGATTACTAGACTATCTTTGAAATTACTCGATGAATATGCCAGGGGCTGTATTCTCGAACTTTGGAACGTGAAGTGAACGGTGAAAGGGTGCCGAATGTGCATTCTTGACGCGTTCATCATTCATATCCTTGTTCGCCCAGTGGAAGGCAAGCGAACGGTGAAACATGCGCAAATGAAATGTCAATCGCTAAATGACATATTTGTCGTTTAGTATTAAACAAATTATATTATTTTTGATTGTTCACAATAACTCGTCGTCAAAAAAGTAATATGCTGAGGAACCGTTTCTTTAAGACGTTTTATTTTTTGGATAAACAGTTGAAATGTTAATTAGATGGTACCCCGATATTTTTAATACTTTCAAATACTTAATTAAAATATCCTTAGATAGTTGAATATGTCTTGCAAATATTAAGTAAATTTGAGATTACAGACATATAAAATTATTACAGTTGTATGAGCGTGCCATTTAAAAATGTTTTTCTACGGTTAGTTCTGTTTATGGATTTAACATAAATACTTGTGTTCATAAGAGCTGAGTATCTTAGTTTTAAACCGTTAAGTTTAACATAATTCTTTTGACGACACAACTTATTATAAATTTGAGAAATAACATTTTGTACGCTATCTGAAACTTTTGTTTAAATAAGTAACAAATTGTATATTTAAATAATGTTAACTACAGCATTTAACTTCATTATATTATGTTAAACACTATACTATTCTACAATTAGATAAATATTATGATTATAATTTATCGGGACATATAAATATGTACCCTACAGATCAACGAATGAGGTCATTCGGCATAAAAACTTTATTTATGGTACATTTGATCTTCAAGCCTCTAGAAATCTTTATAAAATAAAAAAGTGAGATTTGCCAGTATCTTCAACGGACGTCTTCTGTCTGGCCTTTGGTTTCGGGGCCCCTGGTCTTAAATAGTTTCTCTATCATTGTTCAAGTTCCAAGTTTTCTTTTATATTTAGTTGCCAGGACAGGACGTCTTGTAGTACGAGGCTGGATATTTTGTGAATTCATACCATAAATACCTGATTCGATAGTTTCCGTAATGGATTGGGATGATAACTTTTAGTCATACTACGTAGAATTGTAATTTTCACCGTTTCAAAGTTTATCAGTGCTGACTTTCTACAATTACTGTATATAGGGGGCATGTATTCGAACTGACGTCAGTATATTACTTTGTATATATGAGTTGGTTTTTCTTAACATCCTTTTTTCTTTATATATTAGAATCCTAACATATTTGGCTCTTTGTATGCATTTTTGTTTAACAGTTCTAGAGTGTCAATTTAAAATAATTTTGTGGTCTATATTAACACCTAATTATTTGACTGGCTGACTTGGTCTGTATTTCCTGGTTGTTAAGTGATATAAAATAAATTTAATCCAAGGAAAGTACAAATATTTTAATGACAATCAATAACTTCACAACAATAACGACATTATTTTTTTTTTACTTTTAAAGGTTAATTTGACATACCAAAACTGCTACAGACATTTTCGATTTCACAGCTCAACTCAATCTGGCATCCATTTTATTTTTAAAATCCCCGAGTTTTAGCATGTTCATATCTGGCAACATTGCTTTTTCAAGAATACGGTTTTTACTGTCAAAAGTATGAAGTGACAGTTCACATCGCCATTCACATCACGCTTTCGAGGATACGGGCCCAGTGGGAGTTCAATCTTCGTGTGCGGCGGTTTATTAAAAAAAAACATTAGACCATTAGACCGGCTAGAGTCCCAGTAATCGACAGACAAGAAAACTGATAAAGGGAAAAAACTCGAGGTTGATTAAGTGTCGAGGACTGTGGTTCGGAATCCACATTAAATTGTAGGCCACTAAATGGCCTCCTTTACCGATGTATCTTTAATCCTTATCAATGAACCTTTTTTTTTTAACAAAACAACCCAAATTTATATTGAAGCCTGCGAAATAAATACCCATAAAAATTAAGATGCATTTTAGTTTCAAAAATATCTTAACAGACCAATCATTGGTTATCAAAATAAATGCGAAATTCTCAATTTTTAAGAAAATTTGAAATGTTCTAACCTATTTTTTTATGTAAAGAATTGCATTTTGGATACATGTTTTAAGAGTATTTTTTTATTGACAGTAATGTGAAGAGTCTTAGGTTAAATATACGACGAAGTACGTTCTATTAAAAGTAACATGTATTATGTCCCGGGCACAAAGGCACGGTGTATAATCCATAAAATAATTTTATGCTGCTCCAATAAATATGTAAAATTAAATAATTTCATTACACGACATGTCAGAAGTTAGGCAATTTTATGTAGAATTCAATGATACAAACAACAGCGTTGCATTAAAAATACCATATTCAGTTTTTCATGTATTTCCTACTATAGGGCCATATAGCATTTCATGTCGAGATGGCAGACTAGTAACAATTCGTGAGTCACTCAATGAACGCACTTTGCACCTAGATATTATTATTACAAAAACAATACGTTTTAATTTTGTATTTTAGAGCAGGTACCACAGAAATTGTAGCATCTCACCAACAATCTTTGTCCCAAATATGCCCCCAAGAAGGATGGGTTGAACAGGATCCGATAGAGATTTTAAATACGGTTTATACATGCATTGAAAAAACTATTGATAAGCTCATCGCGGAAGGTGGAAGTGTTAATGATATCGTTGCTATAGGTAAGATTATTTTTTATATACAATAAGATATATAAATAATATATAATATATAAATTTTATTATATATATGCAGCGTGTCTTACGAGGTTCCTTACTAAAAAGTACTCATATAAAATTTTCCTTCGTGAGAAAATTAGTTTGACTTAGGAAAAATAATGTAGAACATACAGGGTGGCTTAAGAAAGTAAAAATTGTAGTTCAATAAAGTTAAAATATTAGAAAAATAATAATATTTTACAAGGATAAGTAACAAAGTTTAAAAAAAGAAAACCATGTTATGGAAATTATTGTGTCAAATTTTTAGATTTTTTTCTGTGGGGGCGATTGAATGATATCCGTGATATTGATCACCTAGAAGAAATTATAACACAATCTATCTGACAAATTGCTTTCCATATAATCAGGAACGCTAAACGATTTTTCAACCATGATGAAATTTACAGGGTGATTACAAAAAATAATTTTATTTAAAACTATTTAACAACAAATAAATATTTTTTAAGTGGTTGACGTCCGCGACTCGAGTGCTGTCGGCCCCGTGTGTACGTCGGGCTCGTTCGTTTTCCGAATGGTTCTGTTCTGTTGCCAGTGTTTTGGGGTTGTCTTGCCGAGTTGTAATCTGTTTTGTTACTAAGTTCTACTGGTTGATGTTTTGTAAGCAGATTTTTCCAAGTATTAGGCACTCGCTGGCTATCATCTCGGCTATTTAAGTTGTTGGTCCTCTTTGCAATTTCGATGGCTTCCCTTATAACTCTTGTGGACAGGTGTTCACAACTCGATAGCATTTTTGTTCCTGAGAAATTGATCTTATGTCCTGTGTTTAACCAGTGTTGGGCCAGTGCAGAAGTTGGTTTTTGCTTGACAGCGTTTATATGTTCATCTCTTCGGGCGGTTATTTTACGGTTGGTTTGGCCTACGTAAGATGAGCTGCATTCTCCGCATGGAATTTCGTATACTCCCTGGTTTTCTAGAGGGATTCTTTTTTTAGGTGTTGGCAAGAGATCTTTTACTTTACGGTCTGTGGTGAAAATGATTTCAATGTTGTGTCTCTTAAGAATTTTTGCGGTTTTGTCTGTGGTGCCTCTGATATAAGTAACAAAAACTTTGGTTTTCGCGATTTTTCGAGGCCAAGCGTTTGTTATATATATATATATATATATATATATATATATATATATATATATATATATATATATATATATATATATATAATGTGGAAGGAAGAGAAGTCTTGGGCGATACGTTGAATAAGAACACACTTAATCTCTTGGGGTAGCGGTCTAGGGCTAAATAAAATTATTTTTTCTCAAACGGAAAGGATATTTTTTCTTTTTCAAGGCTGCAAATATGAAATTTTAGTATATTCTTTTGAATAATTATCACTTTCAGTTCGATCCAATGACAAGTAAGTGCTTTTTTAAAAGAACATGAAGTTATCAGTTTCACTTTTATCACTTAGATCAGTGATAATTTACTCAAAAGAATACAGCCATTGTTGAAATTTACACTTTATCTAGTACATATTGAAATGTAAATTATATAACAAACATCGCTTTATACATTATTCCATATTTGTAGCCTTGAAAAAGGGAAAAATACACTTTCCGAAAGCTCGGCATTTTGTGAAAAAAGAATTTTATTCAGCCCTTAATCCCTACCTCAAAAAATTGTGTTTCCATTCCACGTATACATCAGGATTATTGGAAATTCGTCATAGTAATGCCAGTGAATATTAATCTCTTATACAATAAATCATCTATGCCAAAGCAATTTTATATTAGATTTTAAATAATATTTAACCTTCCATCCACACTGCCAGGTTACGGCACTGTTATCAGGTAATAAATTAAAAAGATTACAGGTTTTACGCGATATTTTCTGTAAATAAAAGATACAGTTAGCAACAAATTTCAAGCGTTCAAACCAAAATTTATTAACCAACTGCAAGGTGAAGATGATGCTCGCTGTTTGGAGTTTTGTTTGATAACGAATTAACAAATTTTAGTCAACGTATTATGGAGTATAGAACCAGACATAGAGTATTATTCGCACTTGGCGCTCAGGTGGTTCTATGCTCGACATATTAAAAAGAAATGAGAATACTGCTTTCGCTCATCTTCCTTTCTTGCACTGTGGGAACGGCCGGCACTGGGAACGCGAATCTAGTATTTTTGGACTTTATATTTTAGTAGGCAATTTAAAACAAAATTTGTAACTGGAAATTTTTAACAATTTTGATATTATCGAACTCGAGGATCGATACTTAGACGTTAGAGAACATTTTGTAATAAAGATTTTAAATGTTATAATTAAATTTTTTATATTGCATGGCTGGTCTATAAAACGTTTATTTACTCTACCAAATTTCATTTAACTGTCTTTCTAGAAACTATTGTTAGGATATTGTATCTTGAAAATATGTCAATTGATTTTAATAGCATCCTAACAAACCTATATGTTTTAAGGTCTAACCAATCAACGTGAATCTACAGTAGTCTGGGAAAAATCTACAGGAAAACCCCTCTATAACTCAATAGTTTGGTTGGACGTTCGTACCTCATCCACAGTGGACCAACTTCTCGAAAAAATACCGAACAAGACGAAAAACAAAAATTACCTGAAACCACTATGTGGTTTGCCTATCTCGCCATATTTCAGCGCCATCAAACTAAAATGGTTGATTGATAATGTGCCAAAAGTCAAAAAATCTGTTGCCGCAAAGGACTGCCTTTTTGGGACGATTGATTCGTGGTTAATATGGAATCTTACTGGAGGTATGTAAATATGACAACCAGAAATGGGAAATAGGGTCAATAATACAATGTATTTTTATAATTCCTTTTTATATTTAATATTTAATAGTTTAATAGTATATTAACGGATAAAATAAATACAATCCATTTCAAAAATAAAAAAATACAAACACTATTTAAAAACAGTCAGAATTAGAAAACTTACAAATCTAAACATGCATTAAAGTGCTTCAAAAGACAAGTATTGACAGTTGACAATATTAACTAGTTTTTCAAGAACTGTAAAATTTTTAATCTAAAGACATTAATTGGCAAATGAAAAATATCAATCTCGGTAGGAACATTTCCCTACACATTCGAGAAATAGGACTGTTAATGCCATAATTCGTTCGGTGATATATCACATCAAACAAATTGTGCGCTCTAAAAGCTCTTTGAGGAACCGATAATCCAATATTATTGAGTAGTTCAGGAGAATCAATACAAGAGTTAACAATCTTATAAAGTAGAACTAGGTCAAGATATATGCGTTTCACACACAATGGTAACAACCCCAAAGCATCGGCAGTATCATCATATACAGACCGCTCCTGCTGCATTCCCTGTTTAAGGACAATGAAACTTAAAAACTTTCTTTGTACTCTTTCTACTTTTTCTTTGTATGTAAAATAATGAGGTGACCAAACTTGGGACGCATATTCTAAGATTGATCGAACTACAGAGCAGTATATCACTTTAAAACAGTTTACACTATTAAAATCTGTAAGCATTCTCTTCACAAACCCGAGCAACTTCAAACCCCTGTTCACAATATTATCAATATGTGTGTCGAAGCAAAGGACCCGATGAAATGTAACACCCAAATCCTTCACACATTCAACGCGATTAATCAAGTTATTATCAAGAAAGTAATCAAAAGTTATCCAATCCCTTTTACGATAAAAACTTATAATGGAGCATTTATTAACATTGAGGTGCATAAAATTTAACTTACACCATTCAGAGAATCGAGCTAGATCCTGCTAATTGCCCTCGCAATCGTTGCTACTCCTAACAACTCGAAATATCTTTAAATCATCTGCATAAAGAAGACATCTACTGAAAGTTATGATGTCCTCAATATCGTTAATAAAGCAGTTAAAAAGGGACGGAGCGAGGTGAGCACCCTGAGGAACACCAGAGGTAACACATATATCAGATGATTCACAGTTGTTAATTTTTACTCGCTGTACTCTACCAGACAGGTAACTATTTATCCATTGTAAAAATGATCCATGGATGTCCAAGCCTTTCAGCTTGTAAATAAGAAGTTGATGGTTAACCTTGTCGAAAGCCTTGGAGAAGTCAGTGTAAATAGCATCCACTTGACACTTCCCTTCCAAAGCCTCCACCAAGTACTGCTCATAGACAAGCAGATTAGTAGTAGTCGATCGACCTGCCATAAAGCCATGCTGTGAAGTTGGTAACACATGCCTAAAAAGAGGACACATGTTTTGGTAAACAATACCTTCAAAAATCTTACTAAATAGCGAAAATTTCGAAATTCCACGATAATTTTCGACGTTAGGTCTGTCTCCATTCTTATGGATTGGCGTAAGGTAAGTAGTTTTCCAAACTTTTGAGAAAACACCCGTTGATAAAGAAATATTAAAAATCTGAGCCAACACTGCAGACAAAACACCTTGACAATTCAAGTGATCTATTGCATTAAACACGTCCACCGGCTCAGCTTGAAGGAAACTAAGGTTTACAGTTTTCATATAATTAAAAGTACGGGTCTCACAATGCTCATGCGTGTAGAGAATTAATAATAATAATATTATAATAATAATTTTTATAGGACTATTATTCTAACAAGTCCCCTTTTATTTTTAGGTGTAAATGGTGGTTTACATATAACAGATGTCACCAACGCGTCAAGAACTATGCTGATGAATATAGACACATTAAAGTGGGATCCAGTTTTACTAGATTTCTTTGGTGCACCCAGTAGCGTCTTGCCAAAAATTAAATCTTCTTCAGAAGTATACGGAAATATTACTACCGGGTCACTAAACGGGGTTCCTCTTTCGGGATGTGTTGGAGATCAACAAAGTGCTTTGATTGGACAACAGTGTTTGCAGAGAGGACAGGTACAAACAAATTAAATTTACATGGAAAACATTCATAATACTCTTTTAAGTTGCTTTCAAAGTGATTTTAGATTAAAACAGAGACATCTGTGTAAATATTTAGTGTCTCAAGAATACTCGTATAGCCAGGGTAACAGTCAGGTGATGATTTCTAATTCTAGTTACTAACCACAGATCTTTATACCTCTAAATTCCTAAGTAAGACTGGTTTATTTGGTAAATTCAAACCGACAAAAGCGAGTCTTGCATATTTGAAGCTAAAAAAGTTTGCAAATGCATTTGCTATATTTTGAGTTCCTATTAATTCCAAATCACTAAAAATCATCGTTAATCTTGATATATATATATATATATATATATATATATATATATATATATATATATATATATATATATATATATATATATGTTATGTCGGATATTCTCACGGATGTGATGTATAATCGAACGTTTCGGTAAAATCTCATTCACCATTTTCAAAGCTCACTGTCTGAAGTCTACGAGCGAACTGACGTCTGCGACTCGGGTGCTGTCGAACGCGTTCGTTTTCCGAATGGTTCTGGCCAATCAGGTGGCGAGACCTGCTGCGCGTCATCGGCCCTGTTGCCAGTGTTTGTGGTTGTGTTGCCGAGTTGTAATCTGTTTCGTTACTAAGTGATACTAGTTGATGTTTTGTAAGCAGATTTTTCCAAGTATTAGGCACACGTTGGCTATCATCTCTGCTATTTAAGTTGTTGGATTTCTTTACAATTTCAATCTTCTTCTTCAAGTGCCATCTCCGCTGCGAAGGTTGGCTATCATCATGGCAATTCTAACCTTAGAAGCTGCCGCCCGGAACAGTTGAACAGAACTGCAAGAAAACCATTCTCTGAGGTTCCTCAGCCAAGACATCCTTCTCCTCCCGATGCTGCGCTTGCCCTGAATCTTCCCCTGCATAATCAATTGGAGCAATTGGTATTTATTGCCTCTTGTAATATGGCCCAAGTACTGAAGCTTTCTTATTTTAACAGTCAGTGTTACCTCTTTTTGTTTGTTCATCCTGTCAAGTACTTCTCGATTAGTTGTTCTATCCTTCCAGGAGATTTTCAAGATTCTACGATACGCCCACATCTCAAATGCTTCCAATTTATTTATACACTGTTTGTTCAGCGTCCACGCCTCCACACCATACAACAAGACCGAAAAAACATAAAACTTAAGCAATCGCACTTTCAATTTTAAGCTTAGATTTCGGCTACAAAATATTTGCTTCATATTGTTAAACGCACTTCGGGCTTTCTCTATTCTTATTCTTATTTCCCGTGTATATTCATTTGACTCGTTAATATTTACTCCTAGATAGTTGTAGTTTCGTGCTCGTTCTATTCGCTCGTTGTTTCCATATAGGTTGATATTGTCGATATGTTTCTTCGTAATTATCATGAATTTAGTTTTCTTTGTATTCAGTGACAAACCAAATTCCTCGCTTGTTTCTATTACTTTATCTAATAGTCTCTGGAGATCTTCGATACTTTCTGCCATGAGTACCGTGTCATCAGCGTATCGTATATTACAAATAGGATGACCGTTGATCTTTACACCGGCTGATTCGTTCTCCAGGGCTTTCTTAATTATTTCTTCCGAGTAGAGATTGAACAACGTTGGCGACAACACACAGCCCTGTCTTACACCTCTTTTTATCTTTATTTTTTCTGATTCGGAGCCATTAATGCGCACTGTAGCTTCTTGATTGTAGTATAGGTTGGTTATTATTCTAATGTCACTTGAGTCAATTCCTTTATTTCTGAGTAATTGTAACAATGTCTTATGTTGAACTGTATCAAACGCCTTGTTGTAGTCCAAGAAACAGACAAACACGTCTTGGTTTACATCCAGACATCGCTGTATTACGACATTAAAAGCAAATAGTGCTTCTCTAGTTCCTAGTCCGTTTCTAAATCCGAATTGTGTCTGTCCGATTTCTGTTTCTAATTTCTTGTATATTCTACTATGAATGATCTTTAAGAATATTTTCATCATATGACACATAAGACTGATAGTCCGATGTTCGGAGCATTGCTTCGCGTTTGGCTTTTTAGGTAAAGTTATTATTGTTGTTAGTAGCCATTCTTTCGGTATTATACCAGATTTATAAAGGCTATTAAATAGTTCCACAATCATTTCTAAATTACGTCCCTCAATGAGTTTGATTATTTCTGTTGGTAACTCATCTGGACCTGTAGCTTTCCCAGTCTTCATTCTTTTTATCGTGTGTTCCACTTCTTCACTTGTTATTTCTGGTCCTGTGTCACTGCTGATATATTCGTTTTCTACCTCATTGCGTTGATCGTTATACAGATGCTCTATGTATTCTTTCCAGACTCTCAACTTTTCTTCTGTGTCCATAATTATGTTTCCTCTTTCGTCCATCAATACGTTGTGTCTACTGTCTTGCCTTTTTGTTAATTCTTTAATTTTCTTGTGTGTATTAAAGCTGTCGTGCTTATTTTGTAGTTGTTCAATTTCTTCACATTTTTCCCCGAACCATTTTTCCTTAGCTGAACGTATCTTCGAGCGAATTTCCTTCTGCAGTTCTTTATACTTCTGTTTGTCTTTGTTTTTATGTTTCCTTCTTTCGTTCATCAAGTTCAGTATTTCGTTTGTCATCCATTCCCTCTTATATACCTCACTCTTAAGTAGATGTTCTTCAGCTGGCTTCTTTAACGCTGTTTTAAGTTTGACCCAGTTGTCGTTGATATTATCTGGTGTATATTGTATTGTGGTCTGTATCGTTCTCAGTGTTTCGTCAATTTCCTTTACGATCTGTTCTTTTACTTCTGAATCTCTTAGTTTATTGAGATCAACTGCTTTTTTGGATGTTATGTTGCTAATTCTTTTTAGTTTTATTCTCATGTTTGCAATTAGTGGATTATGATTAGACGATACGTCTGCTCCAGGGTATGTCTTAATTGATGTTATGCTATTTCTGTATCTCTCATTGATCAATAGATAGTCTATCTGGTTTCTGACTGTGTGATGTTCTGTATCCTGTGGAGACTTCCATGTGTATAAACGCCTATTAGGTAGTTCGAAAAAGGTGTTTGTCACCACGGTTTTATTTTCTTGGCAGAATTGTACCAGTCTCTCACCTCTTTCATTCATATCTCCCAATCCGAAGTTACCAACCAGATTATCTATCTTTCCTTTCCCAATTTTAGCATTGAAATCACCCATTATTATTGTGATGTCCTTTGTTATGGTTAGTTTTAATGCCTCGTCTATTTGTTCATAGAATGATTCCACTTCTTGTTCTTCTTTGTCCGATGTTGGTGCATACACCTGTATTATATTAATTTTTCTGATGTTAGTGCTTAGCTGTAACATCATAACACGATCAGACAAGGGGAGAAAGTTCAGGACATGTCGAGAGACAGACTTGTTTACCATTATAGCCACTCCGTTTCGGTGCTGAGTGTCCTGAGAGTCCTGGCTACCAGAATAGTATATTATATGATCTTTAATGTGGCAGTTTCCATTTCCTGGCCATCGGGTTTCGCTTATACCCAGAACGCCGATATTCATTCTTTGCATCTCTTGAACAATGTTGTGTGCTTTTCCTGGTTCGTACATGCTTGTAACATTCCATGTTCCGATTCTCAATATTTCGTTGTTAATATTTTGACAAGGATTTCGCTGGCTGACGACCCGAAAAGCCTTGCCACTTTTCTTGCCGGATCTTGGCCTCCGACAACCATGATCAGTAAGGTTATGATCGTAGTATTTCATGTCATGATGACTGTACTAGAGATATCCTATGGATCTTTAATGTAGTGGTTTCTCGTTGCCTGCTACATCCCACTGCCGTTGACTAATACATTAGTTCCTCCGCCTTTGAGATCGATTTCTCAATCTCAGGACAATGAGTTGCCCTATCACTTACCAATTCGTCCACCCGAAGCTGTTGATCGGTAAGTGGGGGACTACTTATTCCGGTAGTCACTCGGTCGCCATTGCCTCGTTAGTTAAATAACAGGGTGTACCATACAACTTTCGCTGTACTTCGTGAAGGTGAGGTTGGCATTTGTGTACGAGAGGCTATATATATATATATCGCGCGTCATACACCTTACACCCCTTACAATTTCAATGGCTTCCCTTATAACTCTTGTGGACAGGTTTTCTCAGGAACAAAAATGCTACCGAGATGTGAAACATCTAATTGGTCATTCAAAATATTATAATTTGTAAATGTCTCGTGATTCT
This sequence comes from Diaprepes abbreviatus, assembly GCA_034092305.1. Lineage (NCBI taxonomy): Eukaryota > Metazoa > Arthropoda > Insecta > Coleoptera > Curculionidae > Diaprepes > Diaprepes abbreviatus. The sequence continues at coordinate 1,515,029 of JASJET010000018.1, read as the reverse complement.
AATAAAGTTAATTTTTTGCTTTTATTTCTGGTATGTAGTAGTAGTAGTAGTAGTAGCAGTGGTTTTGAAACAAAAGATGTGTTGAGCACGCTGAATTGTGTTTTTCTGTGTAAGTAATAGTAAATAAAAAAAATAATTCAGCGTACGCAACACATCTTTTGTCTCAAAACTACAGACTTTATTAGAATCATTAGAGATTAACAAACAGCACGAATTGTTTTGGTTTTTCCTTACTACGGTACAACCATAAGAATCTGTAAACCTAGAATTTTTAAAATAGGTACCTGAACACCTTCAATAATATTTATTTCTTAGCTATTTGTCATTAACAATTCGACATCTACTTAAAATATAATTTTAAATAAAAAAACAAAAATGAAGTCTTTTTTTTCTGTTCATATTATACAAGATCATCTCAATAAATTATTAGATACTAATAAATTATTATTTTAGGCGAAAGCTACCTACGGTACAGGATGTTTCCTTTTATATAATACTGGGACAGCCAAAGTGAATAGTGTTCATGGCTTAATCACCACCGTAGCTTATCAACTGGGTCCTAAATCTCAACCTGTATACGCTTTAGAAGGTAAGGGAAAACAAAAGAATGTATATGATATTATGGATATAAGTGCTTACGTTCAATCTTGAAATACGGAAAAGGTACAAAAATAACTTTCCAGTTGCACAAAAGATGATAATGAAGAAGACTAAATGTGCTTCCATTTTTGAATTTTGCATAGGAGGTGTCATTTTGAATTAATATACTTCGTTTGTTGATTGTTTTATTCTCCTTATCACTTCATCTCTTAGTTGGTTAACCGATGCTCGTTCCGAGTGGTAACGTAACTATGGCTAATTTGACCACTCTACTGTTTACCATTCAACTTATGTGGTTCCATTCAACTTATGTGGTTCTCCTACTGATCGATTCATTAACTGATTAAATAATATGACAAGCTAGGGTTGAGAAGCCCTTATACGGTAGCCTCCTATTACAACTATTTGGATGCCTTATTTAAGTTTAGAAACCTGTCCACTAGTTTGCACTCTGTGTATATGTAGAACTGATCATCCTTGAAGGTGTTTGCAGTAGGTTAGAACATCGCATTAGAAGATGATGTATGAGGCTGTTTTGTCTTCTTTGCCACATAGTCTACACGTTGGTTGTAGATGTTTGCTTAAGCTATAATGGCTGGTTATCAGTCCTGCCACCAACCCAATTTGTTGTCTGCTTAAGCGCGAGACATCGCGGATTAGTTTGCTGTGCCTGTGACTCTGATGTTGATGATTTATCCACCAGAATTCCACCTACAGGTAGTAGCCTTAATGATGTCAAATACTGATCCCGATCCAATAAAGATAGTAGCAGACCTTTATCCTGCAAATTAGTTCGCTTTTTCATTGTTTAAGATATCCTTGTACCCACGCAAGAGTAAGTTTGTTGCATGTCCAGTCCCAAATCTGTTATTCCAATCTTTTTTCCTATTTAACGTCCACTCATTTATTCCTTACATATTTTCTTCTAATTTTATCATTTCTTATCCAATCTCTCAATGGATTTCCATTTTTATGTTCTCATCTCTGCCATTTTCAATAATTTTTGTGTTCTAGATGTATCCGGTCATATCTCGCATATATATATATATATATATATATATATATATATATATATATATATATATATATATATATATCATTAATGGTCCTTAAGTTTGTTTGTTGTCATATGTTTGTTCATTCCTATTGCGTAGTTTCTTCAACGAGTTTTTTCATCACCTCATCCATTATTATAATAAACAATAAACAGCTTAAGGAGTCTTCCTATCTTATTTCGGTGCCTACATCTTCTTCTTCCATAGGTTGGCCATTTATTTTAACTTGTATTTTATCGTTTCTATAAATATATTTAATTGTTTTAATAATGTCTAGAGGTACTTCTTTGTTATACAACAGATAAATTATGTCTTCAAGTCATACTCTATCGAAAACTTTCTTTAGATCAATCAAGTATAGAAAGGCTAGTGTGTTTGTTATATTCAAGTACTTTTTCAGTTATTTATTTTATCACGAATACTGCGTCTGTGCCAGACCGTCCGTTAGAAAAACCCTATGGTTCGTCTACTAAATTTATCTTTTGGTTTATTTGTTCATATAAAATTTTTACTGCGTTAAACAAATCGATGCCTCCATAATTTTTTGTTTTTTTTATCGCCGTTTTTAAACTGCAAGATTACCATGCTTTTCTTCTATTGTTCGGGTACTATATTATATTTTAAAATTTTATTAATTAGCACTGTCAATTGTTCAGTCATTACTCTTTCACAATACTTCAAAAATCATTTGGTATCCTATTCTTATCTGCACGGTTTCGGTTTTTCAGTCTTTTCGGTGTCTCCTCTACTTCTAACGTTTCAAGTGTCTCTTGCTCTTTGGTTATTGGTCGTTCTTTATATAATTTAATTTAGTAATCAATCTATATGTTTTTTTTCTGTTTCTCGTCTATTATTTTCTTCATTTCTATTTTTTGTCCTCTTAAAAAGCGTCACTTTTTTTTGTAGACCATAAAATTATTCCCTATTTTTGAGGAACGTTCTCAATGTTAATTTTTTTATTCCTTGTGATAATTGTGTGTGTTTCATTTCTTATTCGCTTGTAGTTGTCATAAGATTGCTGTGTCTTGCTTGCGATTATGCTCTTTTCCTTCAGCATTTTTTCAAAATTGCATTTATAAAGTTCTTTATCCCACCGCTGACACAAGCATTGAAGTTTTCCGAAATGATCATTGATTAAAATTGAATCTATAGTATTTCATATTTAAGTGTTTTTCCCCTAATTCAATTTTTAAGCAAACAATTCACATTATGCATACATTTTCTGTATACTACTAGTAGAGCAACACCTCCTTGGGGCCTTAATTATTTTAATGCATCACTGTAAGTCATCAAATAATTGTCTAACATAGCTTGGCTCTCATTCTTTTTCTTCGTTTTCTATAAAAAACAATGGCTAATTTTTTAAAGGACAATATCTATGTTAAAAACAAAATCGCGAGGATGGACAACCCTTGAACACTACTTCATAATTTATTTTGAAACGAGGATTAAATGTCTAAATATATGCACTATATTTAGTCTTTTTATTATTTAATTATAGGCTTAATATTTATGCAGTTACAAATGAGATATCTTTAGATACCTTTTTTACACCCTATGGTGTAAGTAATCAAAATAATTACCCTTTGAAAACCCCTGGAGAACGTTTTCCTAAGTTTGAGAGTTGTTATAAAATATAGTTTGGAAGACAATTTTTATTATCATATTTTTATAGGATCTGTTGCTATTGCTGGTGCAGCACTAAGTTGGTTAAAAGACAACATGAACCTTTTGCCTTCCTTCGGAGATGCTCAAAAGATCGCGGAAGACGCGGAGCTTGCTGAATCCGGAGAAGTGTATTTTGTACCTGCTTTCAGCGGATTGTATGCGCCATATTGGCAGCAAGAAGCCAGAGGGTAAATTCAACTTTAAATTAAATTAAACATAGGGATTAAACGCTAAACGTGCACTATGTTTCATAGGTTAAATTTTGAATAATGAAAGTTTATCTCGGGATTTTCAAAATTAATCAAAAACTTGTTTATTATTACGAGACATTTATTCCTTTAAATACGAATTATTGAAATAAATGCACTAATGTATCAAAAATTGTAAATCTAATTTTTAGGGTAATTGTTGGTATATCTGAAGACACCCAAGGTTGTCATATAGTAAGAGCTACTTTGGATGCAGTATGCTATCAAACTAGGGATATTCTAGATGCTATGAATAAAGATTATGGATCACATCTAACCAGTTTGCAGGTAAGGTAGTAATATTAAAATAAATTTAACAAATGAGATAAAAATAAGTTTATATTTTGAATATCTCTATCTACTAGCTTACCAAACCTGAACATTTTTAATTTAAATGAGGACAAACATTTTCATATACTTTCGTTAATTTTACTAAAACTTAACATATCAAACATTACTATTTGCGACCTCGATGTTCTGTCACAAAATTACTAGTCCATGCAAATGAAAAATTTTAAAATTGTTAATTCACCTTGTGTTGCTACAGGTTGATGGAGGAATGACTGCGAACGCTCTCCTTATGCAGCTACAAGCTGACCTGGCGGGAGTTAAAGTATCAAAACCATTTATGGCTGAAAGTACAGCGTTAGGGGCAGCTATGGCAGCTGGGGCCGCTGTGGGCCAATGGGATTTGTCGCAATACTTGGACATACCGTGTAAGACATGGACACCCAAACTAAGTAGTGACGAAAGAGATATGAGGTATGCCAAGTGGAAATTGGCAGTAGAAAAAGCTATGGGATGGGATGTTTTATAAAAAATTGGTCCAAGAAAAGAAATTGGAATAAAAAACTACCGGAATATAATTTAAAATGAGCAATTTTAAATAAAAATTTGATTGCCTTTTTCCGTTATCATGATTGACAATAAAATTATATATATATATATATATATATATATATATATATATATATATATATACACCTGCATCTGTATAATAATTTTTATTTTAACATAATGATTTGATATTTCGATTACAAAGAAATAGAGCCAATCAATTATTTCTTATACAAGTTATAGACCTTATTTCTAATACAAATGCCAATCAAATCGGAATGAACGGACTAAGACTTTTAATACCGAATGCGTTTTATCGTAAACTACCACTTTTCCCTATTTCAGTTATTTGTAATAAAACAAAGAAATGACATTAAAAGAAAGAGATGCTAGCTCACTTTCAGTTCTATCACTTGAAGTAATCATGGTCACTTCAACCCAATAACAAGTAAATGCATATTCAGAAAAACATGAAGTTATCAGTTACAATTTTTTCACTTTCATCAATTGATAATTATTCTAAAGAATACAGCCAAATATAGCAACAACTATAAATTACTACAGGTAGCTAGATGTGCTCAATTATTATGGAAATAAAAAAAGATAAATAAAGTAAATTCCTTTACAAGATTTAAAAAAAATCAATTTCATCCCTTTCTATTTATTTCCTTTCTTCTTCGGCTTCTGTTTGTGAAAATATATAAAACTTTTCCAATTACGTATTTTATAAAAATGATAAGTTTTAATAAAAAAAAAAAGATTAAATCAACTACTGACGTACATGCACGCACATATAAAGTAACTGTATTGATCGTGTCTTCTTCTCCTTTAGGTGCCGTCCTCGTTCCGAAGTTTGGCTATCATCAAAGCTATGCGTATCTTTGACACTGCAGATCTAAACAGTTGGCAGTTGTTGCAATTGTACCATTCTCTTAAGTTCTTTAACCATGAATGCCTTCTTCTTCCTATGGATCTTTTGCCTATTATTTTTCCCTAGATAATTAATTGCAGCAACTCCCCTCATAACATGTCCCAAGTATTGCAGTTTGCGTTCTTTAATAGTAAGTACTAATTCTTTCTCTTTCCGCATTCTTCGCAAAACCTCCACATTTGTTACTCTCTCTGTCCACGATATTCTTAATATTCTACGGTACATCCACATCTCAAATGCTTCCATCCTCTTGGTATCAATCTTTTTCAATGTCCACGCTTCCTTTCCGTAGTAAAGAACTGACAGCACGTAACATCTTACGAGGCGAATTTTAAGTTTAAGGCTTAAATCTCGTCCGCAGAACACCTTCTTCATTTTAATAAACGTAGCTCTAGCTTTTCCCACTCTGAGTCTGTTTTTTTCAGAGCTATCGTTATTTTCGTCGATAACAGTTCCCAGGTAATTATATTTTCTCACACGTTGAATTCTTTTATCATGCACGGTTATGTCAGGGAAGTTTTGTGATGATTTAGATACCGCCATTATTTTTGTTTTACTGATGTTAAGTGATAATCCATATTCTTCACTGCATTCTACTATTCTGTTAATTAGTATCTGAAGATCCTCCGAAGTTTCTGCAATTACAACCGTGTCATCGGCATATCTCAAGTTGTTTATTGGGATGCCATTTATTTTAATACCTATATTTTGCTCTGAAAGTGCTCTGTTTACGATGTCTTCTGGGTATAGGTTGAATAAGATTGATGAAAGTGTACATCCCTGTCTTATGCCTTTCTTAATCTCGAGTTCCTCCGTTGTCTCTTGCTCTATTCGAATATTCGCTTTCTGGTTATAGTAAATCTTGGAAATAATCCTGATGTCTCTTTTATCCAAGTTTTTTTCTACCAGCAGTCTCATTAGATGATCGTGACGTACTTTATCGAACGCTTTATTGTAGTCAATGAATCACATATACATATTTTGGTTCATATCTAGACATCTTTGGCATATGACGTTAAGTGCAAATAGTGCTTCTTTTGTCCCAAGCCCGTTCCGAAATCCGAATTTAGTATCACCAATATCCACATCTAGTTTTCTGTGAATTCTTGTGTGAATCACTTTGAGAAATGCTTTTAATGTGTGTCCCATTAGGCTTATTGTGCGATGGTCAGTGCACTGTTTTGCGTTTTCCTTTTTTGGTATGGTGACAAAAGTTGACAGGAGCCATTCTTTTGGTATTTCTCCTGTTTTGTAAATGCAGTTAAAAAGGTCGACAAGAATATTCACTGATTCACCTTCCACAAGCTTGAGAAGTTCCGATGTAATCCTATCTGGACCCGGTGATTTACCATTCTTCATTGTTTTTATAGCGTAATAAACTGAAAATGTCTGGATCATGCTATCCGCCATTTTGGGGAAAGTTCACTGATAACAATAGTGAATACGCTGTCGCCATAAGGAAAATTATGCGTGCTAAATATAATCGGTTATCTCTGATTGACAAGGATCGAAGCAAGTTGCATAGCTTTCCGAATTTTTTTCGACATAAATGATTGAAGGAAACTGATAGTAGAAAGAGATAAAATGACAGTATTACATTACTTACCTGACTAATTCTATTCGTGTCAATTGACTATAATTTCTGGATGTCTGCAATAATATCGGTTAGTCGAAAAATTAAATAAATTGAAAAATTTTATTATTTTTTTGGTTGTTAAAAATAACTGGTCATTAAACAAAGCAATATATTGACGAACTTTTTCCTCAAAATGTTTTATTTTTTGAAAGAAAACAGTTGAAATGTTAATTAGATGGTACACAGTTATTTTTAGTATTTTCTAATTTTTAATTAAATATCTTTAGATAATTGAATGTGTCTCGCATATTTCAAGTAAATTTGAGATTATAGACATATAAAATTATTGCATTTCGTTAGTATGAGCGTGCTATTTAAAAATGTTTTTCTACGGCTAGTTCTGATTATGAATTTAACATAAATATTTGCGAGCATATATCCATAACAGCCAACAAACGAGGCCCTTCAGCATAAAAACGTTATTTATGGTACATTTGATCTTTAAGCCTCTACAAATCTTTACAAAATAAAAAAAAAAAAAGTAAATTAAAGGTTGAATGTGAGATCCACCAGTATCGTTAATGGATGTCTTCTAGCTGGCCATTCGTTTTGGTCCCTGGCCTTACATAGTTCCTCTATCATTGGCCAAGTTTCATGGTTTCTTTTAAACTTAGTTGTCAAGATAGGAAGTCTTGCAGTAAGAGGCTGGATGTTTAGTGAATTCATACAATAATCGATTGTATGGTGTATGTAGTGGATTGACAGGATGATGGATTTTAGTCATTCCACGTAGAGATGCGGTTTCCACCATTTCAAGGTTTATCAGTGCGGGCTTTCCGCAAATATTGTATATAGTGGGCATGTATTCCAATTGATATCGGCATATTAATTTGTAGATATGAGTTGCTGTTTTTCTTGATATCCTTTTTGCTATATACATTAGACTCCTAAAATATTTAGCTCTTTGTATATATTTTTGTTTAACCGTTCTAGAGTGCCAATTTAAGATAATTTTGTGGTCTATATTTACATCTAAATATTTGTCTAATGGCTTGGTCTACATTACTTGATTGTTAAGTAAAATAAAATAAATTTAATCTATGAAAAGAACAAAAATTTTATGGTGATCAATAACTTCACAACAAAAACAACCACGATGACAATATTTTTTTGACTTTTGGCGGTTAATTTGGTGTGCCAAAACTACTTTTTCCCCAAAATGGCGACAAGCATACTATGGACATTTTTAATCTGAGAGCTCAATTCAGTCTATCATCCATTTTATTTTTTAAAATCCTTGATCCGATCGAAACTTTAGTTTAATTAGAACCGTTTATTACTTCAAGTGGATGTAACTGTATCGGATCGGTCCGACTGGATTCGAATGCTACGTTAGAAACAAGGTCCTATAAACCGAAATCTAGCAGAAACGTAAATTGGATACCCATCGATAACTTTTGAATCGGAGAACCCTTATACTTTATAACTTTTCATTATAAAATTAAAGGTTAAATGTTGGTGATGCTAACCGCATTATTAACTAAATGATGAATGAAAAAAAGATTAGGTATACTTTATTTGAAGCGAATTTTAATTATTGCCTCTTTAACACTGACTCGTTTTTTAAGTTGAAATGAACCTTCTTTCGCTTGAAGTGTATATTTGAGACAACATGGACTCTTAAAAATTTATTTGTTTGTTCAACATGGGTAAGAACAATTTACGTTTTTGCTGTATAAATATTTATTTAATACTCAGTTCTAACTCCACTGATATATGTAAATAGTGAAAATATATATTTTCTCTAAGAATATGGCTAAAATGTCGAATGTAATTTTTACACGTTTTCAATAGAACAATGTTTTTGCCTCAATTTTTTATATGATTAGGTACTATAAATATTTATCTTCCCACCAAGTTATACTATTTGTAGTCTACTTTTAAATAAAATATATTAAATGGAAAATGTTTTTTACTATACCTTTAACTCCCAGATACTGAAAGTAAATCATGATTATCCAAGACCCTCACACAGTGAGTGAAGTTGGGGGTGAAAATTATCCCCAAAGCTCATTACCAAAAACAGTTCACTGAGGAAATAACATGTAAACTTAATAAAATGCAACCGATTTTTTACACTAAAAAATCAGCCTATTATATTACTTTTAAAGAATAAGTTTAGGAGTAATTTGGGCCTCTAGAACTACAATCCAGGAAGAAAATGGTATTCGATATATTTTGGTACACTCTAAAATATCGCAGAATGTTCCCTTGTAAGAATAATCTGAAGTAGTTAAATACAAATCTAGTTTATTCAGATGATCAATTTTATGTTATGAAAGCAATAATAAATGTTCACAAAAGCGTAATCGAAAGTCTTCATGTATCAACCATAGATATATTGTCACGGTTCAATTTATGACTAATTTATTTAATTTAACCTTGTTTTGCAAATACTGTTATTATGGGCAACACAGTATCATTTTCCTTAAGTATTTCCCAGGGATTCTTTGAAGAAAAGCATTTCATTAAGTACAGTTTAGATTAATTGTATTTACCATTATTTTGTCCTACTTTGGTATTTCACTATACTGTGCTTAGGTATTTTGTTATCAGTATTAAACTTACTGCTACCTTTTTTTTTTGGATTCAGATAGATCTTGTGTTTTCTCCCGGCCATTTATAGGCATATTCTTTTGAGTCATTATCACTTTCAGTTCTGTCACTTGAAGTAATCATGATCACTTCGACCCAATGACAAGTAAATGCATATTCAACAGAACATGAAGTTATCAGTTTCACTTTTTTCACTTTGATCAGTGATAATTTACTCAAAAGAATACACCTATATTTACATTTGATGGGATTGAATGTATATTGGGTTGCAGAAATCAGGAAACTTCTATTGATATATTAATTTATATTTCTTGTATTTAAAAATAACTACTGGGATACTTATTAGATTTATGCTAATGCTAATGATTAACGAATTGGCTTAACTAACAAATGCATTTCAGCCAACTGTTGTTGCCCAATGTCTATCTTTTTGAGCTGTCATTTCTTTCACACGTGGCAACTAAAGGCGCTTAACGGAAGTCGATTAGTGCGCAAACTGGGCCATGGTTATAAATGGAGGCAATCTTGCCTTGATTTTTAACTTTTTCCTTGCAGCTGCAGACTTCCATCTCAATTTTTAGTTGCCAAGTTTTTGGAATTCTGAGATGGAAAGTCGAAAATTATCGTGATAATTTTGTTGAGTTTTGGTGTACCGATCTTTTGCCAGGTTGGAAGTTATGATGATTTTCTTTTTATCGGGATAAACTTAGAGACAAGGATTTTGGGCAGTTTGCACGTGTCTACGAAGGAATCAATTGAAACCCCAAAAACATCGGGGTTCACCCTCGGGGTAGAGAAAACTCAGTTTTACCCTCTAAGTAGAGAAATATCTGATCCATCGTCGAGGTAGAGAAAACCTAGTTTGACCCTCTGGGTAGAGGAAAACCCAGTTTCACCCTGTGGGTATAGAAAATCCAGTTCCACCCTCCAGGAACGAGGACAGTCCACTCTAGGTGGATTCTTCAGAAAAGAATCCTTCAGTGACCTCCTTTTTTTCATGAATTAAGAGTGAAATTTATAAAGTCTTTATTGTTTTATTTGTCCCGCAACTTCTTGTTATTTTGCAGTGCATTAACTTTTTATTAATATTTTATGTAGTATTTTTTTTAGCAGAGCTGAACGACGCTAGGCCCAAGCAACAACGTGGGGGGGGGGTTCTGTGTTTACCCGGCCTAAATTCAGTGGCGCCCTTTAAAATACCCACCCCTACCCACGGCATAGGGGCTAGCTTGGCGCTATGCTCGCTGGTGCTGCCTTTAGCGTTCAGCTCTGCTCTGATCTTTCAAGTTACACCTCACTAGCACCCTTTTCATTTAAAATGCGAGTCCTATAGAAACGCGTTGGCTTTCGCTTAAAAAGGCTCTCTTTCTAGAGGCGGAGCTAAGAGTTCTGTACGCACGAGGCTAAGCCACGATAACCCGAGGGTCACTGGATATCCCTCTCGCCTGACGGTCATTATAAAGAGAGGTACTACTGATCGAAAACGCTCTGTCTCTTTCTAAGCAAGAGCCAACGTGCTTCTATAGGATCCAAAGTCTATAACTTTTAGTCCTCACTTAACGGATTCTTGGTTGTATTACAATATGCGGAGTTGCGTGACCCTCTTTTGGCTCTCTAGCCTTTTTAGGTCCTCTTTGCTCCCTAGCTGTGAGGATACAACTCCAACATTTACAATTTGAAAAACTTTTGAGAGTGTTTCGTCCCGGTATCAACTATAGGACTCGTCTGTGAGATTCAGTTCGTACCTTCCCAGAGACCCGTCGTCGTACTATATTAAATTTGGACCTTGTATTTGTAGTTAAATTTGATCGGAAACTGTCGGTAAGATGTTTGCTAACACAACAGTTGGTTTTTTTTTTATGTAGTATCCTTTTAAGCAGAGAAAAGGAAAGAATATATACAAACAGTTTATTTTCTGTAAATACCACCCTCTCCCCATATATGTTTCGACCATCTCACGGTCTCATCAATGGAACCTTTATTAAAACATCAGTTATCAAAAACGCAACCCAGACACAACGCGAGGGGTATGTAGATTTGGGAACTTGGGTTTTGGTTAAAATCTTGCTTTGCTTACATGTCCTTTCATGTAATGTATATCGATCTAGCTGCGTCTAGGGTATGTGGTTTTGAGAGCTTTGGTTTTGGCTTAAAATCTTGCTTCGCGCGTTTGTCTACTATGTAACGATTATCGATCTCGCAGCGCGTGGAGTATGTGGGTTGGGAGCTCGGGTTTTGACTTAAAATCTTACTTCGCTCGCCCGTCTGCTATGTAACGATTATAGAGTTCGCCACGCGTGGGGTATGTGGGATTGGAAGCTTGACATCTAAACGTCGATATAATGATTAATGAATATCAAAAACAACCTATATTTCAGTTTATTTAGTACAGGGTGTCTCAAAAGAAAGTACACATTTGTTTTGCTTATTGCGTGAACGCAACTATTCCGAGCGGCGCGGGGGGTATGTCAATCGGTAGCTTGGCTCTTGGGAATTTAGTCGCTATGGAGCGTTTCTCGGGAGCGGACCGTGCTTTGTGCGTACGTGAGTTTTACAAAAACGGTAATTCGGCGACTGTAGCACGTAGAAAATTCTGCAATTTTCGACATATTCGTCACTTAAATGATGCGCCAAGCGCTCGGCTTATTGGAAAATGAGTCCAGAAGTTTGAAGAGACCGGTTCAACATTAGATAAACCAAAATCCGAGCGTCCGAGGTCTTCGAGAACGGTCGAAAACGTAGAGAGTGTTACTCAGTCTGTTCGTGACGACCCAAACGTTTCGATTCGTAAGCGTACTGTTGCTTTAAATGTGCATAGGTCATCATTATTCCGCATTTTACACAAAGATTTAAAGCTGAACCCCTATTAAATTCAGTTGGTGCAAGAACTGAAGCCTCAGGATGCTGGTCAGAGGCTTGACTTCGTAAACCAGATGACTGAACGCTTTTCAACGTTTACCAATATCTTCTTTTCGGATGAAGCCCATTTTCATCTTAATGGTCATGTAAACAAGCAAAATTTCCGCTATTGGAGTGAAAACAATCCAAAACACAAACATTCGCCGAAAGTGACTGTATGGGCTGCGATATCGGCGCGAGGAATTATCGGCCCGTACTTTTTTGAAGATAAAAGGGAACGCACAGTAACAGTGACTTCAGAGCGGTATGTGGAGATGTTAGACGACTTCTTCGTGCCTGAACTGCAAAATTTTCCTGACTATAACCAAAGAACATGGTTCCAGCAAGACGGAGCAACTTCACACATGTCCAACATGTCTCTGCCACGAGTGCGTGAAATTTTTCCTGGCAAATTGATCTCAAAGAAAGGTGACATAAGTTGGCCTCTACGCAGTCCTGACTTATCACCTATGGACTTTTTCCTATGGGGTTACGTCAAATCAAAAGTTTAAGCCAACAAACCGACTTCCCTGGCACAATTAAAAGAAAATATCTGCAACGAAATGGCAGACATCACGGAGAATACCTGCCGAGCCGTCATGGGCAATTTTAGTGCTCGATTAAATGAATGCCGTGAGCGCAACTGATTACATATGGACGATATCATTTTTAAAAAATAAATTCCCAAACAATGTATTTTAATATGTAATAAACATTTTTTTAATAAAGTCCTGACTTTTTTTGAAATCGATTTTTTAAATGTGAACTTTCTTTTGAGACACCCTGTGTTTGAACTAAATTATATTGCAAAATTAAAAAAGGGGCCCCCAATCTTTCAGCTACGCCACTGCCCTTCGTTAAGAGAAAAATATTTTTTATGTTCTCGCTTTTTGACAGAGACAAATAAGTTTTATAACTAAGGAAAATTTGAAGTTCCTAAAAAACGGTTGTGAAATACACTTCAGATACCTTTTTAGAACGGAACTTAAAAATAACTATAACTTTTCCGCAATAATTTCCATTCATTTTAATTTTTTACATATTCATAACATCTAATTAATTGTTTTCAAACTAACCAGGAGTGTGAAATATCAACATTGTAAACTGTTACACATCTTTGTATAATTAATGATAAGAAGATGATAAAGAGTATTAAAATCGTCTTTCCTTTAACACCTTTTGGTAGCCTAATTTTTTGTTAACAGGCATTTAATCTATAAACTTAACATACCAAAGTGATAACTGCGTGCTTTTCTGAAAATTAAAAAATGGGCAAATTTGTGAAAATTTTTCTTATTACTATAGGTAAAGTGATGAATAATACTTATATACAGGGTTGTTTTAAATTACATTTGTGTTTTAGTTGTTATATGTGCGATTTTAGAAGAATCTGAAGCAAGAAGGAAAATTTTGAGAGGAAGGAAAACGCTGAATAGGCGCTATATGAGTAAGCTAAGAATGTTATTTTTCAGTTTAAAATAAATCCTAATTTTCATGTAAAGTACATATACTACGCACCCAAGAAAGTATTTAAAAATATATACTATCGGACAAAATTAGAGAAACATTTTAACATTTCTTTGATTTTCTAAATATAGTATTGTTTATGATTATGCTTTTATGAACATTTTTCAGGACCGACAGCAATACCAGCATGGGCAATAGTAACGTTAATAGCAATAGGACAGTTAGGCGTTGGTGCTCTGTTGTTTCTGCTTTTGAAAGTACTAATTTTGGACAGAGCATTAAAACCAAGATATGCCCCTGCACCGATGACGCCTCCCGAAGAAGTTCAATCAGCTTGAAATATGAATAAGTTTATGTTAATGTTTACTAGTTCGTTTCACGTTAAAACTCAAACTTAAGCCTTTCTGTTTATATCAATTACTAAGAATTAGTATAAAGGTAAAATTTTATTCCTAACTTGCCCGAGATTAAATCCAACCAATCAAAAACTATCTACTGTAACCAGAAGATCATGTAATATAACTAAACTTTAATTTTATTTTAAATGGCTTTATCGTTAATGTAGTAATTTTTATAAATTTTATATGTGTTTTATATTTTGTTAAAAGTTTGACTGCTTCACAACTGTAAAAATAATTATTTCATAAACATTTATAGAAAAAGAAATAAAAAAATAATTTATTGTGTAGAGGTGTGATACATACATACATACATACATACATAAGGCATTTTCAAAAAGTTTTTTTTATACAATTTTCCTTAATTTAATAACCCAAAATTTAAAATACACAAATTATGGTTAAAACTCCACACATTAACAAAAAAAAGTTAAAAGGTTAAAAGACAATTCAAAAAAACTTTTTAAAAACTTATTTCACAATTAAAAACTTATATGATCTTTGAATTATTTAAATCTTTACAAAAATGTGTAGATACGTACCTTGAGCTTGCCATTTCTATTTCGATACTGACTGATATATATTGATTGTGGTATTGGAAAAACAATTCATTTTTTTTACTAAGAATGTTACGACTGCATTAAATAAACATGTACGAGAAACAGGCCATCCCTTTAACTACAACAAAACAACAATACTTGAACGTGACCATAATTATAATAAATTGAGTGTAAAGGAGATGATGGAAATAAAAAAAGAAAAAATGCAGTTACACAAATCTGATTAAAAATTAATATACCCTCTTAAAAGTCAATAGATGGGAATATCCTCTTAAACATTTATATATATATATATATATATATATATATATATATATATATATATATATATATATGTGTGTGTGTGTGTGTGTGTGTGGGTGTGTGAGGTTATAATTTATTGTAATATAAACCATCTTCAGAACTATAAACTTTTTTAAATTTGGTTTATTTTTTTTTAAATATATATACACTAATGATATGCCTTAAAAAATTTAAAAAAATTATACACTATGTTTTAAATTTGGAGCAGTTATTCTTTCTATTTCTACTCATAGACTAAAGAATAGTTTGTACAGAAATTTAAGTCTAGGTTTGTTAAGGGTAAAAAAATGGGAGTCTGGAAATTCAATTTGGTTTTTGTGTTTACTGTTGTTCCACTTATAAAGTTGTATTGTTAGAAAAATTCGCATTTTCTTATCTTATTTGTTGTGCTTGTGCTTTTTTACTATGAATCGTTTCTTTTAATTTCCTTTTTGTAGTTTGTTTCAAGATCTAAGATTTGCATGCTATTAGAGAAGAAATTGTGTAGATTGCCTAAAACATATTTAGAAAGAGCAGTAGTATTTATGTTGGCCATCCTTATGATGTTTTTTACTCTGGTTTTAAGGTATATATATATATATATATATATATATATATATATATATATATATATATATATATATATATATATATATATATATTCCAACTTTAAATTACCCAGAATTAAAATACAAGTAAATATTATTACTCAAATAGTCACAAAATGTTTCATTATTGTTTATCTGCTGATTCACATTCATAGAAATATTTCTCACATTTACGATCTTCAGTAATTGCCTTTCAAAGCCTTTATCATGCGTTTATCATTGAGATAAACCGATATCTCGTACTATTTTCTCTCAGTTACCTGATACTAAAGTTTGGTGATACACAAAAAAATCAAAAATAAATATGAAAATTTTTGGAAAATCGTTGCTTTTCTACTTGGCCATAGCGGCAGGTAAAAATTTTTAGTTGAATAGTGTTTTGCAAAAATTAACTATTATTTAAATTTTAGTTATATTGGCAGTTTTTACACCAGAAGTAGAATGTAGGAGAAAAATTTTGAGGGGCAGAAGAACTGTCAATAGGACGTATTTACGTAAGTACATATTTATTTATATAATTTGTCAAGAGAAAATAGTTTCATATGAATATTAAATTTTTATTAAGGCGAGGCATAATTGACACACTTTAAAACAATGCGTACAGACACGCTTGCGCAAATTTTGTTTATCGTAAGAATTAGTGTAGGTAATTATATTGATAAGAGTTTGTAATAAATTGTATACAGGGTCTCCAAAATAAAGAAAGCCAGTATAGGAATCTCGAAAACAGCAAGAGGTGCGAATAAATGGGCAAAAAATTGCATCATTTAAGAACCAACAATATAATAGTCAGAAATTTTTGGTGTATAACTTTTACCGTTTTAGTTATTAAAAAAACGAATTTTTGACTTTGAATTGATTTTTTCTTGAGTTAATATTAAAGTTAGAGCAAAACTGATAAAGCTTTTTTATAGAAACTTTTAATGAGCATTAATATGACGCCATCGATTTTTTGACATTTCGTCTTCGAGCAATCATCATCTACAACATTTTTTAAATACGATCCTGGATTTTCTCACAATGTAAAACACGTTATGGTTTATACATCAAAATTTCAATAAGAAATAAAGGAATCTATGTGCCGTATTTAAATATTTGTTTATTGGTATTTTCCTTTCAGGCAGGGAAAATGGAAAAAATATTCAAACAGTTTATTTCCTGCAAATATCACTCTGGTCCTCTCCCCATACGCGTTTCGGCCACTTTATGGTCTCGTCAGTTGAGCTGTATTGAAGCGAGAGTAACATTTGCAGGAAACAACTGTTATATAAAATATAAATTTCAAGGTATGTCGGTAGGATATTAAAAACCAGCCATCTGTCGACTTCGATGTTGGACTGAAAAAGTTTACCAGTCGAACGACACCTCTGAACAGTGCTGCCAAATGTTCCACTGAAAAATACTTGCAAGTTTTGTATTTATTCCTGGTAATTCCTGGCAAAATGCGTGTGATAAGAAAAAGTTGATATTGCTCAATTAACCTGAATATTAGAAAAAGACAGATGATAACAAGATTGTCCATCCTTTAAATTTTGGACTGCAAAACCATAAAATAAAGAAAGAAATAATTACATGTGAGAAGCAAAAAGAGATAGTAGAGAGATTTAACTTTAGAGATAACGCATCTTATCGATTTTCGTACATTTGCCATCAATTGTATGTATATTTCACCTTAATATTTATCAATTTCTGAGTACAAGATATCTATTCCTGGAAAATCCCTGGCATGATATTATTCCTGGAAAAATTACTGGCATAGCTAATTATTCCTGGCAAATACAAGTAATTACTGGCAAATTGACAGCCCTGCCTCTGAATCATCGGAGTGGGGCGAAATTTTTAAAAATATCAAAATTTCAGTAAGAAATAAAAAATCAATCTGCTGCATTTAACTGGTTGTTTATATGTATTAATCCTTTCAAGCAAAGGAAAAGGAAAGAATTATACAAACGGTTTATTTCCTGCAGATACCACTCTGATTTTTCAATACTCGTCTCGACTACTACTTGGTCTTGTCGGCGAAACCGAATCGAACCGAGAGCAACATTCGTAAGAAACAACTGCTATATAAAATATAAATTTCAAAGTACGTCGGTAGGATATTAAAAACCTACCATCTGCCGACTTCGATCTTTCTTGTATCAATGTTAGTTATGCGATTGATAAAAAAGCCGCACTGGTAATAACTAAACTGCAGCTTCCAACATCTAACAGTTCCAGCGTGTATTACATTGTATTTTTTGAAAACTCGATTGCTGTGTGAACGTACACAACTACCTAGAATCGCGATAAAACGTTCTATGTATAAGACAAAATGAAAAAATTAAATGGGAAATAAGGTACAACAATTTCATTGTTTTCTTTTCGTAAAATACTTTCCACTTAAAAAAACATCAATTAATTCGTAAATTAAAAACGAAATATACTTAAAACGTATACATAATAACTTATTATCTCTTGACCTTATAGACTAATGACTATAAGGAAAAAAACGAGGTAATAAGGAATAAATTAGTAGCAGCATTTTGATGAGTGAAAACGTTCCTATGGCACTCAAATATGATAAAATCACAAAGTGCTAGTAAATCCAAGAGTGCGTTTTTGAGAACGAGGTAAAAATGGCACTTTTTCAGTTTTTTCAGAAATAATTCCAAAACTGTGTATTTTTAGCAGACACATCTTATGGTTTTTTATAGAGAATTGAATATCCTTCGAAGGCCAAAAAAAAGTTTTTTCTGCAAAATAAATGCAAAAAACAAAGAGGAAAAAATAAAAAATTCGCAATTTTTTTTTTCAAACTTTTGTCCATAATTTTTTTCTGAGTAGATATAGGTAAAGACATTGCTTCAGAGAAAAGAAAACTGACGTTTCACCTGTTAAAATTGTTTTTGAAAAAATTTTTTCGATCAAATTTGGCCAAGATGTAGCCATTTTAAATTTACCGCTTTTTTGCAGTTTTTATCAATTTTTCTTTTACATCATTTTCTTCGCATTTTCAAGTTAAAAAATGTTTATTTTTTACGCAATGAAAGTTAATGTTATATTAATTTTATAATAATAAAACGTAGTTTTTAAATGTACCACAGAAATGTTGAGCTTTATGTCGAATCTCAAATCTTTTGATCATTAAAATATAATCAGGATAGTAAATGTTGTATTCCGAAAAAGACTCGAATCTATTATTTGAAGTGGCCCTGTACATTCCCCGAAATATAAACCAATCTCATTTACCACTAAAAATTTACAGGTGTGTTTCGTCCAAGGTGTCCACGGTTAGACTCATCAGTGGGTCAGTAGGTACCGTTCTCACACACACACCATGTGTTGACGTACTGTGTTGTGATTTGGAACTTATATTTGTAATTACTTTACGGCGGAACGTGTTGGTGAGATATTAATTTCTTTGACAATAACCCTATTATTTGAAATGCCGCTTATTTTGTAATACTTCGGCGATTTAAATATAGTTCGTGTCAGTCCGTCGTCAATTACGACATAATATAAAATGAAAACAAAAGTTTAATGCTCAAGGTAATACATGCAAGATTGCATGGACTGCGTACTTATTTCCATATACACAAATGAAATGCTATTGAATGAGGTTGGAAATAGATGATGATTCCCGCAACCCAGCCACCTGTACCACAGCCTTTGCTTGAACAGATAATATGTAAATGTTTAAAAGGTTGTCAAGCAAACTGTAGTTGCAGGAAATTAGGCGTTAAATGCTCCATTTTCAGGAATGTAGCTAATCAGGACATCTCTGAAGCGGATATTGAAAAAGATGGTGAAAAAATAGATATTGCTCTTGACAATGTATTGTATTGATTGATAAAAGTTTGAAAAAAAATTGCGAAATTTTGATTATTTTCCCATTTGTTTTTTTGCATTTATTTTGCAGAAAAAATTATTTTTTTGACCTTCGAAGAATACGTTTCGATAGGAAATTCATTTCTCTAAAAAAATCGTAATATATGTATATACTAGAAATGCATAGTTTTTGTTATTTTGAAAAACTGAAAAAATGCCATTTTCACCACGATCTCAAAAACGCACTCCTGAATTTGGTTGCACTTCGTGATTTTATCATATTTGAGTGTCAGAGAAACGTATTCAATCATCAAAATGCTGTTACAAATTTGTTTCTTAAAAAGAATATTGTCAATGATGTTCTTTTATATTTTCCATGTTCTGATGGTATTCAATTGGTTCACACACTTAACTCTACATTACAAAATTTATATTGGTGGTGTTCTTGTAACCAATTAAAAATAAATGTGGAAAAAAAACAAATTTATGATAATCTGCAATGAGAATGATTACAGAACTTTTTCTCGTGGAGATCCTATTATTAAAGTAGGCAATGAAACAATTGAAATGGTGGAAAAGTTTAAATATTTAGGAGTAATCATAGATACACAACTTAAATTTAAAGAACATGTGAAAAACTTAATAAAAATAATTTCTTATAAAATTAACTATATTCAAAGATGTGCTAATTTTTTGACAAGGTGGACTAAAACAATCCTGTTTAACACTCTGGTATTGCCGCACTTTGTTTATTGCTCCACAATTTTGTTCCTTCTTAAACAAAAAGGCAACATTTCAAAAATTGCAAAATAGAGCCATGAGAGTTATACTCTCATGTACAAGAAGAACATCAATTAACTACATGTTGAGAGAAATGCAATGGCTGTCGGCGGAGGACTTCTTTCACTATCAAACATTGATCTTTATTTTTAAAATCAGATCGGGTAGTTCTCCTACATATTTACAAAATAATATTAATTATAATAGAAATATACATGCATATGACACTAGATCGAAGGATGACTTTTATATTCCTCCAGTAGTAAAGAGACAAACACAGACCTCTGTATTTTTTAAAGGTTTAAACAGTTTTAATCAATTGCCCAGAAATATTAAATATTTAAAATCTCTAAATAAGTTTAAGCAGTGTCTGAAGCAGTATTTTGTTAATAGGGTCTGTCCTTGAGGGACATCAACTTTCTTTTTTCTTTAAATTTGTGTCAGTTTAGTTTAGTATGTCATTGTTCTGCTAAGCTTGACGATGTTTGATTGTTGTTTTTAATTTTAAAATATGAATTTAATTGATAAGATATATGTGTAATTATATATTAGTCTATGACTAAATAAAGGATCTATATATATAACAACCTATTAACACGCAATTAAATAAAAATTAACTTACCTATATAATTTTCAGGTTCTATGGCCATTCCAGCATGGGCAATCATACTGCTAGTAGGACTTGGTCAGCTAATTGTAGGAGGTGTCATGTACGTTATAATGAAGAAGCTCATAATAGATCCACCTCTACAGGGATCTTACACCGTTGCACCTACCAGCGAACCTTAATAATTTAATCACTATTGTATATAAATTATTATTTCTTTAATATTACGTATGTCCTCTCTCTCTTTTTATACTTAATGTTATCTAAAAAATATTTAAATTGTATTCTTGACTAAAAACTAATACCCGAATTCGTTAATATGGTGTAGCTAAAATTCGTTTAAGTTGACTATTTCTGAACCATACAAATACACCTTTTTTTTATTATATTCTTATTGTATATATATATATATATATATATATATATATATATATATATATATATATATATATATTTGAAAAAGTTATTTTATTCTCCTTACGACCGTTAAGAAAGGGGACAGACAGTATATTCTCTGCGAATTCCACTCTGGTTCTCTCTCCATACTAGTTTCGACCACCTAATGGTCTCATCAGTGGAGCTGTAACGAACCGAGAGTAAAATGCACAGAGAACATATATATATATATATATATATATATATATATATATATATATATATATATATATATATACTTTTTCTCTTTAATACCGTCTAAGAAAATACAGACAGTTTATTCTCCACAAATTCCACTCTGGTTCTCTGTCCATACGCGTTTCGTCCACCTAGTGGTCTCATCAGTGGAGCTGAAGCGAACCAAGAGCGAAATTCCCAGAAAACAACTGTGGTATAAAAGATAAAACTTCCACGGCAACTAAATTGAGTTTAACAGTTTGGTGAATAGTTTCAAAGCCATTTAAATTCGTTTTTAATATTATTAAATGTACCACTAAAAAACGTTGGAAAACGGTTCACTAAAAAGCCTTAAGCTTCACAATTTAAACTGTCAAATTAGACCTAGTCTGAATACGGTGTTGGGCATTAATCAATTAAATTTTCAATCAATTAATTGATTGAAATTTTAGTTGCGATTAATTTAATGTAATTAAAATTAATTGCAATTAAAATATTAATTGTATGTTGCAATTAATAACAATTAACTTTTTCAGCTGTTCTAAAAAACAATTAAAACTAACAAATAACCTGCTTGGATATAGATAAGATAGACATTTATTACTATTACGTTATTGACAGTTGTCGTGTACTGTCAGCAGCAAGGAAGTGATGGTATTAGCTCCCAATATGTGTTTGTTCTTCAGTAAAAAAGTTACTCTGTTTTTGTTGACGTGTTGAAGTTTAATAAACATAATGGCAGCTTTTAAATCCTACATATCTTGATCTTGCATACATTTATTCATAAATATTCATAACTTACACTTCGTTTTGGCGCCACTCCGCTTTTAATACAATAGTAAGTCTAATTGTTAGTTTTTAATCAAATACACCAAAAAGATTGACAATTGATTAATTGTTAATTGCGGAACCGAGCGATTAACTATTATTTAATTGTTAATCACGAGTTTTCACAATTACAACTGATTAATTGTAATTGCGATAGGCGTGATTAACGATTAATTAATTGTTAGTTTTTAATTGTAAAAACAAATAAATTTTGCCCAACATTGTCTGAATATAACAATTTAATAAATACAGGGTATCTACTAATATTAATCTCACTCAAAACAGTAATGTACAACACATAAAGAATGTAAAATTCATTAAAATCAGGAATCAGTTTTCCACAGAAAAACACGTTTTTTTATTTAACCCGTTTAAAACACTACGATCTATATTCCATATATTTATCACTTAAAAATATTATAAAAAATACCTTTCGGAGACATATACTTATTAAAGGTACATTCTGAAAAATTTCAATTGAAAACAAAGAAGTTACTTTTTTATGACTGGCACAAACGCTCACAATAGTTCAATTCTAAACTTAAACCCTGAAATTTAAGCAGCAACTAAAGGACCAACCAATTCGGAACCTAATTAGGGTGATCGGGTTAGAGTGCTAATTAGGACATGATTTTATATTAGAATTTTGGGTACTTAGTCGACGTATGGCGAGAAATGCAACCTAATCCAGTGGGTTGGTGCCGCGAGGCAATGACAAGTAAAGGCAAGGAAGTTGTATAAATGTTTTCGATATTCATAAATATGTGCCATACTTGTAGAACACAAATTATAGATTATTTTAAGATATTGTACTTTTTTTTAATTTCCATACAACCAGCCACTATGGCTAAGACAAGGTTAATTTTTACTTGGTTAGAAAACGCGGCCCTAATTAAATATTAGAGTTTTGGCCTGCTCGAGAATCATTCTCCCCCGATTTAAGATTCTGAATAAGGACAGTGCAATTGGCGCGCTTTAAATTATTCCCACATCTTAGTTGAAAAGCCTGAATATCGTGTCCCCTAGCTCCTTAAAACCTACAATGTGCGGGTCCTGCCGGAAAAAATATTCTAAATATTACTATATTGAATTTACAACGCTCGTCACGGTACTCCTAATAAAATATTAGAGGAAATAAATTAAAACCGCTAAATTATATGTACTGCATATTTTGATAACACGGCGCCAAATAAGGGTAAGTTACTGTCATGTTTCATATATCTAAGACAAGCCGTTTTTGAGATATTTAACCATTCTTGAAACGGTGGATTAAATTTCAAGAAGCGTACCTGCCTTGCCTATTCCAGCTAGATGTTTCAAATTTTTTTTTTAGTAGAATTACTACAATTTAACGTAAAATAAAAATGATCTCGAAAAACTATGTGGGGTTGATAAAAATTTAACTTTGATTTTTATTATCATTAAGGCCAAATAACTTTGTTATTTTAAATGGAACACCCGTATTTAATACGGAATTTATATTAGTAAAATACGATTAGTAAATGCAAACCTCTCTCCATCATATCCTTTCTGTGTTAGAGGTTGCACAGTGAGAATAAATTGTTATGGAACGCAATTCATCCTATTCCACCACCATCGAGATGATGGCCTACCGTACCCCTATACCGAGAAGAAAGTCAAAACTTACCCTCCCCGCCACAGTGATACGGCAGAGGTACATGTTTCGTCTCTACTAGACTCATCAGGGTACCGACATGCACCTGGCTGTGCAAAGGACATATATATGTTTATGCGGCTTTCACGGATTCCTCCGTGTGAGATGCAATAGCAGTGGATATATCCACATTATGCTGGATATGATGGAGAGAGGTTTGCATTTACTGATCGCATTTTACTTCATTCATATACGGAGCTCCATATAGTTGTACGTTAGCTGAATGTGATTTCAGCACTACAACGGCATAATGTGGATATATCCACTGCTATTGCATCTCACACGGAGGAATCCGTGAAAGCCGCATAAACATATATACGCCATCCGGCGGGAGGTCAGCGAAGCCCGGTTCAGTATTTGCATACCTCCTTCCGATCTGTCCTTTGCACAGCCAGGTGCATGTCGGTATCCTGATGAGTCTAGTAGAGACGAACCATGTAGCTCTGCTGTATCACTGTGACAGGGAGGGTAAGTTTTGACTTTCTTCTCGGTACAAGGGTACAGGTAGACCATCATCTCGATGGTGGTGGAATAGGATGAATTGCGTTCCATAACAATTTATTCTCACTGTGCAACCTCTAACACAGAAAGGATATTATGGAGAGAGGTTTGCATTTTACTTCATTCATATACGGAGCTCCATATAGTTGTACGTTTGCTGAATGTGATTTCAGCACTACAACGGCATAATGTGGATATATCCACTGCTATTGCATCTCACACGTAGGAATCCGTGAAAGCAGCATAAACATATAATTATATTTTCCAGATTCTTGAGTTTTAGTTTCTTTTTTTAATAAAAAATTGAATGGCCATAAATATACGAAAAAGTCTCAACAGCGTTAAACAAACACACACAGGACGAAAAACATATCTTTGATTATAACAATACCATAATTAAGAAGAAAGATATGAATTACCAAAAATTGCAGATAAAGGAAATAGAAATTAAGAAACATAAAAACACTGTTAACAATAGAACGGAAATAGGAAATTTGAGCCACATTTCCACCAGCCTAATTTTTACAAAAATATTAAGTATTCGATCCTGTTAATCAACATTAAAAATTAAACATCCTCTTAAACATAAAATTAAATTTGAGTTTTTTTTGGTGCATTGTAAAATATAAAAAATAAAACATTCACAGTTTTGAAAATGCCTTAAATAAAGGGCGAAACGTCAATTGTTTGGATTTTTTATTAAATAAAGAACCTAAACCCAAGAAAAGAAAAAATAAAAAGTCTATATATATATATATATATATATATATATATATATATATATATATATAAATACAAATGAATGTGCACTTTCTTTCATCAATCCAATTAAATAAAAATTTATTTTTTATGAGAAAAGGATATATATGATTAGAACCAAACTACCTTTTATTTATATAAAAGTAACATTTATTAATTAAATCTTAACACAAATAAGAATTTCAAATCCAAGACAAAATAAACACTATAGTCATATGATCAAAAAAAAAATTTGACACTAATTCGACAGAAATATCTATATAGATTACCGACAGAATGACAGGTAAAAATACACTTTAGTACTACTTCATTATGACAACCAATATCGACATTAACTCCGTCATTTAGAATAAAGTGAGCTGGTGAGCTGCAGCAAAGGAACATTTATAGCTAGACTGTTTTCTAATCAATCTTTAAAAGACATCATGATTTACTTAACTGGCGCTCATTAGCAGTAATAAAGAAATTAAGGGAAACTACCAGGTAGTGAAAAAACTAATGGAAGTTTCAGTATAACGAAAAACAACCACTTATAATGAGCAACTTTTTAGCATTCTAAAATACAGCACCACTTATATAACAATTTTACCTTGCAGGTATGAGAGAAAAAAGACTAAAACCATCTAGGTCAGATATTTTTTAAAAAATTGTTTATGGTACTTATATATAATAGATTAAGTATATTTTTAAAAAAGCTGACAAATCACATTTTTGTAAAAAAACATTCACAAAAATTATAACAAAATAAATTTTTCCCCTTCCGCACCTCACCTGTCAATGTCAATATAAGCACGTCAATGGCGTGAATTCTTATAAACTTATATTCCAGAACAAGTGTTTGAATATACTTAAAATTATTGGGATTTTCTTAGTCGCTATCTGCATTAATGACTTTCAATTTGTCCCACTGGACCTCCACCGTCAAATTGTTATTGTTGTGCCGGATAACATCTACGGTAATGGGAGCATACAGATCTTTGTCCAAAGGTGACCAACCAGTATACTAAAACAAAAGAGAAAAACTATAGTTACATTTAAAGGCAATAGTACTTGTTGACGATCAATTAAATCATGCCAACTTTTAAAAGTATTGATTCTCAACCTGTGGGGCCTGCCCTCCTTGGAGACTTGTAAGAGTAAGGACAGCCTAATTTTATTACTTGTGGGGAGATATTAAACGTAAGACAGAGTATCGACACCAGAGAAAAAAAAGCAAATAAAATAAATTTAGTAAAAAATTCTAAAAAAACTGTCAAATAGGAGGCATGATTAAAATAGGTATGGAAACTCAGATTGCAAATACTGAAAAGAAAATATCTTTTAAATGTAAAGATTGACCATGTCACAAATCTTTTATCTATTTGATTAACATATAGATTTAAAAAATGCTAGATTGAGCTTTCTGCAATGCTGGCCATTCCCACAGTGCAACAGAGGAAAGAGCGAAAGCAGTAGTCATCTTTCTTTCTATTGGGAGGAGAGTAGAACCAGACATGGAGTATTATTCATACTTAGGGGTCATGTGCTTCTATACTAGGCATTTTAGAAAGAAAGGGGACTACTGCTTTCACTCTTCTCTTGCATTGGGGGAATGGCAGGCATTGGGAAAACGCAATTTAACATTTTTTAAATCTATAGTTTAAACTAATTGTAGTATTAGCTTTTGTATTTTTTATTGACAAAAAATTGTCTAAAAGTGAGAATTACCTCTTTTAACTCTCTTTAAGGCTAAAGGAATCTATTAGTATAAAAAATTCACAACATTTTTAGCTCATGTGTTAGATACGGCACAGCATCGAACTAACAACATGACTAAAATGTGGTCGGACTTGCATTTTCTTTATTTTAATTTTTACGACGTTTCGATTAAGTTGTACCTCTAATCATTATCAAGTATAAACTGTCAGTTTATACTTGATAACGATTAGAGATAGAACCTAATCGAAACGTCGTAAAAATAAAAATAAAGACAATGCAAGTCCGACTACATTTTAGTCATCCTTCAACATTGTCTACAACCTTCAAACAAACAAACTAACAACATTTTGGAGAAAAGATACTTACAATTGAGGTGTTCTTGTGTCTGACTTTATCATTCTCATCGAACGCTTCATACTTCTGTAACAAAGCCTTTCCATCAATTCTCCAGATTACAGGATGTTTGCTAGGGTCCCCTCCTTGTGCATCTTTTTTCAAAATTACAAAAGAACCAGTCTAAAAAATGTTCAACAACAGATTAGAGCATTGAGTAACTAAATTAGATAAAAAAAAGAAACAAAATTTGCTCTATTCATGAAGAAAAATCTTACAGCATAGTCTTCTGAATAAATAGTTTTAGGAATAAACTTCCGATGGATTCCCCTTGCAGGAAGAGCATTGGTTCTGGAAGAGTCTGAGTCAGTTGATCCAGCTTCTTTATCTTTTTTTTCCTCTTGGGACATATTGGAATTGGTGTCATTAGACAATTCACTATCATTTGAAACCTAAGAAAAACATCATTTAACAATATATAAAATATTTTTAAAATAATAACTTTAAGAAGTATTAATAACAGTTCAGTTTTATTTGTAATGTTTTGTTTATTGAAAATACCATTATCTTTTATTTATCATGATGAACTGTCACAAAAACCAACTAATTTACCCTTGTGCAGGTAGACATATAAATAAAATGATTTACAATAAAAATTTAAAATGTTTGCCAGATGCTAATTCTATTGATCTTATTTTAATAACCTTTTTTAAAATATTTTTGAAATAATAACTTCAAGAAATATTAATTTGTTCAGTTTTTATTTGTAATATTTAGTTTAATGAAAATGTAACATTTTTTATTTATCCTAATCAATTTTCACAAAAACTAATTTGTCCTTGTGCAGGTAGGTACATAAAATACCCCACCATAAAACTTAAGATGTTTGCCAGATGTTAACTTTTACTTTAAACAGGGTTTTTGAAATTTTTGCCAGATGTAACTTTCTCTTCAATATCCCTTTTAAAATTACTGTTTCAAAATAGTGTATAAAACTTTTTTGTAATATATTTTTTGATATTTACAAAGCAGCTACTTAATAAAACATAATAAATATTTCTTACCTTTTGCTTTTTGGGACTAGTCTTTCCTTTTCCACCACCTCCTTTTTTGTTGATCTTGCGCTTTTTTGAAGGCACCTCTTCCTCAGAAGAGTCTTCTTCATCAGAGATATCAAGCTCTTCTTCATCTTCATCACTTGCACTTTCATCAACAACTGGTCTCTTTGGTTTACGACTTATTCTTGCAGATTTTCGTCGGTTATTACCTTCCTCTTTTTTTGCTTGCTATAAAATTAGAATATCAATGAAAATAAAGAATCTAAACTATGAACTGAATGGCATTCAGAATTAATAATTTACTTACATTCCAAATGGAAAGTGTAAAAAATGTTTTGTTATCAATAAACATGAATTATTGATTTTTGTAATGGAAGATGTTGACAATACAATAATATTGACATTATTTAGAACAGAATGTTTGGATTCAAAATACACTGTAAATAATATTTTAATTAAATATTCAAACTTAATTAAGAGCCTTACTAGCTGAAAGTGCTCCTTTGGAAATGAACTTTTATGTATGGAAGTCAATGTTATTTAAGACAAATAAAATAACAATACAGTGCTAAATATATGCATAAATGATTAATTAAACACCACAATATCTGCAACTAAGCACAAAAAAACAAAATTGTAAACAAATAAAATATTATTATGATTTTACTGATATACCGAATAGTTTACGTAAAATTTGGCGGGTAGTTTCGATAATTTTGTAAATTCAATATGGGTTAAGTAAATAAAATATCATACCTCCATATCCCATTCATCTCCAGAACTTTGGAAAGGTTCAGGATCATCCTCGTTCTCAGAATCGTGTCTGCGGCTCATTTTTTCACCTAAAACACGTTTTGTCAATCAAGCAAAAGCACTCAGCGTTGCATATAGTAAAACTACTTGGAAACCAGAAAGTATAAATCTTTATCAAAAACTAAATTAGTAAAACTGTTACAAATTGTCTTTAGAATACTTACCAAATAGAAAATTTCAACAAAAACACCTATTTCTCGAAAATTTTCTAGAAAAACACCACCAACCCGTTGGCGTCGGTGTCCACAAAAATGGCTCACAAATTTCAGTCACCGGAGAAATTACCGAAAACCGGGAAAGCGTCAAATTAGTGGATGGACCACCAATTAGCTTATTGCTTTGTGTCATGTGACAAGGAGACCCTGCAACAACCCTGTATTTGAGCAAATCATAGAGCAGGATAATGATCACGTGACTAATCATGGCCGTCAACGCATGCGAATTTTAACGGAAGCTGACATTTATTTTAGGCAAATTTTCGTGAACACTCAACCGACTGGTTTAAAGTTAACAATTGAGTTTAACTTATTTTTTTATTGATTAAAATTAAAATTGATAAAAATTATTATTTAAAAATCTACTTGGAATATATATCGAGAGATAATTTAAAATTTGCTGTTTATATTATATTATGTATCTAAAAATTAGATTTGAAAGAAACCATGGGTCAATGCAAATAACCGAAATAATTACTGGTTATTATTTTTCGTATTTCATTACGTAGGCGACAGGAACTGCAAAATGCGTTTTGGAGAATTTTTAATATTAAAAGGTTATATGTAACTATTTACATAAATTTTTAAAATTGTAGTATTATAAAATTTAAGTAGAGAGTAAAATCACGCAAGCGGTATCTACACTCGTCTTTAATAGTTAATTATTACTTCTATTTGTAAACAGAATTTTCATCTTACTCAAAATAATTGAAAATGGTTCATTTTGCCAAAAATGCCTTCTAAAAAAGAAACGTAATTTTACAATTGTTGATAAACCGAAAAAACTAGAAATTATCAAGGCCAGTATAAATATCCCCAAGAATTTGAATTGGCGGGGCGCACGCGCAAGAGATTTAACTGCTCCGTTATCGGAAGTTTGTTCAAACAGCTGTGAACAAGCGTCGTCATCGGTTAGGGTGTAGTTCCGAGAGTGCAAGAATATCCGAAATTTTCCGAAATTAGTGCGGGGAAAATCAAATTGCGTCCCGAAAAGAAAGTGGTGCTCTTCGGGCTTTTTCCTCATGGAGAGCTCAAACTCGGACGGGGTCGTCCTACCGGACATCTCCGAAGCCGAACAGCTTGCGAGCGAGCACGATGATAATGGCGATGGCGATCCTATCGACACGAAAAATGCACGAGTGTCGACGGTTTCCGTCAGGCATGCTGGAGTTCCTGTCTCATTACCTGTTGGTGGGTATCCGAAAAAA
Source organism: Diaprepes abbreviatus (assembly GCA_034092305.1). Lineage (NCBI taxonomy): Eukaryota > Metazoa > Arthropoda > Insecta > Coleoptera > Curculionidae > Diaprepes > Diaprepes abbreviatus. Next base: position 1,484,388 of record JASJET010000018.1, on the reverse strand, counting down.
TTATGTTTTTTAGTAGTTACTACAAATCCTCTTTGTGGGGTTTGCAAAGTCGCTTACCCCATGAATGTCCAATCTTGTCCCTTTAAAAATTTTACTTACGAGGGTATACCAAAAAGTTAACAAAAGTCAGGATAGTTAAATTTTTATTGAAAACTTGCAGAATTTAAAGTCTCCGTTTTTTTGAATAAGAAAAAAAAATGTAGAGATATGATTTAAAATTAAATGTTATTATCAGCTGTTTGAATCCATGTTTATGTTAATCACCTGATATAATTTTAATAATGAAGGTGATAAGGGAATATTAAAGACCTTAGAGCAAAATATCGTCAAACTGGGTGAATCGGAACGATTTTCTGGTATTTTTATGGATATCTTGTTTAAAAGTTTTGGAAGAACTTCAGATATTTCAGAAAAGTCACCAGAGTTACTATATATATCATAGATACTCAAAAATAGCTAATACAATTTTTTTGGTTAAAATAGATGACCAAAAAAAATTTTTTTTTCTGGTGTTCCAATTGACTTCGCAAACAAGGTCAATCAAAGTGGCGAATTTATTGGCTCGCAATGTTCAAATAGCCTCGTTTATGAGATGATTTGGGACACAAATTAAAATAAATATATATGGTACATATAGACACTATTAAAATAGTATAAAAAATATGAATTATTTCAAAATAATAATTTTGTTAAGGTACAAACTTTACAATAATTTATTGTAAATAACTAAATTAAAAATTATTATAAAACAGATATTAAAAAAAAAATGGAACAACTTGAACATAAAACTACAAGTTATTCGATGTAAGATTTTAGTTCAACGTTCACAAGAAACCCATATCTTCCTCTACGAAGTCCATGTGATATCGGAAGTTTTTTTATAACTTGGTTTAAATATGGGATGTATCATTTATGACAGGAAAAATAAAGCAATTTTACCTCTTTCTGTTAGGGTGAAGAAATGTGACCGCAATGCCTCCATCAATTGCTTTAATTTGTCCTATAAATATGTATTTAAATTAAACCTCAATAAAATCATTAATAGAGAGATTTCCCATGGAAATATCGTCAGAATAATCTTCTTCATACTCTGATTCAGATTCAGAAGCTGAACTGTTATTGGTATTATTAAAAGTATCAGTTTGCCAACAATTTACACTTTTTGAAGTTCCAGCTTGTGGTTCTTGTGAAAAATCCTCTTTGGAAAACCACCAAAACTTTTTTCTCTTTGACAATTTTGCTTTACAAGCATTCCAGCTTTTATTCGGCAAGTCCACCACAGTCACTCTCCATGGGATCATCATTTTCAAGATTTGTTTTTTGCTGCAAATGTTTTAATATTTAATTCATGTCAAGTTGAATAATTCAAGTTCCAGAAAAGCCGCTTCCAGTGTTTTGAGCCATATTTCCTAGTTTATTTATAGCTGTGTTTAATACCGAAAGAAAATATTGCTTCGGTGAAGATTCCTTGTATTTTTTCCAATCCTGCAAGACTAATCTCCAATTTTTTTTTAATGGACAAAACTGCCACATCATGTGGCTGGGTAAAATGTGTAGAATTAGGGGGCCGAAGACAAGACCTTATGTTGTTTCCTTCACAAATTTCAATCACTATATATGATAAATGACTACATAAGTTATCTCATATAAATACATATGGCGCAAGTTGGCTTCTTTATCCTGGTTCACCCCGTTTGACGGTACATACCCATATCTATAATCTCTAAGATTTGTTAAACTTTATAAGAAACGAAAAATATACATATATATTTATAGCAAAATAAAAAATTATTAAACAAATACAAAAAAATTATTCTTTTCCTATAAAAAAATCCTAAAAAGATTAAACATATATACATATCTAAATTTGCAAGTACTTTACAGAATGTCTTCAAAATCATATCTACATATTGTTACGGTTTTGTCTCTCTTATAATCGTTCATCGGGTCCAAATAAAACATTTTTTCACTAATAAATAATAACTCTTTAATTACTTCTTCTTAACACAGTATTTCTTTCGTAAGAGCCATTTTACACACACAAAAATTATTCCGAAAATTATAACAAAAATTTTCTCTCTGTTTGATACGTACAAGAAATCTGAATATGATTTTGGTGGTAATTTTGTCGGTGCTCATGCACATTTTCATAACATGTGACGTTCAAACAGTTAAATAATCTGGGAATAACCTTAAAATGCCATAAATATGAAAGTTTCCAAACATATATAATCAAAAAACCACAAAATAAGGGATATTTTGTGCAAGAAACAATGAGTAAACATTGAGATTAAGTTGATTACCAAACGCGGGTTGTCTTCTACCTTCTATAATAGGTCCCAGACCTGTTCCTTCTTCGATTTTCCTCATTCTGGACTTAAATTATCGCTCCACCTTTTCCGTGGTCGACCTCTACTGCGTGTACCAATAGGCGATTTATCTCGTGCGATCCTTACCAGTCTATCCTCTGTCATTCGGCTTATGTGTTTGTTCCATTGTGTCTTACGTTGTAGGACCCACTCATTAATGCAATCTGTGTTGCATGATTGCCTGATGTTATCGCTTCTTTCTCTGTCTAGTAGCGTTTTTCCTGTTATTCGTCGAAGTATTCTCATTTCTGTAGTCTCCAATAGTTGTTTCATTTTTGTCGTCTCTGGCCGTGTTGTCAATTCACATATTTTATTCTGCGTCGATTTTCGCGCACTTTCTGCATTTTAGTCATAAAAATATAGAACACGTTCTATATTTTTATGCCGAAAATTTTCACCAAAATTTTGACAATAATTCTTTGATGTGTAAAACAGCAAATTAGTTTTATGAAAATTTTCAACATAATTATCAGATAAATTTTGACTATAATTCTTGTGGGTGTAAAACGGCTCTTATACTATAATAACGATGATTCATCGATATAATAATTTTACAAAGGCACCTCAAAATAATATTTCTACAAAGGCGCATCAAAAAATTTACCTAGTCCTTCGTTATCATGTTTTATATATTCTTTGTAGTTAAAATATGTAATTTTTACAGGCAGTCTTATTACGAGTACGTTTAATGTTATTACTCAGGACCAAATGCAGCACTTTAAGCCAATGTTGTGTGTGGATAATAATGGTTACTTGGCAACAGATGGATCTGGTGCAGAGTTGAAAACCATTGTCATTCAGCAGGACGATGTTAGTGGAAGCAGTTCGGTTAATACCTCTGTGACGGTAATTTTATCAAAATTGGTCATATCAATTGTTTGTTGGCATAAATACAAAAAAATATATTTTTAACAAGATTTCGATGGAATTTGCGAATTTTACCTTTATGTCGAATAGTACATAATTAACTGCAACTGTCTGTAGAATCGTGAGTTTTAAAGGTTATCGCACAAAAAATTTAAATTTTATTTTCGTTTTTCAGCTTGAATGTTTTTAGCGTTATTTTATTTGAATTTTTTTTACATCGCATTGCCAGTTGTTGCTGTTTACACCGTTGAATTCGAACTACAATAAAATGGCTTTAGAAACAATTCTGCCTTAGATTTAAAAACCATAAATCCATAAAAATTAACGTAATTTACTTCGTAATTATGGGAACGTTCAGAGCGAGAGAGATAGCATGAGCCCATATTTGACCTGGTTCTGTATGCTGCCTCCTATAGTGCATGTTCAGAGTTAAAGAAAGGAACATAGCAAATACAGGATTGATAAGCTGATTTCTAAGTTAATACGTTTTAAGTAGGAACACCTCAAAACCCCAAAAATACATCTACTTTGAGATAATGGTTAATTGTGACTCAGTGTAGTACAACTAAATAGTTCCCGAAACTACCCAAACAGCACAAATACGTCTTAGAGACGTCCATAAAACCTTTGATCTCAACATTCAGGACGTCTTATGGATATCCATTAAAGACGAATGACGTCCATAAGACGTTGTATAGACGTCTTATGTTACAAAAGGTAACGTCTTTAAGACATTTTCTTACAACGTCTTATGGACGTCCCTTCCCAACATTAAAACAACATATTCCACCATTAAAATTATGTACATTAAAAAGGGTCCCTTTAATTTTTTTGTTTGTCTTGTTTACAAAGTCAAACCGTAATTATTCAAAAGTCCAAGAAATAACTTTAATTAAGAAAAAATCAAGAGCAAAATATACACTACCATTTTAAATAACTACAAGTTCCGCATGAATAATTTGCTTTAAAAAATATGTTCAACATAATCTCTTTATACAAAAAAATACATAACTTAAGCATAATGTAATTTCTTTCTAATTTGAAATTTAAGAAGTGAGGTAGAAGAGCAAATATTTTCAGAACTACTACTGTTCGAACTATAAGTGAACCTATCAAATTTAAGTTTATCCCTTCGATATAATAACTCTAAAAGGTAGAATATCAAAAAAATAAAAGTTTATTGAAATAAAAACTACACAAATCTTTAAATAGTTTTAAAAACAATAATTTTTATTTATAGTCGAATAACAAATCTGGTCTGATGCCCTTTTCAGCCATGTTTGGAATGAAATTTCCTTATTCTTCCGACTTTTTGCCAGTCCTGTTGTCTCTGTAGATCCTAATAACAAACTGATTTTAATTTTATAGGATAAAGTTTATCATTTGTGGGAGTAAATTTTTTGATATTTTTGTGAATTTTTATAATTGTCCTCTACTATAAAATCGTGACTTATGCTATTTTAAGGTTAATATGTATAATGAAAGACAGAACTTACTTATAATAGGTCTCGCCAAGTTGGAATCGTAGAACTTTCTCTTTCCTTTTCGTACTAATCAACTGTACATGGTAATTTTACAAGCTCGCTTTACAAAGTCATAAATGCTCCCTACTCCCAGTTTTGAAATTTCTGAAACCTTAAACAAAATTACTTCTTGTAATTAACAAAACTCTATTTTCTATGTTCTTTAAATATAAACCAATCATCAGGAACAAAATAAATCTTACAGGTTTCATTAGTGGAGCACTCCATAAACAAACATTTCGCCTTCCACTTCATTAGTAATATTTCTTGTAATATTTAGGAACGGGTCTGAATGAGCTGTACAAGCCTTTTTCGCACAGATAATATTTTTGAAGATTTCATTTCATACTTCTAATAACATGGAGTTATTACAAAAATATATGCGGTAAAGTATTCGGGAATTTCCTGTAACACAACCTATAAATAACGTTACTGTTTTTCCCAAGTACATATAATTCTCGATCTTACTTTAAGTATTACATAAACACGAATAAAAAAGATTTTCAGAGGCACATAGATAAACCAACTATTTTAATAAAATTCTTTGAAAAGCTGAATCTTCACAGTCGGCACCCCAACAATATTAAAAATGAATAACATGACGAAACACAAATAAAAAATTGAAAAATGGCAGTTGACAGAAACAAAAGGCGGGTTTTTTAAAGTTATAGTTTCGCTGGCATCATATTTATGTGTGTCATTGTTATCGGTACATCAAATAGTCTGTGACAAAAAGCACCAAAATATTGATAAAAATCATCATGCAAAAGTTCTATTAACCAAGGTCGTAGTGAAGCTACTAAAAATTTGTCGTTCAATCAAAAATTTTAACCTCAACTTGTATTCAGCTGAGCTCTGTGCGGCGTTGCAAACTTATTACCCAACTGCGACAAAATCCATAGGGAAGTAAATGCTTTTTAGTTTTTATCAACTAAATTATACACAACTGTATTTATTTTCATATAAAATGTAGTATGTAGACTTTTAAAAGATATCTTAAAGACGTTGTATATAGACGTCTTATGGACATCTTTAAAACAACGTCTATAAGACGCTTTTTTTATGTCTTAAGACGTTCAGACATAATCTGGATATAAAAATGACGTCTATAAGACGTCTAGTACTGTGTGGGTAATAATCAAATATTGTATTAAAAGTATATAAAAAATAGTTACATAATTATGTTAATATTATCTAACAAAAAACGCACGCTTATGGTGTAATAGTAATTCTCGTTAAACTCCATTCATTACGGCACTAGTCAAGGTCACATAAATCCTATGGAATTAGTAAAAGAATTTTTGTAAAAGTAGCCTACTGGTTTTGGTTATATTCTGGCAGTATCATAAATAAAGCAAAACTAGTCAACTAGAAGAATCCAATTTCTATGGCAACTAGATCCGGTTTAAAACTTAATCCTCTTGTCAATTTGGCTTTAAAATTTTTTATGAACCAAAAACGATTGATATAACTAATTTTCCTAAAAAAATATTCATTTTACTTTTTCTGTTAAATAGGTAACGCCAACAGTTGTAGGATCTTGGAGTGAAGCTGCCAATTTACCCATACTACCAGTTAGGTAGGTTACTAAAAATAACTAGACTTATCACGTCTTTCTACACTTATTTACTATTTTACAAGGAATAGAGAGAGAATCCCTATACATACATTGTTACAACTTTTTTTTGTACACAGGATGAGTCAACAATTTTTTTTTCATTATGATATCACAAGGTACAGTCAGCGGTTGGGAAGTCAAAATTAACTAAAGCGAGTTTTTTACGTTTTATGTAAATCATTTTCGTTACTTATATATTTGTTTAAAGCTTAAAGATCAGTTCAGGAGATAAAGAAAAATTCAAATATGAAGAATAAAAACAATAATTTAAATGGTTGATCGGAACGGCTCTCTATCATGTCCAAAATTTGGTTTACAGCAATCAATTTAACATTTTTACGTAAAATATATTACTTATTTGCTATCAATGGAATAACTTTTTAAATCATAAACTAACCTGAACCTCCACCCCCTTTTGCAAGAAAAAAAAATCTAATGCACCCAACCTCCTGTAGACCAAACGGTATATTTCTTTATGTCAAAATTTGACAAATGCATCGAACTAGTGACATTTGTCTTGGCAACTCTCACAGGATCGAAGTGGCCCATTTTACAATTTTCTTTTTCCGGTATTTAACAAGAAATTTGTCGAATGATTTATAAGCAAATTTCACACACATATATATATATATATATATATATATATATATATATATATATATATATATATATATATATATATATATATTAATAATATTTTATAGCCGTTACTATAAAACAACACAGTAAAGATGCCTTTAGTCTGAGGTGAGGTTATATATTAAAATTCTTCTCAAAGAAAACAGCTGTTTTTTTGTTTCTTCTTTGTTACGGCCCTGTGAGGCAATTTTATCTTTTTCATTATTATGGATAAATATAAGGAGAGAAAACTACTAAATGTTTTAGTATTTTACCACTTCTGTGTGGCAACTAAAAACCATTATAATTACTAAATTTTTAAAGATATACACCGTTTGGACTGTAGTAGTTGTAGCCAAAATTAAAATATCATATTAAAAATTAAAACGCCAACAAATATATAAGAAAATTGGTCACTATCAGTGGAGATGATATCAATGTTTTGTTTCTTCCATAATTTATTTCAGATTAATAGTGTTTTTATTTCTGACTCTATGCTTAATCTTGTATTTGTTCATGATTATAATTGTATTGTTCAAATGGCTGAAGAACCTATTCTACTCATAGATAGTTACGATTCTCTTCTGTACTTAAAAATTAATAATATGTGATGATTTTTATAGAAATTTTAAATGTCTAAATTGGGGACTTCAACTGGGATAAAATGCTTATCGGTGGGTCATTAACCGATATGATTAATATATTTTATGACGTCCTTTATTTGGCAGTAGATTTGTTTGTGTGCCAATTCTAGAATACATAAAAGTATGAATGTATGGTTGCCTAGATTATTATTATTGCTATTTTCAATATCTAAGTAATATCTAACAATATTTACCAATAAAAATAAGTTTTTAAATCCTCTTGTTGTTAATAATACTTGCAAACTTCGCATTTATAGTAATTTCTAACACTTAAAAACACCGAAAAGAGTCACGACAAGCAATTAACCTGAAAGAAAAGATAAGTAAACATATTTATGTCTGTCAAACATCAAAAAAGCCTTTTCCCACCGACCATAAACAGCTTTCAAACAAATCTATTGTTGTTTAAATCTATAGGGTGTGATCGAAATTCCCTACAAAAAAGAATTAATACAAAATAAATACAATACAGAACTTGAAAAATACCCTCAGTACTTTATTTGAACTGGTAAAAAAACTTATTAGTACAGTCGAAACAGGCAAAAAATAGTTGTACCTTTGCAATAAATCGCATAGAGCTGAAAATTAATATAGGGCTTAAATACATTATTACAAATAATATATTAAAAGGTCCGCCAATCTTACGCCTGCTAAAAATTTTATTCAAGGTTAGAGGTAAAAAATATCAGCGAACGGAATCAGTAACCGAGTGTGTATTCATTCAGAATCATATAATTTTTACGTATTTAAGTATGGGAGTCACACAAACCAATACTTCCATATTTTTACTTATTTTGAACTTCCGATGACGTACATAGGCTGCGTAAGAATGCATATAAGTATTTTCGATGATTAAAATCGCGATTTCTCATGATTGGCGATCTAAAACCTTTCGTGGGGACTTTGATATTTTATTTGTAATAGTATATTTAAGATCTATACCAATTTTCAGCTCTGTGCGAATTTTTGCAAAGTTCAATGTCTATTTTGACTGGATTATATCTAAAATTAAGAGTATGATTGAAATTCAGAGTGCTCTAACAGTAGTTACAGATTACGTTACCTTCCATTTATTTTTAGATGTAAAAACACTTCAGCGGAATTACACAAAGGACGTTTCGGATCAGGAGGGAGAGGGCGTTGTATAAAGTTAGGAAATTCATGGTATACTCCCAGCGAGTTTGAAGCATTATGTGGTAGGTGATGATTTTTACCAATTAAAAATGTATTTTATAATCACGTCATTTTATATTAGGAAGAGCCTCAAGCAAGGATTGGAAGAGAAGCATAAGATTTGGTGGACGAAGCTTACAAACATTAATAGATGAAGGTACCCATACTGTTTATTTTTTCAGTAAAATAATATAAAGGGTGTTTTTTTATAGAGGTATAGAACTTTTAAATGGAATAAAACAAAGATGAATTTTTTAAATTGACATGAAATTTACTTTATTCGAAAGATAACCTTCTGGCATTATAATTTAAATATGACTTCTGGCATATGACCGCCACGGCTGGCTCGCACGTAGTCTAATCTGGAGGTCCAATTTTCGATGACTTTTTCCAACATATGTGGCCGTATATCGGCAATAACGCGGCGAATGTTGTCCTCCAAGTGATCAATCGTTTCGGGCTTATCGGCGTAGACTAGCGACTTCACATATCCCTATAGAAAATAGTCAAGCGGCGTTAAGTCGCACGATCTTGGAGGCCAATTTACGGATCCGAAACGTGAAACTATGCGGTTACCAAACGTTTTCTTCAATAAATCAATTGTGGCACGAGCTGTGTGACATGTTGCGCGGTCTTGTTGAAACCACAGCTCCTGCACATCATGGTTGTTCAATTGATGAACGAAAAAGTCAGTAATCATGGCTCTATAGCGGTCACCATTGACTGAAACGTTCTGACCAGCTTCGTTTTTAAAGAAGTACGGACCAATGATTCCACCAGCCCATAAAGCACACCAAACAGTCAGTTTTTCTGGTTGTAACGGTGTCTCAACATACACTTGAGGATTATCATCACTCCAAATACGGCAGTTTTGTTTATTGACGTATCCATTCAAACAAAAGTGAGCTTCATCGCTAAACAAAATTCGCTTATGAAAATCGGGATCAGCGGCAATCTTGTTTTGGGCCCATTCACCGAATCTACGCCTTGCTAGGTGATCGTGCGACTTCAATTCTTGCACGAGTTGGATTTTGTAAGCACGCAAACCAAGATCTTTCCGAAAAATTTTCCATAAAGTGAATGGACACATATCCAATTCCTGTGCACGATGGCGGATAGACTGATTCGGGTCTTCTTCTACGCTACACTCTACAGCAGCAACAACTTCTTCTGTACACACTGTACGACGTCTCGGTGGATGCGTATTATCATTTAGAGTAAACGTGGTGCGAAAACGTTCCATAGTTAATCGAATTAATTGCTCTGATGGACGATTATGTTGACCGTAAAATGGACGTAGTGTGCGATACGTATTTCGAACAGAACCATGATTTTCAAAATAAATTTGCACAATTTGGAAGCGTTGTTCAAGCGTCCGTCTATTCATGTTGAAATGCCAAACCAAACTAAACATAAATCACTTGACAGTTGACAAAATGACCGCCAGTTAAAAAAGTGTTGCCAACTTAAAGTTCTATACCTCTATAAAAAACACCCTTTATTTTAAAGAACAAAAAAAGTTTATGTGAACTTTTAGTATTCCTTTGACGTGTTTTTTTAATATCCGGGAGATTTCCCACATTTTCCCGGACATCCTGTATTTAGTGAAGATCTTACATAATTTGATGTTGTAGGTATTATTTTGCCTCACGCAACTAGCTGTACATGTGCAGCGTGCTGTGATGATGAGACCGCAACAGGACCTGTGAGACTTTTTACTCCTTATAAAAGAAAAAGAAGGAAAGAAAGCGATAACAATAGGTACGTATTTATTTTAAAATTATAAAGACAGAATGTGTTTTTTTATTATATAACTTTAGTTCTAGTAAACGAGTTGCAAATACTTCAAATGAAGAAGACAGTGACCAGCAGAGTAAAGAGGAAGCCTGGCAGAACCTCGCTGAAGGCTTGGATTCCAATGACTATCAGTTAATGGAACCTGTGGTCATCAGCGCGGATCCTGGAACGCATATTAAAAAATTAGATGAAATTGCAAATCATATTTCAAGGCTTTCTGCTGAATTTAGACGGTAATACATTGTTTATATTCTAATTTATTATTGGAAAGTAGTAGATACCCAAACAGCACAAATACGTCTTAAAGACGTCCATAAAACGTTTGATCTCAACATTCAGGACGTCTTATGGATGTCCATTAAAGTCGAATGACGTCCATAAGACGTTGTATAGACGTCTTATGTTACAAAAGGTAACGTCTTTAAGACATTTGCTTACAACGTCTTATGGACGTGCCTTCCCAACATATTCCACCATTAAAATTATGTACATTAAAAAGGGTACCTTTTAATTTTTTTGCTTGTCTTGTTTACAAAGTCAAACCATGATTATTCAAAGGTCCAAGAAATAACTTTAATTAAGAAAAAATCAAGAGCAAAATATACACTACCATTTTAAATAACTACAAGTTCCGCATGAATAATTTGCTTTAAAAAATATGTTCCACATAATCTCTTTATACAAAAAAATACATAACTTAAGCATAATGTAAACTTTTTCTAATTTGAAATTTAAGAAGTGAGGTAGAAAAGCAAATATTTTCAGAACTACTACTGTTCGAACTATAAGTGAACCTATCAAATTTAAGCCTTAGTTTATCCCTTCGATATAATAACTCTAAAAGGTAGACTATCAACATAATAAAAGTTTATTGAAATAAAAAGTACACAAATCTTTAAATAGTTTTAAAAACAAGAATTTTTATTTAGTCGAATAACAAATCTGGTCTGATGCCCTTTTCAGCCATGTTTGGATTGAAATTTCCTCATTCTTCCGACTTTTTGCCAGTCCTGTTGTCTCTGTAGATCCTAATAACAAACTGATTTTAATTTTATAGAATAAATTTTATCATTTGTGGGAGGAAATTTTTTGATATTTTTGCGAATTTTTATAATTGTCCTCTACTATAGAATCGTGACTTATGCTATTTCAAGGTTAATATGTATAATGAAAGACAGAACTTACTCATCGTAAGTTGGAATCGTAGAACTTTCTCTTTCCTTTTTCGTACTAATCAACTGTACATGGTAATTTTACAAGCTCGCTTTACAAAGTCATGAATGCTCCCTACTCCCAGTTTTAAAATATCTAAAACCTTAAACAAGATTACTCCTCGTAATTAGCAAAACTCTATTTTCTATGTTCTTTAAATATAAACCAATCATCAGGAATAAAATAAATCTTACAGGTTTCATTAGTGGAGCACTCCAGAAACAAACATTTCGCCTTCCACTTCATTAGTAATATTTCTTGTAATATTTAGGACCGGGTCTGGATGAGCTGTGCAAGCCTTTTTTGCACAGATAATATTTTTGAAGATTTCATTTCATACTTCTAATAACATAGAGTTACTACAAAAATATAAGCGGCAAAGCATTCGGGAATTTCCTGTAACACAACCTATAAATAAAGTTACTGTTTTTCTTAAGTACATATGATTCTCGATCTTACCTTAAGTATTACATAAACACGAATAAAAAAGATTATTAGAGACACATAGATAAATCAACTATTTTAATAAAATTCTTTCAAAAGCTAAATTTTCACAGTCGGCACCCCAACAATATTAAAAATGAATAACGACATGACTGAACACAAATACAAAAACTGAAAAATGACAGTTAACAGAAACAAAAGGCGGGTTTTTTAACGTTATAGTTTCGCTGACATCATTGTTATCGGTACATCAAACAGTCTGTGACAAAAAGCACCAAAGTATTGATAAAAAAGATCATGCAAAAGTTCTATTAACCAAGGTCGTAGTAAGGCTATTAAAAATTTGTCATTCAATCAAAAATTTTAACCTCAACTTGTATTCAGCTGAGCTCTGTGCGGCGTTGCAAACTTATTACTCAACTGCGACAAAATCCATAGGGAAGGAAATGCTTTTTAGTTTTTATCAACTAAATTATTCACAACTGTATTTATTTTCATATAAAATGTTGTATGTAGACTTTTAAAACATATCTTAAAGACGTTGTATATAGACGTCTTATGGACGTCTTTAAAACAACGTCTATAAGACGCCTTATTTATTCAGACATAATCTGGATATAAAAATGACGTCCATAAGACGTCTAGTGCTGTGTGGGTATCTGTTGGACTTCAACTGTCTTTATTTTTTGTTGAATATCACGACGTTTCGGCTAGTAGTTATCTCTAGCCATTTTCAAGTGAAATTAAATAAATCCCTTAGCTACATGACTATACTAAAAATAAATGCAGTGGAGTGTGACTGAGATGGGTGCAGTCATGCCTGCTACGGCAAAATCCCATTTTTATGCTGCATTTAGTTTTAGTTTACAATTATTAAGAAGTGGTTTCCACACTTCTCTTATATCTAAAGATGGTTTACTAAAACAACTCGGGTTCTGATGTATAACCGCGGCTTCTTTGAATGAATTATCCGTTTTCTCCAATGTTGTTCTCGGAGTAGTATTTTAGCTTCAGACCATTTTATGTGGTGTCCATTGCCACATTCACATGGTATCTGATATACACAGTTCTTCATGTCCCTTTGAGTTGTTGGTTTGATCCTAGTGAGCCGACTTCTCAGAGAGTTATTGGAATTGAAAACAACGTTGATTTTATATCGTTTTCCTATCCTTCTAACTTTTTCTGAAATGCCTTTAACATAGGGGATGTTGAGTATTGGTTTTCGTTCTTCATTCGTTGTCGATATTGTCCTATTTCTGCGTTGTTCTAGAAATTTGCCCACTAGATATACTGGGTATCCGTTGGCTGTCAGATCATTTTTAATGTAATCTATCTCTTTCATCAAGTTCTCGTTGGAGTTGCAGAGAGTTAAGGCTCTATCTACGAGATTTCTTATAATTCATTGTTTGGTGTTGTTGGAGTGATTAGATGAATAATTAAGGTATTGTCCTGTGTGCGTGGCTTTTCTGTAAACCGAAGTTCGAATTTGTCTGTCATTTCTTTCAACCAAGGCATCTAAGAATGGTAATTTATTTTTTACTTCTTTCTCCATGGTGAGTTTAATAGTTGGGCTGATATTGTTGAGATGAAAAAGGAAGTTTCGAAGTTCTTCGTCGTTTCCACTCCAAAAAATAAAAGTATCGTCTACGTATCTGAGCCATAACTTTGGTTTCTTAGTTGTGGATTCAATTGCAAACGTCTCGAACTCGACTAGGGTCAAACCAACAACTCAAAGGGACATGAAGAACTGTGTATATCAGATACCATGTGAATGTGGCAATTCCTACGTTGGCGAAACAAAGAGACCTCTTGACGTACGGATCAAAGAACACCAAAAATGCACATCTCGAGGAGAAACAGGAATATCTGGTGCCGCCAACAATGCCTGGACTCATGGACACCACATAAAATGGTCTGAAGCTAAAATACTACACCGAGAACAACATTGGAGAAAACGGAAATTCAAAGAAGCCACGGTTATACATCAGAACCCGAGTTGTTTTAGTAAACCATCTTTAGATGGGAAAGGAGTGCGAAGTGATCAAAACAATTAAAAAACGCAAATTGGAATACTTAGGACATATTATGAGAAATGAACAGCGATATAACCTCCTCCAATTAATTCTGCAAGGGAAGGTGTACGGCAAGAGGGGGCCAGGACGAAGACGAATCTCTTGGCTCCAAAACTTAAGAAAATGGTTCAACATGAGCACGACTGGACTGTTCCGCGCAGCTGCCAACAAAGTAAGAATAGCCATGCTAGTCGCCAACATTCGGAACGAATAGGCACCGCAAGAAGAAGAAGATCTTTAGATATAAGAGAAGTATGGAAACCACTTCTTAATAATTATAAACTAAAACTAGATGCAGCATAAAAATGGGATTTTGCCGTAGCAGGCATGACTGCACCCATCTCAGTCACACTCCACTGCATTTATTTTTAGTATAAATAGTTATGTAGCTAAGGGATTTAGGTTTCAATTTCAATTTATTCATCAGTATCATGTTTTACAACACTTACATTCGTCAGTATATAAAATATAAAACACTTACAACTACATTTACATTTAAATTTTTAATTATATACATTACACATGAAACTTAGGCTAAGTCTAGTTTAAAAATTAGGATTAAAATTTGTAATGAATAAATTCGTCAAAACTATAAAATGCATTCTGGATTAAGATTTCTTTTATTCTATATTTAAAAGAATTATCTGGAAGCTCTCTCAATGACAGAGGCAAAACATTAAAAAATTTTATCGCGAGGCAACCAGGCCCATTCCGACACCTTTCCAAGCGAAAATATGCTGGCACCAAATTATCCCTGTGCCTCGTGTCCCAGCTGTGGACCCCACTGTGCGTTTTGAAACTTTCTTTGTATTTTTTAACAAACAGTAGGTTATCCAAAATGTATTGCGAAGGCAGAGTCAATATTTTTAGTTCGGAGAATGCTGCCCTACAGTCCTCCCTAAAGTTCATACCCCGCACCACTCTCACAGCCCTTCGCTGAAGCCTAAACACGCGAGACGCCCGCGATGCATGGCCCAGACAAGCACTGCATATGACATTACCGAATGGAACAGAGCAAAGTACGAAGCCCTCAGAACCGACATGCCAACACACAGCGCCCGACGTCTCAAAGCAAACAGGCTGCTACGGAGCCTCCCTGAAACCTGCTCTATATGAGCTTCCCAAGTAAGGCCAGGATCAATCTGGACTCCCAAGAATCTAGCACTCAGCAAATCCCCCTTTATATCTCCCACGTCCCGTAGAGAAAATACCACTTGCTTGGTTTTATTTTCATTCAAAAGTAGTCCATTTGCGTCAAACCACTCCCTGGCACCAGACCGTGCCGCTTCCAACCTGCCCAAAGCCCCTTCCAGAGATACATCCGAAACCGAGAGAGTGGTGTCATCGGCAAAGAGTGTAAAATCTGCAGCATCTCTGCCCATAGGTAGATCATTTATGTAGATTAAAAAGAGAATTGGCCCCAATTTATTTAGTTTCACTTGAAAACGGCTAGAAATAACTACTAGCCGAAACGTCGTGATATTCAACAAATTAAAAACAATGGAAGGCCAACAAAATATTGTTGTCTATGACCTTCAAACAATTATTATTGGAAAGTCAAGAATGATTTTAGACGTAGGT
The DNA here is from genome assembly GCA_034092305.1 of Diaprepes abbreviatus. Classification (NCBI taxonomy): domain Eukaryota; kingdom Metazoa; phylum Arthropoda; class Insecta; order Coleoptera; family Curculionidae; genus Diaprepes; species Diaprepes abbreviatus. The sequence continues at coordinate 1,468,470 of JASJET010000018.1, read as the reverse complement.
AAAATATCCAAGAAAAAAAATCTTCTCGGTCACCTTAGAAATGCTTAAATCACCCAAAAACTCGCGGACGTGATGAACATTCATTGTCATACACTTCAGTTTCAATTTTTTCCAGTTTCATGTGGAATTTTACAATTCGTGGCTCTATTATTACATTAATATTTTTTTCGACAAAACAAAAAAATAGCCTACTTCAGTCTTCCTATTGAATTTGTAGCGATTTCATGTAAAAATTTATTGCAGATATCTGAAAGTTTCAAGTCGTAAGGGGCACCCAATAGATGATAAATACGTAAAAAAGTACAACTAGAACAGCCCTGTTTTTTATAAACAACATCCAAAGTGAGAAAATTCGATTTTTTGTCTGTAGAATTTTCCGGTTACATTTTAGAGAAAACTTGTCCAAATGAAAGTTGTGGGTATTAAAAAGACCTTTAACTTCATTTTTTATCCGTCAAAATCGATAAATAAATTATCGAGATAATGGCGAAAAAACACCTTTTCTGCACTATTTTATAAATGTTAATAACTTTTGCAAGAAAAGCAGAAAGTGATGTATAACCCCTTGATGATAAGGCCATTATGTGCCTTTATAACTGTGCGAAAGCTGTATCAAATCGGTTTGGTAGTTTATGAATAATCTTAATTGTTTATCCCAGACACTGAATGTTCAAACTATTGTCCTTGTCCTGAGGATGATTCTACAGATATTCTCAAAAGCGGAATGGATCCTTTGAAGTTCAAACTACAAGCAAAGATGAAAAAAACGATGGATTTTTAAAAAAATTGTTGTTAAAAAACCATTTAAAGAAGGGGTATCTTTTTTACTTATAAACAATTGGAATAACTTTGCTAATTTTAATGATACAAGTTTGTGAATAAATGGATTTGAAAGCTGGTGAAAAAACACGAATTTTTAAGAAATGTCTTCTACGGCCAATAGGAGCTAAGATAGCATTTTTTTTAAAGTCATATTTCTTTTGTTTATAAACATTATGTGTCGAAATTTTCACAAATTTTAAATGAAGACCTATATTTTATGATGCAAGTGATAAGTATGAAATTCATGCAGTGTTAGTAAAGTTATAGCCCTTCGAAGTGAAGGTACTTTTGCCGGTGCGTTGTAGCGAGTGGTGGGGGAAGCTCGGCTTTCTCACGTTGTGCTTCTGAAATTCAAACTTCAAATTGGAGCGCGCAACAAAATTGTACGATATCTCGGGTTCCAAATAACGTAGAGCCTTCATTTTTTTTTAAACTGGGGTAACTCGACGAAATATTACGAACTGACTTATTTTCATCATCATAGGAAATCGGGAAATACCGGAAAATTGATATTTCATCGGAAAACACATTTTTTGGCAATATTAACACTAATATTGTTTCAAAAGCAGTTTATAATATATATATATATATATATATATATATATATATATATATATATATATATATATATATATATATATATGTATATACATATATTATATGTGATTTCCGATGAAATGTCGACTTTCCGGTTTTTCCCGATTTCCTATGATAATGAAAGTAAGTCAGTTCGTAATATTTCGTTGAGTTACCCCAGTTTAAAAAAAATGAAGGCTCTACGGTATCTGGAACCCGAGATATCGTACAATTTTATTGCGCGCTCCAATTTTAAGTTTGAATTTCAGAAGCACACCGTGAGAAAGCCGATCTTCCCCCACCACTCGCTGCAACGCACTGGCAAAAGTACCTTCACTTCGAAGGGCTATAACTTTACTAACAATGCATGAATTTCATACTTATCAATTGCATCATAAAACATCGGTCTTCGTTTAAGATCTGTGAAAATTTCGACTCTTAATGTTTATAAACAAAAGAGATATGACTTAAAAAAAAATGCTATCTTAGCTCCTATTGGTCGAAGGAGACTTTTTTTTTAATTCGTGTTTTTTCACCAGCTTCCAAGTCCACTTATTCACAGGCTTGTATCATTAAAATTAGCAAAGTTATTCCAATTGTTTATACGTAAAAGAGGTACCCCTTCTTTAAACGGTTTTATTAACAACAATTTTTTTCAGAATCCATCGTTTTTTCATCTTTGCCTGTAGTTTGAACTTCAAAGAATCTATTCCGCTTTCGCAAATATCTGTAGAATCATCCTCAGGGCAAGAACAATTGTTTGAATATTCAGTATCTGGGATAAACAATTAAGATTACTCATAAACTACTAAACCAATTTGGTCCAGCTTTCGCACAGTTATAAAGGCACTTAATGGCCTTATCATCAAGGGGTTATACATCACTTTCGGCCTTTCTTGCAAAAGTTATTAACATTTATAAAATAGTGCAAAAAAGGTGATTTTCCGCCATTATCTCGATAAATTATTTATCGATTTTGACGTATAAAAAATTAAGTTAAAGGTCTTTTCAATACCCACAACTTTCGTTTGGACACGTTTTCTCTAAAATGTAACCGGAAAATTCTACGAACAGAAAATCGAATTTTCCGACTTTAGATGTTGTTTATAAAAAAACAGGGCTGATCTATCTGTACTTTTTGACGTATTTATCATCTACTGGGTGACTTCTACGTCTTGAAACTTTCAGATATCTGCAATAAATTTTTTCACCTTCTTTCATAGGAAGATTGCACTAGCTCTTATATAGACTGATTTGTCTACAGACACGGGTGGTGACGCATTCGCAAGAGAAGCTTCGCGGTACATAGCTGTCGGTTGTTCGCCTTTGACGCATGAGTACTTCTTCTGTAGAAGAATAGGTCTCGCTATTTTATAGCCACACATCGAAAAGTCCTCTAAAGTCTTCAGATGCAAATCTGCTAATTTGCTTATCAATTCGACTAGACCCATTTAACTAATCATTGTATCAAGTTGGAACTAAAGTTAAAATAATACGACTTAACTTATCACGCACGTTGAAAAGACCATTCACTTGTCATAAACTATATTCTTTTAAAAATTATAATCTAATCATAATCTCTTAAACAAAAGGGTGGGAAATTATATTTAAAAGAATAGAAAGTCATCACTCAAAAGGAACACAGTTCTAAGAAGGTTTATCATCACACCTGGCATTACCAGAAAGTCGTTCATTTTATACAGGGTTATCTAACAACAATATACGAGGATGGTTCGATATGTTCTCGGCCTGATAAAAAAACAAAAGTTTTTTGAAAATGTTTTTATTTATTTTTCAACATAGTCCCCTTGTACATCAATACATTTAGACCAACGATTTTAATACCCGTAGTATAATGCGATTTGTCCAACTCTGCCAAATAAGCGGTTGTCGCTGCTCTGACCTCGTTATTTGAAGGGAATTTTCGCCCAGCGAGCCATTTCTTCAAGTTTGGGAAGAGAAAGTAATCGCTAGGAGCCAGATCCGGCGAATATGGGGCATGTGGAAGCACTTCGAAACGTAGGTCATGGAGTTTTGCAGCAACAACCATAGATTTGTGTGCAGGCGCGTTATCCTGATGAAAGAGCACTATTTTTGGCAAGATGTGGACGTTTAGCTTTAATAACATGCTGCAAACGGTCCAGTAGTGAAGCGTAATACTCCCCGGTGAGGGTCTTGCCTTGTTGTGTGTAGGTGTGAATCCCAAAAAACTGTTTCCATGACTTTTCCTGAAGAACCGTTTTTGCTTTTTTTGGCGCACTTTCACCTTCCCCCACCCACTGTTTAGACTGCTGGTTTGTCTCTGGTGTGTAATAGTGAATCTATGTTTCATCTACAGTTATAAAACGTCGAAGAAACTCAGCAGGATTACGTCTGAATAAGTCTAAACACTCTTGCGAAGTGTTCATTCGAAGGCGTTTTTGGTCGACTGTTAACAAACGTGGCATCCATCGCGCAGAAAGCTTTTTCATGCCAAGAACATCATGTAAAATGTAGTGGACACGATCTATCGAGATGTTTGCTATACCAGCAAGCTCTTGCACTTTCAGTCGGCGGTCATCATCTTAAATTGATGTATGACCACGATTAAATTCAGCAGCCCATTTTTTTACTGTCGAAAGGAGAAGAATCCTTTAAAGTAGAATCTAACTCATTTTTAATGTCCGTAAGAGTTAAACCTTTTAAAACAAAGTACTTTATAACCGCTCGAACTTCAATTTCATCCATCTTTCACAAAATATCGAACCTTATGTGTTCACTCGATTGCTACAAACAAGTAACTGAACGCAAACATCTGAAACTTTGCAGGGCGTCATCTCAAGGTTAATGCTTACAAAATATTATAGTTATTTGATCCTACTAGCGCCTTCTCTGTTTCAGGCCGAGAACTTATCGAACCACCCTCGTAATTTCTGAAACTAACAGCCTAAAAAATATTTTTCTATATAACCTAACAAAAAACTTAAATGAATGTCGAGAATCCGTAGTTTATAAGGAATTCTATTTCAGTGGTGTAGAAGAACTAAAAGAAAGTTTAACGCGACAGCAGGAAAAAGTTCAAAGAGAAAAAGACGCCGCCATTTTAGCAGCCAGAGTCGAAGCTCAAGTCGCAGCTTTGGGTCCTGATGGTAATGCAGATTCCACTTTACAACAGATCGATACCGATAATCAAAAGAAGGTAATATATTTCGTAATTATTCGGAATAGTTTTTTTCTCTGATTTTTTTTTACATATCCTCTTTTTCGGATCATAGAACACAAATCTGATTTTTTTAATTGGTTTCACATAGTTTTCTCCGAAAAAATTTTTTTCACCACTACCACGCCATATTTTCTGACTTATCGCTTTGCAATTTGCCATTTTTATTAAATCACATTTGAACTACTACAGCACATATAAAGAATAAGAGCTTTCACGGTTTTGGTCAAGTTTAAAATCATGGTAACTTCAAACAATGTTCAACTTTCTTACGTGTGTAAATTGTCCGAGTGTTCTGATTTTTGGAGCAATCTGGCGATCTTGTCGGTGGTTCCATGTACGTAAGACAAGACAACAGTGTCCATAGGAGGTTCATTTATTACATTTTGTTGAAGAGTTGGGTTTTTATATTTATTAATAGAATGTCTAATATCTTCAGCGCAATATCCCTTGCCTCTCAGAGCATTAGTCAGTTTGTCTGTTTCTGATTTCAGCGATTGTTTGTCACATATTGAAAGAGCTCTATGTACCAAAGAGTTTATGACGGATTGTTTTCGAGAAGGATGATGGTGTGACGTTGCATTGAGATATCGATTTTTTTGTATTGGTTTTCTGTATACAGAATTAGAACTAATTTGCCTTTATCTTTCCTTTGTACTAGTACAGGCTGAGTCAACGATTGGATGAAGTAAGTTTGTGCCTTTTCGGTGAAATTTACAAAGAAACTATATTTATTGTTTGATACAGTTTATTTTTACGCAGATTTTAAAAATATTTAGGACTCTACAGGGTGAGCCAAAAAACTAGGACAGCATAAAGTTGTATTTTTTTAAATAGCTTATAATTTTAAATCTTTTTTATTAAGGGTTTACTATAACAAAACTTTATAGTTTCTGAGATAATTAAGTTTAAAGAAAAAAAGTCACATTATCAAGCATCAATTCAATCCTAAATAACGTTTTCAATTTTGTGACAAATATATTCAAATTTGGAATTTAGCAAGGCCAAGGACAAGTTAACATAATTTTTACCTAATATTTGCAATAAAAGCTACAGGGTGTTGAACACATCGGCTCAAATTTGAACAAGTTTAAATGAATAAATATCTTTTTTTTTTAAATGGTACACCCTGTATATTTTCATGTTATTTAATAGAGTAATAAAAACCCTAAAAGTTTTGTTCAATATATCCTATACCTATTTATAATAGTTTTTGAGATATTTCAGTTTTTCTTATTTTCCATACTTTTTTACAGAAATAGTCTTCATTATCATAGTAGCCATGGCAAAAACAATGTAAAAGAACATTTTTCTGTGTGTCAAATTTATAACCGCAATCGCTTCTTTTGGTTTTTATGTAGTGTAGTTTGGTTTTTTTTGCATTCATCTTATATTGTAAAATGAATTTTCCAAAGAATGAATTAATAGATATGATTTATACAATAGGAGAGGCTCAAAAAAATTGCCTAAGAAATACTTAATCTCAGTATTTAATAGGTACTTTTTTTGTTTCAATTTTGTATAAAAGTAAATATGTATTTGCCTTGTCGTTATTGTTGTGTTAATTTTTTCACATTATGTTTAATTAAACTATTGCCGTTGTAATATAACGAATAATGTATTTCATCATATTTAACCACATTCTGTTTGTTTCTGTAGTTTCTTTTTATTATTTTACATGGCTACTATGATAATGAAGACTATTTCTGTAAAAAAGTATGGAAAATAAGAAAAACTGAAATATCTCAAAAACTATTATAAATAGGTATAGGATATATTGAACAAAACTTTTAGGGTTTTTATTACTCTATTAAATAACATGAAAATATACAGGGTGTACCATTTAAAAAAAAGATATTTATTCATTTAAACTTGTTCAAATTTGAGCCGATGTGTTCAACACCCTGTAGCTTTTATTGCAAATATTAGGTAAAAATTATGTTAACTTGTCCTTGGCCTTGCTAAATTCCAAATTTGAATATATTTGTCACAAAATTGAAAACGTTAGTTAGGATTGAATTGATGCTTGAAAATGTGACTTTTTTTCTTTAAACTTAATTATCTGAGAAACTATAAAGTTTTGTTATAGTAAACCCTTAATAAAAAAGATTTAAAATTATAAGCTAAATCGAAAATACGATTCGTATATAGGGTGTTCTATTTAAAAAAATACAACTTTATGCTGTCCTAGTTTTTTGGCTCACCCTGTAGAGTCCCAAATATTTTTAAAATCTGCGTAAAAATAAACTGTATCAAACAATAAATATAGTTTCTTTGTAAATTTCACCGAAAAGACACAAACTTACTTCATCCAATCGTTGACTCACCCGGTACATCGAGAAAGGGAAGGGTACCCCATGATTCAGTTTCCAAAGTGAATTTTATACTAGGGTGTTGTTGGTTTTTTTCTGGAAACAAATGCTCAAATTTTACATCTAAAACTAACGATACACTTGCAGACGTCTATATTATTTTTAGGATAATAAACTACCGGTTAAGTCAAAAACATAACATCGATTTTTTTCAACTTTCAGAAATGTCCTTCTCCCTTAACACTAAGCAACAAGTTGATCTGACACGATCATTTATCCGTACACTTATATTTATATTCATAGTTTACACTCACAGCTGTCCTCGTTGCCTGTATAGCAGGTGGGAGTATTTTTCCGATTATTGTCAACTCGGCTGGATGTCAGGCTGTCCGTTTCGAACGAGAGAAGCCGTTTAGATGTTTCCTCAAGAAGCAACGAAATGTTGCGATCACTGTGAACTACCCGGCTAGTTTGTCCCAGTCGGATTTCGCTAGCCACAAGGAGAAGTGTGTGCGCCTGCCGTCTCCTGATTATGTCTTATTTCCGAACATAAATAAATTATTAACTTTTTATCATCTACCTTTAAATTTTAAATTTGATATTGGTTTTAAAAAATTGAGAACCCTCGAACTCCCACTGACCTAGAAGAAAGACAAGATAGAAATTTTTGTTAAAAATTCACAAAATTCTATAAATTTTGTTAAAAAATGATTAGGTATTGGATTGGCTGATTAATGCATGTATTTAACTGGAAATTCCTAAATTTAAAGCTGGAAAACGGAAAATACGGAATATATGTGTGAAAATGAAAAAATTTTTTGAGGCCACCAAAAGAAATTCAAATTCCTATTGTATGACCCAAAAAGAGGGGATGTGCAAAAAATTCGGTCTTTAACTATTCTACTACCATATACTTTTGATATACCTAACAATCAAATCAAATCAGATATCTCTTTATTCAATAAAAAATTTTGTGGTACCGATGAAAAACCAAAAATTTGAATGAATGACTTGAAGTTAAAATACACTAAAATAGCTAATTTCAAAACCCTAAATCTAAACATTTACGTAAATATTAAAATGAGGTAATATTCTCATAACATCTTATTATCAGACATGATACTTAAAATTCATTTAAAAAGTTGAAAGAACTCGTTCTGTTTTTTTAAAATGTTTGAAATCCTCATCCAACTTTACCCCGATTGGCAGAGCATAAAAAAATTTAATTGGTAAGAAACCAGGCCCTTTTTCTGCCACCCTAAGTCGATGCTGTGGGACATTATATCCTATATATCTGGGGGCAAAGCAGTATTTAACTTCATGCTTCTTATACTTGTCCTTGTTTTTAAAGAGAAACAGTAGGCATTCATAAATAAAAATTGCTTCTAATGTTAAAATACCTAAGGTTTTAAATTTTCCCCTGCAGGAATCCAAGTAACCACTGCCAGAAAGTATACGAACTGCTCTTTTCTGACTTTTAAAAGCCCTTTCTGATGCACTGCTTCCACCCCAGAACATCACTCCATAGCTAAAAGTTGAATATACATTTGCAAAATATAAGTTTAAGTTTTCTTCGGTCAAAAATTTGATATTACTCGTAAGGAGTATTAAGCTGTGTTTATCTTATGGCATACCTCTAATATATGTTTTGTCCAATCTAGATTACGATTAATATGGATCCCAAGGAATTTTGTATCTTCTTCTAGTGTGGTGCTCTCAGTCCCAAACTCAACTGATTCAGGAAGTGTCTGATTGTTTTGTTTTGTTGAAAAAGAAATGTGATGGGTCTTTTCAGTGTTCAGTATTAATTTGTTCTCCCTAAACCATTTTTTAACCTTGACAATATGTTCATCAGTAATTTTCATGAGATCTGCCGATGGTTAAGATATTTATATCATCAGCAAAGTTAACAAGATAACACCTTTCACCCATAACTGTAGATGGCAGGTCGTTAATATAAAAAATAAACAATAGTGGTCCCATAATGTTTTCCTGTAGGATGCCCATGGTTAAAAAGTCAACATATGAAAAATAGTGAACCTCCTCAAATTCCACTACAACTTTCTGATTTCTATTTTCTAGATATGAACGAACCTAGTCAAGAACAGGTCCCTTTACGTCATATCTCTCAAGTTTCTGAAGCATCTTGTAGTTTATACTGTCAAATGCTTTTGATAAGTCCAGAAATGTCCTCAACGAAAAGTGCTTGTTCTCAAAGCTCTCTACAATTTTCTCAATTAAGTTTTTTGAGTTAAAAAATTTGAGTAGTCTGGAACACATAGCAATTCCAAAAATCTTTGAGAAGGATGGTAATAGGCTTGTGAGTCTATAATTATGAAAATCTGTACTATCCCCCTTTAAATAGAGGTTTAACCAATGCCATTTTTAAATTGTATGGAAAAATGACATGGCTAAAACAATTCTTGATTATATAGCTCAAGGGTTCGATTACATGAATGGCACATTGGCACTTCATTATTTGAAGTCTCATCATAACCACAGCTTTTTTTGTTTTTTAAAGATTTTATAATTTTAAAAATTTCTTTTGTTGTTGTATGTGAGAGAAATATAGAATTTAAATTATTTCCAATATTACAGGATCTATTTTCCTGAGGCAGGTCAGCCACCAATTTTGGAAGTACTTCAAAGACAAATTTGTTAAAATTATTTGAAATGATTTGAGGATCTCCTTCAATCTGACAATGTTTTTGTTTTGAACATTTACCTGTTATTTATTCCCCTATCTGCCAAATACATTTAGACTTATTGTCGTTTTGACTGATTCTTTCGAAGTAATGATGTTTTCTGTTTGAAAGATTTTATTATATGTTTGTTTGATATTTCTATATATTTCTCTGTTTCCGGGGTCTTTTTCACACATGGCAAGTAGAGCACCCAATTGACGTTTGCATTCTCAAGTGTTTGGATTTTTTGTCTTTTGTTTGTTTCTTTTTACTTTATTATTAATTGTTTTAAATTGAAAGCAGTGGTTAAAATACTGTGTTATGGACTGCATAAAAGAAATCCACTGGCCATTAATGTCCTGCTCTTGCAGATTGTACACTGTCTCCCATGTCTCGTTACCAATCATATGCTTGAAATTTTCCTTATTATGTGCATTAAATATTCCTTGTCCGACAGAGCTCTGAACACACCCTATTTGGATATTGAATGATACTATTTGTCGTTGTTGATCTGATAAGTGTGCATCAAAAATTGTTGAGTTACATAACTCCCAGTTTGTCAGTGTGCTACCAATGAGATAAAATCAGATGGATCCTTGCTTTCAATCAACAAATCTATATTAAAATCGCCACATATAAAAATTAAACAATTTTCATTAAAAATGTTTTCTAAAATACATTCTAATCTATTTAAGAACTCTAATATAGGTGCTTTATCAGTATGATATACAGGCAGTCCTCGCACTTACGGCATGTTAGGTTCTCGAAATACGCGACGTAAATCGAAACGACGTAAGTCGAGATATATTTTTTCATATGTTTACATGTAAAACTCAAGGGTTAGGTTCCACTAGGACTCAAAATTAAAAAAAAAACTGCATTTATAACAAAATATATGTTTTATTATCAAAAGTAAGCTCTTAAAATAATTATGTACTTATGAAATTGGTAGTCATTTTTGGTGTATGTGTGTTATTAACTTTAATAATAGTAATAATCAAAATATGTAATGAGAAATAATAAATTAAACTTTCGGCTTAAAGAAACTATCAATTCTAGATTGCTTCGCTTCTTTCTTCTTGTTATCATACAGGTCTTGGTAACACTGATAGGCTGCACCAATTTTGTTATTAACATTAAAACTTCTTTCAAAATTAGGATCATTTTCTTCAAAAATTTTCATGGCATTCTCCAAATTTGCAAAGGCTGCGGAAAGTTTTTTAGTGTAAGTTCTTTTTCATTGTTACCATTAGAAGATGCTATTTCTTGTGACTATATTGCTTCCTCTTGTACTTGTGCCTCTAATTTAATAAGATCTTCATTAGTCAGTTCTTGCGAATGTGAGCATAACAGATTATCAATATCATAAGCAGTAACTGCAATGTCAGGCAAACGGTTAGCCAAATGAACAATGTCAGTTGTGATCTCATCGATATTTGGTTGATCTGTAGATGAAGAACTTTCAGATGGCTTAAAGAAATGTGGACATAACTTTTTCCAAACTCCTTTTAAATTGTTGGGTTTTACCTCATCCCATGAAGCAGCAATATTTTTTACGCATTGCAAGATATTATAACTTTTCCAAAAATCTCTCAGCTCTATGCCATCTTTTTCATTAGCCTTTACAGCCTGTGAAAAAGTTCTCCTGAGATAATAGGCCTTAAAAGAAGCAATAACTCCTTGATTCATGGGCTGCAACAACGAAGTCGTGTTTGGAGGCAGGAACAAAACTTTGATTTGAGGTTCGATATCGGCAATACGCACAGGATGGCCGGGAGCATTGTCCAAAATAAGTAAAGCTTTATAAGCCAAATTATTGTTTAAACAGTACTGTTTCACTTCAGGTATGAAATGTTTAGTAAACCATTCTTCAAAAAGTACTGCTGTAACCCATGCCTTTGGATTAGCCTTCCATATGACTGGAAGAGTATTCTTGACGTAATTTTTAAGAGCTCGCAGATTTTCAGATCCATAAACCAAAAGGGGTTTCAATTTGAGATCATCTTCAACATTCGAACCCAATAATAACATCACACGATCTTTAGCCGCTTTAACCCAGGCATAGACTTCTCTTCCTGCGATATAAAAGTGCGAGAAGGCATTTTTTTTCCAAAATAAACCAGTTTCGTCCACGTTAAAAATTTGTTTAGGCGAATAGTCTCCACTTTCGATAATTTCCTTTAATATTCCAGGAAAACTCACATGATCGGCACTAGCAGCTTCTCCTTGCACTCGAATGTTATGCAACGAATATCTGGTTTTAAAGCGCATGAACCATCCACGATTGGCAGAAAAAGATTTGGTTTCTTCATTATTATACTCGCCACGTTTATTTTGCAGTGTGTTGATGATACTGAATGCCTTATTTTGAATAATAGCCAAACTAACAGGAACCCGTCGCTGAGTTTGATTTTGAATCCAAGTGTACAAGAGTTTTTCCATTTCACAAATTAAAGTATTCCTTTTTCGTATAATAGTGCTGTTTAAAGAGACGGAAGGTAGAGCTGTTAGGAGTTTTTCTCTATCTTTCAATATTGTCTTTACAGTCGTGCGTGATAAATTAAGTTCTCGTCCAATAGATGAAGTCGAACAACCGCGATCTTTGAGTTTTAAAATCTTAGATTTAATCTCCATTGTAATTGTCTTTCTTACTCTCTTCTTCACTTTACTATTACTGTCTTGTTTAGGTGGCATAGTAAGATTTAAATTCACTTAAATATGTATTAACAAAAACTGTCAAAGATGCAAAATAAACAAATGTATTACGTCTCGATTATCCGTTGTCCATAAACTAACTAGAGAAATTCGTCAGCGGCATGTGTGGGGTAATCCCCGCGCCCCGCCTGCCCACACACGTTGGCCTCGCGACAAGTGAATTCTTCTATGCCGGAAATCGAAACAATTGACGTATGCTTGAGGAATAGTGTCAAAACATTGTTCGACGTAACTCGAAACGACGTAAGTCGAGGACTGCTTGTATACTTATTATTATTGCTTTTGATTTATGCATGTTAAGTCTTTCCTTTCCTTCCATTGGAAATCATTTCGGATGAAAATTGCTGCACCCCATGGTCTCCTTCTCGACAATACATGGAAGTAAGCTGAAAACCAGACAGCTGATAGTTATGTGGCTGTGTTTTATTCTTGCAGTGCTCAGTCACGCATACTGCTTATGCATTAACTTATAAAGAAAGTGAATAATATTAACTAATCAATATATCTAAATATCTATAAAAAAAATCAAGTTATTTCTTTAACCATATACTTTTGCAGTGTGCCAACTGTAACAGGGAAGCATTAGCAGAGTGCTCACTCTGTAGACGGACGCCATACTGCTCCACCTTTTGCCAGAGAAAGGATTGGGCGTCGCACCAAGTGGAATGTGTTAGAGGAGTGACATCCGACGCGGGAGGACAACAGAGCATTATGCTTATAGTCGAAAGTACTGATCAGCAATAGGAGAATGAACTGGATGAAAGTTTTAATTTACATTTTACTGACGACTAAAAAACATAAATCAGATAAGTGAAAAGGGCTGGAAAAATGAAAGCGGATTGTTAAGACTTATAAAGTAGAAATGAGCAACATTTGTTATTTTAAACATGTTACTTGATACGTTATTTTATGCTAAAAACTTTCTTAAAAATTCGTTACAGAAACCCGAATTATCTTTTATAAATCGGAGAGTTGTCTATTTATGTGTGCAGGGTCGGCTTAGCAAATCTGGCGCTTTGGATTAGATTTTTTTTACTCAAAATTTTAAAGTTTTAGTTTTTAAGCGTTATTGAAGTTGATTACAGTTGAGTTGCGTTATGAGCCCATGAAGTGAAGATATTAAATCTAGAAACTCGCCACATAATCATAATATGTCAATAACTTAGCAGCTAAATAGTTTTTATAACAAATTTTATTTTTAATGTACATAATATAACTCAAAATGGTTTTAAACTATTTGTTAGTTTTAAAGTAGATTATAATGTTCAGTTATTACAGTTATAAATGCAATAAAATTATTAAAAAAAAATAAATTAAATGAGTCGGAGCAACGATTTTAATGCTTAAAATATGTAAAATCTAAAAACAAATAATTATAAGGTGGTATTTTTCTATATCTTAAAAAAATCGAGGGAGATCGTGTGACGTTATTTTGATTTTCAAAATTTCTTAAACTGTATAAAACTTTATGTAAAAATGTTTATATTCCTTGATATCTAACCAGGATAACATAACCATAAACGTCATAAACCTACGTTTATATTGACTTTTGCATTGATATACCCGCATTTCAGCAGCCACATACTGATAAAATTTTTAAAAAGATTTAGTAATTACAAAATTATCCTGTCGATTTATCTCTCTTACATACCAGGAAAAAAATATTTCTATCCGTACAGGGTGGACAAATTTCGATGTTTTTATAGGGTAATTAAAAAACTGTACAAAAAATCTGACCCCCATTCTTGAGCTCTTTTTTGGAGAAACATATGAATGCGAAAACAGATCATGGCTATCTTGATTCGTTTACGATCTATAGGGCGATTTTCAAATTTGACCAAATTCTATATGGTGTATAGTTGAGTTGACGAGAATGACGGTCAGATTTTTTGTACAGCTTGCGGTTTTTAAATTAGTCTACAAAAATATCGAAATTTGCGCACCGTGTATTTAACAAATTATAAATTAAGTCATTTTATTAATTTTTGGATTTAAATAGCAAAATTAACTTATTACTGTTTACACGGACAAGTAGAATAGATTAATGAACTTCTATATTGTGACCCGTTGATTAACCTTGTTATTTAATTTAAGTTCATATAAGGAACGGCCTTATAAAGCAAAGATACAAATGTAAACGGTATTTTTTCCTTGTACACCTTCATAGACGGACTTATAATGACACTCGACTGTATTTCCCTACTGTTAAAATATATATAGTATACAATAGAAATAATGAAAGAGAACCTAGACTTCAATCAGTGCTATGCTAAACTTCCAAACCTGGTACCAAAATAAAACAAATTTCGTAAAAGTCATAATTGCTTAGTAAATAGCCATCAGAGTAGGCTATTAAATAAAATCACGTATTATTTTGACTCGTGATTAAAAATAAACAAAAGATTTCCCCTCTCCTGACTGCATGTCTGGATATTTTCTAAGAAACTAAAGCTTGGCTCACTTGACGTGTGTTTCTCTTCAGTATTGCATGCTTGACGTCGCAGCTGGGTTCCAAGCTGGTTGTTATGCGTTGTGATGGCTTTCTATTTTTGCTTTTGTTAAAAGAGTAGACGTAACATTGCAATTTGTCAAGAACTCTTATGGAACCTCTCTTCGAGATAGCTTTTGAAAATAAATTTATTGACCTTAGTACCATTGTTGCTTACAAAGTGAACATCGGTAGCTGCGTAAGTTCATGCTAATGACAAGACGTAACTTTCTTATTCGTTACCGCTCAAATCCAGCAAAGAAACAAGCACGAACAATAGAACATGATATCTCGCGGATTTCATGATCGGGCCCACACAACGTAGCCTGCATTGACGTCATTTTCTATCGGCGCGCAATCTAGTGGTGAAACAAGCAACGTGTGAGCTAAACATTATCAAAGAAAATTTTAATTTTTGTAATCAATAATAAAAAATATTACATATTTTCATATTTCAGCAAAGGATCATCTCTGCCCTGGTCGTTGTGGCCATTATAGTTCTACTTAGCAAAATATTGTTCTAAAAATTACCTTGATAAAGAGTATTTCTAAAAAATGATGATGATTTAAGTTTCACATAAAGTGAAATTAAATTACTTTCAGTTATCTAGTATTAGAACCTGTGATAATCCTCTAGTATCCGTAAACACACCAAACTAAGGAAAGCCCATTAAGGGGTTCATTAGCGTTCATGGTGCTTATGGTTTAGCCTCCTGATCCGTGGGGTGTCGGTAATCACAAGAAATGAATCCTTCGAGCGAATACGGGTGAAACAATGGTCATTAAAACTAGAAATTTTAAAATTCAATCATCTCTGTTCTGGTTGTTGTGGCCATTATAGTTCTACTTAGCAAAGTATTGTTCTAAAAATTACCTTGATAAAGAGTATCTCTAAAAAATGATGATGTTTTAAGTTTCACATAAAGTGAAATTAAATTACTTTGTTATCTAGTATTAGAACCTATACGTGACAATCCTCTAGTATCCGTAAACACACCAAACTAAGGAAAGCCAATTAAGGGGTTCATTAGCGTTCATGGTGCTTATGGTTTAGCCTCCTGATCCGTGGGGTGTGGGTAATCACAAGAAATGAATCCTTCGAGCGAATACGGGTGAAACAATGGTCATTAAAACTAGAAATTTTAAAATTTCAATCATCTCTGTTCTGGTTGTTGTGGCCATTATAGTTTTACTTAGCAAAGTATTGTTCTAAAAATTACCTTGATAAAGAGTATCTCTAAAAAATGATGATGTTTTAAGTTTCAGATAAAGTGAAATTAAATTACTTTCAGTTATCTAGTATTAGAACCTATACGTGACAATCCTCTAGTATCCGTAAACACACCAAACTAAGGAAAGCCAATTAAGGGGTTCATTAGCGTTCATGGTGCTTATGGTTTAGCCTCCTGATCCGTGGGGTGTGGGTAATCACAAGAAATGAATCCTTCGAGCGAATACGGGTGAAACAATGGTCATTAAAACTAGAAATTTTAAAATTTCAGTCATCTCTGTCCTGGTTGTTGTGGCCATTATAGTTCTACTTAGCAAAGTATTGTTCTAAAAATTACCTTGATAAAGAGTATTTCTAAAAAATGATGATGTTTTAAGTTTCACATAAAGTGAAATTAAATTACTTTCAGTTATCTAGTATTAGAACCTATACGTGACAATCCTCTAATATCCGTAAACACACCAAACTAAGGAAAGCCAATTAAGGAGTTCATTAGCGTTCATGGTGCCTACGGTTTAGCCTCCTGATCCGTGGGGTGTGGGTAATCACAAGAAATGAATCCTTCGAGCGAATACGGGTGAAATAATGGTCATTAAAACTAGAAATTTTAAAATTTCAATCATCTCTGTTCTGGTTGTTGTGGCCATTATAGTTCTACTTAGCAAAGTATTGTTCTAAAAATTACCTTGACAAAGAGTATCTCTAAAAAATGATGATGTTTTAAGTTTCACATAAAGTGAAATTAAATTACTTTCAGTTATCTAGTATTAGAACCTATACGTGACAATCCTCTAGTATCCGTAAACACACCAAAATAAGGAAAGCCAATTAAGAGATTCATTAGCGTTCATGGTGCCTACGGTTTAGCCTCCTGATCCGTGGGGTGTGGGTAATCACAAGAAATGAATCCTTCGAGCGAATACGGGTGAAACAGTGGTCATTAAAACTAGAAATTTTTAAATTGTAATCAATTCAATGTCATATACTTAATTAAACAAACGCTCCAGCTACCGATACTAGAAATATTTTTTTTGTGAAGTCACAATTTTTTACTTTTTAAGATTCACATTTTCAATATTTGCGATATTTAAAAAAGTGGTTTAATTTAAATTAATCAGTTAAATAAAAAAAAAACGTTCAACACAACAAAAATCACATTTTAATCGACCATAAAAATCAATTTTTAGCTGCAAAGTTGCGTTTATTAAAATAAAAACAGAAAAAATTCTTATCTTTATACGTCCTGGTAAAGGTCATATATAGTTATAACATACGCTGTGTTCAAAACGTCCTGATTAGATTAAATATACTGAATGTTCCTGTAAAGTTTTTAAGTTTTTACATTGACCTTAAGAGGGCGTTTCTTATTATATGAAATAGAAAAACAACAACTTCTTAAAAAATCAAATACATTGGAGGGTTCCCTTTATTTATTTTTAATATTCACAACTTTAGTTTTAAAATTTTTGTATTTGGCTTTTTTCTCTAACTTTTAAAATAAGTCAAGGGGAAGCAAAAGATAATGTAACTTTGAGTTGCCTTACTCGATATTAATAAACTTAATCATGTTTGGAAGGTAATTTTTGCAAAAATAAATATAAATGAATACAATATTTTTAGGTTTCTATAAAGGTCACAAGAGAGCGTTTTTGAAAAATATGAAATATTTTCTCAGAAAAATCGAATATAAATTTATGTGTAATTTTATCTATTATTTATATTTCAAAACTTTTTTAGTTCACTTTTTGCTCTAAATTTGATACGGGATCAAAGAATATTGTTATTCGGAAAATACTGTAACTCTGGATTGCTTGGTCCGATTTTAATAAACTTGGCCTTATTTATGAAATAAATCTGTTATAAAAGAGTTTTAATTAATAATATTTTATCAGTCAGTCGTTAGATGGCGTTATATTTGATGAAAATTGAAATGAAGCAATTTAGTTGGATTTTTAATAAACCAATTGCCTGTTCTTTTAGAAGATATGGCATTGGAGATACATAGAAACATGCGGTTTCAACACGCTGACTGTTTACTAAATTATATTCAAAACGTTGGAGAGTATCTGAGTATCAAGTTTTCAAATACATGGATAGAAAGGGCCGGTAGAATTTTTTGGGCAGCCAGATTATTAAGTTTAATAGTTTTAGATTTTTACCTATGGAGAAGGATAACAGATATAGTTTATCAAACTCGACAGACAATCCGTGAAAATATGATTCGTCGCATAAGACATGCTATACAGTCAAGTTCTTTAGCAGAAGTTAAGCAACAACAAAATATTTTAATATTTCTATTCCATTTCACTCTATCTGCGTAAGTCAATTACTTTGATTACTGTTCTGTTCAACTGATTCGTTAGCCAAAAAATAATCTATTTACTTTAAAACCTCAAATAAATATAATCATTTGATTTTAAAGAACAATATCTAAATTTCGGATTTTTTCCCTAATTTTATATCTTATGAACCAAGTAATTTGAAAATACATTAACAGTATTAAAATAAATTGAAAAAGTTAGTAACTGCGATAAATAACGCCATCTGACGACTGATTGATAAAATTTCATTTCAATTTAAAGTTTTTTTTACTATATAAGAATTATCTCTTAAATCAGACTCAATTCATGAAAATCGGACAAAACAATCCAGAGTTACAGTAGTTTTTGAATAACAATATTCCTTGCTTTCCCCACCACCTATTGAGAGCAGAAACTTAAATGCAAACATTTTAAAACATAAAATGACACCAACGTTTGATTTTTTTGAGAAATTATCATTTTTCTATTTCATATTTTCTAATACTCCTCTTGTGATCTATTTAGAAACATAAAAACACAAATTACCTCCTAGATATGACCAGGTTCATTAAAGTTGAATAAGACAATCCAGATTTACATTATTTTTTTAATAACAATATTTCTTGCTTCCCCTCACTTTATTTGAAAAGTTAGAGCAAAAAAATAAATACAAAAATTTCAAAACCTGAACAAAATACGCCCTCTTGCAGCCTATTTAGAACCTTTTATTCATCTTGGCAACTGAGATACAACCGATAGAGAAAAAGTCGTAAGATTTTTGCGTGGTCATCTCCCCGTGACCTTGAATTTTACCTTCATCTTGGCTTTAAAGGTTACTTTGAGGTAAACTTGTTTTTTTTTCAAGTGGAAAAGCATATTTTTTATTGGAGAAATAAATAGTAGAAAAAATTTCGCATCCAACCAAGGTGGTCTAATATACTTTCCTCTCCATAGAATGCAGAGTCGGCTGAATAATTCAAAAACTAAGGGCTGGAGGCAGAAGAACTTTGAAAACACAACATATCTGAAACTATTTACATTTACAATTTCTTTCCTAATTTCCTTATTTTCTAAATTATTCAACCGATCCTGATTTTTTTTAACAAAATAGTGTGTTTGACTACCTTCAAATGACCTGTAGAACGTAATTAACACTCATAACTATTATATATATGGTTAAAGGGGCAATTTTTTCTATTTTTTGTTTCTGTCAGGTCAGCTTTTGTATTTATATTTTTTTATACCCTTTAGTTTCTTATATATTCCTTGCTTCCCCCCACCACCTAGTAAGAGCAGAAACTTAAATGAAAAAATTTTAAAACATGAAATGACACCAACATTTGATTTTTTTGGAAAATGATTGTTTTTCTATTTATTTTTAAATACGTCCTCCCGTGACCTATTTAGAAACATAAAAATACAAAATTACCTTCTAGATATGACCAGGTTCATTAAACTTGAATAAGACAATCCAGACTAACATTATTTTTTTAATAACAATATTTCTTGCTTCCCCTCCCTTTATTTGAAAAGTTAGAGCAAAAAATTAAATACAAAAATTTCAAAACGTGAACAAAATACGCCCTCTTGCAGCCTATTTAGAACCTTTTATTCATCTTGGCAACTGAGATACGATCGATAGATAGAGAAAAAGTCGTAAGATTTTTTGCGTGGTCATCTCCCCGTGACCTTGAATTTTACCTTCATCTTGGC
This sequence comes from Diaprepes abbreviatus, assembly GCA_034092305.1. Lineage (NCBI taxonomy): Eukaryota > Metazoa > Arthropoda > Insecta > Coleoptera > Curculionidae > Diaprepes > Diaprepes abbreviatus. Next base: position 1,448,430 of record JASJET010000018.1, on the reverse strand, counting down.
TTTAGAGGTTACTTTGAGGTGAACTTGCTTTTTTTTCCAAGTGGAAAGGCATATTTTTTATTGGAGAAATAACAAGTAGAAAAAATTTCGCATCCAACCAAGGTGGTTTAATATACTTTTCTCTCCATAGATTGCAGAGTCGGCTGAATAATTGAAAAACTAAGGGCTGTAGGTAGAAGAACTTTTAATACACAAGATATCTGAAACTACTTACATTTACAATTTCTTTCCTAAATTCCTTATTTTCTAAATTATTCAACCGATCCTGATTTTTTTGTAACAAAATCGTGTGTTTGACTACCTTCAAATGACCTGTAGAACGTAATTAACACTCATAATTATTATATATATATATGGTTAAAGGGGCAATTTTTTCAATTTTTTTTTCTGTCAGGTCAGCTTCTGTATTTGGATTTTTTAAAAATCCCTTAGTTTCTTATATATTCAGTCTGACCAGAACTTTTTGAACACCGTGCATATTACTTACGCATTAAATAAAAGTATAATTTTTTGCTTCTGATTTATAATAATAATAATAATAACAAAAAATAATTTTTTAGTTTGATCTGGGTTGAACAAAAATCTTATTTCAAATTAAAATTGCCTCTTATCTAGCTTTAAATATCTGGTGTTCGTTTAAGTCCATATTTTCGTGACCCAGAATCCTGGCATTTAACCCCGGGTTTGAGCAATCTATTTCAGGCGATATTTTGATATAGGGGTAATACTGAAGATAAAGTGTCCTAACGGACATCGATTTTTAAAAAATTGTCATAAATACACTTAGCTTGCCAACATAAAATTTGTATTCATTTTAACTTTCGAACCGTCATAGATAATATCCCGTCTATATATTCAGGTGTTTGCTCTAATCCTTCCCTCTAACATCTCCCCCTATGTCCCAATTCTCCTTTGCGTTGATAAGACCCGTAAATGCCCCTGAACGTTGTCTTTTACTGAAATATCCTCACAAAACATTCCATCGTTTCATTTTTGAAGTGAAAACTTCTTTAGGCGTGCTAAGCACTTTACTTTGTGGGTATTGAATAAGACTGAGCCGTCACGCTCGGCTATGTAACGCTCGTTCGGGTAAAGCCGGCTCGAGTCGACTAAGGGAGCGAGAGACATATAGTCAATGCGTCACAATCTCGCCTTTATAACGTTTTCACTTCTGTCGTGTGGTCTTAAGCACACACAAATTTTTTGTTTATCGTTTTTTACTCATCCACATCTCATTGACTCGAACGCCTTATTTTTTTTATGTTGCCGCCACAATGCCGACCACGGGCGAACGCCAACGAACCCTCGTGAGAGTTTGCTAAACCGTACACACCACACCAACGAACGGCTATATTTCTTCGTTTTGCATTCGTTGTCTTAGTGTGTAGATAGATACGTATCATATTATGAGTTTAATACTTTTATTTACAAATGCCGTTGTTTGATGTTTAAATTTTAAGTTTGGAGGAAATTGAGTATATTTTTAAGTGATTCGCCAAAACTGTCGTTCCCTTTCATCTCATTTTCTAGTCGTACTCTTTTTCACACGGTTCAGAGTGCTAATTTGTACAGATTCATAAGATAAACTAGTAGAACAGTAGAACTTTCCCCATGCCCATGAATGTGGTTGACATTAATGTTTGAAAATATGTAAATTTTTTACTGTGCGTTCATAATTTATTTGGGAAGTGCCTTTAACTCGTAAGATAACGTAACAAATGGTATAGAAATCATGAGTAGATCGGCAATTTCGGCTTTGTATGTATGTAACATTCAAAAAGATTACTTGTCTGTTGAAAGTCGGAAAAATTTTTAACCATATTTTAGATTTTTTTAAAATTTTGGTCCATTTTTCTTTTATTTGTGTTTTTAACCGTGTAAAACTTATATTAGTGAATCATTCAAAAAAAAAAATGCCAAAATTTCAATTTAATTTATTTCTGAATGTCTCAAGTTGATAACTGAAATTAAGTCTGATCCACAGATAAAACTGTTTTCCTAGCTTGTCCCCAAAAGATACTTTAGCTAAAAATTTATATTTAGATACATTCGATAAAGGTGGCAAAAAATTAAGCATATAATGTTAACTTTTACTTTACATAAAATCAATACAATAAATTCAATATGAGTATTTTGATAATATCTATGAAAAATATTATAAAGAAAACTTCGATTTTTAGGGACAATTTTTATCGCTGGGTTAGACTATTCATTAAATGTATCCATCATGCTCAATTAACTTGAATCATCCAGAAATAAAATAAATAATAATTAAAAATAAAATAATTTACCTGAAATAATTGAAATTTTAACATTTTTAAAATGATCTACATTTATTTTATTATATAATATCATCACCATAAGTTTCTTGATGTTGTTTCTCAAACCCTGTCTACAGAGTGCCTTGTAAGACATAATACATAAAGTAACAGCAGATTCCTCACCTAAAAATATTGCAATTGAATCAAACTCACTTTACTTCAAAAATTAACAATAACCAAGATGATGTCCAAGATAAAAATATTTAAAAAATTTGGTGATCGTGGATCTTTCAGGCGAGAAATCCAATTCTGTTTAGTTAGGCGTAGATGACGCTACCTGCGGTATTTAACATGCAACTTTTTTGCGCCTTAGTGTACCTTTCTTTTTAATTAAAAAAAAACCTATCTACATAAAAAAAGATATATTTTGTAAACTCCATTTTAACGATATTTGCTCTTAAAATTTCCGATAAAAAAAACAGGATGTTTCGGATAGAAAGAGAAATATTTGAAGGATGTGTTTTTTAAGTCAAAAGAAGAAAGAACTTCATATAATTACCTTTGCGAGATACAGTGTGTTAAAAACTAAACATAAATTAGGATATTTCAGAAAAAACAATGGTTCACCACTATTTTCTTTCTTAATTTCTGGTTAATTTTAAAGAAAAATGTCTTAAAGTTTTCTGTCCATTTCTTTGGTAATAAAGTAAATTAATGTTTCAATTTAGAAACGGTTTGGAATCGGACTTAATGTGGTGCAGAAAATTGGGGAAAATAATACTAACATACTAAACAGTAGTGTGCAATTGTTCGCTTTAATAATATCTTCATTTATGCTGTCAAAGTTGAAAAAAAAAAAGATTTTTCAGCCATTCTAGCGCACACCTAACTTCAGTATAATATCATAGATAATTAAGATTATTTTGATATATTTTATCTCGTAAAGGAAACGTCTGGGGTTGCAAAGTTATCTATACTTTTTTCTTGTTTTCACCTCTATAACACATTCTTAAAATATTTCGCTTTCCTCGGGAAACACCCTGTAGGATTTAGGGAGATTATAATTTTTCAAAGTAGGAATTGATTAAAATAAAAACAATTAACTATCTATCAAACTTTTTGCTTTTTTTTATTTTTAAAATGAAATTTGTATGTAATAAATGTTCTACTTTTATTTTCTTTAAAGCTGTTCAGTGGTATCATAGAGGGGGGTGCTGGGACGAGGAAGGAACAAAAATGTCGTTTTCAACGTCTCTCAAATGAATAAAATATATTAATATCCAACGGGAATGACATTTTGAATTGTACTATGAGCATATAAAACATTTTTACAACTTGGAAAAAATATTTAATTTAGAAATATTCGATGAGGTTTGGCAACAGTGCATATGTTTTTGTCTTGCTAATTTTTTGTTTTTCTATTAAAGTTTTAACCTTTCTACTTGTCAGCGCGTTTTTTAACAGTGATATTTGGTTTCTCGTTAACGAATGTCATCAAACCTCCGAATGTTATGTCGACGGTCTGAAGGAAAGGCAAATTTATAAACAAATTATGCCAAAAATGTTTTTAAACATATCCAAAATGGTAAAATATGACGCAGTGTTGCCCAATTTTTCATTCCATTGTAGCAAAGTCTAAATATAAAATTTGAAGTTTAAACTGTGTTTGTTTACAAAAGTGGGATAACGTAAACAATAATCGTATCAAATAATTTTTGAAAACCTATTCTATCATAGCATTACTTTTTTTTCTATTTCTGAACATGGGATTTGTTAAAAAATCCAGTTTTAAACTACTGATGCTTGAACTTTTCCTAAAAGCAATATTATTTGTGGCAAGATTTCCAGAGAAAAATGCCTAACTATTGAACACCCATACAAAAAAATAGTTTATCATGGTTTTTAGCCAATAGTGTGATTAAGATATCTACAAACGCAGAATAAATTTTGAATTCACTTTGCTCTAAATTATTCTTTGAATCAAACATTAATATATTTTTTTTCGTTTATAATTTTAAAATCAAATATCTCCAAAACAGGTTTTCGTAGCTACATTTACAACGTATACCTTTTTTTAGATAGAACAAATACGATTTTTTATTAAAACGAGAGATACACTAAGGCGCAAAAAAGTTATGGCGTTTTAAAGAATGGGATAATATCTTACGTAGGTAGCGCCACTGCAACTAACAGTAAAACTATGAGTAGAATGAAATCCATTTACCAAAGTCAAATAGTTGAATTTTTTCAAAAGTTATTTTAAAAAATAATATTTTAACTTGTTATTAACTTTGGATCAAGGTTTGGCTACATCGTAATGTTTTTACACAAGGGATCTCCTGTTGCTCTGTGTACCATAACTTATACCCTGTATACATACTGTGGTGAATTTTATTTTACGAAATTTTATGATTAGTTTAGATTGTTGTTAAAAAATTGTTATTGAAAATAATTTTTTTATTCATGTGTCTTTTGTGGCTAGCATTATTATAATTGTTACATTTAGCTTTTTGTCATGTAAACGAAATATTTTAAAACAAAAACTGATATCAGTTGAAATATTCACACCAAATACAAATTAAATTTATATTTTTTTATTGACTGGGTTCAGATTATCTGTTGCTTTATTTTTTGTTTGTCAAATAAGTCACAGACTCAGTTATCACTTGTGGTGATTTTGTAAAAATGTTATATTAAAATGTTACTTTGTAATTTGATGTAGGTGTCAAAGAAAAATTAATATATTTTTGAGTAAGATATATTTTACCAAAAAAGGAAAAATCCAAACCTACTGTTAAAAAAATATTTTAGTGTTAAAATTCATTTTCAGTTTTACCATAAAGTATTTCATTTTACAGGTGCAACAGCTTTGGCGGTGCCTTTGAAGGGTCCAATTTTCTCGACCCGCTATTTTTTTATACCGAGAGAAATTAAAAATTGGAAAGAATACCACTATTACACTGAGAGTAATGATAAAGTCACAAACACTACAAAATAGAGTTCTCAAGTGAAGAAAAAGCCTAAATAGGTGTTAAAGGGGTCAATACATTTAGACGGCATATTTTCGGACTAAAATTGGCGTGTGAATTGCATAAAAAGTATATGACATACGAACACAAAATTTGAGACTTTTGTAGTCCTTTAGTAACTCAACCATAAAAAAAAGTTTTGTTTTAAGATTTCCTCTCAGTTCTGAGATTCAAGGGCTCAAAGTGTATCATGCTGTTTTAGCAAGGACAATTGGCATGCATTTTAGGGCCTTTAGAGTTGAATCTAAAATAAAAAGTGTATAACATTTTTTGTTTATTATTATGTTCTCCATGGAACGTCGTTTTTTTTTTTAAACATCACAACGTATTTGAAGTTTCTTTTTTTTTCAAATGTTTTTGTAAAATTGATACAAAAAAAAACAATCCAGAAATTCATCATCTTTAATTTGCTAGTGGAAATTTTGAAATCGGTTAAGTCGTTTTTGTGCTATTTTCCATGTCAGTTCAGAAAAGATAGTTTTGAGAATAACGCGGTTGAAGTTTGTGCATACGAAAAGCACGATTTTTTTTTTTTTTGAATTTACATATTTTTAAACGCTATTCGGCTATTCCTGGTCCATACAATAACCCCTCAGATCCTTCGTACAGTTGGTTTTCTTTAACTTTCTCTATTCTTGCGATGACTCGTTGGGGCTTCTTTGATTGATCTGGACCAGGAGAGTGCTTGGTCACGCGGCCGATCAATGTCATATTTGTCGGACTGATCTTCAATATTTTTACTTTCAGGATAGCAGAACATCCACCGTTGAACACAGATGTTGCTATGCACATGTTTTGGAATCAATGAGCGCTTTAAAACTCTCATTGGCATTTTATCAGAAATTTTCCAAGCATCGTTTCATCAGAGTATCTCCAAATTATCATTCGTAGATGGGAAGAAGGTATTTTTTCACTTCGGGATGAAGTGGGGTATAGGAGTGTTTGAAGTTTGTCGTTTCTCAAGCGACTTCAGCTACTCACCACTGACACTAGCTTTTGGCTCCAGAAATAGTCAATTCAACTCGACCTGGTAATGATTTTTGTTGTCTTCTTTTTCTTCTGATACAGCTTTGCGAATTGAGCAATTTTAGACCCGCCGCGAATATGCTGCACCTTGTATTCGTAAACAGATAAGGCTCATTTGGTGACTCATGTCCTTTAGATCACAGAATAAATTGAGGCCTTCTGTCGTGATGCCCAAAAGCCTTATCCTCTGGATAAACTTGAATCCGCTATTCAAGAATGGAAACGATGGGACTTCCCCAATCCACATTCGCACTTGAGCACTATTCTGTACTCAAATCCACGACCGTCACTTTTTCCGAAATGTACTTATTATTACAATCCCTATTTGCTTCTCAGTATCGTCGAAACCTTAAAAAACAATCTGTTTCACAGAAAATCAATATACAATAGAAGATTGGATAGGCGGAGGGTCCGCTTTCTCAATTGGTGGACAGGTACATATCCCGATGATCAGTTTGACTGCCGTGCCCACTCATAACCTCAAAATTTTCGAATTTCGACATGAAATTTCGCATTAATGATTAATAAAAAAAAACGATTTTTCGAACCATTATATGTATTGGTTCCTTAATACTTGTTGTGTAAAGTAGCGATTAAATTTGTGTATAACAAAGTAGTTATTTCTTGTTCTGTATAGGTTTCGAATGACTTGAGAGAACTGTATATGCAATATATTGTTAGAATCAGTCAGTAAATGCATCGAGTATTATTTACAAGTAAGTGTAAATAAATCTTATTAAATAATTTCATATCCTATGTGCTTTGTCAGTCATCTGGACAAATATTTTTATACTAAGTTACAGTTAAATATAAATTAATTATTGGATTAATTTTATTAATACGGGCCATCACATCACTTTTTTGGTTCTTTTTATTTTTGTGAATATTAAGAGATTTTTGGGGAAGAGAATATTTTCTCTGTTTTTAACTTATAGTCACAGGAAACTTAGGAATTTCTTCATACCATTTTGAAGTAAAAACATTTTATATATAATTACACACACAAAACAAAATATGAATAGAAAACACGACGAGGAGAACTTTTGCACAAAAATTTGGTTTCGACGTTTTTTTGATCTACAATTTCTCCCAGTGTAATGGCGGGTCGCATCTGTAAGATGAAATAAGCTGTAATCGTACTTGTAGTCTACTAGGTACTTTTTTTTAAGCGGATTAAAGTAGAAACAGAGCGATGAATGATGATTACCGAAATATTATAATAATTTGGCCATATTTAAAGAATTTTCGATAATTTTTTTATTTTGGTTAATCCTTTAACAGCCGCTTTTCTTAACAGTTGGTTTGATGTATATAAAGCAACAAAATAATGACATTACCTGTTATTTAGTTAGAAATTTGTATAGGTAGTATTAAATTGTTTTTAAATTTCCATTTAGTTTTCTTTAATCCAATAAAACATAAACCCCCGAATTCATTAATATGGTTTAACCTTAAAAATATCCTAAATTGACAGCAGAGGGCTTAAACTGACAAAAGTAACAATGAGTCAAGCAAGTTTTAAACCTTAAAAATACAAGCATAAAAAAAACATTTTCTTTTATGATTGAATCGACAAAAATGGAGAATTTTATTTATTTTCGGAATACAGTTATTTCTCTTACATATTTCAAGGCATTATCGCTAGATTCTTATCCTTAATATCCATATATAAAAGTTTATTTGTTGACGTACGAGGATGATAAAGAAAACAAAAGATTTTTAAAAATGTTTTTATTTATTTTCCAACGTAGTCTCCTTGTACTTCAATACATTTAGACCAACGATGTTCCAACATTTAAATACCCATAGAATAATGCGATTTGTCCAACTTTGCAAAATAAGCGGTTGTCGCTGCTCTGACCTCGTTATTTGAAGGAAATTTTCGTCCAGCAAGCCATTTTTTCAAGTTTGGGAAGAGAAAGTAATCGCTGCAAGCCTGATCCGGCTAATGTGGAAACATTTCGAAACGTAGGTCATGGAGTTTTGCAGCAACAACAATAGATTTGTGTGCAGGCGCATTATCTTGATGAAAGAGCACTTTTTTTTGGCAAAATGGGACGTTTAGTCTTAATCAAATGCTGCAAACTGCCAGTAGTGAAGGGTAATACTCCCCGATGATGATCTTGCCTTGTTCTAAATAGTCTATAAGCACCACATCATGTGAATCCCAAAAAACTGTTGCCATGACTTTTCCTGCAAACGGAACCGTTTTTGCTTTTTTGGCGCACTTTCACCTGCCCCCACCACTGCCCTCTACTATGGACCCCTACTCTTGTCGGCTGCTAAAGCCAAAAAATGGCAAACCATGGGCGAAAAAATGCGTTTCTGCACATCGGGCGCCAGTCACATTTTTGGACGTTGATCAGATAAGGGCATGCGCATAAGCGACTTCCTATTATCGATCGGTTCTTTCGTAGCGCCATCCGTAAACAGCACAGTATCGACTCAACGCCATTTTTGTGTTTATTTTTGCTTTGTGAGTTGCGTGCGATTTAAACGGATTTATAGCGTTTTAAGTGATTTATTTTATTTGTTTTTGTGTTTTATTTAATATAATGGAATGTGTACATATTTTATTTATTTTATTTTTCTTTTTCTCTATAGGGTAAAAAATAGTGTTGCTTTACAACGTTTTTGGATTTCTAGTGTTTTCGTATAACATTAAATTTTCAAAACATGTAGTACGATATATTTTGAGCACTTTCCAAATGATTACCAAAAGATAAACTGAACTTTTAAGCAATCAATTCTTCAAAAAAAAATCTGAAAATTCGCACCAAACCATAGAATAGTTTATCCCATCATATGTCAAGAAATGGTACAATTTCTCCATCTATTACATTACTTACATAAATAAAAATATACATCCTCAAAATGAAGTTGGAATATTTTAAAACATACATATATAACTTACAATAATTATAATGCATTATTATTTTGTTATATACATAAAATATTTCGGTTCAAGGTTTATATTTTAGCCAGAATCGGCTATTGGCTCTATAATTTCTAAGCTCTGTTTGAATTATTCTTTCAAATTGTCAACGACTTTTTTCCAGTTGCTAATTTGCACAATGTCCATATTCTTGAATAACTTCATCCACCTTATATTTAACCGATGTTTCCACCCAGCTCAAATGTTTTTTTTTGTTCTGCAGCCATTCTATGATTTATTATCTTGTATGTATGACGTTAAAAAGCGTTGTTCATTATTAATACTGGTTTTGGAAGTAAATTCCGATTAGTTATGTCCATACTCATTTTATGAAATTGTCATGATTCATATGGTCATGGCAATCCCCACTTTGAAATCGTCAAATTAAAAATTCATTAATATGTTAACAAAAGCAAAATATTACGAAATAAGTTAGATAAATGTGAATTTCTTTTATTGGTATATTTTTTTTTATTCACTCCCAGCAATGACCTTATTCACTTATTTTATTTAAAATAATATTTTCATCATTTTGTCGCAAAAATTAATACGATAAGAAAATATATGCTCCGTTCACCATTACGGCAGAAAAATATTATTATATAAAATTATTTTTAAATCCTGCATATCCCTTGACAAACCCATTTCGTATCAATATTTTCTTAAAAAATTAAAAAAAAAAAGATAAGGAAAAGAAGATCATTATTTTTTAATAATTAGAGAATAAATTGCCGGACCTTAAAAATGTTAATTATTCACTCCCACCCTACAACAAGAAAGTTAACGCACACAGACGGAAACAATAGATTAGAAAAATAGTAAGATACATTTTCTTCACAATTTTACTTTCACAGTATAAGAAATGACTAAACTAACTCCCATCGGTAGACACAGACCGGATTATTCCCTTCTGCTTCAGATATTATTTGTGCCCATATGATGTGACTCCCAGAACAAGAAAGTTACATGACACCGACTTTTTTACTAAAGATTGCAACCATGGTTGCAACTTTGATAATTTGCTTGATTTAGACACCATTTATGACTAATGGAACTAACTAAATAGAGTTTCGAAGTTCGGTCCTGTCGATGGTCACCTGATCATTTTGTAGTGCGCATGCCGACATCTGATCTACGATGTTTACATTTTATTGTCGTAAATTTGCCGTTTTTGAAATAAAACTTTACGGATCTATAAATATTTTATCTAAGTCTAAACGCTCTTGCGAAGTGTTCATTCGAAGGCGTTTTTGGTCGACTGTTAACAAACGCGGCACCCATCGCCCAGAAAGCTTTTTCATGCCAAGAACATCATGTAAAATGTAGTGGACACGATCTATCGAGATGTTTGCTATACCAGCAAGCTCTCGTACTTTCAGTCGGCGGTCATGAAGTATGACATTGTGAATTTTTGTGACAGTTTCGTCAGGTGTAGCGGTTTTTGGGCGTCCCGAGCGCTCATCATCTTGAATTGATGTACGACCACGATTAAATTTAGCAGCCCATTTTTTTACTGTCGAAAACGAAGGAGAAGACTCCTTTAAAGTAGAATCTAACTCATTTTTAATGTCCGTAGGAGTTAAGTCCTTTAAAATAAAGTACTTTATAACCGCTCGAACTTCAATTTTATTAATCTTTCACAAAATATCGAACCTTATGTGTTCACTCCATCACCACAAACAAGCAACTGAACGCAAACATCTGAAACTTTGCAGGGCGTCATCTCAAGGTTAATGCTTACAAAATATTATAGTTATTGGATCCTACTAGCGCCTTCTCTGTTTCCAGCCGAGAACTTATCGAACCATCCTCGTATGTAATATAAATTATGACAATATCTTGCGCGAACACTAGAAGATCTATTTTTCATGGCAACTAGTTTTAGACTGAAACCTTCTTAGTGAATCTGGCTGAAAATGTTTATCAAAGAGTGTCTTCACAGGAACTTGAATTTTAAATAGATTTAAAAAAATACTAATTAGATTTTTAGACATTTTTCTAATATACAGGGTGTCCGTGAAAATGTGGGAAATCTCTCGGATATGAAAAAAAACACGTGAAAGGAATACTACAAGTTCATGTAACCTTTTTTCGTATAGGCTTCCTCTTCGGAGATAAGGGCTTCCAAAGAGATGCAATGGAATCAAGTTTTTTACATATATTATTGAACCACCAGGTATATTTCAATTTTTTTAATATGATAATATAGAGCTGGAGAAAACATGACAGCAATTGGCAACAGTCATAGAAGCAGCGACGGAGACCATTGATAGAAAGAAGAAACGCCCAAAAAGAAAGTGGTTTGACAACGAATGCGATGAAATGCTAGAAGTAAAAACTCGAAAAAGACTGATAATGCTAAAAAACCCTACTGAGGAGAACAAAGAAGAATTTCACAGAATAAGAGCACAGACAAGAAAATTAGTTAGAACCAAAAAGAAGAGCTACCTGGAGCATCAGATGCAGGAAATAGACAGAAATAGGAACATGAACCAAGTAAGGAAATTTTTTAGGGAGGTAAAGACTGTGAGACGGGGTGGAAATGTTGGAGAAACGAAAGCCATGAGAAAAGAAACAGGAAAGTTAATAATGACGGAAACAGAAATTGTCGAGCTATGGAAAGGATATTTTCAGCAGTTACTTAGTATTGAAAATGGGATAGAGGAAGAGGACATTACATTCCATTCCGCAGATATGAGTGCCATCACCAACACTTCAAGAAGTTAAAAATGCTATAGCATCACTCAAAGATCACAAAGCGCCAGGCAGCGATGGTATAAATGGAGAACTGCTAAAAAAGGGAAGAAACTGTCTACATCAAAAAATATATGAAATTATTTTGAAAATATGGGAACAACAGAAAATGCCTGAGGAATGGAATGGAACTGTCATAATGCCTATACATAAGAAAGGAAACAAGCAACAATTTCGAAATTATAGAGGTATATCTATTATCAACACAACATACAAAATCCTGGCAATTTACTAAACAGACTGACGCCTTATGCGGAAGATATTATCGGCGACTACCAATGCGGTTTTCGTGCTGAAAGGTCAACAATAGACCAAATATTTACGATCAGACAAATATTGGAAAAAAACTGGGAATTTACCCGAGATGTCCACCAAATCTTTGTGGATTTCCAGCAAGCATATGACTCCGTGAAAAGAAGCAAACTATGGCTAGCAATGCTAGAAATGGGCGTACTAAGAAAATTAGTCGATCTAACACAAATGTGCGTGACAAACTCATATGCACAGGTAAGGGTAGGAAATAGAACATCAGTGCCATTCAGTGTGATATCAGGACTCAGACAAGGTGACCCTCTGTCACTGTTGCTTTTCAATTTTGCCTTGGAACATGCAATGAGCAGGGTTTTGCGAACCAAGGTTCAAAACTGGTGCTGGCCTTTGCTGATGATATCGATACAGTGGTTCATTCAACAAGAGACGTGCGAGAGGTATTTTCACAACTCGAGGAAGAAGCAAGTAATATGGGTCTCCGAGTAAATGAAGAAAAAACTAAATACATGGTAGTAACCAAGAATCCAAGACCTCGAATCGGGCAGAATATATCACTGAATGAACACCACTTCGAAGTGGTTAAGGAATTCAAGTACCTAGGAGCGGTAATCACAGACGACAATCGAGTTGAAAAAGACGTCTCAGCGGGAATAGCGGCAGCAAATGGGGCGTTATACTCCCTCACAACATTATTGAGATCTAATCTGTTAAAAAGACAATCCAAACTAACTCTGTACAGGTCAATTATTCGCCCGGTAGTTACTTATGGCAGTGAAACTTGGACCCTCAATCAACGGGAAATAAATAAATTACTCATATTTGAACGAAAGGTGCTTAGAATGATATTTGGTCCCCAAAGAGATGAAACAACAGGAAATTGGAGAAAACGCCACAATGCTGAATTGGCGACACTGTATGGTAGTGAAAACATAGTCCGTTGTATAAAAACCAACAGAATAAGATGGGCAGGCCATGTGGTAAGATCAGGGGACCACAGATTATTGAAAACAGTATTCTTTGAGAGACCAGATGGTAGATCAATTGGCCGTCCCAGGAAAAGATGGAAGGATTGGAGTCCAGCAGTGGAAAATGGAAGCACAAGACCGTAGGAGATGGAGAGCGATAGTGGATGCGGCTAAGACTGACCCAGAGTTGTAAGACCAGGAAAGAAGAAGAAGAAGATGTCCTTTGGTTTCCAATATCACAATACATCCATCACGAACTGAGAACACTCGCTATCGTGTCGGTTCTATTAATTATTAAAATTATATTCTTCGAATGAGATGATTTTTAAAAGTGTTTAAATAATATTAATATGTGTGGAATAAATACAAATATTTCCAAATTTAATAGCCAATTTAATAAATACCAATTATTATTATTATTTTTAATTTAATCTTAAAAGCGAATTCTAGTGCGATGATAAAACTCTGATTTTTTTTAATGTGATAGTAAATTAATATATTCTAATAAATTATTTAAAACAATAATGTAAAAAAAATATTAATTAGAAAATTTCACAATTTTGATAAATCAACAAAAACTCTTTGATAATACTATTTTTATCGAAGGATAAAATTATTATTAAGCGGTCGAGAGGTTAAGTATGCTTTATATTTTTGAATTTACATGTAGATGCAAATTATAGTGACTTGTGTGCTGATATTTCGTAATTAGAAAATTTTCCGATATTTCATTTACGCTTTATAATAATTATTACTGCTCACCACACTTATGCGGTTTCCCTATATATTCTATAAGGTTTCTGGTTCTGTCTGTATGTACATTAGGAATTATGCTCGTTAACCTTTTGTAGATACATCAAAACAAAGTAGGACAAGATTGTAGGGGAGAGTGGTGCAAAATTATACACTGCGGAATATATTAGCTTTCATAATTGTCGTTAAACATAAGCAAAAGCAAGTTATTGGCACACTTTTGTTTTAACTCAGTATCGATCTATACTTTAATTTTTAAAATAATAAAGTCAAAACTGATATTTTATAAATAATAATAGATGCTGCATTTGTTACACTGTGTTCCTTCGGGGTACACTTTGAAACAAACAGTAAACATGTTCTTTATCACCAAAATAAGTATTTGCTGACAAAAAACAACAAATCAAACGAAAAAGAAAACATATAATATATGAATATTTTTAACATATTATCATAGCATTAAATTTAACTCCAAAATAAAATTTTTATAAAAATTTTTTTATATGAAATTGAACTTTTTGAAGTCGGCGCCAAACTAATACCTGACAAAAAGTGATTTGCATAAACAGATTAAAAATACTTTATTTGTAATTGCTTTCTTACCATAATTTATATATATTAATAATTTATTTCATCTATAAATAATTTGGCGCCGCCTTCAAAAAGTTCAATTTCATATAAAAATTTATAATTATTTTTCACTTTTTAGCGCACTTTTAGAAGTCGGTTCAATTTTTTTATAAAAATTTTATTTTTCTAATTTTAGTTTTAGAATTCATTATGATATCCATAAATTATTTGAATTAAGTACTAATCTAGATTAGTGTATTCCAAGGTGGCAAAAAAGTACCCATTTTATCCAAAGTTGTAAATCACCCTAAAATGCACCACTAAAAATTCTTTGGTTCTTAGAGTTTTCCAAATACCAGTAAAATTGTGTCAAACAAATATTTGTTCTGTCATAGTATATCCACTATCTTAAATTTCCAATTAATTTTAGATTGGTAAAATAGGCCCCAAAACCTTTCAATTTTAGGTTTTAGTTCAGTATGAATCGACCATAAAGTTTAGGGAATGGCTCCATTCAACATAAGATGGTCTTCTAGGAATAATTCATTCCACCATCGATTAAATAAACACAAGACTTTCACCGCTTATGGACGCCTTGGCAACTATTTTTCATATTTTTTGGCGAGAGCGCAAGATGAGAAATTTCCAAGTATTAAATTCAACTCATTCAATAATTTTTTTTATAGTAAATAGTAATAAAAAAGTAAGATATGAGACGATGCAGTGTTGCCATGTTGTATAGTAAATCTAAAATACGGATATAAGTTTTTAATCCCTCCGATTATACTTCATTTAAATTTATATAGCAAATATTGCCATGAATGAGACGATCATTTTATATTTTTATTGAATAGTTTTATGGATATAAAACGGTACTATATATTATCCATTTAGATTTAACAGGTGATACTTAAGTTTTTGGAAATGTAAAATATGAAAAGGAGTTTATAAATTCGAACGGTATGTATATATATATATATATATATATATATATATATATATATATATATATATATATATATATATATATATATATATATATATATATATAATATGTTAAGGAAGTTTCTGCAGTAGTCCCTATATCGTTTTGGTCAAAATTGGTTCCGTACAATTCAAGATGGTGCGCAAAAAATTTAATTTTGTCCAAATTTCTCTAGAACTGATTTGTCCAAAACTGGTACTGGGTGATTTGTGAGGGAATAAAGTACGAAGATAAAATTATTTTTGAAAAATTTACTAACTTTTCGCCAAACTGGTGTTGGGTGGTTTTTGAGTGTGCAGATTAAGACTTTCAATAATTTTCTTTTAATTCAATTTGAATGACTAAAAATTTTATATTTCTCTAATTTTGTCCAAAATTGATAATGGGTGTATTTGGGAGCGTAGATTATAGTTTTAAAATGATATTTTTCGGATTCTTCCAAAAATTGGGGGGGCGGGGCGAACATTACGGATGTAAAAGTAAGTTCTCCAAACTCAGTAGGCTGAATGAAATATGTCAGACTAAAAGTGTACATATCTCAAGTTCTTTCAAAATCGGTATTGGGGGATTTTGGAGACGTAAATTAAGAATCAAAAATTAATTTTTTAAATTTCAAGACACAGGATTTAAGACTAACTAAATTTTTATTTTGTCCAATTTTATTTAAAAGTGGTATTTGAAGAAACTCTCAGAATCAAAGAATTGTTTGTTGTGATTTCAATAAAAGGTCGCTAAGAAGTGGCAACCGTGCGGTAACAAGGAGGAATTTATCCTCTTTAGTCCGTAAGAAGGGATATGCAACATTGCCACGTTTTGAACGGAAATCCAACAATTTAAATTCTTTTATACTTGTTACAAAGGCATGTATATAACATTGTATTACTGATATTCAATCATTGGCAACATTGTAATGATGAATGGGCTGTGTCCTATAGTTGTGTCCATTTTATTAGCGTCAAAATTACAGCATTGGAGTAACAGTTTTGTGTTTATTTAGTCAATGAAAAATCCTAAGCAATCGGACTTAAAAAGAAATTTTGAATTTTTATTTTTTATTGTAATGTTTTTCAAACATCTACATTCTATAAACATAGCCTCTAAAGTTCTTCAAAAAAAAGTCTAATATTATGCTTACGAAGAACTGTGTGAACTGCGTCACAAATACGACAAAATTCGAAGAGAAGCTTTAGTAGCAAATTGGGGTATTAAAGTTTTTTTTTTACTGAAAAGCGACAAATAAATTCCAAAAAAATTTTTGACAAACTTGTCTCCGATACAAAATTCACAGTAGAAGAAAAATTCAAAAAAAAATTACATTTAATAATGTTTTGGTTATTGCGTCATGTCAGTGAAAATATCTAGTCTCTGGTTTTCGAAATGTTGTTGATAGATTTAAATTGATCCTTCATTTATGACCACCGCTATTGATACTAAGTTACCCAAGCAGGCTGAAATTTCTGATAATTTTGTTACCGAAATTCTTAGTTCTCACTCAGCTTTTTGTGAAAATTTAAAAGAATTATCAACAATACATGAGCTGGTTGATTTTATGTTTTGTAAAAATCACATCAGTTTATCAATTTTTTCCAATGTGTGTACTGCACTATTAATATTTTTAACTCTTCCTGTCACTTTCGCTTCTGCTGAGCATTTTCCAAAACTAATCAAGATTTTTTTTAAGAAATAGTATTATTCAGGAACGTTTAAGTAGTCTGGCTATTCTAAGTATAGAAAATAAACGCGCAAAAGAAATCAACTTTGATAAAGTAATTGACGTTTTTGCAAGTATTAAGAACCACAAAAGGCATTTCTAATATGTATTATGTTATAGGAAATGCCAGTTTTTAGTTCATATTAGTGTGCACTAGGCATTGTCCAAAATGGGTGATTTATTGGGTATTGGGTTGTCATGGGTTGGCGATTCGCTTGGGCTTATTTTTTTTTTCGTTATTTTGAATTTTTAGTAATATTAACCAAACTACATGAACCCATTGCCCTAGCATTGTCATCCCAATAAATTATGCATTTCGGATACGTTGTGGGACGTACTAGTATGTTCTGAGTAAAAATTGATATTTTCTGTAACATAAGTAATATCCAAGTCAATGTAAGATTGAGAGATTATGACTTTTTGTTAAGAAAAATTAAGGGCTGATTTTTCTATACTTTTTATAATTAAAAAATATGAAATACCTACCGGCGCCATCAGATTTAGCTACGCCACTGGTAACAATACTAAAGTATTAAAACAAACTTTACGCAACTTCCTACGAATGTTAAATCTAGCTGGGATAGTTCCTATTACTCGGCGTACAAAATTATCCGATTTTACCGTCTAACCTTATTAAACGCTAATTTAAAGAAATGAGGACGCGAACAAAAATCATTTTCCTAACTTTAGTTAATCTTTTCAGTACTCAGATGAATTTAGTTCTATATTATGATTTCAAGCCAAACGGCTTCGCACTCCCTCTAGGGAATATTGACTCGTACCAGGTATACAAAGATACCAAAAGTATGAAGCTCTGTGGGAACCCTTTTCATGTTATCGGGTCCTAGGTGACGTGGTCTGCTATATTTCCTGCGGTTGCAAGGAAAACTGCTTTCTGAATCGGTTTATACAGATGCTCACTAAGCCCTCGTCCCTTGATGTTCTGCTGGAGGTGCTTTGGTATCATTCTAGTTGTTGATAAAGTTGTGGGAATCGTGAGGACGCTGTTCATTGCCCTTTATCTGCAAATGTGCACCTCCAGGTTCCTGTATTTTGCGATGTTCTCAACGTATTTTGGTTTTAGGTTGTTAGGTATAGTGTAGTTCGCCTAGAAATTTATCTATTAGTATAATGTCTAGTCTGTTATGAGCTGCCGTCTGATCCATCAAAACCATTCGGTCTCAAGAAGAGGTTCTGGAATGCATTTGTAATAAGACACTTTTCCTACCTGCAATAGATTTAACTTACCTGCTAACTATTGGTAGAGTATTTTGGCGGCTGAAACATATCTTTCCTTATACTCCGTTGCGGCAAACGCTTGGCATCCTCCAGTTATGTGCTCGACTGTGTCTGATGTTTGATAGCCATATCTACATTCGTCGTTTCCTATTGTGCCATCTCTGATGATGAACTTCCGATAGGATTTCGTCGGAAAAAGCTGGTCTTAGATAGCTAATAAAAAGCTCTCAATTTCCGGGGACATCTGGACCTCATTTGGATGCCGTCCATGAAGTAGCTTCCGTAGCCCGACTTGAAACTTTTCTTGTTCTATTTGGTGATGAGAAACAATATCCTGTTTCCTCAGCTGTAGCGGCGTTGAATCGTCTGTCTCGCATATTGCTAACCTGTGGAAATATGAACGTAAGTTTATTATTTGTTGGTCGAGCTACTTACCAATATCCACCAGTCCTCTTCCTCTTTGGTGTCTTGGAAGCATTGTACATTCAATAGCACCGCGAGAATGGTGTTTGTTGTGGCCAAAAATGCAATTTTTTTAATTTTAAACGATTTTTTGCTCAAAATCTACCAAAATTCCCACAAAAAAAACCTTGGTGGAACCATATCTCTTCATTGGCTACGAAAACCTACTAGACTATAAGAGAAAAAAAAATCCATTCTATTATAATAAATTAGTTATTTTTCTTTTTCTTGTGGTGCATGGATTCCGAATGACTCGAAAGAACTTAATATATTTTTAGAAACAATTAGCAAATGTATTAAACATTCTTTACAAATATGTGCAGAACCAAAATTGTTAAATAACTAACCTATTTTTAACTGCAACTTAGTGTAAAAATATTTGTCTAGATGACTGGCAAAAAATATGCCAGTCATCTAGACAAATATTTTAACACTAAGCTGCAGTTAAACAATGGTTACTTATTTGTTAAATTTTGTTAATTTGAAATGTCATGTCACTTTTATGCTTTTATTATTTTTGACAATAGTCAAATGCTGATCTTAAGGGTTTTTTAGAGAATTTAAAAAGAACCATATTTTCACCAGTTTTCGTCTTGCAGTCATGGCAAGCATAGGATTAGAATTACGCGCACGGTGCGAGTAGCACCATTTTTAAGCAAAAATATTTTATATATGATAATTTCACACAAACCTAAAATCTGAATAGAAAACGACGCGACGAAACGTAAACAAGAAAGTTAGATTTAATTCAATAGAATTCCGCATTCTGCAGTATTAGGCTAAGAGGAAATGATCTGTAGCGATAATCTTTCTAATTTTGATACTTTCTCCCAGTGTAATAGCGAGTCGTGAACGACTCGAGGTCAGGGAAAGTGATTTTGGTGGGAACAGTTTTTGTCGCTGTAATTTGAAACCAATAGGAATAATGTTGCTGTCTCGAGCTTGTAGTAAAAATGAAGAGTGGGCTTCCTCTTTGGCAACTTTGATCTGTAGGCTGTGCCTCTGAGAAAATTAGGATCAACTTGCCAAGGAGGAAGCCCACTCTTCATTTTTACTATAAGCTTGAGACAGCAACGTCATGCCTATTGGTTTCAGATTACAAAACCAAAGCCTACGAGGAAATTGAGAACACCTTCTGTCGCATCTGTAAGATAAAATAATTTGTGATAGAAGTAGCTGCATTTTCTGTAATGTCTCTTACAATGGCGAGTAAAGCGAAGACAGTCCGCGTTTTTTGACTCACACTTGATCGTTAATGGTTTTTTAAGATTTCCATCAGTTTTATGGAGTCAGAATATTGTTACAAAGGCTTTTTCAAGAAAAGTGAATAGCAACAATGGCTCAAGATCTTTGGACATAACTCCATTAGACTTTAACCTTTGTGGTTATTTCAAGAACGAAATCTATAGTAGGAGATATGCTAACCTAGGCGAATTTCAAGATATTATTAGACACGTCATAGCATCCATCGATGGCAGAACAGTTTATAAGTCACATGTATTAAAGAATGTTCGAAAGTTTATATACCAAAACACCGAAAATACAGAAAAAATTAAATTTTATTTTAGAGATACATAGTCTTCGATCATACCCTATAGATTTAAACAACAATATATTTGTTTGAAGGCTGTTTATGGTCGGTGGGGGAGACGCTTTTTTGATGTTTGACAAACATAAACATGTTTACTAATCTTTTCTTTCAGCTTAATCGGTTGTCGTGACTCTTTTCAGTGTTTTTAAGTGTTATAAATTACTATAAATGCGAAGTTTGCAATTAATATTAACAAAAAGAGGATTTAAAAACCTATTTTTATTGGCAAATATTGTTAGATATTGTTTACATATTGAAAATAACAAAAATAATAATTTAGGCAACCATAAATTCATTTCCAGGATTGAAGCACCGATTATCATATGATACTCGTTTAAATAATGCAATTAGAAAAGGATAGCATAAAATCGATATGTGTGTGTCAAGAGATGAAATATCTACTGTTTATCAACACTTTTGCAAATATAAATAAAAATATTATTACGTTATTCAGCGTTCAAACAACCTGGCCCTAGTTCTGACGTTATGCTAGTTTTATAGGAGTATGTTCGAAGTACATAGTCAAGTTGTTTATAAGATAACTATGCCAATAATTAAGTTATTTTCAATTTTAGGCTAATATTGTAAATGAACTTTTTTGTCCTGTAGATAATTTTCGACCGTAACGGTAAACAATATACAGAGTATTCTGTGTGATTTGGAAAGCTATGCTCAATTGTTTCTCCACTTTCTCCATCCTAATAAACAAAAAAAGCTACTATTTTCCAAATTTGACGAACTTATAATGAGAGTTAGCAATAGTGCACTCTTACTTTAGGACAATCTGTATAACAATGGATAAGGCGCGACTGCGAAGTAATGGACTGTACCGGATACCATGGCCTGATAAGTTCCAAATGAGTACGAAACAGCACTGTCATCATTTTCGGTACCCGAAGCTTTTCCAGTATTTTGAGGTTGTTCTCATTTTTAATACAAAGTTAATGTTTACTAACAATATGTGTCCGCACAGCCGCGAATTTTCTATTTTAGTTTAAAATTATACGGACGAAAACTTATACTTTGTTGATAGCACTCCTAAATAACAGATGTGAGATCAAACTACCGACGTAATCAGGAGTGTCATCTTTTATCGATATACTCACTGTTAATATGCTTCCAGAAAATTAATTCAAACAAAAATTGTAGGGCTCGAACGTTCGAACATATCCCTGTAGAATTAGCTTAACGTCAGAACTAGGGCCTGGTTGTTTGAATGCTGAATAACGTAATAGTATTTTTATTTATATTTGAAAAAGTGTTGATAAACAGGAGATCTTAAATTTTTTGGTACACACATACCGATTTTATGCTATCCTTTTCTAATTGCATCATTTAAACCAGTATCATATGATAATCGGTACATCAATTCTGAATACATAAAGAATGAATATATGTACGTAAACAATATTTACCAATAGAAATAAGTTTTTAAATCCTCCTTTTGTTAATATTATTTGTAAACCTCTCATTTATAGTAATTTCTAACACTTAAAACCACCGAAAAAAGTCACGACAAGCAATTAAACTGAAAGACAAGATAAGTAAACATGTTTATGTCTGTCAAATATCAAAAAAAGCGTCTTCTCCACCAACCATAAACAGCCTTCAAACAAATCTATTGTTGTTTAAATCTAGGGTATGATCGAAGGTTCGAACGGAAATATCCATCAGTGACCTTGGCGTTGACCTAGAGATTAATCTACAGGGTACCTTCAAATGGGAACTTTCATTTTTTATTGCTGAAACGAAAAGTACGGAAAATTTTATTTTTAAGGAGTTAAATATCACAGGGAGTCAAATATCTGGAGGTAATTATTTCCATGAATTAGTTGATAACTGGAAAACCGAGGACGTTTGAGAAAAATGTTAGGCTAATCCTTGGTGTCCTTTCAAGGGCGTTAATTTTTTTGAATGGAAGCTCGTACGATTTTTATATGGTTGAATGAGAAATTTTCTGTAAACTTCTTTTCTGCAATAAAAAATATGAGTTCCAATTTAAAAAAATCGGTTTGACCCTGAAAACTTCAAGGGTCACTCTCAAGGTCGACGTTAATATTACCATGACATGTCCGGTTTAAATTCTTACAATATTTTTCTCAAACATCCTTAGTTTCCCAATTATCGGCTAATTTTACGCTGATTCATGTAAAAAAATGACCTCAAGATGACATTCGACAACTCACGATGTTTATATGGTTGAGAGTGAAATTTTCCGGACTCTGATGTCCCCTTCGAACATTACAACTTTTTTTTGATTAATTTTTCTCAAAAAGGCATTCAAAGAAAGATATTTTGATTTGATTAAAGTAACTCACCCTGTGGATGAATAAAATGTTTAAACAAGCTAAGTTAGTAGATCGGTGTTGTTATTCGTAATCAGTGACCTCAAACACCATTTAAAATGGGTGCAGCTTCCCTGGATAATGATTCAGCCCTTTATGGCGATGAAAAAGTTCAAAGGGTAGTTAAAGTTACAAACGGTTTAAAAAAAACTGAAGTACTGCAAGTTTGTTTTTTCATTTGCACTAACAAAAATATTTTTTCCAAATATTGTAATGGAACAAATATTAATTATTTTACACTGTTCAATGTGAACTATATTCCGTTAAAATGAATAATTAAATAATCACTCTGTGAATAGATTTCTCGTGGGAATAGGGTAGTTATATTTTTATCATTATCCAAGAAAGTGTAAAGTCAGTTAATTTATGAAGACGTAATAAGACCCTCTCTTAGAATTGCCTATAAATCTAAGTAATCCTGTCCTGGTTATGTAAATAAAACTGAAAGATAAGGGAGGTTTATAACATACGGTATATGCATAAACTGTTAAAATGTTTTAGAATATTGAACGATTTTCCCATTATTAGGAAACAAAAGAATGATCAAATAAACTCACTATAATAGAAATATATCGTTTGGCCATTTGTAAAAAGAATTTTGATTAATCACTGTTTTTTTCTATTCACAAGAAATAACTAGTTAAGATGTTTATTGCCAATACAGCCAAGAAAAGTGAATAGTTTTTTTTACAGTCTTTAGACTTTAATATTCTTTTCGTTATAGGGAGACGTAAGTTAGTTTGTTTTACTACTCTGTTATATAAAAATTAGGATTTAGACGCTCAGAGGCCAATTCGGGAATCAAACATCCTGTATAGAATAGCTTACGCCCTCAGCACGTCACGATGGAAACCTTTGAACTTTAAGGGAAAGAAATTGACGTTTACAGGGTTCCATCGGCTGATATGGGTACAGACGGGAATCAGAAGGGTGTCGAGGGGGTGTAAGTTTCGAAGACACTCTTTTAAGGAATAGTAAATGGCAGTCATAATTTGACTGTCGTTAGAACGGTACCGCGAGTACCAGTGCCGTAGAATAATTACGTCACGGGTATAATCGTCGGGAAAGAAGGTTATCTTTGTTTAATTTGGAAAATTAAGGGATTATCGTGTGTTATTTTAGTGGGGCATTTCGCGATTTTCATACGGTTCGATTAAGTAATATAAATAGCTGTTTTTTCGCGTTTTATTTCTTTTTTTGTTTAATATTTTATTAAGCTATTTATACGCGTTTTTTCTAAATTGGGTTTTTTATTTTTGGTTATTAAATCTGCCAATAAGAGCAATTCTGTTAGTTTTTTTTTTTTGAATTGTTATTAGGTTTAAGTTTCTCACTGTAAATAGTTCGTTTTTCTATTTATTTTTGTTAAATAGATTTAAGTGTTTTGAGAAACTTGTTCTATTTAATTTAATTAAAACCTTCACGCGAATTAACTTGCGGGCGCGCTGTTGAGAGACCTACAAAACAAAAGATGTCTTCTGACCAACTAATTAGCAGCCTTTCCTGAGTCCTGAAGTTCTGAGTCATGGTTTTGGTAAGCTTAAATAACCGTAGTTGTTTTATTCTAAAGCTGCAAGAGAGAAGTTGAACGACCAGACTTCCAGAGTGTCTTTATTACTGTGAAATTTAATTTAAGGTTATTAAAATTGCTACAAATTAATGTGTGGCAATAGATTGGTTATAGATAGATTGGCTAACGCTACCTCAATATGTCATTAGCAGGAGTCTATAATCAAATTGTGTCACAATATTTTCAGCTCGTTTTGTAATTTTCGTTATAGAAATAGATCTTAAAAATATAGATTTTTCAAAGAAAATTACAGACAGGAGTTACAGCTATCTGACGTCTTTTATAAGAAATAATTTCCATTTTGTTTCATTAAAAAGCAACAATTTCTGCAAAGGGAGTTAATGTAAAATTTTAAACAATGTATACACATAGTTTTCTAATATTGTAACATCTGCATTTTATGAATCTTTTTAAAAAATTAAGTTTATAAAATAAATTTTTGTTTGAATGAAAAAATTTTGTTTTTAAATTTCTTTTTCATAACACGCTCATGATGATCACATGACTTCTCATATAAACAAACTGTTCCTAAAAGTTTGTAACGCTGTTGTCAATAGCTCCATCGATACGTTATTTACAGAAAATTAGTTTGAAAAATATAAAACTTCACCTTGCCTATAAATAGTGACCTTTTAATACATATATCTAGAGAAAAGTTATTCTGATTCCCCCTCTCTTGCTTTATGTACTAAAATCTATAATTGAGTTCGATACAGCGAAGTACGTCAAATTTGAAGCATTGCAATTGGTAGGCATTTTTTAAAAAAATCAAAAAAGGCAGGAAATTCTTGATTGCTTTCTTTTAAATTGAAACAAACTTGTCGCTTGAAATCTAAGTTCATTGTTTTACATACCTCTAAATCATATAGGTATAAAAACATCGTACTTTGCTACTTAAGTTTGGTTACCAAGGGTGCATTCCACTAGGCGCTCACAACGCTCAAAATATTCCTTCAGTCGTTCCACATAACGACTACGGCGTCGCGGTCGCAGCGAAAACGTCATTAATGACGTCATTCTTCTCGCTCACGCCAAGCTCACAACGACCCATCTGAAAAGGTGGGTCAAAGTGAACGTTCAGAATTTTGGCGCGGTTTTTTAAATTTAAAGACAATTGAATGTAAGAATTTCAAAATTACAGTGTAACATATGAGAAAAAAATAAGTATAATTTAGTTTAGATTCAAAATACACTGAATTAGATGGTGTAGTCCAATCCACAAAAGGTGTTACTGAAAAATACATTTAAAAAATGTAGTAATTATATACAAGCACATTTATAGAATGTAGTAATTATATAAAATTTACCCTAAAATGACTTGAATTCTTTATCTGAATAACGATTAATAACATTCTCATAATCAATAATACGTGGCCTAAGTTTTCGCTTTTCCCGACTTTGTAAAACTGCATTCCATTCTTCATCTGGACTAGATGAAGTAGTTTCTGAAGCATGATTACGATCCACCATTAAATATCCAACTGTCATCACAAAAGATATTTTGATTATTTTTCAACGTAAATTACTTATAGATTCCACTAAAATAAAATATAAGAAACTAAATAGTATTTTTCTTTAATATAAAGCAAGTTAACCAATAATTATAACAAATTATTAATATTAAAGCTTAAAAATTATAACATAACCTTTCCAAGCTACTGATTTATTTTTAAATCCGCCATTTGTAATATTTAACTCAACGCTTAAGACGTCCACAATCCCATTCCACTTGGGTTTATGATTAGAATGCTCACAAGCTAGTGGAACGGGAAAAACTGCTATCATGAGCGTGATCGTTGTGGGTGCTTAGTGGAACGCACCCCAACTAACCTGAACTAACAACTTTTAAGTATCGTACTTTAAATTTTAACTAATAAAAAGTTATTACGCAGTTGCATTGAAGCTTATAAG
Organism: Diaprepes abbreviatus; assembly: GCA_034092305.1. Taxonomy (NCBI): domain Eukaryota; kingdom Metazoa; phylum Arthropoda; class Insecta; order Coleoptera; family Curculionidae; genus Diaprepes; species Diaprepes abbreviatus. Next base: position 1,422,053 of record JASJET010000018.1, on the reverse strand, counting down.
AAACAAACAAGAGAAATCATTTATCGTCAGTCGATTTATTGTTTCAGAACTAACATCTTTTTGTGAAACATGCTTTCTAAAATCGGTCGTATCGTTTGAAAATTGTCACTGTAACTGGACGATTTTCACACAATAACGTCAAAATAACTCAAAAGCTTGAAATGAAGTTGCATAAACATTTCATATATCCTAAATTCTATTTCTCTATTTTCAGGCAATAAAAATTTTAAACTTGGCAACGTCGACGCTGTTTTGAAGATACAATGTCAGGGACCCCAACGATATAAAAGTGCTGTGAGAGAGCGAATTTAGTTGTTTACACATTTTGGTCGTCTTTAGAGTTTTTTGGTGAAAAACGATAAATCGGGGAAAAAATGGCTACTAGAGACAAGGCATCCACTCAATTATTGGATTACAAAAACAAAAATGAGGTAAGTCGAACTCTTTTTGAACGTAACATGTGTTTGTCGTCTATCTTTTTCTATTTGCACCGATGTTTACGGCCCTTTTTTTTTGTACACAGTGTGCATAGCCGTACGTTTTGAATTATTTTTACTAATTAAAATATTTTGCGGCAAAATATTGTATTCCGGTTAATTTGGTATTATTGCGTTTTAATAAATAATGTTGATTATTATTCTGTAATGTTGTTGAATAACATTATCTAACAGCATACAACCAAAATAAATAAATTTGTAGCTATTGACAAGTAATAAAAATTTGAATTTCATTCATATGCAATTAATGTTTCATTTTAAATTAATTTTAAAAATTATGTATAAAATTTCTCTTAACTGATAAAACATTACAAAATAGTGTGTTTAATTTTAAATATTTAAATAAATACAAGCTAATTATATCGTTATTAAAGAAAATGAACAAAATAAGTGAACACATGAGTTGATTATTTAGTTTTAATTTTCTTAAAACTCAAGTTATAATTAACAAGGAAACTGGTTCATTTCGCTTATTTGGAATATGGAACATCAAAATATATTCGACACCTACTTTTTTGTTTGTAATAATACCCATGTTTAGGAGTGAAAACCACCCCTAAAACTTACCTCTCAAGACTTTATTTTTGTCGTTTATCTCTGTTACTATCTAAAATTTTTACACGAAACAAACTTGATATTAGCACTATTCTTTGAGTGTCAAAACACTCCGCTCAACTTATAAAAATCCATTTTTTCCACCAACACAATAGTTACTCTTAATACTGAACGGTGGTTTTTAAAATTTCCGCCACCGGTGACTTCGCTGATAGACAAATTTTATGTACTCCAGTCTTCCTATGAAAGGAAAAAATTTATTGCAGATATCTGAAAGTTTTAAGTCGTAGGGGGCACCCAGTAGATGATAAATACGTATTAAAGTACAGCTAGATCAGCCCTGTTTTTTTATAAACAACATCCAAAGTCGGAAAATTCGATTTTCTGCCCGTAGAATTTTCCGGTTACATTTTAGAGAAAACTTGTTCAAGTGAAAGTTGTGGGTATTGAAAAGACCTTTAATTTTATTTTTTATACGTCAAAATCGATAAATAATTTATTGAGATAATGGCGAAAAACCACCTTTTTTGCACTATTTTATAAATGTTAATAACTTTTGCAAGAAAGGCCGAAAGTGATGTATAACCCCTTGATTGTAAGGCCATTATGTGCCTTTATAACTTTGCGAAAGCTGGACCAAATCGGTTTGGTAGTTTATGAATAATCTTAATTGTTTATCCCAGACATTGTATGTTCAAACGATTGTCCTTGTCCTGAGGATGATTCTACAGATATTTGCAAAAGCGGAATGGTTTCTTTGAAGTTCAAACTACAAGCAAAGATGAAAAAACGATGGATTTTTTAAAAAAATTGTTGTTAAAAAAACCTTTTAAAGAAGGGGTACCTTCTTTACGTATAAACAATTGGATAACTTTGTTAATTTTAATGATACAGGTTTGTAAATAAGTGGACTTGACAGCTGGTAAAAAAATATAAATTAAAAAAAAAGTCTCCTACGACCAATAGGAGCTAAGATAGCATTTTTTTTAAAATCATATATCTTTTATTTAAGTTGGTTCGAAGCCATGGTTGTTTCCGCCAGCCATATTTGGTTGCGTCGATCTGGTGTCCAACCATATTTGCAATTGATAAAAAACTCGGAGAACGTGTCCACTTATTCACAAACTTCTGTCATTAAAATTAACAAAGTTATTCCAATTGTTTATACGTAAAAAAGTACCCCTTCTTTAAACGTTTTTTTTTAGCAACAATTGTTTTAAAAATTCATCGTTTTTTCATCTTTGCTTGTAGTTTGAACTTCAAAGAATCCATTCCGCTTTTGCAAATATCTGTAGGATCATCCTCTGAGCAAGGACAATTGTTTGAACATTCAATGTCTGGGATAAACAATTAAGATTATTCATAAACTACCAAACCGATTTGGTCCAGCTTTTGCGTAGATATAAAGGCACATAATGGCCTTATCATCAAGGGGTTATACACCACTTTCGGCCTTTGTTACAAAAGTTATTAACATTTATAAAATAATGCAAAAAAGGTGGTTTTTCGCCATTATCTCGATAAATTATTTATTGATTTATCTGGTAATTTTTATGAAAAAAAGTGGTTTGAAACATTTTTACTCTTATTAAAAATAGGGGTAGCGTTCACTTGAGCTAAAAATGCAACAAAATAAAACATTTTGGCGCATAAGCTTTAGAGATGGTTTTCATCTCTTAAACATGAATATTACATGACAAAAAACTAGTTGCCAAATACCTATAGAGTTATTCTTAATACTGAACGGTAGTTTTTAAAATTTCCGCCACCTGTTACTTCTCTGATACACATATATTTTATGGTGATTTTGACGAATCTGGTGATTTTTATAAAAAAAAGTGTTTTGAAATCTTTTTACCCATATTAAAAATAAGGGTAGCGTTCACGTGAGCTAAAAATGTAACACAATAAAACATTTTGGAGCATAAGCTCCAAAGGTGGCTTTCACTTCTTAAAAATTGGTATTAGCGCGAACAAAAAATAGTTGCCAAATATCTCTAAAGTGGTTTCCTTGCAAGTAAAAAAACGACTACCTCTACAGTATGGTATTTTGAGTCATCGTCGAATTCACTGGAACCAAGCGATAGCTTTTGAGCTCCAGATAAAGATTTTTGTGGGCACAAGGCTAAAAAATTCTTCTAAAGATCGGTGAGAGGAATGCCAACAATCACCGTGCAAAAAGTAGCGGAATGACCCAATAACTTAACACCTAAGAATGATAAGGCAAAATGATAAAACAAAAGTCTAAGTAAATCAAAAAAAAATTGCTATGACCTTGAAGGCAACGTTCACAGCGGCCTTGAACTTCATTTCAATGTTAAAGTGATTTTTTCAAGTAATCGTAAAAATGAAGTCCATTCATTTTTGTGATTTCTACCCAAAAAAAATACTTTGATCTTGCAATGGAGTTCATGGTAACTATCAAAGTCGCTGTCAAGGTCACTACGAAATGTCAACTGTTTTACTGCCTTATTATTTATAGGTTTGAAGTTATTAGGACAGGCTACTTTTTGCACGCTGGTTTATGGCACCATAGCACCCTCCTCAGTCTCTTAAAAAGACATTTTCATGTGCACAAGGCTAGTGCCCCTAAAGAGGTCAAAAATATCGAAAAAACTGGTTCTAATCAATTCGACAGGGGCCCGAAATTCCTTTTGTGAACGTAGTCCTTTCTTATATAATTGATCTACCAGGAAGAGATAAATTTAATGACATTTCTTCATTTATGTTGGATCATATTTTTGTTCACGCTTTGATTTTAAGTTTTGTTTTTATAATACTTTTTCTTTGAATATAAAAATTTTGCAGCGGTCTACTTAAACCACTCTCTGCAAACACATTAAATATTCAGTAGGTTTATATCGATGGCTTCAAGTTGACTTAAAAGTGAAGCGAATCTAAAACTAGTTTTAAACCTACCCGTTTATAATATTTTGGTGACTTGGATTTGGGTTGAAAGTCAATTTCAAATTACTTTTAAACCAGTTGTATTTCATGCGGGAGTATCTAACCGTAATAAATACTACTTGTAGAATATTTTGAAGAATTTGTCTCATACTGTAAATAAATTGATTTAAAGTAACTTCGGCTTCCTTAATTTTCATAATATACAAAAATAAATGTCAAAATCATATGAACACCGATCTGAAGTCAGCAATTATTGAATTCCGCTTAAGCCATTTTTAAACCTCTTTAGCAAAGTCAGGGCTATTCTTTTGAGTCATTATCACTTTCACTTCTATCACTTGAAGTAATCATGATCACTTCAGCCCAATGACAAGTAAATGCATATTCAAAAGAACATGAAGTTATCAGTTTCACTTTGATCAATTGATAATTACTCAAAAGAATATAGCCGTCGACTCCATTTCATTTTAGGCTTGACTTTTCAAGGCGGTTTCAAACACGTTTATTTCACTGGCTTCAAGTCTAATGGAGATCGCTTTCAAACTAGTTATTTCGCATGCATTTGTACGTAAAACCTCGAACATTTTAAATAAATTGAACTTAAGTAACAACATCTTCCTTAATTTTCATCGTATACAAAAATAAATATTTGGTTCATAACCTTAACCTAAAACTTCCGAAATGTCAAAATCATGTGCCCCTATGCTCATCACAATAAGTAAAGTATATAGACTGCGGATCCTATAGACAAAGACAAAGCGTTATCGATAAGTAGTACCTCTGTTTCTATCCAATGACGTTTAAGATATCATGTTTAGCCCCGCCCCTAGAAAGAGGTACTCTCATCAAAAACACTTTGTTTCTTTCAAAGCCTCAGCCAGCGCGTTTCTATAGGATCCGCAGTCTATAGACTTTATTTTATATCTATGGTGATCCCCGATCTGAAGTTAGTTATTTTTATTTCCAGCTTAATTCGTGTATATCACATTTTGAAATTGTTTTAATAAAGTCAGCCCCATCTCATTTTAGGCTTGACTTGAGTTATTCAGGTCGTTTTTAAACTTCTTTATTTTGCTTTTATTATGTGGCTTTTAAAAGCCTCTTGAACTCAAACCGCTACCAATCCTCGATAAAACGTACTCTATATTAAAAATTTGTTGACGTAACGATGTTTTAATTTCATAACACTCGTTTTTTATCCTAAAACACTTCACAAAACCCAAATTGGAACGATTTAAATTCAAATTTGATAGATATATAGAGAAGCGTTGCTACTATTGCAATGCACAGTCCGTTATTTCTAGACATTTTTTAGTATTCCTCATAATATCCAATTAATTATTTTGTAAATAATGAGAAGTAGTCAAGAATTCAATAATAAATAACGAAAAAATTGGGTAGGAATGCAATATTTTTTATAAACACAAAAGTCGAGAAATTATAAATTGTTTAATTATATTAAATAAGAACGTGCATAATATAAATAAAAAAAAATTATTGCCAACAATATTCGCTTTCCTTTTCATCAACTACAACTTGGTATACAAAGGAAATGAATATAGTGAGTTGCAAACAGGTTTATAAAATTAACTGATAAATTAAACTTTTTACCTATCTTACTTGTGTAATCTTAATATCTTGATCCAACAATAATTATTTGCTCTTCATTCTTCTGTAATGTGCATGTAAATAAATAAAATATTTATGTATATTGCGAGGATTTTATACGCTACAGTTAAATAAAACTATACTCCTATGGGATAGCAGTATGATTGTAGACGGAACAGCTAACGCTACTCAAAATAGTGCTCTATGATCAAATGCTGTCACAGAGTTATGAGTGAGGTTTAATTATTCAGTTGTCAAATCATTCCGAAATCTCGGCTCAATTGGGTTATGGGTCTTCATTTTGCTGTTGCCTTACATTAAATATATGTCCAATTTTGTAGATCTGAATTACAGAAAAATAAATTTGACAGTTGTTACTAATTATGTTGGTTAAAGAAGTCCAGTCATATTATCTCAATTTTTTCAACATATTTCCTTAATTTGTATTTAAGCGTTTTTTTATTTCTTTTAAGAGGATATATAGTTCTGTTTGTTAACAAGATATATCGGATAATCTTGAGTACCAATGTATAGCTGTATATATTAAAGAGATCTTTGTTTCTTGAAAATTTGGTGAAGTACTGAAGAAAATAATATTAAACCTGATAGATAAATTTATCTATTAAATGGTTAATGTATAGGTATATATACATATATAACATATATTTATAACGTTCTACACCGTCTTCTGATTTCCAGTCTCTATTGATCTCGGTTTGTCCATAGGTTTTCATCCATTCCTCTTGTTCTTATATCTTTATCCACTCCTTCTCTCCAACTTAGTTTGGATCTACCTCTCTTTCTTCTTCCCTGTGGTGCCCAATTTAAAATTTTTTTGGAAGTCTAGTATCGTCCATTCGTTGAACATGTCCGTACCATCTAAGTTGATTGATTTTAATATCTTCTGTTATCTTGTGCGTAACACCCATAATTTCTTGAATTCCTTCATTTCTGACTCTGTCCATTCTGAATTTTCCAGCCGCTCTTCTCCAATAATCCATTTCTGTAGCTTCCAGTGTTCTTAGAGTTCTTTCTTTCAATGGCCATATTTCACTTCCATAGGTGACAATGCTTTTAACAATACTATTATAGATTTTGTGTTTGTTTTCTTTGGATATTATCCCACAATATGCTGTTCAATTGTCTAATAGCTTGTCGTCCTTGATTGTTTCTATGCTTGATTTCTTCGTCAAGTTTGCCGTCGTTGGTTATATGCATTCCGAGATACTTGTATTCCTCACAGTGATTTATTTCCTGCTGCTGTTGTTCCAGAATCAAGTTTTGTTGCTGTCCCCCAATACACATGTATTCCGTTTTTTTGATGTTAACTTCTAGCCCCCACTTTTGATATTCTTCTATTAGCTTACGAGCCATGTATTCTAGATCTTCGTAGTCTTGTGCCAGAACTATTTGGTCGTCTGCGAAACACAGTGTGTGTAGTATGGAATCGTTTAGTTGAATGCCCATATTTTCGCACTTTCTTTTCCATGCTTTTAACGCTTGTTCCAAGTAGATTTTAAACAAGGTTCGAGACAAACAACATCCCTGCTTGAGCCCTTTGCTAACCGTAAATCCTTTTGAAATATCATGCCCTTTCTTTATTTTGCTTGTATTATTTGAATAGAGCTCTTGAACAGCCTTGATAAGTATTATATTTATATTTGTTTTTTCTAGGGCTTCCCAGGGTTTTTGTTGTGGTACGCTGTCAAAGGCTTTTTTGAGATCCACGTAGAGCAGGTGTATTTCTCGGTTCCGTGCTGATTTTTTCTCAATGAGCTGGGTTATTGTAAAGAGATGGTTAACAGTAGATATACCTGCTCTAAATCCAGCCTGTTCTTCGGCCTCCATATCTGAGTATTCGCTTTCAATCCTCTTTTTGACTAGTTTCCCATACACTCTCGAGATTGTGCAGAGAACCGCAATACCTAGATAGTTATCACAGACGTCTTTACTTCCTTTTTTGTATATAGGATGTTTTCCACTCTTCGGGTATCTTTTCTCCGTTTATACATTTTTTGTAGAGGTTTGTCAATTATCTGTATAATTTCTCTGTGCCGTATTTAAGTAGCTCAGGCGGGATATTTCCGGGACCTGATGATTTTCGGTTTTTTAATGTTTGGCATATTTGCTTGACTTCTTTGCAATCTATCCTTAGTGGAGATGCTATGGTGCTTATATGCACGCCGGAATCAGCTTGTACTGTTTGTTGGTATTCTGCTCTTTCTTCTGCTAGCAATTTTGAAAAGTATTCATCCCACTGAGATAAACCAATCGGTGAAATGATATCTTTAGATTTTTCTTGTCGAAGAGATCTCAGTATTTTCCAGCTTTCGGTACTTCTGCTACCCCCAGATATGCGTTTATTCTGGTAAAGGTTCTTTCCCAGGTTTTGTTTTTATTTTGGGTTATTGCGTTTCGCACTGCTGCAGAGAAAGTATCATTTTTTAAAAGTTGACATTGTCTATATTCGCAGTCTTTTTTTTTTCTAATTATTCCTAAAATATCGTTTATTTATCATTTTTTGGGATCTTCAAATAAATCTTGAATAAAATATATATGGGAAAACATTGTTAATTAAGTTTCTTTTATCAATAATATTTAATATCTTAGCAGCATGATTTTTAAAAATTTGAATAGGCTTCATTTTAAATGGCGATGTTGACATATAATATTGTTTGTTAAAAATGACACATCATTACAAAGTGTAAATATTGTGCACACGATATCAGTTTCGAGTGTTCTCTACTTTTCCTGATAAAATCCCTTATAGATCTATATTTTTGCTCTTTGATAATGAGTTACTATGCTGTTGTCTATTTTTAAGCAATTTAATTAGTTAGTTAGTTAGTTTAAAGGTTAAAGGCGCATCAGTAACTCAGACCATTTAGCGCCTATTGTAGAAATTGTTGGGATCAGTTAAACCTTATTATAAAGATTAGTATGTCTCAAGAAACACAATAAGCGTTTGGCTTTAGCAAGATTAAAAGACATAACTGTCACAAAGTCATTTGGAGTTAGATACCTCTTTCTAGCGTTTCTGTATGAGGGACAGTCAGAAATTATGTGTTTTATAGACAAAGGGGAGAGACAAGATGGACACTGAGGGGGGTCCTCATTTTTAAGGAGAAAGGAATGAGTCATTCTGCAATGTCCTATGGCGATTCTCTTCCAAACAACATTTTCCCTTCTGGACAGTTGGGGGAAGTGATATGTCTCTGAGAAATTTCTCTTGATGTGGAAGAGTTTATTGGGGTTTTCTAGGGATTCCCAGCGAACCTGCGCAATGTTGCGAATAGTGTTATCAATGTATCTATTGAATTCTTTGGGGTTGAGTAAAGAGAAGAAAGGGGTGCCCTCAAGGATTGCAGAGTTTGCTTGAGTGTCGGCCAATTCATTCCCCTCTATGCCGATGTGGCTTGGGGCCCACATGAAAGCTATGTACAGATTACGTTGGGATCCCATTTTAAGGAGGTCAAGAATTTGTTTCATGAGAGGGTGGGATGTGTTAATGGCTTGGATCGATCTCAGGCAGCTGAGGGAATCAGAGATGATTAAATGATTGGGGGTGGAGGAGTGCTTAATTATCTCTCTAATGCATTGCTTGATAGCAAACAACTCAGCTGAAAAAATGGATGAAAGGGGATTTAACTTTGTTTTGTTACAATTTAATTAGTTTTCTATGTGTATTTGCTCATACTAAAAAGAAAGAACTTTAAAATAATTTGTTTTTGGCGTGTAGCAAAATATATTGTGATAGATTTAAAAAGGCAAAAACCTAATTAGCGTTCATTAAGGCTAAAAACTGGTTTTTTGTTTGTTTTCGTTTCGAAAATTCTTGCTGAAAATAGATTAGACTTGACTCTTAAGGGGCCTCTACTAATTGTAATATTTTGAACAGAAATATTATATTAAACATAAAAATTACATAATTATGTATTTATTTACATTCGATTGGTTATATTTAGCCATGACTTCACGATTTGCCATACCCTTCCTAATTTGTCATATTGAACATTACACTCCTTTGGCTGTGATTTTATTTTGCAAATTGTATTATCATTTGCATTTTTTCGGTGAATGAGATTTCACTAAAATGTCGGCTGCCTTACAGCCCTGAGAAGGACTATATATATATATATATATATATATATATAATATATATATATATATATATATATATATATATATATATATATATATATATATATATATATGTATATGTACAAGGTTTGCCCCAAAAGTATCAATCCTACCTTCATATCTCCACATTGATGTTATTCTTTATCATCCGGTGAGTGACCATTACCACTCTGTGGAGCAAGCCGGCTTTCGACGTGGATTTAGTACGATAGATCATATCCAAGCCCTACACGCACAGTCCTAGAAAAAACCGAGGAATATAACATTCCTATACACCTGGCATTTGTAGATTTTCACAAGGCCTTTGACTCTATAGAAACATGGGCGATCTTGAAATCACTTAATAATGCTAGAATTGACTCCAGCTATACCACTATAGTACAGAACATATATAAAAACGCAACTATACAGGTTAAAATCGACGAAGACACAAAAATCGAAAAAATTAACGTTATGAGAGGTGTGCGTCAGGGATACCTCATCTCTCCGAAACTATTTACGCTAGCTTTGGAAGATGTCTTTAAAAAACTAAATTGGGATGAGAAAGGTTTGAGAGTCGACGGTTCTTATCTTAGTTTCGCCGACGATGTTGTTGTCATGTCTAGCAACCCAGAAGAGCTAAAACAAATGCTTCAAGATTTCAATGAAGAGGCGAGAAAAGTCAAACTTAAGATGAACTTGGGAAAAACTAAGTTAATGAGCCCTGACGCAAATGTACAAATAGCGATTCAAAATGAAATCATAGAGAATGTCCAAGAGTACATCTATTTAGGCCACGTCATGAAACTGGGCAAAGAAAATCAAACGGCGGAAATAACAAGGAAAATAGGGCTAGCATGGGCTGCCTTTGGAAAGTTGCAGTACGTATTAAGAGATAGAAACACACCAATCAACCTTAAACGGAAAGTGTGTAACACGTGTGTCTTACCTGTTGCTACTTACAGCATGGAAACAATAACACTAACCAAACAAAACGCAAATAGGCTCCGAGTCACTTAACGCTCCATAGGGAGATAAATGTTAAGAATCTCGTTACGGGATAAGATACGAAATCAAGTAATAAGATCAAGAACCAAAGTAGTTGACGTCATTGAACGCATATCACGACTTAAGTGGCAATGGGCGGGGCACATAGCTAGACAACAGCCCGATAGGTGGACGAGTAAATTACTGCAATGGCGACCACGAGAAACGAACCGAAATCGTGCCAGGCCATAACGCAGATGGGTAGATGATATAAGACAGTTTGCTGGAAAAGACTGGCTCCAGAAGGCGAGAGACAGATCCCAGTGGAGGACCATCAGAGAAGCTTATGTCCAGGAGTGGACGTCAATGGGCTGAGAAAGAAGAAGAAGAAGAAGAAGAGTGACTTCCTTCAAAATAGTCCCCATTTAATTGAATAATACGTTCTCAGCGGAGTTTCCACTTCCTGAAGCAGTCCTGGAAGTCAGTTTTCGGAATTGCCTTCAGTGCATTCGTCGCATTAGTTTCAACCGTTTGTCATCGAACCGGGGTTCTTTGAGCGGCATTTTAAATCTCGGAAAGAGCCAAAAGTCGCAGGGAGCTACGTCTGGACTGTACGGAAGCTGGCGAAGCTGTACGACTTGGTGCTTTGTTAAATATTGCTGCACAAAGTTCGCGAAGACTTACTGGTGACGCCCATGACTCACAGAGGTCACTCGGAAGTTTTGACGCAGAGGTATGAATGCAGGCTCGATACTTTTGGGACAAACCTCGTATGTGTATACATGGGTAAACACTATATGTTGTACCGCCTAACTATGAGCCAGTATTTCATAGTTAATAGTTACGTAACTCTCATTTCATGGTCACAGCCATCATCAAACATTGTACAACATAACCAGAGTTTAAAATCAAATCTAGTATTTGCCTCAAGGATTATTAAATACGAGGGTTCTCTATTTTCCATAGAAAATGCGCTTATAAACAGATATTTTTATTATTTACATAATTAGTAACTATGCTATTAAGTGGTTTTAATGAAATTCGTTTGAATGTTTGCTTTTGCGTACAATGATAGCACTAATTTTTCTCGTGGCGTGCAGCAAAATACATTTTAATGGGTCTAAAAATGAAAAATTTCATTAGTATTCATTAACGTTAAAAACTCGTTTTATATTTGTCGTTTTTTTTTCTTAATTGTTATTGAAAATACATTAATTTGACTACTAAGTGGCCTCTAGATGGTGTAGTATTTTAGACAGCACGTGACCTGGATCTCAAACTTAGGATTGTGGTTTTACACTGTGACATATTTCATGGGAGACTCAAGGCTACATATTCGAATGGGGTCTTTTCTATCGGTAAATGAATATACTCCAAAATGTGGGTCTCTCTCGAGGCTGGAGCTTCGAGCTATATCCCTCCTATTAATCCGACAGTGAGCGGGTTAAACTTAATTGCAATTTAATAGGTTGGTGAAGTCAACTACAAAAACTGCCAAAATGACAATAAATACCTTTCCACATCATGCAGACGCTCTTAACAGGTATCTAAATAATAAGAATAGAATGTTTTCGATTCTCCAATTGGCTACAGTTGTGCTTTGGCAACATGGTCTTGGTCCCTGGGTGACATAATTATGACATATATGAGTTTTTAAAAATTGCTTTGAGCATCGGGTGCGAGTCTACTTATGACATAATCATATTAACTTAAATTTTCAGAAAATATTGAACTTATTGTTAAACACCAGTACTTAAACTATAAACAATAACTGAATGAATACTTGAAATTTGAAGTATTCAAAAAATATTGAAATATATACTCTGATTAATAAGGTAGTTTTTGAACTACTGTTGTCTTTATCAATGATAATTGCAGTGTTTCTACTGATAGCTTTAGTCAACTACTCATTCAATTTCTTGGCTACAGAACTCGCTCGTATATGCACAAATCTTATCAGCTGAATGTTTTCAAGTGCAGCTCTTTTATCTGATTAAGGCGAAGCTCAAAGGAAAGGTAATAATATGTATATGGGGAAGTTTCGTATCTCAACTGGACAAGTACATGTCGGACACGCATTATGCTAGGGTTTCGTAGCGTTTTTAGTTGTTTTTTTTCGTTACACGTCTATCTTTCATTGAAAACATTTATTTTCAATTCACCTCATGGTCTGTATCCTTGAAAGCGTGATGTGAACTACCACTTCATACTTTTGAGAGTCATTGCCGTCTTCTTGAAAAAACAATGCCCGATATGAAGGTGCTAAAACCCGCGGATTTCAATAAATAAAATGGATGACAAATTGAATTGAGCTGTCAGACCGAAAATGTCCGTAGTATGTTTTGTCGCCATTTTAAGCAAAAAGTAGTTCTGGTACGTCAAGTTAACCGTCAAAAAATAAAAAAAAATAGTATCGTTGTTGTTATTGTTGTGGATAGTCATTAAAATATTTGTACTTTCCCTGGATTAAATTTATTTAATATCACTTAACAATCAAGAAATATAGACCAAGCCATCAGTCAAATAATCAGGTGTAAACATAGACCACAAAATTATCTTAAATTGACACTCTAGAACTGCTAAACAGAAATGCATATAAAGAGCCAAATACTTTAGGATTCTAATATAAAGGGTTTTCCAATAAGAGGTGTTATTTTGATATTCAAAGAAAAATGCCATTTTTTAAGATAAATGATCGGATATTTATTACATTATAAAGAGGAAGGTATGCCGTTAATGATGGAAAATAACATCAGCCAAATGACCACCACGACCATGCCTACAGGACCATATCCTTTTCATGAAATTTTCCATAACCAAATCGCAAAGTGGCTGCCCTATGTCCTCGATAGCCTCACGAATTCCATCTTTGAGGTCTTGAACCGACGCTGGGCTGTTGGCGTAGACCTTGTCTTTCACGTGGCCCCAAAGGAAGAAATCGCAAGGTGTCACATCACAAGATCTCGGTGGCCAATTGTGATCACCTCTTCGAGAGATAACACGGCCCGGAAACTTTTCCCGTAAAAGATCAATGGTTTCGTTGCTTGTGTGGCACGTAGCGCCGTCTTGTTGAAAGTAAACGTGGTCCAGATAAATACCATCCAATTCCGGCCATAAAAAATCATTAATCATCTCTCGATAGCGCAATCCATTCACCGTAACTGTTGCTCCAGCCTCATTTTCGAAAAAGTAAGGTCCAATGACCCCGCCGGACCATAAACCGCACCAAACAGTCACACGTTCAGGATAGAGAGGCTTTTCAACAATAACTCTTGGGGTTTCCGAGCCCCAGATGCGACAATTTTGTTTGTTGACGAAGCCACCGAGGTGGAAATGGGCCTCATCACTGAAGATAATTTTTCGATGGAATTCCGGATCATTTTCATGCATTTCAAGAACCCAATCAGCAAAGGCACGACGTTGTTGATGATCGGCCGGCTTGAGTTCTTGCGTTAACTGAACTTTATAAGCCTTAAGACCCAAATCTTTATGCAAAATACGGTGTAATGACGTTTGTGGAATCCCTAAGAACGACGAGGAATGGACAAACCTGGGTTTTCTTCAACACTTTCGGCTACAGCAGCAATATTCTCGGCTGTTCTTGAGCGACGTGCACGGGTTTTCTTCTTCACATAACTAACTTGTCCCAACAGCTCGAATTTTTTCACCAATTTCTTTATTGCGCTCCGACAAGGTGCTTCATGACGACCCAAAAATGTTCGAGTTTTACGAACCGTCTCTGCCAAATTTTCACCATTTTTATAGTGAATTTTAATAATTTCAATGCGTTGTTGAAGCGTGTATCGTTCCATCTTTATTTATGGCGTAGTTTCTACTTGTCAAAAGTCAAAAACTTACAGCTTCAAAAGTGACATCTACCGAAATAGCGGGCTTTTCAAAATGACACCTCTTATTGGAAAACCCTTTATAAAGAAAAAGGGATATCAAGTAAAATAGCAACTTATATATACAAAGTAATATTCTGACATCAATTGGAGTACATACGCCCTATATACAGTAATTGCAGAAAGCCAGCACTGATAAACCTTGAAACGGTGAAAATTACAACTCTACGTAGTATGACCAAAAGCTATCATCCCAGTCCACTACAGAAATTATCCAATCAGTTATTTACTGTATGAATTCACAAAATATCCAGCCTCTTACTGATGTTCTGCCCTGACAGCTAAATTTGAAAGGAAACTCGAACAATGATAAAGAAACTGTTTAAGACTAGGGATGGAAACCAAGGCCAGATTCAGGCAAATGTCACATTCAACTTTTAATATATATTTTTTTCATTTTATAAAGATTTGTAGAGACTTGAAGATCAAATGTACCATAAATAAGGTTTTTATGCTGAAAGATCTTGTTGACGTTGGTTTGTAGGGATCATATTTATATGTCCCGATAAATTATAATCATATTATGTATTTAATTGTAGTGTAGTATAGTGTTTAACACAGTATAATTAAGTTAAATGCTGTAGTTAACATTATTTAAATATAAAATTTGTTATTTATTTACATAGAAGTTTCAGATATCTTACAAATTGTTATTTCTTAAATGTATTATAAGTTGCGTGACCTCGTGAAAAAAATTTTGTTAGACTTAAATGTCTAAAATTAAGAAACTTGACTGTTGTGGACACAAGTATTTATGTTAAATCCACAAACAGAACTAGCCGTAGAAAAACATTTTTAAATAACACGCTCATACAATTGAGTTATGAACAGAATCTATTGTAATAATTTTATATGTCTGTAATCTCAAATTTACTTAATCAAAAATAAAATAAATTTTTTTAATACTAATCGTTAAATATGTCATTTAACGGCTGACATTTCATTTGCGCATGTGTCACCATTTGCTTGCCGTCCACCGGGTGAACAAGGATATGAATGATGAACGCGTCAAGAATACACATTCGCCACCCTTACACCGTTCGCTTCACGTTCCTCAGTTCGAGGATACGGCTCCTGGTCTATTTGTGGGAAGCATGTGCAAATTTTATTGCAGAGGATGGAATAGGAATGAAGTTAAAAGGCCAGCGAACATGACGAAATGATAAGGATTTTTACTTGGCTACGGGTTCGTAAAAAGGATGGAGTATGGCATATTTCCTAAAATTATGTGACGAAAAATTAAAGATGCCATATAAAGTTAATAATTAAATATCGCTATAGAAAATTTTGTAAAATTGTTCCAGTCGCATGCCAGCAAATCGCTTTTGTTTATATATGCAGACTACTTGAAGTCTTATTTTTAAATATATAGTTTCTCGTTCCTACGGTGCGTATATTTTTTTATTTACGGCACCAAATCTAACTACTAGAAATCTAATTATAGATACGAATTTAAAAAGATCAAAGAACTAATTTTACCATCAGTGTTATAAACGATATAAGGTTATTGCCAGAGTCATGGTCATTGCAATTATTATACACGTGTTTGCTTATGCAGCGTAACATATATATGATGTACTTCATTAATAAAATTAATTATTGATGCACATGTAAATAACATTGCTATTTTATTGATAAGGCATGGGCGCTGGTAATGGCGAGCGGGACAACACATTAAAGGAAAATTTCGTTGCTTCAGTTTTAAAAACACTGGACCACGGTCATTCCTGTGAAAAATACTGATATATTTTTCGTCAAATATTTTCTTTGCTTCAAACACTGAAACTGCTGTTTAGCGCCGTAACGTCAAGGATTGCAGGAGCCCCAGTGTTATTCTGCGTAGAATTACCATAACTTCAAAGTCGTAGAAACCTTTACAAATGTTTTAAGTTGTAGAACCAAAATAAAATATAATTTTTTGGCCTATACAGAGAGCAAATTGGATAACTGAGTGCTACTTTATTTTATTGATCAGTGTTCTTTTACCTTAGGACATATCATATAGTACATCAATGTCATTTGTTTGTTTCCGCGCAGTACAAAGATGATTTCAATGTTTCGGGTTATTGTTTTCATGCAATAGCCATTTTTTTTCTTATAAACCACTTTTGGGCATATAGTAATAAAGCTTCTTCTTCTTCTTCCTCTTGTTATAGGCTTAGAGCCTGTTTTTTCCAACTCAATCATTCATATTATTTGATGTTGAAATCCAGGACTCTCTCCATCTTTTAGGTGGTCTACCTATTGGTCTTCTGGTTTCCGGTGTTCCATCTCGGGCAATTCTCGCTATCCTATTTTGCGCCATTCTTCCTACGTGCTCATTCCAGGCTCTTCTGCGCTTCCGTCCCCATCTTACTATATCCTGCATTCCATGTTCCTCGCGTATTGTTGAATTGCGTATGTGATCTCTTAATGTGTATCCCGATATTCTTCTTAGTACTTTCATTTCGGCAGTTCTTAGAATTGATTTTGTTTTTGTGTTGTCAGCTCTCGTCTCTATTGCGTACGTTATTATCGGTCGAATACAGGTCTTGTAGATTGTTGTTTTTGCGTCCTTGCTCATGTATGTGTTGTGCCATATTATATCCACCAGGCTTCCTGAGATTCTATTTGCCTTGTTTACTTGGTTTCTTACTTCTTTTGTTCTGTCTTGGTTTGCGGATATCTCAACTCCTAAGTAATTAAAGGCCATGAGTTGTTCTATTGGTTTGTCATCCACTACTAGTTTGCATCTTAAGGGCACTTTGCTTATTACAATTGACTTAGTTTTATCGATGGATATTTTCATGTTGAATTGTTTGCTTATGGTGTGGAATGCAAATAGAAGTCTTTGGAGATCGTCTTCATTTTCCGAGACGTGCCGGTCTTTTGACGTTCTCAATTATTTGGTCCATTACTATGTTAAACAGTAATGGACTCAGAGAGTCCCCCTGTCGTATGCCCGACGCTATCGGTACATCCTTAGTTAGGTTGCCGCTTACTGAGATTTGTGTTGTGGTGTTGGAGTTTAGCTGTTCAACTATGTTAATTACATTGTTTGAGATGCCTTTAATTCGCATTATTTGCAGAATATCATCCAGTCTCACCCTATCAAAGGCTTTAGTGA
This sequence comes from Diaprepes abbreviatus, assembly GCA_034092305.1. NCBI lineage: Eukaryota > Metazoa > Arthropoda > Insecta > Coleoptera > Curculionidae > Diaprepes > Diaprepes abbreviatus. The sequence goes on along the minus strand of JASJET010000018.1, from coordinate 1,404,369 downwards.
GATCTATAAAGCACATAAAAGCCGGCTTAGTAAATTCAATAGATTTCTCTGCTATCTGTCTTACGATGAATATGGCATCTACTGTAAATCTGTTTTTGCGGAAACCTTGCTGTTCTTCTGATATTCTGCAATAGTCAGTTATTATACCTTCAAGGATTTTGGTGAATAATTTCATTATTGAATTTAATAAAGTTATTCCTCTATAGTTTTCCGTGATTTTCTTATCACCCTTCTTGAAAATAGGTACTTTTATACTTTTCTTCCAATCTCGGGGTATCTCTTGGTCTTTAATTATTTTGTTAAAGAGTTTTGTTAGTTCTTCGTGTAATGCATTTCCACCATATTTAATTAGTTCGTTGGGAATATTGTCGGGTCCTGGGGCTTTTCTCGTTTTTAATTTGGCTATCGTGTCTTTCGTCGTTTGGAGGCTTACTTCCTTGGTGTATTCGTCATATTCAGATGCATTTTCGGGTGGGTAGTTGTTCTGTTGTGGTTGATCTGTATTTCTATATAGTGTTTTAAAGTGTTCTTCCCATTCGTGCTCAGCAATTTTTTGGGATTGTGTATATTCGTTTATATCCTGTTTCCTTCTTCTGATCATGTTCCATACCTTCTTTTCTGCCCCGTACAAGTCATGTTCCATATCTACTGTGAACCTTCTCCAATATTCGTTTTTGATTTGTCTTATGTCGGCGTTTACTCTGTTTCTTATTTCTTTGTATGTAATAAAGCCTTCTGATAAATTTTTACTATTTAAAATGCGTTTAAAGTGTGTAAAGATGTACAAAATGCCAAATCCCTGTTTTAAAAAACAGCCTCAAATGTTACTGGATGTATGACCATCCGTTGGATACACTAGGTATGAGTGATGGAAGAACGTGCCCAAAAAGAAGCTTCGTCCGAAAAAATACGTTGTCACAATCGCGGTCCAGATTTTTCTTCGTACAAGTGAGTCTATTTTCAATTTGTTTTTCGGACAGTAGCGGTTTCTTTATTGTATTAAAAAATTTTACTTCATTAGATAGTAAACGTTTTCTTATAGTATCACACGATAAATTATTCACGATTTAAAGTACAAAATCATTAAATTTAATGTAGAATATACATTAAATTTGCATTAAATTTAACGTTGGTTTTAACAGTGCATGAAATAAATATTGATAATGGTCCGTAAAAGTAATGAGTGAGTGAAACAGCTAGATTAAAAATAATAAACAACACTATAACCTTACATTTTGTTTAAAAAATCCTTGCCGTCGAAACAATTTGAAATCACATAAAGTTCGCTTTCTTTCTTGATCACAAATATAGCGCTTTTTCGTCTCGAAATTGCGCATTAAAGAACTTGGGAACGAGAAGATAGACTTATATACATCTGTCCTTTAATGTTGGCATCAAAGATTGTTGAACATGCTCAGTATGTATTTTATATGTATATGCATATATGAAAGTGCCAGAGGGTTAGAAAAAAAAACGTATTTGAAGTTAAGAGTTTTAAATACCAATTTCCGTTCAGTGGCTTTACAAGAGAAACATACAGCTAAATTCATTTAAAGGGTGTAAGTTTTAAACTGGATCTAGTTGCCATAGAAGTTTGTTAGTTTCGTTTATCTTATATGTAAACTTTGTATTAAATATGTCAACAATAACAAATTTATACAGGATAATTAAGGATAAAAAACCTAGAAATAAAACCTTGGAGTCGGTAAGATGAATAGTTGTCTTACGAAAATAAATAAAATTCCATTTTTACCGGTTTGGTAATAAGAGAAAACAATTTTTTATTCTTGTATTTTAAGATTTAAACCTTTTTCAGCCAGATTCGTTAAAAAGGTTTAACTCTTAAACCTGATTTAGTTGTCGTGGAATTTAAACCTTTTTTTTGGATTTACCAGTTTAATTTTGCATGTGATATTGTTATAATTTGCATCATATAATAAATTTTTATATAGCAAAATTCAGGATAAAAACATATAAAGTCTCGGAATTGGTAACAAAAATAATTTTGCTAATTTTACGGTTGAAAACTTACTATAAAAATTTATTTGCACTTATCATTTTAAACTCTCGTCAACTAAGATCAGTTTTAAAAGGGGGCCATATTAGTGAATTAAATGATTTATTGCCAAATTAAACCTTAACGGTAAATTCGCAACATGAAGTATTAAAATTAGCTGGTCTAAACTGTAAATCAATTGGACCGGTGCGATTTTATGTAAATTTGGACAATCCAGTAAGATGATGGTATATTTTTAAATTTTATCTTTGAAAATGGTTTTATTGTTTTTTTTTTTAATATTATTTACGATGATCAATTCACTTTTGCATGCGTTTGAATCAATCCGCTACTGTAAATATGGTATCTCAAAACATCTTTGTTTTTGAACGCATCAACCGCCTCCCTGGCGTATTAAATCGTTGACCACGCAGTTTATTATCTATTGCGTCCTCTGTCAGGTTTCTCAATCATGATATCCATCTTCTTCCTACACGTTTCTTACCATGTATTTTCCCTTGGTCGTCAGATAATATATTTCTTGATTGTAACCTCTACCTCTTTTTTTCCCACTCTTCCCAAGATTTCAACGTTTGTAGCCCGATCCATCCATAATACCCTCAGAATCCTTCTGTAGGTCCACATCTCAAAGGAATTAAGTCTTCTCATTTACTTTCCATGTTTCCATACCATACGCTGTACATGTAACATTGGCTCGATCTTATCTTCAATAGCAACGTCAAATGTTTGCTGCATACGACCTTCCATTCCTATGACGTTGATACGTGCCTTCCCAATCCTTATTTTTATTTTTGTCATGTAATCATTATTTTTTGTTATCAGCGTTCCCAAGTAAGTGTAAGTTATTCTTTCGATCTGCTGGCCTCCAGCCCTAAGGATTTCCATAGCATTGTTGTTATTAACTAATCTTCCAGTTTAAATACCTAGGAGCACATATAACAAGTAACAGGGCAGTAACGGAAGAAGTACGCACACAGGCCAACAAAGCGGCCATGATATCAAGCCAACTAAGAGACATAATCTGGAACAATAAACATATGACGGTTGAAAGCAAAGCAAGAATTTACATGGTCTGTGTAAGACCGATACTGACCTACGGCGCAGAAACAAGAAATGAAACCACAAAGACAAAACAAATTATGAGAACCACAGAAATGAAAACGCTGAGAATGATCACGGGAACAAGTTTAAGAGATAGGATAAGAAACGCAAAAATACGCGAGGACAGCGGAGTGGGGGATGTTGTGAAGTGGGTTCGAAACCGTCGTAGCCAGTGGAGAGATCACCTGGAACGAATGGACGATGACAAACTAGCAAAAACCGTGATGAGAGAACCAAATACCAAACGGCCGCCTGAACGGCCCCCCAAAAGATGGAGAAACAGCTGGATTTCGACCTCAAATGAGGATCGATGAGGTATTGTATAGATAACAGAACTTGGTTCTACCTAGAAGAAGAAGAAGAAGAACTAATCTTCCAAACTATCGGCTATTATTACAGTGTCGTTAGCATATCCGATATTTGTAATTACAACCCCATTTCATTTTATGGCGTCTGTTTCGGATTCCAGAGCTTTTATTATGACTTCCTCGGCACTCCTGCCTAACTACTCTATGTATCTCAACTTTTTCAGATACTTCATGTCCAACTCTTACTTCTGCTCGCTGATTATATTACAGGTTTGATATTATTATGCCTCACCTTATTAAAAACTTTGTTGTGGTCTTATGAAGGCGACATAAGGGTTCCTATTATCATCCAAGTATCTCTGAACAAGCACATTGAAAACCAATATCCAACTGCAGTTTCAATATTAGACTTATTGTTCGTTAGTTACTGCATTCCTTCAAATTTCCTTTCTTGGGTAAGTATATAAAGATTGATGTTAACATTTCTCGGGGAATAATTCCTGTTGTGTACATTGTCTTAAACAGTTCCATATTTTTGTCATCAATCAACCTCAACAGCTCGCTTGTTATTTGATCTAGGCCAGCAGCTTTGTTAGCTTTCATAGATCATACTGCATATATGTCATATATTTCCGCTTTGTATGAAAACATTTTTTTGTCTTTGGTCTTGAAATAATTCTTGTATATTTTCCTTCCACCGGCATAGTTCCTGTTCGGTCTCCATTATAATATTTCCCTCTTTGCCTAATAATATATTTGAGCGCTTTTATTTTCCTACCTTTTTTACTTTTTTGTGCAGGTTGAATTGGTCGTATTTACTTTTCAAATATTCATTTTCCAGAATAGGACTTTCGTCTGTCACCCAGTCTTTTCTTTTTATCTGGTTATTGTAAGTGCTTTCTTATTTGGTTTTATAATTAACTTTTTGAACAACTGCCATTGCCATTGCACGTTTTCTTCTTGTAATGTAGGTTTACGTTGGTTTCTTCCCAGGTTCGCGTTGATTTCCTGTTTCCTGTTTAGTTTTTCTTTTGTTTCTTCTGGCTTTAGTTTGTTGTTCTTGGGACTTTTATATACCTCTTTTGGTTATAGTTGGAATAAGAGGATTATGACTAGATTCATTCACACTTAGAAATGCCTTTATTTATTGGATTGCATTTCTGTATCTGTGTTTTACTAGGATGAAATCAGTTTGGTTTCTGATTATATTGTTGTTTACCTGTTGCTACTAAATTATATTCTTGACAGAATTCCAGAAGACGTTCTGCTCTATCGTTGCGAACAGCAAGACCATAAGGTCCTAGGATGGAGCCGCATTTTCCTTCGCCAATTTTTGCGTTTAAATCTCCCATGAGTACCATTATGCCTCCAGATGTCGTCAATTGCAGTGTTTGTTTTTTTTTTATCAGCAGTTGGCACATAAATTTATATTAATTTTAATTCTCAATGAGTTAACATCAATTGCAGCATCATAATTCTTTCAGATATCGGAATGAAATCCGTTACTGACCTTGCTACTTCTTTACTTCGAACTCCATATCTGTGTTGGGTAGTTAACGACTCTGAGCTGAAAGTCTCATCATTTCCTGCTTGATCTTTTTAATTTTCTGTGCCATACATGCTTCTTACGTTCCACGTCGAAATTTTTGATATGGATTTGTATATTTATATCAGCCAGGGATTCAGGGATTTTCCTGGGTTACTTCTTGGGAAGCCCTGCTGTCCTTGTTCTCTCTTCGTCTGCCGAATCTTGCCATCCGAAAACCACGATTAGTAAATTGTTGTTGGTTGTTATTTTCAGCCACAACGATTACTAGGGAAAGATAATGAGGTAGTTTCTCCTTGCCTTCCTCATCGCTATGTAAGTGTCGCTTTAATTGTTCCCACTACGCCACTATGATTCTCAATCAGTGATAATATAATTAATATCTTTGCTTGAGATCCACGAACTTGACATGTTTTATATCTCATGTTCGTGATGAGATCAGTTCTGTTGAACCAGCTGCCGTTTTGGTCCGTCCAGGGTATTTCATTGCCCCGGTACCACTCACATCTGGGAGGTGCCCGGTGGACGACGAAAATGTTGATGAGCTAAATCTATTTTTTAGTCGAGATGAGTTACTGTAAACTACACAAATAGTGTGTATGTCAAAACGTTCTGCGTACATACACCATCTAAAATATCACACTTTACAATGGATATGTCAGATGGCATCTAACAACGCCAGTGTTGCCAGCTCCCGACATATAAAAGCTTATCTTCGTATCTAATATTTCCTCTGCTATTTACGTAAATGTCATTGAACTTGAGAAAAAGTGTGCATACAAGAATGCGTTTTTTAATAATTTTATTTATAATTGCAATTAAAATTATATAAATTTTAAATTATTATGAAAGTGAAAATGTTATCATGTTTAATGTGCAAGTAACACTTGTTTTTTGTTTTTAAAGCTTTTATCTACCATCTATTTATTATATATTCACAACTATTTAAGTACTTATACACAATAAACAAAAATTTGATCTTTTACTCTTATAAACGTAATAGAACAGTTATTTTTATAATGATATAATGAGATAAATTTTATCTTGTTTTTGCTTATTTTGGATTGTTAAATAAATATTATTTGATACTTGAATATTTTTAAAGGTTCATGGGTGGTAGGACAAGCGCGGATCGATCCAGAATATTTTTCAAGGACCTAGAGTGTTTATATATATATATATATATATATATATATATATATATATATATATATATATATATATATATATATATATATTTCTTGGGATTATGGTCCTATAGAAATGAGATCAAAATGTAATGGTGGTGTTGACTTTCTATATTTTACATTTTTTAAAACATTAACGTTTCGGTAATTTTTTTACCTTCGTCGAATTTACAGTGTGTAGCTAAAAACAAATTATTTTGTTGATTTAACTTGTAAATTATTTACATATTGTGTATTTACCTTGAACAATGATTCAGGAACAACACTGCACTCACGTGTATAAATTAATTAAAAATTATGTTCTATTGAGAATTTAACTTTCATAAATTCTCAATAGAATATAATTTTTAATTAATTTATACGCGTGAGTGCAGTGTTGTTCCTGAATTATTCATTGTTCAAAGTTGGTATAGTGAGTGGGTCTGGTTTTATAATTTATAACTTTGTTTAATTGTTATCACGTATAAACTTCAGGACGAGACATTCGCCATTTTATATAAAATTATTCCACTTCAAGATATTGGGCCCTATCCTCGAACTGGGGAACGTGAAGTGAACGGTGAAAAGGTGGCGAACGCGTATTCTTGAAATGTTCATCACTCATGTCCTCGTTCGCCCGGTGAAAGGCAAGCGAACGGTGAAACATGCGCAAATGAAATGTCAGCCGCTAAATGACATATTTAACGCATGGATTTCAAAAAATAAAATAGTATTAAAAATTTTTATTTTCTTTTTGGTTCTTCAAAATAATTCGTCTGCATTATCGGCCAACAGAACTGTGTCGTCTGCATATCTTAAGTTGTTAATGCTTTCACCATTAATTCTTATGCCCTCTCTAATTCCACTGATAGCATTTCCGAGTACGTATTGAATAACGTCGGCGATAAAATATAGCCCTGACGAACTCCACGTTTTATTGTAAATTCTTGTGATGTTTCGTTGCCTACACGTACAGTCGCCCTTTGCTGTGAGTAAAGGTTTCTAATAAGGCGTAAATCCTTGTCATCGATACCAGATTCATTCAATATTTGAAGCAGTTTGTGATGTTGCACTTTGTCGAATGCTTTCTCGAAATCGATAAAACATGCATAGACATTGCAGTTTACGTCCCGAACTCTTTGTATCAAAATTTGAATAGAAAATAGAGCTTCTCGTGTTCTAAGTCCATTTCTAAAGCCAAACTGAACATTGCTAACGTTTTCTTCAAGTTTTCTATATATTCGAGAGTGAATGATACTGAGAAGGATTTTCAGCGCATGGCTCATTAAGCTTATAATTCTGTAATCAGAGCATCTGGTAGCATTTGTTTTCTTAGGAAGATGAATGAAGGTGAAAACTAGCCAATCTCCAGGCAATTCGCCAGTTTCGTAAATTTTATTAAGTAGACTTGTTAGGAGTTTAGGTTGGTCATCTTCAAATAGTTTTAGTATTTCTGATTGTATATTATCCGGCCCAGGTGACTTTTATTGTTTTTTAGTCGTTTTATTGCATATGTTACTTCGCTGAGTGTTATTTCTGGTCTGGAAAATCCAAGGACATCTGTTTCTGTCTGCTGTTCTTCATCGAATAATTCTCCCGTATATTCCTCCCATCTTTCAAGTATTTTTTCATTCTCGTACAGCAGATTGTTGTTTGTCCAGTACTGAATTATTGCTGCGTGAGTTGTTTCCTCTGGTTAAGGCCTTGATTTTCTTATGCAAGTTAAAAATGTCATGTTTTTGTTCTAAGGATTCGATTTCTTTACATTCGTTTTGTAGCCACAACTCGTTTGCTTCCTTGATCCTATTGTTAATATCTTTGTTTATGTCTTTGTACCTTCTTTTATTTTTATGTCTGTATTTTCTTCGCTCTTCCATGAGTTCTAATATTTCTTCTGTCATCCACGGATGTTTCTTTATATTTTTTCCTGTTTTTAGTTTATTATCCACTATTGAATTACAGACATTTTTTATCTTCTTCCACATATCATCCACATTTATGTTCTCCTTGTTAATATCCGTTGCTATGCTCGTTATTTTGTTGTTTAATTCCTCTTTGACTTCGTCTCTTGTGGTGTTATCTTTCAACCTCTGAATGTCCGGTCGTTTTTGGAATTTTCCTTTCCAGATCTTTTTCATGTGTAGCTTAATCCGGCTCAGCAAAAGATTATGGTCTGAAGGGACATCCGCCCCCGGATATGCTTTTGCGGATTTTACGGAATTCTGAAATCTTTATATAGAGGGGCAAACATAGGAACAATGAAGACAAATTACCTCATTTCCAAATATATCTAAATATAGTGGGTATAATATCTTCGATCGTATCAAGTTTGTTTGGTGGTTGTTTATTGCCGGTAGTGGAGCGGCTTTTTTGAGGTTTGACAGACACAAATTTTGTTATTTAATTTTACTTCCAGTCTTTTTGCTAGTCCTAGATCCTTTGAGTATTTTAAGTGTTAAAAGTTATTACAAATGCCGAATTTATAATTAATAGCAACCCAAAAATAATTTTAAAAGTTAAGCCGATAAATATTAATGGATATTAATTACAAACTGAAAATAACATAATAATTTAGGCAACCAGAAATTCAACCTTTCACTTTATTGCCCTGCTACATTATTATCCAGTTAACGTATTGATTAGCATGTTGTACTAGTCTAAATAATACAATTAGAAAAGGATAGCGTAGAATCGATATGGGTACCAAGAAATAAAAGAATTTGCATTTTTTATCAACACTTTTCCATCTATAAATAAAAATATTAGTATGTTATTCACAGACACACAACGGACCCTTGTTTTAACGATATGTTAATTCGTTATATGATGCGCCGTTTTTGGGTTATTTTTAGAAGTTTATATGTTAATATAAAGTCAAAATCATTTATATTCATCACTATTTATCATTTTGTTTACCAAATTCTTTATACGTAAAAACCAAAAGGATACAAATTATTTATCAGTGATGAAAATGTACACAATTGAAGTTTTCATTATCTCGAAATTTATATCTTTTAATAAGTTATCAATAAATTATTTTAATTATACAATAATTTTATAATTAATTAGCTCAGGTTCTAGAAAAATATATTTTTTTACATTAAAATTAAAATTTTAAAACATTTCTGAAATCTGAAATCTTGGTATTCAAATTCGATATTAGGTTATATAACGGGATGATATTCTATACCCAAAATAGAATCAGTTAATCATCAATAACGTTGTGTGAATGAACTCTTTAGATATGTATATTACCAAATTTTAAATATGAAATATCATAGGTAAGGAGCTCAAGCTTTATCAAAGAAAATAACAAACAAAAATATGCTAATAATTAATAAAATTATATTTCAAATACAATGATTTAAAAACTTTGACTGATTATTTAATTCGAACCATATAGTAAGCACACGTCCTTGAGACCATGACGCTGCAATTTTGTTGTATAATTAAGTTTAGGTAAATGATTTTTTTGCAAGTCATTCATTCAAGAATAGAACTCTTCCAGAAAATTTACTTTCTAATGGGTAAGGAAGGAATTTTGTTTCTCAGTGTATGAGCAGACATAAAGATAAGTAAAACACGTGGATATAATCACTGCTATTGCATTTCATACGGAGGAATCCGTGAACGCCGCATAAACATACATACGCCATCCGGCGGAAGGTCGGCGAAGCCGCGTTTAGTGCTGCATGGTTCCTTTCGATCTGTCCTTTGCACAAACAGGTGCATGTCGATACCCTGACGAGTCTAGTGAGAGACCAAACATGTACCTCTGCCGTATCACTGTAGCGGGGAGGGTAAGGTTTGGCTTTCTTCTCAATATGGTGGTACAGGTAGGCCATCATTTCGATGGTGGTGGAATAGGATAAATTGTGTTTTGTAGTAATTTATTCAAACTATGCAACCTCCAACACGGAAAGGATATAATGGAGCGAAGTTTGCATTTATTGTTCACATTTTACTTCATTTACACACGGAGTTACATATAGTTGTACGTTTGCTAAATGTGATTTCAGCACTACAACAGCATAATGTGGATATAACCACTGCTATTGCATCTCACACGGAGGAACCCGTGTATATATATATATATATATATATATATATATATATATATATATATATATATATATATATATATATATATATAAATAAAGCGAGGAAATAAACCACTTTAGCATAGAATAAAGTAAGTAGAATGGGAAACAAAAAGCCCTTACCCACTGGAAAGTAAATTTTCTGGAAGGGTTCTCTTCTTGAATGAATGACTTGCAAAAAAATCTTTGCTTAAATTTAAATATACAACAAAACTGCAGCGTCATGATCCCAAGAACATGTGCTTCTTATGTGGTTCCAGTTAAATAATTAATCAACCAAAAGTTGTAAATCATTTTAGTTGAAATATATTTTTATTAATTTATTAATAATAATAACAATAATGTTTATTCGTGATATACATACAAAAAGTATTTTCACAAGTCAAAATAAAACTACACATTATAGTGAAACATTAAGTAGACAACAACAAATCAGTCTAAAATTATTAAAAAAAAACAAAAATTTTGCAACAAGTCAAGTTTACAAACAAAACAAGTACATTGAGGGAATCATCCGTGCTTCTCTGTCATATTAAATCATTGAAATTATTTAAAAGAAACTCTTCAATACTGTAGAAAGCTTTTATCTTCAGATAGTTTTTCATTTTGGACTTAAACTGCTGTGTACCGAGGTTTTTAACATTAGGAAGCACATTAAAAAATTTCAGCCCATAGTGGTTCACACCATCCCTGGCTCTACCAGTTCTGTTATGAGTTAAAGTAAAACAATTCCTGCCCCTGGTGTTATAGTTGTGGTAATCACTATTACAGTTATACCTATCGGCATTCTTTTTGATATGCATAAGGTAATTCATGATATAAATAGATGGCAAAGTAAGGATGCCAAGGGAGATAAAACTGGCCCTACGACATTCTCTGAATCCCACACCAGACATGATCCTTATACAATGCCTTTGTATGGCAAATACCCCGGAAGCATGCGATGAATGTCCCCAACACAAGACAGCGTAGCTAAGATGTGAGTGGATATGACCATAGTAAGCCTTCGCAAGAACATCATTAGACACTAGGTTTTTCAGATTACGTAATATAAATGTATTTCTGCTTAAAATACTTATAAGATGTTCAGCATGTCGCTTCCATGTCAGTTTAGGGTCAAGATATACGCCCAAGAACCTTACAGCCGATTCACTTAGATTCAAAGCCCTCAGTGAAAAATCCATTGTCTGGGTTTTGGTCTCATTGAGAATTAATTTGTTAGCAGTAAACCATTGCTGAATATCCGACCGCTTGCTCTCCATTTGTCGACTAAGATTTATCAAATCATCCGCTCTCTCGAGTGCCGTTGTGTCATCAGCAAACAAAATAATAGCTGTACTCTCATTTGAAATACATGTGCTAATATCATTCACATATAAAAGAAACAACAACGGCCCAAGAACTGAGCCTTGAGGCACACTGTGAATGACTGGACTCAGGCTTGATGTCTCACCACCAAATGTTACATATTGGAGACGATTTGATAAGTAAGATTTAATAAGATTGACTGTGCAATCGTTAAAGTTATATTTATAAAGCTTTTTAATCAACAGATCATGGGACACGCGGTCAAAAGCTTTTGTTAAATCAAAGAAGGAGACCCGGATATACATTCCTCACTCAAAACACTCTTGAATGTACGAAGTTAGATGGTTTATGGCAGCTGTAGTTGACATATTGCAACGAAAACCAAACTGACATGGATCGAACAAACACTGGTCTTCAAGATAGTCACACATCTGATTTTTTAAAGCACTCTCAAAGATCTTACTAAATAGTGGCACAATTGAAATTCGCCTGTAGTTAGCAACATCATCGCAGGCTCCCTTCTTAAAAACTGGCACCACACGAGCCAATTTCAAACATTCGGGAAAAACTGCTAATTTTATACAGTTGTTAATAATTTTAGTTAGCGGGTATATTATAATATTTTTTATAGTCTTAAGTATCCTAATATTTAAACCAAAGCAGTCCTTACTAGGACTATTATTAAGGTTAGACATTATATCCCTCAGATTATTAAAAGTAATTTCATTAAAGTGAAATGTTGGACCCGAGCTATTTATATTTAGGGAGTCTAGGTAGCCAAGTGGGTTGGAAATTGAATTCGGAATATTCTGCACTATATTTTCAGTTATATGTGAAAAGAAGATGTTAAAATCGTTAGCATTTAACTTTTCAGTCACTGACTTGTCAATAATGGGGTTGTTGTTTTTAATAACATCCCATACTGCTTTATTCTTATTTTTTGATATGTTAATATGCTTACTGTTCGCTTGTTTTTTGCTTTTTTCAATTTTATTTTTATAGTCCCTTCGAAAAGATTTTAGCATATCATGGGTAACCAAGACTGGACTTGTTTTATTCAGCTGAGTTAGAAACTTTAAGGTATCCCTCATCTACCTCAACTCCTCATTAAACCAGTGGATCTTATAAGAATTTCCAAAATTATTCCTGTTTACCAGCTCCGTTTTTACAGGAAACGATGTTTCACAGGCATCCTTTATTAAATTTGTAAATGTTTCAAACTATATACTAGGAGAGATTGATGTGTTATTAACAAATGACCAATCGGTATTACTGATATCATTATAGAGATTAATGAGCCCTTTAGATTAGAATATTATTGTTTGTTATTTTCTTTAATAAAGCTTGGGCTCCTTGCCTATGATGTATATAATATACGTAATATTAAACGTTTCATATTAAAAATTTAGTATTATACATAGCTAAAAAGTTCATTTATATAACGTTATTGACAATTGACTGATTCTATTTCGGTATAGAATGTAGTCCCGTTTTATATATGTATTTGAATACCAAATTTCAGATTTTTTTGATGAAGAAAGCGTTTTAATATTTGTCATATGTTTAAAGCAATACATTTTGATTACAAATACACAAATAATGACTTTTTTAATGTTAAAAAATGCATGTTTTATGAACCTGACCTAATTAAGTAAAAAGTTAGTGTATAATTATAGTTGATATTTTTAAAGCTTTAATCAACCAATAAAAGTATTTATTTGATAACTTATAATAAGGTATAAATTTGAAGATATTGAAAATTTCAAGTGTGTACACCGTACACCTTTCATCACTGATAAATAAATTTTATACTTGGGTAGTTAGTTAAAAAGAATTTGGTAAACAAAATGATAAATAGCGATGAATGTAAATGATTTGAATTTTATATTAACATAGAAACTTCTAAAAATAACCCAAAATAGCGTATCGTATACCGAATTCTTCGTAGAATTAACATAACCTCAAAATTAGAGCGCGTTCTGTAGTCGGTGAATGACGTAATCATATTTTTTATATTTGGAAAAGTGTTGATAACCAGTGCGTTCTTTTATTACTTGGTACCCATATCGATTCTACGTTATCCTTTTCTAATCACATTATTTAGACTGGTATAACATGCTAATCGGTACATCAACTTATTAATAAAGTGACCTTTTTCTCGAAAAGGTTCAGTTTTCGAGATACTCTTTCCTAAAATTTACCTCTTGGTTGTCAATTCCTGCGGATCCAATAGAAGCAAGTTGGCTCACGCCTAAAAAGAGACACATATATATATATATATATATATATATATATATATATATATATATATATATATATATGTATATATATATATATATATATATATATATATATATATATATATATATATATTGTATTCCAAAAATTGGTAGTTTTCAAAATACTAGCAATTTAACATTTTTCTATTGTAAAAATGCTAAACGGCTTTTAAGTTTTGTTATTAGTTGGCATGATGGCGAGGCGTGGCGAAAATAAAACAATCGAACCCTACAGAATTGTCACTATTTCTTGTCATTTGACATTCATTAATAATAATCGTGCCGGGGCGATTAAATTACACGCACGAAGATTATTTAAAAGTATTTATTATTTATGGAGAATATGATAGAGTTATTTCAAAAACATGCGACACATACGCAGAAATAGAAACCAACACCAACAACTGTCAAAAGGATTACAGAAAACTTCACCCCGGCATGATTATTATTAATGAATGTCAAATGACAAGAAGTAGTGACAATTCTGTAGGGTTCGATTGTTTTATTTTCGCCACGTCTCGGCGTCATGGCCAACTAATAACAAAACTTAAAAGCCGTATAGCATTTTTACAATAGAAAAATGTTGAATTGTCAATATTTTGAAAATTACAAATTTTTGAAATAGACCTTATACAAAGTTACCCTTATTTTTAATACTATCTATCGTCTAATAGGCTCTTTACAAAATTTTTTAAGAATACCTACGTGAAATTAATGCACGGAAAATAATAGAAACTACTAAAAATATTGGCGGTATTTTTATTCCCTTGTTATTCTGTTAATATATTTACTTAAGATTTTGCCGGTCGATTTAAAGCTATATTTAGGATTATATCATATGTTTTTAACCCAATAAAATCATTACGCAATAATTTTTTTTACATTTCATAACAATATATTTTAGTTAATGTTTTTTAAATATCTTACGTAAATATCATCTAATTAGAAAAGTCCAAATAATCTCTAATCTAAATTATCTTAATCAATATATAAAAACAAATTTACACTTATTTATTAGTTAGGTAACAAAAAAAAACAAAGCATTTTAAACTTTGTAATTTACGTAAACAATATTTTTTTTTGTGAACTCTGACACCCAAAACTTTTCAAAATGTTTTTCAATACAAAAATACGCGATTATACTTTACATAAAAAGGTAACAATGTAAAATGTAATTTGAACTATGCCTTGTGTGTAAAATATCTTTAAATCATATGTAATTATGCACATTTTAACGTTTTACATTTATTTTTAGTCGAGCGGCAACACCTCATATTTAAAATATGATAACGATATAGTGATATCAATAAACAAAACACTTGATAATGAAACATCGTATGTTTTTTTTAATATGTTAGGATTATAGCTTTACATATGTTTACTAAATTTCAAGAACGTATGCCTGTTACTACCCAGTTTTATAATAAAGTTAGGTCAAGAAAAGGTCATATTGGCAACCCTTTATGTTTACTTTCTTAATTTAATTACTATCTTACACACCTATGTATGACATATGCTATCAAACACTCGCCTACATAAGTATGTACATCCTTTGAAAATAAATTAGATAAACAAGTGTAACGACTCGAATATTCTCGTTCCGCGACTTAGTTGTTCGCTCCGCATGCGGGAGGTTAAGCCTACTATGTGTAAACAGGCCGATTATAATGTCCGTACGATATTATTTACCTTATGTTACATTTAGCCCTTTTTTACGTTGGTTGATGATCCTTTGACCGTGCCTGTGCACCGTTTTGCCCCCCCCCCCCCTCCGCTAGCACCAGCCCAGTCGGAGAGGGCCAGCAAGCTTATTCCAAGCTGAGCAGCTGTTGAGGAAGCATCACTTGAAAATGCCAGCTGAGATGTTGGCGAAACGTCGTGAAGAATTTTCTACTGACGAACGGATTGAAAACCGGAAAAACACCTGTATATATATATATATATATATATATATATATATATATATATATATATATATATATATATATATATATATATGTGTCGGATATTCTCTTGGGTGTGATGTGTAATCGAAGGTTTTCGGGCATCCCGTGTATGTGCTGAGTCCCTCTCAGGACTGTAAGGCAGCTGACGTTTTGGTGAAATCTCATTCACCATTTTCAAAGCACACTCTTCGCTCGTAGACGCCATACAGTGAGCATTGAAAATGGTGAATGAGATTTCACCGAAACGTCAGCTGCCTTACAGTCCTGAGAGGAACTCAGCACATACATCGATGCCCAAAAACCTTCGATTACATTATATATATATATATATATATATATATATATATATATGGGAATTATTTAAAATTACCAAGTGCTTACCTTACTTTAGACTTAAAAACAATATTTACATGAAAATCAACATGTTATTTTTTAATTATTGTATTCAGGTTCACTAAAAGAGTTAAAAACAGATCTTGTTGCCATGGAATTTGAACTTAACATGTTTTGCTTATGATATTCATATAATTTGTATTATATATGTCAACTGACAAACCCATATTTAGGATACAAGTCTAGATATAAAGTATTGTCATCGGTAACAGAAATAGTTGTTTCCTAAAATTAAACAAAGTTTTTAAATTGACAGCAGAGGGTTTAAATTGATAAGTGCAACAACAAGTCAAGCAAGTTTTGAACCTTAAAAGTACAAGAATAAAAAGTTGTCTATATTGATTACCAAACTGTCCAAAGTAGAAAATTTTGTTTATTTTTGGAAGACAGTGATTTCCCTCACCGATTCCTATGCTTTATTTGTAAGTTTTTGTCCTTAAGCATTTATTTGTTGACATATATAATCTAAATTATAACAATGTCATAATTAAAACACAACTGGCCGACTTCTCAGTTAAAGTGGCTGGTAATTTTTACCTGTTGGTAATATCTTTTTTATTTCAAGGTTCAAAACTTGATTGACTTGTTGACTTGTTAGTTTAAATCTGTTTTTTTGTCAATTTAGACCAGTTTAAAGGCAGACCATGTTATGAATTAGGGAGTTCATGTTTCCAAGGTGATTTTAGAAAAAAAGGATAGATATAACAGGGAAGGAGGGAAATTGGCAAAGGTACATTTTAAGAAGGCATATCCCAAAAACTAAACTTCAATGTGGTGTAGCATAAGTAATCAAATAATTGCGGAAATTTTATTTATATAAAAATGTCTCTTATTTTAATACTAGGTGCCTTCCGGTGTATATCCGGTTAAAATCCATCCAGTATGTTTTGTATAAATCTCGAACTATCTTATAGTTTTAGTGTTTTCAAATTTTTAGAAAAGTATTTACAATTCAAATACACAAATTTTAATGAGCTCGTAGTTAACACAATATTCTGGGATTGCACCCCACTTTTCCCCCTAGGTACGTGAACAATGTATATCGTAAGTAACACTACAAATCTGTCTACTTAATATTTGTTACTTCCTTTGAATACTCTTGAAACTGATAATTCATAGAGATTTTTTTAGAATATAACTAGGCATATTTTCCTTTGGCATTCTTTAAAAATATTTAATTATATTTCTTTTTAGCAATTATCTCTTCTACAAATAAAAACATTTATAACGAAGATTTTACATACGAGAAATGGATTATAAAAGTCGTTTAGAAGAAAAAACTCTTTTTCGCTAGTTCTTCGTTTATTAAAGAAACGTTATCAGAAAAATAACAACAGGAAGTGAAGGTGACTTCAGGCCTGCTGGCCATACTTATGTAAAAAGTTCTATCCACCAAAAAGAATAATATAGAGTCTCACGGTCCTCAGTTAACACCTTATGTCACTCAAAATCTCATACATGACATATATTCTCCGGATATGCTTTATTTAATATTTCCAACATTTGCATAAAGTTACTTTTGTCCAAAACACGAAAAAGCTTTGATGTGGAAAATCTGTATACTAATGTACCATTAGGGGAATCACTAGATATAATCAAAACTAGACTTTCAAATGATACTACTTTATCAGATTGAACCACGTTACCATTGGACGGGGTGATGGACCTTTTGGAGTGTTGCCTACGAAGTGCTTACTTTCAAGTAAAGGACAAGTTCTGCGCTCAGGACGACGGGCTTCCGATGGGTTCTTCACTCTCTCCAGTCGTCTCCAATATATATATATATATATATATATATATATATATATATATATATATATATATAATAATAATAATAATAATAATTTATTACCACTAAATAAGATAGTTACAATAATTTTCTACATCCATGTATTTTTTGAATCCATACGCTACAAGCAGCTTGTCTGGATGTCAAATAACAAACGCTTACTTTCTAATACACTGTCACAAAATAAAACAATTAAAATTTAAGTCAAATTAAAATTAATTAAATAAATTAAACTTACACTTATTTAAAGAGAAAACATCACATACATACATATCAATCATATTAAAAAATAATAACACAAAAAAAACAATACCTAAAATCATCTTCATTTCCAATACTAATTTAATAACGGCACTGCATTAACAATCTGATGTTGATTTGCCTTTATCCACGTAGATATTTTCACACAAAAAGAATATACATTTACAATAGATTTTATTTCTAAAGGTAACAAATTAAATAATTTTGGACCGATATACATAATATGCCTCTGCGTAGCCGTGTATAATGCCACAGGAAAGGTAAGGCCTCCATTGTGAACAGACCTGGTATGAACATTGTGCATAATCGGACTTTTATATTCATCACACTTCTTCATAAATTTTAAAACATTTTTAAAATACAATTGTCTGATAGTTAAAAGGTCAGCTTGTTCAAATAACAAGTCTGATGGAAACCGCCTTGATTTATTTAAAAATATTTTTATTATATAATTTTGAGTAACAGTCATCGGGTAAAGGATGCTACCACATGCACTGCCCCAAACATTCAAACCATATGTGAGGACTGACTCAATCAAAGCCTGGTAAGTCATTCGCAATAGCTTCAAAGACAGGAATTCTCTCAGTTGGTAGAACTTGTATATAGTCTTTCGAGCATCATATCTGAGATTCCGGTCAATGAACACCCCCAAGTATTTAACCTTGTCCGCCGCTGCTACAGACTCAATACATCCGCACTGTTTCTCACCCATAAGACATTCATAATTATGTATTAAAAGATTAGGATATACAGTATTAACTCTATTATTCATAGAAAAGGCCATGTGGACAGTTTTACTGACATTAATAGTCAGAAGATTCTGATCCATCCACAATCGTACCCTCGAAAAGTAATCCTCTGCTCTCTGAAATGTATCCTGCCAAAATTTACCTTTAATTAAAATAACTGTATCATCGGCATAACAAATACATTCACTATTTTCATTTGGAAGAACAGTAAAAAGATCATTTATATATAGAGAGAACAGGACAGGACCCAATACTGTACCCTGCGGTACTCCAAACTCCACATTACCTGTTTTACTTAGCGTTTCATTTATTCTTACTTTCTGTGTTCGATTAGTTATATATGACTCAAACAGGTCATACACGATACCTTGAATCCCAATACTTTCAAGTTTACTCAGTAATTTTTAGTGCGCCACAGTGTCAAATGCACGAGCCAAATCAACAAATATCCCCAGTGTCTTGAATTTTGTATTAAAGCCACGAATTATATAATCCGTTACATGCACTATTGCATCCTCCGTGCCTACTCCCGACCGAAATCCATACTGAGAAAGAGACAAAATTTTATTTTCTTTCAAAAAATCATCCAATCTGAGTTTAATGCACTTCTCAAAAAGTCGGCTGATCGAACTAGTCATCGCAATAGGTCGATAGTTTTCCTTATTTAATTTATCCCCCGATTTATAAATTGGAACGATAACCGCGTTCTTTAAAATTGCAGGATATCTTCCTTTTTCAAATATCAAATTTATTAAATGTAAAAGAGGCTTTATAAGGCAAATATGATTATCTTTCAATATTTTAGAAGAGATATTGTCATTACCAGCCGCCGCTTTAGTGTTTAAAGAATTTATTACGGTAATTAGCTCACTCTCAGTTATGGGATGCAAAAACATGGAATTCGAAATACGTTTACTAAAGAAATTGTAATTGTTTGTTTTGATCTTTTCCGCAAAGTCCTTGCCCATACCTCCAAAATAATCCAAAAAAATATTAGCAATTCGCAGGCTATCACAAACAAGCTCACCCTCATCCTTAATCAGTGATATTCCCCCAGACCCACCATTCTCATTGGTAGCTCGCCTAATCACCTCCCATGTTCTCTTAATGTCACCTTTACAGTCTATCAGTTTGCTTCTGAAAAACGCATATTTCGATTTTTTAATAAGGTTTGTAAGCAGATTTCTAGACCTTCTAAATTTTTCTGTGGCTTCGATATTCTCTGGGCTCTTGTCCGCTATCTTTTTAAGTTTATCTCTATTTTTAATAGATGTAATAATACCCATAGTAATCCATTCCCTTTTTTTTCTTTGTATTTTTAATTTGTTTTGTTTAGTCGAGTGAGAAATACACTTATTTATTTTTTGAATAAAAATTTCGGTGCATGAATCAATATCAGAACCGTAAACGGAATCCCAGTTTTCATTGTTGATTTGATTTTGTAATTTTATGTGATCTATTGTTTTTATTATGAGATGAGACTTGTGATTAGTAATAATGGGTTTATTATTCATATTATATATATATATATATATATATATATATATATATATATATATATATATATATATATATAATATGGAATGGTTCGAAACTCATGCCATAGAAACGGCAACAGTAAAACCGAAAGTCTGGTTGAGATATGTCGATGATACATTCATCGTATGGAAGGGCAATCATCAAGAACTTAATGATTTCCTGAAACATCTAAATACCATTCGACCTACAATTAAGTTTACCATGGAAAAAGAGGTAAATGATCAATTGCCCTTCCTAGATGTCATGGTGAACCGTTTAAAGGAAACTATTAAAACTTCAGTATACAGAAAGTCAACACATACTGGACAATATCTTAATCATAGTTCTAATCATTCTGTTGTAACAAAACAGGGAATTATACGCAACCTCTATAATCGCGCTATATTTATATGCAATAATGCTGAATCATCGGAAAAAGAGGTAGCAAATATTAAATCCGATTTACAACGAACACTGGACAGCAACAAACACATTCCTTCTTCACAATTCCGTACATTAAGGGAACGTCGGAGAAAATAAGACGAATTGCCAGTAGTTATAATATAAAAACAGCCTTTAAATCAGGAAATACACTTAGAGCTCATTTAACAAAAACAAAACCTAAAACTACCGATAAGAAAGAATGTGTTTACAAAGTTCCATGTGAGTGTGGTGAATTGTATATTGGAGAAATCAAACGACCACTAGAAGTTAGAATTAAAGAACATAAAATTCATACACAAAAAAGGAAAACGTCGAGATCAGGTATTGCAGAACACTCTTGGGATAAACAACACCATATAAAATGGTCTGAGGCCGCGGCAATATGTATGTATGGAACCCAATATGAAAAAAGAAAATTTATAGAAGCAGCATACATTAAAAATAATAATGGAATCTTCAATAAACCAAGTGTTGAGATACCTAATCTTTGCGCTTCAATGGACACAGTCCCTATATAAGCTCGTAGTCTTAAGATATAACATTCAGTTTATACTTGATAACGATTAGAGATACAACCTAATCGAAACGTCGTAAAAATAAATAAAAATGAAGACAATGCAAGTCCGACCACATTTTAGTCAATCTTCAACATTGTCTACAACCTTCAAACAAACGAAAATTAATGTAAAATTTTTGGCTCAATTCATTTTGATATGTTAAAAATAACAACAACAACTTTCAATTAAAATCACTGTAATTTATTTAATTTCAGGATTGTAACTTACAGTTGTACCAACTTAAAAAAAAGACACATGCTCTTCCACATACGCGCGCGGTTTAAATTCAAAAGTGAAGATTATTTTCAGAAAGAAAATATTTTTGCATTCTCCTAATCTGTAAAATTAAAGAATTAATGAAAATGTGAAAATAAATTAAAATTAAATGAATGTTTTCGTACATATTTTTATAAACCTGTGCATTTTTCAAATTCTAACATTATTCCTGTTTAAAAATGTCTCCTTATGTGTATAACCTTGAACTGAATGACTTCATATTTTGGGACATGTTTATTCAATCATTTATTAATGTCTACGGAACCAGCAAACAGTATTTTGATGGTTTAATTTCAGGATGTTTAAAAATCCCGCTAATTAAAAACAAAAATTTTCTAAATCCAAATTGAGAATAACCGGTAAACAACTTTTTTTATTATTTCGTAGGCAAAGGTTGAAAAAAATCGAGTGTTTACGATATAATTTTAAGTGACACTCGATAATGATTTATTTTTATCTTTTTTTGTAATATCAGTGCCATTTTAAAGTTGTGAGCTCTTTTCGATACTAGAGATTTAAGATCAACGATAGCCTTCCTAACTAGGAACGAGGATGTACGAGTGGGGGGAATTTGCAGCGCGACAATCGTCCTTGTTCAGAACCCTAAATCAGGGGCAGAATGATCGTCGAGCATGCCAAAACTCTGATATTTACCATAGCACAGTATTTTCTAAGCACGTAAAAATAGAAATTGCCCTAGCCAAATCAACTGGTTCTATGAAAATTAAAAACAAAAAAGAAAGATGAACTATTAAGTGAACTACACAGTATAAGCATTCTATCTAATATTCGTATTTTTATAATCTTTATAATTTTTATTTCACATATCTTTATAAATATTGAGAGCATTTATAAGGCTATTCTTTTGAGTCATTATCAGTTTCACTTCTATCACTTGAAGTAATCATGATCACTTCGACCCAATGACAAGTAAATGCATATTCAAAAGAACATGAAGGTATTAGTTTCACTTTGTTCACTTTGATCAGTGATAATTTACTCAAAAGAATACAGCTTATACTGTACTTGTCATTTTCACGCGGGACCAACCCACTGGGGGAGCCTGCGTCGCTTGCCACACGTCAGCTAACAAGTAGTAAACCTATCTAAGTGTAACTCACTGAATTGAACAAAACTTGGCACACGAGTGGAACATTGAAAAATATTAGACATGTATTTTTTTGTAAGGGTAAAAATAGCCCTTATGCGTGTAATAAATTGTGGTAAGCAAGAAATGGAACAGTTAAAGACTTCGCCAGGGATGATTTGTTTGGTAAAAGTTAAGAACATACCTGAAGTAGGTTTCAACGAGAAATCAAATGGTGACCTTGAATTTTACCTTGACATTGACGTTTAGGTCAACTTTATTTTTACAAATGGAAACTCTATTTTTTAACATCTGCAATCGAAAGAGCGGTAAATTTTACGACCGAATATATTTTAAAAATTGACCTTTACGGTGATCTTCATGATTATTTGAAAGTCAGTTTTTTTTTGAGAACATAAGGTTTTGAACCATAACCCAGAGAAACCATATTTGAAGGTTCCGAGACTTCGCTGGATTCAAATTTGCTTTTAGTACTGAAAAATGAATTTGTTTAAACAAATAATTGCTAAATTAGTTTTTTTTATAAACAAACTATTTAGGCAAATTAAATTTACAACACTAATGATTACTTTAAATTCATAATTCAATGTAAGCTATGCACATATGACTATTCATTTCCTTCTGGGCGTTATTGGGTTTATTAAAATTACAAAATTAATTAATCAATAATTTGTAACGAATTGAATGTTAATACTTATAGCAACTAAATTGGGCGTAATTTTCCCCGTAGAATCAGATTTTCGCGTCCATTTGGTAAAAAAAAATTAATTTGGTAATAATTTGTTTAACCAAACTATTGAAACAAATTAATTTTGCAAAATGCATATATGGTTTCTCTGGGTTATGATTCAAAATTTTATAGTCGCGAATGAGGGGGAAAAAATGACCTTGAAATAATCATGAAGGTTTTTGTGAAGGTCAAATTTTTCAACATATTTGGACGTAAAACTTACTACTTTCTGGATTGCAGGTATTAAAAAAAGAGAATTTCTATTTGAAAAAATAAAGTTTAACCTTTAAATAACCATAAAGGTCATTGTTGAGGTCAAATTCAAGGTCAGCATATGTTTTAATACTATTGAAAATTTCTATACACAATGCAGAGCGAAAGACAAATAGTAATAGAAGATAGAATAGAAGCTGAAAGAGTGAGATTATATGATCTCCGAATATAATACTTAAAATAGTTCAAAAAAGTTTGAAGTCGTTCGTACTAAATTTGAATTTAAGAACAAAACAATAAGTTTAATGACAATTTTAGCAGAGTAAAAAAAAGTTCTCTCTATTTATGAATTAATCAATAATTTTTATGAAAAATTTGTTTAGAAAAAAAAAATGTGCCAGCCAGCATCATTTGCAATTTTTTATTGTTTATAAGAGATCGAAAATTTGTCCCATTTTTTGCAAATGCTAGTGAATATAATTGTAGTCTGTACTATATGCAGAATATTTAAATTTTTATAAATATTTTCATTTCGAAAAAAAATTATTCCATAATACAGAAGTATATATGTCAACCTCTTTGTATTTTTGTGTATGACATCACCCCAAAAACTCAATGAATTGAAGGACTGACATAAATAGATCATTTATTAGCATTGTTCTATTTAACAACTCTGGCGAATCACTACATAGTATAAAACAAAGTCGCTTTCTCTGTCCCTATGTCCCTTTGTATGCTTAAATCTTTAAAACTACCCACCGGATTTTGATGCGTTTTTTTTCAATAGATAGAGTGATTCAAGAGGAAGGTTTATATGTATAATAACATCCATTAAATAGTGGAGAAATACTGTTATTTTTGAGGTTTCTAATGTGATGTCGTTAATTATCATATTTTTTTCCGCTTACATTGCAAACGCAGGCTGAACCCTACGAGATTTATCAAAATAATGTACTAATTATTTGTACACATTGAAAAGGTCTACAGAAAACTCCGCGATGGTATATGTCTATCTCTCATGGATATCCCACAATAACATTTTTTTGTCATTTACTTTTTACGACAAATAATGGCAAATTTTGAAGCGATTTTAACCAATACAGCATTAATCCTTATCCAATTAAATAGCTTAAATACATTGTTGATTTAATATAGATCTATATGGTCCTTTACAGCACAAGATTTAAATGAATATTTTCGAAGATATTACAGATTTAAAATTGCGGGAAGTAGCGCTTGCGGCGGTACTGGCCGACCGGGGCGGCGGCAGCGTGCCTATAAATAGCGCGTCGGAGGCCGATGTAATAATTGTTGTAAAAATAAAATAAATAGTCACAGTTTTTCTGTAGTGTATTTAGTATCAGCATTGCACCCGTGCGATGCCGGGGCGGGTCGCTAGTTGTTAATAAATATTTCATTAACAGCGGAACGGCCGGCGCAAATTTTGTAGATTTTGAGAATAAAAACTCTACATTCATTAGCGTCAGCACAATATGCCGATCATTTAGAAATTTCTATCACCATCTCCCTAATTAATACAGTAAACACCTTAAAAAAAAAGGTCGCTTTCAACAAATAAAAATATAATTATATTTGAAAGTGGTTTTATTCAAACTGGCCCTACAAAGTTCAAGGTCAATATTAAATACATAAACTACAATGTTGGAATATGGATTAGGTGATATTAGGTGATTCAAAGTAGAGCAATAGAATTTTTTGTTTGTATCGAATTTATAACAGAAATAAGTCAGTGACGTGCTAATACTTTTTGTTTTTTACAGAAAACTTTGGTCAAGAAAATCAATTGTTATGATATAATATATTTCAGAAAAAAATTTTAGCGCATTTTTTTTATAGCCTTAAAAACAAATCTTACTAAATTTTTTAAAAATTATATTTGAAATATAAATGGTAGTGCACCTTTAACTTTGTTGTGTTTTTGTCGATTGGGTATCAACGAAATCATTTCTTGAGAAGCCATTTCTACATTTGGGAATTTTTGGGATAACGAAATATGAATATTTGGTTTAAATTTGGAAATTCAATATGGTTTTAGTATTTTTAGTAAGATTCGATTCACAGTCGTTATCTGGGTGAATTTTTAATTTAAATTTAAAAAATCCAGAAGACAGACGACTCTTGTCCAATCCACCAACATGTGAGAGACGTACTCATACTCGTAGGTTAATAACGACACATTAAATATCACAAAACAAGAAAGTTAGGGAAATGTAGCAACAATGTATTTGAATCGCCACATAAGGCCATCTCTTGGCGAAGTGGGTAATCTCACTCGCAGAAGTGTGTGTTGAAATTGCCTAATATAACACCCTATCTTATCGGCTTAGATAGCAACGTTCTTTCTTACCAACTAGGATAACGAACTATTTAAAGCCCATAATTAATTTAAATAACTCTAGCAGCGTCCAAAAAAAATTAATAAGAATATGTTATAGAAAAAACATTAAATTCATAATTCAGAGTGATCTGTATTTAATTTCATTTTTTTAAATGAATTCTTCTTAACATATATTCTACTAAATAAATTATTTTTTTGCTAGAAATATTTAAACTTATGTCAAATTTCTTAACTTATTATTTAAATATTATTCTTCAAATAATAAGATAATTTAGTGCTTATAGAGTTCTAACTATATAACATATATAAATTGAAAATATATATTTTTTTAATAATAGTACACTTTAGGGAATTTTACTTAAAATAAGTAGAT
Organism: Diaprepes abbreviatus; assembly: GCA_034092305.1. Lineage (NCBI taxonomy): Eukaryota > Metazoa > Arthropoda > Insecta > Coleoptera > Curculionidae > Diaprepes > Diaprepes abbreviatus. Next base: position 1,377,828 of record JASJET010000018.1, on the reverse strand, counting down.
GTCAAAATACAGGGTGGGCCTTAACTGTGTGAGTGGTTTCAATATGCAATAAAAAAAAACTATAAATCTTATTATTTTTTTATTTATATATTTAAAAAGTACAAGAAATTGAAATTTAAGTAACATCTAATTTTTGAAAATAATGTTATTTAAGTGACCGCCTCCACCTTCTTGACATTCTTGAAGTCGCACTCGCAGGTTTAGAAAAGCACGTTGACAAGTTGCTCGGGAAATAGTGTTCATTTCTCGCACAATGTTTTGCTTTAACTCTTCAACTGTTGTTGGATTATTTTCATACACTCTTGATTTTAGGTATCCCCACAAAAATAATCATTCGGAGACAGATCTGGACTCCTTGGGGGCCACTCAATGTCACCTCTTCGTGAGATGAGTTTTCTAGGAAACATTTCTTTCAGTAGGTCTATGGAGACTGTAGCAATGTGGGAAGTGGCTCCATCCTGCTGAAACCAGGTCCTAGAATTGTAACCTTGAAATTCTTGAAGAGCTGGGACCAAGAATTCTTGCAACATCTGACAATAATTCTCAGCTCTCACTGTCACAGCCACTCCTCGTTGATTTTCAAAAAAGTATGGCCCAATTATTCCACTGGCCGATATTGTAGCCCACACAACGACCTTAGGGCTATGAAGAGGTCTTTGATGCATCTTGCGAGGATTAGTCTCAGACCAAAACCGGCAATTTTGCTTATTAACATGACCGTTGACATGAAAGTTAGCCTCATCACTGAGGATTATGTTAGAAAAATTGTTAAAGCGATTAAGCATAACATTAGCGAAATTAAGTCGAAGATTAACATCATTAGGGTATAAGCTTTTAAATGTAAATCACGGTGCAAAATCCTGCGCAAAGTGGTCCTCTTGATGTTCAAGACTTGGCTTCTTTTACGAGTCGATTGCCGAGGATTTTCTCTGATTGATTCATGAACACGTTGAATAATCTCCGGCGTCCGTATTGACTTCGGGCGGCCCGCATTATTAATTCTTATTGTACATCCGGTTTCTTCAAACATTTTAACCCATTTGCGAATAGAATTTGCGCATGGTGCGGTACATTCGCCTAGCGACAGTCACAGAATTATTGTTGGCATAATATGCGCGAACACAAAACGCACGCTGTGCTCCCGAGAACGCGTCCATGGTGACTAAAAATTCCACGAAATGGCGCGTCTAACGACACCCCCCATGCCCCCGTACCCCTAACGGTTTTTGAATTATAGACAAAACAAAACGCTCATGCAGTTAAGGCCCACCCTGTATATGCTTAAAAATATTAAATTCATTAAAAAGTTATTTATTTAATATAACTTAAATAATAACAAAAATACTTACATATAGTAAATTAATACTGAATCTAGATAAGCATTAGAACTAAGCATTATAGACACAAACAAAATACAATATCAATAAAAAGTAACCCTTTGTTCCACCAAGGTGAACTAAATTTAGTACTAGAATAAATTGATAATTAAGGTTTAAATTAACATTGTTCATGATCTATTTAGATTTGAAAACAGATCATCCTGCTTTCTTGGCAGTCCCCTCCCGCCCCCATTCAGCTACCGAGGTTCATGAAAATAGCTTTATATTAGCTTGAGAACAGTCAGACGACTGTTCTACAACTTTTTAAAAATCAGTCAAAATGAGCGAAAAAAATACATTTCTCGCTACTTGTTGCGTTTTGATTGTTTTATTCTAAATTTTAACATAATTTTGATTGAAATTTAAAAATAGTTAAATAAACATGTAATTTTAGTAACTCATTTTTGGGTCGCTCCTGTAGTTAAAAAATATATGTAACTGAAAATACTATTTATTAATAACATCCATTTATTTACAGAGTCCGGAATCTACCACCGCTCATGGTACCCCAATAGTAGTGCAAGATGCTACCCTAACAATTGGACCAAGGGGCCCTGTATTGCTCCAAGATGTCCACTTTTTGGAAGAAATGGCTCACTTCACTCGAGAACGTATCCCTGAACGTGTGGTACACGCAAAAGGTGCTGGAGCGTTTGGATATTTTGAGGTACAATTAAAAATATGGTTACAATCTATTTTAGAATTCGTCAGCTTAGATTTATAATTTTCTATATACAAAGTAAAAGGAGGTAGAGGAACCTCGCCTCTCTTTATGATCAAAATGGAAAAATTCAATGATATTTGAACCGTAAAATCAATACATGTTGTTGCTTTTTTAATCGATTTTGACGAAAAATAATGATACCTAATACATATGATAATTTACTGATATGACATCATAAGACTGCTAACAATACAAGCTTGGAAATAAACAACGAGGAATCTAAAATCGAAGTATAGTAATCCTTTTCTACAATTTAATTGCCGAAAAGATAAATTTTGTTAGTAACAAAATAATAAAATAACCAAGCAAACTAAGATAAGAACTAAGGGCTGTAAATACATAGTTACATGAAAGAATTCTCTACTCGAACCATCTCCACTTTTCTGTTAAAATTTGTTGATGATTTTACTCTCAATATTCAATTTATTTCCACTAAATTTTAAAACTTGAAAATGGGAAAGCCTTGTTGCCAATACTTCCCCCAAAGTTCCAAAGACTTGATAGGCATGGGGAATTTGAAATGTTTTCTTCAGCTAATATGATAATCTTCTTCTTCTCTTTAAAATATGTGTTTGATAACTAAAAAATAAAGTTTAGTACAATAAAATTACATAACTAAGTTTGTTGTTATAACTAAGCATGTAACGAACGTTCATTTTGCCAACTGAAAATCGTAAAAAACTTACAATGAATGACCTCTGTAGTCATTGCCAAAATGTGAAAAAGAAATGGCAAATTCCTTAAATTATTCTATTTTAAAAAGTGGAGGAGAAAAGTTCAAGAAATAACAAATTAAAGATAATTATCTTGAAGTAGCAAAAAAAGCAATAAAATGTTTGTTTTGGATATAAGTATACACAGATAAAAATATTATCTTGAATATAAAGGCATATATACATACTTTAAACAATAAATAGTGATTGTAATTTTTTTTTTCAATAAATTTATTTTCAATTGGCAACACTAAACAGGATATAAAAAAAGAAGTAATTTTAATGAAGAAAACAAGTTTTTCTTAAGTTTAATTCTGTGACCTTGGGAGTCCCACTGTTCATCGGGGAAGATTATACGTGATTGCGTGCTGTACAGACACAAGGGTGATTTTTTACCCCACAAATCAGATTTATGTATGTTGAAGGAAAATTATATACCTATGCTGAGTTTTCAACTCTGCATTCGACACTTTCATAGATCAAGCATTTCCTGCTGTAAATATCACACATGTAACAAATGATTTTGTTAAATGGGAATTTTCGGGGGAACTTCGAACATCGAAGGACTCCACAAAGATTCTTCAAATCTGAAAAATATCTAAAGCTCCTGAGGGGTCGCAGGAAAAGAGATAGAATAGTTTGAACCAAAAGCAGTATAGCAGCAGCATAACCCCAAAAAGAGAGTTTCGTTTCTGTTGTTGAAGTGACAACACGTGCGTGGAAACGCTGTTACGAAAAGTGAGAAAAAACGTAGAATACATTACATTTCTTATAGTCAGTCATAGCCAAAAAATATAAGTATAAATTATGTAAAATTCTCAAAAAACTTCACTCGTCAAGCGTTCGATGAAAGACATCTTACAATGTTGAAGTATTATTCCATTTTCTAACTCTAATTTTCCAATGTTTTCTTTCAGAAAGCTTCAAAAAAGCAATAAATCTGTTTACTCATCATAAACGCGTTTAATTAACTAAACCCCAACAGAGTTTAACGTCGAAAACAACATCGGTGTATAACGATATTAAAAAATAGCCTTATATAACTTAATATCCTTCAAATGCTTGTTTTAATGAAAGCTATCATCCTCTTGCTGCAAAAAAATACTCTTGACAGAATAAAACCTTTTTTTTGTGTAAATTTCTCTTAATGTGTTCATTGAGGAATTTTAGGAAACTTTTGTGATTTAATCGTGTCTTATTATGTCCAATTTTGGTCTATATATGATAGAAGAATAATTAAATGGGCGCCAAAATCATCTCCCCCACCACAACTGATTATCGGCGCCACCGTCTTACATATACATCAGAAACAAAGATTTGAGTAAAGTTTTTGGTTTAAAATGATATGAGGAATACTAGAAAAGTTTTCTCCCTAATGAAACAAAAGAGGATTTTTAATACAGAAAGATAATCAGAGTGGAATTCGCAGAAAATAAATTGCAACCATTTTCTTTCACGGTCGATTCTTTTGTGTATGGAGAGGTGGATATTTTTTAAATTTTCCTCGTAATATACAGTTGAGAGACATAAAATTACTTTGTTTTGAAAAAAAAATAACACTTAATGTGATATATTACTAAGTTTTTATGGCGATGTATGTAGAATACTGTAAGTTATGAAATTTCTCTCAAGACAAGTCTAATTAAATATATATTTTTAGGTAACTCACGACATTTCTAAATATTGTGGTGCTAAAGTGTTTGACACTATTGGTAAAAGAACTCCCATTGCAGTCAGATTTTCTACAGTAGGCGGAGAATCAGGTAAGGAAGTAAAAAATTGATTAATGCTAACTAATTTAAAGAATTTATTCAAACACTAACCCTAGCTAATTTTCCTAAATTGAACTTACAATATCACGGGTGTGACTATAAAATAACATATGCAAACTTACACATTTTATTTTGTGTTTTAGGTTCAGCTGACACTGCTCGCGACCCTCGTGGATTCGCGGTCAAATTCTACACAGAAGATGGTATCTGGGATTTGGTAGGCAACAACACCCCCATATTTTTTATTAGAGATCCCATTCTCTTCCCAAGTTTCATCCATACCCAAAAGAGAAACCCTCAGACTCATTTGAAAGACCCTGATATGATGTGGGACTTCCATACTTTGAGGCCTGAGACTATGCACATGTGGTTATTCTTATTCGCTGATAGAGGTAAAGATGTTTTGTCAACTTACAAACTCTTGTAACATTATTAAATTGCTTTATCTAAATTAGTCGTTTTAACAAAAATATATAACTAATGGATCATCCACTTTTAAAATATAGATACACACAATACCTTTAGGATTTCTTATAGTTGGATACATTTTTTCTTTCAGGTATTCCTGATGGTTTCAGACATATGAACGGTTATGGTTCTCACACATTCAAACTAGTAAACAAAGACGGTAAATATGTGTATTGTAAGTTCCACTATAAAACAGACCAAGGAATTAAAACTATTGAAGCCGAGAAGGCTGAACAATTAGCTGGTAGTAACCCAGACTACAGTATTCAAGACTTGTACAATGCTATTGCCAATGGCAACTATCCAAGTTACACATTACATATACAGGTAACATTAAGTATTTGACTTTAATAATATTTACCAATTAGTTGGAGGCTATTAATATCCTACACCTTTTTAATATTTACATATCCACTCATATAAAAAGTACAGTGAAAGATTGACGTATAGACTACGAGTTGAGCACATAGGTTTTCTGTTTATTCACGTTTGGGAACATTAAATTTTACATCTTATAATAATTGTTGACTATTAATTGACAATTTCGATCTCTATTTAAAGGTTATGACACCAGAACAAGCAGCTTCTCACAAATTCAATCCATTCGACTTAACAAAAATATGGAGCCACAAAGAATTTCCTCTCATCCCTGTGGGAAAATTGGTCTTTAACAGAAATCCTGAAAATTACTTCGCTGAAGTAGAACAGATGGCTTTAAATCCTGCCAATTTACCACCAGGCATCGAACCATCACCTGACAGAATGCTTCAAGGTAAAATTATTGTTTAAGAAAATATTTTTTGTAGCGGCGTTTTTGCATATTTAAGTCACAGATTTTGCCTTCATTAAAGAAGGCTTTCTCGCCAAAACCAAATGTCTATGCACATTACACCAAGTCGCCATTCATAGATCCTTCCATCAATTTTCGGCCAGACTCGGTCAAGCTCGGAGTGTATCTAACCTTATTATTTACTCATCGTCGTGTCGTTCTCTATTCTTATTTTATGTTTCGTATGAAAAATTATTTAAAATTACTCATATTAAATATTGTTGCTTAAAAGTAGTACAAAGAGTGATATAGTTGTCTAAAAGGATAAAATTTAACAAATGTTTAACTATTACTTTTTTCCATGTGTAGAACGGCTATTAATTTTTGTGTGTGTAAAACGGATCAAGACGTAAGCAAGGTCACCGAAATTGGAACCTTCGATTTCAAAAGCATCGTCAAAATTGTCGGATCTGTATGATGGTAAAATCTATGTTTATATTGCGACTTATTTAAGTCTGTCAGTATAGTCAAAATACTGAATAAACTTAGAGATGACATTAGTGATAGTCCTCAATGACTTTGATTTATATAACTTTTATCTGTGCCTTTGCCGCTTTATATTAAATTAATCCACTTAAAGACATTAAAGAGATCATTTACATACAATTTTATTATAGTTCACAGTACTACAATAAACTAATAATTTAAGCTAATACGGAACACAACAATGATCTATTGATCTAGGAAAATTACTAAGGCCGATATTACACTATCAAAGATCATTTCTAAAATGTATTTTATAGTGTAACAGCTTACATTTTATAAATATGTTTCTTTAAAAAAATATTTTATGATATGTTTAGGCAGCAGTACCTATTTTTGTTAACCGATTTGTGGTAAATAAACAAACAAGATTGTTAGTAAATTTACTTGGACGGTGGGGCTACGAAATTACTAACTGGAATTACTAATTTCAGAGTACGACGCGGACTAATTACTATATAATTGTGGTAATCCAAGTTATAAGAATAGAAACAAACATTTAGATGCTTATAAACAGATTGCAGAAACGTTTTATAAAGTACAAAAATAAAACTGATATCTAATTTATTTATAGACCAACATAATTTATACATTACAAAACCAAAATTTTTATCTCGATACCTGCAGTGTTTAATAATAATTAAATCAAAATTATGTCGACACTCTTTTACAGATTACAACAAGCTTGAAAATTAGGACACACATTTAAAATAATCTTTATACAGGGTGATTCAAAAATCGATCACGAAACTTAAGGGAGTGATTCTACTTGACAAAATAAGGGTAGAGCTTCATATAATTTTTTTTCAAAATGTCATTCGTTTTCGAGTTACAAGCCGTCCAAGTTCAAGTTTTTATTTTTTGTTTTTTGAATTACTCGCTTACAGGAAAACCGATTTGACTAATATTTGAAAGATAGGCTAAGTCTTCTGCGTTTCATCATTTTAGTAACAATTCACATTGATTGTTTGCCGCTAGAGGGCACTTTACCTACATTGAAAATTGTTTTTTTGTCATAATTTTTTAGTGTTGACAGCTACAGTAGTTTTTGGCATAATTTCTGAAAGACTGATGCCAGGCCTTTAAAAAAGGTGCTCTTTATTTACATCGCTAAACCCAACGGTTTAGACGTAAATCACCCTTAAAAATTAAGTGGTAAATTTACTTTTCTCATTTCATTACCACCAGCTACCAGGTAAATAGCTATCAAAGTATGCTAGAGCTGTCAGTTTAACATCAAATAAATTCGCTTTTTAAACTATTTAATTTATAATCTTAAAATAACTAATAATGGCTAATCACCAATATTCAAATATCGAATATTGTGATATCCATTTTTGTTATGGAAAAGCAAATGGTAATGCAGAGTTGGCAAGAAGATATTATATGGAGAGTTATCCGGAAAGAAATATCCCTCATGCTCAAACATTTTCCAGCGTGCACAGGAGGCTTGCGGAATGTGGTTCCTTTAAAAGTTATAATGGAAATAGGGGAAGACCTAGAACTGCTAGAAACGTGCAACAAGAAGAAAGAGTGCTTGAAATTATTGAAGATAATCCAGGTATTAGTACTAGAAAAATTGGGAATGAAGTGCGGCTCTGTCAGGCTAGTTCATGGAGGATACTAAGAGAAGAACAACTCTACCCGTTTCATTCAAAAAAGGTGCAGGCTCTTTATGACGATGATCGGCCGAGACGGTTGGAAATGTGCAATCAGATCCTAGCTAAGTATGAACACGATAATCGATTAATTGGCGTCATATTATTCACTGACGAAGCTGGTTTCACTCGTGATGGCATAACAAATCTACACAACATCCACACATATGCTTACGAGAACCCAAACAATGTGGTAGAAACGAAACATCAGCGTAGATTTTCACTGAATGTGTGGGCAGGGATAATAGGAGATTACCTTATTGGTCCTCATTTCTTTGATGGCCCATTAACTGGTGACGTATACTTAGATTTTATCCAAAATCGTCTCCCATTGTATCTGGAAGATGTGCCATTGGAAGTAAGGGCCAACATGTGGATCCTCCAAGACGGAGCTCCGCCCCACTTTAGTATACGTGTCCGACAGTATTTGAATGCAACGTATCCTGAGCGATGGATAGGACGAAGTGGACCATTGGCATGAGCAGCGAGGTCACCAGACCTTAATCCTATGGATTTTTTCTTTTGGGGTCATTTGAAACAATTGGTGTACGATATTCCAGTAATCAACGTCGAGGATCTTCGCTTCAGGATAATCGAAAAGTGCCAAATTATTAAAGAAACACCAGGAATTTTTCATCGAGTTAGGCGACATTTTTTGAAGAGTGTTAGGAAATGTATGGAAGAAAATGGGGGACATTTTGAGAATCTTTTTTAGTTTGTTTAGTACTGTTTCATTAATTTTTATCAATTAAATGTATATCGCAATAATCCATAATATGAATATTTACTGATTAGCCATTATTAGTTATTTTAAGATTATAAATTAAATAGTTTAAAAAGCGAATTTATTTGATGTTAAACTGACAGCTCTAGCATACTTTGATAGCTATTTACCTGGTAGCTAGTGGTAATGAAATGAGAAAAGTAAATTTACCACTTAATTTTTAAGGGTGATTTACGTCTAAACCGTTGGGTTTAGCGATGTAAATAAAGAGCACCTTTTTTAAAGGCCTGGCATCAGTCTTTCAGAAATTATGCCAAAAACTACTGTAGCTGTCAACACTAAAAAATTATGACAAAAAAACAATTTTCAATGTAGGTAAAGTGCCCTCTAGCGGCAAACAATCAATGTGAATTGTTACTAAAATGATGAAGCGCAGAAGACTTAGCCTATCTTTCAAATATTAGTCAAATCGGTTTTCCTGTAAGCGAGTAATTCAAAAAACAAAAAATAAAAATTTGAACTTGGACGGCTTGTAACTCGAAAACGAATGACATTTTGAAAAAAAATTATATGAAGCTCTACCCTTATTTTGTCAAGTAGAATCACCCCCTTAAGTTTCGTGATCGATTTTTGAATCACCCTGTATAGATGTCGTTCGACTGGTGATATTTTTCAGTCTGACATTGAAGTCGGTAGGCGGCAGGTTTGCAATATCTTACGGACATACCTTGGAATTTATATTTCATATATTAGTTATTTCCTGATAATGTTGCTCATTGTCCGATACAGCTCCTCTGACGAGACGATAAGGTGGTCGAAACGCGTATGGAGGGAGGACCAGATTGGTATTTGCAGGAAATAAACTGTATATATTCTTTCCTTTTCTCTGCATATATAACTATTTAAATAAGGCATATAGATTTATTTATTTCTTTCTATAGGAGATGGCTTGGACGATGTTAAAAAGACAGCGCATGATTTTCAAATAATAATTTTCACATTTTTATTGTACAGTATGTCGTTTATCAAAAAAAGTAACCCAATCAGTGCTATAAATTACCCTTAATGACTGTAACTTGTTCACTAGTATGCTATGTCATCAAATTTCCCATGAATGTAACTTACAGTTTTACCAACTCTAAAAAGTGACACATGCCATTCTACATACGTACACAGCTTAAATTCAAATGTTTCGTTTATTTCCGGATAGAAGATATCTTTGTAGTATTATAGGTATTATCTAGCACATCTAAGATACTCTAGAAAATCTTAATATTTAATATATTTTTTTACCTTATTTTCAGGACGTCTCTTTGCTTACGGAGATACACACAGACATCGTCTCGGTCCCAACCATCTTCAAATTCCAGTCAATTGTCCATTCAAAGTAAAGAATTACCTAAGAGATGGGTTCATGGCAATTAACAACCAAGGAGGAGCACCAAATTACCATCCCAACAGCTTCTCTGGACCTAAGGTTGACCCTAAGGTTAAAGCTTTCTATCCCGCTTACACTCTAACAGGGGATGTTGATAGGTATGTTGTTCTTTTTACATTTTTTATTACCTTGGTTTTGGTTCAAAGTAACGCTACGAGTTTGGTTAATGCCTATACAAACGTATACTTTAATATAACTGGTACCCAGATATTTCAATTTCAATTTATTTCTCAATATATATATATATATATATATATATATATATATATATATATATATATATATATCATTTACATGACATTACAGAGGTTAGGAGTAGATTAAAACCAAAATATAATATGTGTACTAAACCGATCTACACTTACAAATATAATGTAGAGCTCGTTTTTGAAAGTAAAAGCATTGAGCTTAGGCTGTCTAAAATCCGGGTAGCACTCATAGTAATATCTTGCACTTTTAATTATTTAACTAATTATAGTATTTTTACAAAATTATATAATGAGCTGCTATGTTTTTTAACTGAAAAACATGAGACAATAGTTATCTGTGGAGACTTTAATGTCGACTTCTTGAGAGACTCATTATTTAAAGCTCACCTTTTGGATTTTTTGAGGGACTTCACTCTAAAAAACATTCTTCCCTTTCAGTCTGTTGGAGTCACAGGGGTCTGGTCCTGGCCTTTGGACAATGTAGTACCACACAGATTTGACATGTTTGCCGCTAGTAACTTGGAAATAAATATGTCGGACCACTACGCTCAATTTATTAATATCATTCCACTAAATAATACCATATCTAAGAACACCAAGACTAACGTGTATAAAAGATTTTTTTAATAATCGCTATTTATTTAATTCAAAGCACTTCCTGTTGACTACTGATTTTCATGATTTATATACTATTCAGGAGGTTGATTTGGCTTGGAATCATTTTCATGCTATTACCATTTGCAAATGTATCAGGTTCTTCAAGTGCAATCACCCAATTGTTAATTCATATGAAATACTGAGTCAACCCGTCGAATCTATCAATGACTTGGGAGTAATTTTCACGAAAGATTTGCAATTCAACGCTCATATTGACAGCGTCACGATCAAGGCTCTGAGAATGCTGGGTTTTATTAAGCGAAACTCGAGACATATTAATGACACTAGAGCTCTGACTTGCTTGTTCGCAGCATTTTGGAATACTGTTCAATTATATGGACTCCCAACTATATCACCCACAAAAATAGACTCGAGAGAGTACAAAATATATTCATGAAATATCTACTATATAAGCACCATTTTCCATCACACGGCTTAGCTTATGAAACAAGACTGATGTTGTGTGGACTCAAGAGTCTGGAGAGCAGAATAAGAGAAGCTATCTTTTTGTTCCTGTTCAAAATATTTAATAACATAATTTACTGCGACATATTGCTGAGCGAAATTAATCTTAGGGTCCCATCAAGGCGTACTAGGCTGCAACGGCTGTTCCAGGAATGCTATAATCGCACCAACTACGGCCAGTCCACTTTCATAAATAGATTAATGGTTAACTATAACCGATTTTATATGGACTGTGACATTTTCAAGGACTCAAAGCGAAGGATTAAAACGATTATAATGTTTAAATGATATACCTTGTTGTACATTCTTCTTTTTTTTTCTTTTGAGTTTTGTTTCACTGTTTGTATTTTCTTTTTGTTTTTTGTTATTGTTCTGTATCATTTGTCATACCTTTAGAATGTATCATTCTGTAGTGTATGTAATTGGATAAATAAATAAATATAAATTTACAATCTCGATCTTACCTGCCCAATTTCAAGGGTCTATAAATATAAACCGAACTTACGGACATAAAATAATCCAAATATCGTTAGAGGAACCAAAAAACCTGTACTGGCTAAATAAAAACTTCAATTCATCAGATGTACTGGAGCGATATTTTGAAAGCAAAAAAATGTTTGCTGCTGGCATCTTTCCCCGGCGACCAACTTGTTTTTCCTTGCGATGATGTGAAATTTTTGGAACATTTATCATTTTTTTGGTTTTTGTAGTCACTTGTGTTAAACGATCTGGAAGGTATTCGATATTTTTTCTCAATCATTCCTTGTCACCCACTCCTATAAGAAATATACGCTTTTCCAATATTTTGCAGTGACAGCATAAGTCTTTTTTGGGCCTTTTTCGTGTCCACACAGGAAAAACTGCTTTGAATCTTTTATATTTCGCATTCATTGTGAATATGTTGATATACTTTACGAATATTAATCAATGCGCAAAGTGATTTAAACCCTCGACTGTTAAATGTACCAAGTAAAGATGCTCAAAAAAAGTATGGTATCGAAAGTATAACTTTGATTTATAACCGATGATTATAATCCAAGTTATCTGTAGCTCTTTTAAATTATCCAAAACGTTATTATCCTTATTAGGTATTACTATTTATAATAATCAGAATTGTATTCTTTGGAAAATAGCGAAAATTTTAACCATTAAAATTTATCCGAATCCACTAATGCCAGTATCTAATACTCCCGTAATATATTTTCAGGTATGATGATCCAATCACCGATGACGATTTCATCCAACCCAGAGATTTCTGGTTAAAAGTCTTGGACAATGCCGCTAAAGAGAGGTTAGTAAACAACTTAGCTGGCAGCCTCAAGCAAACTAGTGACTTCATCCAAGAAAGAGCTATAAAGCTGTACTATAAAGTAGACGAAACGTTGGGCAAGAGATTGGAAACTGCTTTAAACGTTGCTAAACGTACTAAAGCTAGTTTGTAGATGATTATCTGAATTTTTATTTCTGTTTATATCATTTTGGGTTTACAACGTACTATGAGGAATCTAGAAACTGTTGAGACCTTATCAGTCTTTAATCAAAATTTGTACTAGGTAACATTCTAAATTAACAGGAAACGAAGATATAATTATATTAATTGTACTGAATTATTGATTTTGTTTTTTCTTTAATTTGCTGATAAGGTTTCCACAAGATATAACTATATCCTGTAACAACTCAGAACAACTTGTTTATTGAGCTGTTTCTTAGACTGTAGTCTTGGATTAAGGGTTTCTGTAAACAGTGTTAAATATTGTTTTTTTACAAATGGTCTTACTATTGTTATAAAAATAAATTGTTTTTCAAATCGCTAAAAGAGTTTTATTTTCTTACCCTAATATGTACTAATAAAGAACGAAAGCTTTCATGGATTTGGTCAAAATGAAAAGCATGGTTCTTGGATTTAGACCGTGTCAAACTGGATTTATTATCCGACGTTTCGCCCACGATTGCACGAGACATCTTCGGGGATCCCTCTCCACGAGATTAGAACACTGCCTCTCAGAGCATTAGCCAGTTTTTCTGTTTCTGATTTCAGTCATTGTTCGTCATATATTGAAAGTGCTCTAGGTACCAAAGAGTTTATGACGCATTGCTTTTGAGAAGGATGATGGTGTGAAATTGCATTGAGATATCGATTTGTATGTGTTGCTTTTCTGTACACAGAATGTCCTAATTTGCCATTCTCTTTCCTTTGTACTAGTACATCAAGAAAGGGAAGGGCACCATTTGATTTAGTTTCCATAGTGAATTTTATGCTTTGATTTAAATGATCCAGGAAATTATGGAGGTTATGTGCTCCATGCGGCCAAACTACGAACGTATTTTCTACATATCTGCATCAAAATTTAGGTTTTAGAGGAGCAGAAGACAAGGCATTTTCTTCGAAAGCTTGTAATATGTCGGGCGAAACGTCGAATAATAATTCCAATTTGACACGGTCTAAACCCAAGAACAATGATTTTCAACCTAATATGTACTGTTATACTGTACCTATTTAAAATATTTAAATATCATAAGGTAAGTAATCGTATTTTGTATCTGATTTTCTAAAAATATTTTGATAATATTAAATTATCTTTAAAGTATCTGAACTACAGTGTTTTATGTTTGTACAGAGTGCGCCATCTAAATCTGGTCAAAGGAACTATTGAATAACCTCGACAATTTTTAACGGGTTCTTTACCGATTGGCGTTATCAATCACATTTTGTAAATGTTGATTCAGAACAATTCAGTCATGTATCGATATATACTGAAAGAACGCGCCGAAATACAGGCTATTCTTTTGAGTCATTATCACTCTCAGTTCACTTGAAGTAATCATGATCACTTCGATCCAATGAGAAATAAATGCGTATTCAAAAGAACATGAAGTTATCAGTTACACTTTTTTCACTTTGATCAATTGATAATTACTCAAAAGAATATAGCCATAGTGGTGCTTTTCATTGCTCAGTTGTGTCAACTCAACGAGCATATCGTCGAAAATATCATGGTCGTTCTGCGCCAGTTAATACATTCAAAAACTATAGAAATAATGAAATTTTTGTAAAGAGGATCTAAAAAATATTGAAAAACTAAATGACCATAATTAGTTGAGGTATAAACAGCACAATAACTTGTTAATTAACAAGTTAACGATGAAATTTTTTAATCTTAATGGTACTTGGTACTTAATATCAGTCAACCATTGTCTTCAAATGATTTTGATAAAAGAGGTTTTCATCTAAATAAAACTAATGAGAACATTCCACACGACCATGCAGAATAATAAAATAATTAAGAACCTGACGCAACAGAAAATTACACCTGAAATTAATAAAATCTGATATCATGCTAACAAACGCGACTCATCTTAATTCGAATGCATGATACTAGGTCTATCGCTTCTCGAACTTTTTTCTACTAGATACAGTGTGTCTACGGATGGCGTATTCTCACGCTTGTGAACTCCAGTATTTGTGATTTTTCGAGGAAAAGTCATTCTTGATAAAAAGTTTTGTTTGCTTTCGGATTTCAAAAATTGTGATCAAAGTCATGATAACGTGTACAGGGTGTTGAAAATAATCAAAAATATACAATTATTATTTATTTTTTTTCAAATTTTATTTAAGTTGTTCCAAAATAAAAACAAAGCAGAAAATAAATATTTTGTCCATGACTATACATATGTCATATTTTAAGTATTGTTGTTACCGCCCAAATGTAGTTTTTTAAGTACATTATCAAATAGTTATTGTCTGTCCTCAGAACTTTCTTACCTTTTCCATAAATATGGATTAAAACAAAAAGTGAATATTTTGGTATTTACTTTTGTCGATATGCAACCCATTATACATGTACTACAGTTGCCACCAAGACATTATAGTGAAAGTATATCGCCAAAAATTTCCATCAGACGTTTAAATCAACCGTGAAATATTGAGTTTATTTTTAAATTTTTTGTAAATTCGTTCTTCTCGTGATCCTCCTCCGTAGTAACATGACGCAGGGTTCCCGCTTACGTCACCGGGTTAAAGTACACCAGAATTTTTCTGCGCGTGTTAGTCTTATTCAAATAATAGTATGAGCGCTCAGAAGTATTACAAGGATCGTTCATAAAAAATTTTATTTTTGTATATTTTACAAATAAAAACGTAAGTCAGAATTTAACTAAAAGCTTATGTTTATTAAAAAAAAGTTGAATTACAATTACTTTTGCCAATTTTTTTTTAGTTGATGTTGGTGCTTTGAAGTAAAATTTAAACAGTTAAGAAAACTTAACGTCCATAAAGGTAATTTTTATTTACACCATCAGGTTAAGCTGTTTCTTGGTTTATATTAAACAATATTTTTAACGTCTACTTTTTATTTAGAATCCATATCGGAATATTTTTACTCTAACACGTGATAATATTCAATCGTATCCATTTATTTCTTTGATTTAATATCAATTTTCCTACTAGAAATTTATAAAATTAACACTATTTTTTTGCTAGTATTTTTGCAATTCAACAACATTGCAATTCCGCTTGTTCATTATATTGTTTTTAATTATTTAAAAAAAAAATTAAAATTGATACGTGTATCTGAAAAGTCAAAAGTACAAAATATCGTCCAAAGAAGAAAAAGTAAGAAAATCGTTGGCTTGTCGTTTAATCTTTTTTTGGGCATGTCTACTATTTAGATCGAAACATGCGATTTACTATGCGATGTTGCCAGGTTGACGTGGATTTGACATTTCATTATGATGGAAAACTTGATAGTTCGAATGGAATTAATTGTGGCCATTCCAGTATTGTAGCATAAAATATCGTTCGGCAAGATACGTTGGTTTAAAAATCAAGATCAAACCTCAACTGACCTGAATCAACCTGAACTAAACTAAACTAGAGCTCACAAAACAAGCTATTTCGTGTAAATCCCCTTCTTTTACAAAATTGAAAACCTCTAAAAGTGATTAGTTTATATTTGGTATCACAATTCTCTTTGACTGATGTTAAAGCTTAGTTAACAACTCTCTCTTCTCTCTTTGTCAACTTCTGTCCATCCACTCCTAGATGTAGGTCTCCCTCAATTGTTTCCATCTTCGAACATACCCCTGTAGAGGTAGCATAACGTCAGAACTAGGGCCCGGTTGTTTGAACGCTGAATAACGTAATAATATTTTTATTTATATTTGATAAAGTGTTGATAAACAGTAGATATTTAATTTCTTGGTACAGACATACCGATTTTATGCTATCTTTTTCTAATTGCATTATTTAAACGAGTATCATCGGTACGTCCTTCGAACATACCCCTGGGTACGTCAATTCTGAAAACAAAGTATGAATATATGGTTGCTTAAATTTTTATTATTGTTATTTTCAATATGTAAACAATCTAACAATATTTACCTATAAAAATAAGTTTTTAAATCCTCTTTTTGTTAATATTAATTGTAAACTTCGCATTTATAGTAATTTCTAACACTTAAAAACACCGAAAAAAGTCACGA
Organism: Diaprepes abbreviatus; assembly: GCA_034092305.1. Classification (NCBI taxonomy): domain Eukaryota; kingdom Metazoa; phylum Arthropoda; class Insecta; order Coleoptera; family Curculionidae; genus Diaprepes; species Diaprepes abbreviatus. Next base: position 1,360,828 of record JASJET010000018.1, on the reverse strand, counting down.
CAAGCAATTAAACTGAAAGACAAGATAAATAAATATGTTTATGTCTGTCAAACATCAAAAAAGCGTCTCCCCCACCGACCATAAACAGCCTTCAGACAAATCTATTGTTGTTCAAATCTAGAGTATGATCGAAGGTTTCCATCTTTCTCTATTCTTCGCCAATCGCACCCACTGTTTGCCCGCCACTGTCCTTATGTCGTCTACCCATCTTTTTTGAGGCCTTCCCGTGCTTCTTGTTGTCTCCCTCGGTCTCCATTCCAGGATTCTTCGTGTCAATCTGTTGTCCTTATATCGGGCTATGTGACCAGCCTATCGCCACTTCATCTTTGCAACCTCCTTCACGATGTTTTTGACTTTCGTTCTACGTCTTATCTCGGTGTTTCTAATCCTGCCTCTTAATGATATTCCAAGCATGTTTCTTTCCATCGCTCGTTGGACTGTTTCTAATTTTTTAGCGGACTTTTTGGTGATGGACATGGTCTCTAATCCATACGTACACACCGGTAATATGCATGTGTCGTATACTTTTCTTTTTAGATTTATGGGAATTGAATTATTTTCAGGATGTATGCAAGTTTACCGAAAGCAGCCCATGTTAGCTGTGTTCTTTTTATTTCAGCATCCTGGCTTGATTTCCCTAGTCTGATGTCATGACCCAAGTATACATAGTGTTCGACGTTTTCTATCCTCTGGTTCTGTATTGTTATGTTTGCCTGTTCGTGGCTCATTATTTTTGTTTTGTTGTAGTTCATTTTTAAGGCCTACAGATGCGGATACGTCATTTAGATGTTGTAGCATTTCGTTCAATTCTTGGAGATTACTTGCTATTAAGATTATGTCATCAGCAAATCTGAGATGGTTCAAGTATATTCCGTCGATGTTTATACCTTTGATGTCCCATTTAAGTTCCTTAAAAATGTCCTCTAGTTAACCACACTTTCTAATAATTTTTATTCACGCCCCTTTAAAAATGTTTCTGTCCAGCAGATACCACGGGGATGTGGAACACTCTCTGCCGGGATAGAAGTTGAGAAAAGTTCTACAAATCATTCTAAGGGATTGTCACGGTTAGTTCAGGTTCATTTTGGTTTTTAGACCAACGTAGCTTCCCGACTGATTTGTTTATGTTTCACATTCCGATTCTACACGTTTTTTTTTATACTACAATAACTACAATTATATGCATTTGAAGTACCAAATTTCCCATCCTAATGAAATTTAAAATCCACGTCAACGTGGTAACATCGTATAGTAAATCATATATTTCGATCTAAATCGTGGACATGTTAAAAAAAATCGAACAATAAGTCAACAATTTTCTCATTTTTATGCAAAATTCGCGTTTTTACGCGGCTATTTATGTAAATTTTGTTAAAAAAATAATTAAGTTGTTGTGCTGTGTTTGTAAATGTTACTAAAAATAGCCAAAATTTCACGGTAGTGACAGGAAAGTGCAAGTTATATGAGTAAAAGTGAATTTTTTTTGGAAAGACCATGCAAGATCGTCAAAAAAACTTCATATTCATGCTTTTCGACTCGAGACTAGGAGGTATATAAAAAAACATAGAAAAATTCGGAAAATTCAGGGTTTATTCCGAATAATTACCGTTCTAATACGATTACTCCTTGTATATTAAAAAATAATTCCGTGCGGTGCTCCGAGTTTTCTGAACGTCTTTTCATAAAATTACGCCAGTCTGTTCAAATCACATGAACGTCACGTCAAGGTGCCTTGTTCGTCTTGTTCCAGCTCAGAGAGTGGTGATTGTGCGAGATAAATTAGTGCAAATTTTGGTAAATTCGTAGTCTCTTCTTTGAATTTGTTTTTTTTTAGTTGAAAATGGCATTAAGTGAGTTTTTATTTTTTTATTTATTTTTTTTTACTTTTAAACATAACCTTTGACCTTGACAGCGAATTGTGTAATTATTACCTTTTGGGGCTGTTTTGGCCTTATATATCTGTAATTTTACTTGTATATAAACTTCATTGTAGGTCTCTAATGCATAGTTATAGTTTTACCATCAATATTATATATTACATCATTTCATAAGTGAGTCTGAAAACATGTTTTAGTTTTATTAGAACCTTATGGGTGCCCTTGCGAGCATGTACCCTTCGTACTCATTATAAAGTGGAAACTAATAAACACGGAAAATAGTGAAAACAAACACTCTAAATATCGCGAACATACCGCGACATATTCTAGGTTATTTTAGAACTTAGGGTGGTTCCCCTCTTACAGTGTATTAATTCATTACGTTTAAGGGTGTTTCCGAAAAAATTTTGGAAATTTTCTTTTCGTTTTTTCCCAAAATATTTTAGTTCTTTAAGAATGCAAATCCAAATAGACCCTTTTAGGTTTTTAAATATACTGACAACTTAGTAGAATTTTTGCCACAAGCCAGTTTATCTTTCTTTAATATGAAATAGCTACAAAAATTTCCGAAATCCTTAGGGTTGTGAACTTTCTTGTTCTGGGTTGTGCACTTGAAATATTCATCAAACAATAATAGGTATTGAGAATGATTTGGAATTTCTTTGTTAATTGAAACTAATAAGATATTACGAATGAAATTTTCAAAAATTAATGTAAACCGATTGATATTTCCACTTGCTTTCTTGAGAAAAACGCTTGTGACACTAAAATGACTTAGATGCTATAATTCAGTTTTTAAACTTTATATGTAAATTAATAAAACACAAATAAAAAATCATTTGCTACTGATAAGAAGAAATTGATACAATCATTTGGATACTCAGAGTAACAAGTTTATTTGAGTTGCTTCATCTTCTAGGTGAATTTAATACAATTTTTTTTGAGGGGGAAAAGTTCAAGCAAAAAAAAATGATAAGATAATGATAAAATTTTATTATTTTTTAAGAGAAATGTGGCTACCATAGAGTTAAACAAGGAAGTATTAGGAAAAATGGTACTTTCAGACTCATTACAGAAACAGTATAATTTAATTTAATAAGTTATATTCATTGTTCCAAAAAGTTAACTGTTTTTATAGAAGGACCCCTCAGTATGATTTTTACAAATATTTATTACTTAATAACTTAATCTACTATCATTACAAGAAACTGACCATAACCTTGACTTAGACATATTTAATTCTGTCTCCGAGTCATCGGTCAATGTACTTCACTGCGTTATCATTAAATAGTTATTTAATTTTTTTCTAATTTTAGATTTTAATGAATGAATAATTGAACAAAAGGCTTGATCGTTAATTTTCAGTACTGCCTTTTACATCCTCCTATGAGAGCTGATCGCCTTTGCAGCTTCATTATGTGAACCTGACTTCTTCGGGTGATAATATTATATCCTCAGAATTCCTTCGTCTCAATCTGTGCTGGGCACTATCTAAGAATATAATCAACATTTTCTAGATACAATATGCATACTAGGTCATGTGCAGTGTCAATCTTATGAAGTTGACACTGCAAGTTATAATGTCCTCTCAGTAATCCTACTTTCAGTCATAATTTTCTTCCTCTTAGTGTGACAAGCTCCCTGGTAAGGCATACAATAGATCTGATTATATATTTGTGCCGTCAGTAATCCGACTTCCAGTCATAGTTTCGTTATTATGCCAGGAAAAGGAGCTCCCTAGTAAGGTGTGCTATCAACCTCCAGAAAAAGCTGGGTTTCCAAAGGGCTTTAGTACAACAGAGCAGATACAGAACATCAAATTACTAATTGAAAAGTTCACCAAATATAATATTCAAATCCGCCTAGCATTTGTTGATTATAGCAAGGTTTTTGACTCTGTTGAGCTATGGGCTATTTCTAGCAATGGACAATGCAAGGATTAACTGCAGGTACAGAAATATAAAATATATTTACGACAGGGCCACACTGCAAGTAAATTTAACAGAGGACCTAGAAACACAGAAGATAAATATTGGTCGAGGGGTGCGATAAGGAGATACGATTTCCCCTAAACTCTTTACTTTAACACTGAAGGATATATTTAAGCAACTGAACTGGGAACATAAGGGCATTAGCATCGATGGTAGATATCTCAGCCACTTATGTTTCGCGGATGACGTGGTATTAATAGGTAAAGATTGATACCAGTTACAGGAAATGCTCTCTGAGTTGAAAAATGCTTCAGAGAAAGTTGGATTAAGCATGAACTTAGCAAAAACTAAAGTAATGTCACCGCTGCTTTACGTAGGAAACAACGAAATACAAAGAGTCGAGGAATATGTGAATTTAGGCCATCTAATTAGACTTGGAACAGAAAACCAAGAAGCGGAAATAAATAGAAGAATTAGAATGTCATGTGCAGCCATAGGAAGATTGGGATATGTTCTTAAAACCCCCGATATTCCCATTATTTTGAAAAGAAGAGTACTTGACTCGTGCGTTCTCCCAGTAATGACCTATGGAATGGAGACAACCACATTAACAGTTAAAGCAGCCAATAAACTGCATACTACCAAAGATTATTATAGCTAACGATATATAATAATCTTTGGTACTACCAAAGATTATTATAGCTAACGCTATATAATAATCTTTGGTACTACCAAAGATTATTATAGCTAACGCTAGCTATAATAATCTTTGGTACTACACAGCGAGCAATAGAAAGAATCATATTGGGAATATACCTACGTGATCAAATAAGGAACAAAGAAGTAAGAAGACGCATGAAAGTGAAGGATGTGATAAAACGCATTGCTACTTTGAAATGTACCTGGGTGGGACACGTCGCTAGGCAAGACTATACAAGGTGGACAAAACATATATTGCAATGGAGACCCAGGACGGTAAAAAGAAGTATCGGAAGACCCCAAAAAGATGGATAGACGACGTAAAAAGGAAAGTAGGTAGAAACTGGCACCAGATTGCAGAAAATAAGTTGGAATGGAAGAGACTAGAGGAGGCCTATGTCCAGGAGTGAATCAAATTGGGCTGCTAGAGAGAGAGAGAAAGAGTAAGGCGTGCATTACATTTGATTATATCTTCCTTGGTACATCTTATTCTCGGGGCTTTCCTCTAGCATTCAATAAATTTGCTTTGAAGTCTTACAAACTCTTTCCGAAAGAAGTTGGAGGTCTGTTTGATCCGACCGCGGAATCCACCGTTGCCAAACGATCTGCTTTCTCGATTCTGTGGACACTAGGGTGACTTGAGACTCACATATATCTCATTGTGTAGACATGCTTTGTCAAGTCATGAAGCACAAACACTGAACCTTACTGCCAGTATTGTAGCCCTATTGTCTGAGCATATATTTATTTACGGTCTTAATATTACTTTTACATATTTATAGAAAATTTTCGGGTATACGTCATAATTTTATTTTATGGCATTGAATGTCTACACGTAATAAATATTAATTACTTTAATTATTGTTACTTGGCAGTCATAAGCTCGTAATTTTTTGGAACAATAAATTTAAATTCAGTTTAGTTAAGAATTTAGTGATACAACATTAGCAGATAGTTTTAGTATTATAGTTTACAGTTTTCTATATCCGTAATATAGTGAGTTAATTATTTCTTCCAAGTTTTTTAGCTATTTTTTTAAACGTAGGTGGTTAAAAATAGCAGCTTAAGTTGGCAGTCCCAGAGTGCATTATATGTAATATCTAATTCAAAAGTTGAATTTCTGTAATAATAGCATTACCCCAGATAAAAATGCAAACTCTGGACGTTGGCCAATTCAGAAATATTTGCAGTTCTATAGAGAATGCTGCAATTTTTTTTTGAGGATTTCAAAAACCCAAAGGTGAATTTATTAGAAGAAAGTTGAACAAAATAGTGCTTAATCATGTCAGTCGCATATTTATAAAATTCATTATACTTCTTGAGAAATTAAAACTCGGAATTCATGCTTATGGTTCCTAGTCAAATTGGATAATTTTAGACACATTGTTAATGTAATTTTGATCAAAAGTTACCATTGCCACAATTCAATTGAATTTTTTAATATAGTCTTCATAGCAAAGTTAAAAATACATATTTTTAAATTATTTTAAATACAGTGGTAGATTGTAGGTTGCGAGTTGTTGTCGTCCTTCAATGGCATCTCAATCTATGAGATCTTTTGTCTCTTTATTACTCGAATATCCCTTTTTGGAAAATCGAGAAGCATTCTTGCTTTTTTTGGTGGTGGGTTTATACATTTTTTCGCTTTTCTAAGACGAGACGTATTGTTTCACTTTAATTTTATCTGATCTTGTTCCCAGGTCTACAGCTCCTCTTTGATGTGGCTTTTTGGTAGTCCATAGAAAGGCTCTGGGCTGGCAAAAGGGGTTTTTACCCCTTTTTTTGTGAGGCTGCCCGCTTCCTCATTCACATTGATTCCCTTGTGTCCTGGTACTCGCATAAAGGTTATATCTTGTTGTTCTTTGCCAATTGCTTTGGGGCTTGTCTACAGTCCCAAGTCAACTTACACTTCTAGGTGTTTGACCTGAAAGCTTTCAGCGCTACTTGGCTATCTGAAATATGTATTTTTCGTTCTTTTTAATATTCTTGTTCACGGATCTGTTGGCACATATTTAAATTGCTTGCATTTCTGTTTGGAAGATTGTAGGGTTGTTTTTTCAGGATTTTGTAAGCCTGAAGCCTGGGCCTGATATTCCTACTCCAACTCCCTCTTTCATCTTGGATCTGTCAATAAACCATATTACTGAATCCTCTAGTCGAGCTAATCCCTCTCTGTTCGCTTAGTAGTAGTCAGTTACAACTTACTTCATAGTTTACACGTCAAACCCATACCATATAGATGTGCAGTCCATCAGGTTGGAATTATACCAATAATTATATGCCCAACAAGGTTTCCGGGTTTGAGGTTTTTTGTTTGAAAAGCTTAAAGGCATTATTTTGCTGCTGCCTTCATCACAGTTATGTACATTATCTGTATTGCCGCTCTAGGACATGATAGCATAGCCTCGATTATTCTTACATAGGCTAACATCTGTATTTTTTGCAGCTTTCTTTGAGCTGCTGTTTCACTAAAAATTATGTAAACGCAGTTCTAGTCCCTTGACGTTTTACAGAAATTACTTTATTTTGAACACAACGAAAAAATACAGGAAAATCAACAAATAAAAGAGGTTGACGATATTATTTTAATGTGATTAAGCAAGCACATATAAAACAAAACTCCACAGCAGGTTATTAGTACAGAACTAACGATCAGAGTGTTTTAGATTTTAGAGTGTCCAGTATAATCAGTTATATTAATATGTAAAAACGATCCAGCCCCATACGTGGTAGTATTTAGACCTTTTCCATTCGATTTTTTATTTCTTCTCTCTATATTCGAGCCATATCTATAAAGATTTGTTTTTAAATGGGTTGAAATGATGACATCCAAAAAATCAGTCAAAAAGGGGATTTACAATTACTTATAATCAAACTAGCTCAATAATAATTTTTTTCTGTACCTCTATAGAACTTTGTGTTTTTTTATATGCTTAATAACAATGAATTCTAAATATAGGCTAGAAATAATACTGTTTTAATTAAGGTTTTAATTAAAGTTCACACGAAGTACTTACAATTATCGGATATTTTTTGTATTATCTTGTTTATTGTTAGATTGCAAAGGACATAATTTCTTAAAAATCTATTCATACAAAATTTGTATTAAATGTTGACCTTTGTAGGGTCATGTCGAGTACATTATGTTAAAAATTCAAACCGTTTGGTCAGACGCTAAGTTCTATAAAAAACCTTTTGAATCTTCTTGATTACTTTCTATTTCTCTTACTTATTTACAGAAAATTGATTAAATTTAAAAGGACAGGTCTGAATAAAGCAGGTAGAGTTTGGTGTTTTAATTTCCCATTCTTTAATATTTTCAAAAATAGATTGAAAATTTCAAAGGCAAAAATTTGTATTTCTCTTGATATTTCCAGAAGTATAGTGGATTTTAAAAATATGGGGCCAGCATATCCTGAAACGCCATGTTGTGCAACTTTGCTCTGTATATTTATTGTTCTATTGGTAAAGTTAATTGTACAACAGTTGATCCAAATTAGGACCAAAATAAATTTTAAAAATTGTCAGTTCCTTTGTTCAGAATAAACATACTTCACTCTAACCGAGTTTTATTGAAAAACAAAGTTATTCATTATTTCAGAGTAAAAATTAATGGGGACTGGGACTTTTTATCAGTACAAAAGTAGATAAAAAAATTCGCATTGATTTGGTTGTTATCAGTAGAATCAAAAAGTGTGTAGCAAGGCCTGAAAAGAGCCCGACTAAAAGATTATTGACACGTAGCGATTTAAGTGGTCTAGCAAATACTGATACTGAACTTGGAATGACATTAGTGTCCTGAACTATACGCACCAGCCATTAAATATTTTAAAAAGATGCAAAATATGTTTACGAATAACCACTTTTCCAAGTTTGATCTATCTTGTTTTATGTTATTTACAAAACACTACATGAAATTATTGATCTCATTCTAAACATAAGTTGTTTATATCTAAATTCTGATGATAACTAATACTGTATAACTCGTTTTTTTTTCAGCCACAGGAAATATGAGGAGAGAAGACATCTTAATGGAACAGGAGTCTCAGGCAGATAGATTATCTCGAAAGACTAAGGAAGCTCCAATGTTTCCAATAGGTAAACTTCTTTTATATTACTATTTATGAATAATTACTTAATTAATAGAAAACAAAGACTAAAATTAAATGACGTGGTATCTGACGAGATCGAAAACAGCATGGGTGTTCCACTGGGTAGTGTACTAGGTCCATTACTATTTCTTATATATATTGACGATATAGTGAATACAGCTGGTGATTGTTTTATACATCTTTTTGCAGATGATGTTCTTTTATATTTTGCATGTTCTGATGGTATTCAATTGGTTGACACACTTAACTCTACATTTCAAAATTTATATTGGTGGTGTTCTTGTAACCAATTAAAAATAAATGTGGAAAAAACCAAATTTATGATAATCTGCAATGAGAATCATTACAGAACTTTTTCTCTTGGAGATCCTATTATTAAAGTAGGCAATGAAACAATTGAAATGGTGGAAAAGTTTAAATATTTGGGAGTAATCATAGATAGACAACTTAAATTTAAAGAACATGCGAATAACTTAATAAAAATAATTTATTATAAAATTAACTATATTCAAAGATGTTCTGATTTTTTGACAAGGTGGACTAAAACAATCCTGTTTAACACTCTGGTATTGCCGCACTTTGTTTATTGCTCCACAATTTTGTTCCTTCTTAATCAAAATGAAAAGGCAAGATTTCAAAAATTGCAAAATAGAGCCATGAGAGTTATACTCTCATGTACAAGAAGAACATCAATTAACTACATGTTGAGAGAAATGCAATGGTTGTCTGTGGAGGACTTCTTTTACTATCAAACATTGATCTTTATTTTTAAAATCAGATCGGGTAGTTCTCCTACATATTTACAAAATCATATTAATTATAATAGAAATATACATGCATATCACACTAGATCGAAGGATGACTTTTATATTCCTCCAGTATTAAAGAGACAAACACAAACCTCTGTATTTTTTAAAGGTTTAAACAGTTTTAATCAATTGCCCACAAATATTAAATGTTTAAAATCTTAAGCAGTGTCTGAAGTAGTATTTTGTTAATAGGGTCTGTCCTTGAGAGACATGAACTTTCTTTGTTTTTTTTTTTTAAATTTGTGTCAGTTTAGTTTAGTATGTCATTGTTCTGCAAAGTTTGACGATGTTTGATTGTTGATTTTAATTTTAAAATATGAATTTAGTTGTTAAGATATGTGTGTAATTATATATTAGTCTATGACTAAATAAAGGATTTATATATATTTGTAGTATAGAGTTATAGTATCTACAGTTATATTTTAGAAAAAAGTTATCAGAATTTAAGTATTTAAAATGTTAAAGGAAATAGTCTTTGAAGACACTAGGTTTCGGTCTAAGATGTATAGGATCCAGTTGTCACTGTTATTTATAATTGATTTACATCACCGGGGCATGCTGCTAACGAACTTCTCCACATAATCCTAGTAATAGCTCAGGAAATAGGGTATTTGGAAATTAAAAAATTAATTACAGCGATTATATTGCTGAAATGTCTCAGGGAACCTAATAGAAAAGGTATCTTATGAGCAAAGAAAGAAGTGGTGGTTTTTTAATAATTAGTTTCTTCTATATTCTGGAGAAATTACAGATATAGAGAAAAATGATGTAGAGACTATTTATCCATATTGAAAATATCTAAAAAGTGAGCTTTTGTTTGTTGAAATTGCTTCAAAAACAAAAAAGTTGTTGCAAAAAAACCTCAGAAATGGGCATTTTTAATAATTGTTAATAACTTTCGAAATACTTATAAAAACTGTTCACAACTTTATAAAGTTGAGAGTTTTTATGTAGTAAAAAAGTGTGAAAAAAATGAGGGCCATCGCTTTAGTAGTTTTTGCAAAATTGTATTTATTTCTCTCGAATTCGTCAAAATGGCCATTTTTATTGGCTAGGCAACGGATACAACGGGTTCTTAGGCTCATTCTCTCTGTGAGGACTTATGCTATCATGTAATAAAAAAAAGTAGGACTTTTTTAAAATCTGTTAATGAAAAATCGCTGAAGAAAAAATGGTCCTTTTTGTTAAATATCTGCTTTGTTTTTCACTCGATTAATTTACAAAGCATACCATTCAAAAGCTTATTAAAAAACACACATTTAAAAGAAAAAAACTTCCTTCGACCAAAGGAACCAAAGATAGCATTTTTTTTTTAAATTATAGAGCAACCAAGTAAACAGGCCAAAACAAGTATGATATTCAAATATGCAGCAACACATTTTTTTGTAACTAATTGTGTATGGTGATTTCTATTAATGAGGTTATTATAAGAAGTTAAATGATGTAAGCAATTTGTAGCTTAATTGAAGTTGGATGCCTATAATAACTTCTACATCAGGCATAAATAACACCCTACCAAACTCGAATTTTTTCATAGCCATGGACTTTTTCTTTAGGTTAACTACGAGGCGCAAGAAAGTAATATGATTACAATCTACATCTACAAGGTTGTAAAGAAATCAAATTTTTCTCCTCTCTGTGTAGGCGTCGCATAGAACACCATATTTAATATAATTAAAAATATTTGTATATAAGGTGTCTTAACGTCACATTATGTTGTATGACAATAAACTCAGTGGCAATTAAAAATATGTATGTAAAAATGTATTGTTTCAGATTAACCGTCAGGTTAAAATTATTATTATTAGACGACTTCTAGAAATCAGTTTAATGAATAAATTGATAATTCCAGTAATTAATTGCATTACATAAAATAAATGATTTTGTTTTATGGTTTAATGGTATACGATTGGCATCAATTTAATTAAAAAATTAATTAAATTAGGGATATGTCTAGCTTCTCGACGTGAGACTAACGTCTGGTCCCGAGTTACATCATTTAAATGATGGTATGGGTGCCCTAGTATAACTATCAGTTTTATGTATTTCCAAAATAGTGATGCTGATGATTTTTAAATATTATTATGATTTACAAGCCAAACGGCTTCGCAGTCCCTCCAGGGAATATTGACTCATACCAGGTATACAAAGATACCAAAAGTATGGAGCTCTGTGGAAACCCCTTCCATGTTATCGGGTCCTAGGTGACGTGGTCTGCTGTATTTCCTACGGACGATTTACGCGGTTGCAAGGAGAACTGCTTTCTGCGTCGGTTCATACAGATGCTCACTAAAGCCCAGTCGCTTGATGTTCTGCAGAAGGTTCTTTGGTATCACTCCAATTGTTGACAGTATTATGGGAATCATTTGGACGCTGTTTATTGCCCATTGTCTTGTAGCTTCAAATCTCTGTATTTGGCGATCTTCTCATTGTATTTTGGCGTTGTTGAAGTTAGGTACAATAATGTCGATTAGTGTAGTTCGCCTAGAAATTTTATCTGTTAGTATAATGTCTGGTCTATTATGAGCAATTGTCTGATCCGTCAGAACCGTTCAGTTCCAATATAACTTGAACTGGTAGTTCTCAAAAATAGGCTCCGGATTGTACTTGTAATAAGGCACTTTTCCTACCTGTAATAGGTTTAACTTTTCTGCTAACTCTTGGTGGAGTATCTTACCGGCTGAGTCGTGTCTCTTCTTATACTCGGTTGCGGCAAACGCTTGGCATCCTCCAGTTATGTGCTGACTTGTCTCTGATGTTCGACAGCCATATCTGCAACGGTCATTTTCTATTGAGGGATCCCTAATGATGAACTTCCGATAGTTCTTCGTCGGAATAACCTGGTCTTGGATAGCTAACAAGAAGCCTTCCGTTTCCGGAAACATCTGTCCTTACTATTAATATTTTTACTAGTTTATACTGAATACCTTATGTTAAAGGACGACACAAACAGTAATTGGGTTTTTTGGTTCCCGTCAAATTAATTGAAACCAATTTTTGACCTTCTGATAAAAACTTTTTATGAGTACAAGGCCTGAAAATGCCCCTTTAAGGGATCGAGTAAGATACTATGGCACCAAAAATCGGCGTGCAGAAAGATGATAATGCAAAATGCTAAATACAAAAGACGTGGTAAATAAAAAAAATTATGTTGACTTTGACATTGTCATTAACAGTGACATTGAACTTCATTTCTAGGTTCAAAGTGATTTCTTCAAATAGAAATGTCTATTTTTCATTGCAAAAATGGATCCATAGTAAAAACTAGTGGGAGCTGGTCAGTGAAGGCAAGGTTGGAACTCGATCAGTGCAGACAAGATTGGAACCTTGCCAGAGAAGGCAAGGCTGGAATCCAGCTAGTGAAGGCAAGGTTGCAACCCGGCTAGTGAAGGCAAGGCTGCAATCTTTCCATGTCAAAAGTTAGATGTTTCTATTTGAAAAAATCACTTTGATCTTGAAATATAGTTCAATGTCTTTGTCAAGGTCACCACGAAATGTTTTTTTTTTAAATTTTTGTAATTTACAATTTTGCTTTATCATCCTTAGTCTTCAAGTTATTAGCTCATTCCGTTACTTTTTGTAATATGATTTTTGGCACCTTAGAACACCTCTCGGCCCCTTAAAAATGCATTTTCTGGCCTTGTATGCATGACAACTTTTTATTAGGGGGCCAAAAGCTATTGAAGAAAATTAATTCCAGTCAATTCGACGGGGACCCAAAATCCCATTTATTGTATGTGTTTTAGGTACTTACAATATTAATTTTACTAAATAGAATATTCTAGTGTTTCAAAATTGATTCATATTTAAATTTCAAATATGGAAAATAAATGATTAAATTTTTCTGGCTTTTCGATAAAGGTGTTTGGTTTGATATGTAATCTAGAATAGATTACAATTTAGGAATTACCAGTTTTTATGACGACTGGATTATTCAACTCTAGCGTCAGACATTTGTTTACCTTTTAACACCCTTCACAAATTTTGTCATCTTATGAAATAATCTGTGTACTTTTCTACATCGCGTTCACTCGATCGGCGTTGGCGTTCATTGGTTTGGTATATACGCAGCATTAGACAAATTGGACCCAGGCTGTTTCCGATTACGTTGTTTTAAGTAAATTGTTTAAAATTCCGAGCGAAAAAATAACATAATTAATTATAAAAGTGACTCTCACGTCACTCTATTTAGTTAATTATAGAATTAATTTGTTCTTAATGTTTTAATTCTATATGAGAAATATTTCTTTTTCAGCCATTGGAGTTTTATCTGTAGCAGTTGCCTATGGCGCATATATGTTTAAGAACAAAGGAAAGATGAGCACGAGTGTCTACTTGATGCAGCTTCGTGTAGGGGCGCAAGGTGCCGCTGTAGGAGCGCTTACCTTAGGTCTTGCATATAGTATGTGGAAACAGCATTTAAGCAGACAAGAAGCCGCTAACCAAAAGTAAATTCATTTAATAGATCCTTTGTATATAAGCTAAGTTGTTTTAGTGTTTATGAGGAAAAGTTATTTATTTAATTGTGTTCAATATATAAAAAATATTAGTCATTCGATTTCATAGAAATGTTTTAAAAAATATTCATGGACAAATTATATTGGATAGTCTTATTTAAATTTACGCTATAACATTCCTACACATCTAAAGTCAAAAATGTTTTGTCTAGAACATATACGAATAAATTACATCTATGTAGGCAGATAAGTACTTTTCAAATTCTTTTTTGCTTACTTCTAATGAATAATATACGATATAGGGAAATGCGTGAAATTTTTGCTAATAAATGAAAAACTTGACATAATTAGTAGCAAATAGCAATAAATGTTGGAAGATTTTTGAATCATTTTTAAAGATACTGAAAATGAACAAGAAAATCAAAATTTTGAAAAACCCCTTAATATTGAAGATTTATAGAGGCTTAATATGATTTGTCTTTTATTATATTTATTGTTCTTTTATTAGTACTTAAAATATATTTTTTTAAATATAATATTCTTAAATAAGTTCAAAAGAAATCTTGTAGACAAGGATCTTCTGTTGTATGTAACCTAGTATTATAGGCTGTGGAAAAATTTAGAAAAATTCAATTAAGTACATTGCTACTTTATTTTTGATCAATCTAATTTTTATAATTATCAGTAGTGTCATTTGAGATGTATTTTTAGGGAACATGAAGTATTTTTAAATTTTTTTCTCCATGTCATAAATTTCTGACTAATTGAGAAAATCTATTTAAAAATCGGCGTTCAAAGCAAATATTTTATGACACTATTGTTGAATATAATCAAGTTCGTTTTTCTTTTACTCGACCATTAAATTAAGGGAAATGTATTGCTACCAAATATTTTTTTAATTAAGAAATTTTCCTCAAAATTAACGTTATAGAAAGACAATAAAGTGTTCAATATTTTAAGGAGGTCTAAGTGCTGGCTATATTAAATAAAAAATATTAGATTGTAATGAAAATCTATTTTTTTTTTTTTTATAATAGTTTCAGTTAACTCTACCATGTAAATTTTTGAGAATTTGATTTCAAAAATTTGGACAGAGCCTTATCAGACATCGGGATCTTGGCACATTCCTTTCAATTATACTCTACCATTGGTCGATTAGATTAGGTTGAAAAAAATTGAAAAATAGCTTTTTGAAACATACAGATTTCTTTTTTTGGTAATAAAATATTCAGCTTACCGTGAGGTTTACTGAAATATGAATTAAAAGAAATGACATAAAATTTATGATTACCTTGCATCAAAATGGAGTGGAAACGTTTGGCGACGCACTTCAGATCTTTAAATACATTCAATATGAAAATTTTGGCCTATTAATATTTTGAAATAATACAAATTAATTAATTATTGTGATTATATATATATATATATATATATATATATATATATATATATATATATATATATATATAATACATATATTATATTATTATTAAAGAGTAAGGTTAGACTGTTGTATCGGGATAAACATAAACAGTAAATACACAACGTTGCCAAATCAGACTAGTTACGACCAGCTGTTTTAAATGAGTTCAGTGGAGTTTAATTTGTTAAATATTAGGTACTACACTTCATTTGACCCATGTGGTAGCGAATGGACCTCCTTAAAGAAATGCTTTCTTGCAACTGCAGCTTAGTTAATTAAAATGGGAAGCAAATATGAGCCCTGCCAATCCAATGAAACTTAATATTTTTTGAATGTAAAGAATTTTCGTTTTTTTCCTAAAAAAATTGTTATAATTTTTTACTAATTAATATTGTACATAGGGAGTTTAGAGAAGGAAGTAAAAGAAAACAATAAACAAAGCTTTGTTATTTGTAGGTAGATAATTAATAAAGAATTAAATTTACACTAAAAAACTTTGTGTTTGGTAATTTCACACCGTTTAATTTATTACATAAACTTGCTTGAATTTAAAGTAATTCTGAAGGTTTTGAGAAAACGTGATAAATGATGTGTGACTTATTTATTTTAGTTGTATGATATAGTTTTTGTTAAGAAATAAGGCCCCGGTACTTTATTTTTAATAATTTCAAACAATATAATTATATTTTGGTATTAAGTTATTTCTTTTTTCCCCAAGTCCTATGTCTGTATGTTTTAAGCCAATTGACAAAAAGTTATAAAACAGAAATATATCCAAAAATCTTATGATATCGATTAGTTGATCGAACTTCTTCGGGAGAAGAGAATCGCGTCTTGATCTGAAAAACCGGGGTTTATGTTTTCGTAATAAACCAAAGCTGAGTGCACCTAATGCTTCCAATTCTAGTAGCACTGTCGATCCCCAACGTCAATTTGTATGATTCCACACACTTTACTCCAAAGAAATCTTCGGTCTGCCAGTATTAAAATAACCACACACTATAATAGCTCGAACGCTGCCCTCAAGAGATATACTAACTTGCAAAAACATATGTTGATATCTCCATTAGGAGAACGATAAACTGATACTAAACATGTAGTTCTGTCAATAAAGAACGTTTCACGGCTTTAATCAAGTTGAAAGTCGTGGTTCTTGGGTTTAGACCGTGTCAAATTGGAATTATTATCCCACGTTTCGCCTACGGTTGCACCAGGTATCTGCAGGGATCTTTACTCCACACACCCTAGCATAATGATGATTTAATTTTTTTAAGTGCATTAGATACTGCAGGATTGCATTGATATGCAGTCTGACTTGGATGCATTTAGTGTATGGTTTATGTATTAACAGGTTTTACCTTAACATCGGAAAGTGCAAGACAGTGCGGTTCTGTAAAAAGATGACTTTAATTGAGTACAATTATAAGATTAACGATGTGTCTGTGGGCCGATTTTACTTGTATATCTGATGTTGGTGTAATATTGGATAGTCGGTTAACTTTTAAAGAGCATATACATAATATCACGAATAAGGGAATGAAATTAGTGTTACACGGAATCTATCTAATTTCAATAATATTATTTGTCTTAAAAATGTTTATTGCAGTGTTGTGCGTTCTGTATTGGAGTATGCCTCACTAATATGGCCACCTTTCTACAATGTACACAAATTGGAGCTCGAAAGGATGCAGAAGCGCTTTTTAAGATTCGTAGCTTATAAATTAGGTGTTCCTAAAGAAAATATCAACTACCCTCATTTACTACTCCAATTAAATTTGAAGCCTCTTGAATATCCCAGGGAATACATTGACTTACTTTATCTATTTAAAATCGTTAATAGTATAATAAATTCTTCAGAATTACTAATGCATATTGGTTTCAATGTGCCTCAGAAAAGTAGTCGATGGGTTGAAGTGTTCTCTGTGGATACTCATAGAACCAACTACTCCACTTATACACCACTAAATAGAATATGCATTTTAGCTAATAAGTTATCCCGTGATCACGTTGATCTGGACATTTTTAACATGTCCTTAAATAGATTCAAAATTTTTTTAAAGCGTTATCTATAGTGCAAATTTTTACTTCTGACTGTTCTACATGTGATCTTAAATGTGAGCTTACTGTAGTTTAACGGATACTTTGGATTTGTTTGTTTATTGTTTAGTATTTTTATCTATTTGAAAGCGTGTTTGTAAGTTGTAAAGCGTTGTAAATTTTTAAATGGTTTGACAGTTAATAAAACATTTATTTATTTATTTATAAAATTCACTATGGAAACTGAATCAAATGGTGCCCTTCCCTTTCTTGATGTACTAGTATAAAGGAAAGAGAATGGCAAATTAGGACATTCTGTGTACAGAAAATCAACACATACAAATCGATATCTCAATGCAACGTCACACCATCATCCTTCTCAAAAACAATCGGTCATAAACTCTTTGGTACATAGAGCACTTTTAATATGTGACAAACAATCACTAAAATCAGAAACAGAAATACTGACTAATGCTCTGAGAGGCAACGAATATTGCGCTGAAGATATAAGACGTTCTATTAATAAATATAAAAACCCATTTGCTCAACAAAATGTCATAAATGAACCTCCTATGGACAGTGTTGTCTTACATACACGGAACTACCGACAAGATTGCCAGATTGCTTCAAAAATCAAACATTCGGACAATTTTGAACACATGTAAGAAAGTTGGACAATCTTTCAAGTCTCCAAAGAACACAATTCCATTTCAAACAGAAGGCATTTACAAGATACCTTATTCTTGTGATAAAGTGTATGTAGGTGAAACAGGAAGGTCTATATCCACTAGGTTTAAGGAACATGAAAGATGTATAAAAAAGAAACAAACTGTACAATCTGCAGTAGCCGAACACCAGCATTGCTCAGGTCACACTTTTAATGTAAAAGAAACTAAGGTACTAGCATCAGTGCCTGGTTTCTTTAAATCTAAAATTAAAGAATCAATCGAAATTTGTAAATATCCAAATAATATTAATAGAGATGTGGGTTACAGTCTACATCACACGTGGAAATCGATTGTAACGCTACTACCGGGCTGTTGTTCCTCGATGCTCATTCAGTGTTTTAATCTTGTGAAGTAAAGATCTCTGAAGATGCTTCGTGCAATCGTATAAGAAACGTCGGATAATAATTCCAATTTGACACGGTCTAAACCCAAGAACCATAATTTTCAACGTGTACTCCAATGCGTAACATTCAAAGGCAATTTCCGTAGCACTATTATTTAAATGTATGTGTGACATTTAGAAAAAATAGAATCTTCAACCATGAGACAGCCTCGATTGATAAAAGCCTCTCACTTTAGAATATCCCATTACGTGTACTGCGTTCAACTTATCGTCTCTTAACCAGTACTCATTGAGACTAAAAAAAACTGGATTTTTCTGATCCAGAAACACGACAATGTGGTTTAATTTCTTAACCATAGACTGTAAATTAATATGGGGGACTTTAATCATATCTTGGACCTCGTCATCTCTCCCTGGAAGTGTTGTTTCAGTACAATCAGAAGGGACGAGATGGATTGTATTTCTTTTTCGAAAAAACCCATATTTCTTCACCAAGGTTAACCATCAACTTCTTATTTACAAGCTGGAAGGCTTGAGCATCCAAGGATCATTTCTACAATGGATAAATAATTACCTGTCTGGTAGAGTACAGCGAGTAAAAATTAATAACTGTGAATCATCTGATATATGTGTTACCTCTGGTGTTCCTCAGGGTGCTCACCTCGCTCCGCTCCTTTTTAACTGCTTTATTAACGATATTGAGGACATCATAACTTTCAGTAGATGTCTTCTTTATGCAGATGATTTAAAGATATTTCGGGTTGTCAGGAGTAGCAACGATCCCGAGGGCATTCAACAGGATCTAGCTCGATTCTCTGAATGGTGTAAGTTAAATTTTATGCACCTCAATGTTAATAAATGCTCTATTATAAGTTTTTATTGTAAAACGGATTGGATAACTTTTGATTACTTTCTTGATAATAACATGATTAATCGCGTTGAATGTGTGAAGGATCTGGGTGTTACATTTGCTTCGACACACATATTGATAATATTGTGAATAGGGGTTTGAAGTTGCTCGGGTTTGTGAAGAGAATGCTTACAGATTTTAATAGTGTAGAGTGTTTTAAAGTGATATACTGCTCTGTAGTTCGATCAATCTTAGAATATGCTTCCCAAGTTTGGTCACCTCATTACTTTACATACAAAGAAAAAGTAGAAAGAGTACAAAGAAAGTTTTTTAGTTACATTGCCTTTAAACAGGGAATGCAGCAGGAGCGGTTTGTATATGATGATACTGCCGATACTTGGGGGTTGCTACCATTTTGTGTGAGACGCATATATCTTGACCTCGTTCTACTTTATAAGATTGTTAACTCTTGTATTGATTCTCCTGAACTACTCAGTAATATTGGATTGTCGGGTCCTCAAAGAGCTTTTAGAGCGCACGATTTGTTTGATGTGATATATCACCGAACGAATTATGGCATTAACAGTCCTATTTTTCGAATGTGTAGGGAAATGAATTCAGTTCCTACCGAGATTGATATTTTTCATTTGCAAATTAATGTCTTTAAATTAAAAATTTTACAATTCTTGGAAAACTAGTTAATATTGTCAATTGTCAATACTTGTCTTTTGAAGCACTTTAATGCATGTTTAGATTTGTAAGTTTTTTAATTCTGACTGTTTTAAATAGTGTTTGTATTTTTTATTTTGAAATGGATTGTATTTATTTGATCCGTTAATAGACTTACAAGCCAAACGGCTTCACACTCCCTCCAGGGATTATTCACTCATACCAGGTATGCAAAGACACCAAAAGTATGAAGCTCTGTGGGGACCCTTTCCATGTTATCGGGTCCTAGGTGGCGTGGTCTTCTGCACTTCCTACAAACTTTCGGACGGTTCGCGCGGTTGCAAGGAGAACCGCTTTCTGAATCGGTTTATACAGATGTTCACTAAGGCCCAGTCCCTTGATGTTCTGCAGGAGGTTCTTGGGTATCACTCCAGTTGTTGACAGTGATCCGTTAATATACTATTATTATATGTTAGATGGCCAATATTCGGATTTATAAATAGTCAGTTCGAGTTTTATGGGAGCACTCACTTCAAAAACCAAATTATCTTTAGGATCTTGCAGAATTAAATAAAACGCCATATCGTATTTTTTTATATTTTAATTTTCCATAAAAGTGGTATTACTGAAACACTTGATTGTAAAGGGAGAAAAGAGAAAACATACATTACATCTTGAGATAAGCAAAAAATTTAATTTTATATACAATTTGAAAGATTTAACATCAATAAATTAACAAAAAATAAACTAAGACTTATTCAAATATACAAAATATGGCAACCATCTATTATAAACTACATACAGTTTTTCACTTTTATATATAGGTACACGTAAGTTTATTCTGATGTGCCATAATTATAACAAAATCTACTAGAAAACAAATCTTATTTCTTTATCTACTAAAAATTTGAATTGACTTAACCTATGAGACAGAATTCAATATACATTTTTTTTAAACTTCATACATTAAGTTTGTATGTGGGATATATATGGCAACTCTTATTTTTGGACAGTAGTAGATTAATAATTCCAATTCAAAATTCGGTGATAAAGAATTTCCAAAGTACGCAAAACTTTAAAAAAGATGACCACATAGTGCAGATCAAACATGGGTGTATAATGATTACTTTTTTAACATTTCTATTAATAGTAAACGTAAAGGAATTTTATTAGAATTAGATAACCAAAAAGTTCTTTTTTTTTGTAAAAATATATGACCCTGAATTTTCAATCTCCGAATTTAAGATTTCAAATTTAATTTTAAATCTCTGATGTATAGATCTTTGTTATATCATTGATCAATTTCTTAAGAAACTAGCATACCTAAACAAACAATTTTTCCACAATTGACGTTTGGTTGAAATTTTAAACCTCTGGTCACTGTTGATCAAAAGAAAAGTTTGAAATTGTAGGCAGGGCGAACAATTCAGATCAGATTATGGCAAGACTAGCGTATAAAGAACTGAAAAATTTTGAAATTGAACAAAATCCCCCTATTTTCTATATAAAAAATAAATACTGTCAAATCCGCAAAATCAGATATCACATTTTTTCTATCTCGCTTTAAAAAGACTGACAGTGAAAAGGGAGTATTATTTAAAAGTAATAACGAATAAGTGACATAGTAAGGAATGAATGGGTATTTTATCTCGACAACGCACCTGCTATTCATTACCACGTTCTAGCAATTTATGGCGAAACACAAGATTATTCAACTTCGTCGACCTCACTACAGTCTCTGTGATTCTGATTGTTCCAAATAAAAAATCCGTAAATGAAATAAAAAGGAATGCAACAAAGCAGCTGTTAGATATTCCAAAAACTTATCATAAAAAGTGATTTCAATTGTGGGTGTTCCGCTGGAAAGGGATTGTGGCTTCCAGAAGGGAGTATTTGGAAGGAAGCATCGTTGCATCGAAGCTTTGGCCAAAATAAACCCTTCCTACTACTACATCACAAGGTCGGATATTTTTATTCTTTGTTCAAAAATGTCCATTTTTGGTTTGACTGAAAGCATTTTTTTCTACCGGAATAATATTGCATCAATGTCGTAGTAAAGTCATTTGTTCTTTTTTAAAGTTAATTGTACCGAACTGAGCAAATAAGTAAAAATCTCAATAACAAAAATAAACACTAATATAATATTGCACAAAAATCCTATTTAATACAAATAATTATAACTGTATAAACACACATTATATAAATTTTCATTACAGTTATATATTTTATCGAAATGACACTTTTCCTACCACATAGTAATTTACCTTTTACAAGAGAATTACAAAAATTTGCCATTTTATCACAAGAAATCTAGTGCAGTGTTTTAGTTTAACATATTTTTGTAATTCAACTAAGTTGCTTTTTTAATCTTTTAAATATTTTCTTTGCTCTAGGCTTTTAATTCAACAAAATTGTCTTGATAAGTTTTTGCAAATGATACTCAAAATGTGTCCATTTACCACTTGACAACACTCATTTTACAGTTAGTCTTGTTTTTTCAACCACCCTGTATAACGATAATCTATTAGTTTCTTTCACAATTATATGGACCATCTGGTATATCCTGATATTTATTTGCAAAAATGTATTGTAAGTTTGTGTCAAAAACTACAATTTATAATATGAATATTTTCAACTTGAGAATACTTTATGTTATAAAAATCCATAGAGAGCTGTTCATTAAGACATAAATTATTTGTCCCCTTTTACATATATTGTATTTTAATAGAAAAGGTACTAATATTGCTTTCTAATTAAAACAAAATTACACACACATATATACAGTATGTCTCAAAAAGGTTTTATCAAAATGGAGGAAATACTTCTAATTTTACTTTATAAAACCCAGTATTATATACTTTCCAGAAAAATCTTGAATCTAGGTACTATAAATGGAAACTCTTAGAACTTTTGTTATCTTTACTATTTTATCGTTTGCATTAACCAGAAAAAGTATCTATTTTTGTAAAACTAGAAATAGATATATCTCGTATGAAAATAACTTTTTGGAACATGATGTAGAAAGGAACCTGGGTGCTAATTTTTTTAAAAAATTTACCATTCTGAAGACGTTTTACAAAAATTTCTTTTCTTGCATTACATTCAATAAATAAAAACTGCAGCATGACTGTTAGTCAATCCTATACTTCCAGCAAGAAGTGGGATATATATTTTTCATCAAACTATCAAAAATCAAATTATTAGTAGCAAAACCATGTCAAATAACATTGAATTGACGGGTATGTGATGTTGCGTATTTATTAATTCCTTTACTTACCTTAGATGTGATACCAAGATTTTGTTATCACTAATCAATTATATAGTTCCAGCAAAAACATATTGGAATAGATATTTTCCATCAAACTATCAAAAATCAATTAAACGGTTTCAATAGCAAAAACACGTCAAATAACGTTGAATCGACGGTTATGTGACGTTGCATATTTATTAATTCGTTTAACTTTAGATATGGTACGATGATTAATTGTATACTTCCAATAAAAACATATACCTGGGTCGATATATTTCCAATCAAACTATCAAAAATCAATTAAATTGTTTCTAGTAGCAAAATCACGACAACTTACGTTGAATTGACGGCTTTTTAACGTTGCGTATTTATTAAATTGTTTACTTAACTTTAGATATGGTATGATGATTTTCTTATAGCTAATCAATTCTATAGTTCCAGCAAAAATACATACCGGAATAGATATTTTCCATCAAAAAATCAAACGGTTTCCAGTAGCAAAATCACATCAAATAACGTTGAATTGACGGCCAAGTGACGTTGCGTATTTGTTAATTTGTTTACTTAACTTTAGATATGGTACGATGATTTTGTTATCGCTATTCAACTGTATAGTTTCGGCAAAAACACATACTGGGATAGATATTTTCCATCAAACTATCAAACAATCAATTTCCAGTAGCAAAACCACGTTAACTAACGATGAATTGGCGGTTACGTGACGTTGCGTATTTGTTTTTTTTTTACATAACTTTAATCAATTGTATAGTTTCGGTAAAAACATATACTGGGATATATATTTTCCGTCAAACTATCAAAAATCAATCCAATTGTTTCCAGTAGCAAAACCACGTCAACTAACGTTGAATTGACATCTATGAGAGCTGACATTTATTAATTCATTTATTTAATTTCAAAGGTGGTATGATGATTTTATTAATTTTTATCCATGTAAAACAAAAAGAAGAAAGCAATTGTAAAAATGATTAAAAGTTTTAAAAAATTTAACTCCCAGGCGCTACATCAAAACTGTTTAAAGTATAATGGCGTGTTTACACTGGGTTAGTTTCTTGTATCAGTAATCTGACAAGTAGATAACTTTGGAAGTCCGTACACATACACATTCCGTCTTTACCAGATCATGACGTCACTATTACGCTGTTGATATTATAAGCCATAAAACACAACTAAATATAGGCCCGTTTACATCTTAGAATAGTCTGCAAGTGAGAAATACAGGAGATTTTCGTAGTTTGTGGTTATGTAACTTTTTTTTTGCTATATCAACGCTGAAGGCTTTAAATTAGATAAGTTGAAGGTAAATTAAGCTAGCAAAAAGAAATGTTGTTGTAGGTGAAGATTAGTACATAAATTAGGAATCAAATGTTGTTATTCTACTCTTATTAGTAGTTTGTTCCGTGTTGCAAGTTACCAATACAAAGATGAACCCAAAGTACACGCACCATTAAAACTTAAGGTTCCTTTTAAACAACTGGATCGAGACTTTGCCTCACCGTATGCGTAATATTGCCGGATGTTATCCACAACGATTCATAACTATAGTGGCCTCTGAGCAGGTTTGAATTCTGTACTACTGTATCGCTGCATGCGGTGAGGCGAGTCTCATCGTGCCTGCCCCATTTATTTTTATTAATAAGACATGTTTCAACAGAACGACAGAAAAATCTAGTTTTTTAGGCCAAAAAAAATAATTTTTTGTTCTGTACATAAAGTTGCTGAACAACGTCTTTTTTGCAAACAAATTTGAAAAGGAGCATTATCCTAATTACTTAATGAATAGTTTTACTTTTAAATTCGATAGATCTTTTGTTTATAATTTATTAATAGACCTTTAGAAATTTAGGTTTTCAAATACGTTTTTAAATAAATGAATTAGTTATTCGCCTTAATGCGGTAATACAATAAGTAATATTTTTAATTAAAATCATCGGGAAATTTGTCAAGTCGTTTCTATTTTTCTAAAGGTCTTAAAGCAACGCTTTTGCTATTCATTTATAAGTTTAATTCGTTAGGTGAGACATCGTTGAATTGATGCATTTTCCTATGAGAATTTTTTGATTACCTTTCATTTATATGGGGACTGTTCAAATGTATGCTATCTACTTTATATAATTTCTTTTCCCTATTTTATGTTGACAACCAAACCCCAAACCTTGTAAAAATGGAATACTATATCATATCCTATGAAATAAGTATAGTGATTTACCATTTCATTAATAGGGTAAGAGAACATAACTGTACATTTATCCGAGTTTAATCTGCTCTAGATTAAGAAAACACTACATATTTTAATATTACTTAAAAAAGAAGTCTATATAAAGTAGACTTGCCTTATAAAACCAAAAATATCGCAAATACAATAACATTTCAATATGCTTAGTTTAATTGAGAGAGCGTAAAACAGCTTATAGATACATTATCTTAAACAGTCAAAATTGAAATTACATTTTCAAAATAAACTTACACGATTTTGCTGTATTTATAGATGTTTCAAGATAAATAAGAGATATAGAGTGAAATGCTTACAAGTCGTTAATTTTGTAACGTCGATGGTTACCAAATCGGATCTAAGATGTCGTATGTTCAACATCTTACCGCCATTCTCCGACCAGAAATAATTTCAAATATTAGTATCGAAATAATAAGTACGACAAGGGTGTCGACAAGAGTGTCTAGGGAAAGTACTAATGTCCCTACAGAAGAGTCCAGGCATTGGTACCGGGACGAAACACCGCAAAAAAACCTTTTCAAATTGTGTATGATGGAATTGCATCCTCACAGCTAGGGAGCAAAGAGGACCTAAAAAAAGGCTAGGGAGTCGAAGCAGGGACAACACAATTCTTTCATAATCCAACAAAGACTTAAAATTATGTCTTCTAAGTGAATTGAGCACCACAAAAGGTATTTAAATTAACCATTTTGGCAAAGTGATAAAGTACACTCAGTATTTAGAGATGTTTAAAAGAAGAAATAATTCATTATTTAAATGCTTTTGTAACCTAAACATTTCTTTGATGCTTAGAGATTTTTTCATATAATGATGAGTGACCGCAAAAAAAAAATCGTTTTTCCCCCGATTACCGGGTCTGTGAATTTCAAGGTTGATCTTCTGTTGATGAGATTTGAGAGGTTTTATTGCTAAATATTAACCCCCTCATTTGCTAGTATGGTCTAACTCTAAAATCGGTCTAAGTTGACCATAAAAGGCTTAAATTAACAAGAGCAACAATAAGTCAAGCAAGTTCTGAATCTCAAAAATACAAGCATAAAAATCATTTTAACTTACTATCCAACAGCCAAAAATGCAAAATTTTATTTATTTTCAGAGACAACTGTTTCTCTCATCCACTTCAAGGCTTTATTTTTATGTTGACGTATGTAATACAAATTATGACAATATCATAAGTAAAACAAAACTGGATGACTAGAAGGTCTAATTTTCATGGTAACTAGATCTTAAACTTTCTTAGTGAATCTGGTTATAAGCGTTTAGATATTCAGCTTATTGATGCATAACAAGGCCCCCAAAGAAGGTATCGTTTGATCCACATCTATATAACTTTAGTTATATTCAGATTATTACTGCGGATCCTATAGAAGCCAGTTAGCTCAAGCTTAGAAAGAGACAGAGTGCTTTCAATGAGTGTTACTTCTCTTTCTAATTGCGGAGCTAAAAACGATTCCCTAGACGTCATTGGACATCTCTATACTCATAAAAAACGTTTTCTCTTATTCTAAGCGTGAGCCGACTTGCTTCTACAACATGCGCAGTCTATATAGTTAACTTTTATCCCTATCATCAAGTTTTTCCTAACCTCAAAAATAGGTGAAAAAATTGCAAACATCAATAAAGATCTGGCTTCACAAAAAAAATTATCCTTCGACCTAGACCACTATGAAAACGATAACGCTGAAGTGGAACCTCAGATTTAAAAATTGCATTCTAACCTCAAAAACGTGGAATAAATGCGAAAAATCGATAAAATAATCAACCGAGTGTAAAGCAGTTATTGTTTTTCGTCTTTTCAATTTTCGTAAAATATTCATCACGATATATTGTGGTTAAATTGAGTACATAAAGATATTAAATAAAGTCAAACTCCGTTCTAACCTGAAAAAACAACAAAAATCGCTCAAAATAATTTTCTGATTTCCAGAAAATATTTCTCACGATATGCTAAAAGTGCATCAAGTACTCCTATTAATTTAAAAAGGGTTTATCACAAACACAAACATAAAAGTATATAGATTGCGGATTTTATAGAAGCAAGTTGGTTCATCTAACTTTTATGTCTACGATCACAATAGATAGGCGAACACAGCAGGTTTATTAAAACACTGTGAACCTAAATTTCTAAACCAACATAACCGGATAAGTGAGATGGTGATTAGGGAAGTATTACTATAGCAGACAGGTGATCGGAGCAAGACTATTAAATAGGTCTTTAACTCAAGCTGCCTGTGCCTGTATGCATCAATAAGCCGAATATTTGAACGCTTAATATTGAGTAATAAAACCTCTCAAATCTCATGTATGTAAAACTTTTTTTCTGATGAATGTCTATGATTTGAAGAAGAAAAAAACTCTTTAAATGTGATGATTTTATATTCTTGTGTAAAATAAATTTGCTTCCATTTAGAGTATGGAATTATTTTTAGCAACTGATAAAAAATGGGTTAAATGTAATTTTGCAGAATGTCACAACTGAATAAATTTGTAAGATTCTTTTTTTATCCAAATATCTTCATTTGTTCCTTTTCAATCAGAGTATTACAGCGTTGCCACTAGTTCATTTAGTTTGCCCATTGGAGTATTCACATTTAGGGGGCCTGGCCGACCAAGAGTTTCGTTCAGTCTACGCAACCCGTTCGGAATGCCAAATTGTGCCCTCCTAATCCACTCTTGGTATCTGCGTTTCATTATAAATATGTAGCAGGACTGAAAGCACACCGTACATTATTGGGAAAGTTACAATTTTAAATTGGAATATAATGCAAATTTATTACTCGATTCCATTCATCATTTGTTATAACAAATTCTTCCTTACTTCGATACAGCATTTTATTCGTGTAAGTTCAAATGAAAATTATTACCCTTACTTAAGCACAGTGCGAAATATTATACTAATTTTTTTTGTAAATTATCTTCTATACACTGAAAAATCTGCTTTATAGTTCATATTATAATTATGTAGGTAGGTATAATATAAAAGGACCTCAGCGACAGTCACGTGATCACCCATATACAGCTACTCTATAAGAGTAAAATAATAATTTCTGACCAGGTAAGTGCGGCCGAGGTGATTCGAGAATTTACTTCTTCTTCTTTCGAAAATTAAAGTAAGTACAAAGCCTAAAAGTCTAAGTACCTCAATATAAGGCAGTACTGCGCGAAAGTGATTTTATTATGAAATTATTTGAAAATTAAGAATATAATGATTAATTGATAAAAGAGCAATAATTATCTAGAGGATATCAATCGAAAGAACTGCTATTTTACTGGTCAAAATTTACTGCTCGTTTTTTTATCGACACAAAAGTTATAAGTAAAATAAAATAAAGCTGTGTGGATAAGGACAAGGAAACAAGGTCGCAACGTGAGGCCATTGTTATGGTCAGCGAGTAATTCTGACATATTTCAAATGTTAATAGGTTTGCAAGTCTTCGGAGTGATCTGAAGCTGCATTTTATTTTTAGTTACATCTCAATGGGCTTGAAAAGTTATAAAAGTATTTCTGTTTTATGAAGGACTTCTTGTTGCTTGTTTGAAGGAAAAGTGAATTAAAAAACCTTCTTGAGAGACTTGAAAAGGCCTATGTTGCTAAATTTTCTCTTCATCGAGTATGTCCGGGAATATTCCATATTCTGTATGTATGATACGGTGTTTTTCCTTCTGACCCATATTAATCAATACACAGTTTAAAATTTTGACCAGTCAAAAGCCCCAGTGAAATAGTATTCGAAAATGACTAGTATAAAATAGTAGCAGTGCAGATGAAATAAACAAGCCCTATATTTAGATATATCTTCAAAAATGCCTGTAAGTCGCACCGTTCAAATCTTAACTGATTGAATTTGAAAATCAAATACTTGTAATAAATTATTTTTTATTATCTAAGGTAAATTTTTGGCTAAGTTTCTACTATAATTACTTACATTTATCTTGGTGTGCTGAACAGTATAGTGACAACTTGCATTTTTAATACAAAATATTTTTTTGAGGTTATATTCACTTTCTTACGCTGGGATAAATACATTATTCAACTATTTATTGATACTAATTTATTTAATGTTTCTTAAAGAACAATTTTTATGTATAATTTCTTAGATAAATATTATACATAATATTTTTAACGCAATTTTTCTTTTAATAGAAGCAAAATTATGAAAAAGAATGTGAATATTACCTTTCTTCGAAATGTGTAATTTTTTAAAATAATATCACCAACCATTTTCTAGTTTTAATACATTGTGAAATAGTTTTTGATGTTTGTGATTACTCAAATTCTAGATATCCAAAATTCTTTAGCAAGCATTTTATTTTTCAGAACAGAATTGGCCTGATTAAGTGGTGTTCGAGGTGGATGTCACATTATTAAGTGACCATTGACACTCTCATCCTCTTTATTTACTCGATTTAATCCATAGTATTTTTTATTTTCCATTAAAGCCCAGTACTTTGACAAACGATTTTATCGAATGCTACAGTGATATATTAAAAAATGTAATAAAATTTCTCCAAAATGCCCAAGAATTTCCAGTATCTCATATACATATTTTCAAGTTTTGCAAAAATGGTTGGAGATATAGAGTTGCTAGCTAAAATACATTTTAGGAGATACATAATACACCAACATACTTACGTACAAGTGTATAATATATATAAAGCTCAAAATAATACAAAAACTCTTAAAGTCACACACATAACCACTTGTAGACTTCACTCTTTCTTAGTCTTTAGAGGATTTTACGATAGAGTATCAAACTTGTAAAAAGCAAAAAAATAAATGTATTGGCTTTTCATCATTGTGTTCGATTTCTTGAAGAGATAAAGTAAATAATGTCTGTAGGTGTTACAACTTCCCTGTGGTATCGTTCAATTGATTGATTTGAGCGATTTACACAAAAACGATGTATAAGAAATTGGGAATTATCGTCTAGAACATGACTACAAAAAATAATCAGATCTCAAGCCATATATTGTTCTACCAAAAATAAGTATTTTAGAGCAAATACAAGTACATTTATATGGCACAGGATTCAGACCAAAAATTAATTCATCATTATATGGCAAATGTTTTGTATAATAAACAAGAGAAATGTATCATATAAACATCCATAAGTCCTTCACTCCCTTTTATCTCCAAAACCTTTTGAAATATAGGAATAAACTTTAGTATGATGGTAAACAATTCATTTTCTTGCCTTAGCGGAGGGCGAGGCGATCACCCCCACTGCCCACTTGGATCTCCGTTTCTGGTGACTCTAATTAATATTATTATAGAGCGGAATATACAGCAGTAAACATATTATGCGCCCACAAAATTCACGCGTCATCCGATGATATTTCTCAGAAATAGAAGAAAATCCTCAGCTTTTGATCTAGACTGCCAAAAAAATATTAAAAATGTCCTTTCCGAGGTATAACACGTATAGTATTTTTTCAAGGTCACAATGCTAAATTTTTAAGAAGAAGACAAATGGAAAGCTGGTGTTAGGCAGTGCCAACATTCTTTTAATAAAAATATTCCTATGGAGATGTTCGTTTTATGGCAAGATAGATTAATCAAACTTGATTTTATTAAACTCGAAAAAGCTTTATCTATTAGTACAAAACATGAAATGTTAAAAGGAATTTTTAGGATATTCCACTTCTTATTGCGTTATGGTACGTCACTGTTATAATGATTACTGCTATCTTGAAATGAATATTTTTAAATGAGACAGGAGAGAAGACTTAAGGGGTCACTACATAAAAAGTTTTATTAAGAGGCTAATTTTTAGAGATTCATCGATTCGTTAAATTTTTCAAGAAAGGGAGACGAACTACATGCCTCCTATAGAATTTTCCACTGATTTTACCTCTCGTTTATTATTTGTTGATCATTTTATGAAAACATTATCTTTTTAAAGAGCATAAAGCTGAAACCGTTTAAGGAAAATAATTTTTTTCATTTTTTTGCTAAATAAAACCAATTACACCTAAAAATAATTGCAAACTTTTTATAGTTATGTCGTTTACAAACTCGTTATCAATACAGAATCGATACGCTTGAATTAGCCGTATTTTTTTTTGCTTTTTACTCATTTTAAGCCTCGAAATCTCAAACTATAGACTCAAAACTTCATGCGCACCATTGAAATAGAAGGATAAATTCAACAGTTTTATTTATGTGAACTAAATCCGAATGCTGCACCTCCGTTGCCGCCACTGCGGTGGAAGTGGACGTTCTGCCATTTGTTGTCTCTCTTGTGCCACACTCTGCTTTCTTCCGATTGGTGTGTATGGGCCTGCCCATGTCTACAACACACAAGCATAAAAAAGTTAATACCGCAATATTGTCAGTAATAAATATATATGGCTTAACCATTTGAAAGCACTCCAAGCAATTCTTAGATCTAGATCTAGCTTATGGTCAGCTTTTAAATCATGGTTTTTCTTTTTTGGAATAAGGTAGAAGTTATTTTTATTGATTACATGCCGAAGGACATTAGAGTAATTTGTTGTCGGTTACCCCTATAAATAGCTCTACTAGATTATGAAAAGGTATTTTAAAATTATTTTTATGGAATTGTAAAACTGGCTATAGATATATAACACTCATCCAATCTATTATATATATATATATATATATATATATATATATATATATATATATATATATATATATATATATATATAAATAAGATTGTTAGAAATAACCACAGATCAAGTTACAATACAGAAAGAAGTTCTATCAAGGTGACACTACAACCAAATCATTTAAAATGGTCCTTGAAGATATATATTAATAAATAAGACTGTTAGAAATAACAACAGATCAAGTCACAATACAGAAAGAAGTTCTACCAAGGGGACACCACCATAACCAAATTATTTAAAGTGGTCCTCAAAGATGTATATAAATAAATAAGACTGTTAGAAATAACAACAGATCAAGTTACAATACAGAAAGAAATTCTACCAAGGGGACACCACCATAACCAAATTATTTAAAGTGGTCCTCGAAGATGTATATAAATAAATAAGACTGTTAGAAATAACAACAGATCAAGTCACAATACGAAATGAAGTTCTATTAAGGTGACACTACTATAACCAAATTATTTAAAATGGCCCTCGAACATGTTTCCAAATGCATGAACTGGGAAGGTAAAGGAATAAACATAAATGAAAATTATCTAAACAGCTTAAAGTATGCTGATGACATAGTTTTAATAGCCTCAAAAAAAGAACAGTTGAAATCGATGGCTGAACAACTAAACGAAAATGTAAATATATTGGACTATGAATTAATGTGGAAAAGACAACAACCATTACATAGAAGAGATAATGAATACTGAAATGGCAGGAAACGTTTTAGAATAAGCAGAAAAGTTTTCGTATTTAGGTTAAAGAATCATACTGAATAAGAACAATCAAGGAATCGGAATTAAGATAAGAATGAAAAAGGTATGGAGCGCATTCGGTAAACTGAATAATCTACTCAGAAATAAATATATTCCTCCATATCTTTGAAAAATGTGCATTACCTGCATTAATAGATGACGTTCAAACGTGTACTATGACGAAAAAGAACAATAAAGACACAAAGAACGATGGAACTCCAAATGCTGCATATATATAAGAGAAAAATACATACTGTAAAATGATAATTCTGACAGTGACAGCCTTGGCTAGAAAAAGGAGCAAAAGGTAGATCCGAGATGAGGTAAGTAGATAGTCAATTTTAAAATAGAAAGAAGTGGGAGGAAAATGAAGAGGACTACATCCATCAATCGATAAAAGAGGGTAGATATATACCCCTATACATTAAAAAAGTTATATAAGGATGTAGAGACAAAACGTCTTCATGAAAATGCCATTTTGTTTCGCGAAATAAATCAAAAACCCCACCCATTTTCTGAAAGTATGTTTCATCAAACTTGTGAAACCGTGAAAGAATCTATTTGCCGCACAGTAGAGATCTGAAAATGTAATAAACGTTTTAATTAATATCTTGGATCTAGCCTGTAGAATATAACCAAATAAAATAGGACATTGTACATACCCTGAAATTCACGAGTTGTTTACAAGATAGGTGGAGAAGGTAAGTTGGAATTAGGGAATATTTAGGGGAGGAAGGATGATAGATAAATATTTATATTTTGCGTTTGTAAATAAAGTTTTATAGTAATAATACTTACTTATCCATATATTGGGTTAGTCTTACATATGCAATGCAAGCGGCATCATCGCCCAACAAATGTACATGCGGGTTTAGAATTGTTGTATTTACTGCCTTGCAATTCTTTCCTAATACTGAAAAATAAACAAAAAATACGGTACTTTTACAAGACATAAAACACTAAAATTTTCTAATATTGTTAGGTACTTTCTATAAGATTTTGAAATGTAATTGCTCTTTTTTTTAAGTAGCTTCAAAGTAGCTCAAACCGTAGCTACTCTCAAACTACTCTCTTTTTGGCTTTGGGCCGTTTGAAAGTACAGCCAGCCAGACTTTATTAAAATTCAATAATCTACAAATTTTATAACCTTAAAATCTAACTTAAACCTAAGAACAATCACAAACACCCAAGCGTGGACCAAGGATCGAACCCGGCGCCTTAATGGTACAATACAAGGATAATACATATAAATATCTATAGTAAGGTTAAAGAGGATTTTTAGAAATGGGATCTGGTATCAGTATTATAGGTGTTTCTATCAGAATTTATTTTTTTATCTGGGGCACGTTTAAATTCATTAGAATCAGTGGCATAGTCTATATTTATATGCAGGCGATAAGAGTACAAAAATTTTGAAGGTGGAGATTAATTTTCACTGATTTCAATCGACCACCATTTAAAAAAAATAATGTTTAATATATTGGTTATATAGGGTTTGTTTGTATTTCTACTCAAAAAATGCAATAATTTTACAAAATAACTACTATTTGATCTAATTTCTTTATTTTAGATTTAAAAAAAATTATTTTCGTGATTTTTGTCCAATTTTTGTTTTTAATTATCTTCTTTAACAATGGCATCCGAAAAAGGCCAATAAGACTTCAAATTTAAAAACTTCATTAATATGATAAATCGTTAATAGAAAAAGGAATTTGCCACAAATACAGGGTGGGCCTTAACTGCATGAGCGTTTTGTTTTGTCTATATTTCAAAAACCGTTAGAGGTACGGGGGCACGGGGGGTGTCGTTAGATGCGCCATTTCGTGGAATTTTTAGTCACCATGGACGCGTTCTCGGGAGCACAACGTGCGTTTTGTGTTCGCGCATATTATGCCAACAATAATTCTGTGACTGTTGCTAGGCGAATGTACCGCGCTCACTTCGGTTTACGTGACATCAGAGAAACACCATGCGCAAATTCTATTCGCAAATGGGCTAAAATGTTTGAAGAAACCGGGTGTACAATAAGAATTAATAATGCGGGCCGCCCGAAGTCAATACGGACGCTGGAGATTATTCAACGTGTTCATGAATCAATCAGAGAAAATCCTCGGCAATCGACTCGTAAAAGAAGCCAAGTCTTGAACATCAAGAGGACCACTTTGCGCAGGATTTTGCACCGTGATTTACATTTAAAAGCTTATAAAATTCAGGTGACACAAGAGTTGAAACCTAATGATGTTAATCTTCGACTTAATTTCGCTAATGTTATGCTTAATTGCTTTAACAATTTTTCTAACATAATCTTCAGTGATGAGGCTAACATTTATGTCAACGGTCATGTTAATAAGCAAGATTGCCGGTTTTGGTCTGAGACTAATCCTCGCAAGATGCATCAAAGACCTCTTCATAGCCCTAAGGTCGTGTGTGGGCTGCAATATCGGCCAGTGGAATAATTGGGCCATACTTTTTTGAAAATCAACGAGGAGTGGCTGTGACAGTGAGAGCTGAAAATTATTGTCAGATGTTGCAAGAATTCTTGATCCCAGCTCTTCGAGAATTTCAAGGTTACAATTCTAGGACCTGGTTTCAGCAGGATGGAGCCACTTCCCACATTGCTACAGTCTCCATAGACCTACTGAAAGAAATGTTTCCTAGAAAACTCATCTTACAAAGAGGTGACATTGAGTGGCCCCCAAGGAGTCCAGATCTGTCTCCGAATGATTATTTTTTGTGGGGATACCTAAAATCAAGAGTGTATGAAAATAATCCAACAACAGTTGAAGAGTTAAAGCAAAACATTGTGCGAGAAATGAACACTATTTCCCGAGCAACTTGTCAACGTGTTTTTAAAAACCTGCGAGTGCGACTTCAAGAATGTCAAGAAGGTGGAGGCGGTCACTTAAATAACATTATTTTCAAAAATTAGATGTTACTTAAATTTCAATTTTTTGTACTTTTTAAATATATAAATAAAAAAATAATAAGATTTATATTTTTTTTATTGCATATTGAAACCACTCACACAGTTAAGGCTCACCCTGTATATTAACCCAATTTTTATCGTAGAAAACCTAAAAAATTTATTCAAAATTATAGAAATATTTTTTGGGTGTAAAAAAATTTTAAATTATAAACCTCTAACAACCCCGTATCGGCTTTGCCCGAGAGAAAAATGTAGCCAATACATTTTCTAACAGTATTAAATTCGCTTCATCGCTTCAACATACTACATATGCATGACCGTGTACACTACCCATTGAAATATTATCTTTTAAATGTTTCTTATTGCAGTTAATGTTTTCTCGAGATGAAATAAATCTATAAACTATCTCATTTATACAGATAAATAAGGGCTAGATTAGATTTATTATTTATACATACCATTATCAAAATAAAACTTGTGGAAATCCATGCCTTCCACTAAGTTACCCATCGCTTCCGGTTCGAAGGCGGTAAGATGGGGATCACATATTTTTCTATAAAAGAATAAGAGTATTATTATAATTAAAAAAAATAATAATAAGCTATAGTTTTCCTTCTACTTTGCTTTACAAAATCAACTTTTTTAAATTTGATTCATAGATGGATAAAACTCTGGTGGTTGGTGTTGAAAGGTACACAAGCAAGTGCTAAAAATTGTAAAAATTAAGTAAAAAAATGTTTATAACAAGTTTAGGCACTTGTGCTATAAAACGGTTAGAAACGGGCATAGAAGTTATATTAATGGTCTCTATAGGGTTTGTTTGTTGATCTCTCTTTAACTTCTGAGACTGCTTCGTGTTTCTCGGAATTGCCTTCAAACTATTTTCGGCACTGTTGTTCTATATAGTCAAAGTACTGAATGAACTGGTTTATATTGCCTTTATCAGTTGGTATCATGAGGGTATAATCTTCAGGACATGAGCGGATCCAGCCTTTCTCTTTTTTTTGGGGAGGGGGTGGAGGGATTTCACAAAAGCAAATAACAGGTCAAAATAATTCCTACCCCGCTAGTATACAAGACTTTACATTATGACAAGTGAAACTGAGTCGTCAGAATTAATTCAATCCAAGTTACCAAAACCACATAACTGGAGTTCAGCGAGATCCACGTTCCCAATGCAGTAGACAGGTAAGTCTACATTCAGCAGGCCATACATACAAACTAAAACCCCACACTTAGAAAAGAATTTTCTTTTTGAGAAGCAAAGGAATGAAAGAAGAATAAAAATGCTAGAGCTTCCCAATAATGAAAACATCGAATCATTCAAAAGAAGCAGAAATGAAGCAAGGAAATTAATTAGACAAAAGAAAAGAGCAGCCCAAAGAGAAACGCTGGAACGGGTGGAAGAAAACGCGTTTGGAAATAGCAGAAGGTTTTTCAGTGAACTAGCCAGTATGAGAAATGGGTACAGACCTACACCCGGTAGCATCATAAGAAAAGAAAATAACAACGAACTAGTAACAGATGCAACTGAAATACTAAAAATATGGCAAGAATACTTCAACAAGCTGCTGAATACAAACAATCAGGGGGAAATAACGCGCATAACCTACCAAACAGCAGAAATCCAAGATAATGAACCCTCTATACAGGAAACTATAGACGCCATTAACCGGCTCAAAAATAATAAAGCACCTGGTTGCGATAATTTGCCGGCAGAACTATTGAAAAATGGGGGAACACATCTCCATAAAGAAATACACAAATTAATAGTAGATATATGGAATACTGGAATAATACCTGAAGAGTGGAAGAAAGGTATAATTGTCCCCATCCACAAGAAAGGGGATCGATTAAATTGTTCAAACTATAGAGGGATAACACGTACAAAATATGATCTAATATATTATTGAAGCGAATATCACCCTATGCTGAAGAGAACATCGGTGACTACCAATGCGGCTTTAGGCCTAACAGATCCACGGTGGACCAAATATTCACAATACGCCAACTCCTGGAAAAAAGCTGGGAATTCAACAGAGATGTACACCAATTATTCATCGACTTCAAACAGGCCTATGACACCATAATACGAGAGAGTATCTGGATTGCCATGGAAAGCATGGGGATACCAAAAAAACTTATTAGTCTAACGAAACTATGTGTCAACAATACCGAATTATGTGTAAAAATAGGAAACCAAGTCTCTAGCAATTTCACAGTTCGAAGTGGTCTGAAGCAGGGGGACGGATTATCTCCACTGTTCAATATCGTACTCGACATGGTAATCAAGAAAGCGAACATTAATACCGAAATATTCACAAATCAGGGACCACAAATGTTGCTAGCCTTTGCAGATGATATTGACACAATAGGACAAAATACTGTAAGAGTCAAGGAAAGTTTCCTACAAATCGAAAAGGAGAGTCAGAAAGTGGGCCTTAAAATTAATGAAGATAAGACCAAATATATGCATGTAGCACGCAATCTCCGCAGAGATAGAATCAGACAAAACGTAACAATGGAGGACTATAACTTCGAGAATGTCCAAAAATTCAAATATTTGGGAACTGTCATAACATCGGATAACGACATGACAGAAGAAATAAAAGCCAGAATACAGAGTGGTAATAGATGCTTCTTTTCTCTGCAAACGCTGATAAAATCAAAAATCTTGTCAAGGTCCTCAAAGATAAAAATCTACCAAACAATAATAAAACCAGTGGTATGCTACGGGTGTGAGACATGGACCCTCACAAGGCATAACGAACTCCTGCTTAAATGTTTTGAGCGAAAAATGCTAAGGAGTATATTTGGTCCTGTACAAGACCCAATTACGGGACAATACCGCATAAGAAGTAATGCTGAACTAGAGATGTTGTACCATAGCCCAAATATAATAAAAACAATAAAATCCCAGCGACTGAGATGGGCAGGACACGTCCAGAGATCCCCTGACAACCGACTAATTAACATGGTATGGAATCAAAACCCAACAGGAACTAGACCCCTTGGACGACCAAAATTAAGGTGGAGAGATAATATAGCCAAAGACCTACAAACTATGAGTGTCGACAACTGGAGAGAAGCCATGATGGACAGAGACCAGTGGAGGCAAATCGTTTCTGCAGCAAAAACCCGCGTAGGGTTGTAGCGTTACTAGATAGATAGATAGAAAGGTGTAAAAATATTTATATTACAATCTATTAAGTCTTAACAAATACAAAAACTATATTTTCCGAGAAAATATTATTATGTTAAATTACACTGTTAAAGGAAGTCAACTCTAAGGCGTTTTATATCGATATTATTTTCAGTCTACCTTCGTTGATCGCTCTGCACTGTAAGCACTAATAAGCAATGTTGAAAATATTCTTAAAAGGGGGTCAATGATATAATATATTTTTTTATCACAATCTTCTAACAATTTTGAAGCATCCTATGAAGGATCCAGTTCCTTCTAATCGCAGTTTGCTTTCAAAAACTCCAGTTCGGACAATAATAACAATAAATTATTGGTGTGGATGTTGTTTTAGCCAATGAAACCATAACACTGTTAGTATAGAACTTAAATATGGAAGAAGTAAAAAAAATAATAGAGTTATCGTTTTATTTTATGCCAGTATTGTTTGGAAGAAAAACAGTATATGCACAATTTCACGGTTAGATAACATTCTTCATTAAAATCCTCCTAAGATAGTAATTTTTACTACTAGTCTAAAATGGGGTGGACCTCCATCTTGCTGAAACCAGATATCTGGATAATTTTGACTCCAAATAGAAAATACTGTAAAGTCATTAAAGGGCTGTTCCAGATCTTCATGTTCACTATCTCTGTATCCCGTTTTCTCAGATCTTCGAATTCTTCTTACTACAGATTTGTAAATTGTTTGACGATCTGGAGAGGTGGTAATAAACAGATGTTTCGTTTCTTCGTATGATTTTTATCTATCTATACCTACAGCCCCCCATAAAAAGAAGAATGATTTTTTTCTGTTTAACTGGGAGATATTTTACATAGATTATTTGACCTCGAAAAATTGCCAGAAAGGAAAATGTCAAACAAACAATTTTGGCACTAGCACAAATTTATTAAGTTTTACAAGATTTTTTGGATAAACATCAGAATATCTCGAGAACTATAAGATTAGGGCATAGGAAGTGTTACACAAACTTAGTCTAAAATTTTGTGTAGAATCGAAAATTCAAGTAAAGAATGGAGTATTCAATTTGAAAAAATATTACATTAGGGTGTCATTATTTTTTGAACAACCCTGTATATATGAATTAACTTCCAAATTTCCAATTCTAAATAGTTTGCGAGCAAGAAAGATGAAACTATGTAATAATATTTTCCGTATGCAGCTACGTTGAAAGTTTGTGCCAGGCGCTAAATGATTAGAAGAAAGAAAAGTAAGTGATACCAATGACAAGTGACATTGTTTTTTTTTTTTTATTTCGGTGTTGGTGTTTGTTTTGTATGCTCTTGGTGGTTCTAAGAAATATATTTTTAATTTAATTTCTCGAGGTATTTATATAATATTTAGTTTTCAACATCGGTATATTTTTATCGCTACTAAAAGTCCTCTTGTTTGCTACTATGACTAGAAATAAAGTTAGTTTTTTTTAAAGAACTCTTTTAATGCATCTTTTTTAGAGGCAAAACTGAAAGCAAAAGAATCAGGGCGGCCATTACCCCGTTTAAAAATTGAACAACAAAACTGAAGTGGAAAAAAATTTAATAAAAATATGATAGGTATGTTAAACTATTTTGCTTTATGTGTATTGTTTGATGGTTACAAAACTAGGTAGAAAAAAAAAGGATCATCTTGTTCATGTTTGGAATAATATAAAGACTCTTGAAATATCCAAGCATTACAGGGATATTTTTAGCTTTTCTTGGTAAGAAATATATAGAATACAGTAAAATTCTATTTTCCGTAACAATAGGTGAGAGAATTGTTATTTAACAGGTTTTATAATCATCTTAATATAAATTTTGAACTATCTATTGGTATTATCAGTCTGGCCACTGGATCCACAACTAATACTAACTTAATCATCATACTCATAACTTACGTGTATGCTTCGAAATCACCAGTGTTGATCGCCTCTATCAGTTGCTCCGTCATTTTAATAATCTCTTGTCGTCGTGCTGTGAAAAGAGAAAAAAAATGCATTAACTGCTTTTTATTGAACATAAAACATGAACAACAAACACAACATCTATAAAGGAAACACTACTTGAGCAAATAGTACCAAGTACCACTGGTTTATACGTGAAGAATACAACAAAAAGGCATTTGTAAAATAACCAACAAAATACATGCAAAGGTGTTGGAAGATTTCAAGAAAAAATCAATAATTTTCGGCAACGGAACCATTATTTTTTGCATTTGAGGTTTTTATAGAATAAAATAAAGGAGGATGTTTCGGAAATCTTCCAATATGTTTTATTGATTTTTCTTTTACGTGGCAAAAACATTAAATTTTGTGTAGAATAGTGTATTTGTGTCAAAGCGAAAAATACAAACATATTTAAGTGAAATTTGGGGCAAAAGTTACCTAAATCGCTTTTACTTTATCTTATAGCTTTTAAGTTTCGTCTAAAAGATTTACAGATATAGGGTTTTTAATTGTAGAAAATAAAAATATTAATAATTGTGAACAGCTAATCAGAAAAGATATTCAAACCTTATAGACTGGATCCAGTAAAAAATAAATTTGATACAAATTAAACACAAAATAGCCTAGTAATTACATTA
The DNA here is from genome assembly GCA_034092305.1 of Diaprepes abbreviatus. Classification (NCBI taxonomy): domain Eukaryota; kingdom Metazoa; phylum Arthropoda; class Insecta; order Coleoptera; family Curculionidae; genus Diaprepes; species Diaprepes abbreviatus. Next base: position 1,319,322 of record JASJET010000018.1, on the reverse strand, counting down.
CAATAGGAAATAACTCTTCTATGGACAGCTTACATAATATAGGACTTAATTACAATTCTAAAAAATAAGCAAAAAAAACGTTCTAGAAGTTATAAGCAACAGCAATTACAAAAATACAATTACTTCTAGGAAATTAGGTATGCTAAGTCCTTTTGTTGTACAGCTAAATGCCGTGACAATTAGGAATGTTTCAAAAACTCTAACCTAGCCTATAAACTACTTCTAGGACTAGAATTATTACAACGTTATCTAGAGATAAGCACTACCTCCGATTGTATCTTGTTTCATACCTGACATTTGAGAATTGGTTGATAGTTGCGAAAAAGGCTTGTCTGGACACACAATCCGTATTTCTATATGCAATAAAGCGAGTTGTTAGTTTTTTAGGCATATCATGCGAGATTTATTTTCTGTCAGATTGTTTTATTTATTTTTTTTTTCTTTAATTTATACCCGGTATGGATAAATAAATCCATATAAGTTTATATTCTGCCTAAAAAAAACTACGGATTTTATTTTAGAATTTTACTATATAGTCAATACAGTAATATGTAATTTTTTCGATACAAATTTGAATATTGCAAATTTACATCATTTTAAGGACAAATAATTACCTAAAATGATGATGATATTTTTATTAAACTGATGAGCTGATGTTTTGAATAAAATCTATTTCACTATTATATTTTATTGTTGCTTTTTTGAAAAAAATAGGAGTGAACAGAGTCGTAGACATCCAAATATATCCTTACATAAAAATACTTAAAAATCGTTTCATTTTTGAAGGAAAATTTTAATTTGATCTAATTTCAGGTTAGAATAATATAATGATATCTACGTTGTCTACAATGAAATGTGTATCATACATTAATATACAGGGTGATTCAAAAATCGATCACGAAACTTAAGGGGGTGATTCTATTTGACAAAATAAGGGTAGAGCTTCATATAATTTTTTTTCAAAATGTCATTTGTTTTCGAGTTACAAGCCGTCCAAGTTCAAGTTTTTATTTTTTGTTTTTTGAATTACTCGCTTACAGGAAAACCGATTTGACTAATATTTGAAAGATAGGCTAAGTCTTCTGCGCTTCATCATTTTAGTAACAATTCATATTGATTGTTTGCCGCTAGAGGGCACTTTACCTACATTGAAAATTGTTTTTTTGTCATAATTTTTTAGTGTTGACAGCTACAGTAATTTTTGGCATAATTTCTGAAAGACTGATGCCAGGCCTTTAAAAAAGGTGCTCTTTATTTACATCGCTAAACCCAACGGTTTAGACGTAAATCACCCTTAAAAATTAAGTGGTAAATTTACTTTTCTCATTTCATTACCACCAGCTACCAGGTAAATAGCTATCAAAGTATACTAGAGCTGTCAGTTTAACATCAAATAAATTCGCTTTTTAAACTATTTAATTTATAATCTTAAAATAACTAATAATGGCTAATCACCAATATTCAAATATCGAATATTGTGATATCCATTTTTGTTATGGAAAAGCAAATGGTAATGCAGAGTTGGCAAGAAGATATTATATGGAGAGTTATCCGGAAAGAAATATCTCTCATGCTCAAACATTTTCCAGTGTGCACAGGAGGCTTGCGGAATGTGGTTCCTTTAAAAGTTATAATGGAAATAGGGGAAGACCTAGAACTGCTACAAACGTGCAACAAGAAGAAAGAGTGCTTGAAATTATTGAAGATAATCCAGGTATTAGTACTAGAAAAATTGGGAATGAAGTGCGGCTCTGTCAAGGCTAGTTCATGGAGGATACTAAGAGAAGAACAACTCTACCCGTTTCATTCAAAAAAGGTGCAGGCTCTTTATGACGATGATCGGCCGAGACGGTTGGAAACGTGCAATCAGATCCTAGCTAAGTATGAACACGATAATCGATTAATTGGCGTCATATTATTCACTGACAAAGCTGGTTTCACTCGTGATGGCATAACAAATCTACACAACATCCACACATATGCTTACGAGAACCCAAACAATGTGGTAGAAACGAAACATCAGCGTAGATTTTCACTAAATGTGTGGGCAGGGATAATAGGAGATTACCTTATTGGTCCTCATTTCTTTGATGGCCCATTAACTGGTGACGTATACTTAGATTTTATCCAAAATCGTCTCCCATTGTATCTGGAAGATGTGCCATTGGAAGTAAGGGCCAACATGTGGATCCTCCAAGACGGAGCTCCGCCCCACTTTAGTATACGTGTCCGACAGTATTTGAATGCAACGTATCCTGAGCGATGGATAGGACGAAGTGGACCATTGGCATGGGCAGCGAGGTCACCAGACCTTAATCCTATGGATTTTTTCTTTTGGGGTCATTTGAAACAATTGGTGTACGATATTCCAGTAATCAACGTCGAGGATCTTCGCTTCAGGATAATCGAAAAGTGCCAAATTATTAAAGAAACACCAGAAATTTTTCATCGAGTTAGGCGACATTTTTTGAAGAGTGTTAGGAAATGTATGGAAGAAAATGGGGGACATTTTGAGAATCTTTTTTAGTTTGTTTAGTACTGTTTCATTAATTTTTATCAATTAAATGTATATCGCAATAATCCATAATATGAATATTTACTGATTAGCCATTATTAGTTATTTTAAGATTATAAATTAAATAGTTTAAAAAGCGAATTTATTTGATGTTAAACTGACAGCTCTAGTATACTTTGATAGCTATTTACCTGGTAGCTGGTGGTAATTAAATGAGAAAAGTAAATTTACCACTTAATTTTTAAGGGTGATTTACGTCTAAACCGTTGGGTTTAGCGATGTAAATAAAGAGCACCTTTTTTAAAGGCCTGGCATCAGTCTTTCAGAAATTATGCCAAAATCTACTGTAGCTGTCAACACTAAAAAATTATGACAAAAAAACAATTTTCAATGTAGGTAAAGTGCCCTCTAGCGGCAAACAATCAATGTGAATTGTTACTAAAATGATGAAGCGCAGAAGACTTAGCCTATCTTTCAAATATTAGTCAAATCGGTTTTTCTGTAAGCGAGTAATTCAAAAAACAAAAAATAAAAACTTGAACTTGGACTCGAAAACGAATGACATTTTGAAAAAAAATTATATGAAGCTCTACCCTTATTTTGTCAAGTAGAATCACCCCCTTAAGTTTCGTGATCGATTTTTGAATCACCCTGTAGTGTGAAAACAAAAATAAAACTACTTTAAGAACAGCACAGCACTTTTAATGATATAATAACAAAACTTGTTGTTAGTATTACTGTTATTAATAAATTCTAACATTTCAATCACAAAAAAGCATCTTACGGTAACAATTAGTTTTTGGATTTTTTATTTCCTCTAAGAAATGAGAATTTGTCTTGAATTGTCTTTTTTACAGCTGAAAAAAATGGTAAAATATCTTTTAAAACAATCTGACAGAAGTTCGATGTTATTTTTCCTTGCCTTTATAACTTTCATTGAAAATATTGAAATTTTTGATTTCGTTATAAGCAAGAAAACTAACATACATTTTAAGGGGTATAAGGGAATTACAATTTTTTAAAATATTTTAAAAATGTGACAAATTAAAAATTACCTTCTTTTACTAATTGCTCCATATTAACCAGTCTGGTTAGTTTTAATTTGTGTTAATTAAAATTGAAGCAATAGAATTATGTTATGGTTCAAATAAATACTACATTACCGTCAATATCGTTGGATTCAAGTCGACGATACGCCACAGTGTCATCTAAGAGGGCATGCATTTTAAAATGAAAAACTAATTTTTATTGAACTAGGTCAAAATCATGCAGTTTGTAAATTTGAATTTAGTGTAATCAAATTAATTTGCAAATCTACCATTTGTAATTCTAATGGAGTGTATTCGGAACGATAGTGGAGATAAGTGGTTATTTATATGTCATAAAAAAAATTTTGGAAACCAATTAAGATGTAAAAGAACTTTTTTCCGAGTTGCAAGAAAAACTATAAAGTTTCAGATACATTAAAATCGGCTAATTTCTTTAAAAGTTATTGCAAAAAAAAACATCTCAAAAATATTAACAAATAAATTGTTTATGCCGAATTAAAAACATTTTTCACATGTGCAATACCAAGGTTTTATAGTATAAAATGCGAAGATTTTTAATTATGTTTGTTAATAGAGTTAAGTGTTTTGAAGAATTTGAATGTAAATAATATAAGACTTCATGACCAGTTAGACATTAGCTTTTCTGAATCTTGAAATAGTGTTTGTGATATTGGCAAGGACTAATAACATATATTTATTTAGCGCTAAAACGGCAAGAGCTTAAGAAGATCGAACCAAACTTCAGAGTACCCTTGACATATTGAATTTTATTTATATGTTTATAGAATAGCTACTAAATAATATGTAGTAACAATAAATCGTGACGAAACGGTTATATAAAACCAAACCCACATAGCACTAGACGTCTTATAGACGTAATTTTTATATCCAGATTGTCTGAACGTCTTAAGACATAAATAAGGCGTCTTATAGACGTTGTTTTAAAGACGTCCATAAGACGTCTATATACAACGTCTTTAAGATATCTTTTAAAAGTCTGCATACTACATTTTATATGAAAATAAATATAGTTGTGAATAATTTAGTTGATAAAAACTAAAAAGCATTTCCTTCTCTATGGATTTTGTCGCAGTTGGGTAATAAATAAGTTTGCAACGCCGCACAGAGCTCAGCTGAGAACAAGTTGAGGTTAAAATTTTTGATTGAACGACAAATTTTTAGTAGCCTCATTGCGACCTTGGTTAATAGAACTTTTGCATGATCTTTTTTATCAATACTTTGGTGCTTTTTGTCACAGACTGTTTGATGTACCGATAACAATGACACACATAAATATGATGCCAGCGAAACTATAACTTTAAAAAATCCGCCTTTTGTTTCTGTCAACTGTCATTTTTCAGTTTTGTATTTGTGTTTCGTCATGTCGTTATTCATTTTTAATGTTGTTGGGGTGCCGACTGTGAAAATTTAGCTTTTGAAAGAATTTTATTAAAATAGTTGATTTATCTATGTGCCTCTGAAAATCTTTTTTATTCGTGTTAATATAATACTTAAGGTAAGATCGAGAATCATATGTACTTAGGAAAAACAGTAACGTTATTTATAGGTTGTGTTACAGGAAATTCCCGAATGCTTTACCGCTTATATTTTTGTAGTAACTCTATGTTATTAGAAATATGAAATGAAATTTTCAAAAATATTATCTGTGCAAAAAAGACTCGGTCCTAAATATTACAAGAAATATTACCACTTCATTGGTAATTGGAAGGCGAAATGTTTATTTATGGAGTGCTCCACTAATGAAACCTGTAAGATTTAATTTGTTCCTGATGATTGGTTTATATTTAAAGAACATAGAATATAGAGTTTTGTTAATTACAAGAAGTAATTTTGTTTAAGGTTTTAGAAATTTCAAAACTGGGAGTAGGGAGCATTTATGACTTTGTAAAGCGAGCTTGTAAAATTACCATGTACAGTTGATTAGTACGAAAAGGAAAGAGAAAGTTCTACGATTCCAACTTGGTGAGACTTATTATGAGTAAGTTCTGTCTTTCATTATACATATTAACCTTGAAATAGCACGTCACGATTCTATAGTAGAGGACAATTATAAAAATTCGCAAAAATATCAAAAAATTTACTCCCACAAATGAAAAACTTTATTCTATAAAATTAAAATCAGTTTGTTATTAGGATGTACAGAGACAACAGGACTGGCAAAAAGTTAGAAGAATGAGGAAATTTCAATCCAAACATGGCTGAAAAGGGCATCAGACCAGATTTGTTATTCGACTAAATAAAAATTCTTGTTTTTAAAACTATTTAAAGATTTGTGTACTGTTTATTTCAATAAACTTTTATTTTGTTGATAGTCTACCTTTTAGAGTTATTATATCGAAGGGATAAACTAAGGCTTAAATTTGATAGGTTCGCTTATAGTTCGAACAGTAGTAGTTCTGAAAATATTTGCTCTTCTACCTCACTTCTTAAATTTCAAATTAGAAAAAGTTTACATTATGCTTAAGTTATGTATTTTTTTTTGTATAAAAAGATTATGTTGAACATATTTTTTAAAGTAAATTATTCATGCGGAACTTGTAGTTATTTAAAATGGTAGTGGATATTTTGCTCTTGATTTTTTCTTAATTAAAGTTATTTCTTGAACTTTTGAATAATCACGGTGTGACTTTGTGAACAAGACAAACAAAAAAATTAAAGGGACCCTTTTTAATGTACATAATTTTAATGGTGGAATATGTTGGCAAAGGACGTCCATAAGACGTTGTAAACAAATGTCTTAAAGACGTTACCTTTTGTAACATAAGACGTCTATACAACGTCTTATGGACGTCATTCGACTTTAATGGACATCCATAAGACGTTCTGAATGTTGAGATCAAACGTTTTATGGACGTCTTTAAGACGTATTTGTGCTGTTTGGGAAATAACCCGTTTAAAAAGCATAAGTGAAGTTGCAGTGACATACTGTACAACAAGGTCTGGTATGAAAATATTCTTCCTTAAGACCACGTGTCTCGTGGACAAGTCTGATATAAAAACTCTCTTCATCAATTGTCTTGTAATGAGTCTAAGACCCCAATCTCGTCGATTATTTAAATGGCTTTATTCCATGCTCTTAAGGTTAACCACAAGAGTGACCCAAACTAAGTGGACAGGACATCTCGCTGAGTAATATGACACTTCTGGGAAACGAAATTAGTTTTTTGCTGTCTCTTTAACCGAATGCGTGACCTGAAATGGGCTTAACGAGAACGCAAGATTGATTAGGCGGTATTTTTTTCCGTCCGCAATTTGTTAGTTTCGTTTGCAATATGCCCGGCGCTCTTTTGGGCAATAAAAAAGTCTGAATGTAGAGAAACTTAGCAATGAAACAAATATGAACATTAAACAATCATTGGAAAAAGGGTCTGTCACATTTAGAGTTGTTAAACCACACAGGAATTCGATTTTTTGGGGAAATGATAATTGGTTATGAAGACGTTGGTAAACTGTTTGAAAATTCTTTGCTCAAAATTTTAATAAAAACTGTTTTTTAGCTTTAGCCTAGCGCTTGCTCGTCCGTTTGCGTCTCTGTCACAATCAAATTTTTCAGGACTGAATAAAGATATCGGGCTGAAATTTCGTACTGATTGACTGACAGGATGATATACCAGGTTAAGGTTGAGAAGCTGAAAACGTGAAGCTTGACGACTATTTTCCTGTTATTTTTTCCTATGCTTGCTCACTAGTTTGTCTTCTGGATATATACCAATGTATGTATGTGCGTAGAATAGGGGTCTGTACACTGTAATCTGGTAGATCTATTGTACTCCCTCACTACTGCAGAACTGCCTAGAGCCGGTCCTCCAGTCCCATTCCCTTAGGAATCTTAGGATGTTGGATGGTTTCATCATACAGCTTCTTCTCTTGTCTACTGCTGGTCGTAAGCTTTCCCTAAACGTCTCCAGACAACTCAATCTTGAGCCGTTCGCGTGCAACATTGACATCATCTCCTCATAGGGTCGGTGGCCTTCCCCTACTTCTCTTATCTTCGCGCGGTCTCGACTCTAGCAATCTCTTGGTCTACTTGTCATCCCTAAGTCTCACTAGTGCCATGCGATATGCCTGTTCAGTATACGTAGAAACGTATTCCCGAATTTCTCATATGATTGGAAAGTCTGATACTTAACACAGATCTCGCCATCTTGCATTAAGCGGTTCTTAAAGTATTTGCATTTGTCTTTGGTGAAAGTTAAAGTTTCCAATCCATAAGTCACAACACGAAGTACGCATTGATTATATATTTTTCCTTTGAATTCGATGGGAATTCCGCCGCTAAACATTTCTCTTGCCATATGCAGCTCAACCAAGGCAAATTCTTTCTGGTGTTTCATGTGTTTGCTTGTCTCTTGCTACTTTTACGTCGTTACCCAAGTATCGATATTCTTGAACCTGTTCAATGTCTTCCACTTGATTTGGTACTGTGTTTATTTATTTTAAAGTCAAATGTCTGCGCTATCTGCGCCAGTTCGTTTAACATTTCCTCTACTTCGTGTAAGTTATTGGCGATGAAAACGTCATTGGCAAAACGTAGGTTGTTGAGCCGCCTGCCATCAATATTAATGCCGTTATGTTCCCAGTCTAATTGTTTGATAGCTGAAAAGAATTTAGAAGACAAAGTGTCTCCGTGTGGGACACCACATGCTGTTGAGTTTAGGTAGCTATTGTGTATCAAGCGAGTATTTCTGTGATCAATACGAAATTTGTTAAGAGCTTTTAGTATGGCATTCCTTTCAATAGTATCGAAAGCCTTTTCAACGTCTACAAATATTAGCACTAATGACCGATTATATTCAATGATTTATTCTGTCAATGTTTTCGGTGATAGGAGATGATCGTTTGTTCCGAAGCTAGAACGGAAACCATCCTACTTAACATGTAGATAGTGGTCCAGTTTTTTCTCGAATATGTTAGTTTTTATGTGATAATAGGCTTATGGGTCTAGAATTTTTAATATCTCTTCTTTTATAGAGCAGTATCATTAATACATTATTCCAAGTTTCCGGAATTATGCTGTAGCAAAAGTCAACTTATTTTTCCAAGAGGAACTTCGCCCGGCTAGTTTAACGACTCATAATTTCCTGGAGTTTTCTTGTTCTTTCTCTGTTTTAATGAAATTTCTGTTTCATCTTTTCTGATTTCTGGTATTTCATTGGATCTTTGATTGAGAACTCCACGTCCTCCGAGTGTTTCTTTGGCATCCTTTGGTGTTGTCTGCTGGTTTTGTAAAGTTCTCTGTAAAAGTCTTTTACCATTCTTATTATTTCATGTCTGTTGATTGTTCTTTCACATCTCCTGTTATAATTTTAAGAAACAAATTCGCAAAAATTCTATCAAAAATAAAAATTATACAGTTCAATTTATAGTGCGCTAAATAAACGCGTTAATTTAAAATATGTCAAAATATCATGAGAAATCTGGGATACTTTTTTTTTAAAGTAATGAGTAAATACAACAAGGAAAACTGTTTAAATTATAAAATGTGAATCGTCACAGATTAAATTGTGACGCAACTGGCAACATTAATATTTTTAAATCGAATTCATTTAATAAACATTTATTCAATACGTGTGTTGTATCTGACATGAAATAAACATTGTTAACGTAAACTTTACAACAGATTTATTTTGTTACGTAAATAAAACTTGAAGAGTATAAGATACTTGGTAAAAAAAAAATTAATATCGTGGGTGTCTTTAAGCAATCAGATAAAAGTTAGAATTAATTCCATCCTGAGACTTGAGGGACGAAGTTGATGTTGGAGGTTGGAAACAATGATTTTCACGTTTTTTTTTTTTAGAAAACAATTAATAACTTTATGTATAAGGAAAACCCTAAGATACAATTAATCAAAAAATTAAGTTAAAATTTTTTATACCACAATAATTACTTTTTGTAAAATTGATTTGACGACGTTCATCTTAAAAAAAATTGATTAGTGCTAGGAGCTTTCGTATCCTCTCAGATGATATATATATATATATATATATATATATATATATATATATATATATATACTATTTTCAGAAAAAAAATTGACTACAAACATTATTCATTCGAGATTTTGTTTTATTTTTTCTGAAATCTTGACATGACTATCCATCAGAACAAATTATTTCAAATGTTTCATATATATATATATATATATATATATATATATATATATATATATATATATATATATATATATATATATTATTCCGATTCCTATTTTCTTAACATTAAACCGTAATTCGTATTTTAAAGGTACTATTAGTGAAATAGCAAATAATATAATTGTTCTTTTGGACTGGTCTTGTGAGCACTTGCCTATGAATAGTCTTGATGAGTTTCACAATATATTAAAAATTCGGTTATAACAAATTATTTATTCTCCAAAATATTGTAAGAGTATCCATAATATTTTAAAGGTGAAAGTTTTGAAAGAAACGTGTGATACACACAATTTTAAATTTCACAAATTCATCATTCCAAGAGAATTTAAAAATAGATGTACACCACCCATTTTAAAAGTACAGAATACTACACATGTTTCTAATGTTAGAACACTTTGTCCTGTATAGAGAAAATTTTAGAAAAAGCAGTTTATGAGCAAGTAATTTATTATATGAATTCTAATAGTTTATTTATCGATAGTCAATCACGATTCCGTAAGAGACACTCTTGTGAAACGGCAATTCAACTTAGTGTAACAAAGTGGAAAAATTTAATTGATGAAAATATACATATTTAGTTTGAAAAAGACTTTTGGGATTTGAAATGAGCTTTTGAGACCATTAAGAGCCATATATTATTGAAAAAACTTAGATACTATGGTACTAAAGGCAGCCCGTCTAAATCGTTTAATAAATGTTTTTTTTAGATAGAATGCAGCCTATTCTATCTATTTAAATGACATAAATTATGTTGAAGGGGTGGAATTCATCAATCGCTGATGCCACATTGATCGCATGTAGTGGTGATATTTCAAGTGAAGTTGTTTTCAGAGTGAATAGGTATTTTAAAGCTAATGAACAGTTTTTTGCTATTAATAAATTTCAATTAAATGCAAATAAAACAAAGGCAATGCTAATAGTTATTCAATATAGGTTTAACAACATTAATCAGTTAGATTAGACAATGAAAATATTAAATGTCTCAATAAAATAAAATATCTTGGCTTTATAATGGACAACACATTATCTTCGAAGAAGGATTATGAATTTAATTTAAACCTTAAAAATAACAACTGAAAAATTATTCTAATCATGCAAATACTGATATCTACGTACCTACCTGCAAAATTCTTGCTAGAAGGGAATATATCCCTTTTCATTGTTGATTCAATCCATTTCTCTATATCCTTATGTACAGAGTCCATAACTAGCATGCAATATAATATATACAAACTTATCATGCAAACAAATATTTTTAAAATTGTAAAACATTCTATAGAATCAAAATCTAAAATACTGGTTATTTTTTAATAACTATATTTATAAATAGGTACATGCAAGAATAATAATATGTACTGCTTCCTAAGGGATAATTATTTTGATTCACCTTTCGTTGCAATAAAATACATTTATATATAATATCCTTTAAATGTAGTTCATTTCCTGTTTGATAATAACAGGCATTTTCAAAACTAAAAGTGTAAGTCATAATCGAGATTAACGTTTGGGGGTTTGGTGCTATAATTTCTGCATAAATATTATTTCATCGCGGGTTAAGCTTTCCCGAAGCTTGTTGACACATGCCCTTCATTTCAAGTGGCTCCGTTTTGAAGGTCTATCTCTGAGAAATGGAAAATCAAGGGTATTTAAATGATATTATTTTTCCTTTATAATATAAACAAATCCTCCAGCATTGTCCATTATGAGAACCCAGGATGAGTAAGAATAAAAACAAAAAGTTATTATCCTTCATTGAGCAACTCAGAATTATGCAAGAAAAACAGAATGAAAATTTGCTCCGTGTATTTAAAGTTAACCACCATCCGACTATACCGGAATTTTGGTCTGTTGTTTTTTCGCATCTAAAACCTTCGACAGAGATGTGTGTCATTATAGTCTCCGTATATATTATTTTCTCTAACAGATATGACAAAAAGCATTTTTGCTAAATGATATTTTTGGCTCGTGACCCTCTAAATGGTACTGGGAGAAACTGCTAAAATTAGAAGAATATCGCCACAGAATATTTTAACCAGATATTGCTTTCTTGATTCCGCCTCTAGGTCGCATGGGAGATGTAAAGCTGAGGCGTGATAATAGATCATCTACGTTGTTAGCAGTACATGTATGCGTTATTGAGATGAGATTGTAGATGATTTTGATGCGTGTGAAGTGACAGTTCGGAAAGTAAGACGCGGTTGTAGCTCATTTTTTCACAAAATTTGCAGTCGATTTTATAAAATTATAAGAATCACTGTGAATTCATTAAAAATCGAACATAAACAAGAAGTTATTCTTTGGTGGAAACCCTAGTAATTAATCGATTTTCGGCAGTCGTGGTAAACTCATTGCCACGTGACGAGACCTGAGTTTCTTATTGGTTATCAGAGAAAATAGTACGAAAAATAGAACATAAACGCAGCCGGAAGCGAAACGAGAGTGGAATGAACTAGGTTTTAATGTGAAAATATGTGTCTCTAAAAATATATTTTATATACAGTTCTCTTAAGTCATTTGTAACCTATAAATAACAAAAAACAATAAAAATAAATAATTTGGTATATTTTTTTCTCTCTTAATTTAAAGAAATACTATCTATTTACAAAAAAAAAAAGAAAGTAATAACAACTATTTGAATTATTGTCATGCGTTTCCACGGTAGCAAAGTCACAAATTGGACCTTTCTACGTCAAAGGCCGCCAACGCTGTCGCATCTGTAAGATGATAAAATTTAAGCCTATAGTTTTAAGTCTTAAATATTTACTAGAAGCCTTTTAAATGTATCCAAGCTTTCCAAAAGTGTTTGTAAGTAACTTAAAGGTTTACAAATATTTTTCGACAGTTGGCAATAAGCTTAAACTCATTCTAAAAGACTTGAAAGTTTTTTCAAAGTCACCGAATCCCTATCGCTACTTTTATAATTTAATTAATAATTTCAGTTCCTCGGGGAGGAGATAACCGGTTTGAAATTAAAAAGTCTTCGTGCTAACGTCAAATTAAGTAATTATTGGCTTTATTTGATTAATTAAAAATATCGTAATTATACTACGGTACACTCTCATTAGTTATTAAATATGAATAACAAAATATATGAATTTATTAAGTGTTCTTGGACAGTATGTGTAGTATTCGAAAAATATTCCACATCAGATTAGAATTTTTAAATCGACTAGTCATGTTTTTTTATTTGATTGAAGATATTCACTGCGACCCACAGTGATTCAGCCAAATAATAAGTAGGATTTGGACCATGAAACGGAGAACAACTATTGTTTTGCTTTATTTTAAAACATTTTCAAGGCACTAGAATAACAATAATACCATGCTTTGCCATGAATCCACTATCACGCCATTTAAATTTTACCAAGTGGGGCTTCAGTACTAAGAACAATTGTGAAGAGGTGGTAATACTAAATCATCTTCTGTATAAGAATGATCTTAAATTGATGGCTGTCACCAGAAATCAGCTGGAATATATGCTCAAAATTGTGGAAGAGTTTTCTGAGAAAACTAGAGAAAGAAAACGAACAGAAAAATAAACCTAAAAATGAACTAAAGACAAAAAAGACTAAGAAAAGAATATAAAAAACCAAAGACTAATAACAAAAAGAAAATTTGGGTATGTTTAAGATGCAGCAAACTATATAAGGAGCCAATAGAAGAAGACTGGATCGAGTGCAATACATGGGCGAGTCGGTGGCATGAAAACGGGGCTTTTACTTGTGATATGTGCAAATAATGTAGTCGCAAAATTTTATTGATGACAAAGCGCAATTTTACACACTGGGGTATATGTATAAAATTGCACAAATTCCAATTTGTTATTTTCACTTAATTACTAAGAAGATTCTATAGGTTCTGTTCACTATGTCAATTTGTTGTCATAATAATAAGGAGAAAAAAATAAATAATTGATTTCAGATAACATTTGTATATTGCAATTTATGAGTTTTTGATTGCAAACTGTGCAACCTTATATACCACCCTACTCTATTTCAAAAATTCAAAATAGATGCATTTTTAAAAAAATGTTTTTTCTTTAAATGAATTAAAATACTAATATTTATATTACTCGACAAGGCCTAACAAAGAACGCATTCCTATAATAATAGCAATTTTCAACGATATCCATTCATTACAGTGCCAGTCAAGGTTATAGAAATCCTAGCGAATTTAAGAATGAATTTTTGTTTTTATTATACTACGTATAGCAAAAAAAATTGTTTCCTACAATAAATAACTGGATATTAACTATGAAAGCAATATGTTTTATGTTGTGATCACTACTGACTTAAAGATTGAAAATATTAATTGCTTTAATAGCCAGTGTTTTATAACAATTAAAATGTGCTTAATATCAGCTCTCCCAATTTTTAGAGGTATACAGCAAACTTTCTAAAGTTTAAAAGTAATTAAAAAAGTTTTAAGTACCAACAGCGTAATTACATTTTTCAACTTTTGATATTATTTTTAGAACTCCGTTGTGTAAAGTAAACCAAAGTTTAATAGTTTTAATTATTTTTTTATGTTCTATAAAAATTCCAGCCATTTTACGGGGTACCCTTTATCATCTGAGCGACAACGGTTATGGATTGACTCTTGAGGTAAAAATTCTGATTCTTAATAGATTTTGTATATGTAACTACTACGGAGTATGAAAGAAATTATCTCGGTCATGTGGGCTGAACTCTAAAATTACAGAAGGAATTTTAATGCGCTTTTCGTTTTTAGTTAGACAATTTCTAACTTCTATTGACCATTGGTTTCTCTAATATACATTTCACCATATACATATGTGGTGTGTTTTTGTTAAATGTGTTTCCTAATTTGTTTACGTTGTAGTTCGCTTTATTTTCTTTAAAGTCCTCATACTATAAACGATTGTGAGGAGAGAATGTCATTCTTATTCTCCGGCGGTCGTTGTCTAATAGGATAGCATTTAAATTTATCAGCTTTCTTCAATGTTACATGTATTTTAGTAATATGATATAATTTGTATAGTTTTACCTGCTTAAAATTAATTATTAGTCCTGTAATTTCAAGTGTGTAAACATCGAAATTGTTTTTCATATTCAACTCGTTATGGTCTTATAGTTTATCACTTTTTCTTCTTAACAGAGTTTGTAAAGTGCTGTAGTTTATATACCACATTATTTGGTTTGAATCAGTAGATAATTACTGAATGAAACATTATATTTTTAATAAATTCCCTTTTATTTACATTGCATGTCACTTTCAAAAAATGTAAGGTTATAATCAGTAATAGTTCAATTAGCGTTGGTTGTGGATGTATATCCGATTCTTTTGATACGAGCACGGCATGTAGAGTCTAATTATTTATAGTTGAGTATGCAGTATGGAATTTAGTAACATCTTTTGAACTTTGTTTTAGTTACGATTAGTAACTTTGGGCTGTTTTAATCATAATTTTCTTTTTGATAATTTTCCATGGTTTGCCGGTATTTAATTTATTACCGAACTGGGGAACGTGAAGTGAACGGTGAAAAGGTGGCGAGCGCGTATTCTTGAAATGTTCATTACTCATATCCTCGTTCGCCCGGTGGAAGGTAAGCGAACGGTGAAACATGCGCAAATGAAATGTCAGCCGCTAAATGACATATTTAACGCACGGATTTCAAAAAATAAAATAGAATTAAAATTTTTTATTTTATTTTTGGTTCTTCAAAATAACTCGCATTAAAAAAATAATATGTTGACGAACCGTTTCTTTAAGACGTTTTATTTTCTGAATAAACAGTTGAAACCTTAATTAGGTGGTACCCCGATATTTTAAAATTTTTTATTAAAATATCCTTAGAAAGCGGAATATGTCTCGCAAATATTAAGCAAATTTGAGATTACACATATATAAAATTATTACAGGAGATTCTGTTCATAACGCAATTGTATGAGCGTGCTATTTAAAAATGTTTTTCTAGGGCCAGTTCTGCTTAGAGATTTAATATAAATACTTGTGTCCATAACAGCCGAGTATCTTAGTTGTAAACTGTTAAATCTAACATAATTCTTTTCACATCACGACACAACTTATAAATCACAATTTGTAAGCTATCTGAAACTTTTATTTAAATAAGTAACAAATTTTATATTTAAATTATGTTAACTACAGCACTTAACTTAATTAAACTGTGTTAAACACTATACGACACTACAAATAAATAAATATTATGATTATAATTTATCGAGACATATAAATATGAACCCTACAGACCAACGAATGAGGTCCTTCAGCATAAAAACCTTATTTATGGTACATTTGTTCTTCAAGTCTCTACAAATCTTTATAAAATATATGTATATATATATATATATATATATATATATATATATATATATATATATATATATATATATATATATATTTAAAGTGAATGTGAGATCCGCCAGTATCTTTAATAGACGTTTTCTATCTGGCCTTTGATTTCGGTCCCTGGTCAGAGTCACTATCATTGTTCAAGTTTCAGGTTTTCTTTCAAATTTACTTGTCAAGACAGAACATCTTGCAGTAAGAGGCTGGACACTTTGTGAATTCATACAATAAATAACTGATTGGATAGTTTCCATAGTGGATTGGGATGATGGCTTTTAGTCATACTACGTAGAGTTGTAATTTCCACCGTTTCAAGGTTTATCAGTGCTGACTTTCTGCAATTACTGTCAGTATATTACTTTGTATATATGATTGCTGCTTTTCTTGATATCCCTTTTTCTTTATATATTAGAATCTTCAAGTACTTGGCTCTTTGTATGCATTTTTGTTTAACAGTTCTAGAGTGTCAATTTAAGATAAATTTAATCCAGGCAAAGTACAAATATTGTAATGGCAATCAATAACTTCACAAAAATAATAACAACAGCACTATTTTTTTTTTTACTTTGGATGATTAATTTAAAGTACCAAAACTATTTTTTGCCTAAAATGGCAACAAAATATACTACGGACATTTTCGGTCTGACAGGTCAATTCAATCTGTCATCCGTTTTATTTTTTGAAATTCTCGGGTTTAACACGTTCATATCTGGCAACATTGGCTTTTCAAGAAGAAGGCTTTTACTGTCAAAAGTTCACATCGCCATTCACATCACACTTTCGAGGATAGGGGCCCTGCTAATCACCTATTTGCTGTAAGTTCAGTGCTAGGTGAGATGCTCCAGGTTGATAATAAGGTTGGCAAAAATGAACATTAAATATCCCTAAAATTTGTCATGTGAGGCTGCGATAATTTTCATTTTCCTTTCTTTTTTTTTTACGACTGAACCGTCGAAAGCAGCAAACAGATTTTGCCATTGGTTCTGGAAGAAGGGCAGACTGCCATATAAAAATCCTTTTTTTTAAATAGTCCACAATGAGGGCTTTTTTTTCGGCTTTGCTGATTTTTCTGACTTTTCTGGCTTTATTTTTCCTGTTCCTGGCCCGTATTAATATATCGATTTTTAACCTTTATGATCGGGCTTAATTTTCATTTGGCCAGAGAGGTAGAATAAACCTTATGAGGCTCCACTTAACTACAAATAGTCACCATCAAGGATCTAGTCATCAGCATTAGATCAGATATATAGAAATGGTAGATATAGTGTACGTAGAGAAACACAAGATAGGAGAAAAACTTTAATTTAAACAATAGGACCTGGGTAGCTATTCTCGTCCTCGAGAGAACGATCATCTTGATGGAAAGTGGGCGTGGTTCTCACGAAAAAGTAAGAAACCGTATTCAGAATACGGTTTCATAGTTTTTCGTGAGAACCACGGCCACTTTCCATCAAAATGATCGTTCTCTCGAGAACCAGAAAGCTACCCAGAATACGGTTTCATACTTTTTCGTGAGAACCACGCCCAGTTTCCATTGATCGTTCTCTCAAGAACGAGAATAGGTACCCTGGACATCAAATATTTTTTTAATACATTCACATATAAAATGATATAAATTGTAATAACATCTAGTAATTTATTTTTTTATAAAGACTACTCTCTATTCTTATGACAATTAAAAAGGTTCTAGAACGTTTTGCGGCCAGTTTTCTTCATAACCTTTAAAAATTAATTAATTAATAATAACGAAATGTAAAAAAAAATATAACTCTGCCTCTCGCAGGGGCTGGGCGGATTGAGTAGCTCAGCAACTGTCAGTGCCGGTCCCAAGCCCGGGCAAAAGAGGAGGGTTTGCGGGACAGGTTAGCAGCCTACCCGCAGTAAAACAGCAATGTAGCTCATAGTAACATACATGCCTCGGACACTGGACGGATCTCACGGAAACAGACATTGGCGAGAACTAGGACACGATCATGGAAAACACAGAACATCATTAGATTGGGATGCTGGAATGTCACTTCATGGCATAAGCACGATCAGGAAGTTGTCGCAGAAATGAACAGGCACTCCATAGATATTTGCGCCCTTTCAGAGACGAAAAGGAAAGGGAAAGGAAACAACAAGTACAACAACTACCTATTTATATACAGTGGGAAACAAAAGGAAGAAAGAGCCCAAGAAGGAGTGGGCCTACTCATCCACGAAAAATACGAACACTACATAGAGGACATACAGTACGTCGATGAAAGACTCATTCACGTCATCCTAAACTTACAACCAGAAAAGATGAACATCATAAGCGTCTACGCACCAGATATCAGCAAACCCAGAGAGGTCAGAGAAACATTCTTCAATAAACTGCAAGATCTATTAAGTACCATACCCGATAGAGAAAAAGTATTTATGCTAGGAGACTTCAAAATCTGAAACAATAAACATATGACGGTTGAGAGCAAAGCAAGAATTTACAAGGTCTGTGGAAGACCGATACTGACCTACGGCGTAGAAACAAGAAATGAAACCACAAAGACAAAACAAATTATGAGAACCACAGAAATTAAAACGCTTAGAATGATCACGGGAACAAGTTTAAGAGATAGAATAAGAAACGCAAAAATACGCGAGGACAGCGGAGTGGGGGATGTTGTGAAGTGGGTTCGAAACCGTCGTAGGCAGTGGAGAGATCACGTGGAACGAATGGACGATGACAGACTAGTAAAAACCGTGATGAGAGAGAAACCAAACACCAAACGGCCGCCTGGACGGCCCCCCAAAAGATGGAGAGAGAGCTGGATTTCGACCTCAAACGAGGATCGATGAGGCATTGTATAGATAACAGAACTTGGTTCTACCTAGAAGAAGAAGAAGAAGAAAAAAAATCTATACATTTTAATTATTTTCAAACTGCTCAAAAGGAACTATAAAAATACAAAGGGAACAACTCGACCAAAAAGTTTTAAGCGTGACGCAAGAGTTATAATACGCGGTAAGACGCTTACATAATTATTCCATAAACGTTTTTAAATTTTAAAAATTTACATTTTCGAATATTGTTTTACTTTTATTTACACGTCGAATAACATTTTCTACATGCTGGAATGAATGATTAAAATAAAAAATTCGCTGTGTCTGTATGCTAATAAATACAATATTACAAATATCTCCTGAAAAACGCTTGTATCTCAAAAAATTAGTGTCCATTCTTCAACTTTTTGATTTATTAATGTGTGTCTCTCTAAAGTGGTGATTGAATGTAACAACATAATTTAAAAGTTTCGTTGAAGTTTACTAATATTGGTATTATTGATATTTTTGATAATCTGTCTTTATTTATATCTAACTAGCGACCCGCCCCGGCTTCGCACGGGTGCAATGCTGATACTAAATACACTACAGAAAAACTGTGACTATTTATTTTATTTTTACAACAATTATTACATCGGCCTCCGACGCGCTATTTATAGGCACGCTGCCGCCGTCCCGGTCGGCCAGTACCGCCGCAAGCGCTACTTCCCGCAATTTTAAATCTGTAATATCTTCGAAAATATTCATTTAAATCTTGTGCTGTAAAGGACCATATAGATCTATATTAAATCAACAATGTATTTAAGCTATTTAATTGGATAAGGATTAATGCTGTATTGGTTAAAATCGCTTCAAAATTTGCCATTATTTGTCGTAAAAAGTAAATGACAAAAAAATGTTATTGTGGGATATCCATGAGAGATAGACATATACCATCGCGGAGTTTTCTGTAGACCTTTTCAATGTGTACAAATAATTAGTACATTATTTTGATAAATCTCGTAGGGTTCAGCCTGCGTTTGTAATGTAAGCGGAAAAAAATATGATAATTAACGACATCACATTAGAAACCTCAAAAATAACAGTATTTCTCCACTATTTAATGGATATTATTATACATATAAACCTTCCTCTTGAATCACTCTATCTATTGAAAAAAACCGCATCAAAATCCGGTGCGTAGTTTTAAAGATTTAAGCATACAAAAGGGACATAGGGACAGAGAAAGCGACTTTGTTTTATACTATGTAGTGATACAATAGGCAGCGTTAACCAGAAGTTACATAATCAGTCAGGTGATAGTTAGCAAAATATTTCTGGACGACCTAACTGGCGGTGACTAGTTTCTAATTGTCTTGGGAACGGATCTAATTTTATTTTAAACAAAATATATCCATAAATATTTTCCGTAGACGATCTACATAAATAGGTTATTTTAATTATCCATGAACCCTTTTATATTATCCATAAAAATAATGAATAATATAATTAACGATCGTCGGGCACACCTGACACCAAAGTCGATTAAGTAATTATTTTTATTTAGTGGCACGAAACCCCGTTTGCGTCAAAACCATTTTTAGTTAACTGTGCCATGAAGGGTGTAAATGAAGGTGGATCAGGAATCTTACGTTAGAATTCATACTTTCATTAACTTGGTAACATTACAACTATATCTAGGATAGCGTCAACTACGTGTATAAAGAATGCACAACAATTGACGGAAAATATCCAGAAATACAAAGTGAAAAAGCTAAAATGTTTGTTAGAAAGATCAACACAAATTTTTTAGTATCATATCCAGGTATATTTGTAGCTCATAAGCCTAAGAATACATTTCAATAGAGTTTATAATTTCAGTATCGCGAATTCTTCTAACTCACACTTTGTGTAGAAGAAAATTATTTAAAAACCTAACTTTGTATCCAAGGTTATGTTCAGTGACAGTAGTAAATTGTTTAGGATAAAATATATGCGAAAAATTAACGTTTTCAAGTTTCTATATTTGGTTTATAGCGTTATTTTACGCCTTATGGTTCACATACTCCATCTTCGTTTATTATTCTAATCTTTGTCATTAAGATTTTTATCAAATATTGCAGCATTCTCATATATTGCTGTAAAAAGACTTATATATATATATATATATATATATATATATATATATATATATATATATATATATAAGTAGATAAGTTTTTGTCCGTGTAATTTAAAATAAAATAGAATAAAATATTGGGGAAGCGGACGTGAAAATTTGTCAATCTACATGATTCTCGTGTTAAAAAGTGCGGAGCACTCCAAAATATGGAAAAACTCCGGGTCCGACAGATGGCGACAGCGCTGTTTCGTCCTAATATGGGACTCGTCGGGCCACCGCATTCGGTACAAACCATCATCTCGCCTTTGCATCGTATAAAGCTGAGTTTAGAATCAAAAAACAGCAAACAAGACGACAAAGGCGACATCTCGATGGTCCACTTGATAATACAAGAACCACACAGATTAACAAAGTTTGTAAAAGAACCGTCATATGGTGGCGCGACGGTGAATTAAAACAGAAATATATAAAATCGAGTACACGAAACGAACTACCCAAAGGATAGGGGTCGCATTTTTCGGTACTGGCAAGCAAGCCTACCGCTTATTTTAGCAGCCAAGCCCACGTGCCGCACCAAACGATCCCACCATGAGAGCATCGTTTAGCGTGTTTCAAAGCCAAACAAGTAAATAAATAAGTAGACAAGTTTGTGTCCGTGTAATTTAAAATAAAATAGAATAAAATATTGGCGAAGCGGACGTGAAAACTTGTCAATCTACATACTATTTTATTCTATTTTATTTTAAATTACACGGACAAAAACTTATCTACTTATTTATTTACTTGTTTGGCTTTGAAACACGCTAAACGATGTTCTCATGGTGGGATCGTTTGGTGCGGCACGTGGCTTTGGCTGCTAAAATAAGCGGTAGGCTTGCTTGCCAGTACCGAAAAATGCGACCCCTATCCTTTGGGCAGCGCGTTTCGTGTACTCGATTTTATATATTTCTGTTTTATTTCACCGTCGCGCCACCATATGGCGGTTCTTTTACAAACTTTGTTAATCTGTGTGGTTCTTGTGTTATCAAGTGGACCATCGAGATGTCGCCTTTGTCGTCTTGTTTGCTGTTTTTTGATTTTAAACTCAGCTTTATAGGATGCAAAGGCGAGATGATGGTTTGTACCGAATGCGGTGGCCTGACGAGTCCCACATTAGGACGAAACAGCGCTGTCGCCATCTGTCGGACCCGGAGTTTTTCCATATTTTAGAGTGCTCTGCACTTTTTAACACGAGAATCATGTAGATTGACAAATTTTCACGTCCGCTTCGCCAATATTTTATTCTATTTTATTTTAAATTGCACGGACAAAAACTTATCTACTTATTTATTTACTTGTTTGGCTTTGAAACACGCTAAACGATGCTCTCATGGTGGGATCGTTTGGTGCGGCACGTGGCTTTGGCTGCTAAAATAAGCGGTAGGCTTGCTTGCCAGTACCGAAAAATGCGACCCCTATCCTTTGGGTAGCGCGTTTCGTGTACTCGATTTTACATATTTCTGTTTTAATTCACCGTCGCGCCACCATATGATGGTTCTTTTACAAACTTTGTTAATCTGTGTGGTTCTTGTATTATCAAGTGGACCATCGAGATGTCGCCTTTGTCGTCTTGTTTGCTGTTTTTTGATTCTAAATTCAGCTTTATACGATGCAAAGGCGAGATGATGGTTTGTACCGAATGCGGTGGCCTGACGAGTCCCATATTAGGACGAAACAGCGCTGTCGCCATCTGTCGGATCCGGAGTTTTTCCATATTTTGGAGTGCTCCGCAACTTTTTAACACGAGAATCATGTAGATTGACAAATTTTCACGTCCGCTTCACCAATATTTTATTCTAATATATATATATATATATATATATATATATATATATATATATATATATATATATATATATATATATATATATATATATACTTATGTATTACGTAATCAAACGGTATACTTTAACTTTAATTTGATCTCGGTTTTCCTGCCTACTAATATTTGAGGAATGGGTTGCTTAAATTTCTGTGGCTTGTAATGTATTTCTTAAGGGTTAATTTTGAAATTTGCGGAGAATTGCTGCAAAATTAAGTTGTGATTTAATAAAGAGTAGGCGAAGCCAAGATGACTACCGAAAACTAGAACTATTAAAGGTCAAAGGTTCTGTAGAAATCGTTGTTTTAGTATAACAGGCATTTTCAAATAACAATAGTTAATCCCTTGGATTATTAAAGTATCGAAAATTGAAGCTAAACTACTCAGGGCCGGATTTATTTAAGAACACTCGCTCGGGCCCGCTACATTTTGAGATACCCCCGCATGTTTGTATTAAAGCTCAAGGGTATGAAGTAATTTATATTTGTTTTCTGAATAATACTAAATTGTATTCACATAACAACTTGGTTGTTTATTATATTATTTTTTGATTCTTTAAAGTTTATTCGGAGAATTTCAATTTCCTTGAAAGAGTCGTTAGATAATTTGTGGCCAGGGCTCTAAAGCTACTAATTTTTTCGAGTTCGAGCCCCTTAATATTTATAGTCAGAATCATAGCACTTATAATATTATAAAATTTCTAGCTATTTCATATTCATTTTCTGCGAAACAATTGGTGGATCATATAACATCAAATTAAGTTATGTAATTCTGTAAAGTATTTTATGAAACTCCCATAAAAAGTGATAACTGGTATTAATTACAATAATTTCGCAGTTTGTCTTTCAAATTTTGAGCATTACAGTTGGATTATTAATCATATTCGCCGTACTGTAACTATTTTCAGATCACGTCACATAAACAATAATTGTCAGTCAAGTTTATCGTAATCCAATTTCTAGCAGACAATATGAAGATCATATAATACGAAATTGCGTAATATTATTACTTGATAAAATTGGATTCTGGAAAATGTTTCAAACTTTGTAATATTGTAGTTTATGTGACACTGATCAAAAGCGTTATTGGATACTGAGTGTAATGTATGATGGGATTTTCGGTGATGCTATCTTTATAGTCTATTCGAGATCTAGAGAGAGTAGTAAATCATTTTTGCCCCTTTTTTTCTTCGCAAATTACCTGTATTCTTTAGTTCGATGTCTTTGGCACTGTTAGACACATATATTTTTATATATACGCTCTCGGTCCGGTAAAATATCCTTACAGGAGAAACAATGAACCTATTCACACTATTGACACGAAAGCGGCACTATAGTGAGAATCAAGTTTGAGTATGTTCAGTTTTTTGCTTTATTCTTTTTACTAAAAGAAATAAAAATGTGAGCCGTGTGCAGCAGCATGCATTTTTCTTTTAAGAATTAAAAGTTAAAACCATACTCATTTGGGACTATAACTGCCCCAACCCCCCCCCCAAAAATTGGCATTTTAGTTATGAAATGTATTATTAATAATACAAATCGCCCAAAAAAACATTTTTTTTAATCATACACACAAATATCCTCGGTGATGCGAGGCAGTTTAAGATGGTTCACAAAATATTTTTTCCCGATATTAGCAACAAAGAAAAATATGCAGTAGTTAAATAGCAGAAAATAAATAACAAACATAAAAAAATTAGTAAAAAGGTTAGAAGAAATTAAACACAACACGCGCACTTACAAACGGTTACTAAATCTTCTGTTCCTAATCGTGGACGTTTTGTAAGTGGACCTGCATGTTTTTGAAAACGATCTTAGTAAAAGGCTCGATATGAGAAAAGAAATGGTATCGTTAGTAAATTCTGACATTTATTTTAGTATAAGTGAATTTTACAATTTGTGACAATTAGTATTTGCAAAGACGTCTTCTTAATTTACGTATAAATTGTTTCAAGGTGAAGGAGGATCTAATTGTAATACATTTGGGGTACTTTACACCTAAAATTTTAACGTTTCTGTTGCTTTGGTTTTATCAGAAGTGCTTTGATGCTTTAATGAATGAATAAAAAAAAAAATAAAGTTCATAAAATTGAATTAATTTCGAATTATTATTAACTGTATTACTACTAAACTTTACATGATAAGTTGATAAGTAGAGCTATTTTTACTTAATATGCGATTATCTTGACCTTTCAGCTCTTGTATCAGCCCTCTGGGAATTTTTATCTAGTGGAATAACTAATGACGCACAACTGTATAAAATTTAAAATAGAGTTTTTAAAACGGTTATTTCTCAATACAATACTAATGCGTCAATTGGCATTTTCAAATGAATGAACAAGTAGGTTGGAATATATTTTTATTAACATTGTTTGGTAGGTAAGGTAGTAAAAGAAAGGGATGATAGTAAGGAATTCGTAAAGATTTATTTTCATCATTCATCTTGGTTTTTAGTAATCTACCCAATAGGGATCTGAACAGAAAGTGGAAATATTGTATTTCTTGTCATATAACAAAAAATCACACTGAAGTCAAACTGAAAGCATTCAAGCCACCAGACATATCACGATGGTATTTTATTTGTTTTTACCAATTTTAAATAGAAAGTGGGGCCAAGACACTGAATACAATTTAGATATACGTTATAATATATAAGATATATTGATCTTTCGATAAGTTGGAACTATCGTGATATACCCAGAAATCAAAAATAGCAAAGGCTACTCAGAAAATTAACCCTTACTGATATCAAAAGAATAATAAAGTATTACTTTAATAACAGCTAATAAATACCAAGGAAACCTGTGCTATCAAATGACAAAATGTTTGGTTTCATAGCATGAATATTTTCGCAATATTCGGTTCTAAGTGGCACTAGAACAATAAAAATTCCCTTCTAGGCTAATGAAGTACCTTAACCTTTTATTACCATCAATAATCAACAAAACTGATTTACCAAAATATTTATGCGTGTATTTCTGTACGTGTGTATATAACTGTTACTAAACTTAGCACGTAAATTTATTAAAAGTTTTTTTCCTTTACCCTATAAATAAATGTAGTTTATACCGGCCAATAAAAATTAGTATATTAGTACTGTTAGAGTGGATGCTATAAAAATCTGATGCTCTGGTGTATATGTTACCAAAATCCTGCAAAGCATTGAGTATCGACATGTTTTAAAATAATCTTTTAAACCATTTATTGCCAATTAATATTTTAAACAATTTATAATTTATGCTACAAGAGAATACAATATAGTTGCAATTTGGTGGATAAATATATGTATATTAGAGAAACTGTTAGTTACACTATAAGTACGAACGTACTCTATTCTAATACGGTTACAGGTAAAGCACTATTTTAGATTGCAAAGAAGGACCAGGGAAGGATGGAAGCCTTTCCTGTGAGAGCATACCGTTAACTGCAGACTGGTTTCGCTCATTGGTTCGTCAATACAGAGCAGGCAAGCGCATCTATCGATAGAAAAAGTGAATCCTTTAAGTAACATATAGGACAAAATATAAAGTCCAATAGAAGTGGCACCATCTACCAATATTCCACGCAATCTGAATATTTAATGTTATACAGATCTATATGCCGTACAATTGCAATGCTGATATAGTGTTTTGCCTCTAACTGTGTTAGAAGAGTACGTCTGCCCTTATACTATAAGGCTTTTTAAGTTGGTTGAGAACTACATAGTTTCTCTAATATAAATGTATTTATCCACCCATCTGCAAGTACACTGTAATCACTGTTTAAATGTTTTTAGCTTATGGTTTTGAAATTTACTGGTTTTATAAGTTTTTGGTCTGGTTTGGGTTTTACAACTTTAAGATTTCGGAGTTTTGATGTTCGTGAGTTTAAAATTGGAGATTAAAGCTTTAGATTTTAGCAGCAGTAGGTTGGTTGGTATACGTACATAAATCAAATTTTTAGTATTTTCAAGTCGGCACATCTCGCAAACGAAACAAAGGACAGAAATTAATAAGATCTGGACTTTAAAGGTGTCGATTACTGCTAATTTGAGAATATATAACATCTATAAAATCTCTATATGAATAACCTAATATTGTAATTTTGGACACTTTCAATTAACCTTGAAAACCTAACGTCATAACTAAGTTTTGAGGCGAGATAGAGATTCAGCATAAAATAATACGTACGGAATTTGTTCTCAAACTATCCGACCTTGCAGGGCTGTGTAATTTCTTAAAGCATACTTTCGGAAAATTTGCAAGTTTGTATTTGGATAAGTCACCGTTATACTTCTTTTTCTAGCCAATTTTGAAATTTTAGTATTGTGACTTCTTATTAAAATATAAAAATGCTAAATTTGGGCCCCAATATATCGCTCAAAATTAGTGACCTAAAATATTTGAAGCGTATTGTATATAAATTTAAGTTTGATACTTTGAAATGTTTTTAATATTTATCATTGACGACTTGTAGGGTAGTGTCACGGTGCCATGACACTACTTAATTATTTCTAAAAACAGATTTTTATTATTATTTTTATATTGAATACTTTTTCCTTCTCTGTATTAATAATTTGGACATTTGGCAACACAGCAGTTGCTTAAAATGCGGAAATTTTCTGTAATTGGCAACACTAATTTATATCATTTATTGGTCCGTCACAGCGGAAAGACGAAAATCTAAAGGGGCTTATACTTCGAACATACCCCTGTACAAGTAGCATAACGTCAGAACTAGGGCCCGGTTGTTTGAACGCTGAATAACGTAATAATATTTTTATTTATATTTGAAAAAGTGTTGATAAACAGTAGATATTTAATTTCTTGGTACAGACATAACGATTTTATGCTATCCTTTTCTAATTGCATTATTTAAACGAGTATCATCGGTACGTCCTTCGAACATACCCCTGGGTACGTCAATTCTGAAAACAAAGTATGAATATATGGTTGCCTAAATTTTTATTATTGTTATTTTCAATATGTAAACAATCTAACAATATTTACCGATAAAAATAAGTTTTTAAATCCTCTTTTTGTTAATATTAATTGTAAACTTCGCATTTATAGTAATTTCTAGCACTTAAAAACACCGAAAAAAGTCTCGACAAGCAATTAAACTGAAAGACAAGATAAGTAAATATGTTTATGTCTGTCAAACCTCAAAAAAGCGTCTCCCCCACCGACCATAAACAGCCTTCAGACAAATCTATTGTTGTTTAAATCTAGAGTATGATCGAAGGGCTTATATGTGAGCGAGAAAAACGGAACTACCTACTAATCTTTTTCATATGCAGGTATGATTAAATTTGTGCCAGGCGTTAAATGACTGGAAAGCTATTAAATAAATCGAATAAAAACACATTTATTACATTACCGGGGTGAGAAGTGATATTATTTTTTTTTCGGCTTTTGTGTTTTTTTTTGTTCAAACTTGGCGGTTCTAAAAGAAATTATTTTATTTTCAGTTTAGTTGTGTATTGATACCGACGTATTTACACAATATTTATATAGCAGATTATTAGTCAGTAAATGAGTATTTTGATGCCTTTAAGTAGGAATAAACAAAGATTGTGTATCGTTTAAATAAATGTATAGAGTTAAAAGGAGATTACGTTGAAAAATAAATAGACATATTATTAAAATATTGTGTTTTCCATTCAAAAATCGCTGACTTTTTAAAACGTCCTCGTAAGAGAATTATTGTTTTACATGTTTTATAATGATCCTATATTTTGTCTCATGTATTGACACTACCTGTCTAAGAGTGTATTCCGCTATTCACATTTATGTGCATAATTTCAAAAATATAATGTAGTGTTCTATTCTTCGATCATACCCTAGATTTAAACAACAATAGATTTGTTTGAAGGCTATTTATGGTCGGTGGGGGAGCCGCTTTTTTGATGTTTGACAGACATAAACATGTTTACTTATCTGGTATTTTAGTTTAATTGCTTGTCGTGACTTTTTTCGGTGTTTTTAAGTGTTGGAAATTATTATAAATGCGAAGTTTACAATAAATATTAACAGAAAGAAGATTTAAATACTTATTTTTATTGGTAATTATTGTTTACGTACTGAAAATAATAATAACAAAAATTTAGGCAACCATACATTCATACTTTATGTATTCAGAATTGACGTACCGATTATCATATGATACTTGTTTAAAAAATGCAATCAGACAAGGATAGCATCAAATCGGTATGTGTGTACCAAGAAATTAAATATCTACTGTTTATCAACACTTTTTCAAATATAAATAAAAATATTATTACGTTATTCAGCGTTCAAACAACCGGGCCCTAGTTCTGACATTATGCTACTTTTACAGGGGTATGTTCGAAGGTTCTATTAAGAAATATTAGTTGGGCTTTGCGTTTTTGTAAGCAGCAGCGGATTAACAACGAGTTTAAAATATCGAGTTTATATTTAAGATAATACGTACCTACGCATTTAAATATTTATGTATTTATATAGTTACTGAGACAACATGACTTCTCACTCATCTTATATACATAAAGCTTGGTTTTCACGACGCTTGCATAATAGTTGTTGTCTTGATGGCAACTGTCACAAGAAACAATCATCTAAAAACCAAGCTTAAAGTATAGTAAAAATACAAAGAAATCAAACGATTTTTTAGAAATAACAAGTCTTCAGTTAATTCCAATCATTGTAACAAAAACAAAACAAAAATTTCAGTTAGAGGTTAGTAATCAATGCAAAATAATTTATAAACCTCACACAACTTTATCCTAACCTTGAACGTTTTGCAATAACGCCTGGCCTAAATTGAGGGGATTTCCCTTAGAAGTCGAGTTTGTTGCTGTGGAAACACTGCTTGACGGAGACCCTGAGGTTGTCGGAGCGACCTTAGGAGATTGCGGGGGTGTACCGGGGCCTGGCATGGCGAAGAAAGAAAGCATTTATGATGAATGTGTTAGACAGAAAAAAAAGTCAAGTTAGTGATGTGTAATATAAAAATAAAACGTTTATGTATAATGAAAATAAATTATTTCCTCACAAATTATAACTGTAAAATTAATTTCATAACAAAACATTTTGAAACCAAAAAAGTGAATACAGAGTATATACATTTTTTAATAAATTAAGTCATACTGAGCTATAAAGTTGATACCTATTAGATCACGAGTCCGATTCTGTAAGCATATTGTTTGACATTACCTTTCCGTATATCTTTCAAGACGGTGGCTTACTTATGCGTTACTACAAAGGCAACAAATATGCAAGACCTTCATTATAACGTTCTCTTTTTCTTTACTTTCATAGAATATCAGCCCAGGTGCCCTGAAGAAAGAAAATCAGAAACACCGGGCTGTATCTGATTAACAATGATCGAACGAGTCGGATTATTCTACAAATTTTGAAAAAGATAGTGAAACGAATCAAGGAGAATCGTAAAGGAGATAATATAATAATGAGTATTCTAAAGTAATCCAGGTAATCCAGTAATTTTAACAAAAAAATTCAAATTGATATTTATGCTAAAAGTTTATAAGCCCCGGGGAACCGAATTTTAAATTTTCATGCGTCAACCTAACGTAGAAAGAAGGAGTGGGATTTGATTGATTTACCACTTGCAGTTTTACCGATTTTAGGTTTAATACTATTTCTGTATGTCGATTACTTACCATTTGTATATAAATGAAACTAAATGAAAATAATTATCCATTATATAGGGTAGTGATAAAGAAATGGATCAGACTTTCAGATGGGATAAAAAGCAATAGCTGCAAGATGATATGCCGTAGAATCTTAAGGTTAACCTATGGTCACATAAGCCTTCTTAGTATAGCCAAGATACAACAAGTAGTAGCTCAAAAATATAGAGTCACAGGGACCATGTCATGATGCTTCATCGCAATAATAGAGGCAAATTTGGACCACCGTCAACTGAACATATCTGTGATGAGGGCTGCAGCAACAAATGACCTTAACCTGTTCAATACTGATAACATGAAACTTGGTTTTTTTACTGGCCATATAAAGATTCTGGATACACTTCCCACATAATCCACATCGAAACCAACAGATATCATGTCTGTTAGGTACAATTTTGATATGAACTATGAAGTAGGAACTGACTGCTACCAAACGAATTGAAAGGGATTACTTCGACTAGAGGTATGGTATGGTATGGTTTACTGACAGATCTAAGATGAAAGAAGGGAACGTAGTGGAAGTATCAAGTCCGAGTTTTGAGCTTGCCAAATCTCTATAAGACACCCCACTATTTTTCAAGCAGAATTGTATGCAATCCAAATCTACGCTGACGAATAACTCAATAGGAACATTAAGAAGCAAAAATATAGATATCGTTAGATAGCCAAGGAGCTCTAAACGCTCTTACGTCAAACACCAATGAGTTTAAGTTGTCTTGGGACTTCAGGTAAGCTCTAAAACAAGTTACAACAGGGTAACATACCCAAAAAGCAACATAAGAGGATCTTCAGAGCTGGGAACAAAATCAGGTAAAATTAAAGTGAAATAAGATGCCTGGTCTCAGACAAGTGACAAAATTCATAATTTCATCGCAAAAGTGCTTCTTGATCTCTCAAAAAGGAATATTCGAGTAATAACAAATATACTGCCCTCTGAAATATCATCTCAAAAAATGGGTAAGGCTCAAAGCGATATTTGCCGTTGATGAGATCTAGCTACCGAAACAGGAGAACACATGCCATGTGAATGCATGGCACTGTTCTACAAGAGACTTAAATTCCTGGAAGGTGTCACCTTGAAGCCTAAAGAAGCAAAGTACCTACCACCAGAAGAATAAAAGACCTTACGAAAAGTATAAATTAAATCAAGGTAAAGTACAAAAGCTCTTACAGGTCGAAGTGTTGTAGAGACGCAAAGAAAACCTTAAAGATCCTAACGCAATCTAGAATTAATATGGGACACTGCTTATTTGACGAAAAATCGATCACACTCATCGATTTTACTTTTATCAAATGCATTTTGTTGGATAAAAAGTATTATACAGGAGAAATGTGTTATGTGTATCAACTTAAATTTGTTTAACACTTTGTATATCATTTCATTTTAAGATTCTACAATAAATTCTAGAAATTTTACATAAAATATACCCTACAGCTATCTTCATTTACTTGTTACCTGTATTTATCGTAGTCTAAGGACCATTTTCTTTGACGAAAGTTTTATTGGAGTAATAGTACTCTATTTACAGATGATAATGATCCTGATTTACCAAGTGTTACCTTGTAGTAGAAAGGATTAGGAGAGAGAGCAAAATCTTCCGATAAATGGATCCTGGTGGTATACAGATGGATCTTGACAGGATGAAAGAGCTAGCCGGAGTGTTCGGCAGGAGCACAGGAGTCAGAGTATTACTCTCTCGGAGAACGTGCGATAATCTTCACAGCCGAAATTTATGCTATTCTGCAGTGTGCCCATTTCTGTGAGAGGGGTATAGTCAGGAATAGGGTAATAAATATATGCTCAGACAATAAGGCTGCGATATTGGTACTGAAGTCCAGTATCATAACTTCGCGCCTAGTGTCTGAGTACAAGGATGTACTGAATGGTATGACAAGGAACGGCTGCACAGTTAGACTCGTGTGAGTCCCGGGTCAGTCGGGCATACACGGAAATAAGAAAGCAGACCGTCTGGCAAAGTTGGGTTCGGCAACTGAACCGTATGGATCTCAATTAATACTACTTGTCCCAATTGCTATTGGCAAAAGGGAATTAAAATCGTTGCTGGAAAGCAAATTTATTGAATCGTGGAGGGGAGTTTCTGGAATGAGGTGTGCTAAGGAACATATAACTGGGCCTAGTGCATGGCGTACTAAGGACAGAGCTGCGAATTGTGGTGGGATTATCATCTGAGGGGCCATCTTCATAAAATTGATATCGAAGACGACCCGATGTGTGGATGGTGTCTAGAGGAGGATAAAACTGTTGACCATACCATCAGAGAGTGCTCAGCACTCGACGGACTGAGACAGAGATATTTTGGAGATACAATTTTGTTACCGGAAGCAGTTGGGCAAGTTCAACTAACGAGGCCGCTTAGGTTCGCTAAGGCGATCGGCCTCGAATGACCTGCAGCTATGCTGGGATGTAAAGAGCCCAATAGAGGCCTAGACTTCGATGATCTAGTACCACCACCCCTTTTTTATTCATTAGTTCATTCATTCAAGTTTTACCTTATGTTTTCAACAGCATAGTGTTTTTATGCATTATGTTGCTCATGTAAGGAAGATGGATAGGTAGACGATAGACAATAGGATGACCACCCAGATCGCCGAATGTTAACCCGGTGGTTTTTTTTTATGTATCCACGTCAAAAACTTAGTTTATAAATCTGAACACGTCTGGTAGATATTCTTAAGAAGTCCATTCGACAATTAACACAAGATATTTCTCCATATGTTGTGCAAGAGGTAATTTTAGACCAATTGATCTACTATAGGACAGTTGCAAGAAGAAATTGTTAACATTTAGGCTTGATTCTCACTATAGTGCCGCTCTCGATACGATTTCGATACGCTCTCGGTCCGGTAAAATATTCTTACAATGAACCTATTCATACTATCGGTTTCGTGGAGATTTCGATATCGTAAACTCTTTTTCATTTAAAAAAAAAAAACTATCGAACTGAAAGCGAATCGAGATCGTATCGAGAGCGGCACTATAGTGAAAATCAAACCTTAATAAAATAGTTTTTTTTTCATATTTTGTTGTTTGCCTGATTTGTTTTAAACACCAAAAGTGTAAATATTTCGAAAACAGTTGAAGATAGGGCATATTTAATGAAAAATGTTTCGAATTTATTGAAAAATCTAAAAATGTAATGATATATAATGTGTTGCATAAACAATTTTCAGTTGATATACATAGTGCTTTTCTGATCCATCCTACGTAGGATTTTCTTTTTTAACAAAAATCATTTAAAAAAACATTTCCGTATAAAAAGCTGATCTGTATCTTTATCACAACCCTGTATATAAAAGGTTATTTTTTAATTTGAATACAGGCTTGCAAAATTATAGTTTTAATTGTTTTAAAAAGCAATTATGTGTTAGTTATTAAACCACAATATTTAGATACATAGCTGGTAATAATTGGTAGTTAGTGCATCTTAATAAGAGGATTGTTAGTAAATTTTAATAACAGGATTGTCTTGTTGAACTTAGAAAAATTGAAGCTGTTTTCGTTCGGTTGGTCGATAATCAAGAATGTATATAGAATGCAATAGTGACAGCCAATTGTGAACTTACTGAGAGCGCAACGCTTTAGGTATAGGTACCTTTTACATAATATTAGAATAGCGATATTCGTAGAAGTATAAAATAGAAAAAAAATCTATGAAGGTTTAAAATTTAAATACAGAAGTACTGTGAGTGACGTGCGAGGTTATCTCTTAGAATAAGACGTGGCAGTTTAGAAGGAAAATCAATTAATTTCACAATTTAGACTCTTTAGCGACAAAAACGAATGAAGCGCTTTTAAAACTGAACTGGTAAAGATTGTATCACGTTCCATTATATTTCAAATGTTAATTCTGCAGAGTAAAAGCTTCAATAAGGACTTGTACGAATTAGCTTAATAACGGGATAAAAAACAAAGAAATTAAGTGTAAATATATGTATGAATTAATATGATCAATACAAAAAAAAAACAACACCGTTAAATCCGACTAGCATTGCAAGCAACTTTGAAGTTTTATATTTCGTGCGACTAAATCAAAAATGTAATGTGATTTAATTGCACTTCTGAAGACCTATTTAATGATGCCCCTACTCGATGAGAACAAATTTTCACTCCAACTTTTTACTTCACTGGGCTAATTGAAAGCGTCCGCATGTAAAATTTTATCACGAAAGTTCAGAAGGATGGATATGACAGACTTGATGAAACTCTGAATTCTATGGAATCTTAAGGCGACATCCCGCTTTAGACGGTCGAAAAAAGGTCATTTAATTATTATAAATGTAAATGAATTTTTTTTGGGTTGCTATTGAAGTAGATGAATTTTTTTTATAGATTTTATATATGTTATATAAAAAAAAATAGTAAGTTAAGTCGCTGGCGTTAAGTATGCTTCTGGCTATCGCTGGTAATAAATTTGTGAATTTACATGAAAAAATAACCAAATAGTGAATGTTTAAAGAAAAAGTTGCAAAACGGAGGATTTTTTTGCAAATTTTATGTCGGGAAAAATAGTATATATGACTCTTCTTCGCCCTTATACTTCTTAGAGGCTTTGTTATTATTTCGACTGAATTTAGCTGTATTTCTTGGTTTTCGTAGAAGAAGTACAAGATCCTGAACTGAGATTATAGACAGAAAGTCGAAAATGGGCCATTTGTGTTAATTTACACCTCGAAACTTATTTTCCAGAGAAATACGGAAATATCTTTAAGATTATTGGTTTAATATCGTAAATTATTTAAGAATTCTGCATTTTCGATACTTTTATACTAATTTTTCTAGAAAAACAAGGAAATTACAGTCATTGAATCATTGAATTCAGACATTTTGTTCTAATTTGGATTCAATTTACTTGCATTTCGTGGATTTTGTAGGAGAAGTACAAGATTCTGAACGCAGATTAGAGACAGAAGGTCGAAAATGGGTTATTTGTGTTAATTTACATTCCGAAACTTATTTTTCAGGGAAATACGGAGAGATCTCTAAGATTATTGGTTTAATTTTGTAAAATATTTAAGAATCCTGCATTTTCTATACTAATTTTTCTAGGAAAACAAGGAAATTACAGTATAAAATAGGAAATAATCATTGAATTGACACATTTTGTCCTGATTTGGACTCAATTTACTTGTATTTCTTGGATTTTGTAAGAGAAGTACAAGATTCTGAACTTAGATTAGAGACATAAAGTCGAAAATGGGCCATTTGTGTTAATTTACTTCCTGAAACTTATTTTTCAGGGAAATACGAAAAGATTTCTAAGATTGTTGATTTAAATTTTTTTGTTTGTTAATGTTTAGATTAAAAATTGGCAAACTGTTCGTGTTTACCCCCGATATCCTTGTCTAAAGAAACGTCTGTATTCTTGGTATCTTCCCTTTTGATTCTGCTATATTTTTGACATATGCTGGGAGTTATTCTTTCGAAAAAAAATCAGATACTTCAGTTCCACTGGGCCAGCTCTTGAGTTCCAAAGTTCCAAAATATTATTCTTTATGTTCTTATCGGATGTTAATTGAAATTGAGTTGAAAGTTTTGTAGCGATTATCAGCTGGTATCACGGTAAAATTGTGATTCAGATACTTTTTATATACATTAGAATAGGTGGTTTTGTATTTGGAAACAAATATCCATGTTATATTCTTAGTCGACAAGTTTTGATATACTAACATCATTAGTAAAGATGTACTCAAGTTGAAAATCATAGTTCTTGGGTTTAGACAGTGTCAAATTGAAATTATTATCCGACGTTTCGCCTACGCTTGCCACACCATCTGAGTTCTCCCGGCTGATAAAGGAAATGCAACTGTTGTTTTGGATAAGAACAAATATACTGAAAAAAATAAACTATCTTTAATTAATGCCTTCAGCCTCACTCCAGAAGAAAAGGAAGCAGCTCCAAGATTCCACGCCTTTACAGACTGCCTGAAACACATAAAGAAAATGTACCTCTACGTCCAATCATCAGCGCAATAGACTCGCCATCTTACACAATAGGTAAATATCTGGCCAAACTTTTACATCCCTTGATAGAAAAAACCGAATCTTTTGTTAAAAACTCTGGACACTTTGTCCAAAAATTAAAAACCAACCATTTAGAGTTCGGAGACATATTGGTCAGCTTTAATGTAAAATCCCTGTATACAAATGTTCCTATAGATGATTCGTATCCAACATATTACGAAACAACAACATGGACTCCACTCTACTAGAATTAATTAAAGCATGTCTGATTTTCACTTATTTTACTTTTCAAGGAACTTTGTACGAGCAGACTTCGGGAGCTGCCATGGGATCTCCGCTATCACCTGTGGTAGCTAACATCTTCATCGAAGCTTTCGAAGAAAACGCCTTGTCTTCTGTTTCTCTAAAACCTAAATTTTGGTACAGATATGTAGATGATACGTTCATAGTTAGGCCACATGACGCAGATAATCTCCATAATTTCCTGGATCATCTAAATCAACAACACCCTAGCATAAAATTCATTATGGTAAATGAATCAAATGATACCCTTCCCTTTCTTGATGTACTAGTATAAAGGAAAAAGAATGGCATTCTATGTACAGAAAACTAACACATACAAATCGATATCTCAATGCATCCTAAAAACAATCCGTCATCAACTCTTTGCTACATGGAGCACTTTCAATTCTGAGAGGCAACGGATATTGAGCTGAAGATATAAAACGTTCTATTAATAAATATAAAAACCCAACTCCTCAACAAAATGTCATAAATTTACCTTCTATAGATAGTGTTGTCTTACCTTACATATATGGAACCACCGACAAGATTGCCAGATTGCTCCGAAAATCAAATATTCAGACAAATTTCAACACATGTAAGAAAGTAGGACAATGTTTGAAATCTTCAAAGGAAGCAATTCCATTTCAATCAGAAGGCGTTTACAAGATACCTTGCTCTTGTGATAAAGTGTATGCAGGTGAAGCAGGACGGTCTATATCCACTAGGCCTAAGGACCATGAAAAATGTATAAAAAAGAAACAAATTGTACAATTTGTAGTAGCTGAACACCAGCATTGCTCAGGTCACACTTTTAATGTATCAGAAACCAAGGTGCTGACATCAGTGTCCGGTTTCTTTACACGTAAAATTAGAGAATCAATCGAAAGTTGTAAATATCCAAATAATATTAATAGAGATGCAGGTTATAGTCTACATCACAAGTGGAAATCGATTGTACCGCTGTATCACGTTCTTTATTAAAGATGTATTCATATAATTTTGCCCTCGCTGGCTCTTCATGAATGCTTTTAGAGCAGAGGCCAAAAGATATTGTATACCAATAGGATTCTTGTTTTTTTGTCCAGAGCTTGTGTTGTTTATTATCTTGTTCGTTATGTTTTATCAGTTTGTTGCACTGAACTCTACTATGGACCCCTACTCTTGTCGGCTGCTAAAGCCAAAAAATGGCAAACCATGGACGAAAAAATGCGTTTCTGCACGCCAGTCATATTTTTGGATGTTGATCAGATAAGGGCATGCGCATAAGCGACTTCCTATTATCGATCGGTTGTTTCGTAGCGCCATCCGTAAACAGCACAGTATCGGCTCAACGCCATTTTTGTGTTTATTTTTGCTTTGTTAGTTGCGTGCGATCTAAACGGATTTATAGCGTTTTTAGTGATTTATTTTATTTGTTTTTGTGTTTTTATTTAATATAATTTAATGTGTACATGTTTTATTTGTTTTATTTTCCTTTTTCTCTATAGGGTAAAAAATAGTGTTGCTTTACAACGTTTTCGGATTTATAGTGTTTTCGTATAACATTAAATTTCCAAAACATGTAGTATGATATATTTTTAGCACTTTCCAAATGATTACCAAAAGATAAACTGAACTTTAAAGCAATCGATTCTTTAAAAAAATCTGAAAATTCGCACCAAACCGTAGAATAGTTTATTCTTCTGTCTTCTGTCAAGAAATGGTACAATTTCTCCATCTATTACATTACTTACATAAATAAAAACATACGTCCTCAAAATGAAGTTGGAATATTTTAAAACGTACATATATAACTTACAATAATTATAATGAATTATTATTTTGTTATATACATAAAATATTTCAGTACAAGGTTTATATTTTAGCCAGAATCAACTATTGGCTCTATAATTTCTAAGCTCTGTTTGAATTATTTTTTCAAATTGTCAACGACTTTTTTCCAGTTGCTAATTTGCATAATGTCCATATTCTTGCATAACTTCATCCACCTTATATTTAACCGATGTTTCCACCCAGCTCAAATGTTTTTTTTTGTTCTGGAGCCATTCTATGATTTATTATTTTGTATGTCCGAAGATTGAGGACATGACGCTAAAAAGCGTTGTTCATTATTAATACTTGTTTTGGAAGTAAATTCAGATTAGTTATGT
This sequence comes from Diaprepes abbreviatus, assembly GCA_034092305.1. Taxonomy (NCBI): domain Eukaryota; kingdom Metazoa; phylum Arthropoda; class Insecta; order Coleoptera; family Curculionidae; genus Diaprepes; species Diaprepes abbreviatus. Next base: position 1,280,398 of record JASJET010000018.1, on the reverse strand, counting down.
CCGTACTCATTTTATGAAATTGTCATGATTCATGTTGTCATGGCAATCCCCACTTTGAAATCGTCAAATTAAAAATTCATTAATATGTTAACAAAAGCAAAATATTACGAAATAAGTTAGACAAATGTGAATTTCTTTTGGTGGTATATATTTTTTATTTACCCCCAGCAATGACCTTGTTCACTTATTTTATTTGAAATACCATTTTCATCATTTTGTCGAAAAAATTAATGCGGTAAGAAAATATATGCTCCGTTCACCATTACGGCAGAAAAATATTATTATATAAAATTATTTTTAAATCCTGCATATCCGTTGACAAACCCATTTCGTATCAATATTTTCTTAAAAAATGAAAAAAAAAGATAATGAAAAGAAGGTCATTATTTTTTAATAATTAGAGAATAAATTGCCTGAATTTAAAAATGTTAATTATTCACTCCCACCCTACAACAAGAAAGTTAACGCACACAGACGGAAAAAAATAGATTAGAGAAATAGTAAGATACATTTTCTTCACAATTTTACTTTCACAGTATAAGAAATGACTAAACTAACTCCCATCGGTAGACACAGACCGGATTATTCCCTTCTACTTCATATATTATTTGTGCCCATATGATGAGACTCCCAGAACAAGAAAGTTACATGACACCGACTTGTTTACTAAAGATTGCAACCATGGTTGCAACTTTGATAACTTGCTTGATTTAGACACCATTTATGACTAATTGAACTAACTAAATAGATTTTCGAAGTTCGCTCCTGTCGATGGTCACCTGATCATTTTGTAATGCGCATGCCGACATCTGATCTACGATGTTTACATGTTATTGTCGTAAATTTGCCGTTTTTGGGATTAAACTTTGCGGATCTATAAATGTTTTATCTATGGTTTGTTGGAACAATCTGTTCTAAAATCATCCAATGCTGCTGAAGATTTGGCAACATTGCCATATTTTATTTATAAAATTAATAATTTTAAAATTATTATACTAGAAATACATTTTCAATTAAAAAATAACTGAAAACCCACTCGTTTAAAAACGCAGGCAATCAGTTATTCTAAATTGCACTGGTAATTTGGCAAGGCCGGTAATAATATTACGATTTTAAAATCATTACATACATATTAATCATTATAAAGAAATAGTTGTCTGTTTTTGCCATGTCTACGGTTTTTCAAAACAGGGATAAAATTTGAGTTTTGTTTTTAATAAAAGGTGATGTGTTTGAAAATGTTGTCTATAATTTTAGATTTATGTGTCTAGAGCCATTTAATTTTTAAAAAGGAAGATATTTGTTTTTATATGATTTATTTTGTAAGTCGTAAATCATAAGTATTTTAAACAAAAACATTCTCTACCAATATATCGTGAAATTCGAATTCAATTCCATCTATCCTTTTCTCGCACGAATGGTTTGTGGTATTCCATAAAAATTTAAATTACTTTTTCAAATCCTGTTTTTGAAGGCTTGTTAACCATTTGATATTCAGGGACCCTAACTGAGTTAGGCACTGAATTTGGTATGGTGTAACAACATGTAGGAAGATTAAGGTAATGCTGATCTTTCTTACTTAGTAAATGCACCAATTACACTACTTTACAGCAAATTTGCGACTGTAATGTAAAAGGCAGTCTTTGGTTAATTTTTGATCTCTAAATGCCAAAAAGGATACCTAAGATTTTTGAGTTATGGTTTTTTCAGCAAAAACTAATTTTTTGTTACATTATTTTAAAAAGTTATTTGTAATAAACCGGAGTGGGGAGTTGCCAAATTTCCATTCTCCATAAGTTAGGGAAATTGTGCACAATCTGGCAACATCACGTGGGGGTGTCTAGGGATGACAAGTCAACAACGAAGTCTCAACTCCCTAGGGCTTACAATAACGGAAGTACTTATTTAAACCCACATAATTTTAAATTTTACTCTGCCCCGTAGACGAATCTATTTATAGATGGCTCTTCCGATACCCCGATATTTCTAGAAAATACCAGAAGTACGGAGAATGGCTATAAAAGCAGCTGACTGGCAGTCGTATCATCAATATTGGTTTGTGTTGAATAAAATTAGTCGACGCCTTTAAACGTAGTATGACATTTCTGAACCGATGCACGTGACATAAGCTAGGAAACGAAGCGATTTTTGGGAGGTAAAAATGACTCAAATACTGCCTGCGATCTGATTGCAGAAATGGGTAGGGAAAGGTAGTAGAAATGACGTCTCATCTGGCGTCTCAACAAATTTTGGTTGGAATATTGTTTTTTTTTAACAAATAGTTCGAAAAATGATGATGATTTTACGGAAAATCTAAGGGATTTAGAGAAAAATGTTCCATTGTACGTCTTGAAAATACCTTCAAAATGAGTTTTTGTTTGTTCAAATCGGTCTGTAAACAAAAAAGTTATTGCAAATTAAACATTAAAAATAGCTTATTTTTCAATTGTTAATAACTTTCTTAATATAAGTGCTTAAAAAGTGTGCGGAAGTTGGGCGTAGTCGGTTCAATAGTTTTTGTAAAATTGCAATTATTTATTAGAAAAACGAAAAAGTAACTATTTTTGATTGGCTGTACCGTCGTCTAGGAAACTGTTACAGAGTTCTGTCAGTGCTTATTCTCTTCGTAAAGACGTAAGCTATCATGTAGTAAAAAAAGTGGATATTTTTCATAATTTGTTTATGCAAAATTGTCATGAAGATATGGGTAGTTTTTCGTTTATAAATATATTGGTATCTGTTTTGTACTATTTTGTTCAGAAGGATGTACAAAACGTTTCTTGTTGTTTTTCCACCACTCTTTACCATTTCTTTCCGTGATTCCATCTTTATCTGACGATTTGTTATTTTTCATTTCTTTCAGGGCCTTTTTAATCTCATTTTTACTAATTTCGAGTTGAATGTCAGAGTTGATTTTTTATTTTAGTGTTTAATCGATTAAGGATTTCTTGTAGTGGTTTTTCCTTTGTATTATAAAGATTTGTATAATATTATTGCGTTATCTGTATAATTTGCTCCATGTCGCTAGTTTATTTCTCTTCGTTGTTCTTTATACTATCTATCTGTATCTTTCCTAATTGTGGTTTCAGGCATTTCATATTCTTGTTTTGTTAAATTACTCTTTCTATCTTTGTTTCTTGTTTCTTTCTTTTATTTTCCTTGATATTTTTCTAATTGTTTTTTCAGTCTCTGTCTATTCTACTGTGTTTATTTTACCTTCCTTGAGCAGCGTCCTTCTTTTATTCATTAATTCCTTTGTGTGTTGAGAGATACAGTTGTCCTTTTTCGATGATGCTTGTGCTACTTCTTTCCCGGCTTGTAATAGTGTGTTCGTCAATATCTTATCTATTTCATCAACATTTTTATTCTACAGGTTATTTATATTTGGTATATGTTCCTTTGGTTTTTCTTTATATTCGTCTGTGTTATGTTTGAGCTTTTCCATATCTAGTTTTTGTGTTTGACTGATTCTTTTTCTGTTTTCAAAAAAGCTGTTGGTTTGAATCTTTGCCCTTACAAGCCTGTGGTCGCTGCCAGTCGAAAAGCACGGTTACGTCAGCAAGGATGCTTTTTTTGTGTCGAAAGTATATAGTGAATCTATGAACTAACCTGAACTAAATAATTATCAAAATGAAACTAGAGATAGTCACATAATTATGTTATTACTATCCAAGGTTTGGCAAAAGGTGCTTATGGTGTAATAGCAGATCGAAAACGCCTAGCGAAGAATTTTTGGAAAAACAGATTAATCATTGTTTTAGTTGTTCTCTAATTATATGATAGTTGATTGTTTATAAAATAATATAATAATGTTTAAACAAAATGTAACCATTTAATTTTAATGGCTTCCTCAATGAAAACAAGTGTAGGAAGTTTCTGAAAAAACAAATTTAAAGTTTTATTTATAAAAATAAAACTGTGTTTTTTGAAAAAACCTTTCCGGAAAACTTTTAATAAAATTCCTTGCACGCTCGGCATGGCAAAGACCTAAAACTTTAAAAGGAAATAAGCAATGATACTAGGAACGGACGGAGCGGAGAGTAAGTTTATTTTGGCGAAATGGGATTTACAAAGGGAAATTAAATCTTCCAAGTTTTTATCCAGAATGTTGAAAAATGTTTTCCTTTGATGTTGTCCGTAGGGAAAGTGCCTGGAGGTTAAAGTGTTTATGAAGTTTTATGCGAAAAATAAAACTTTTTGAATGGCCGGAAAGAAGGAAGAATATATACTGATTTATAAATTTGATTATAGACACGTTTTATCCTTGATTTAAGTTATGTTTATGTCAAATTATGCTCATATAAGAGATAAGATACGAAATTGCTACTACCTGTTATGAGGATTTCTTGGCGGAATTAGTAACTACGTTAACTATATTATCTCAAAATTTATGATCATTTCGTGGTATTTTTTTTTTAATGTGATGTATGTAGTTTCATTGTACATCAACTACAAGAAGCAAAATTTGCCCAGCTGTATTATTAACATGAAAAAAACAAATCTGATAAACTTTAAATTGCTAGAGCAAGCAGAAAAGAACTTAAACTTAAATACGTGCAGTATTAGCATTTCTACTATCGGGAGATGGCCAAATTTAAACCTAATTTGAATGCAGATAGCCTAGAAGTAATTTGTTCTCATCTCAGATAGGAAAATACGTACGTTTTAACTACGTCCTAGTTAAATTGTTATTGAAATTTAGATCAAACATGACGATAATATTTATGTAACTGTAAGCGTATGCAGATACATCCTACTTTTTAGTACATTTTTAGTTGTTATTATTATTCAATAATCTTTATGAAAATGTTATCGGGTGAAATATTTGTAGAAAAATGAACTTGAATATTTGTTAAAAAAAAAACAATGTTCCAACCAAAATTTGTTGAGACACGAAATGAGACGTCATTTTTACTACCTTTCCCTATCCATTTCCGCAATCAGATTGCAGGTAGTATTTGAGTCATTTTTACCTCCCAAAAATCGCTTCGTTTCCTGGCCTATAAATGGAAATTTGCCGGTCATCTTTTAAGACAGAAAGACAATAGATGGAACAAAATAATTCTAGAATAGAGACTTTGGCAACACAAAGGAAAAAGAGGTAGACCGCAAATGAGATGTACAGACGACTTAAAAAAACAAGCCGCAGACTAATATGGCAGTTTTAGATCGAGCAAATGGCACTCGTGAATTGCTGACAACTGTAAAACGCAGAAAACTAGCGTAGTTTGGCCATGTTCTTAGAGGAGATCGGTACAGAATTCTGCCACTTATAATGATGGGTAAGATCGAGGGCCGTAGAGATGTTGGAAGCAAGCAGACCTCTTGGCTTAGGAACATCCGAGAGTGGACAGGAATACAGCGCGCTGACCAGCTATTTAGAATAGCAGACAACCGTTATCAACTTGCCATTGTAATGGCCAACTTTATGGGAACCCGACACGGTACAGGAAGAAGAAGAAGAAGAAGAAGAAGAAGAAGAAGAAGATACAAAATACAAAAGAAAAAACCAAAATTGTCTAACTAGAAGGTCTAACTAGATCCGGTTATAAACAATTTTCGTGAATTTATTTTTAACCCAAAGAGATCCGGGGGTAATCCTAAACCCCTCTCACTTATAAGAAAAGGTGTAGAAAATAATTTTTTAAATGATAACTCTCTTAAAGCCAAAAGGGACAAATTTTCATTTCTTTCCCATTCTTGTAAAGACGAAAAAAGATTGGTCTCTGTTACCATAAAACTTAAGTTTTTTATTAATAGTAAAGTACCTTTTTCTTGCCTCACCTTCTCCTAATGTATTTAATGAATCTATACTCAATCAATTCCAACAATTTAAACAATTGTTACATCTAAATTTAACACATTTAATTGGGACAATTATTTTTATTGCTCTACTAATATAAAACAAACAGTTCGCTTACACGGTTGATTTATGTCACTTAAAATAGAATGCATGGATCAAAATGATATACAGTATGTTTAAGGTGAGTATGTGTTTATAGAGCCATTTTCCAAGTCTTATTTTTAATAGATAGTTACAGACGTTTTTTTAGGGGACACATAATTATACTGAGTGAAGATTTTAAAGTATTACAAGGTGATATTGGGAAAACGGTTTGAAATATTTTAATAAAATGGTGGAGTAGTAAGAAGGCGGCAATGGGACATATTTTAAGATAGTTTCAACATTTACCCATCTCTATACAGGTGTTTCATCATGGCCATCCATGAGAATAATACGTATATAAACGCTGACAAATTAAATTTATTTTTTATTCATGGTGAGTGCAACAGAATTATAAGTCGAACATGCAGAGTTTTCAACGAAAGATATCCTAATTTAACACCAATGAATAGAAGAAAATTTAGAAATATTATAAAAAATCATTTCAATTATGGAAAAATTAATGCAGAAAGAATTTTACCCAGGCCAATAATGCCAAATGAAGATAACATAATCAATGTGGTGGCCTTTTTTCTGTATATCCCAAAGCCTCTACTCATGCAGCAGAATAGGATTTAGTAATTTCATGACCCTCTGTTCAAAGAATTTTAACAGAACATGGCATGCACCCCTATAAATGCAACCTTCTTCAGGCTGGACGCACCACTACGTGAAAAGTTTGTGAAGTGATTTTAGTACGAACACAAGCAGATCCGGCATTTTAACGCAAAATCATATGAACAGACGAATTAAATTTACAAGAGAAGGTATTTTTAATAAATATAGCTCAGAGTTCTGGAGCATTGAACGTCCTCGTGTCACTTGGGAGAGAAATTTTCAAAACAGATTTAGCGTAAATGCATTTGCTCTAATTATGTACGATCAAATGCGTTATTTGGGGAAGGGAATGTTGAATACTCAAAGATACCTGGCTATTTTACAAACAGTTATGACAGATTTTGTTGATAATCTGTCATTGCATAGAAGAGATTGTAGGTACCAACTGGACGGTGCCACGCCACATTGTGGAAATGTGTAGAAGTTGTATATGTTTGAAGATAGATGGATTAGGCGTCTAGGGCCGTGGAATTAGTCACTAAGGTCCCCAGACCTAATACCATTCGATTTCTATCTTTGGCGGACAATAAACCAAAGGATTTACTCCACGCCCGTTGAATCAGAGAAAGAACCTTCAACCAACACGATCCAGCTAAAATAGCAAAAGCTATTGCAGAAGTTGTTATGTCTAACATTCGAAAATGTTTAAGAGTCAATGGGGGACATATTAAACATTTAGATTAGATTACTTTTTGTGAATATTTTAATTTATTACTTGCTGTTTACTCCAGTCTTCCAATTGAATTTGTAGTGATTTCATGTAAAAATTTATTGCAGATATGTGAAAGTTTCAAGTCGTAGAGGGCCCCCAGTAGATGATAAATACGTAAAAAAGTACAGCTAGATCAGCTCTATTTTTTTATAAACAGCATCAAAAGTCGGAAAATTCTGTCCGTTGAATTTTCCGGTTACATTTTAGAAAAAATTTGTCCAAATGAGAGTTATGGTATTGAAAAGATCTTTAATTTCCTTTTTTATACATCAAAATCGATAAATAGTTTATCGAAATAATTGCGAAAAACCGCCTTTTTTGCACTATTTTATAAATGTTAATAACTTTTGCAAGAAAGGCCAAAAGCGATGTATAACTCCTTGATGATAAGGCCATTATGTGCCTTTATAACTGTGCGAAAGCTGGATCAAATCGGTTTGGTAGTTTATGAATAATCTTAATTGTTTATCCCAGACATTGAATGTTCAAATAATTGTCCTTGCCCAGAGGATGAATCTACAGATATTTGCAAAAGCGGAATGGATTCTTTGAAGTTCAAACTACAAGCAAAGATGAAAAAACGATGGATTTTTAAAATAATTGTTGTTAAAAAACCGTTTAAAAAGGGGGTACCTTTTTATGTATAAACAATTGGAATAACTTTGTTAATTTTAATGATAGAAGTTTGTGAATAAGTAGAGACATTTTCAGAGTTTATTATCAATTGCAAATATGGTTAGGAAATCAGATGGACGCAACCAAATATGGCTGGCGAAAACATAACCATGGCTTCGAACCAATTTACACATCTGAAAATTTGATACTCAATGAAACTTCAACTTTAATTATATGTAAGTGCACTACTGGGTGCAAAACAAGTAGATGCGACTGCAAAAAGAACGGTCTCAATTGCACAACTCTTTGTTTAAACTGCAACGATGAAGGAGATAAAAATGCGACAACTCCGCTGCAGTGATAATTAAAGACGAAAATGATGCGGAGGAAGATGACGATTTGCTACAAGCAATAAATGATGACAAAGAAGATCCTCCACAAAAAAGAGCAAGAACAGAAATATAAATTTTTGTCGTCGCGTTAAATAAATAAAAAAGTCGATTGTGTATTTAGGGTATTTAAAGTATATTTAAAAAAAAAATAAAGTTTTGTATTATGCATAAACCTATGCCTGGATTCTTTATTCCGAGAAGATATATATATATATATATATATATATATATATATATATATATATATATATATATATATATATTGTGACCAGGGGCGGATCCAGCCTCTCTCTTTGGGGGGGGCGGTGATGTCACTAGAGTACAGTATGGCAAGAAAAACTAGTTGTCAACGGGGGGGGGGGGGGTGGAAGCAGCATACTCATTCCTAATATAAAAGGCAGAATGGGTTCTATTTTCCTGAACTCAAAGCTCTTGGGAGGGGAGAGGGGAGTTGCAAGCATACACATTCCTATGCTCTATTCAAGAATTAAAGAGAGGAATAAAACTGTTACCGAAACCTCCAACGAACCTGCTCCAGTGCCGCAGGTAACTGAGAACTGCCGTAAATCTAATTATATTTCATTATATTTAAATATATTTTATAAATTTACTGCAACATAAAATTTCTGATAGTTTAATTTAATTTCTGTCAGTGAGCAAAGTACACCTTACAGTTTGTTCTTAGTGATTTATCTTGTTTTTTTTCCTCAACGAAAAACTTATTACGATGAATGTTTATGATGCCTTAAGATATCAATATCTAGATAATAATGTTAAAAGCTCTCTTGAGATGTGTTCCAACATGACAGGAGTTGGAAAATCTACTACGTACAGAATACTGAAGGAGAAAAAACGATTGGAATTGTTAGTACTCCCACGCCCCATTCGATCACAGGCACACGAAAAACCTCATTGGAAGAAGAGATGAAAACTGTAATTAAAAGGGTTGTATATATATTTTATTATGAGAAGCAGATATCAAAATCAATGAAGATCGCGATTTACCTGAAATTAAAAGAACTGATCTTTGGAAGTTGCTCAGAGAACTTAATTTTTGTTGGGAAAAACCAAATAGAAAATCTGTTCCTATAGATTGTCCGGAAACTGTCCGAAGGAGAAGTAAATATCACTCTCAAATAAAAGGTAGAGTTGCTAGAAATAACACAATTAACACAATTAGTAATTTAACTAAACTTTTGAAAGATTTTTTTGAATAAAGTTACTGCGGAAAATTGGGAAAAATCCATATAATAAATGAATAAAACAAAATGTGAGAACTCGATCTCATGGTCGGTGAGATAGAGGAACCAATTATAATTAATTTGAGCGAAGATAGTTTCACTGACTTTGATTATTGTATTTGTGTCTTTTTCTTAAGCGTGTAGAATTATCATGTTTATCTTATTTTTTTGGTGCTATTATATTTCCATATAATAAAGTAAATTAAATTAAGATATCAGTACAATAGAAATAAAAATAAGTAGGTCTAATTTTAATTACAACAAATAAAAAGTAATTACACTTGAATCCCTTTTTAGTGTTTAATTGTAATTTTGCAGATGGTTTAAGAAATAAATAAACTGAAACGTTAAATAACCGAAAAATGTTTTTAATTAATAATAAAATGACCGATAGCCCCAAAAATATTTTAATATTATATGGACGAATTTATTTGTTTATATATGTTTAACTTTTTGTATTTTTGACAATGGATATTTTGTAAGTATATAAATTATAACTTCGAATTTTTTGAGAGGATAAGGCTACGTTTTAATCCATTATTATAGACCGGTATTTTTGATTATAAAATTTCTAACCCATTTCTATGAAAAATATATGTGTCTAACAGATTTCGCTAAAGACACCGGACTAAAGAACACAGGTAGTTTGCGAAGAGAAAAAGGGTAAAAAATGATTTATTACTCTCTCTAGTTCTTAAATAAACTGTAGTATAAGAGGAAAAATCGGGTCCATTTTCCTAAACTCGAAGCTCTTGGGGGGGGGGGGGGGGAACGATCGCCCCCACCGCCCGCCCTTGGATCCGCGCCTGATTGTGACAGTGTTTTATATTTAATATTTGCAATGAAATTAAACTGCTAGTAAAGTTTTTTGAATCAATATTAGTGTTAATATTGCCAAAAAATGTGTTTTCCGATGAAATGTCGATTTTCCGGTATTTTCCGATTTTCTATGATAATGAAAATAAGTCAGTTCGTAATATTTCGTCGAGTTACCCCACTTAAAAAAAAATAAAGGCTTTAAGTTATCTGGAACTCGAGATATCGTACAATTGTGTTGCGCACTCCAATTTGAAGTTTGAATTTCAGAAGCACACCGTGAGAAAGCCGAGTTTCCCCCACCATTCGCTACAACGCACTTGCAAAAGTACCTTCACTTCGAAGGGCTATAACTTTACTAACGATGCCTGAATTTCATACTTCTCAATTGCATCATAAAATGTAGGTCTTCGTTTAAAATCTGTGAAAATTTCGACTCTTATTGTTTATAAAAAAAAAATACTATCTTAGCTTCTGTTGGTTGTAGGAGACTTTGTTTTCTTTTAAAATTCGTGTTTTTTCACCAGCTTTCAAGTCCACCTATTCACAAACTTGTATCATTCAAATAAACAAAGTTATTCCATTGTTTGTACGTAAAAAAGGTACCCCTTCTTTAAACGGTTTTTTTAATAACAACTTTTTTAAAAATCAATCGTTTTTTAATTTTCGTTTGTAGTTTGAACTTTAAAGAATCCATTTCACTTTTGCAAATATCTGTTGAATCATCCTCTGGGCAAGGACAATTGTTTGAACATTCAGTGTCTGCGATAAACAATTAAGATTATTCATAAACTACCAAACCGATTTGGTCAAGCTTTCGCACAGTTATAAAGGCACATAATGGCCTTATCATCAAGGGGTTATACATCACTTTCGGCCTTTCTTGCAAAAGTTATTAACATTTATATAATAGTGCAAAAAAGATGGTTTTTCGCCATTATCTCGATAAATTATTTATCGATTTTGACGTATAAAAAATAAAATTAAAGGTCTTTTAAATACCCATAACTTTCATTTAAACAAGTTTTCTCTAAAATGTAACTGGAAAATTCTACGGACAGAAAATCGAATTTTCCGACTTTGGATGTTGTTTATAAAAAAACAGGGCTGATCTAGCTGTACTTTTTTACGTATTTATCATCAACTGGATGCCCCCTATGACTTGAAACTTTCAGATATCTGCAATAAATTTATTCACCTTCTTTCATAGGTAGACTGGAGTAGTTTCTTGTTATTATTTATTGTTTATCATTATTTATCGCCCATCTCCGCAATTTTGTATAAAATGTTATAATAACTGAGATGATTTTTTATGTTTCTAAATTTTCTTCTGTTTATTGGTGTTAAATTAGGATATCTTTCGTTGAAAACTCTGCATGTTCGACTTGTAATTGTGCTGCACTCACCATGAATAAAAATAAACTCTTTTAGCTAGGTATAGGCACACTCTACACGGACACATAGGGAATGTTCTTGCCTATGTACTGAACGAATAAACAACGTAGCATCGTATTAAGAAAAATTAGATTTTTAAAAATTTTTTGATAAAGCTCAAAATTTTTTCACTTTCCTGTATCTAAAATGGAATTTTCAGACAATTTATTATCGAGCCCAATAATATCTAAAGTCACAACCAGAGTTCCGAGTCTCTGTGTTTTATTTTTGAAATGATTTTCAATTTTAGGCGACACCCTGTTAAAAGTAAAAATTTGGGCAAAATATTTTTTTCCTCAAAAACGGATAGAGTAGGGCAAAAAACTTTGAAAAAAGTTATCGGAAATGAGGACAGGAATACAAAAAATAATACATACAGGGTTATTTTTAACAATGCAGATTAGACATAATGGAAGATAAATTTTGCCTTGGCTTCACTAAATTTACTTACTAACTGTTGACTTTTATATTATTTATTGACAAAGCACACAATAAATGATTATGCTAATTTCTAGATTCCTACTTTTTATAGATTTAAATCGAGCACGCATCGACTTGCATGCCTTCGTTTGTTTGTGACGTCGGCATACTTGTCGCGTAAATCAGTTATTACAAGCTCACATATTCTGATTTAACTTGCCAGCTAATTAGTTTGAGTGAATCGCGTAAAAGTTTCAATTTCTTACAACTTTGTGAAGACTAAAGCAAATTATTATGCTAAATTTTATTTTTAAAAACTTGTGCAACAACAAGAGGATGAAAATTTTCAAAGTATATATTATTAATTCCTTCAATGCGACGCCGCCTATCTTGACCATTCAGCGCCCTCTGGAGAAGAGGGGGCCTTACAACCCCCATTGGGAACCTATAAATCTAAATATTCAAGCTAATTTCCCTTTTTTAATATCTTGGTGTTGCCGTCCCCGTTGGGAACCTATAAATCTAGATATTTCAAGCGGATTTATCCTTTTTAATACCTTGTCGTTATTGAATCAAAAATTGAAAATTCTTTTTTCGGAGAAAACAGAAAAAAACAATTATAATCTCGACCTCTTTTTTAGTTTTTTAGTTATTATTCCAAATTGTGTTTTTGGCTTTTTCGAAATACAAAGGGATTTAATGTAATATTACGTTTAATAAAGGGCTTTAAAAAGGAAGTTGCGTCTAAGAAGTAATTGGGTCAGCGGAAAACAAACTTCTAGAATTACAAAACACAAAGGAAATTATAGTATTTATAACAGTTAAAGTTTTATTATTCCTTTTCACTTTGTGAGACTTTCAAATGAAGTTTTATTGACTCTGAAAGAATAATTGTAAAGGACTAAAACTCTTATAATTGCTTTGTAAGGTTTACGAATTCGGTATTTTCTCCAAATGTCTTTTAAAGTAAAGAATCCAGTATAAATTGTAATAAATTGATGTTAAGGATTCCTGCTTTCCTGGATATTACATCATTAATAGATGATATTTTATTTGAATTACAGTTTTACTTACAACTAAAAAATCTTACTAATTTAATAGGTTAGGGCTTCAAGCATAGAAGAAATCGAAAAATCAATCTTCAATAATAGAAAAGATTGGTTAAATGAGACCGGTATTATTAAAGGCTTAAACCAATCGCTATTTATGTTTAGATATGTGTTATCTACAGTTTTCGTTCGTGAAGTTTTGCAAAATAGACAGAAAGATATATTGTTTGAAATGAATGTGCAATATTCTAAATTTCAACAGCGCAAACTCCAGTTGTCACTATAATGAATAACGTTAATATAGCATTATGTTTAAATATTAAGATTCAAGTAAGAAATAACTAGTTACTGTAGCGTAGCGACGTTCGCTTGTAGATGCCGTTCAGTGAGCTTTGAAAATGGTGAATGAGACTTCACCGAAACGTCAGCTGCCTTGTAGTCCTGAGAAGGACTCAGCACATACCAGCCGTGCCACAAAATAAAATAAATGAAATTCTCCAAGAGTTTAACAGTTTCAACGAAAAATTACAATTCACGTCCGAAATAGAAAATAATAATAAAATAAATTTTCTAGATATGACACTTATACGCAGAAAAAACAAAATTTTAACTGAATGGTACACCAAACCAACTTGGTCAGGTAGATGTCTAAACTGTTTCTCTAATCATTCAAAAACTCAAAAAAAATAGTGTTATAATCGGTCTGTCTGATCGTGCTATCTCCCTAACGTTTCCAAAATTCTGACCAAAAATACTGCAAAAATTAAAAAAGACACTAATAAATAATAATTTCAATGAAAAGACTATCACTAACATAATTAATAAACGAACATATAAATTTTATAATAACGTAATAACAAAAACATAGAACATAAACACCAAAAATATGTAGCATTACCTTACACTAGTGAGCTGTCAGAAAAAATAAAATACATTTTAAAAAAGCATGATATTATCGTTTGCCACAGGTCACATAATAAATTAAATACGCTGTTCACAAATTTAAAAAGGAAAACTCCTCTCATGAATAAATCAAATGTAATATATTCGATCCTTTGCACAAATTGTCCCAAAAAATATATAAGCATGACGAGCCAATTGCTGAAGAACAGATTGAATGGTCATAAATATACGAAAAACGCCTCAACAGCGTTAAACAAACACACACAGGACGAAAAATATACTTTTGATTATAACAGTACCATAATAAAAAACAAGGATATGAATTACCAAAAAATACAGATAAAGGAAATGATTGAAATTAAAAAAGATAAAAAAAACTGTTAACGACAGAACAGATATGAAAAATTTGAGCCACATTTACACAAGCCTAATTTAAACAAAAATATTAAGTATTCGATCCTGTCAAATAAGAATCAAAAATTGAATATCCTTTTAAACATAAAAGTAAACATATACCTTACTTTTTTTTGTGCATTGTAAAATATAAAAAATAAAACACACTCGCATTCCATGTATCCTCAATAGACGATGTAAAGATTGAATTTCATTAGTAATAGAGTAACAAAATGTCAAGGTGTGTACCGGTAAAATTAAATATTTTTTAAAAATTTAAATATTGTTTTAAAGTGTCTTGTTTGTTTTTTAATATTGTAGATATGTTTCTTGTGTGAATGTTTTAATTATATAGAAATATTTTTAGGAAGGAAAATAAAACAAAAAAAAATTTGAAAATGCCTTAAATAAAGGGCGAAACGTCAATTGTTTTGCATTTTTTGTTAAATAAAGAACATGGAGCTATCTTAGCCCAAATTGATTCTAATAGGCTTCGCAATCTCATCGAACATATGACCGATTTTACATTTTGTTATCTTCTTTTATCACATGGTCCACACATTTTTTCCAAGTTTCCGCAGTAACTCAAAGAATCTATCAAAAGTTCAGTTAAATTACTAATCTTGTAACTTGTGTTATTTCTAGCAACATTAGCTTCTGAGCCCATATCAGCTTAATTCGGCTTTGCTCAACACGGTATGGTGGAAAATGAAGATTAGGTATTCCTCTTGAGGCAGCCATTTCACCTGTTAGATATTTGTTGTACTTATCTTTATGTATATTTGCTATCTCTAAAAGCTCTTTTTTTACCATGTCATTTGTAGGTAAATAGTCTAAATTCCTGGCATGCTGCCATTGTTGCATCTCAGCTTTTTCCATGTATTTGTTGGCACGTGAGTGGTACGGGACGTTATCCATAACTATTAATGAATGTTTATTGGTATCAGATCCAACATTTGTTGAAAATAGCGCTCGAAGACGCCCTCGTTCATATTCTCGTGATAATCCCGGTTTTGTTAGAGAGAAAAGTTAACAAACTGGTCTTAACAAAACTTTTGGAACGATCAAAGTGTGTAATTATGAGTCTGCGTCCTTTTTCAGTAGGTTGTTTTCATCCGGTAAACCAACCTTCCATTGCAGCTTGTAGGTAGTTTTGAATATTCTTATCTTGCCATACTTAAAGTACATTCTTCATTCAATCATGTTTGGTCTCAATAATAAATAACTTCTCCATCTTTACGATGTTTTTTAATTGTTCGGAGGTATTTTCTTCTCCAACGGACAATTTTCGGACGATCTATAAAAATAGATTTCCTATCTGGATTTTCCCAGCAAAAATTAAGTTCTCTGAGTAATTTCCAATGCCCAGTTCTTTTAATTATTGATAAATCCCCATCTTTAATGATTTTAGTTTGAATTTTGTTGATGTTTGGGATCTGCTTCTCATAATAAAATGTATGTACTGTTTTTCTAACGGGGTTTTTAATCTTTTTGTGATCGAATGTAACTTGGGAGAACTAACAATACCAATCATCTTTTTCTCCTTCAGCATTCGGTAAACAGTAGATTTTCCAACTGGAACACTTCCCAGCAGAGTTTTCAACAGTATTATTCGGATATTGATGACTTAAACATTGTAAACATTGTAAACATTCATTGTTGTGAATAAAATCCCTGGTTTTAACGATGTTGGATAAATATAGAGCTGGAAGTCATATCTTATGTGTAACTTAACTCACTAATATCAGATAATGCTTTAATATATAAAAACAAGCACAACCAAGACCACGCTTGGTCTTGCTTATGCTTGGTTTTAGTGTTTTTACTCTGCTCACTGACATAAATTAAACAGAACTATAAGCAATTTTATTGTTGCAATTAATTTATAAAAGCTTATATTATTTAAATATAATTAGACTTATGGTGCCTCTTCAGTTACCTGCGGTACTGGAGGAGGTGCATCGGAGGTTTTGCTGATAATTTTATTATTCTTTTTAGTTCTTGAATATACTTTAAATACATACCACATTAACCTGAACTAACCTGGCTAAAACTTATTATTTCTTGAGGGAGGGTAGATGCCTTATGTACTAAAAAAATACATGGTACATGTTTCTGGGAAATTTGACTTATGCCAATCAGAATTTAGTACACTTTAACTAATTTCGTCCTGATGTACCACTCTGTGACGTCACCGATATTTTATTTTTGTTACTTCGAATTGAAATTTTATGATTGTTTAACATCTGGCAACAATGCACGAATTTGCTTGCCACGTTCAAAGTTCATTTTTAGTGTTTTGTGCTATATTTTAATAAAATGTTATGAACATTTTATGCATTTTAATGAAAGTAACAAAAGGGTCTAGCCGATTAAGAGGATCGAAACTGCCCCCTTGGTAATAAAAAAATAAAAAACACCTGGTTCATTACATTAAAAAGTACCCACACAAAAAAATTTTTAGCCATTTTTATCGTCACATAACCTCAAAAAAAATTTAAACGTTTTTTTTTTCGTTTTTTGATGATATCTTCGGTTCTTATCACCGTAGAAATTTCTTTTGTATGCCAAACTATGTCCATGAATTTTTTCAGAGTTTTAAAAGTGGTGAAACATAGTCAAAATCGCAAAAAACGGCATTTATCAGCATTTTTTCCTCAGTTGTCTTAAAACTATGTATGTATGTATGTATGTATATATATATATATATATATATATATATATATATATATATATATATATGTTATGTCGGATATTCTCACGGGTGTGATGTGTAATCGAAGGTTTTCGGGCATCCCGTGTATGTGCTCTCAGGACTATAAGGCAGCTGACGTTTTCCCCCCGCCCAGTTATTTGCAGTAGTGAAATCACTTGCGTCTCGATCGTACTTCCTTATAGATCAAGAAAATTATCACAAAGAGATGAACATACTGCAAGACACCCTAACAAAAAACGGTTATAAAAAGGAACATATAGACAAGGCTCTAAAAAACAAACACTTGGACCAAAAAATCGCGAAAACCAAGAGAATAGCTGCAAAACTTTTGTTTCTTATGTAAGGGGCACCACAGACAAGATCGCAAAAATTCTTAGGAGACACAACATTGAAACCATTTTCACCACAGACCGTAAAGTAAAAACGAAAAAAGAAGTTTTTAATTTTTTTTTGAGGTTATGTAACGATAAAAATGGCTAAAATTTTTTTTGTGTGGGTACTTTTTCATGTAGAACAACCGGATTTTTTTAATTTTTTTATTACCGAGGGAGCAATTTGAGACAACTATTTGCGATATTCAAAAAAAAACTTTAGATTCATGTTCTAGGGGGTATGCAAAAAATCAGCGAAAAATTCGGTTTTTCCAGTACTCCAAATAATTATCTATTTTTGTTATAAAACTTATCGCAAAAATAAGAAAAACTCTATAAAAATTGCTTTTTTCCAGAAGTTAAATTTTACCAAAAATAGTAATATTTAAAATAAATGATTCATTTTACCTCATTTATAAATTTATTTGTGAAAATTAAATTGCGCATGCGTAGTATTTCATTTGGGCGTGCTCAATAGTTTCTGTTATTGACTATATAATAATCGAAAATCAAAATATAAGCGACTTTATTGATGAAAATAAAGATCGTCGTTCATTCTCCTTTAAATAACAAACTTGAAAATATTATTTTGTTTTTGAGCGGTTAAATTCCCATTCTAGTATTGAAAGTAACATTTTATAGAACATGCTGTATATTTACGTGTATACATACTTTCTCGCCGTTTGGTGGCACCTAACACAGCCGCCAGGGCCGACATGCTGTTGCCAAAACACCCAATTTTGACAGAATTTTTAAAAACTTTTCTATCACGATAAGTTTAAAAACACTGTACACTTTTACACGTTCTTAACACTATATTATAATCTTCTATTCAATGTTTGCCGAGTTTATGGAAAAATATGATGAAAATATAAAAACAACACCCGAGAAAAATTTCCAAATATCTTAAAATAGTTTGTTTTCTCACTATTATTGTATCGTCCACGTTTAACGCTGTAAACGCAGACTTAACAATGTTTGGTTAACAAGGCACTGATCCTAGTTTCTGACTTGCACTGTCACTGGTCCAAATTTAAACTACATACGATCGATGAAAATCTATGTGGAGCCTATTAATAGTTTTAAATGTACCTTTAAGTTACGATCGAGTTCTTTTTTATTTATTTTTATTAGTATGAGTTTTAGTAACCAAAATAAAGAATATTTTAAGGTTTTTTTTAAAAATAAAATTTTATGAAAAATACTCGTTCGGCGAAATTCACGTTTTCTTGCGTCATTTTTGAAGAACCTGGTAGGCGTTGATCGATAGTAATTCTTCAGTTACGTCATATTAATGTAATTAAACAACTGCTATTGATCAACTAAGTTCTTCGAAAATTATACTACAATATTTTTCGGTTTAATTACGTTGAATAATAACCGTTTGCCGTCTTGGATAGGAACTAAAAAATGGGTTTGTTTACTTTGTCACGCCCTTGCCTCTGACCAAAGTATTTTTTAGTGCTGCACGCAACACCTTTCGACGTCATAATACTGTTAGATTATCCGTTAAATCCTGGGATTTGCTATCATTTTGTTCGTGAATTATGTTCGGGCATTGACGCGAGAAAACCGGGATGTTTCGACCTTATTCATTAACAAAATGGAAAATATAGATTCTTTTTACAATAACAATTATATACGCCTATATAGTACTAATGTTCAACCGCAGGGGCATACTGGTTAAAATGAAATAAGCACAGATAATTTCATTTTAACCAGATGTAACAAAAAGTGTTCCCAACGAAACCAAATTTCTTTACCTTGCTTGTCTCGCGACCCCTTATATTACAATGTGAGAAAATCTTAAAATTAGAAAAGAAATACTGCCATAAAGCAAATTTCTATTAGATTGAATCTAACTGTACTGTGTAAATACTAATAATGGATATTCTACGAAATTATATATTCAAACTGCGTGGAATGCTGGGAGATGGCGCTGCTTGTATTATATTTCATATTTCGTCTAATATAAAATGCTTAAAGGATTTATTTCTCCGATGCTGAGGTGTGCTGGCCTATTCTGTACTGACGAGAACCAGCAAGTTCGAAATCGATCTACAGATGGCGGTGTACCACCATGGGAAAGTGTCGCAGATGGCGGCATACTCAGAATCTGGTTTGTAGGTTCCGACGCAGAAGGGTTTCAATACGAGTATGTGGATATAGAAAGTGTACCAAAGGTGTCTGGGGTCTCCGACAGACCCACTGATGAGTCCACCGTCGGTAGCTAGGACGAAACACCTCTTTTAGGATCAAAAAATTAGATTGTGACGAACCGATCGCTTCGACACGGGGGGGCCACCCTTTCCTGGTATTCTTGCAATCTGAGATAGTGCTTTGTCTGACTGTATTAGTATAAGGTTTTTTCAATTGGTTGAGAACAATGTTTCTCTTATATAATTGTATTTTATACACCCAACGGCAAGTATATTGTATCCACTATTGGTATATATATATATATATATATATATATATATATATATATATATATATATATATATATATATATATTTCTACGAGATTTTACGTGCCCTATACGGCACGGCATATAGCGGCCAAAATACGTGACTTTCAAAAAGTTTTACTTTTGGGATGTATGGGGGTCTAATATAGTTTTTAAATATATTTTTATATTATTAAGAATATCTTTACAAATGTTCAGAAACTCGGAACGCAATTTATAGTCGTCCAACAGGCTTTAACAGCCATAATGGTAATAACATATTGACGATAGGACAAAACAGAAGAAAAATATTTATAGTAGATGTTCGAAATGTCGACCATCCATTTCAAAACACTGACATATTATTTTTTCGAAACCACTGCTATCGCGTAAGGAAACGCCTCCTTTTTTTATTTGGGTGTGGTTTGGTTGCTGAACGCGTATTGAATCGAGCTTTCCGGATTTCAGTCAGTCGTCAAAAGCGCCAGACTTGTCGGATGTTGTTCCTAAAATTGCTATAGTGTACGATATCTTCATAAAACAGGGACTATAACAATCTTAGGCGAAGCGCTTCCAAGTATAAATCTATATCGCTAGACCGTAACGTGATGCGTGTCTGGTCCTGTAACGAGCGCTATCGTGGTTCATTTCCACCAGGTCGCTATTTGTCGTTGTTATAAGGTAGATTTAGAAAGTGAAAAGTCGTTTCTAAATTTTTTCTACCTTATTGAACCGCAACGCAGAGGGGTGCGGTGAGAATCCCTCCTAAACCACCCGACCAGATCGGAAATCTGGCCGCCTTTCTTCTCGCTCACCGGGGCAAAGGGGAGTGAATGATAAAAGGGGCTTTTGTTTCTTCTGTTTACTTCGGAAATTGAAGTAAGTTTGCTTCCAAAAATAAGCATTTGTCAGCTATGCATAAAGCATGATGAATGTTTGAGCTTGGAATGCTCCAAGGTTGAGATTCTGAGAGAAAATCAAGAATTGGGTAAACTAAGCATTACGGTGTGATAAAAATTTCCGCAAAAGAAATTTGTTGTACAACGTTCCGCATAAGAATTATGCATAAATTTGAATATAAAATCCGCTACGGGGTTGTAAGGTAATGTGCATATTGAAAATTGAGAATAAAACTTACTCCGCAATAAGAAGTTTTAGCGTTATTTTTACCCATGTGTTTAATTAACGTATGATGTGTGTAACTATAATTATCTGTACATATCTTTTCTTGTAATCCATTCCTAAACGTCGTAAATGTAACAGTCCATTTAACTTTCGCAAGGAATACATCTTATAACTCTTCGTAACTCATAAGTTGCCTTTAATTCCCGCAGTTAAATTCGCTGAAGAGGGATAAAATAAAATCCAATAGTATTTCATGAACCAACCTTTTTTTCCCGGGTATTCCCACACTAAGAATCCCGAAAACAAGGTGTTTTCTTGTTCTGAAATATATCGGAAATTAGCTAAAAATATGGGGTTAACAAGGAACAGATTAAAAGAAGTTTTGTGTTCAAATCCGCAAAATAAATATGGGTAATAGAACGCTGTGAAAAATGTATGGTTAACCAATGTGCTAAAACAGTACTAGTAACTGTGGCCTTAGAAAAATTATGAAAATTTTATCTAAGCGAAAATTGAATATAATATTATGTAATAATATTATAGGAGTGTTATAATGAATGAAAGTAAATTTGTTTTAGAAAAATTTGAATGAATTTTTTCTGGAAAAATATGATATAGGAAATTATACCATATTTGTGAATTTGAGGTTATGTTGTTTGAGTATTGGGAAACTCATGTTTAATTCGAATTAAATCGCGAAGTTTATGTCGGTGATCCGTAATTGCAACACCAGTTCGTGTATACAATTACGAATAACACCCGACTTTCGAACTATAGTGTCTGAGAGCCCTGTAGTTATTAAAACTTACCTAGGCGTTCGTATGCAGATACTACCTAAGGTCCAACACTATGTTTTATACAAGGGGAATTCCCAGACACCGTATTTAATCCGAGTTGTTTGCATTTCGCTTTAAAATCTTCTTGAATCTTTGGTTTTTCACTATCTTTGTGCAAGTGATAGCTACTAAACGCCCAAAGACTCCGAGAATATGATTTTATGTTTACTGAAGCGAAGACTGAACGTTCTTTGAAGACTTCGATGCCTTCAGAAAGATCGTCGTGGTTGGTGTATCAAGGTACTGGAACTGGTAAG
Organism: Diaprepes abbreviatus; assembly: GCA_034092305.1. Taxonomy (NCBI): domain Eukaryota; kingdom Metazoa; phylum Arthropoda; class Insecta; order Coleoptera; family Curculionidae; genus Diaprepes; species Diaprepes abbreviatus. Next base: position 1,258,110 of record JASJET010000018.1, on the reverse strand, counting down.
CGCGACGGCCGTTGCTTGCTGTGCTTCTGATGGATGTTGAATCGAGAAGAGCGATGCTTGTGATCGATGTATTTTATAGTAACTTTTAGGCCACGCCTTTAAAGTTAAAATAAACGAATGAAAATGCTGGATTTTATTCCATAAGCACTAATGCTTTTTGAACTGTGAATTTGAAAGGAAATCATGCTTGAAAATTGGTGAAATGGTATTTTTCACTTGTAATGTGATCCATAGTGATCAGATAAATATCCGTTTTTAAAGTATTGCAAACAGATATATACAATACTGCTAACTCTGGACAACATTTGCGGGGTTACAGTTTGAAAACGGTCTCTTATGTGTATTTTCATATATTGTGGTGTTGCGGGGAGCATTGTAGACAATTCCTTTTATGTATCCTCATAAAAAGAAATCTGGCAGAGTTAAGTCCGGCGATTTCGGGGGCCAATTTTAAAATCCGTCTCTCCCAATCTACCTGTTTCGAAAGTTGACATTTAAAAACTGCCGAACCTCGCGATGATAATGAAGAGGAGCTCCATCCAGTTGAAGCCACATAGTTGTTCTAATATTTAAAAGGGCATCTTCTAATAACACTGGAAGTTGGTGTAAAAGAAAATCGCGAAACATCAAACCATTTAAAGGTCTTTCAAAAGTATGGACCAATTATTCCTCCCCACATTTTAACCGACCAACTATTCTGGTTTCTCATAACCCTGTATTCATGCGGATGTGAATCAGTATCGTAATGGAACTTGTTTCTATTCACAAAATCAATGTTGTGAAAGGTACATTATCAAAAAAGTATTCATATTCTGCCACTTTATCTAACACCCACAAGCAGAATTCAGTTCGGTTGTCAAAATCATTTCCGTGAAGCTCTTGACAAAGCTGGCTTTTAAATATCTGTATTTGTTTGCTTGGCTAATGTTAGTACTTTCGGATGACTAATATTGGGATTTTCGATCACTGAACCAAGTATAGTAAAAACATTTTTTTCATCCTCAGTGACAGGTTTTCTTATAACAGGTTTTTCATAACCAACACTTCCACTTTCCCGAAACTGGTTTAATAGTCTCACAAAAACAGCTGGTTTAGGATGGTTATTTTCAGGAAACTTTCAGCATAGACTCGAGAAGCAAAAAAAAACAATTTTGATGACATTCTCCAAGGCTAAAAATCATATCTGTACGTTCTTCCTTTGAATAAATTTTCAGTTTGACAAAGCAATAACACAACAATATTCAAATAATTCAATTCGATAAATGACGTTTGACTGTTAAAAAAATAATACCCTATTATAGCAACAGGCTTTGCAGACTAAACTGACAGATTAAATGAGTTATCTGACGTTTCTAAATGCCATAGGCAACTAGATAATTAGAATATCTATTCAAAAAAACACAAAATGGTGCAGAAAACGATTATTTACATATTCTGTAAAAATGCGAAAACTTAGCTATAGAACACCCGTACAATTCGATAGGTATTTAAAAGGTACAGCGTTCTATTTAAATATATAAATAAAGTTCTTATTTGATTAGTTTTAATTTTTGGACAGTCTGTATAATATATTTTCAGCATAGATTTTCAGTAAATGTTTGGGCTGGTGTAGTAAATAGCATGCTTATAGGGCCTTAATTTTTTACAAATAGACTGAAAATTATTTAGATTACCTTCAAAACAATCTGCCACAATTATTAGATGTAAGGCAGAATATGTGGCTTCTTCACGATTGAGCTTCGTCATATTTCAGACGAGAATTTCCCGAACAATTAAATAATGTGTTTCCTAACAGGTGGATAAGGCGAAATGAACCCATTTCTTGGTCTGCACGTTCCACGGATCTAAATCCTTGCGATTTATTTCTGTGGGGGCTATTTAAACCAGTTTATCACGATGGGGAGAATGCTTGTGATGTTATCCGTAGGGACCGGGATTTTATTTTTGACGCGTGTAGTCACGTATGGAAACGTCGAGCATTAACCGAACAAATGGTGACAATTTTGAGTAATAATTTTGGAGAACAAGATGTAATCTGTTCAGTGTAGGAAACAAAGTTTTTACAATGCAGTCGTTGAAAATATCATGAAAAAAGTTTTGTATTATAGTTTTTAAATTTTTTAAATAATTGTTAATAATTTCTTTATTTGCCAACTTTTATATAAACGATTTTGGGTAAATCGATTTCTCTTTACGAGTTCTACAAGCTGCTAAAATAAATGACTCAATTATGAGAAAACCCCGTATATGTAAATGTACAGGGTGAGTCAACGATTGGATGAAGTAAGTTTGTGCCTTTTCGGTGAAATTTACAAAGAAACTATATTTATTGTTTGATACAGTTTATTTTTACGCAGATTTTAAAAATATTTAGGACTCTACAGGGTGAGCCAAAAAACTAAGACAGCATAAAGTTGTATTTTTTTAAATAGAACACCCTATATACGAATCGTATTTTCGATTTAGCTTATAATTTTAAATCTTTTTTATTAAGGGTTTACTATAACAAAACTTTATAGTTTCTGAGATAATTAAGTTTAAAGAAAAAAAGTCACATTTTCAAGCATCAATTCAATCCTAAATAACGTTTTCAATTTTGTGACAAATATATTCAAATTTGGAATTTAGCAAGGCCAAGGACAAATTAATATAATTTTTACCTGATATTTGCAATAAAAGCTACAGGGTGTTGAACACATCGGCTCAAATTTGAACAAGTTTAAATGAATAAATATCTTTTTTTTAAATGGTATACCCTGTATATTTTCATGTTATTTAATAGAGTAATAAAAACCCTAAAAGTTTTGTTCAATATATCCTATACCTATTTATAATAGTTTTTGAGATATTTCAGTTTTTCTTATTTTCCATACTTTTTTACAGAAATAGTCTTCATTATCATAGTAGCCATGTAAAATAATAAAAAGAAACTACAGAAACAAACAGAATGTGGTTAAATATGATGAAATACATTATTCGTTATATTACAACGGCAATAGTTTAATTAAACATAATGTGAAAAAATTAACACAACAATAACGACAAGGCAAATACATATTTACTTTTATACTAAATTGAAACAAAAAAATTACCTATTAAATACTGAGATTAATTATTTCTTTTTAATAAGTGTTCGAACAAACGACCCTCTTATGCAATGCACAAATTTAGTCTTTTTTTGCAGATTTTCTCGGACCCTGGACAAAATTAGTGGCGTTATTGTTCTACAGGTATCCCTAATCCTGTTTCGCATAACTTCCACTGTTGTTGGTGGATTAACATACACCTTATTTTTAATATAACCCCATAGGAAGAAATCTAATGGGGTGATGTCGCAAGACCTTGGTGGCCACTCAATGAAACCCCCACGTCCAATCCATTTTTGCGGATATCGTTGGTCCAAAAACGCACGAACTTCACGATGGTAATGCGGAGGCGCACCATCGTGCTGGAACCACATAGTATCGAGCTCATCCCTATCGAGACCTTGAAGTAGTTGGGGTAGTTCTTCTTGTAGAAAGTTCAGGTAACTATGGCCATTTAGCGGTTCATTAAAAAAGTGGGGTCGAATAATTCGATTATGATGAATACCACACCAAACATTTAATGACCAGTGGTTTTGATGTTGCACTTCTGTAAGCCAAAATGGGTTTTCTGTGGCATAATAATGCATGTTGCGTCTATTTACGGCACCGTTACTTCTAAAAGTAGCTTCACTAAACATTACCTTGCATAATAAATTTGGATTTAATTGAATCTCCGCATTTAGTGTACGACAAAAGTTTACACGACTTTCAAAATCCTGTCCATGCAATTCTTGGTGTAATTCCATGTGATATGGATGATACCTATATTTCTTGGTAGTACGATTAGCGGTGGATTGTGATGTTTCATATAATGCTGCTAACTGACGGCTACCAATATAAGGATTTTCCTAAACATTTAACAATACTTGTAGTTCTTTTTCTTCATTAGTTACTGGTTTGTTGACCACTTTACGTTTTGGATAATCAACAGTACCAGAAGAATTAAATCTTTGCATTAAGTTTTGAAAAGTATGGGTATTAGGCTGGCGTCGATCAGGATACTTCATTTTGTAAATTCTTTGAGCAAGAAGGCAATTTTTTTGAGCCTCTCCTATTGTATAAATCATATCTATTAACTCATTCTTTGGAAAATTCATTTTACAATATAAGATGAATGCAAAAAAACCAAACTACACTACATAAAAACCAAAAGAAGCGATTGCGGTTATAAATTTGACACACAGAAAAATGTTCTTTTACATTGTTTTTGCCATGGCTACTATGATAATGAAGACTATTTCTGTAAAAAAGTATGGAAAATAAGAAAAACTGAAATATCTCAAAAACTATTATAAATAGGTATAGGATATATTGAACAAAACTTTTAGGGTTTTTATTACTCTATTAGATAACATGAAAATATACAGGGTGTGCCATTTAAAAAAAAAGATATTTATTCATTTAAACTTGTTCAAATTTGAGCCGATGTGTTCAACACCCTGTAGCTTTTATTGCAAATATCAGGTAAAAATTATGTTAACTTGTCCTAGGTCTTGCTAAATTCCAAATTTGAATATATTTGTCACAAAATTGAAAACGTTATTTAGGATTGAATTGATGCTTGAAAATGTGACTTTTTTTCTTTAAACTTAATTATCTCAGAAACTATAAAGTTTTGTTATAGTAAACCCTTAATAAAAAAGATTTAAAATTATAAGCTAAATCGAAAATACGATTCGTATATAGGGTGTTCTATTTAAAAAAATACAACTTTATGCTGTCCTAGTTTTTTGGCTCACCCTGTAGAGTCCTAAATATTTTTAAAATATGCGTAAAAATAAACTGTATCAAACAATAAATATAGTTTCTTTGTTAATTTCACCGAAAAGGCACAAACCTACTTCATCCAATCGTTGACTCACCCTGTACCTCAAAATCTGCATATTCAAAAAATACATACAATGGAGCGGATATTGCAATTCATATCATATACGACGCAATAGTTCGTCGAAATCATATTCCTTCTGTCAATATGAAAAAACATAGAAAGATGTTTCCCGACATAACACAAATAGACAAAATCGTTATTCTGTCCCATGTTTATTTTTATTCCTTTACTTATGTACAATATGTTTATTGTTCTTTCTTTACTTTATTTGCTAGACATGTTTCAAAAATAGTTTTACTAAACTGGGTACTATAAAAAACGAGAAGCATAATGATTTGTTATTTTGGTTTAATACAGAGTGTCTGAAAATTTATTTGTCGTACTAATGGGAATGATTACACAGGTCTACAGAAAAAAAAATTTTTGTTTGGTGCCGACAATTCTAGGTAATAATTCATTTCACTGGGCCTCGAGAGGCCGTACAGAGTCGTGAAAACATTGAAGCTACGTTCAGTTTTGTATCTATAGATAATTATCAAAAAAATGTATTTTGACATACTTAATGTCATTATATTCAATTGATTTTTTTTCTTACTTAGTAATTCCGATGTCGTCGTCCAGGAGGTTTTGTGTAAATGATCCAAATACATTTTGTTACATTTGTGGTGAATATGTGGTGAAAAAATTTAGAAAACCTATTACAGACTTTGTGAGAAAGACGTATGTTGATTACTTTAAGATAGAGATGAAGGTCCTAAACAAGCCGTGAGTTCCAAACATTGTGTAGTGAACATTTAAGACAGTGGGCAAGCGGTAAACGTAGTCTTTTAAAGTTTGGTGAACCTATGATTTGGACTGAACCGAAAAACCACATTGATAATTGTTATTTTTGGGTTGTTGAATTACATGGCGTACATAAAAGAAAAATGACATATCCTGGTTTACTGTCTGCTAAAAGGCCTCGACTGCACTCAGACGATGTACCATCTTCTATGAGTCAAGATCTATCAGATTTGTCGGACATAGAGATCGTGGAAGTTTTTTCGGATGAACATGACAGTGATTTTTCCAAGATGCATTAAGTGATTTAATAAGAGACCTTGACCTTTCGAAAGAGAGATCTGAGCTACTAGCATCTAGACTCAAAGAAAGAAATCGTTTATCTCAAGGTAAAAAATTTCATTTTATCGCGATCGCGAAAAAGAATTTCTTCCATTCTTTAGCTCAGAAGATGATGTAGTTTTATGTAATAACATTGGTGGTTTATTAACAAAAATGGGACTCTCAAGCTACAAAGCTGATGAATGGAGATTGTTTATGCACAGTTCAAAGCGAAGTTTGAAATGTGTTTTACTAGGTATTGGAAATAAGCATGCAGCTGTGCCTCTTGCTCATTCTATAAAATTAAAGGAGGAGTATCAAAATGTAGACCGAGTTTTGAAAAAACTTAAGTACTCGGATCACCAATGGGTTATATGGGTGGATTTAAAAATGGTTAACTTCTTGTTAGATCAACAAAGTGGGTACACTAAATTTCCATGTTTTATCTGTTTATGGGACAACAGAGCAAAACATGATCATTGTATTAAGAAAGACTGGCCTCTGAGAAAAAAAAATGACAGTTGGGAAACAAAACTTTATAAACCCGCCTTTGGTTTCTAGGGATAAGATCATTTTGCCTCCATTACACATCAAATTGGGACTTATGAAGCAGTATGTGAAGGCATGTCTTACCTTTCTTTCAAGAAAGTTCCCAGGTTTGAGTTCAGCAAAACTAAAAGCTGGTATTTTTGATGGCCCTCAATTAAGACATTTAATAAAAGACAGTGATTTCATTCATGCAATGAATAAAATAATCCTAACCTGTAGAATTATTTAATAAAATATTTTAAAATCGTTTATTTTCGTTTTACTTTACACCTCCGATTTCTCGAAAACTACACGTAGCTTTGAAAAAATGAGTATATTGCTAGAGTTAGGATATCGAATATACTTAAAATCTGCTTTAGTTTTAGTGGCACCAAAATCATTGTAGGCCTGTGTTATGTAATGGAACAAACACTAGTTATTTTATACTGTTTAACGCGAAGCATATTCTGCAAGACTGAGTAATTAAATAATCACTCTGTGGATAGATTTTATCCGTGGGAACAAGATAGTATATAGTTTTTTTTTACCACCCTAAGATGTAAATCCACTGACAAACTTAGCAATCTTATTATTTTTGCTCCACAAAATATCCCTTTATTAAAAATATTTCTTTTATGCAACCTACTCGACGAGTATTTGAACTTTTGCTTCCAGTTGCGCGTGGCCCTATCAGTATCAAGTAAAGGTTTCTTCTTTAAGCAGCAGTTAAACCATTCATGTAGTTCAGGTGATAATACAACTAATTATTATAGAGACAAAATAAATAATGCAACCAACAAAACGAAAGAAATATGGAATTGTATTGAGCAAAATCTTAATAGACAGAAAAGGGTAACAAACCATAACATCGTTTAGTAGTTTTTGCGGTGGTTCAAGAAAGGATAGTATCGACTATTAATTCGTTAAAGAACAAACGCTCCTCAGGTTCCGATAGTATAAGTCCTCAAATTTTAAAATTAATTTCAGAATCTGTCGCACTTCCCTTGACATATTTAACAAACAGATCACTTTCAGAGGGCATTTTTCCTCAAATACTAAAGCAAGCGGCAGTTACGCCAATATATAAAAAGGATGATCCTCACAACCTGGCCAATTACAGGCAAATATCTATACTGAGTGTATTTTCTAAAGTTTTTGAAAAAATAATAAACGAAAATTTGATAAATTTTTTTAACCAGAATTCAATTATTACTCCTTGCCAACATGGTTTCAGACAGAACAAATCCATCGAGACAGCATGTATATACAGAGCTCGACAGGGGCAAGTATGTGATGTGTCTAATGTTTCACTTAACAAGTGCGTTTGATACTGTGAGTAGAGAGTTCTTATTGAGAAAGCTCTTTGCTTCGGGTATAAGAGGAAATATCCTAAAACTCATCGACTCGTATATGTCTGATAGGGGTATGTTTGTTCGATACCAAAAAAGTAAATCAGATTGCAAAAAAGTCGCCTTGGGTGTACCGTGCCGCAGGGGACGGTTTTGGGGCCGCTCTTGTTTATGATTTATGTTAACGACCTACCTAGATTCATCAGGGAAAGTTGGTTATGTTTGCTGATGATACCACGATAGCTATATCTGCGGATGCCCCAGAGGAGCTGTTGCGTACAGCAGGAGGGGTATGTGAGGAATTGGAGATTTGGTGTCAGCGTAATCAGTTAATATTTAACCAAACAAAGACTGTATATATAAATTTCAATATTAAAAAACCATTGCTGGTAGAGGATAAAGTAACATACAATATTGAAACCTCAGCTTATGCTAAATTTTTAGGCACGTGGCTTGATGAATCGCTGCATTTCTTTTCTCATATTGAACATGTTTATAAAAAATTAAATTCTGCCTTCTTTGCTATTTTGCAGATGAAGTCATCTCTAGACCGGGCTGGATGGCTGACTGTGTATTATTCTCTGGCATACAGTCATCTATCAAGCAATGTCATGTCTTGGGGAAGAAGGTGTGAGGTGAATAGAGTGTTTCTGGCTCAGAAAAGAATACTGAGGTTGATATTTGGTCTTAAGCCGACGGATTCGTGTAGATCCATTTCTAACTTTTTACTCTATTTATATTCTAAAATGCGTTTTATGTGTAAAACAAAATTACTCAGAGTTTAAAACTCTTCGCCAGGGTCACAGATATGACACACGAAATAGTGACATTCTTAGTATACCTAAACATAGAACGGCATTCTTTGAGAAATTCCCAATTTATAATTTCATTATTCTGTTTAACAAATTGCCTGCAAAATTAAAGAACATATCAAACAGTAATAAATTCAAAACAGATATAAAAAAATTTCTTGTTCAGGGATCATTTTATTCTTTTAACGAATACTTAAGCCTGTAGGATGTACTGACTCTTTTACTGTGTACTGAGTGATTATTTCGTTGCGTCCTTCGCTGACCAGTGCTACGGATTGTGTTCTTATAGTTTTATTTTTTCCTTCCCTGTTAGTTGTTTTAGGATTTTAATCTGTGGTTTTTCTTATTAAATATTAGATTAAGTTATTTTACATTTTCCATATTACAACAAGTATCGTATGATACTAACTAATATAACTGTTTCTTGTTTTTTCTAGCTTTAAGATATGTTATGTATATATTTTTTTATTTAATTGTATACTGTTGACGAAACCGATGCTGAAGTATCAGTCTTATGGCTAATAAATTATTTCATTTCATTTCATTTTATTTCAACTGTGGTGTCTACTGTGCCTGTATTTCTATGCGTGAGGTCTATTGTACCGGTATGTTAATTTTTGTGAAGGTTAATATGTTTTTACTTTGATCAAGATGTTACGTTTGAAAGGGGTTAAAAAATGTTTGGCGAGAAAGAAACCATCCAAAATTAAGTGCTCCGTCCTCCGTGCAAACAAAACACAGTGGCAGTTGTTTGTACCGTATTCGAATACAAAAGACATTATTCTAAAGACGATGGAAAACATCTTAGATGATAGTTGAAACGTTAGTACCACGAACCAATCACCAAGTTATGTCAAAATTCCTAAAAGCAAGAGTGTCCTTTCATTGTGAAAGTTATATTACAAAATAATGTCTCAAGTTGATTTGTTATTTGGTAAGTTTCAAACAAGACAAATTGAAATAATATTACTTCAAACGCCGTTGAGCCACCTCCATCTACTTCAAAACGACTTAAGTTCGATGACTCCGCGGAGTTTATTTGTTTGAAATACACTGCTTTATTTCAACTAAATCAAGACTCTTATTTTTTCATTTACCGTTGCCTATGACGGGTTTTATATATACTATGTTTTTAATGTACAATTGGAATTGCAACCCCTACTTTTTTAATTCACCAGCCGCCACTGGTATTATTATGCATTCTATTACAATCAAAGCGTTCAATTATCGATGAAAATGTTCTATACAATTCACTGTTATTCGTAAAATAATTAATAGTATTAATTAAATTAATATATTATATTCTACTTTATTACTAATGTGCAAAATTAAAAATATTTGAGTGATATTTTAAAATTTCCAACATATTCATTGGAGTTCTGATGATGTTGAAGAAAACTAAATTAGGATGCATCCAAATACGATAAAAATGGTGTAATGTACATAAAACATAAAATGGGCTGGTGCTAGTAAACCGAAATCATGCAAACGGTTAGAAAAATTACCTTGTGTATTAGTATCTCATGACTCATCTGTTTAAAAATTTATTTGTCATTAAAATTTGATGCCTTCATATTAATAACCGCCTACTTTTCAATATTTTATACATCGATTTATATTTAACAGACCCTGTGCGAAATACTGCTTTTATATGTACTTAAGGATAATGTATGCTTTTCGCAAATGCTATAAACACAGTTTCTATATTGTCAGAAAAATGTTCCTATAAGTTTTAATACTTTACTGATAGATAAAAAACTATTCGAATTTTAAGATTGCTATATACTCCAGTCAAAAAAGCGAAAAAAATACCTAGTTGGGGACACTCATTTATCCAGACCGAGACCTGGATTTTCGGGCAATATAGGCTTCTAGAAATAAAACGTGTCATTAACTTTTTGTAAATAATTAAAGGTCGGAAAATGCTTTTTTTACACTTTTTTGGTTATCAGCAAAAATTAAAGAAATTTTTGGACAAAATGGAATAGCCATCTTGTAGAGAATTGAAAAACCTACAAATTGTTTTTTTACCAATCTCGATATTTTTATTTGTTGCGGAAAAAAAGGCAAAACAATGTCAAAATTGTTATAATATTCAATTAACAATAACTATTGCTAAATGCAACTTACGACTTTGTTGTTACGTAAAAAGTTGGGTCTTTTAGTGCTTAATATGTAGTAAAAATTTCAGATCGATTCATCAAAGAGTTTGTGCAAAATTTAATTTGTTTATTACAGGCGAGCGAATTTTGCAATAACATTCTAGCTCCATCGATGAAGGTACACCGATTCTGAGCACATCTCATGAAAGAGGAACTCTTCTTCCGAGAAGTATTACATGGAATTGAGGAAAATTAATTTTATATTTATTTAAACTTCATTAGAAAACCATTATTATTTTTACCTTGTAAACAAATTAAATAACTTTTTTGTTTTTGCCGATAAAAAAAATTCTGATTTCATATTTGGGAAGCTGGCATTTTTAGACGAATTTAGAAAGAAAAATCGGTTTAGGTCAATATGCGCCAAAGTTAACAATTTTTTTTTAAGGTCATTCATATTGTTAATAATAATTAAGAAACAAAACTAGCGATATTCGAAAGTTTAAGAGTTTAGGTTTAGGTGTGAGTTTTCCGGAAAATGATCACACAAAAACAAAAGCTTCAGTGAAGTTTAAAAAATGTTAATTGTTTAACAAATGATGGTACACTGGATAAAGCAATAAAGGAAAGGAGCACTCAAGGCAGGAGAGCTATAGCTATGATGAACGGAATTCTATGGGACCAGCAGGTATCAAAAACTAATAAACATCGAATATTTAATACGATAGTAAAAAGTATTATCACATATAGCAGCGAAGTGTGGCAAATCAAACAGAGGACGGAGGGTCAACTAAGAGCTACTGAAATGGACTACTGGAGACGTGCGGCAGGTAAATCAAGGATGGATAGAGTGACCAACGAAAGAATTAAGGAGATTATGGGAGTTACACATGACATAGTGGACGACATTAAAATTAAACAACTTACGTGGTATGGACATGTTCAAAGGATGCCTGAAGAACGGCTCCCAAAGCAGATATTAGAATGGAAACCACGAGGAAGACGGAAACCAGGAAGACCAAGAAGAAGTTGGAGAGGAGGAATTGACGAAGAAATCAGGATAAGGCAACTGGATAACGATCTTTGGCAAGATCGGGATCAGTGGCGACTGGAAATCGGAAGACGTAGAAGGACGTTATAAACCGACTATATATATATATATATATATATATATATATATATATATATATATATATATATATATATATATATATATATAATTGTTTAAAAGACGAATCGGCAGGAAGATGAGTTGCTAAGAAATCCGCGCGTTCAAAAAATGAAACAGCAACTTCAAACTGCTATATCTCCGAAAGTTGTTGATGGATTTTGATGATTCTTTTTTTAATTTGAGCTACCTTCCTGCGTAAATTACAAATATGCATACTATTTATTTATATCTTTAGAAATTAAACATTTAATTTGTTTAAACTTTTTTTTCCACACAATTTTTTCATTTTCATTTTTCATTTCGACTCCAAAATGTAGCATCTGCCCTTCGCCCCTCTCTACCTACATTGAATTTCGGAGCAGACAAAGAGTATCCCCGCTAAGATGATCGTAGCACGTTTATTCAGATATTTTAAATATGAAATTTTAATTGCCGTTAAAATAATTTACTTTCAATACCTATTACTATGTTTAACTATGAAATCTCAAAAACATATTAATTTTTCAATGTATCATATATTGTTATAACATGTATATAAAGGGTGTTTTTTATAGAGGTATAGAACTTTAAGTTGGCAACACTTTTTTAACTGGCGGCCATTTTGTCAGCTGTCAAGTGATTTATGTTTAGTTTGGTTTGGCATTTCAACATGAATAGACTGACGCCTGAACAACGCTTCCAAATTGTGCAATTTATTTTGAAAATTATGATTCTGTTCGAAATACGTATCGCGCACTACGTCCATTTTACGGTCAACATAATCGTCCATCAGAGCAATTAATTCGATTAACTATGGAACGTTTTCGCACCACGTTTACTCTAAATGATAATATACATCCACAGAGACGTCGTACAGTGCGAACAGAAGAAGTCATTGCTGTTGTAGAGCGTAGCGTAGAGGAAGACCCGAATCAGTCTATCCGCCATCGTGCACAGGAATTGGATATGTGTCCATTCACTTTATGGAAGATTTTGTGGAAAGATCTTGGTTTGCGTGCTTACAAAATCTAACTCGTGCAAGAATTGAAGCCACACGATCACCTAGCAAGGCATAGATTCGGTGAATGGGCCCAAAACAAGATTGCCGTTGATCCCGATTTTCATAAGTGAATTTTGTTTAGTGATGAAGCTCACTTTTGTTTGAATGGATACGTCAATAAACAAAACTGCCGTATTTGGAGTGATGATAATTCTCAAGTGTATGTTAAGACACCATTACATCCAGAAAAACTGACTGTTTGGTGTACTTTATGGGCTGGTGGAATCATTGGTCCGTACTTCTTTAAAAACGATGCTGGTCAGAACGTTACAGTCAATGGTGAGGCTATAGAGCTATGATTACTGACTTTTTCGTTCATCAATTGAACAACCATGATGTGCAGGAGCTGTGGTTTCAACAAGACGGCGCAACATGTCACACAGCTCGTGCCACAATTTATTTATTGAAGGAAACGTTTGGTAACCGCATAGTTTCACGTTTCGGACCCGTGAATTGGCCTCCAAGACCGTGCGACTTAACGCCGATAGACTATTTTCTGTGGGGATATGTGAAGTCGCTAGTCTACGCCGATAAGTCCGAAACGATTGATCACTTGAAGGACAACATTCGCCGCGTTATTGCCGATATACGGCCACAAATGTTGGAAAAAGTCATCGAAAATTGGACCTCCAGATTAGACTACGTCCGAGCCAGCCGTGGCGGTCATATGCCAGAAGTCATATTTAAATTATAATGCCAGAAGGTTATCTTTCGAATAAAGTAAATTTAATGTCAATTTAAAAAATTTATCTTTGTTTTATTCCATTTAAAAGTTCTATACCTCTATAAAAAACACACTTTATATATTACGGTAGCAAACAATACTTACGTATACAGCTTTTTCTTACATGCAATGTTACGAATATTAATGTTTTATAACAATAATTTAATTATTCAATTTTCCCAACTATAACCATGTTGGCCAATAAGAAAAGTACAAAAATTATTGATTTTTAATGAAAAAATTGTGTGGAAAAAAATGTTTAAACAAATTAAATGTTTAATTTATAAAGAAATAAATAAATACTATGTATATTTGTAATGTACGCAGAAAGGTACCACAAATTGAAAAAAGAATCATCCAAATCCGTCAACAACTTTCAGAGATATACCTAATGGTAGCAGTTTGAAGCTGCTGTTTCATTTTTTGCACGCGCGGATTTGTTAGCAACTCATCTTCCTGCCGAGTCGTTTTTTAAACATTTAACATTTTTTAAACTTCCCTGAAGCTTTTGTTTATTGTGTTATCATTTTCCGGAAAACTCAAATCTAAACCTAAAACTTTCGAATATCGCCAGTTTCGTTTCTTAATTGTTATTAACAATATAGGAATGAATTAAAAAAAAAATTGTTGACTTTGGCGTATACTGACCTAACCTTTTTTTTTCTAAATTCGTCTAAAAATGCCAGCTTCCCAAATATGAAAACAGAATTTTTTATCGGCAAGAACAAAAAAGTTATTTAATTTGTTTACAAGGTAAAAATGATAGTGGTTTTCTAATGAATTTAAAATTAATTTTCCTCAATTGCATGTAATACTTCTCATAGAAGAAGAGTTCCTCTTTCATGAGATGTGCTGAGAATCGGTGTACCTTCATCGATGGAGCTAGAATATTATTGCAAAATATGCACTCCTATCATAAACAAATTAAATTTTGCAAAAACTATTTGATGAATCGATCTGAAATTTTTACCACATATTAAGCACTAAAAGACCCAACTTTTTACATAACAACAAAATCGTAGGTTGCATTTAGCAATAGTTATTGTTAATTGAATATTATAACAATTTTGACTTTGTTTTGCATATTTTTCATCAACAAATAAAAATATCGAAATCGGTAAAAAAACAATTTGTAGGTTTTTCAATTCTCTACAAGATGGCTATTCCAATTTGTCCAAAAATTTCTTTAGTTTTTGCTGGTAAGCAAAAAAGTAAAAAAAAATGCATTTTTCGACCTTTAATTGTTTACAAAAACTTTAAAACACAAAATCTCGTACAGAGAATATATACGTTTTATTTCTATAGGCCTATATTACCCAAAAATCCGGGTCTCTGCTTGGATGAATAAGTGTCCCCAACTATGTCTTTTTTTCCCTTATTTAACTGGATTATTATATGTACTTAAGGATAATGCAGACTTTTCCCAAATGCCATAAACACAGTTTATATATTGTCAGAAAAATGTTCCTATAAGTTTTAGTACGTTACTGATAGATAAAAACTATTAGAATTTTAAGATTGCCATATGCTTATCAACTTTCAGGAAAAATATCGCTGGGTTGTGAAAATATTATTTTTTTAAAACTCAATAAAAACTAAGCAGTTAGGGTATATGCATTTTTTATTGTAAAATGAGTTCTATAATTTTCTACATATACTCAAGAACCACTCTGTACTGATATATTTAGTCCAAAAATGTTTCCTATTCAGATGTACGTCAGTAAAAGATTTTTCAGACATTTCAGGATAACAGGAATCCAACTATTGGAAATGCAAGATTAGCTTTGATAGTTGATGACACTTGGTAACGTTCAATACTTAACTATGAACGTTTGGAAACGTTTTTTAATTTTAGAAGCTTGGGTATTGATAATAGACAAAAAAGTTTTAATAATAAGTTAAAGGTACTTGGAGAACTGACAATTTAAACTATTAGACCGGCGGAGTTTGCCTCATATGAGGTGATTTTGAAATTTATTGTTAGTAGACTTCTGATTACGTAGAAACCTTGAGAATACTAATAGTAATTATGTAGTATCTTATGTCTCATTTTCGTTTCTGGGGAAAATTTTTTATTTAACAATTAAAATGTGAAAAACAGTTTTTTCGAGTTCTAGGAAAAGCTATTGTTCTTCAGTAAAAAAGTTTGAAACAAAAATTGTGCGCATTATAAATACCTACAAAATAAGGCCCATCCGAATCGGATAATTTGTTCGTTAGTTATTGCAAAAAACATGCTAAAATGGCTGTTTTTTCAATTGTTTATAAACGATAGAAAAATATATTGCATTAATTGTATACTGCAACTAAAGGTGTTTCTTGTTGCATACAACAAATGTGCAAATTATCAAGTAAAAATATTCAATAGTTTTTTGCACATTGAATTTGTTTATAACTTTTTATGTTTTTTTCTATTGTTTATTTTCAGCGATCTAGAAGTCGCACAGCAATCTGCGAGCACGCAAATGAAAGTTCCAGTTTTATACTAATAATAACAAAAAAGGACGAAATGAATTGTTGATCTGAAATTGTTAAAACAGATAAAAATTGGGGTTCGTTTTTTCGTTATAAACAAATAGAATAATTCTTCGACAATTGTTGATATCGAAATGCCGATAAGTGAATGCGATAACTGAGATTTTGAAGGACATTTTGAAAAAAAAATATGTACGACCACTAGAAGCTGAGATTGAGTTTTTTTTTTCAAAAAATCGCTGCTGAATTGTTTATTAATATTAAGGGATTATTTAAGTGGGAACTCATAGGAAGATGGTTAAACTATTGTATGCAGCAGTTTTCAACTCAATTATTTCGAAATTGTCGATGTTGCAATATTTTAAAGTGGCACCTACTCCGAGAGTCAGAAGGTGAGCAGTGGAGGGGGGCGTTCTTTCGGCCTGCGGCGCGCGGAAAAAAACGTGACTCGGACGCTTCAAATTCGAACAATGGATGATATGTGTTTGTTATCAAATTATTGTTAAACATAGCAATAAACAAATTGTTGCACTATTATACGTTTTATGTATAATTATAATTTTACCGCACTTACGTGCTTTTCAAATTGCGAAAAAATTGTTACAGTGGTCAACAGTATACTACTAATTAGGAATATTAAAAATTAGATTGATTTTTAATGTACCATTAATATTTATCGAGATATAGCATGAAACAAATAGCAACATTTGTTGATAGCAATATTATTTTTCGAGATGCAGAATAAACTTCATTTGACGATTATATTGTAAGCGATTATCTAGCCGAGAATTATTGTAAGATTACTTTCAAAAACGATGGAAGTAATAGGGGAGAAAATAATTATGATTATGATAATATTGATGATGTTGATGATGATGAAAATTATGTCAATGATGAGAGTGATGATGATGATGATGAGAGTAATAATGATGATGACGATGAGAGTGATAATGATGATGATAATTGTAATAATAATAATGAACCCGATAAGGGTTTCGAAAATGAGCGTCCATCGATGTCTAAGAAACGGAGAACGAAATAAATATTTTGTATAGATTTAAGCAAAAAATATGTATGTTACAAAAAATTTTGTAAGAAAATAAGTTACCGTGTGTTTTTTTTGTTCAGCCAATAATTTGGCGGTAAATGACAGTTGCACGTTGTTTTATGCTATAACTCCATAAAAAATAATGGTACATTAAAAATCAACCTGATTTTTAATATTCCTAATTAGTGGAATACTGTTGACCATTGTAACATGTTTTTCGCAATTTGAAAAGCACGTGCAACAATTTATTTATTGCTATGTTTAACAATTATTTGATTACAAAAAAATATCATCCATTGTTCATATCGCGTCGAGATACCACGAAAAAAAAATAAGGATTCTATGACCAATATTCACCGAGATAATCCAAATTTTCCCGGCGAAACGAATGTGAAGCGTCCGAGGCATGTTTTTTTTTTGCGCGCCGCAGACTGAAAGAACGCCCCCTCCACTGCTCACTTTATGACAATAGTTTAACCATCTCCCTGTGAGTTCCTACTTAAATAATCCCTCAATAATAAACAACGCAGCAATGATTTTTTGAAGAAAAAAATTCTATCTCACCTTCTAGTGGTTGTACAGAATTTGTTGGTGGAGCAACCGACGAGGACATTCATGTTCCTAATGCATCAAGCACCCCTTCTGGATCAGCGCCTGTCTCTAATGGGATTACCGAAATTGAAACCTTGCCGGCTGCCCCCTTAGAAAAACTCCCTAGCTACGCCAATACAAATACCACCGAGTTTGCTCAAATATCTTTCTTTTTCTTCGAGATATTCAATTTCAAAATCAACTGAATTTTTCAACTTTTCGAAACCTTCACCTTTCGTCACCGATAAGCTTTTAAGTGAAAATTCTCATTTATTTTATTTATTTATTTATTTAATTTAAACAAAGCCCAACAACAGTAATAATTTACAGGGCCGTATGAAACAACAACATCATTAAATATAGCAACATACAAAATATACTTGCAACTAACAATCAAAAAAGAAAAAAAATTGGAAAAATAAAACAAGTCCAAATGAAATTAAATTAAATTGAGTCCAAAACAAAATCAAAAGAGGCCATAGCAACTCCCCATATATTTCTTATAGGAGTCGCCCAAGTCACATGCAGTGGATATTCTATTGAAACTAGAACAAACCTTGTACACAGGCGATATTGGTGTTACCTCTGGATAGATAAAAATAGTCACCGAATCTGCTGGATATTCTTGGTACCGCAAAGGTAACTTCACTTAATAAGTAAAAGGAGACAATAGAGCCATTAATTAATTTATGCAAAAAAAAACAATTTATGCATTTCCCTACTTTTTTGTAAACTTTCTAAATCAAACCTTTCTAGTAGTCTACTGTTATCTATTCCAGCCTGCGAATATATCCCATCCACCTTAAGAGCTAAAAATTTTATAAATTTCCTTTGGGTCGCCTCAATTAACAGGTTGTACTTTCGATAAATTGGCGACCACATAAGCGATGCATATTCCAATCTATTTCGAGCAAGTGTGAACCAGAGTGTCTTGAATATATTGAATATTAACAAAGTTCTGACAATTTCTTATAATTTTTTTCTAAAATATGCTCTAAAATCTCACCTATCACGTCCATTTATCGGCATTTCGATATCAACAATTGTCGAAAAGTTATGCTATTTGTTTATAACGAAAAATCAACCACAACTTTGTTTATCTGTTTCAACAATTTAAAATCAACAATTAATTTGGTTCTTTTTTGTTATTGTTAGCATAAGTCTTGAGCTTTCATTTGCGCACATGCAAATCACTATAGGATTTCTAGATCGCTGAGAATAAACAATCAAAAAAACATAAAATATTATAAACAAATTCACTGTGCAAAAAACTATTGAATATTTTTACCTAAAATTTTGTACATTTGTTGTATACAACAAGAGGCTCCTTTAGTTGCAGTAGAAAGTTAATACAATATATTTTTCTATTGTTTATAAACAATTGAAAAACAGCCATTTTAGTAGGTTTTTTTTGCAATAACTAACAAACGACTTTTATTTGAAACTTTTTTACTGAAAAACAATAGCTTTTCCTAGAACTGGAAAAAACTGTTTTTTCGCATCTTAATTGTTAAATAAAAAATTTTCCCCAAAAAAGAAAATGAGACATAAGATACCACACAATTACTATTATCATTCTGAAGGTTTCTATGTAGTCAGAAGTCCACTAACAATACATTTTTTCAGATGCTGCCCTATAAGGCGCAATTCATTTTGTTGATTATTTGCTGAAAATAAACGATAAAACTGTCCAAATAAGCGTGCTTTTTTTAATGTAATATCTATTGTAAAAATTGATGATTTTAATCTTTTAAAAAAAGGCTTTCATGTTAATAAAAAAAATAGTATTTATACAGGATGTTTCCAAATAAGTACAAAAAATTTTAAAGAGTAATTCTTACGCTACTTTTAAGCATAAAATTTCATATAAACATATGTCTGATAATGCTAACTTCCGATAAAACTTAAAAACATCAATTATAAAACAGTTTTTTATAAATAACCTTTGGTTTTGTTTTAACCTTTCGGTAACCACACATTGTGAAACATGGCTGAAATGTCCAACATACATTAGGACAATTTCTTACCGATTGTACTAAATAAGTTCCCAAGAATATGTAGAAAAATCCGTAAAAAATGCTTTAATATGATGGCAAACAAATATGACAAATTTAGCGTGGAAAATAACTTGAGTACAACCATAAATATTAGTAAAATACAATAAAATGTAACAAGAAATGTAAAAAATTCAATGTGGCTGGCTTCGCTATAGCATAGCTTATTAAAAAATTCAAGCAATTAGTAAAAGCTGGTAATCAAAACAAACTGTTAATACTGTTAAAAATCAGTGTCATTAGTAACCCTGAAATAATAATTGATGAAAAAATAAAATTAAGAAAAATAAATTAATTTTATTAGGGAGATTGCGCAAACGTATATACGCTAATAACTTGGAACAATAGAAACCACATTTAAATTTCCTGCGTTCTAATTAATCCCAAAAACTTAAATACGGAGATAACAGTTTTACGGAAAGTTATTTCATCAGATTTTATTTCCCATAATTTAATTTTGTTTCAAAAATTCTCTGGAATTGATTTAGAGTATTCTAAATCCATTTTCTCCAGGACAGTGACTATAAAAGAGGTAACCTCATTTTCTCAACCTAATATTGCCATTTTAAATGCCTTAAAATGCGTTTAACAAAGGGAAAACTCCCTTAAAATTTTGAATATTCGAGAATCATGAGCTTCTTGGTAGAGAATTATAGTTCATAGAGCCAAATGAGTCAAAATTTTTTGATATAAATACAAAAAAGTGAATGTTTCCTTTAAAAAAATAGTGCTTTATTTTCAGTTCATATCCAGACTGAACCGGACAGTGAATATAAATATCAAAAGTTATCGTCAATATCCGTTGCGCATTCTCTCTACTAATAATACTCTTAAAATAACTTCGGGATTTGAAAATAAATTAATGTACATTGGTTCGCAACAATTTATTTTTCCATTTGATAAATTTTGATCAATTTACAGACAGAAATAGGCGCTAGAAAATAATTTCATGGAAAAGATATTATTATTGGTGAATGTCTATTTATTATTTTGACGAGTTTATATGCCAGATTTCTATAATTTACTCAACTTAATTGTATTTCATTGAAGTGTTTAACAGGATATAAACTCTCGATATAACAGACTAATGCTTGTAATGTATACTTTCCAATTTTTTTATTTTACTTATATTCGTGTAACCTTTTTTTACTGTTTAAACAAAAAATTTAAATATAATGATTTTGAAAACGCTGATATAGTCGAGTCACGTTATAAAGATGTAGAATAAAATTCTGAGAATCGTCTTTCCCCACTCTGACGTAGGGTACTGAAGTTTTTTTTATGTGAAAAATCGTCATGAAGGACTAGCATAAAAATGCGGCAAAAATGTCACAGATTTTTGGAAACCCTTGTATATTTATAAAGATTTTCCTAAAACTTAGATTTTATGCTGGCAACTCGGCGAGATGTGACTTAAAATATTATCAATAAATAATTATTAGTTTTCTACCTTTTGACATTGTTTATCAGATATTTCAATACCTCAAAACTATATCTGAATTCAGCACATAACAGTAGACACAAAAATTCAAAAAAATATATCAGGGAGCGACAATAAATTTCAAAACGCAGAACAATGTAATAATCCCCACGGTCCTGTTCATGTCCAGAACTACTGGCTTAAAAAGTTTGGAAGTATGTATCAACAACTGACTTTTCTGAAAAATAATGTTTTGCGTGATCGTCGGAAAATGCCTTTGTACAGAAGGAGTCACGTATTTCTTGCTACAAGATCAGCATACTACACAAGATCCAGCCAAACATCGGCTAATTTTTTGCTTTCCCATACTGTACTAGGTAATCACATACTGTTTGACACAATGTATTCATGCACACTGCGAGCAAAACAACATTTGCAATCAGTCCTGTATCAACCGAAAGAACCTTTTTGTCTCTACGTGGATTATCCAAAAGCCCCCGATCCAGTACCACACCACTGGCTAGCAGCTATGTGGAAAATATATAGAGTCGATGTACATATTGCGTCCTTTTTAGAACACTCATGTTAACTTATAGAACTAGGATCTAAATGCACATAGCTTCCAGCAATAACATTGAGACAGACACGATCCCAATAAGAAGAGAAAAGTTTCAGGGAGATTTATTAAGCCTATTATGCCATGAACCCACTATCACGCTGTTTAAATTCTACCAGGTGTGGTTTCAGTATTGAAATAATCGCGAGGAAGTGGTTGGACTAAATCATCTTCTGTATATAGATGATTATTGGCTGCCACCAGAAATCAGCTGGAACAAATGCTTTAAATTGTGAAGGGGTTCTCTGGGGATATAAGAATGCTGTTCGGCCTTGACAAATGTTGCAATTTAAATACAACTAGAGAACAGGTACAACTGGGAGTATTTGAGATGCAGAACAGTCAAACCAATGCGGCGTTTCAGTATTGAAATAATCGCGAGGAAGTGGTTGGACTAAATCATCTTCTGTATATAGATGATTATTGGCTGCCACCAGAAATCAGCTGGAACAAATGCTTTAAATTGTGAAGGGGTTCTCTGGGGATATAAGAATGCTGTTCGGCCTTGACAAATGTTGCAATTTAAATACAACTAGAGAACAGGTACAACCGGGAGTATTTGAGATGCAGAACAGTCAAACCAATGCGGCAATGGAGGCAAAACAGGTCTATATATACTTTGGCATGAAACATGCATAAAAGATTGACCATTGAGATATGAAGATTGAATTAACCAACGGATTCATAAAATCAATTTAAGGCGCTCGACAACTACGCGTGCTCTGCACTCAGTTACTGTTGTGGAATTATGAAATGGTATTAAAAGGGGTCAACTGTGGAATGCAATGGCAGAACTTTCGATTCCAAAAAAAACTGATCCACCTCGCCAAAGTATGCGTAAATATCTGTAGAACCAACTCTCAGAATCGTTTGAAATAAACAGTGGCCTAAAACAAGGAGACGCACTGTCACCCCTCCTCTTTAATATAATCATGGAAAAAGTAGTGAGAACAACACAAATTAGAACAGAACTAATAACGGTAAATGGACCATAATTACTACTAGCAAACGCGGACGACATTGATATTGTTGGAAACACCGTCACCAATGTAAAGGAAACTTTCAACAAAATAGAGAGAGAGGCAATGGTCAATGAGGAGAAAACCAAATACATGTGCATAAACAGACAAAAGAATCGAAATAGAATAGGACAAAATGTCAACAGACACATATAACTTTGAAAGGGTGGAGCGTTTTAAATATCTCGGAGCGACAATCACCGCAGATAACGATATCACAGAGAAGATAAAAGGGAGAATTCAGGCAGCAAACAGATGTATGTATAGTCCCAACAACACCATCAAATCCAAGAACTTAACACGAACCTCAAAAATCAGGATATATAGAACAGTGATTAGACCAGTGCTCATGTATGGTTGTGAGACGTGGACGCTCACAAACGCAATGAAAATGAAACTTAGATGTTTTGAGAGGAAAATCTTTAGAAGGATTTTCAGACCCTATCACGACCCCAATACTAATCAATACCGAATAAGAACAAATGCCGAGGTCAAACAGATATATAACGCTAGCGACATCGTACAAGAAATTAAATCCTAACACCTAAGGCTCCCTAATAACCGCCTTACCAAGTTAATTTGGGAGGAGGCCCCGACAGGGAAAAGACCCTTTGGATGCCCAAGAATGCGATGGAGAGATAACATATGGTCAGATTTAAGAAAAATGGGGTTACCCACTGACCCAACTATCATGGACGACCGTGTGAGATGGAAGCAAGTTGTGCAGTCAGCCAAGACCCACCACGGGTTGTAGGGCTACTAAAGAAGAAGAAGAATTATGAAATGGGACAGGATGGGCATAGAAAGGCCGTAAAAGAAATTTAAAACCCTCCTAAAGGCACACAAAGATCATCTTCGTAGTGCTACTGAGCAGAAAATTATATCATAATATCACCGAGGAAGGGGATGGTGGATAATGGTAAGCAATTGGATCAACAACTAACAAACATATTTTCACAAGCTGACAGTAATTCGCTTTCAATAGCCTTACAATTATTCTTCACAGGGCTTACTGTTATTTAGATACGATTTAATATAATCTAGTGCTATATATAATCTGGATTATTTTCTCTTCCTTCCAAAAAAAAAATCTTTAACAACTTCCCTGCTTTCCAGAACCAACCTCTAAATAAATCATAGACAAAAGCAAGTTTTATCCTGTTCGTTATGCCAGCCAATCTT
This sequence comes from Diaprepes abbreviatus, assembly GCA_034092305.1. Lineage (NCBI taxonomy): Eukaryota > Metazoa > Arthropoda > Insecta > Coleoptera > Curculionidae > Diaprepes > Diaprepes abbreviatus. The sequence continues at coordinate 1,233,965 of JASJET010000018.1, read as the reverse complement.
CGAATAAAACTACATATATAGCTGTGAATAAATTAAATATTATCTAAAAACTAACCCATGACAATTATATAATTATATAATTCATAAAGAAAACAAAAACCACCGAGGTTTGTACGTGTCCTAAAAAAATTAAAATATGACCCCGAACAGGTGGAACAGTAGTTTAAATTTTAATAATGTATTCAAGACACATCGCGCGTTTTCTCATTCGCTTTTTATCGTCCTCAGCCGGAGCCTAATTGAATTTTATCTTGAAAGGTTTAGATAGTACGATGTTTTTGCTACATTTTCCGAGCGACTTTTTAGTAATGTTTAACTTGGAATAAGATTAGAAATTACTGTATTAATAGGATAAAATGGGTGGAAACGAGGCAGAGTACACGTAATGCCAGTAAAAGATCCCGTTATTAAAATCTAAATATTATGAACAAAATTCGTTTACTGAACATTTACTGTTTCATATAATAAACGTGTTCATCTTTTATTTAATTTCACCGTAAAAGCTCTTAGAATGCATTAATACTAATACCGTATACTAATTTGTAAAATTTTTAAACGTTTTTTTTTTCTTGAAAATAATATTCCTATATAAACAGCGTGATACAGCGCGCTGGACACGGGGATATGCAAGTGACAGAAATCTGTTTCTATATGAGGGCTGTAATATAGTAAATATTTCCTTCCAAAAACCAAAACAAAGCCCCAATTAAAAAAGAATTAACAAAACGGACTACATCACACTAAATAATCTAAAAATAACCAACACCTAAAGAAAATGAAACTTACAAAGTAGCAAGTAAAGAAGTAAAAAACATGTTAGAAAATATATAAGAAACTACAACACCAAAATGATAGGAGGAAACCAGAGATTAGAATGGAAGTATGAAGTGATATGCTCTAAATTCATAGGAGGAACAAAGATAAGAAAAATAAGCAACAAGAACACGACAGTATTCACCATGATTAACTCTCTTTGTCTCTTTGTTATCGGTAAAAAATTGTGCGTGTTGTAAGTTATTAATTGGAATCCGATTAATTTTTATATTTGTTTGATGAACTTTCAGTACTAATTAAAATAATATTGGGAACAGAAAATAAGACTGCGGAACTAACATGAAGAATTGGTCCCTCTTTAAGAGCTTTTGGAAACCTAGCTACGTATTTGGAAACAAAAGACTTCCTCTTAACCTAAAATATTCAATACGTGTATAATACTCGTAGCTAAAAATGGACTAGAGACAATAACGTTGAAAACCAAGTGTAAATTGGTTGAAGGTCATGTAAAAATCCAAGGAAATAAGAAAAAAAAATTACTATTAGATAATAAAGCATATAGGACAAATTTAATTGGGTTGGGTAGACCACATTGCTTGAGAGACAGAAGAAAAGTGGACATCTAGGATAGTATTTCGGAGACCCAGACAAAGAAAAAACGAGGTAGACCTCAAAAATACTGTCATGACGATATTAAAAAATTTCACTATTGTAATTGGCACCATAAGACAAGAGTCTGAATAAGCTAGAAGAATATGGGATATGCTACAGAAGTTATAGTGAAACGCTAAATACATTTGCTATTTATCATAGGATCATATTTGGAAGAATCATTAAATATGTCCAAGCGGAACTTAAGATACCTCCGAACTATACCTAATCGCTTATCCTAGTTAGGATGTCATTTGTGATATAAAATACCCAGATTCATATATCCTCATAATTAACATACTACATAATTTTTTGTACATCAAACAACAAACAGAAAAATTGGATAAACATGTTTATACCCGTTAAATTGTAGTTGGTTGCACACAGAGAAAAAAGTCTAGTGTATTTTCCATTTTACCGAAAAATTTAATTTTTGCTCTCAGAAGTTAAACTTTGAACGCCTAATTTTTAGTGCGAAAGTACTCAAAAATGTGAAACACTTTTCTCTCTTATTTTCTACCTGTAAGGGTCAAGTTTTATGAAACTCAGTTTCATGCTTTGGCCCTAAATAAACCCTAACAATGATTTTCTGCCTAGAATTAACAGTTTATAAAATACGATGATACTTCTATATCCACTTCTGAGACTAGTACTAATAAAACTAATGACACTAAAATATATTTTACTTACAAAATCAACGATAAATATAACTAATTGCGAACCAATGTATAAGAATTTAGTTTTCGTTTTAGAAACCAAATTTGATAAAACAAAAATAATAATAAAAAAATTCTTCTAACAGGTTAATTAAATTAATAAGTATTGGTGAGATAAAAAAAAGTTAATGGGATGAGAAAGGTACAATGGTAAAGGTAGAGGTACTTAAAGGGATTTACCTTCGGGTTCTTTCGCAATAACAGTGGAACTGCGATCAACTCCGCCCTTCTTGTCTTCTGAAGGGTGTCCAGAACACAAAGAAATTATCTTATTGGCCAGAATAAACGGTTGCTACATACTAAATATTTTAGGTTTAAAGTAATGTATAAATTTGCATACGAATTTCTTTCTATAAAAGAATTTAAGAAGGTTAAAGCAATGTTATTTATATTTAAATTAGATGAAATAAATCGAAAAGGATGTAAAAAAACAGAATCCTTGAGCGCTATTTTTTTCTCGCATCTTTCAGGTAATTTGACGTTAATAAAGGAAATGATACTGATTTAACGACATTTAACAATGTTTTTCAATCAGTTTTAAGAAAGAATATATAATAAATAAACAAAAATTTTGCTTTTAATCTATTGATAAAGTCGTTACAAAAAAACACATTTAATTACCAAATCAAACTTAAAAATATTAAAAATATTAGTTGCTACGGTAATTCTTGACGTTATACGGTATATAAGCTTATATGGATATGGTAATAACTGACTTAATAAAAATATATATATATCTACCTCCAAAAATGAAGAAAAAAAGGATAGGGTAAACACCTTTTCTTAAAACCTTCTTTAAGTCTCTATAATCGATAGAAAATCGCCATGCTGATACACTATTACTTTTAACCATCTTAAATGTATACCCTTCAAAAGTGTCAATTAATATGGAAAATAATTGAAATTCTTTTCGTTAGTAGCTCTTATTCTTTTTTGGAAATTTAGATTCATAAAATTTTTAATTTTAGCCTTCCATAATAAGGAAAAAAATTGTAGCCAGCAGCCCAAACTTTATTATTTATTGAACATTGAACAAAATAAAGTTACTTTAATTGACATAGGTTTGTAAAGAATAAAATTAAAAAATACTTGTTTCAAAACTTAACATCGTTTAGCACCCACACAGTTTTATCAAGCCCACTTACTCGCGCCGGATGTTGCTGGATTTTTTTCAAATTAAAAATCTATCAATTCAACTCAAATCTTATTACTGAATGTTCAATTAGTCAGTTAAAACAGAGGTTCGGTGTAAAATGAGCCTTAGAATTGATCTTAGTTTTTTGAAGAGTATACTGAGATATGTGCAACCTTCATAAAATTACAAGGTAAAAATATGAATAGGATACTTGGTAAAAAATTTGCTAAGTAAATATCCCTATGTTTTTGTGCCCCAAAAGGTGATACTCGATAATAAAGCTTATAGAGTTTCACCCGCATATAAGATACTGTGCGATAAATGTTTTGTTTGTGAATTAAGTAAGATAGGGTGTAAATGAGAGTAGATTTATTTTTAATGTTAAAAAAATCTTATATCTTAATTTAAAATTTAATTGCTAAGATTTTTTTAACATTTGTTTAACGGAAAACAAAGAAAAAGCAACCATATCAAAGTGCAAGTAGCGAGATAGACTAATTTGCAAAAAGAGATAATTAGGAGCTTAACCCAAGTATGACTGTAAATGTTATCGGATATTCTTTTCTCTTTTACAGAAATTGCGTGAGATATAACCTATAACATTTTTTTTTATTGGAAGCTCTAAAAAGATGCTTAATAAAAAAGTTGGCAAAAAATAAGTAAAAGATATTGATAACTATTTAATTTAAAAATAAACCAGTGGTCTGTGGAATGAATGATATTTCTATATATACACATGGGGCTAAGGAAGAAATTCTGTTAAATAAAAAGGAAAGGGAAAATATAGTTGCTGCTAAAAATGTACAGTTAAGTCAAAAATAAGTAAACATATATATCACTGTCATGAATAAAATTCTATTATAATAAAAAATACATCTTTTTTTCAAAATAATTTTTGTATTTATTATTTTGGATAAGTTTGGTAATTTGAAGAGTTTTCTAAAGAATTGCATTCAAGGTTCTTAGTTAAAAGTAAAAGCGACTAAAAATAGAATATTATTAAATTAAAAGTTAAAACTATTACCGTGAATCAAATACTATCCTTTACTGTAATTATTTAGTTTAAAATTTTGAAATATTTCATCAAATTAATTGTAATTTTGTGACGTTCGAACTTTTGCATAGAAATACATACAAGCTGGGACAATAATTGAATAAACTTATACTTTATATGTAAATTTACATTAATAAATTTTACCTATAGAGTAGTAACTTTCTGTACTCAGTCACTGATTCAAACCGTACATTGCTTTATCACTGTGAGATATTTAATTTTCTTCTTGCATCACAAGTAAAAATAAATTTTTTAAACAAGTTTCAAAACAGGAGTTGTTAGACTGGTAAACTATTGAAAACTTTAACAGATGATTGGTCAGTTATTTAACAAATCTTAATAGTGACTAATATAAGTTATTTCTAAATAACATTCTAAAAAACGATAGTTGCAAAAAAATTTTATCCTGCAGCGACAAGATGTTACAGATAATCTATTTTGCAGTTTTCCGCACAAGACAAATTTATAATTTAAAATAAAGTGAAATATCGTAAATGTAGTTAAAATAACATTTTACTTTTTTTGACTTAACGGTACATAATTTATACGTTTTTGGTTGATACGTAGCAGAAATGGATGAAAATCTATATACAATGGATAGTGGAGCTATTTCTTCTAAGTGACCAGTATCTTTTAGGGTTGTATCTAAGGGGTTAGCTTTTAAAAGTAAATAAAATTCTGAAAAAAAAACGATTTTTAAATCATATCTTAAAACAACCTGGGAAGGTTTATTATTTTCCACTCGACCATTATGTTTACTTCCGATTTAAAAATTGTCCTTTTCAAAATTTTATTTTTGAATTTTTATAACTTAATTTTTAGTATTACTTTGCAATAATCTTATTTAGGGACGTCCTTTTATCTTAATAATTTTAAAACTATCCGCTACTTCACAAGACCTATAAAATCTTAAAAAATCTTACCTTTGATGTCGTCATCTTCCAGAGTGGTAGAGCTATCCGTAGATTCTTTGACTTGAGATCCGTCTCCTTTCTTAACGATTATACTTCTGCCTAGAAATTTGTAAAAAATTAAACAAAGCGATCCTTTAAAATAATTATCACTTTAAATTTAAAGCAAAGAAATTTTTCTTTTACAATTTAAATGTTATTTCGAAAAATTTTGTTAAATAATAGTCTGGATCAAATTATTATCTTATTCTTTAATTAGGAAAAAACGGAATTATTACTTTGCTTATAATTTAAAGTATGTTAAAAGAGAAGATAAAAGTTTTGAACTTTAAATAGTTTTAAATATAAACAATCAAAAAAGTAAAAAATAAGCCAATTAATAAAAAACTTAGCTTCAAAATAAAAATATTTAAAATTTAACAATTAATTATAATAAGAAATAAATTTTAATTAAACCAATGTAAAACCAAAACTGTAGTATTATGTGACATTTTTACGTAATTAACTACCAGTACAGGGTGAGTCAACGATTGGATGAAGTAGGTTTGTGCCTTTTCGGTGAAATTAACAAAGAAACTATATTTATTGTTTGATACAGTTTATTTTTACGCAGATTTTAAAAATATTTAGGACTCTACAGGGTGAGCCAAAAAACTAGGACAGCATAAAGTTGTATTTTTTTAAATAGAACACCCTATATACGAATCGTATTTTCGATTTAGCTTATAATTTTAAATCTTTTTTTTTGTTAAGGGCTTATTATAACAAAACTTTATAGTTTCTGAGATAATTAAGTTTAAAGAAAAAAAGTCACATTTTCAAGCATCAATTCAATCCTAAATAACGTTTTCAATTTTGTGACAAATATATTCAAATTTGGAATTTAGCAAGGCCAAGGACAAGTTAACGTAATTTTTACCTAATATTTGCAATAAAAGCTACAGGGTGTTGAACACATCGGCTCAAATTTGAACAAGTTTAAATGAATAAATATCTTTTTTTTTAAATGGTACACCCTGTATATTTTCATGTTATTTAATAGAGTAATAAAAACCCTAAAAGTTTTGTTCAATATGTCCTATACCTATTTATAATAATTTTTGAGATATTTCAGTTTTTCTTATTTTCCATACTTTTTTACAGAAATAGTCTTCATTATCATAGTAGCCATGGCAAAAACAATGTAAAAGAACATTTTTATGTGTGTCAAATTTATAACCGCAATCGCTTCTTTTGGTTTTTATGTAGTGTAGTTTGGTTTTTTTGCATTCATCTTATATTGTAAAATGAATTTTCCAAAGAATGAGTTAATAGATATGATTTATACAATAGGAGAGGCTCAAAAAAATTGCCTTCTTGCTCAAAGAATTTACAAAATGAAGTATCCTGATCGATGCCAGCCTAATACCCATACTTTTCAAAACTTAATGCAAAGATTTGATTCTTCTGGTACTGTTGATTATCCAAAACGTAAAGTGGTCAACAAACCAGTAACTAATGAAGAAAAAGAACTACAAGTATTGTTAAATGTTCAGGAAAACCCTTATATTGGTAGCCGTCAGTTAGCAGCATTATGTGAAACATCACAATCCACCGCTAATCGTACTACCAAGAAATATAGGTATCATCCATATCACATGGAATTACACCAAGAATTGTATGGACAGGATTTTGAAAGTCGTGTAAACTTTTGTCGTACAATAAATGCGGAGATTCAATTAAATCCAAATTTATTATGCAAGGTAATGTTTAGTGATGAAGCTACTTTTAGAAGTAACGGTGCCGTAAATAGACGCAACATGCATTATTATGCCACAGAAAACCCATTTTGGATTAGAGAGGTGCAACATCAAAACCACTGGTCATTAAATGTTTGGTATGGTATTCATCATAATCGAATTATTGGACCCCACTTTTTTAATGAACCACTAAATGGCCATAGTTACCTGAACTTTCTACAAGAAGAACTACCCCAACTGCTTCAAGGTCTCGATAGGGATGAGCTCGACACTATGTGGTTCCAGCACGATGGTGCGCCTCCGCATTAACATCGTGAAGATAGTGCGTTTTTGGACCAACGATATCCGCATAAATGGATTGGACGTGGGGGTTTCATTGAGTGGCCACCAAGGTCTTTCGACATCACCCCATTAGATTTCGTCCTATGGGATTATATTAAAAATAAGGTCTATGTTAATCCACCAACAACAGTGGAAGATATGCGAAACAGGATTAGGGATACCTGTAGAACAATAACGCCACTAATTTTGTCCAGGGTCCGAGAAAATCTGCAAAAAAGACTAAATTTGTGCATTGCACAAGAGGGTCGTTTATTCGAACACTTATTAAAAAGAAATAATTAATCTCAGTATTTAATAGGTAATTTTTTTGTTTCAATTCAGTATAAAAGTAAATATGTATTTGCCTTGTCGTTATTGTAGTGTTAATTTTTTCACATTATGTTTAATTAAACTATTGCCGTTGTATTGTAACGAATAATGTATTTCATCATATTTAACCACATTCTGTTTGTTTCTGTAGTTTCTTTTTATTATTTTACATGGCTACTATGATAATGAAGACTATTTCTGTAAAAAAGTATGGAAAATTATAAAAACTGAAATATCTCAAAAACTATTATAAATAGGTATAGGATATATTGAACAAAACTTTTAGGGTTTTTATTACTCTATTAAATAACATGAAAATATACAGGGCGTACCATTTAAAAAAAAAGATATTTATTCATTTAAACTTGTTCAAATTTGAGTCGATGTGTTCAACACCCTGTAGCTTTTATTGCAAATATTAGGTAAAAAATATGTTAACTTGTCCTTGGCCTTGCAAAATTCCAAATTTGAATATATTTGTCACAAAATTGAAAACGTTATTTAGGATTGAATTGATGCTTGAAAATGTGACTTTTTTTCTTTAAACTTAATTATCTCAGAAACTATAAAGTTTTGTTATAGTAAACCTTTAATAAAAAAGATTTAAAATTATAAGCTAAATCGAAAATACGATTCGTATATAGGGTATTCTATTTAAAAAAATACAACTTTATACTGACCTAGTTTTTTGGCTCACCCTGTAGAGTCCTAAATATTTTTAAAATCTGCGTAAAAATAAACTGTATCAAACAATAAATATAGTTTCTTTGTTAATTTCACCGAAAAGGCACAAACCTACTTCATCCAATCGTTGACTCACCCTGTACATTTATTGATAATCTACTTCCATTAAAAGTTAATAATATATTTTGCGTTTTTTAAAATGTTTTTTTAGCCAAAAACCTACAAATTCTTAAAGTGAACGAAACTTTAACAAAAATATATTTTCATATTTTCTAGGATAGAAGCTTAAAAAAAAGGGTTTTATCAAACGATTTTCTCTTATTTTATTTTCTCGTTTAAGAGTCACATATTCCTTTGAGCTTCCCTTTTTGAAACGAGCATATTGGAGCCGATATTTTACATTCGTCTGAAACAAATATATGATCTATTTTTTTTTATATATGTTTGCCTTGAATACGCTATCTTGAAACGGCAAAAGCAAAAATATGCTCCCAAAAATCACGAAAGAATATGTCAAGAGATGTAATCTAAAACTTATTTTTTTCATATAAAGTAAATGCTACCAGATTAATCTTCTCTGAGGTCATACCAATTGGTCATTAACATCTCAGAATACCCATCTCTCTGATATAGCTTTGGTTTTACATAATAATGACAAAAAAAACAAGAAAAAAAAAACACATTTCTGAAATTTTAATGAAAACAAAAATAAGCGTTTTCATGAAGCGTGGAATGTGAAGTGATTTTTATGAAAATGTAGTGGTATAAGCTGTTAAGGATTTTAGAAAATCTATGAAATCTAAAGGAAAGAAACATGCACAAGCTTGAAACTCACACCATGACACACTGAAGCGACGTTTTTAATATTATAAACATCTTTGAGACATACTGACCACTTCACAAACTCTGAGGTGCTGTCAAAGTAAGTATTTTTATTTAACTTTGATATTCGTAATCCGTTAATACCATCTACTGTTTCCAACTCTTAATTTTTAAATGCTCCATAAATAAAAATTTTGCAGTGAATACAGCTGGATCGTGTTATCATATATATATATATATATATATATATATATATATATATATATATATATATATATATATATATATATATATATATATATTATTGTGAAACAACCCTCTCACCGTCGGCTGCCGACAAAACGTGGTTATATAGGAATCCAAGTTTTGTAGAAAGCATGACAAACAGGATGTCTGGGAAAGATACCGGTGGATCCCACTGATGAGTCCACCACTGGTATCGGGATAAAACATCCAAATCACTTTAAACGGTGGTCAAAAAATCAGATCGCTAGTCACATGTCCTTAACATCAGGGGCATGGCTAATTGCGGCATGGCGCTCGAGCAGGGACGGCGGCAGACGAGGGTCTTAACTGCCGTTGGCTTTGATTACGCCTGACTCGACCATTGGAAGACCACCGAAGATGTTCGTTTCACATTATTTCTCAGGCATATGCTTTCCTACGGCTTGGAATTCCTATCGTAGTCAAGTCAGTTAAGCAAATGCCTTAGGGGGGGGCATGTTGTGAAACAACCCTCTCACCGTCGGCTGCCGACAAAACTTGGCTATATAGGAATCCAAGTTCGGAGAAAGCATGACAAACAGGATGTTTGAGAAAGATACCGGTGGATCCCACTGATGAGTCCAACACCGGTATCGGGACGAAACATCCAAATCACGTGGTCAAAAAATCAGATCGCTAGTTACATGTCATTAACATCAGGGGCATGGCTAATTGCGACAATATATATATATATATATATATATATATATATATATATATATATATATATATATATATACTGATGGACAAAAATATTTTTATTTTGCATAATTTTTCAGTACGCCTCGTCCTAATTTTCGGGTTTAAGAGCTTCAAAAAGATTGCTTAAAGAAGGTCTAATTTTTTTGTCTTCAATAATAGGCTTGGCCAATTCACGCATTTTCCTTGAAACATCCAGAATGAAATGGTTTTCCCGATGAATGTTTAAATATCTCGCTGCAAAAGCACATATAAGTGGATCCTCCTTAGCTACAAGAGAAGTTTGATCAGCTCTTATACGGAAAAATACTTTTTCTTTTAATTGAGGATACACTCTTAATTTGCGTACTAAAGAATTTTGCGCATTGCTTTGAGAATTTTTCTCAGAAGTTCTTTTATTTGGATTTGCATGACAATTTTTGCGATGTCGCCATAGATTCCTAGCATAATAATTTGTGCCGTTTATTTCATGTATTCATTAAGATATTGAATATTATCATATGTTTACATTTTGGGCTACACATATTCCTCTCTTATCTGCCTTTTTTGTTTATGTCTTTGACATATATAGGAAAACATTATTTCTTATGGGCATTCTTAAAATTTAAAATCATTGGATTGGTATTGTTGTGCCACTGTTGTCACCAACACCGTATTAAGAAGGGACAAAAATAAGTATTTATCGAAAAAGTTGCGACAGAGAGTTGTTGATTTACAAAAACAAGGTGTGAACCAATGCACTATAGCAAAAAATTTAGATTTAAGTGAGGGTATTGTTTCGAAAATTCTAAAGAAGGTTTAGTTACTGAGGAATGTTAATAATCTGCCAAAGTCAGATGGTCTTAGAAAAACTACCCCCTATGTCGAAAACTACATTAAAAGAACTTCGATAACTGATCCGCATAAGTTATCCGTCCAAATTAGTGTAGAAATTCGCGAATCTTTCAACACAAACATAACGGCTCGAACTGTGAGAAGACGTCTTTGTGAAGTTGGGTTGTTTGGAAGAATTGCTGTCAAAAAACTTTTACTCTCCCAAAAAATCGAAAGGTAATACTTTAGTTGGCTCAGAGGCAGTATTTGGTTCAGATAGAAGGTTGTTTATTCGAAGGCCTGTAGGAAAAAAATTGATATTAAGTATCAAAAACCTACTGTGAAGCATAGGGATGGTAGTATTGTGGTCTGGAGATGCTTTTCCAGGTCTGGGACGGGCCCGAGAGTGAAAATCGATTTATGTACAGCGACATATTACAGAATACAATGTTGCCCTATGCCGAATAAGAAAGGCCACATTTATGGAGATATCAACAAGATAATGACCCCAAACACTCATCCCGTTTAGTAAAAAATTGTTTTTTTTTAGATAAAAGCGTTGATTTACTGGAGTGGTCTTCTCACTCGCAGGACCTAATTCCGATTGAGCACCTTGGGTACACTTGGAGCGAAGAATTAGGGAAACAATAATTCATAATGAAAATCATCTATGGGAAGTTGAATGGCGGAAGATTCCAGTTGATGAATGTCAAAATCTTGTCGATTCAATGTCAAGAAGATGTAGGGAAGTTATTAAGGCAAAGGGGTTTTCAACAAAATATTGAACTTTGCTTCTCTAATTCGTACAGACTATATATTCAGGATATAAGCAGAAAAAAATCTTTCCATACTTTTGTTCATGACTATATATATATATATATATATATATATATATATATATAAATATGTGTCTTTTGGGCAGTACAATACCCGACAAGTGGCACAAGCCGAGGTAATTTTGATTTATAAAAAAGGAGATCCCCATGATTTGGAAAACTACAGACCAATAAGCCTTCTTAGTCACATATATAAACTCCCAACAAGAATAGTAAGGAATCGACTTGAGAGAAAACTTGATTTCTACCAACAAATAGAGCAAGCGGGGTTTCGTACTGGGTTTGGAACAAACGATCACCTACAGAGCATCAAAATGGTAATAGAAAAAACTATCGAATACAGTTCTGGCTTTTGTGGATTTCCGTAAGGTCTTTGATACGGTAGAGCTTGACAAAATTATAGAAGCATTACAAGTATGCCGCATTGACTATCGATACACAAAGTTAATTTACAATATATACAGGAATGCTACCATGTTGGTGAAACTACACAGAAACACGGATCATATCCCAATTGGCGGAGGAGTCCGACAGGGTGATACCTTATGGCCTAAACTGTTTACTGCAGTAGTAGAATACGCCTGTAAAAAACTTAACTGGGAAAAAAAGAGGCCTGAATGTAGACGGCCAAAGATTAACAAATTTGAGGTTCGCGGACGACATGGTTTTGTTTTCCGATAATCTCAAAAAATATGTACAATGTTACATGAACTTCAGCTAGTGTGCGCCAATGTGGGTTTTAAAATAAATATATCAAAAACAAAATTCATGGCCAATCTGGTACCTAGTGGAAATATCAGTATTGGAGACAACGAAGTGGAACTTGTGGAAAAATACATATACCTTGGACACGAAATAAAGATCACAAGAGATAATCAAACATGCGAGCTACGGAGAAGAGTAAATCTCGCATGGGCAACCTATGGAAAACTTAAAGACACCTTTAAAAGCAATATATCAATTTCTTTAAAATGTAAAGCATTTGACCAATGTGTGTTACCGGTTATGACCTACGGTGCCGAAACTTTCACATTGACAACAGCAATTTCTAAAACGCTGCAAGTAGCTCAGAGAAAGATGGAAAGGTCAATGCTAGGTATATCGCTGCGTGACTAAGTTAAAAATGAAGACCTGAGATGAAAGACAGGAGTTACCGACGTAATTTTCCGAATTGCCACACTCAAATGGAACTGGGCCGGACATGTCGCCCGAATCAGTGATGGAAGGTGGACGAAGAGATTACTCGAGTAGAGGCCCAGATTAGACAAAAGAAGTAGAGGAAGACCCCTACTCGTTGGACTGACGATCTCAAGAGGAATGCAACAAATTGGACGCAAATCGCTCACGATAGAGCACAATGGACAAGAATGAGGGAGGTCTATGTCCAGCAGTGGACGAAGATATTACTCGAGTGGAGGCCCAGATTAGACAAAAGAAGTAGAGGAAGACCCCCTACTCGTTGGACTGCCAATCTCAAGAGGATTGCAACAAATTGGATGCAAATCGCTCAGGATAGAGCACAATGGACAAGAATGAGGGAGGCCTATGTCCAGAAGTGGACGCAAAGGGCTGGATGAAGAAGAAGAAGATATTTACCGCATGTCTTGAGAAGATCTTACAAAATGGGAAATTTTTTCATATCTATTTTAGAGAAAAAGTACTTGTAAATAAAAGTTCTGCTTGGTGAGAAAATAACTTTAGATTAAAAATACGGATGTAGGGTTTAGTTAGTGGCCTTAAAAAATAAGTGCTGAAAAACTTTATCTAAAAGTGATTTTAACGGTAAATGGAACGTGGTTTTTGAAAAGGGGGTTCAAAAATGAAAATGTGACTAAATCATACACAAGGCCCTTCTAAATTTCATTTAAACTACAGTATCGTTATGTAAGAGCACAAGTTAGGCTATAAGTTCGTTAAGAAGGTTTTAAAACCTTTGATAAAAGCTTCCATAGAAGCGTCCATTAATCACAAAATATCCGTGACAATTCACTAGCTGAAAGTTTACGCTTAATCTTACAAAAACCTTTCCGGAAAGCAAAGTGTTTATCAAAGTTTTAGAAAGATTACTGATAATTACAATAAACTTTCTTGTATCAATTTGGAATAACCGAAATTTTACCAAATATAAGCCCGGAATATTTAGTAAAGTCTACAATTTTTCTAGGGTGTAAGAGTTTCATTTTTTTAGGCATCAAGGCATTTCAGAAATTCCTATATCTTGCAGAATAGTGCATAGCAGATGTTCCGCTGTTTTGGTTGTATGTAGAAACAAGGGGTCATTCAATAATAAAAGATTATATATATGTAGAATAAAGTAACACATTTTAAATAAAACAGAAACTAAATGAACAGTAGACAAGCTAGTTTGACCAATAAATACCCAAAACGTGTATTCTACGGTTGATAAGTGTTCGTTCTATTTGATTTCAATAACTAAGAAAGTAACGAAAGATGTATATATAAATATCTAGTGTTTTGCTCTGATTACGTCTCTGTACTATTGGTTGCATATTCTGATATCATTATGAGCATGCTTTATAATATTAAGAACATTTTTTATCTAGGGGAAAGCTCAGCTAAAATGTGATTTTTTTTTTAAATCTAACGAATTGACAGAGCAATTACTTTTTAAAATTGTCTAAGAAATATTTCGAGCAGGCTGTTTCCATGTAAAATTTTCCCCACATATTACAATTTTGTAGAAAATCAGCTGAAAATCAATAATGTTTTCGTTAAATTGTATGTTTATAATATTTAAAACGTAAAGCAATCGAATACAAAATGATGGGTTGCATAAATGTGGCGTAATTCACTGAAATCTGATTTGCTGGTTGCATAAAGTGTTCTTACCGCATTCTGGTTGCGTCAAGGTGAAGTGAAGTGAGGTAAGGTGACAAGTCCGCGTCAACCGACAAAACAAAATTACCAACTACCCAATGCTCACTAGATCTAAGTTAAGTTTATGCAAGTAGCTACTAAAGGGTGGGGTAGGACCGCTAGAGGAGTTTATACTACTAAATATATTTCTACAAAAATTAGGACATTAAATAATTATTTACCAAACGTGTGCATTCTATAGAAAATGTATAAAACTTTATTTATAAATTCTTAAGGAAAATACACGAAATATGCACGAGTAAAATCGGTTGACCTTGTTTGGGAAACACAATAAGGCTCTATTCTCATTATTAGCATTTGCAGAACTGTTTAAATGTAAAAAAAGTACATTTTTGAAAAGGTGTTTTATGTAAAAGTTTGTAGAGAATTGTAAGTGTAATTTTAGAACACCCCGTTAAAAAATATTGGCATATTTACTTCAATTACCTAATACTAGTGATAATTTCTTACTCCGCAGTTCTGCAATCGACTAAAGTCAAAACTTTATACGTCCCTGTATCTATTTAACAAGATTTCCATGCAGTATATATGTGAATATTCGTAATAAAACTTAATTAAAGTAATTTAATAGCGTTAAATATGAAAGAAGTGTTTAATAAATAAATAAGTAGATTTCTAGCGGCCCTTAGAGTGGGGATATTATAGACAGCGTGTGATGTGTGGTGGCGTGTGCAACATGACTTTTTAAATAGTTAATGAAGGATAGGGAAACATTTATTTTCAATTCAATTAAATTACGAAATTATGCCTCTACGAAATTACACACATTTATGTAGGCATAACGTAATGAACATAGGTTAAATATTTTCCTAGAAAACATAAACATTATTAATGTTTTGAAATATTAAGAACGATAACCACACAGGGGCAAGCTTGATGTACAAGTAATACAAATTTGATTTAAATTAATTTTTGCGCAAATTAACATAAGCTTTGTTTGTGTTTGATAATAGAATGTTTAAAGAAAGAAAACTTTATAGGGTGTCAGAAAAATACGTGTACGTTTGATGACAAACTTTTGACGTTAAAATAGGTCTATTAAAGTGAACGTTTTTTTTTAATTCTAAAAATTTTTAATATGAAACTATATCTAAGCAATTCACTTAAATTGACTTTGTATTCAGAATTGCCACGATTTGTAGTTGTTTTTTTTCGGAGAGCTCATAACAAAAAAATTCAACTCTAATGTTCTAATACTTGTTTATATTGTCGTAGAAACTAACACTTTACCGTTGTTTCCCGACGCCAGTTTATTACAAATCCAAGTTCCGACATACAGTAAGTACGACGACGGGTATCTGGGTAGTTACCAACTGAAACCCACTGACGACATGGCATCCCTGGTGGGGACCGATTGCACTGGATTGAGGAATTTACACGTATAACTTTTCCTGCCTGGAGCATTGTGTTAATGCTGGATTCACGGTAAGAATTCTAAAGGTGTTCCTCCCCACAATTTTTCAAGCCATCCAATTTGCTGTATGTCCAATATAAATACACAGATCTTGAACAGACTTCAAGTGGTTGGCTTAAAGGGGGGGGTGTCATAGAAGCTAAGATCTTACCGTCATTCCTCGATGCCAGTTCACTACAAATATAAGGACCGACATATAGTAAGTACGATGACGGGTATCTGGGAAGGTACGAAACCCACTGACGAGTCCTATAGTTGGTACCGGGACGAAACACCCAAATTTTAGAGGCAATATGAATGTCTGTAATGCCCGGCAGACAAATGCTAAATGTATCTTCGGATTGCGTCGAGTGCAAGCAGCATATTTTCAATATATAAGTTTATCCGTGTTAGACGGCCGGTTATTTGCCGTAGTTATAGGATAAATAACTTTATAATCCCGATTCTGACTCTCAAATGGAACTTTCTTGGCTTTTAAAAATATTTTCGATAGTGACAAAAACAGTTCGTAATTCAGGAAATACAGGGACAAGTCAAAAAGTAAGGCTTATCCCTCGGATTATGACATGGCATCCCTGGTGGGGACCGATTGACGCGGATCTGTATGGAGCATTGTGCTAATGCTGGATTCACGGCAAGAATTTTAAGGGTATTAGTCCCTACAATTCTTCAGGCCATCTGACTTGCTGTATGTCCAAAATCAAGATACAGATCTTGAACAGACTTCAAGTGGCTGGCTTAAAGGGGGGGGGGGGTTTAAGAGACTTCCTCGCCTCTAAAAATATTCCCGTTAGTGACAAAAATAGTTCGTAATTCAGAGAATACAGGGACAAGTCAAAAAGTAAAGCTTATCGCTCGGATTACGACATGGAATCCCTGGTGGGGACCGATTGCAGCGGAACACGGAATTTACGCGTATAACTTTCTCTGTATGGAGCATTGTGCTAATGCTGGATTCACGGCAAGAATTTTAAGGGTGTTAGTCCCTACAATTCTTCAGGCCATCCGACTTGCTGTATGTCCAAAATCAAGATACAGATCTTGAACAGACTTCAAGTGGCTGGCTTAAAGGGGGAGGGGGTGTCTTAGAGACTTCCTCGCCTCTAAAAATATTCTCGATAGTGACAAAAATAGTTCGTAATTCAGAGAATACAGGGACAAGTCAAAAAGTAAGGCCTATCGCTCGGATTACGACATGGCATCCCTGGTGAGGACCGATTGCAGCGGATCACGGAATCTACGCGTATAACTTTCCCTGTATGGAGCATTGTGCTAATGCTGGATTCACGGCAATAATTTTAAGGGTGTTAGTCCCTACAATTCTTCAGGCCATCCGACTTACTATATTTCCAAAATCAAGATACAGATCTTGAACAGACTTCAAGTGGCTGGCTTAAATGGGGGGGGGGGGTAGTCTTAGAGACTTCCTCGCCTCTAAAAATATTCCCGATAGTGACAAAAATAGTTCGTAATTCAATGAATACAGGGACGAGTCAAAAAGTAAGGCTTATCGCTCGAATTACGACAATATTTAGAATATAAATAAATATATACGGGTTTCCTCGAAAATCGAGTAAAATCGTGAAATTGCATAATGATGGAATGCGCTGTGTTAAAGAAATTAAATCAGTGTAAATCATTTAAAAAAAGCTGAAACTTTCTACTGTGTTAATTTAATGAATATAATTTACAAAAAGAGACAGAACCTACTATTCTAAAATTACATATATTTTAAATCTTTTGGGAAATACGTTGCAGTGGAGAATGACTGTTATGGTGCGTCTAAACATGATAACCCACGTGCGTGACGCGCCCGTAACTAGTCTGCTACAAGCTTACAGGGATCGTGCACCGAGGCTCCGCACGGACTTGATAAGCCCACTTCTGTTGACTGTTGATTAAGAAGGTTCTATCGAAATTACAGTGATTAAATAACACTTCTAATTTTTTTGCTTTTCCAAATTACTCACACTAACCTAATTCGTACGACACGAATTCGGAGATACTGACGTGACACATTCTATCACTGCGCAATCTAACAATTTTATTTTGTTGTCATTGCATAGATTTTGCATTTTGAAGAAACTACTAAATTTATTTATACACTAAATAGAAGTTATCCTGAAAATATCAGCCTTCTCAAAACTCTTGCACTTTTTGGCCATGAGCTCTCGGACTATTTTTGTAAAAACAAATTTTTCCAGTTAGTTTACTTCGTATTAAAGAGAATTAAAACACATCTTCTCCACTGCATAGACCTATTTAAACATATATAATTTTTTTTGGCATTAATTTAAACAAAATATATTTTTAGACAATTTATTATTTGTTATTAATAAAGGGTAATAAGCCCTTTAAATGTGTATCTTAATGAAATATGAGAAAGAGTTAATAAGATACAAAGAAATTCAATAAATTTGTATCTATGTTTCTTCTCATTCAGGGCTAATATGGGTTATTTTAAAAAGTCATGGTATTGGTGTTTAAAAAATGTGTTTGTATGTATATGTGTTTGAGCAAATTAAAATCTAAGTATTAAACTCAAGAAAAGGTGTGGTATATTCTCTAAAAAGTCTATTTTCTATAGCTTTATGTACACAAAATAAAATAGAAATAGAAAAATAAAATTTAAACTAGAAATAATATTTGTAAAATTAGATTAAAAACCAATCTAGGGTAGATTTATGAGGCCAGGAAAGACTACATAGTTCAAGTCATCTAGAGAAAAAAAAACATGCTTTAAATGCGTTTGCATTTAAAAAAAATCAAAATTTATTTACAAAAGTTTTTTTTTTGTATACAAGGCGTTTTAAGAAATGTAGTATGGAGATGTACTGAGAAACAACAAAAATACTTTACTAGATATGTGAATTTGTGTTATTTTTAATGAGAATACTATAGTATAAAAATATGTTTTGGGTGGAAAATTTGATTGCGCTGCTTGCGAATAATAGAAATGTAATAAAATTGGCTTATTGTATTCCAAATGATTTTATTTCTAGTAACACGCATTAAGATGTCAGTTAAAATTATTAAATTTCGACAGTAAGATAATGTCACGGTTAAAAATTTATCTTAAACTTACTATGGTTAATTTTACCATCTTTTGACTAATATTCACATTTTGGACAGCGCTATATCATTGTTATTAAGCATTTATCATTTCTCTCCTTCATATAACAGCCTAATATTAGTTGCATTTTTTGAGTCCTATTGCTTTTCGAGCCATTCCAAATTTCACTCCCTTGCAAATTTTCTTCCCAACTTAATTATTTTCTTTATCTTTCAGTAATTTGCCTATAAGAAATACAGCCTAATTAAAATTCTTTCAGAACTTTAATTTTTAAGTCGGCAACTCTACGTCACTGTTTTAGGTTATTTATATTCAAATAGAATGTTATTATTTACCTTTTTATTGCGCTGATCGTTTCAATTAAATTGTTACATTTATCCATTTTAGTTACAGTTTCCCGAATTTTTATTTGTAGTATTTTCAAGGATTTGTTTACCTTTCGTTGGGGTTATGTGATCTTTTCACTTGACGTTTAAGCAATTTGCATTCTTTTAAGCCGTTGCTTGTTGGGCTGCTATTTCTGTGGTAATTTTTGGGAGCAAATTTGGGTGAATAACACCGTGTTAAGGGATGAGAGAAAATTGTTATTTCCTATTTTAGGAATTATCAATGAAGTCCTATTTAATTTTGAGTCGGAAATGTCAACGACTTATTAGTTAGCAATGCCGTTTGAGCCCACTATTTTGAGCTGTCATTTCTTTTGTGGAATTGCTATTGGTTTAAGGTCCCTTTTGTCTCGCGCCCAATGTTGAGGGAAAAAGAAGCTTGTACAGTGCAGTTTCGGGTTTGCTATCAAATGGTGAGAATTTAACTGTCAATCTGATTTTTTCCTGTGAAATTTTGCATTTCGGAGCCGAGAAATTTCCATCCTGATTTGTTGCCACCATCCAGCGGATTTCGATGGAAAATTTCATTGTGGGTACCTCGATATCGTTGTAGTGATTTGTGTGATTTAGTATTTTTTTGGGCTAGCTATCGAGGTACACCCTAGAAATAGGGATCTTGTCGGTCCTGGGCATTACCTTCAGGAATCAGTCTGACCCCAGAAAATTGGGGAGTATCAATATAGGCATTTCTTTATTTTTAACATCAAAGAATTTTATTTATCCCACCGCTTCTATGTTCATTTAATTCAATTATTTTATTTTTATTATTTCGGTGGAGCAAGTTATAGAGCTAGGTTGGACGCTAGGCCGGAATAACAACGTGGGGGGTTTCCGAGTTTACCCGTCTGAAACTCGGTGGCGCCTATAAAAAAAATTACCTACCCCTATTCTGCGGCATAGGGGCTAGTTAGGCACTTGCTAACTGGTGCCGCCTCTAGCTTCCAACCTTGCTCTGCTCGCTCAAGACAGCCTTTCTATCTTTTTTTGCGCCAACAAATAAATACCAGTGTAGCAATAAGGTTATCAGTTTCAAAGTTATTAAAAAATCTCTTAAAAAACGTCTTCTAGCTGTGACAAATGGGAGTCACACATTTTGGATTACACATTAACTTCTCCGAACGATTCTTTGAAATACGCATCTAGCATCTAGATTTCCAAGCCAAACGGCTTCGCACTCCCTCCAGGGATTATTCACTCATACCAGGTATACAAATACACCAAAAGTATGAAGCTCTGTGGGGACCCTTTCCATGTTATCGGGTCCTAGGTGGCGTGGTCTTCTGCACTTCCTACAAACTTTCGGACGGTTCGCGGGGTTGCAAGGAGAACCGCTTTCTGAATCGGTTTATACAGATGCTCACTAAGGCCCAGTCCCTTGATGTTCTACAGGAGGTTCTTTGGTATGCATCTAGCATTATTATTGAAATTTCAGGAGCCGGCACAACTCCCAGACCTTAGCCCCATTGAAAATCTGTGAGTAGAGGTTGCCCGTCATATTCCTATACAAATGTGTTCAAATGAACAATCGTTGGTAGTACATAGAATTAGTGAAGTTTAGATCAATGTTTCCGAAAATATTGTTCAAAATTTGATTGCTTTAATGCCGCGCCATTGTCGTCAAATAACAAATAGTAAGAGATATTCTATTATTCTATTTTATAACTTTTACTTTTGTCGCACTTATTTTCGTTGATTTTTATAATTATAAATATTTTTTTCAACTCAATTATGTTTAGAGTTAACCAAAATAATATGTAATAATACAAGGATAATATATAATATATAAATTTAATTTACCAGGATTTCAAGCCTATAATTTTTTTTTAATGTAAATAGTTTGGATCAGAGTCGCACCAGAATTGGACCTACAGTTTAAGGTGAGTTTTGAATTACTGTCACTCGGTCTTCCCAAACGGTAACCCATCCAAGTATTAAACGTGCCCGGTGGTTGTTCATTTCGGTGATCGAACGTGGAATGGCCAAGTTATCCATTTTTTTTTATTGAAACGAACAAAAGAACCTTGTTGCTTTACTTTTGTCAGATACACATATGAAGATTTTTTTTATATGTATAGAGAAGTTTTGTATAATTTTTTTTTAAATATTACCTCAAAAATACTGGTGTTCTATTAGGAGTGTCGTGATACAGTAAAACAGTTATCTTTAGAAGTCAGGTGATTCAAACTCCAGATTGAAAAACTCAATGTGGTCTGTAGCAATATTAAATATAACGTCTAATTGAATTGTTACATTCAAATTTCAAAGAAAATTTGATTTTAGAGTTCGCTATTATAGAAGAAATATAACTGAATCGAGTGTTTACAAATTAAAATTCCCAGTCATAAGTGTGTTACGTTGAAGAAATCTTAAAACTATGGACGATTTTTTTGTTGTTTCTCACATCACAATACACCTTGTATAAGACAAGTTCGAAACATTATAAGTGGTTTAAAAAACAAACAAAACTGATAAAAAAGAATGCTCTAATATGCCCAAACTATTTGGTGTTTTGGATTGTGTTAGGTTGTAATGTGTAAAATATTATTACATAAATAAATATAGTGTGTTTAATAAGTTTGGAAAATTATTTCAAAAACCATTTAAATATTCCAAAACAAATTATGGAATTTGTGGACAAAAAAGCGAAAGTTGTATTTTTCGAAAAGTAAATACAAGATTTCAAATTTGAAATAAATATTTTAATTCCATAAAAAAAACTTGCTAGTTTTTCATAAGTCTCAGAATAACGCTCTTTTTAGTTTGTGCATTTCTTAGTCGTTAAGCAAAGGGGAACAGTTGGTGTACATGTAAATCATTCCGGCTTTACTGAGGCTTGACTTAAGTATATGACATTAACCCGTACGTCACCATAAGGCAGGTCATGAACCAGTATTCAAACGAAACCAGGCTAAAAAAGTACTTGTTTCAAGGTGTTGATTGAATTGAAATGTGTCAATCTGCATTATTCTTGTGTTAAAAAGTGCGGAGCATTCCAAAGTATGGAAAGACTCCGGGTCCAACAGATGGCGACAGCGCTGTTTCGTCTTAATATGGGACTCGTCAGGCCAACGCAGTTGGTCCAAACCATCACCTCGCCTCTGCATCCTATAAAGCTGAATTTAAAATTAAAAACAGCAAATAGGATGACAAAGGCGACATCTCGATGGTTCACTCGATAACACAAGAACCATACAGATTGATAAAATTTGTAAAAACCGCCATGTGGTGGCGCGACGGTGAATTAAAACAGAAATCTATACAATCGAGTACACGAAACGCGCTGCCCAAAGGATAGGGGTCGCATTATTAGGTACAAGGCAACCAGGCTTGCTGCTATATTGGCAACGAAAGCCACGTGTCGCACCAAACGATCCTCCCATGAGAGCACCGTTTAGTGTGTTTAAAGCCAAACAAGTAAATAATAAATAAATAAGTTATTGTCCGTCTAATATAAAAACTAAAATAAAATAAAATCTTGGCTTAGCGGACGTGAAATGTGTCAATTTGCATTATTCTCGTGTTAAAAAGCGCGGAGCATTCCAAAGTATGGAAAGACTTCGGAGTCTTTCCATACTTCGGAATGCTCTGCACTTTTTAACACGCGAATAATGCAGATTGACACATTTTACGTCGGCTAAGCCAAGATTTTATTTTATTTTTGTTATATATATATATATATATATATATATATATATATATATATATATATATATATATATATATATATATATATATATATATATATATATATAAACTGAGAAAAGTAAAATTTTTTGAAAGGTTTGAAGACAATCCGAGATCTGTTCTGATGTTATCTGATGATAGAAGCGCTTTCAGCCAGGCTTAGAGGAAATAAGAACGGTTCTGACCGTGTAACCCCTCCATGTTTCAGGATGTGCACATGTCTTTTAGTGGAAGTGGTAAAATTTAAAGGAATAGGTGGGAAAACACCAGTAAATAAATTTTTTTTTTGGGGAAAACTATGTGCGACCGTCAACAATATGCAAGAAATTACCGAGATATTCGGTGTTTCCACTATTCCAAATAATAACCCGTTTCTCTCTAGGTGGTCTTGTTTTTTAATTCCACATAGTGTTTCCTGAATGCTTCCATAAATTAAGAAAAATGGACAAAAATTGGTGCCACCTATATTTTCTTCTCGTGCGTGTTTTCCGAAACGCATAATTTCCTTTCGTAATATCACATGTAATATTAATAGTTTTTGTGTCATACATATTTGTGTGGGAGAGATTAACTAATTTTTTACATGTTGTTACAATTCATATCCAATAATATTTGTGTGGCTAAATTTTTATAAATTAATATCAAACAAACTTGGCTACATAACTATTTCTGTTTGACAACTTAAACAACAATTATAACGACTAAAAAGTATTTTTGCCTATAAAATTGCAATATATCTACATGAAATGATAGTTCCAGTCAATGATCAGCAATAATTTGAAATATTTATATATTTGTAACTAATTTTCACTATACCGAAACGTCGGATAATATTAGAACACAAGCAATCTTTTTAGAAATATAATTATAAATAATATTGGAAAATCCCATGTAATTTGGATAGTTATAATTTGGGTATAAATTCTAAATATTTCAAGGTTACGTACGAAATTTATTTTGCAAGAAAAAATATGGTGTGTAAAATTTTTCCGTTATTTTTAAGTTTATTTTGGTACATATTTTATATTTCAGCAGTAACTATTAAAATTAAATTACCATAAAAGCATGTTATTTTTTAATTTTCAAAATTTTGCGATTACATTTGAAAATTTTTTTGCACAAAAAGAATGCGTTACAATTTTTACAGTATGTTCATATTAATTTTAAATACATCATTGTTATTTAGATTTCAGCAAGGGGAAAGGGACTTTAAAAAAAAGAATGATTTTCTCCATAGAAATAAGATATAATAGACTATATAAGCGCATGGTGCAAGGGAGAAAAAACGGCGAAAGCTGTATTATCCTCTCATTCCGTTTCTATGGTCCATCCATTAGAAAGAGAGGATAATATGGCTGTCACTATTTTTCCTCTCTCGGACGGTCGAACTACAGCATTGGGGATGCGCAGTCTATGATATCGTGTGTCAATGGTTTTCTTAAGGTGTGTCTAAATATGGCGAGCCAAATACGTGACGTGTCCGTGGCAAGTTTGCTGCGAACTTCCAACGAGACTCCTTTGAATTTTGCCGATTTCTATTGATGTCGAACGCCTTCGGCGACAGGTCTCAAAGGAGGTAATAAATGCATTTGGGTCACAAAAGTTTTATTGTTTTCAAGTAGCTTGATCAAGACTCGTAGCGATCCATTTTCTGTCGGTCTCTTCGTGCGAACTCAAAGGATTTTTTTTGTCTAGTGGGACGAATTTGTGACACGTTTTTTTTGAAAAAATGTACTTTGCAGTAAGACTGACGACATGAGATTTGTTTAATTTTTGTTAATGAAATGAAATTTATTTAGCACTTGATTAAAAGTTGTTGAAACGTGACTATGGAGTGGTCCGAAGAAATTATATTGAATTTAGAGGAGGAAATTAGTGAGTTATGGACAAAAATTTTAGAAAAGAAAAGAAGTGGATACTGAAATGAAATTGCGTCAGAAAATTTGCAGAGACCAGCGAGAAGAAAATTTTGAGTGTCTGTGAAATGGAAATGGACTGCTGAAAATATTCTTTTGGAAATGAAATGGTTTTATTTTGTTCAACAAATATTCAAAATCTAACGGAAATACTGGTGAAATTTCTGTATTGTCTGCTAATATGTTGGAACTTTAATTTTGCTAGAATTTTAAATCTTGACTTTTTTATTCAAGGTAGAGGCTATTATCGCTGGGGTTTTCGTTTTCTGTTTAATAAACTTTCTAGCAGTAAAATTCCACTGCATAAAACTAATAAAGCAGCCGTTAATTCTTCGTCATCAGACATGGCAAGGCAGGTCTATCTTCCTCGCCCACTTCGTATTAACCAAAACGTTCGTGAGATATTTGCTTGATGTGCTCCACTTCAACCGAAACAAGGCTGCCGTTTGTCCTTCGTCATCAATAAATCCGACTTAAAAAAGGAATAACTTTAAACATGTTCATATTCCGTACCAAAATTCTTTCTAAAAAACTACTATGGTACTCACTGGGTAACAAATTTCATCATGGTCATACAAAACAGATTTGGTGAGAAAACTCCACCTATATCAAATTATCACAATTTACAAATAATGATAAATATCTGTGTCAACGAATATTAATATATTTTTATTTATCTTTATCCTTTGTTGGTTTACACTGCCAAAAATCTCCTTTGACATCTGTCGCAGCAAGCACAAGGCAAGCTCGTCACGTGCTCGACTCGCCATATTTATACACATCTTTAAACTATTAAAGCAAATGACTTTATTTGGATACGTGGCATAACCTAGGCCAACAGATGACGTCATACTAATATAGTGCATCGCCAAACATTTGACGAGAAGCAATGCCTTACGTTTTTATTCACGACTTATATAAAACGAAATTAGAAAAAGGAGCGTTTAAGTGGAGCTTTAAAATAAATATATGAGGGTAGCCATTTATATTTCGAGAACTGGCAACATTGGCGTTGCTATGTGTCATCTGACATATCAGTTATAAAGTTTGACATTTTAGACGGTATAAGTACTCAGAACGCTTTGACATATAGACGCTGTTTATGATATTTACGGCTAAATAAAGTGACTATTTTCGTGCGGTTATTTTTCACTTTTGACGCAGTGCAAGTCAATTTTATGGTGACTGCCGTTCGCTTACGAACGAGTCGCGTGAATGTTGTCCCAAATAGTTTGTAATGCAAAAAAAAATCGATGCTGAATATTTTGAAAAACAATAGAAATATTTTCAATGAGAAATATTTGTTTTTTTTTTGTTATTCTCGAGATATAAATGGCCTCATATTAATTCTAATATCAGGATCGGTAAATAAATAATTAAACAATCAAGGCTCCGTTATGCAATGTCACTGAGACGAATGAAACATTTTTAATTTGGAACTTTTTTATCGAAAAAGCACGCAAAGATCTTGTATAAAATTAATACTATATTACGTAATTTTTTTTGGTAACGATATTGATAAATAAAATTTGAAATATTTCAAGGACACTATCCAATCAAATTTATAATTTACCCAATTTAACGTAAACTTCAGTAGAAAAGTTAAAAACGGCATATTTTAGGGAAAATCATAATTTTTTAAATAATTTTAAATAAATAGCACCTGCAGTCTTTATATAGAAATGGGCATTTTTATTTGGATTGTGTAAATGGTTTTTGAGATAATTGCCTATTTTCAAACTTCTAGACCACACTGTATATCAGAAATATTAATATTAAACATAAAAGATTTGTTGTTACACATTGAATTTGTTAAGGATAAATATTTTATTTAAGAGAGGGGATTTAATTAGATATAATGTAATATTAGTAATGAATATTCTTTAAATTATTAAATATTATAAAGTAGTATCGATATTCTATGGTTAACCTAGTTATTTCAAATGTTATAATAAAGGCAACTTACTTGAGAAATTCCGAGTTGCTAGCATCGTAGTCAAAATAGCACCCTAAAATTAAACAATCGAGTGTTTATTTTTTAATGTTCCCCAAAGGGGGGCACGAGGTATTGTTTGTGGAAAAATTACTTACCTTAAGTTTACGTCTTGCATTGAATTTCTTGAGACAGTCCACTGTTTCCTGGCGGTGTACAACCGAAGCAACACGTTCTCTTTGCTAGAAAAAAATATATATATATATTAGAATACGTTATATAAAAGTCAGGGAAGCTCTTATATATATATATATATATATATATATATATATATATATATATATATATATATTAAATACAAATTTGTTGAAATAAAGTACAGAGCCACTCTGTGTAATGGCGTTTTATGGAGTGAGTTTTTAGGTGATTCTTGCTGACAGAGTAATTTTTTAAATCAAAAAATTCACAAAAATAGACACCGAGCTAACATTTTTTCAAGCAAGTTAAAAATTATGTTCACGGGCTTCTTGCTTGTTAAGAATCCTGCTAAACCCGCACCGCAAATTTACCTTTCCCCGAGGTTATTTTATAATTATAAAATTGCAACTTACTCTTTGAACGTTCATAAGAACACAGATTAATTACAGCAAAGACTAG
Organism: Diaprepes abbreviatus; assembly: GCA_034092305.1. NCBI lineage: Eukaryota > Metazoa > Arthropoda > Insecta > Coleoptera > Curculionidae > Diaprepes > Diaprepes abbreviatus. Next base: position 1,206,255 of record JASJET010000018.1, on the reverse strand, counting down.
TTTGCTGAATTTAATACTACATTTTGATAATAAAAAATAAACATGTATTAAAATATCACATCTTTGTTAAATTACATAATCTAACTAGATAATATATTTACACTCATAAAGATAATAGTGTATTTTTACGAGATTCTTAAGGTCAATTATACGCTAGTAATTTAATGCGTTTTAATACGATTTCTTCGAAGAAAATAAATAGACTTATTTTTAAGTTATTTAAAAGATATAAGGGATAAAAAATAGTTAAATTTGGGAGAATAAGATTATTTATCGGTACCAATGTGGATTATTGGTATTTATTTATTTATGGACGGGCAACAGTGTCCATTTTCCAATAATTAATTACAGAGCCACAGTGAAACATAACAATGTGATATCAATAATAGTAAAGGGTGTTTTTTTTATAGAGGTATAGAACTTTTAAATGGAATAAAACAAAGATGAATTTTTTAAATTGACATGAAATTTACTTTATTCGAAAGATAACCTTCTGGCAATATAATTTAAATATGACTTCTGGCATATGACCGCCACGGCTGGCTCGGACGTAGTCTAATCTGGAGGTCCAATTTTCGATGACTTTTTCCAACATTTGTGGCCGTATATCGGCAATAACGCGGCGAATGTTGTCCTCCAAGTGATCAATCGTTTCGGGCTTAACGGCGTAGACTAGCGACTTCACATATCCCCACAGAAAATAGTCTAGCGGCGTTAAGTCGCACGATCTTGGAGGCCAATTCACGGATCCGAAACGTGAAACTATGCGGTTACCAAGCGTTTCCTTCAATAAATCAATTGTGGCACGAGCTGTATGACATGTTGCGCCGACTTGTTGAAACCACAGCTCCTGCACATCAGGGTTGTTCAATTGATGAACGTATCATGAAGTAATCATGGCTCTATAGCGGTCACCATTGACTGTAACGTTCTGACCAGCATCGTTTTTAAAGAAGTACGGACCAATGATTCCACCAGCCCATAAAGCACACCAAACAGTCAGTTTTTTCTGGATGTAACGGTGTCTCAACATACACTTGAGGATTATCATCACTCCAAATACGGCAGTTTTGTTTATTGACGTATCCATTCAAACAAAAGTGAGCTTCATCGCTAAACAAAATTCGCTTATGAAAATTGGGATCAACGGTAATCTTGTTTTGGGTCCATTCACCGAATCTACGCCTTGCTAGGTGATCGTGTGGCTTCAATTCTTGAACGAGTTGGATTTTGTAAGCACGCAAACCAAGATCTTCCCGCAAAATCTTCCATAAAGTGAATGGACACATATCCAATTCCTGTGCATGATGGCGGATAGACTGATTCGGGTATTCCTCTACGCTACGCTCTACAGCAGCAATGACTCTTCTGTACGCACTGTACGACGTCTCTGTGGATGCGTATTGTCATTTAGAGTAAATGTGGTGCGAAAACGTTCCATAGTTAATCGAATTAATTGCTCTGATGGACGATTATGTTGACCGTAAAATGGACGTAGTGCGCGATACGTATTTCGAACAGAACCATGATTTTTAAAATAAATTGCACAATTTGGAAGCGTTGTTCAGGCGTCAGTCTATTCATGTTGAAATGCCAAACCAAACTAAACATAAATCACTTGACAGCTGACAAAATGGCCGCCAGTTAAAAAAGTGTTGCCAACTTAAAGTTCTATACCTCTATAAAAACACCCTTTATAATAAAAGAGTGTTAACAAAGGAACACCTGTCAATCTGTAACAGCAAAACCATAAAACATCAATCGACAATCAATTCCAGCAGCCTTTGTTTAAAATGATTCAAGGACGTACCAAAGAAATTCAAGTCACCCAGCCCGTTAGCATATCCAGTCAACCTTGGTATAAAAGAATGGCTTACATAATTTGTTGTGTGAAAAGGCTGGTGAAATATGTGGAACGTACGAGTACTCCTGGGAGGAACCCTCAGACCAACATTCGACAAAAGGCGCAGGCAATTGATGATACTGTTTATAATTTTAAAGATAAGTTATAAGTCTCTACCCTTTCTTCTATTAGCAATGGGGACCACAAAGCAGCTTAATCAAGATCAGCACCCCCATTGAATTTCATGTTAATATATCTGAGAAACCTTCTCTGTATCTGTTCGAGCCAGTACACATGTGAATCATAGTGGGGGTTCCAGACACAAGAAGCGTACTCGAGGTGTATTTGAACCAGTGAGCAATAGAGTATTTTAAGGGACTTCGCAGTGGAAAGCTCCTTAGCATGGCGTTTAATAAGACCTAACATCCTGAGGGACTTACTAACAATGTCAGCGATATGAGGACCGAATGAAAGGGTGGAATCAAAAAGGACTCCCACATCCCGCACAGAATCAACGAAGGTCAGCGGTCTACCATCTAGTGGATAATGAATTTACATTTAGGAATATTCAAGCTTATCCCATTCACTTCGCACCAGGAAACAAATCTATCAAGGTCCCCTTGTAGTTCCAAGCAGTCACTATACCTGTCGATGACCTTATACACCTTCATGTCATCTGCGAAGAGTAAGAACTTGCTTGACATAAAGCAGATTGATACATCATTAATGAATAAGTTGAACAATAACGGACCAATGTAAGATCTCCATGGGACACAACACCAAATAAACATAAAAAGGTATTACTTTTTGGAAATAATATTTAAAATATTTTCGTCGAAACTGTAAGAAACATTGAGGTTTTAATTTTTTTTAGATCTATAAATTTTCTAGCAAACAATTTTCTTCACACTCATTTTTTCTTTTATTGTCTTGGGGGTAAGTTCCCATTTTAAATAATTAGCACTAGGTCAAGTTAATAGTAAAATGTGGAGAACTTTATAAGAACAACTTTATCCGTACCATTATCAACGGGTACAAGCGTTGCAACCAAAAGATTATCCTAGAAGGGTTGAATTTTATCACTGGCTTTTATATCAGTTCACCATAAAAGTTGTATTGCTATTAATGTAGATTTGTACTGGATGTATCAAAGATAAGCATATTATTTTTTTTTGTTGAAATACGCATTTCAATATATTTTTTTTTCTGTAATATACAGGGTGTTCTCCAAATTGAGTCATTCATTTTAACAGCTTGTAGAACTCGTAAAGAGAAATCAATACACTAAAAATCGTTTGTATAAAAATTGACAAATAAAGAAATCATTAACAAATATAAATGACTATTTTACCAAATCTATTTTGGCTACCGATGATGCCACATTTACTAGAAATGGAGTAAATAATTTCCACAACAACAATGTTTGGGCAGTAGAAAATCTGCATGCAGTGAAAGAAAGTAAATTTCAGCACAGATTTTCAGTGAATGTTTGGGTTGGCGTAGTAAATGGCATGCTTATAAGGCCTTACTTTTTTTCCAAATCGACCGACAGGTGAAAATTATTTAGATTTTCTTCAAAACAGTCTGTCGCAATTATTAGAAGATGTTCGTTTAAATGTGAGACAGAATATATGGCTTCTTCATGATGGAGCTCCGCCACATTACAGATGAGAAGTTCATGAACATTTACATAATGTGTTTCCTAATGGATGGGGCGAAATGGACCCATTTCTTGACCTGGACGTTCCCCAGATCTAAATCCCTGCGATAGGGCTATTTAAAACAGTTAGTTTATCACGATGTTGAAGTGAATACTGTGGTGCTTGTGATGTTATCCGTGGAGACGGGATTTTATTTTTGACGCGCGTAGTCATTCAGTGATATGTCAAGCAAGACTTTGCGTTAACCGAACAAAGATGACAGTTTTGAGCACTCTTTGTAGAACAAGATGTAATCTGTTCAGTGTAGTATATAAAGTTTTTCGTGGCAGTGCTTGAACATATCATGAAATAAGGTTTGTATTCATCATCATCAGCCCATTTCTGTCCACTGCTGAACATAGGCCTCCTCAAGAGATTTCCATCCTTCTCTATTCTGAGCCACTGCGATCCAGTTTGTTGCTATTCTTTTGAGGTCGTCTGTCCATCTGGTCGGTGGTCGTCTCTGACTGCGTTTATCCGCTCTCGGTCGCCATTCCAAAACTCTTTTCGTCCATCTGTTGTCTCTTATTCTAGCCGCATGTCCAACCCATCTCCATTTTAACCTTGCAATGCGCACAATGACATCATCTACCCCCGATCTCTCAGGGACACCCCAGCATGGGTCTCTCCATTCTGCGTTGTGTTATTTGCAGTTGCTTAGCAGATGTTTTCGTCAATGTTAGTGTCTCCGCTCCGTATGTTAAGATTGGGAGAACACATTGGTTAAAGGCTTTCCGTTCCAGGTTTATGGGTATATCTGTCTTGAATATATCTCTGAATTTTCTATATGCAGCCCATCTCAAAGCTATTCGTCTGGATAACTCACACGTCTGGTTGTCCCTGTCAATCCGAGCCTTGTGACCAGTGTAGTTATATTTCTCGGTAATTTCGATGATTTCATTTTCTATTTTTATAGGCTCGCTTGGTACTAAATTTGTCATAATTTTTGTTTTGTTATAATTTATCTTCAGACCTGCTCTTTGTGTTTCCGGTTGTAGTTCTTCTAGCATCTCTCTGACTTCTTGTAGATCCTCTGATATTATTATTATGTCGTCAGAGAATCTAAGATAACTCAATCTTTCCCATCTATAATAATGCCTTTCTCATCTCAATCCAAAGCTTTAAACGCATGTTCTAGCACTGTCGTAAACAGTTTTGGGGATATTGTATCTTTCTGTTGAATTCCTCTTCTTATTTTTATTTTCTTCGTCATGGTGTGTAAGTCAATTGTTGTTGTTGCGTTTTTATAAATATTGTAGATGATGTTGGAATATCTTTGGTTTAGTCTACATTCTTTTAATGCTCTCAAAATTGACACCAATTCCACAGTATCGAAAACCTCATGAAAGTCGACAAAGATAAGATTTAGTGATCGGTTGTATTTTACAGTTTTTTCAATAAGTGTTTTGATACATTGCAAATGGTCATTTGTCCCGTAGCCCGAGCGAAACTCAGCTTGTTCTCTAGGCTGGTAAAAATCCAGTTTCTTCTCTAGTCTTTTGGTGATTATACGAGTGTAAAGTTTATATAGATGGCTCAGGAAGCTGACGGGTCTATAGTTCTCAAAGTTTGTTTTGTCGCCCTTTTAGTGAATGAGGATCGTAATAGAGTTATTCCATTGGGCTGGAATAATTTGGTTTTCAAGGCATAAATTGAATAATCTTTTAGTTTTTTCGATAAGAGCAGAACCCCACATTTTATGGACTCTATTACTATTCCGTCGTCTCCCGGTGCTCTGTTGTTTTTCATTCTCTTCAAGGCGTAGTTAATTTCTTCAATTGAGATTTTGGGCATATCCTCGGAGCCCTGATTTGTGATTCTTAGTATTTCGTGTTCGTCGGGTTCAAGTATAAATTGGTTTTTGTACAATGTCTCGTAGAATTCTTCAACGATGTTTAACATTTCTTCTCTGTTAGATTTTATTTGCCCATTTTCGTCCTTTAATTTTGTCATGTCTTTTTTGCCTGGTGTTAGCCTTCGTCGAAGTACTTTCATACTTTTGTTCTCCTCTATAGTTTGCGTTATTTTTTCCTGTTTGTATTCTCTGATGTCTTTCCTAATAGCTATGGATATTTTTTTATTCATATGGTTTATTTCTTGTTGGCTTGTATTACCGTTTCTTAAAAGTGATCTTTTGTTTGCATTACAATTTTTAAATTTTTTAAATATTTGTTAATAATTTCTTTATTTGTCAAATTTTATATAAACGATTTTTGGTAATTCGATTTCTCTTTACGAGTTCTACAAGCTGTTAAAATAAATGGCTCAACTTTGGGAATACCCTGTTTATTAAAGAAAAAATATTTTGATATGAGTATTTCAACCAAAAAAAATAATATGCTTATCTTTGATACATTTAGTACAAATCTACATTAATTGCAATACAACTTTAATGGTGAAATAAGCAGTAATTATTCTCGAGGACAGCACTGTGATTTTGACTACATAGTCCTATTTTTGTATAATTCTTCTTCTTCTTCTTCTAGGTAGAACCAAGTTCTGTTATCTACACAATGCCTCATCGATCCTCATTTGAGGTCGTAATCCAGCTGTCTCTCCATCTTTTGGGGGGCCGTCCAGGCGGCCGTTTGGTGTTTGGTTTCTCTCTCATCACGGTTTTTGCTAGTCTTTCATCGCCCATTCGTTCCACGTGATTTCTCCACTGCCTACGACGGTTTCGAACCCACTTCACAACATCCCCCACTCCGCTGTCCTCGCGTATTTTTGCGTTTCTTATTCTATCTCTTAAACTTGTTCCCGTGATCATTCTCAGCGTTTTCATTTCTATGGTTCTCATAATTTGTTTTGTCCTTGTTGTTTCATTTCTTGTTTCTGCGCCGTAGGTTAGTATCGGTCTTACACAGACATTGTAAATTCTTGCTTTGCTCTCAACCGTCATATGTTTATTGTTCCAGATTATGTCTCTTAGTTGGCCTGATATCATGGCCGCTTTGTTGGCTTGTGTGCGTACTTCTTCCGTTACTGCCCTGTTACTTGTTATATGTGCTCCTAGGTATTTAAAGTTCCCAACCTGTTCGATATGTTTATCATCAACCATTAGTTTGCATCTTACCGGTTCTTTTGCTATTACCATTGCTTTGGTTTTCTCCATAGATATCTTCATATTATACTGTTTGGTTGTTCGATTGAGATGGAAAAGCATTCTTTGTCAGTTGTCCTCGCTATCTGCTGTCAAGGCAACATTGTCTGCAAAGCATATAATCTGAACGGTGTTGTGTCCCATTGGGTACCCAATATTTGTGCTTTTTACCTCATCAATGATTTCGTCCATGATTACATTGAAAGGTGTTGGACTTATCACCCTGTCTTATTCCTATGGATAGAGGGATTTCCTCTGTTAGAGTGTTATTCGTTTTAATTACCATGGTGTTTTTGGAATTCAGTTCGTATATTGTGCGTATGATTGCTTCGTCTACTTGTTTTCTTCGCAGTAATTCTGTTATGTGTTCCAGTTTGACTCGGTCGAACGCTTGTGTCAAGTCCACAAAACAAATGAACAGCGGTTTATCGTATTCGATAGATTTTTCAACCAGCTGTCTGATAATAAATATACCGTCGATAGTAGAGCGGTTATTCCGGAAGCCCTGCTGTTCTTCGCACGCCCCTAACTTGTCTACGATCCGTTGTGACAGTATTTTGGTTAACAATTTGGCTGAACTATTATTAAATTTTTAAATTATTTATTTTTTTTATAGAATATGTTATGTGTAATTGTGTTACCTGTTATAATTGTAAAATATGTTATCTTTTTATACATATTTTTAAACTGTAGATCAATGTAAGGAAATAAAAAATACATCCTTTTAAGACAGCTCAATATAAACGAAAAAAAAGCGAAACGTTAAGGAAATAAAATTATTTTATTGCATCACACAAAACTTCTACCTAAGAAAATAAAAAAAAACTCTATAGTCAAACGGTTTAAGAAAGAAATAACAATATGTAACAAACTACCACTTAAATGATCCCCGTGTTTTGAAGGCTCCAAGTACCGAATGATTTTTACACGAAACAGTTTTCAAAGAAAATTCAATATTTTTAATATACATCTATAAATAGCTCCAGAATTTATTAATCTAGTATATAGTACATATTATAAAAATTACACATTAACTAGCGACCCCTTAAATTCATCATGGAAGTCATTGGGAAGACCGATTAATCGCAAAATGTATTTATACCAGATACTTCTCAAAATCTCTTAAAATTATCCATTGTGTTTCCCACTTAAGAAGCTCATTTTATTTATTAAGATGGATTTTAAAATACGCTTGGAAGAATTAAATTTCTAATTTACTTAACTGTCAAGATTTACAAACTTTAATAATTAATGCTTTTACTTTTATGAAAAGAAATACTTACGCATATCCATGGATGTTTCAGGGCATCGGCAGCGGTGATTCTTTTCCCCGGGTTGACAGTGAGCATTTGATTGATGAGATTTTTTGCCTCCGGCGTGACTGTATCCCATTCCGGACTGGGATACTAAAATTACAAAAAAATAGACATTATAAGTGATGTAACCTTATATAAAATAATGTCGTTGGATTTAGAAAAATGTAACCGATAAATATACTTTAAAACCTTTTTTTACCTCTAGATTTAAATACATGTGAAAAAATCAGCATTGTTTTCTTCTACCAATTTATTCAGCTTAAATAACAAATCTCTATAACAAAGTATCCAGTTTAGTTTCAATGTGAAAATTATATTTGGAACAAAATTTCTTACACTATAACATATTATATATATATATATATATATATATATATATATATATATATATATATATATATATATATATATAAGTTCTTTGAAAGTTTCAGATAAATAAAGTTTTTAAATCATATAACAAAACTTACAGACTTGGATCCTAAATATGTAATAAGCTATTGCAGAACATACAATTTTTGGCACCTGTTATTGAAATTCAACTTGGCACTCCGTTATAGACATCAGTTTTATTGGCTTGACAAACCGGTAAAAGAGTTAACTCACTATTTCACCTAAAATTGATGGCTTTTTCTGAATGTTATTTTTTATGACGTAATAATATTACAAAATTAGCTGTCAAGGTATCTTGTATTGGACGACCGGGCTTACTAAATGTATGATTGGTGGGATAGCCAAAGTATTTTTTCAAAATTAAAAGTAAGCTTGTTACTTTTGATCAACATAGACACTTTATTATTGTTCTATTCGAGCACATCATTGTTATTGTTTTAATTTAAAATAAATGATTAGTAAAATTTGAAAATGCCAATTTATGAAATATTGTTTTTATGTTTTTTCCTATGTGACAATTTCCTTAATTTTTTGTTCAGGAAAATATGTACAACATGCGACATACTGCTACCAGGCATTATTTTGTAAAATAAGTTTAACCATGAAACCCTTGCTTTTGAGAATTTTGACATACGTTGGTGATTGGTTCGTGGTATTAACGTTTCTACTGTCATCTAAGATTTTTTCCATTGTCTCTAGAATGCTGTCTTTGTATTCGAATATGGTACAAACAACTCTAGAATTAAAATTGCATCTTGTTGAGGCCGAACGAGGTAAGCGTTTGTTAACAATTTGATCTAGTATTGCGTTTGTTTAAGGACTATTTGAAAAAAAAAGAACACATCCCTTGTAAATTGGAAAACATTTTTTTTACCATGTAAGGAGAATGTTCATGGGTTCTTTTATAATTGCTTGCACCCCATTCGACGAGCCGCTCATGTTTTCTAGAAAATAAAAATGTGGTCAGTTGGTTTTACTTACACATACAGGAAGATAGAGAGCAGGAACTGCCTTATATTTAACTGTTTTTCTAGAATCTGTTACAGAAGACTCTTAAAAATGTCTAACAAATCCTTTGAATTTGGAAATCACTGTATTTGTTTGAACAGTTTGGGAGAGGGCACTTAATTTTGGATGCTTTTTTCTCGCCAAACATTTTTAACCTCTTTCAAACGTAACAAAATATTTTGATCAACGTAAAAACATAGTCACTTTCACAAAAATTAAAATACCGGTACAATAGACAACACGCATGGAAATATCGGCGCAGCAGACACCTACATGAAGCTTATAAGATGAAATTAATCTCCAAGTCTTAAATATGAAACTCCATATACGCTTCAATGGATTCGCTTAGATTGCATTAAAATTCTTCTTCTTCTTCAGGTGCCATCACCTATCGGAGATTGGATATCATCAGTACCACTCTCACTCTATTTGCAGCTACTCGAAAAAGTTCTACTGAGCTACAATTGAACCACTCTCTCAAATTTCTCAACCATGAAATTCCTCTCATTTCGATATTTTTTCTTCCTTCTATTTTACCCTGCATGATCAATCTAAGCAACTCGTATCGCTGGCCTCTCATTATATGTCTAAGATATTGCAGTTTCCTTATTTTTATGTTGTTAATTATTTCATAGTTTTTGTCCATCGCTAGCAATACTTCTACGTTTGTTTTTCTCTCCGTCCAAGATATTCTCAACATCCTTCTGTAACACTACATTTCAAACGCTTGCAGTTTATTTATGTGTTCTTGTTTTAGTGTCCACCCTTTCAATCTATACTGCAGCACTGAAAATACATAACATCTTAAAATTCTCATTCTTAGTTCTAGAGTGATGTCTCTGCTGCACAGAATGGTTTTCAGTTTTACAAACGCACTTCTTGCCATTTCTATTCTCGTTCTTATTTCTGTTGTTTGTTGATCATTTGCTGTTATCCATGTGCCCAAGTATTTGTATTTTTGCACTTTTTCTAAATTCACACCTCGCAACTTTATGCTTGTTTGTATGTGTTGTTTTTTAGTTATTACTATATATTTAGTCTTTTTGGTATTCATTTTTAATCCGTGTGCTCGCAAACGTTATTTGTTTCGTTCACTAGTTCTTGGAGTTCTTCAGCGGAGCTAGCTATGATAGCAGTGTCGTCTGCAAATCTTATGTTGTTTACAGCTCTTCCGTTTATTATTATTCCCTTACTTTTCGTTAACAGTGCTTCTTCGAAAATCGATGTACACATTGAATAGTAGGGGTGACAAAATGCATCCTTGTCTCACTCCTCTCCCTATTTCAATTTCCGGACTTGTTTCGTTATCTACTATTATTTGTGCGCGTTGATTCCAATATAGGTTAGTTATTATTCTTAAATCTTTGTTGTCTATGTTTTTTCTTCTTAGAATTTTAGTTTTTCATGTCTAATTTTATCAAAAGCCTACTCGAAGTCAACATAACAAATGTGTATATCGGTGTTCATATCCATACAACTCTGTGAAAGCACATTAAGTGCAAACAACGCGTCTCTGGTGCCTATACCATTTCTGAATCCAAACTGACTATCATCTATCCCCTTTTCAATTTCTTTATAAATGCGTCCGTGTATTACTTTTAAAAACACTTTGAGTACATGGCTTATCAAAGATATTGTTCTATATTCGCTGTAGTCTTTTGCATTTTTGTTTTTTGGAATAGCGCAAAAGGTGGAGAGTAACCATTCTCTGGGTATATTCCCCGTCTTATATACTGTGTTGAACAGATCTAACAATATATCCATGGTATCATCATTCATGCATTTTAAGATTTCTACTGAGATTTGATCTGGACCTAGTGTTTTTCCATTTTTGTTGTTTCTTATAGCTGCTTTTTCATCTTTCTTTCTGCATTAAAATTGCACACCAGCAAAGTGATATTTACAGACGTAATACGGTAATACACACAAATTATTCTTGACGTTTAGGCGAAGTAAATTAAATTATTTCAGTAATTGACTGCTGTTCGCGTATAATTTAAGTAAAAATTGATTTAAATTTAATCAATAAATTATCAGTATCAATGGAAATAATGTTGTTCATGTGCTACCCGTAAACTATTAAGACGTCAACTTTTGAAAAGTACCCATTGATAATGGGGAACATACAAATTATTTTTCAATAAAATACCTAGGCTAAATATCGATTACAACATAAAATTGACTTGCCAAATATGTATATACTTAAAAAAAACCTTTTACTAGCGAGGATATTTATGGAATTCCATTTTTTATTCCTATAGTGTATAATAATAATGAATTACATTAGAAAATTCCGACATAATTTTGATGTTTTCATAAATCAGTCAAGAGAAAATGGAGGTGGAAATATTTTCCCTTTATTTACGAAGGCTTAAAGGTTTTAAAGGGTTTTTGGGTAATTGTAGAAAATCTGTTGTTGAAGTTTATTTAATTAAGAAACAATAAATCCTCGAAACCTGCGTTATACTTTTCGTTTAAAATGTTACCTTGATTAAATCAAATTCCTAGTATGTTTTTTAAGAAAAACGTTTCTTACAGGGTACTAGAATAGTAGGTCAAGTACTTATATAATTTATTTACTTCGCAATTAAATCACATAATTCAGTTACATGGCCTAACTTGACAATAAAACGTGTAAACTGGCAAGTGTAACAATAAGTCATTCAAGTATTGAACTTTAAAATAACGCAAAATTAAAAAAAAAAATCTAAAGTGAAAAATAATTATAAATTTTCATATGAAATTGAACTTTTTGAAGTCAGTGCCAAACTAATACCTGACAAAATATGATTTGCATAAACAGATTAAAAATACTTTATTCGTAATTACTTTCTTACCATAATTTCTATATATTAGTAGTTAGTTATTTCATTTACAAATAATTTGGCGCCGACTTCATAAAGTTCAATTTCATATAAAAATTTATGGTTATTTTTCACTTTTTAGCGCACTTTTAGAAGTTGGTTCAATTTTTTTTATATAAATTTTATTTTTCTATTTTTAGTTTTAGCATTCATTATGATATCCATAAATTATTTGAACTAAGTACTAATCGAGATTAGTGTACCTCGCAATGGCTCCAAGGTGGCAAAAAAGTACCCATTTTATCCAAAGTTGGAAATCACCCTAAAATGATCCACTAAAAATTCTTTGATTCTTAGAGTTTTCCAAATACCAGTAAAATAGTGTCAAACAAATATTTACTCTGTCATAGTAACTCCACTATCTTAAATTTCAAATTAATTTTAGATTGGTAATATAGGCCCCAAAACCTTCCAATATCGATGTTTAAAGAACCTGAAATGTAAATTTCTTAGCTCAAGAACCCCACAATATCAATTTTTAATATTTAAAAAACTTGAGATATAAATTTCTTTGCTCGATATATTTTATACTGCATATTGAGTTTGTATAAGCCTCAAGAACCCCACAATATCAATTTTAGACAAAATCGGAATATGTAAAATTTTCTGTCCCTCATATTGTATCTTATCAAGCTACTAGTTGTAAAAAACTAACTTCATATTCGTAATACATGACCCCGAAAACCCTCTAATACTAAATCTGAAAAAATGAGAATAAGGTAAAATTTTCAACCCACCATATTGCTATATTGAATTTCAAAAAAATTATTTTTAGTCTTAATCTAATCTAAATCTAAACCCTTCATAGCCCTCTAGTACCAATTTTGTATAAAATTCGGAAATTTAAAATTTCTAGACTTATCTTCGCTATTTACATCTTCAAAAACGATTCAGTACCACATTTGAACAAAATCGTAAAATTTTTAGTCCGCTATCTTGGATTTGCCATATTCAATCCTAAAAAAATACTTTTAAATTCATAATTTACACCCTCAAGAACCCCCTATATCAGTTTGGGAGAAAATCGAAAAGTGTAAAATTTTTAGTACACCATATTGAATTTTCCAAATTGAGTTTTTCAAAAAATATTTTAAATTCATAATTAACACTAACAAAAATACCGCAATACTGATTTTAGACAAAATCGGGAGATGTAGAATATTTAATCCGCCATCTTGGATCTCCCTCGTACCAATTTTGGAGAAAATCGGACAAAATTGATTTTTTGTCCGCCATATTGGATCCGCCATATTGAATTTTTTAAAATATTTTGAATCCATTATGTGCGACCCCGAAAACTCCCCTACACTAATTTTGAAAAAAATCAGACAAAATTTAATGTTTTTGTCCGCCATATTGGATCCGCCATATTGAATTAAAAAAAAAAAAATTTCTGATTCGTTGTGTACGACACCAAAAATTCCCTCATACCAATTTTGGAGAAAATCAAACAAAATTAAAATTTTGGTCACCATATTGTCAGCGCCATCTTGGATATTACTGCACCAATTTCGTCCAAAAAAATATGGGACCACCGCAGCAACTTTCTGAACATAACATAAAAAATTTCATTCAAATCGGTGCCGCCGTTCCGAAGTAATCGGTGTGCATACATAAAAAAAACATACATACTCGACGAATTGAGAACATCTTTCTTTTAGAAGTCGGTTAAAAATCCATTTTTTTGTTTTCAAAATGGAAATTTTGGGAAAGATTTTATTTACTGGTTTTAAGGCGTTATGTGTAGGTTTTTATCCTTAATTTTCTTATATAAAAATTTGTTTATTAACATATGTAATATAAATTATAACAATATTGTAGATCTAGTAATTTTGTAGTAACGTCGGGTGTTCCTCAAGGATCTGTTTTGGATCCCTTACTTTTTAACGTTTTTATTAACGATATCATATGTGGGTTGAATAACAGCTGCCTACTTTATGCAATACGATTTAAAATATTCAGGGACACACAGAATCCTGGTGATTGCTTGTGCCTTGAAATGGATCTCATGAAATTAAATGCTTGGTGTCGACAGAACAAACTGCCTCTGAACGTAGATAAGTGTAATGTTATGTCATTGTCAAGAAGTAGAATGCCTCTGCTGCATGAGTATGGGATCAGCGGTGCTTTTCTAAGGCGAGTTAACTGTATTAAGGACCTGGGAGTCACGCTTGACTGCCAACTCACATTTGTCAATCATATTAATGACACAATATCGAGATCTTACCGAACGCCGGGCTTTCTAGTGAGATCTAGTCATGAATTTCAGTCGCTCCAGGTCATAAGCACGTTATATTTTCTCTTGTACGAAGCAGATTGGAATATGCCTCAGTTATCTGGCATCCGTATTGCGGAGCTTTTCCATTATTTAAGATCTCCGCACTTTTTAACATGAGAGTACTATTTATCAACGGTCGTTAGCCGAGAATATATATATATATATATATATATATATATATATATATATATATATATATATATATATAGATATGTATATATATATATACAAATATATATATATATATATATATATATATATATATATATATATATATATGATTCAGTATTAATCCAGGAATACATCCGTTCGTTCGTTTGATTTCACAGAAGACGCCAAATGAGATTTTGGCGAAACGTCTGCAAACTTCTACAGGAAACCAAACGAACGAACGGATGTATTCCCAGATTAATACTGCACCACATGTTCCCATCCGTGAAACACTACGCAACAACATATATATATATATATATATATATATATATATATATATATATATATATATATATATATATATATATATATATATATATATGGTAACTTCTTTGGATTAGGTTTCAAAAATTAATACTACTATTCTGTGCTTGACGTTTCGCCCAACGTAGTGGGCTTTTTCAAAAGTATAATCTGTGAATATAACATTTGGTATTCTAAAATTCAAAAACGTAGGTGTTGTTCCAGTATGCTTGCATCTCAATAAGAAAATTCTTCGATTCTTCTGGTTGGCCAGTTTCCTATATGTTCCTGATATATTTCGGAGATTTTGGGCACATTCCAAACCATAGTTCAATCGTATCTCTTCTCTACGTTGGGCGAAACGTCAAGCACAGAATAGTAGTATTAATTTTTGAAACCTAACCCAAAGAAGTTACCATACATTTATATAGAAAGATGGTTTAAGAAAAATTTTTAGAAAATTAAATGTTTATATTTGCAAGGGAAAATTGCATCACACTGAAATTATGACGTTTCTTGAAGAGATACGATTGAACTATGGTTTGGAATGTGCACAAAATCTCCGAAATATATCAGGAACATATAGGAAACTGGCCAACCAGAAGAATCGAAGAATTTTCTTATTGAGATGCAAGCATACTGAAACAACACCTACGTTTTTGAATTTTAGGATACCAAATGTTAT
This sequence comes from Diaprepes abbreviatus, assembly GCA_034092305.1. Lineage (NCBI taxonomy): Eukaryota > Metazoa > Arthropoda > Insecta > Coleoptera > Curculionidae > Diaprepes > Diaprepes abbreviatus. The sequence continues at coordinate 1,190,615 of JASJET010000018.1, read as the reverse complement.
ATTCACAGATTATACTTTTGAAAAAGCCCACTACGTTGGGCGAAACGTCAAGCACAGAATAGTAGTATTAATTTTTGAAACCTAATCCAAAGAAGTTACCATATATATATATATATATATATATATATATATAAATATATATATATATATATATATATATATATATATATATTATTTACATTGAGCATGTTCAGACTATAATAAAGTAGATTTTAATTATTAATACTTACATCGTAGGCCCCAGCCTTAATCTGGGCATATAATCTATGCTGATCTTCATCCCAAAACGGCGGGTATCCAACCAACAGGATATACAATATCACACCACATGCCCATATATCGACAGGTTTACCATATGGTTCTTTCTTAAGTACCTCAGGTGAGAGGTACCCCGGCGTACCGGCGAAACCGAACCACGCTTGCTGTTCACCTTGCACTTCGATAGCTAGTCCAAAGTCTGCTAGTTTTACGGCTGCACCTTTGGCCTTACTTGCCAGTAGGAGATTTTCGGGCTGTAACAGTAAAAATAATTTGAGTCCAGGATTGCCCCATAAAAATTGGAGCGTAGTTAAGAGCCAACAGGCCAACAACAATAAAAATTTACATAACAATGAGCTAACAGTGATAATAATTTAAGAATGAATCAACAAAGAACAATGGGAGTAACAGGCAAAATCAATAAAATAGTTACACAGAAAATTTTTTTTAATTTAATCTTTAATTAAGTAAATTTTTAAAATGACCTCCATTTTTATGTGCTCAAATATTAGTTCTATGGAGTAAGTTGAACTGCATCTAAGCATAAGGTGTTTAGTGAATGTTGTGCCTACAATTCTTCTTTGGTGTTTACAGTTTTATAGTATACCATCGGTGTATGAGTTCCCCATAAAAATTAATACATAGGCGTAAAATTCGATGAGGCGATGGCCAATTTGCAGAAGCATTATTTCCTCTGCCAATCCATAGATTTCGACAATTCTTATTTAAATAATTGATGATATTTAATGGGAAATGTGGGGGGTGCACAATTGAGCATGAACTTTTGAACTAGCCGTAGGAATTTCCGTTGGTATTTTGTACAGACCTTTTAAAGACACTCTGTACACTTTTATTTGGAATTATAAATCGTAACTTACCTTGAGATCTCTATGTACAACTCCATTCGAATGACAATGATTAACGGATTCTAAAATTTGTTGTATACAATGCGATGCATCCGCTTCTGAATAAAACTCTCTTGCTACGATATCTTCGAATAGTTCACCGCCAGTAACCCTAAAAATAACAATATTTTATTCTCAAAATTAAAAGCAACTAACACGAGTGTATCAAATATATCTTCTTAGTAAAGTGCATATTTTAAATAGATTAAGGCGAAGGTATTTTAGGTGAGGAAACGGAGCGATTTTTGGGAGGTAAAAATGACTCAAATTTGAGTTTTTTTTTAATACTCCGTTTCCTGGGGTATTTAGCTTAAGCGAACAATCACAAGTTGACCTAAATTTGGCATTTTAAATTTTTGTTTTGTGTTTTCGTGATTACCAATTGCAACAAAAATACTGGGAGACTCAAAGTACTCAGAGAACTCGTCGATTTGACAAATGACTTAAGAATATATAAGATGTTATAGCATACTGGGGTGCGTTGTCGACAAATATACTTTTTCTCTAAGTAAGTCGTCAATAAGACATATTCTGTGATTTTTTAACATTTTTTTATATTTAATCCAACTTTCTTGTTTCGATGACAATGATGCTCCCGATAAACCAATATGAACTAATATAAACCAAAGACCTCAACCTGTATTACACAACAAAATAAATATTTTGATGTATCGAGTACCCCACAATGATTAATCAATGAAAGTTTTAAAATAGGTTGAAAATGGTAAAATAAAACTGCACGTTGGACGAAATATTTATATAACCTACAACAGTAATTTTTATACAATTTCCATCTAAATGTTAAGTTTAAAAACTAAACTAAAATAAAAGAATGTCTCAAATAAAAGTTTTTATATTTGTGTCCAAGGGGACGAAAAACAGCTGATCTTTTCCCATCTCTATGTATTTCACATAAGTTTTACATTACGTCATAGACGATTAATTAATTTTTTCCCTACGTAGCTGCTAGTAGGCGAACATTGCATCAGAGGGCGCATAACGCGGTCATAGAAATTAGTATTGAGTGGTCTATTTATTCCTTTCTTATCTAACCTATGCTCTCAAGCCAATTTTAAACCATGCAATTTACTGTCAAAATTACTATGAATACATTTATTAATTTTTTTATTATTGCAAAATAACACTATATTTCAGCATTGCTCACAATTAAATTTATTTGGTTTACAAAGACAAACCTATATCTTTAAAATAACATTGAAAAAGAAAAAATAAGTGCCAATTGTCACAAATAACAGCACAATGACTGATGATAGGCCACATTGCCGGGTTGTGCAGTAAATCTGGAGAAGTTATAAAGTTAGGAATTCTAGCTATTTGTTGAGTAAATATTATAGATCGAAGCCAGGGATTTTTGGATACAAGCAATTGTTGAAAGCTCGAAAAATTCCATACATCCCTGAAATTGCGTTATCCCATCTTATGGTATTTAAATAATTAAAAAATGTTAATGAATAATAATATGCCTTTAAAACTTGGGAACACAGATGATTAACGTTATGTTTTATATTGTCTTGTTCCTTAACGTAAACCATTCCTGAAGTATCTAATTCCAAATCCAGCAATATGATTTTTTTTTATTATTTTAAGGTTAGGGAAAAATAACATGTAAGACTAGGGACAAATGTCGATCGTTTTTATTTATAGTAGCTCGTTTCACCACCAATAGCTTCTTGTGAAACTAATACTTTTATTAATAAATTTTAACGATTAAATCCATTTTTAAGCATTTAAAACGTTACATTGAAAGTTTTGATTACAGCTTATTGTTGCGAAAATTACAGTAATAAACAATTATAATGGTGGTTGTTTCAAACTTCTCCATATATCTATTACAATTTAATGATTCTAATGTCGTTTTATTTAACTGCAATTTAGGCGAAGGAGCATCAGTAGCGGGTTGTGACTGTTTAGTCAAATAGTGCTAATAAGTGGAGCAAAATTTAGGATCAGTATAAAACATGTACAAGATTTGCCTAACCGATAGTCATGATAAGAAGAATTTAACTCTGTTTTATGTTTATCTTATCAAGCAGAGAAAAAGTAAAGGCATTGTTCATGCTCAACAATTAGCGCTAGAATTAGTAACATGTCATCTCCAGGTTAAATGCACAACCCGGCAATGTTGCTTATTATTAGTCATATGCGGTAAATGTACATTCGTCAACGTTTTATATTCGCCTAGTTTGCAATTGTAGCTAACTTAACTTAGTGCCAATGACTTTAAAAGTTGAGAATAAATTTATGGGTAATATTTATTACTTTCACGAGACGGCACTGTTAACATTGGGGATTGAATTGGAATATTATAAAGATGTCAAAATATGCCGAAAATATGTATGTAAATTTTCATCCGTGGGAGAAAAAGAACTGTGGGTTTAACATTCTAGTTTTACATAAAAAACTGAAAGTTAATCTCGAAAGAAAATACAGAGAGTTGATCTCTTTGTATACTGTCAATTTACTGTCTAAACTTCTCTAGTTTATTAGGGGTTTAAGCTCATAACCAAAATACATATTACAGGCGACGTCGCTGCCATTTCGGCGTCTCGACGCCGTTAGTAAAATTTGGGAATTCTCTTGACCCATTTCCAGTTTTTCAAATATATGTTGGAACCCTATATAGACAAAAAGTTTTTTTATATCAGTTCTGAAAAATAACACATGTTTTCCTTTTTAAATGAAATGTTGTATTAAACCGATAGAATGTTCAAATACTTAACCGCATTTCCAGTTTGTGAAAATCTTATTGTACATTTAATGATGCCCTCTCCCCTGTTTCACAAAGCAAAGATTACTTTTCTTAAGGGTTTGAATGCTTTATGTTGATACCATATCGCACTCATCAATGACGCGACGACGACTTATTGAAGCTTCAAATTTTTTAGTATTTAGGTATAAAATCTAATAATTTTTATTTACATTTATAGTTGTTTTTACCTAATATTCAGATCATATAAAAATAGGTAAAAAAGCACAAATATTGGGTACCCAATGGGACACAACACCGTTCAGATTATATGCTTTGCAGACGATGTTGCCTTGACAGCAGATAGCGAGGACAACTTACAAAGAATGCTTTTCCATCTCAATCGAACAGCCAAATAGTATAATATGAAGATATCTGTGGAGAAAACCAAAGCAATGGTAATAGCAAAAGAACCGGTAAGATGCAAACTAATGGTTGATGACAAACGTATCGAACAGGTTGGGAAGTTTGAATACCTGGGAGCACATATAACAAGTAACAGGGTAGTAACGGAAGAAGTACGCACACAAGCCAACAAAGTGGCCATGATATCAGGCCAACTAAGAGACATAATCTGGAACAATAAACATATGACGGTTGAGAGCAAAGCAAGAATTTACAAGGTCTGTGTAAGACCGATACTGACCTACGGCGCAGAAACAAGAAATGAAACAACAAAGACAAAACAAATTATGAGAACCACAGAAATGAAAACGCTGAGAATGATCACGGGAACACGTTTAAGAGATAAAATAAGAAACGCAAAAATACGCGAGGACAGCGGAGTGGGGGATGTTGTGAAGTGGGTTCGAAACCGTCGTAGGCAGTGGAGAGATCACGTGGAACGAATGGACGATGACAGACTAGCAAAAACCATGATGAGAGAGAAACCAAACACCAAACGGCCGCCTGGACGGCCCCCCAAAACATGGAGAGACAGCTGGATTTCGACATCAAACGAGGATCGATGAGGCATTGTGTAGATAACAGAACTCAGTTCTACCTAGAAGAAGAAGAAGATATAAAAATAACCGAAATTATTAAGATTGTTGAGTAAAAACAGGACACTCACTACGATTTTGTTTTCATGGAACAAAGACATGGACACTATGTCAGAATATTTACTTGACTTCTTTACACAAATTAGATTGTTATTGGACTTGGAGTACGGTTACTATGGATGCGAGTTCTGACGAATTCGTCAGAACAAACAAACGCCTGTTTTCCAATGAGAATGTTTACACTGGCAGCGACTATCACGTCAGAACATGGACGACGTTGTCAGAACCAGTTGAGCGTTTAAACAAGTTTGATTTGTTCGTGCCGCCTGCGTCTGTTTTGAGTGTTTTCGTTCATTAAATTTCCAGTGATTTGGTTATTTCACCATGGATAACAATAAATTGATATCTTGTGTAGGAAAATAGGTGTTTGTAGGATATGAGAGACAAAAATTATCATAACAGAGATATTTCTCTGCAAAAGTAGGTGAAGGTTGCGACAGAACTCAACACCATTAGTGGAGTTCACATTAATTATATAAGCAATTAGAATTTATATCCCAATTGATAGAAATCTGTACTGAGATGCAACTACTATACAATAAATCAACATATCCATTAAAACAGTAATTCAAAACACTAACATAATATTAGGTTACAATTAAAAACATAGATCAATTGTTTTTTTTTTCACTAATTTGAGGTGAAGCAGGCAAAACTAGATGGCGAGGTTTGGGGCACACGTTTCGCAAGGAATTGAGCAAGAATCCTAAAAAACGGAGTGGAAATGAATGAGGAATCATCAAAGAGTCTAAGCGGGCCTATTTCAAAAGCATGGAGTTTTTGAAGGACCAATTTCAAAAAACGTAATTGCAGGGTAATGTCCTGAGCGAGACAGCATTTGATGAAGACACCCAGAATTTAACTACTACTTTTTCCCCTGATCCCCCTGAAAACGAACAGAATCACAAACATAAACTCTCGGTTCACCTCAGAATACAACGAATGAAACTACGCCATCACAAAACTTTGCTGCTCCTCAGGAAAAAATGCTCCGGCGGTTAAAAAATTGATGATGCTTGAAGAACAAAAAATACATATGTTCAAGAAAAGAAATTCAGCTTTTTGAAACGAAGATCCGGACTATTATTTTCTGATGAGCTTACTGCCATATTTGAGGAAAGTACCAGAAGAAAGCAAAATGTTTGTGAGGACTAAACTCCAACAAGTGTTTTGCAAAGAGGATCTTTGGAGGGGGGGGGATCAGAGGTCAACATATACTACAGCCAATCCACCATCCAACACGTAACTATAGCGTTTCTGCATGTGGTTCTTCGACGAGCAATAGTTTGGCAAGTGGTTCACCAGTGGAAACTTCATTGAGTACTCCTCACCATGAAGACCTTGCTTCGTTCTTTTCAAGTGCAATGCCTAACGATATAAATTAAAAATGCAAATGCCATTTGTTCAGTTTTGCTGCGTATTTTATTTCACTTGTTTGTATTTTCATTTTTGAATATTTCGAATTTCCATTGAAGTAAAGAACTGAATATTCACGAAAATTGGAGAACTTTTTGATGCTTTCTTCTATCCCCTTCAGTATATAGTCAAATGTTGCTCATCCTGAAATACTCGAAAAACTTTTCCACAATTCTTGAAATAACATTTGAAACTCTCCTTTATCCTCTCTACTAGAAAATAACTGGTTGATGTGCTCTGTTTTTCACCATTTAACAACAATAACTTCATTAAGGGACTTTCAAGAAAATAAAATTCATCAGGTTCGTCCATCTTTGTTGGGCGGCAGAGACGTACCGACTATCAGAATATCAGAAAACGCGCACAGTGTAAGCGCCTTGTTCTGACGAGGATTTCTTTCGAATTCACACGCATAGTAATAATAACCTTATACTCAGCAAGAAAAGCAGGTTTGGTATTTAGTAATTCAAATATCAAATGCAACAATATTCACCTTTCTCTACTCCCATATGGCTCATTTCTTTTTGCTTCGGCATTCGTGATGCCACTTCTATTACATTTCGATATATAAATTCACATTTTAGTCATGAGCAAACGCAAACTTTATTAATAACCATGACAGGTGTCATCAACTTGTGACGCTTTTTACGTATAGGAGCAGAGCAGGTCGTGCTCTACGGATCTACTTTGATTACGGCAGCTGAACATCGGTCAGTGGATATTTCTCGTGCAGACAGTCACCGGTCAAATACTCAGCGCAGAGGTATCGGTTTGACGGTATCTACTTATATTCGGGATATCCCTGCACTCTGAACTGATCAACGGTTTGACTGCCTGAAGGTCAAAACATCCACTCGGTGGTCGGTTCTCGGGCGCCACCCTCGGGATTCATGTGGTCGAGGGCCCACTGATGCACCGGGCAGCTTGTTACAGTGGAGAAACGGCAATCCAGGAGTCAATTGCGTGTATTAGTGCTGGCTGCCGGCTGCCAATTATTATCTGTGATGTTAAAAATGGGATTAGGTAATGAAACAAACGGTTAGAAAACATCCTGTATCCTGTATTCTTATATAAAAAGACATGGCCTAAAACTAATTTATAATCTAAGATGGACAATAATATTAAAAAATAAACTGTTTGGAGGGCAAGAGTATGTTTTGAGAGCTGATCACGGTAGCTCGTACTGGTCGGTTGCGCTGAAGACGGTAACCCGACGGTATTATTCACGACGGCTCGTACACAAATTATCGCGTTTCGTATTTAAAATTCGCGGACGTTGTTCACGGCGCTTCGTACTAAAATTCGACCGATGATGGTATACACGGTATGTCTAAGAGTAACACGGCATCGATCGGCGGTAAGCGACGTCTCTAGATGGCGACGGTGATCTCTACTCGCGGCGGCGGCGATAGGCATCGCGGCGGCGGCGATAGGCATCGAGGCGACAGTTGCTAAGCGCCCTTATCAACGGACTTCGGAGGGCACCTGGCGGTAAAACACATTCCTGGTCAGTACGGGAACAAAACTAAACTTACGGCATCAGCGCGTGTGTGTATAGGTGACGGTAGGAAGGAACGAAAGGAATTGAAGCTGCCCGTACTTATAAGGGTCCTCGACAGCGTCAGCAGGATGGAACGACATTGCCCGTTTTTATAAGGATCCTCGACAATGTCGACCAATAGCGGTAGGAAATTAGGAAAGGAACCGACACTGCCCGTTCTTATAAGGGTCCTCGGCAGTGACGGTAGGATGACACAACATTGCCCGTTCTTACAAGGGTCCTCGGCAATGCTGGCCATTAGCGGGGTAGGAGACGTACGGAAGGAGGTATATGGTGAAACACCATATACACACAAGCCTAGCCTCACTTACATTGCTAGACCAGGAAGGCGCGATCCGGCAGGCGACCCAGTCCAGTCCGTTTGGACTGTTAACTCGGGTGGAGAACGTGCAGTTCTCAGCGAAATAATGGTCTGCTCGAGCTTAAGTAGTCGACCCGAGCTCCCACTACGCTGACGAGTGACGGCGTGCGGTGATCGCCCATACAATACTGCTATATGCGGCGCGCGATTACTATGGTCGGACGCTCTGAAAATCTCGGAAAATTATATTTCCCGTCATAGCGCGGTAAATCTAATCATATACCGGTAATGTTGAAACTTTAAGCATTCTTTTCCCACAAGAATCAGATTTTTTGGATGTAAAATAAATAAATTAAATCTCGGCGAACATACTCATGCCCAAAAATTAATAACTTCGTTACAAACTATGCTTAAAACTTTAGCTGATCCAAACTATAATAAGTACATGATAGTTGTGAATTTTGTTAAGCTTGTGGAGGATCAGGAAGAAATATTTGCCAAAATTTTTTACTAAAAGTATTATTTGTATATGAACTGATACATTTTCCTTTCAATTTTAAAATTTGTTGACAGGTCAGTGTAGACAGTTTTTTCTACTTGTTTGTTTGATTGACACATGGTAAAGACAGGAAGTACAACAATAAAACCAAAACTAAATTTCGATTATCATTTAAAAACCTATCATTGTCATATTTTCACAATAGTAATAACCACTAATGACAGTTGTAAAAGTTTTAAGTGTATTGTTATGACCTGTGTATGGGTCGTAAACTCCCTAATTGGCGCCGTTAAATAAATATGATACGGAAAAATATTTTCCTTGTTTGATTACACAAGATGTTTTTATGCTTGGCTTCTTGAATTAAATATTATATTACTAGAGTAGGACAATTTATTGTGATTCTCTTTCCATCGTCATAAGCAATATTTATTCTAAATATAAGTCATAAGATTCCGGACAACAATACACACCTTTTTCAAAAGCATTCTTTTCACATCGCCGAAAATTTTAAGGCCAGTTACATATTATTAAAATCAATAGAAAATTAAAACTTTTCAACGGGGGCAATAACACCTCCCAGTCGACGCTGAAGCCTTTCAGGTGACGGTCGATGGTCCAGGGGCAGCTTCTTGACTCAGTAATAGATTTCTTTAATAACAGAGACGAAGAACTACTCATCAATTTGATTAAATCGCTTATTTGAAAGGCCTCTATCAAATAATTAATACAGTAAATTTACAATTACAAAATGATAAGTTTAATTTAAGTAAGACAAACAACAATATAGCAACTTTTCAGTGAAGCTAGATCGGACCGAGAGCAACATTAGCACGAAATAACTGATATATGAATCATCAAGGTTACTGAAATTTTGATTTTTTAAAAATTTCACGTTACTCCAATGATTCATAGATGTCGTCCAGACATCAAAGTTGGTAGATGACAGGTGCAATATCCTGCCGACATACCTTGAAATTTATGGTTCATATATCAGTTATTTCCTGCTAATGTTGCTCTCGGTCCGATACAGTTCCACTGACGAGATCATGAGGTGATCGAAACGCGTATGGAGAGAGGACCAGAGCGATATTTGCAGGAAATAAACAGTTTGTATATGTATTTTTCATATTCTCTGCCTGAAAGGAGAATTACATATATAACAAACTATTTATACGGCAGAAAGATTTCTTTACTTCTTACTGAAATTTTGATTTTTTAAAAATAGAGAGTGGGGAAACTTTCTCAATTCAAGTATAATCTTGGAGAGCTGAATACAATCTCTTCTGATATTATCAGTTGTCAAAGTTGTTGCTTCAGAGTAGCCTGTCTTCGAAGCCATAATTTATCATGGGTCTTACAACCGCAGTGTAAAGCCAGGGCACTATGTGTGGATTTAATCCCCATTTCTTGGCTAGTGCTGTTTTTGCCGCCATTATGGACATTTTACCTTTGGAAATAATTTTCCTCAGCTATGAGTTCCAGGTAAGCTTTGCATCTAGGATTACATCTAGATATTTAACCTCCTGGTTCTTCTTCGGTTGTTTTATCTTTTACTGAAGAATATGAGTGATATATTTCCAGGGTTAAACCTAAGGTGCTCCTTATATATATCACTCTTTCACTATAGTCAGAGCCCTTTGCATGTGCTCCGATATTATATTGCCATGTTTCCCCACAACGAGTATGACTCTATCGTCAACATACCCCTGGGTATAATAGCCTCGGTCGTTCAGGTTTACCAGGAATTCGTCGACCATCAGATCCTACAGAAGTGGAAATAGTATCCCTCCCTGCGGATAGTCTTTGGCTATTGACACCTCTAGGGTTCCCTCCAACAGTTTAGATTGTGCTCGCCTCTCTTGAAGCAGTTTTTGTTTCTACCTGCACAAAGTACTTTCAGCACCATGTCTTCTGGCAGACGTTGTCTTGGAAGCAAAGGAGGTGTGATCGGATGATCCTTCAATATCAAGAAAGGACGTCAGTGCTTACTATCCATGGTAGACTCTATTCTTCCTATCAGGTAAGCACAAGATTTTTCTTATTGGTTTTGGTGTAGTGACCTCTCTTTCAGAGAGGTTTCCCCGTATATGCTTTTAAACCAGTTTCTCTGTCAGCTTTAACAGAAAAGATGACATGATTTTAGACCTTTTTCAGGTCGAGGGTAAGTAACCTGTGGCTATATTTATCCTTGAAATTCTGCAGAGCACCGGAGTGGTGAGTTATTTGCTCTGCTCTAAAAGCATTGGGTTCTGGTGGCTGGTAGCTTTTAAACAATTCTATAGCCCACAATATCTGGTTCTGGGTTATCCAGGATATGCTAGATCATTTCTTAAATGCAGATACAGCAGAATCATCAAATTTAGAACTGATAGAACTCACAACTAATGCAGAACTTACAATAAAATTTAGAAATAGTCACCAAGACTTTTGTCTTCAAAAATGAGAACCAGAACTCAATATGGGATTGTGGTTGGATTTGGTTGAGCGAAGGGGTTCAGTAGGGTCGTTAATTTGCTTTCTAAAAAAAGGAATAGATTACAAAACATTGAGCATGTCGATTTGCGACCGTTGTTGTCAAAATTGGAGCCAGATATTAACAAAATGATATTTTGTTAATTTTTTTAAAAATTACTTATTGATTTTTATGTCAATTTTCTAATTCATAATAAACAATTTTCTAATACATTTGATGCTGCTTTAATTTTTGATACAATATATGTTTTGTCCACAAAACTTCTAGTTATTTAAAATGATTTTCTTGTTCATTTTCAAGTTTGACGTTGATTTTATATTCACTTTTTGATGACCATCACTTTTGTTTTTATTTTATTTAGTTTCATTGCAAGATTCAGCATTTCGTCATTCCATACTATTAAATTTCCTTGTAAGTCTGAATCACTCCTAGTAAAAAATCTTTACTGTCTTGATCCATCGTTTGTTTTGAACATTTCAGATCTATTATTTTTTCTGACAACTTAGAATCCGATTGTTTCAATTATTATATTATTATTATTATAATTAACTCATTCTTGTTACATGCTATTCCAGACTATTCCTCTTAGAAGAGTGTCAAAAGCTCTTTTTAGATCTATGAATTATCCATAAACCTCTTTTCCTTGTTGTACCGTTGATTCCCTTATCTGTTTTACACCGAATATGTGATTCTGCATACTTCTTTCCTGATGAAATTCACTTTGTGCTTGTGATACTTATCCATAAACTTTTACTTCTGTACTTTGTAAGATAACTCAGCGATAGTTTTGTTTTGTCCTCTTTTCTATTACTTCTACCTTCCAGTTTTTCGGTTTAATAAACATTCTTAAAAATATTTCTGTTACTTTCCATTTCACTTGTGATTCTGTCATGTCCGAGTGTTCTTACCATTTTTTAATTTCTTGTTCCTCTTTTTCATAATAATTCTTCTAATTATTCCTTCCATCTTTTTATTATGGCATATTCCTTATTTACCTTGTTTAATTTTAACTGTCAATGTTTGAATATTTTTGCCTTTCTAAACAACTTAATTAGTTTATAGAAAAACTTCTGGTTTTCCTTGATATCATTTTCTAAATTACTTTTTTGCTATTTCTTGTTATTTTACTAACTCTATTTACTGTTTGTATTGTTTATTAGATATTTTTGTCATTTTTGTTTTTCGATTTTTTCTTCCTCTTTAATTTCATTCGACTAGTTGTCTTATAACCACACACTTTTCCATTAGATTTTTTTAAATAATAATTAGAAAATATAGAGTATCGTTTTAAGAATGGATCATAGCACATTTTATAAAAAAATTTAAGTCCATGTAAGTGCCTTTTCCACTATTACTTTGAAGCTTAAATTTGCATATATATATATATATATATATATATATATATATATATATATATATATATATATATATATATATATATATTGTTACGAACTTTATAGCGTTGTACATTTCATAATATTAGTTTGTGTTCGTAGTTTGTAGGGTTTTAGGAATATTTTCTAATGTAACGAACTTTGTAGCGTTTTATATTTCTTAGTATTAGTTTGTGTTCGTAGTTTGTAGGGTTTTAGGTATATTTTCTACGAGTTCTTAATATATTTAAGTAATTTTACCTTTGTTAATTTCCTCAGGAGACGACTATGAAAGAAGGTCTGGAACTTTTTGGAGAATTCGATTTCCTTATATTTAACATGGAACGCCTATGATGGAAGGTCTAGAAATCGCCGGATTATTACTTTTTCTTATTTTGATTACCCCATGTTGTATGGAAATCCTTCTAGAGAATTACGGTATCTTCCGGTATCAACCAAAAGGGTATATAAAGGGTCCAGATCGACTTTCTTGGTCAGTATATTCTGAGAGTTTGTCCACGCAAGTTGAATTAATTTGACAAGTGTCAAAAGTAAGGTTGACAAATAAAAGTGATTAAAATTATACAGTGTGTGTAGTTTGTTGGAAGACCGGCCGTCCGGAACAAATTGGTGTCGGAAGTGGATCAAATCCAGAGGAGGTTAGTTTAGATTAGAAAATTAGAAAAAGAAGGAAAAAGTAAATTGAAATTGTATACCAGTGGAAACTAGAAGCCAGAAAGCAAAGATGGAAGAACAACTTCAAGGTAGTTTAAACCAGATACTGATGATGATACAAGACATGAAAACAAGCCAAGAAGATATGAAGAAAAGCCAAGAAGAGATGAAACAAGAATTGAAAGAAGATATGACGAAAAATCAAGACGATATGAAGCAAGAACTGATGACACTAAAGACAAGCCAAGATGACATGAAACAATAATTAAAAACAAGCCAAGATGATATGAAACAAGAATTAGTGACGCTAAAAACAAAGGTAAAATTACTTAAATACATTAAGAACTCGTAGAAAATATACCTAAAACCCTACAAACTACGAACACAAACTAATACTAAGAAATATAAAACGCTACAAAGTTCGTTACATTAGAAAATATTCCTAAAACCCTACAAACTACGAACACAAACTAATATTATGAAATGTACAACGCTATAAAGTTCGTATCAATATATATATATATATATATATATATATATATATATATATATATATATATATATAATATATATATATATATATATATAATATATATATATATATATATATATATATATATATATATATATATATATATATATATATATATATATATATATATAATGTGGATATAACCACTGCTAATGCATCTCACACGAAGGAATCCGTGAAAGCCGTATAAACATATATAAGCCATCCGACGAGAGGTATATATATATATATATATATATATATATATATATATATATATATATATATATATATATATATATATATACCTCTCGTCGGATGGCTTATATATGTTTATACGGCTTTCACGGATTCCTTCGTATATATATATATATATATATATATATATATATATATATATATATATATATATATATATATATATATATGTCTAACACATACCACGTAGTGTTAAAAAATGAGTTTAGTTTTAACTCATTTTTTAGCCCTATCCAATATCCCAGTATATCATTAATATCTTGATATACAAAAATGGAAAAATGGTGTTTGCTAAGAAAACAAACCTCTTCTATTTGATGTTTTGCTTAGATTAAGCGTCACACATAATAACGTGGCATGAACATAAAACGTCAATTTACTTTTAGTTTAAATTTAATAAATTTCTAGTGGAAGAGAATGTCTATATTTCATGTTAAAAAAAACCTCATGTACTCGCATTCTACAAAAATTTCGAAAAATAATATTATACCGAAAGTGACAACTACTACAAGAAAAACCGATAAAGTGAGAATGTGACTTATTCGCTGAAGGTTAGATACCATCATATTACACTTCTCTGTATAAAAATACGCTCTCCGAAAGTTATAGGTATTTTCTGTACTTTTGATGTTAGTTAGTTCAAAACTGATGGCGACCGATGACCTTCAAACTCGAAGATGCGAAAAATGTTTGGAAGTTCAGGGTGGAAATTTTGAACATTTATTAAAATAAGTTGTTTCCCTGTGGAAGAAAGCCGTTTAATATTTTTACAATACAAAAATGTTAAATTGTTAATATTTCTAAAACTGCAAATTTTTGGAATAGATGATCTTATACAAAGTCATCCTTATTTTTAATGCTAAATAGGATAACATTATAAAATAGAGGGTTTAAATTTTAAAAAATTGACTTCTAAAGATTTTTTCAAGATAATTTTTAATGTTAGTGTTTGACCACCCTGTATTTATTTATTATCAAAATATCAACACTGTCTACTAAAGTAGACCCCTCTTCTAGAAGGAGACCAACCCTAGTTAAATAATAAAGGCTTTCATGTAGGAGAAGTTATTAGTTATGTTTCGGCCTGCAAAGACCATATCTGACATAAAATTTAAAATATGTTAAAAACAGGTACATAAAATATGCTCATAATTTTACATAGAATCTAAAAATGAAACACTATATAAGATGTTCTATTTAAAATAAGCAAGAAGGCATCAACTAAATAAGTATGTTGGTAATAGAAAAATACGAGATCTACTAGAAAAACTTGATTTCTCTCTTGATAATTTTTTTACCTATTGAAATGTGATTTTCTAATAGTAGGGGAGCCCAAGAGGCTAAATGAGTAGTTACTAGAGCGTTGTCGTGACCTATTGGATTGTGAAGATTAGATGCTAAATAGAAAAAAAAGTTATATGATGTATGCCCCAATACTGGTGGGGGAAGCGGGTATAAATTTTCAAAAATGTAAAAAAAATCAGTCACCAAGACATACTCAAGCGCGTCAGACATTAACAATGTATACGCGTAACCTGTTTCTGGGAACGGAGGGATGTTAATCTGACGGCTTGCTAGATGGAGGTGGCCATACGAAGGGGTGGAAAAAATTAGAAAAAAAAAGTTATTCGAGCGCGTCAGATATTCAGGGAGAATGTCAAGTTAACCCTTAAAGATGTCATATTAGAAAGACTGACTATTTTGACGCAACTAGAACTCATAGCCGATTTTTGAAGTGTAAAAAAAACCTGACCACTTGAGCGCGTCAGATTTATATACAGTCGGTTCAGCATGATGTCCTTATCGTGTAGACCTGTGATCTGACAATTGTGTGGAGGAATTTTTTTAATCTGACAGTCTAATTTTTTTTAATTACTGAACAGAATAACTTCAATGAACAGCAAATAATATATAATGTCATAGAAAAATATATACATGTACAATTTTATCATGTAATTATGAGAAGAATGTTGAATGAAAAAAAAATTCAAAGGACGTTTAATCTTCATCATCATCAGTGGAATCGTCTTCAGATTGGGAGTTCGAATCATTTTGGTCATTTTCATCTACATCTTGCGTAAACAGTAAATGGTTATGATATTTAACAATATTTAATTTATTTCATGATATTATTAGTATTTTAAAAAGAAAACACACCTGAATCTGGAGTATTCCCTAAAATGTCAGGTGTTATGACAATATCTTCATATGCTTCTGGGAGTTGATTTCCAACGAACCAAGTCATCTCCAACTTTCCATCCACATTTTTCCACCCGAAATCTGCTGGTGACATCTCAGTGACGATTCGAAAGTGGCCATTCCTCAATAAGCATGTGATGTATTGCGTTCGTAATAATTGTTGCCGTAGCTCTGATTGGCATGGGGGCAAGTTACAAGCGTCATAATAACACTGCGCGTGATAGCCGTCATTTAATGATGTTTCCTCTGAAATTTCAATTTCAGTGTGGGTGCTGCGTGATTTTCTTTGAACCGGCTTGGTTCGGCGATACTCCAAAATCACCATGCATTTTTTAAACATTTTTGGTGTAAATTTTATTAATTTTTCATGTATTTCTTGACCACAAAATACACAGTTCACTCTTTTATCACTATTATCACTCATTGTAGTAATACATATAAAACTTACTGTAATTTAATTCACTAAACTTTTTGAAAATACAATAAACAAACGTGATACATCTAAGAGCACAAACGCGTTGTTGTGATCAGCTGAAATAACATCATGGCGGCAGAAAGTAGTGTGGGGACGGTGCGAGAGAGTGAGAAATAGAGAAAGAGTGAGAAGGGAAGAGAGGCGCGGAGTGGGAAATACATTATTCTCAGCACCTGCACGTACTACACTTGATTGATGAAATTAGCTTTTTCGGCTTGCAAAAATCGTCAGATTATATTTTTCCGTGATCCTTACATGATTTCCATTAAATTAAAAAAAAATCAACCGCGCTCGAATATGTCCAGGTGACGTTTTTTTTTGCAACTTTGTCACTCGCTCATTTTCTTATGTCACGCTAAAACCGTCAGAATATTGAAATGTACACTTTTCTGCATGTAATTAACTTACCTTGTTTTAATCTGACGAGCTCGAGTTACTTTAAGGATCGATTTTTTTTACTAATCTGATCGCCTGCCCTAGAGGCACCTCCCTATATTTAAGGTTCATAACAGGTTGATAGTTCATAAACAGGGTACAAACTTTCTTCCTTTGTAGTATTCTGCCAAGCTTGCATAAATCCCAAAATCCCCGTTTGGGCTCCCCTACTATAAATATTGTATGGTTGATTACTATGTCAAATTTTAGTGTGAGGTTTGGTCCAGATATACTGAAATGTATCACTGTTACAGACAGCCAGAAAGACGAAGCAACTGATCCTGTAAGATTTTCATTTTTAAATTTTGAGGTGTAGAACCCCATAAACAAGACCTTACTCATAGTAAAAATGGCATATATGTATGTAAATTATTATCCACGACAGAACTTTATACGCGTAATTCAATTCGTTCGACGTTCTTTTCAAACATCATAAAATTTCAATAACGCAAATTGCTTAAACCGTCGAATATTTGAAGTACAAATGCAATTTCAATTTAACCTTTTATAGACGCATTCGGACCCAATATTTTCTATTTGCTCTTACAACTTGTAAGTTTGCTCGCTCGATTTATTGAAATTCATTTTTATTAAAAGATATTCAATAAAATAGGGGAAAAACTGTTTCAGGGAGGAGAAAAAATTCAAAAATATGTCATTATGAATACTATCGGACAAAAGTAGATCAATAATGTGTTTTTGTTCTTTTGAATAAAAAAAAAATTAGAAGCATGTGATCCCAGCTACTTTTAATGCATTATTTTCACCATCTTTGTTATTAATTTGTTTCCTTTGTCTTGATCGTGTGAAATTAAAACGCGTGTTTATTTTTTAGGGCTATTGGTTTATTTTTTTTAAATTAGAAAAATAGGGTATTTAATGTTTCGGTTTATTTATTCCTCATCTTCAGAAAAGTAATCTTAAACCTTACACCTCTACATCTACTTGTGGAAAGTATAACGGAGAAGATAATATGGAGGACGATAAAAGATGAAGTCACAAAACGAAGGCTCAATCTGTTTTCCGGAAATTAACAAATCTGGAGCGTACCCCAAGATGAAATGAAAAAGAAGTTCAACTTCGTGTACAACTTCAACACAAGGCTGAGTCACAAAAGTGAATGCGACAGAAATACCATAAAAAACTTAACAGAAATTCCATTAATTAGTATATAGAGGGCTCTAAAACAAAGGAGTGTATGCACCCAGAACCAGACACCATGAAAGCTTGGGTAAATCACCAAGCATTTTTCTCGCGGCAATATGGAAAGAGAGTAGCAATCGCAAGCATTCACATTCCTATACTCTATTCAAGAACTAGAGAGAGTAATAAAACTATTGCCGAAACCTCCATCGTACCTGCTCCAATGCCGCAGGTAACTGAGGACTGCCGTAAATCTAATTATATTTAAATATTATAAGCTTTTATAAATTTATTGCAACAATAAAATTTCTGATAGTTCAATTTAATTTCTGTCAGTGAGCAAAGTACACCTTACAGTGTGTCCTTAGTGACTTATCTTGTTTGTGCTTATTTTTATATATTATTTGAGATTAGTGAGATACCCATCTATATTTATTCCAAAAAAGGGCATTTTTTTCTCAATGAAACACAACTTACAAAATTAGTAATTTGATTGAACTTTGGAAAGATTTTTTTGAATGAAGTTACTGCAGAAAATTGGAAAAATCCATAAAATAAAAGAATAAAAGAAAATGTTGAAACTCGATCTCATAATCGGTGAGATAGAGGAACCAGTTATAATCAATCAAATTAGAGCGAAGATAGCTTCACTGACTTTTATTTACGAATTAGATACGTAATGTTTATCAACACAATTTATTATTTAAATTTTCTGTAACATATAAAAATTAATTACATTTGAATCCGTTTGCAGTGTTTAATGGTAATTCTGCAGATGGTTTAAGAAATAAATAAACTGAAACATCAAATATCCTAAAAATGTTTTTAATCACTACATAGTATAAAACAAAGTCGCTTTCTCTGTCCCTATGTCCCTTTGTATGCTTAAATCTTTAAAACTACGCACCGGATTTTGATGCGGTTTTTTTCAATAGATAGAGTGATTCAAGAGGAAGGTTTATATGTATAATAACATCCATTAAATAGTGGAGAAATACTGTTATTTTTGAGGTTTCTAATGTGATGTCGTTAATTATCATATTTTTTTCCGCTTACATTGCAAACGCAGGCTGAACCCTACGAGATTTATCAAAATAATGTACTAATTATTTGTACACATTGAAAAGGTCTACAGAAAACTCCGCGATGGTATATGTCTATCTCTCATGGATATCCCACAATAACATTTTTTTGTCATTTACTTTTTACGACAAATAATGGCAAATTTTGAAGCGATTTTAACCAATACAGCATTAATCCTTATCCAATTAAATAGCTTAAATACATTGTTGATTTAATATAGATCTATATGGTCCTTTACAGCACAAGATTTAAATGAATATTTTCGAAGATATTACAGATTTAAAATTGCGGGAAGTAGCGCTTGCGGCGGTACTGGCCGACCGGGGCGGCGGCAGCGTGCCTATAAATAGCGCGTCGGAGGCCGATGTAATAATTGTTGTAAAAATAAAATAAATAGTCACAGTTTTTCTGTAGTGTATTTAGTATCAGCATTGCACCCGTGCGAAGCCGGGGCGGGTCGCTAGTTAACAATAAAATGACAGAACCCCAAAAAATTTTAATATTATATGGACGAATCAATTTTTTTTATATATGGTTAACTTCTTGTATTTTTGACAATGGGTATTTTGTAAGTATTTAAATTATAAATTAGAATTTTTTGAGAGGAAAAGGCTACGTTTTAGTCTGAATGTGCCAAAAACGATTTCTATGCCAAAATTAAAAATAATAAAAATACAGTTGTGATTTGTGTTAAATATGTCAAAATTATCTATATTTTCTAATGTATGTGAATTATTAAGAAATTATAAGAAATAAAATAATATAACAAAGACTTTTTATTTTAAGTTTCTTACCGAAATAATATTCTATGCCATAAATGATAAAATAAACCTCCTTCTGACGCCTATGACAAGGATTAAAATCCTTTTTAAGACTTCACATATCCAAATATCTATTATTATCCATCCCAAATAGTCCATTATTATAGACCGGTATTTTTGATTATAAAATTTCTAACACATTCCTATGAAAAACATATGTGTCTAACAGATTTTGCCAAAGACACCGGACTAAAGAACACAGGTAGTTTGCGAAAAAAAAAGGTAAAAAATGATTTATTACTCTCTCTAGTTCTTGAATAAACTATAGTATGAGGCAAAATCGGGTGTATTTTCCTAAACTCAAAGCTGTTGGGGGGGGGGGGAGACCGCCCCCACCACCCCTCCCTTGGATCCGCGCCTGCTTATAGTACCATCAATTTCAGATGTTCACATAAAAAGATATTGTTTTTCTTATAGAAATTAAGGATGCTTTCTACCCTTATAATAAAAACAACGAAAATGTATAAATACATAAAGTAAAAAACTTATTCCCATATTTTAAGTTAAATTAAATCAAGATATTTCAGTGCAATAGAAATAAAAATAAGTAAATCAAATTTTATTTATAACATATAAAAATTATTTACATTTTAATCCCGTTTTACTGGTTAACTGTAATTCTGTAATAAGATGGTTTAAGGAATAAATAAGCCAAAACGGCAACTGTCCCAAATTTTTTTAATTTAATAAAAAATTACTGGTAATTCAAAAAAAAAAATAAAACCAATCTTGGTAATGTTTCATATTTGGGTAAGTTTTACACAAAATTTATAATCATAAAAGTCGATGAACACCACTGCAACAAAAGTAAAGCAACAAAAATTATATTCAATTGAATTTTATTTTACTTGTTATAATAGAATACATTAAACATATTTAATAATTATAGCTACACCCTTACTTTTGAGTCGTTGCAAATTTATATAAAAACTTTCTAAAAGGCCAATTGGCTAAGTGTCCTTAAAGAATTAGCAAATTAAAGAGGAAAGTTCCACTAAACGAATCCCTTTTCGTGGGTGACGAGTTGATGAAAGAATGGACCAGAATAAAACAAATCGAGGTCTGCATTACAATAGGCCCGAAAAAAGGTTCTGCTGTCAAAAAAATCTAATTCGTGGAAAAAATATTTGTGAAAATCCCATATAAGAACATAAAAGGCTCGCCATATCCTAAAATTATTGCAGTGTCTGGTAATTTCAGAAAGCACATATGTTTGTTACAAATAATAAACAACGCAGGACATAACAGTAAAAGGAAAATATATTTGATTTCAAGGATTTGGGGGGTAAAAGATGCACAGGCTGAGTCAACGATTAAATCAGGTAAGTTTGTGCCTTTTGGGTAAAACTTACCAAGAAACTATATGTATATTAACTTACACGCACACTTTAAAAATATTTGGGACTTTACAGGGTGTGCCAAAAACTGAGGAAAGCATAAAGTTGATATTGATTGATACACCTGGTATACGATTTAATTTTTTTGTTGAACATCTTAGCTTTATACTTTTTGAGATAATTGTGTTTTAGGAAAAAATATATTCAAATTTATTATCAAAAAAGACCAAAAGTAAGTTAAGAATATTTCTTTTACATATTTGCGACAAAAAAAACTACGGGATTTTAATACATTGATCCTGATGGAAAGATTTTAAATTAAAATATATCACCTTCTTCAAATAGAATGCCTTGTATTGTTCGTTTTATTTTTTAGAGTAATATTTTTTTTATATAGGGAGTAATCCTCCAAGGAAAGAAAACATCTTTTATACAATGCAATATTTGAAAGCGTTGCATTGTGTGGATGTGAAACATGGCAGATAAATAAAACTTTAGAACCTAAACTGCTGGTTCTTGAAATGGACTTTTGGCGAAGATCTGCCGGAAAATCAAGGATCGAACGGATAACCAACGAGAGAATTAGAGAGATTATGGGCGTATAGAAAACTATTCTCGATGAAATCGAACAACGTCAGCTGGTATGGTATGGACATGTGGAGAGAAGAAGAAGAAGAAGAAATCTACCAAAGTAAATCCTAAAATGGACACCAAATGAAAAAATAAAAAGAGGAAGACCAAAAGTTACCTGGATTAAGGGCATTAACCGAGCCATGTTCGAAAGAAACTTACTTCCAGGGGATTGGGAAGATCGAAAACAATGGAGACTAGGAACCGGAAGGTGTAAAACGCTATGAAACCGGATATATATATATATATATATATATATATATATATATATATATATATATATATATATATATAAGCAGTAAATCAAGAGAAGGAAAATCCAATGGAATGGGTGTGAGGTCACAGATAAGAACTAGTTTTATTCGTAAACTAAATTTCGTAACTATTAATTCACAAGGTATATTTCTTTATAAAATATTAAAATAGGGTTATTATTTAGGAGTGCGCTTTAAAATGAACAGGCTGCAGAGTTGGAAACTTTCCTATTTGCTTGGTGGTAAATAATTTACTGCAAGAAGATTATGCAACTTGTAGCATTGTTGTGTAACTTTGGGAAATAAAATATTCCGAAACTTTAAAGCTAACATCGTGATAGAATAATTTTTCAAGGCGAATTATAAAATCTCATCAAAGAGATTACGTGGGATTTATACAAAAAGTACCAGCGCATATCTAAGTATTAGAATTAAATTAAAACATATAGAACACGTCAGAAATTGTTAACTTATAAAACTAAATAGAAAAAAAAACATACAGCACAGTACAGCTAAAGTAACCAGTAGGCTACCTCGTTTTTATGCCAGTCAAAGTTTTCGTCGTTCATGAAAAGAAGTATACCCAATTCTATCCCGAAAACAATTTAATTAGAGCTTTTCCGACAAGCGGAAATTCCATTCCATGCAATTTCCGCTTGTCGGAAAAGGTCATCCGCATTTTTGCAATTATCGCGATTTATTTTGCGATCTACAATAACCCATAGATTTTCTATGGGATTGAGATCAGGCGATTGCGCTGGCCATTTCAAAACGTCAGTCTTGCTGTTTACGAACCACTCTTTCACACATTTAGCAGTGTGTTTTGGGTCGTTATCATGTTGACACCCCCACTTAAGTGGCATTTCTTCCTCTGCGTGTGGCAACATAACATTATTTAGGATATCCTTATACACAAAACCATCCATTATACCATTAATTTTGTGAATTGGTCCGATTCCATGTTGGAAAAAACATCCCCAGACCAAAACATTTCCTCCTCCGTGCTTAATTGTGCCTTGCGTATAGCGAGGGTTAACATGTTGCCCTTTAGGTCTGCGTACTAGCCGAAATCCATCCGAATTTTTCAAGCTGAACTTCGACTCGTCAGAAAAGAAAAGAGTACGGTCTTCTATTGGGTTGTACTCCAATTTAAGTGTGCCTTTGCAAATTGAATTCTAGCTAGTCTATTATTGGCGCAAATAAATGGGTTTTTGGCACTTCGGTATGATTTCAATCCACCTTCAATAGCTCGTCTTTGGATGGATCTTTCAGAAATATATAGTGGTAATCGATGTGCAATTGACCTTACTGATATGAACGGATCTTTTTTTATTAATCTAATTATTGTCTGGTTGTCCCGGTTACTGGTTTTTCGTGGACGACCTCCTGTGTGGATAGTGGTCAACGAGCCTGAAGAACGAAAGCGGCTTATAATTCGCGAAATTACGCTATGATGAATTCCAAATTTCTTTGTAATTGATGTCACTGATTCACCACTATTATAATATTTAATTATTTTTTCCTTTACTTGCACTGAGTACTTATTATTAGCCATTTTTTTTCATTAAAAACTTGTACCACATGACCAACTTAACTAGCACAGACGATAGCCGGCGGTTGCCTAATACTTGGAAAAGTCTGCTAACGGAACATTAACCAGTAGTAGATAGTAAAGAAATGGATAATAATTTGGCAATAAGACCCCAAACACTGGCAACAGGGCCGATGACATGCAGTAGGGCTCGCACCCTGATTGGCCAGAACCATCCAACCAATGAGCACGCCACACGAACACACATAACCGGTCGTACCCGAGTCGCAAGCATCAGTTCGCCCAAAGAGGCTATACAGTGAGCTTTGAAAAATGCCCTACAGTCCTGAGAAGAACTCAACATACACACGGGATACCCGAAAACCTGTATATATATATATATATATATATATATATATATATATATATATATATATATATATATATGTATATATGTATATATAGATATAGTGACGATTACGGTGGTAGGCGCGTACGCACGCATCTACACACCTGCACAAAATTTGCTAGGTTAAAAAAAATTAAAATTTAGGGAAACTTATTTATTATTTATTTCTGATTTTGAAAATTTAAAATTTTTGAAACCAGAAATAAAAAATAAATAAGTTTCCCTAAATTTTATTTTTTTTTAACCGGGAAAATTTTGTGCGGGTGTGTAGCTGCGTGCGTGCGCGCCTACCATATTAATCGTCACAATTGGCGCCCAACGTGGGGCAAAATTTGTAAAAATAGCTCATCAACGTGGGGCAAAAATTTGTAAAAATAGTTCACTGACGTGTGGCAAAACTTGTAAAAAATCCATCACTGACGTAGGGAAAAAAATTGTTAAAACAGATCAGTGAGGTGGGGAAAATTTTTTTAAAAATAGATCACTGACGTGTGGCACAAATTTGCAAAAATAGATTACTGACGTGTGGAAAAAAATTGTAAAAATAGATTAGTAACGCGGGGCACGAATTTTTTTAAAAATAAGAAACTAACGTGTGGAAAAATTTTTTTTGAAATTTAAGGAACAAGAGTAGTGAAACTTGTTTTTAATAAAAAAATTGTATAATACAGGGAAACAAAAAGGTAATATTTGAATAAAATAAGGTATTGATATTTAAAAAAAAACAGGAAATTTATTGATTTATTTAATTAAAAAATATATAAAATGGCAGACAAACACATCACGCTTAGGTCAGAAAAGCAAATTAATGTAGATATTGGTATAAGAAAACCTGAGACAGATGAGGATACAGAAAGTACTTCCACATCTGAACTCACCTGAGAAAAGAGTAAAATAACAAGTAGGAACAATTTTTTCAAATTGGAAAGCGTAGCTGCATGCGTGCGCGCCTACCACCGTAATCGTCACAATATATATATATGTATATATATATATATATATATATATATATATATATATATATATATATATATATATAAATTTTATTTCATATGAGCATAAACTTGATCCGTGCATAAAATATTATTATAAAAAACAATTTAGCAGAAATATTAGAGCTTTTAAAAGAACTTTGTGATACCCAGTAATAATTAGTTGTGATTTGGATTATGAGTCAGAGACAAAAAATTTTTACCCTTTGCTGACGTTTCGCTTTATTTTAAAGCATTTTCAAGGCTCTATAATAAGAGATCAAAAAACTAAGCATTACAACTTACCATGAAAGCTGTTTCCTTAAGTTAAATTCAAAATTAGATACAATAACTCTTTTTTATTTATCATTTATGAAAATGCTGTAAAATAAAGTGAAATGTAGGAAATGTAGGCAAAGAGATGATTTTTCTTCTCCGATTCATGATTCAAATCCGAACTAACCTTGGCTGAGTAAATAAATATTAAAATAAAGTATTTTTAAATTAAGATTTATTGTACAAAAAAAAAAAATAAAAATACGTAATACTTACAAATCAAAAACTAGGTAATGGAAATTTTCCTCTTGTATACTATCATGTAACCTCACTGAAAAGAAAGAAAAAATTATTAAAAAAAATTGTTAGTTTATATATGTTAAAGTACATGCAGATAATACAAAACAGAATACCTTAATGATGCAACTACGTTTTAAATATATGACGATAAGTGTTTCTCAATCTTCCCGGTTTTTACAACATAATTTCAGCAATTAGTCCTTATTTGATTATTAGTTTTATATTATTACTACGATTAAATACAAATAATGTATAAAAAAATGGTCTACTATCAAAAAAAAAAACGCCGCCAGATCTTTTCAACACAAATATTTTGAAATAAACTTACACAGAAGTTGGCCAATTGAATAATATTTTACTATATTTCAAAACACACATAGTGACAGAAATCTATAGATAGTTGTTGATTGAAAAGATGTGAAAAATCTTTCCACACCAATCAATAATTTCACACGTAATTCGTCGCGATTTTTTTTAAAACTTTGCCATAGAAATTTGTAATCATTGAATTTCCACCACATAACATATCGAAGTTGGTGTTTCGTAAATATGTATTATAAATCTAGCCCTATAAAAATGCGCCTTTTATTTATCCAAACAAATTGATTTAAAATACTTTTTGCAAGCTTCCGTGAAACAGCGCCGAGATTTTGACGTTGAAAAGTGGGGATTACGTTTTCCTGTATCCGCAACACAATGTTAAAGAAAAATGAGACTATAGAGCAACGAAATTTCCCATGTTGGCATTTTCCTCTTCGTGGTGTTTTAAACATAAATTAGCGTTGTGTATTTAAATATTTATGAGGTAATTCGTTTACTGAAAACCGATAATGAATATAAAAAATATGGGTCGTCGGAATATTGCCATTGTAATACATTATTTGAATAGGACCTATATTGTGCAAATATTTCAGGTCGCTAAGATAAAATTGGACAGTTGACGTATCCTATTTCCATTGTCGTATTATACTATAAAGACACGTAGAGACGACTTGTGTGACTAACAATAGTGCCAATAAGTGGGACAAAATATAGGATCATTATAATACATATAAAACGCACTTTGACTTATAGTTACAGTAAGAAAAACTTAACCATGTTTTATGTTTATCATATCAACTATAGAAAAGATAGAAACATTTTTTCATGTGACTTTTAGAGTCCTTATTTTATCCCACTAAGTTTAATCACTTCCCAACGACACACATTTTTATCATACCTACATATATATATATATATATATATATATATATATATATATATATATATATATATATATATATATATATATATATATATATGGAAAGCCAGCAATGAAGACTCTTGAGAAGGTGGAAACAATAGCTTATGTAGTGTTATTGAAGTGCCTCATACTATCCATCCACTACATAATCCATCCAATCTGAAATTCATTTGATGATAGAGAAACTGTATATGACTAAGAATCAAAACCAGAAGTCTATCAGAAGGCAGGAAATTTAACTTTGTCATTGTCATTTTTCAATTTAATTAATTGTTTAAAACTATGAATTTTAAAATTTTTAATTCCATGGTTTTCGATGAATATAAAAGGTTTTTGAGTAAATATATTAAAATAGAATTAAAAATGAATGGTCTGTAAGTTATTTTTCATACCTACTGAAAATCTATAGTATTTTGGTGCTTCATTTATAACCATAATATATATATTGTGTATGTATATATCTGTGTATGTATGCATCACATGTAACATTTATAATATTGATGTTGTTTTAATAATTCATATGATAGTAACAATTTAGTCATATTAATTATTAATTTGTTTATTAACAAAATTTTTACAAAAAATTATAGAGAAAATCATAGAAATATCCAATTATATATTACATATTGTACTGTTTTTTTTTAATGTTATTATTACCTAATAGTTTATTAACAAAATTTTTACGAAAATTTCTATAAGCAATTTTGTTAATAAACTATTAGGTAATAATAATATAAAGGAAAAAACAGCATAATATGTAATATATAATTGAATATTTGCATGATTACTTGTGATGCATAAGTTTCCTTGAAGCGCCAATGAATAATGCGCCTGAACTATGGCAACCCGCCGACAGCGGCCTGCAGTAGCTATTTTTGATTAGATTCAGCCCAATTTTCGAAGGTTTACAGATCGTATGGAAGTGTATTTCTTGGATCCATAAAATTCACAGGTAAAGTACAAGTATTAAAAAGCATCTTCAACAAATTTGAGCCCTTAATATTCATTTGCCACGCCATTATGAATATTTGAAAAAAAAATCTTTTTTTCAACCAAAATTAATTTTTTTTTTGAGATCGGAAATGATACATCTAAATTCAATGCATACATTAAAAAATTTTATCTTCATCCGGTGAAAAGTTATCGCAATTTTTTGGTGTAAAAATTGGTTTTTGCAAAATTTGTCGGCCCACGATTGAACAAAATTTTTTTTAATAAATCTTCAAAATATAAAACAATACAAACAATTTACATTAAAATTGAGCATTGTGTCTTAATTAGGAAAGCGGAAAATTTAGTTTGAATTTTCAATTTTGACATCGAATTCCTCAGAAAATAAAAAACTCACAGATTGTGGGTTTGACATACTTTTTTAGAATGATACCTATATTTATGTTAAATTTTAAATCGGTAATTTGTTAAGAAATGTCTTTAAAAAAAACAAAAACTGTAAATTTAGCCGAAAAAAAATATTTCTCGATAACTAGTGGCGCCATCTATAAGATGCGATACAACTTTTATTTTTCGAGATAAACTCAAAAAACAGAAAATCGTGACCATTTTTGGTCCGCCATATTTTTGCACAGGTCTTTCAGAGTTACCATCGAGATATGTTTTATAGGATGCTGAAATGAACACATTCCAGCAAAAAAACCAATGTTACATTTTTGTTACTGACGAAAGTCTATTTTCCATGGAGTAATATATTCTAATTAAATATGAGACAGCAAAAGTTTTTCTGATAAAGAGAGTGCACTAAAAGAGTTCCTTAAAAATCTAACTTTAATTGTAGTCATAGCAGCTAATAAAATGACTTTTAGTAACAAAATAAAAATAGATACTGGCGTAGAAAAATAAATGCCGCAAAGTGCAAATAAAATAAACATAAACATTAAATAAAAACTAATCTCTATCTTGTCTTTTTTATTAGATTTGTTTAATAGCATTCCAGTCATTTAGCGCATGGCATTTTTCTCACTCACATATAAGGTCCGACAGATCGTCTTAATACTGTATCGTATCAATAAATGGCACAATCCTATGTTGCTCATTACAGAAAATCCGCGCGTATTAAGCTGTTGTGTGTTGTCAGAGATGCATGTTATTCATATAGAAAGGAAAAGTATTTGGAAATGTAAAAAAATAATTAAAAAATATATATTCAGAAAAAAAAGTAGTTCCATGCCACTGTGATACTACCCAACGAGTTGTCATTGCTTATTGGAAATTAATAAATTTTAATGCCATTGTTTTATTTATGAACATGCAGTGGTGCATCGAAGGGCTCTAGAGAAAAGCCCAGATATCTAAACTTGCTTAAAAATACAAAAAATATTTTTCCATTTGTATTCGTAAACGTAGTAAAGATCAAAGTCGGAGCAAAGTGAAGACAATGTTGACTGTTTTCTTGATTATGAAGGTGTTGTGCACCACGAATATGCTCCGAGAGTTCACATGATCACTAAAGAATACTACGTAGAAGTATTGAAAAGATTGCGTGAATCAGTTAAAAGAAAACGGCCACAGGTTCGGACAAGCGGTGATTGGCTGCTTCACCACGACAATGGGCCAGCGCATTCATCGAACCTTGTGCAGCAATATTTAACAAAGCACCAAGTCGTACAGCTTCGCCAGCCTCCGTACAGTCCCGACGTAGCTCCCTACGACTTTTGGCTCCCAGATTAAAAATGACGCTCAGAGGACGCCGGTTCGATGACTAATGCGACGAATGCACTAAAGGCAATCCCGAAAACTGACTTCCAGGACTGCTTCAGGAAGTAGAAACACCGCTGGGAGCGTGTTATTCAATTAAATGGGGACTACTTTCAAGGATGTCACTCACCGGATGATAAAGAATGACACCAATGCGGAGATATGAAGGTAGGCTCGATACTGGAAAATGTTATATATATATATATATATATATATATATATATATATATATATATATATATATATATATATAATATCTATTTAGGTACTGAGGATACATGGAATGCGAATTTATTTTATTTTTTATATTTTACAACGCACCAAAAAAACAGAATTAATTTTAAGAGGATATTCAATTTTTGATGTTTATTAACAGGATCGAATACTTAATATTTTTATTTAACTTAGCATGGTAATGATGTGGCTCAATTTTCTATATCCGTTCTGTAGTTAACAGTGTTTTTGTCTTTTTTTATTTCTATGATTTCTTTTATCTGTAATTTTTGGCAATTCATATCTTTGTTCTTAATTATAATACTGTTGATATTAGATGTACGTTTCTCGTCCTGTGTGTATTTGTTTAACGCTGTTGAGGAGTTTTTCGTATATTTATGGCCATTCAATCTGTTCTTTAGTAATTGGTTTGTCATGCCTATATATTTTTTGGGACAATTTGTGCAAGGGATCGAATATACTACATTTGATCTATTCATGAGAGGAAATTTCTTTTTTAAGTGAGTGAATAGTAAATAGGGAGAAAAAACAAAGTTTTGAGTAAATGGTACACCAAATCAAGTTGGTCGGGTAGATATCTAAACTGTTCCTCTAATCACTCAAAAAATGGTGTTATAATCGGTTTGTCTGATCGTGCTCTCTCTAACGTCTCCAGAATTTCGACCACGAATACTGCAAAAAGTGAAAAAGGCACTAATAAATAATAATTTCATCGAAAAATTAATAAACGAACATATAAATTTTATAATAACCTAATAACAAGAAACATAGAACATATATATATATATATATATATATATATATATATATATATATATACACTATATGGCGGTTTTTTTACAAACTTTGTTAATCTGTGTGTTTCTTGTGTTATCAAGTGAACCAACGAGATGTCGGTTTTGTCATCTTGTTTGCTGTTTTTTGATTTTAAACTCAGCTCTAGGATGCAAAGGCGAGATGATGGTTTGTACGGAATGTGGTGGCCTGACGAGTCCCATATTAGGACGAAACAGCGCTGTCGCCATAACCTAATAACAAGAAACATAGAACATATATATATATATATATATATATATATATATATATATATATATATATATATACACACTGTTCTAAAATTTTACGCTTTAGGCTTATTAGCACTAAAACAGAATAGCTAAACACTTGTCAATCGTATAGACTTAAATCGTAACAAGTGTCTCCTTGATTACCAAAGACCTATAATCTCATTGGATTTGGGTTGACTAGTATCGTTCTAATGAACTTTATCAGGTCAGCAGTTTTTCCCCCATTTGGAAAACTTGAAAATCCTATTACTGGTGATTTGTCGGAATCAATTATTGTTATGTGTATCGTTAAATTTATGTTTTATTTAAAAATTTAAGGTAAATGGCAGTAATTTAAATTATTTTTATATAAAAAGACGATATCCGCTTGGATATATTAAGGCTTATGAATTAAATATAAACAAATTCTTTTTACTAAAATTTGCTAGATATTGTTTAATTTATAATTTATAAAATTTTTAAAATATTACACAATTACTAGCTATTGTACTAATTACTACTTAACAAAAGGTTTTTTTAGTTCCAACATTTGCTTAATATCATAAGAATAAGAATAGCAACTGCTGTTCCTATAGCAATTACTTATAAACAACCGAATTTACTATATAATATATCATCGTTAAATTTGTTTAAGACAGGTGTTATTTTGCATGGCGCAGTTTCTTAAAATTCATAAATAAACTGCGTAAAGAATATAGAAAATTTTTATCGTTTTAATTGTGAGACTATCGAGTAGCTTGCAAACTACCTTTTGGACAATAATGGTGAAAAACACGGATATAGAAAGAACTGGACACTGTTTGTTAACAAAAAGAAAAGTCCAGCAATGCGTAAAAGCCAGGAGATGTTTGCCAACTGTTTTGGCAAAAAATAAGAGAATAAGGTTAATATATTTAGAAACAACTTACCAATACAATGTTAACCTAATGTTCTTAAAATATTACGCCTTATAATTATTATATTAGTCTCGTATATTTCCACAAAAATTTAAATCTCTAAATAGTATGATAAATTGTTAAATCTGGCAACTCTACAAATCGCTTTTAAGCTCTCGTACGATCAGTGAATGGGCGACAAATGACATTTACGTTGTTGACAGTGTGTTGGTTCAACTATTTTTGTGGCTTTTTGTGATTATGAAGGTATTTTTTTAAGTGACGGTTTATTTGTAGGTGACAAACGTGTCCAAAATTGGATTATTTATTTCCAAATGTAACTTCTCGCAGATAATGATATAATTGTAGCTTGAATTTCATATCCTAGGCAGTTAATTCGGCTTTTCATATATTGTAAGCAGCAATATTCTAAAATAAAATTCACCAAAAGATCTAATGGTGTATGCGTTATAAAAAAAGAGATGTTCTTCTTAAAGATTTTCACCAATATCTACAGTCTAGGTTGGTAACAAGATTCAATCATACGTATGATTAGTTATACTTTTAAAACTATTATCCATATACCCTAGATTTGCCGAAAGGTTTATACTTTCCTTGATTAAACTTATATTTAATATTTAGAATTCGTTTTTTCTCTCTTACAAATTTTAGAACTATAAATACTTTTCTTCTTCCTGGGCCATGTCAGGTCCCCCTGACGTTGGCAAGTTGGTCACGATTCTTTGTTATTCTAAATAGTTGTTCAAAGCTGTGTATTCCTGTCCACTCTCCAATGTTCCTCAGCCAAGAGATCTGCTTCCTTCCAACACCTCTACGACCTTCGATCTTACCCTTCATTATCAGTTGAAGAATTCTGTACTAATCCTCTCTAAGAACATGGTTAAGACATGCTAGTTTTCTGCATTTTACAGTTGTCAGCAATTCACGAGTGGCATTTGCCTATTCTAGAACCGGTATATTACTCAGCATAACTACCCAGAGTATTCGAAACAATCGCCTATGCAACCACATCTCAAATGCCTCCAAACGATTGATCGTGGCAGTCTTTAGTGTCCACACCTTCGCTCCATACAACAACACTAACCAGATGTAACATTTAACCATACTTTGACGAAGTTTTAAATTTAGGTTATCATTGCAGAAAACCGATCTCATTTTTAGAAAAGTTGTGCGAGCTGATTTGATTCTGCATTTACCTTGTTTATCTGAGTCAAGCTGTTCAGTAATATAACATCCAAGGTACTTGAAGTGGGAGATTCTTTCAATAATTTGTTCATTTATGAGCAGCGAAGCGTCTGAATACGGTAGACGACTAAAAACCATAAGTTTAATTTAAGCAACATTTATGTTCAGTCCCTTTCTTTCCCAACCCTACTGACAAAATCTAAGAATTGTAGATCGTGAAAACTATCACTTATGATCGTATTATTGGCATAACGAATCGGGTTTATTAGCCCGCCGTTGATTTTATCTCTAAATACTTTGTCACATAGGGCTCCCTCAAAAACTTTGCCCTAATCTAAATTAAACAGGAGTGGAGACAGAATATATCCCTGTCTAAAGTCCCGTTGAATTTGGTATTCTTTGGTAAGCTTACCATTAATCGGACCACTGCCCTCTGACGCCAATACAGATTCTCTATAATCCGCACATCCTTGGCATCCATACCAACATTCTACTGTATATCTATGAGCTTCACATCAGGCGCGGATCCAAGGGGGGGCGCGGGGGATCCCCCCCCCCCAAGAGCTTTGAGTTCAGGAAAATAGACGCGATTTTGTCTCTTATACTATAGTTTATTCAAGAACTAGAGAGAGTAATAAATCATTTTTTACCCTTTTTTTTCTTCGCAGACTACCTGTGTTCTTTAGTCCGGTGTCTTTAGAAAAATCTGTTAGACACATATATTTTTCATAGGAATGGGTTAGAAATTTTATAATCAAAAATACCAGTCTTTAATAATGGACGATTTGGGTTGGATAACAATAGATATTTGGAAGTGTGAAGTGTTAAAAACGATTTTAATCCTTGTCATAGCCATCGGAAGGAGGTTTATTTTATAACTAAGTATTTATGGCATAGAATATTATTTCGCTAATAAACTTAAAATAAAAAGTTTTTATAATATTGCTTTATTTCGTATGATTTCTTAATAATTGACATACATTACAAAACAGAAATAATTTTGACATATTTAACACAAATCACAACCGTATTTTTATTATTTTTAGTTTTGGCATAGAAAGCGTTTTAGGCACATTCAGACTAAAACGTAGCCTTATTCTCTCAAAAAATTCTAAGTTATAATTTAAATACTTAGAAAATACCCATTGTCAAAAATACAAGAAGTTAAACATATATAAAAAAATAAATTCGTCCATATAATATCCAAGTTTTTTTGGGCTATCGGTCATTTTGTTATTAATTAAAAACATTTTTAGGATATTGGACGTTTCAGTTTATTTATTTCTCAAACCATTCTCCAGAATTACAATTAAACACTAAAAAGGGATTCAAATGTAATTAATTTTTATATGTTACAGTTAAAATTAAACCTACTTATTTTTATTTGTATTGTACTGACATCTTAATTTAATTTCCTTTATTATATGAAAATCCGATAGCCCCAAAAAAATAAAATAAACGTGTTAATTCTACACGCTTAAGAAAAAGACACAAATACAATAATAAAATAATAGAAAAATTACGGCTAATTAGAATTAAATATATATAAAATTAAAGAGTGGGACACCCTAAAATAAAAATGTATAAAAAAGTAAAAAAAATATATAAACAACATTAAACAATACAAAAAAAAATAACAAAAACAAAAAAAAAACGTGTTTCCACATTTTGTTTCATTCTTTTATTATATGAATTTTTCCCAATTTTCAAAAGTTCAGCTAAATTACTAATTTTGTAAGTTGTGTTATTTCTAGCAACTCTACCATTTACTAAAGAGAGATATTTCCTTCTCCAACGGACAGTTTCCGGACGATCTATAAGAACAGATTTCCTGTTTGGTTTTTCTCAGCAAGCGACGGTTGAGATCTGCTTCTCATAATAAAATATATGTACAACTCCTTCTATTGCAGTTTTTATCTCTTCTTCCAACGAGATTTTTCGTCTGTCTGTGATCGAATGTGGCTTGGGAGTACTAACAATTCCAGTCGTTTTTTTCTTCTGCAGTATTCGGTACAAAGTAGATTTTCCAATTCCTGTCATGTTGGAACACACCTTAACAGTTTTTAACGTTATTTAGATACTGATATCTTAAAGCATCATAAACATTCATCGTAATAAGTTTTTCGTTGAGGAAAAAATGCCCTGGTTTAACGATTTTGGAATAAATATAGATGTGGAAGTCATATCTTTTGGATATCTCACTAATCTCAAATAATATATAAAAACAAGCGCAAACAAGATAAATCACTAAGGACACACTGTAAGGTGTACTTTACTCACTGACAGAAATTAAATTGAAAGATCTGAAATTTTATTGTTGCAGTAAATTTATAAAAGCTTATAATACTTAAATATAATTAGATTTACGGCACTCCTCAGTTACCTACGGCACTGGAGCAGGTACGTTGGAAGTTTCGGTAACAATTTTATTACTCTGTCTAGGTCTTGACTAGAGTATAGGAATGTGTATGCTTGTGATCGCCCCTCCCCCTCCAAAGAGCTTTGAGTTCACTAAAATAGAACCGATTCTTATTATTATATTAGGAATGTGTATGCTGCTGACATTTCCCTCGCTGACAATTTGTTTTTCTTGCGATAGCCGCCCCCCAAGAGCTTGAGTTCAGGGCAATAGCACCGATTCTGCCTCTTATATTAGGAATGTGTGTGCTGCTGGCATCCCCCCTCTCCAAGAATTTCAAATTCACAAAAATAGACGCGACCCTGCCTTTTACACTAGAAATGGGAATGTTTGCGGTTCCCCCCCCCCTTTGTTGCTTTCGCTTGCTATATTGTACTTTCATGATGATATCACCCCCCCCCCAGAGAAAGGCTGGATCCGCCTCTGCTTCACATGCTGTATCCTGTCAAACGCTTTCTCGTAATCGATAAAGACTACGAAAGTGTCTTTACGTTGGTCTTAATATTTTTGGAGTCGTATATTTAGAGCAAATAGCGTTGCTCTAGTACCAAGGGCATTTCGAAATCTCAACTGGGTCTCATGTAGGCCGCTTTCACATTTATTTCTTATTCTACAGTAGATAATACTCAGGAAAACCTTCAAGGTGTCACTCATGAGAATTATTAACCTATATTCGTTACATTTTTTGGCACGTTGTTTTTTAAAGCGTTATAAAAACAAATTTCCATCATTCTTCCGGTATTTCTTCCGTGTTTTACACAAAATCAAAAAACTTAACTAGTATTTCGATAGTGTCTTAATGAATCAATTGCAGGAGTCCATTGGAATGTCGTCTGGGCCGTTTGCTTTTCTGGATTTTGCACGTCTTATGCCACGAAGAATCTTCGACTTCAGAATTTCTCGTCCTTCAGCTCCATGTATATCGACTAATATGTTTCGTCTTTGGTTTTCAAACAATTGAGTTAATAGGAACTCTAGGCATTAAATATTTCTTGTTCATCAGTGAGAGGTTTATCTGTTGTATCTACCAGTATATCAGGAGTCCTTTCTAATCTTCTTATACATGTTGAAAGTATCATGTTTTCTCTCTAGTTCCTCCATTTCTCTACATCTGTCGCCCATTCACTTTTCCATAGCTTTACGAATCTTTTGTTTGATATATACTTTTGCATACATATTTTTAAAACTGGTATGCTATTAAATCCACTATAATATTTTTTTCTTCGCATTTTTTCTTCATGAATACGTTTCGTTTACTTATTAGTGACCATAAAGATTAAAAATAAGTTTCTCATTTATAGTTCCACCGACAAAAATAAAAAAAAAATTATTACAATATTTAGATAAAAATATGTAAATGACTTTTGTAAGAGTTTTCCTCGTTAAACGAGTAAATCACTGACCATTCAATTGGAAAAATAATTATATCGGCGACGTGTTGTTACCCCAGGTGTCCTTTATTGCTACTAGCAGACTCACATTTAAAATGACCCGGTTTCAGAATTCTTGAATTAGGAATGGACTTCATAATAAAGATATTGATTCAATCCTTTAGAAAAAATATAATTACTTCAAGAAATAACAGTAAATATAAGTACAATGTCTGGTTGGTAGACATGTCGGTACAAATTACAATTATTTTGTTGAAGAATCTCTTTGGACCTTTCCATATATATATATATATATATATATATATATATATATATATATATATATATATATATATATATTTATTTTTTTGATTCTTGAACCATAGATTATATCATTTTTCCTTTATTTTGTCTTTTTTTTTTGGGTTTAGGTTCTATATTTAATAAAAACACAAAACAATTGACGTTTCGCCCTTTATTTAAGGCATTTTCAAAACTTTTTCCTCCTTGACATTTTGTTATTCTATTCTATTCAACTCAAAAAAAGTTAAACTCTTTTTTTACCAAACTGAAAAGTAAAACTCCTAAAATAAATAACTCCAATGTTATATACTCAATTCCTTGCACCAATTGTCCAAAAAAATATATAGAAATGACGACACAGTTACTTAAAAATTGACTAAATAGGCAAACAATACAACAATACTTGAACGTGACCATAATTATAACAATTCGAGTGTAAAGGAGATGATGGAAATAAAAAAAAGGAAAAAACGCAGTTAACGTTAGAACTGATATATAAGTAACCTAAGCCACATTTACACAAATCTGATTAAAAATTAATATACCCTCTTAAAAGTCAATAGATGGGAATATCCTCTTAGAACATCTATATGTTATCAATTTTAATATAAAAAACAACAAGCTGATCGACAAGGTAACAGTTTATTATGTCTTGCTATTAGAAGAAGCATCAATATATCAGTCAAAGAAATGAAAAA
This sequence comes from Diaprepes abbreviatus, assembly GCA_034092305.1. NCBI lineage: Eukaryota > Metazoa > Arthropoda > Insecta > Coleoptera > Curculionidae > Diaprepes > Diaprepes abbreviatus. The sequence continues at coordinate 1,152,563 of JASJET010000018.1, read as the reverse complement.
TGTAATATGGTTGACTTTTTATCATAAAATATCGTTTTATGGCAAGCCCGGCAAAGATAGGTAGTATTCATATCAAAAATGAAGCCTCTGAAACTGGATTCATATAAAAACAGATATCCTCCTCCTATAATTATCCAAGAAGCAATTAAACCGGTAAACAAAAAATTAACTGATATTAATTAATTGAGTTGATAAAACACTGTTTACAAGAATATACGCAAAATAACAATGAAAACTTCAAAGTTATTATTTGGTCTATGGCTTCAAAAATAAATTCCATTGGTAAAAAAATGGTTGAGATTATGATGGAAATATTAAATCCTACAAAATGGGACAAAATGTATTGCAAGTAGTGAATGAATTTACGAAATATAACGATAGACAACCTGAGAGCCCAACAAGAAACCGAAAAGGCAAGAAAGTTAAGAATGACAAATTAAAAAGGGTGTGAGGACATCGTAGAATCTGTGGGAGATCTCATAGATCGTCCAGGAAAAAAATATTTGGTTTTAAGACGTTGACGCGGTATTCTTTTCTTTGGCGTTTTTCTCGAAACTACTTTTATCTCAAAATCTACTGAACTGATTTTGATGAAATTTATACTATATATTCCTAATATTATTATCTTAAGCGTGGCATAGAATTTTTTTAGTGGATTCTGCATTTATTGTTAATTTTTTTAACTTTAAATTTAAGGAAAAAATTAGAATTTTTTTAAACAGCTATCATATTTAAGAAAAAAAAAGTAATTTTTTCTCTACGCTACATTGAAGTTATTTATTTTTTAGATCATCTCTGATGTAGAAAAAAAATCCGCCACCAGCGGGGGTTTTCAAAAACGAGCCCAATTAAACAGCATATATTTCCGCCATCTTTCAAATTAGAAGTTTCTTTTTTTTTAAATTATTCATAAATATACATAAAAAAAAATTATATTTATACCAATTTTTCGAGAACCAGGGTGGCTTAACCCCATAAAAACACACAGGCGGAAAAAACTAACAACGCAGTAAAATTAATGAAAAATGTATATTTCGCGAAAATAAAAAAATCTTCGTTTAATTTAGGAGCCCTCGTTTTAAATTTTTATTTAAGCTTTACTTACTCCATAAAAATATATTTTTTTATCTTATTGGGAGTGGGAGTTTCTTTACTTTGCTTATGTAAACTTTACGCAGAAACTCGTGGAAGGAGATAACTACAAGAATAATATTATTTTATTTATTTTTGTCTTATATTTTTTAAAACACCCACTTTCACGAAAAATATTTAAATAGAAACTAGAATTGAGAACATTTTACATTCTGCACGTATAAAAAATTGTTCACAATTTAAAAATGTATGACTGACAAAACATTATTTTTCATCTATTTTACAACCTTACAAAGTAGTAGACATACAACATGCGTGGGATATCATTTAATTGACAAAAACTGTATACTTTAGATGGGCAATCTAGCATAATCAAACTAATATGTATATCAAGACTGTTCTATAGCTAAGTCATTATTTAAACTAAGTAGGGTGCTGGCTTTTACTTGATGGAAATCCATATTCAACGATGAATAAAAGACGCATATTTGTCAAATTTCCACTATATTTAACTAAAAAACTTAACGCGTTTCGCTAACACTGTAGCTTCATTAGAAGTTCTATTTTAAATAGAACATGGAATTTATTTCCTACTTCTTTTTCCATGGAGAGTTTAATAGTTGGGCTGATGTTGTTGAGATAAAAAAGGAAGTTCGAAGTTCTTCGTCGTTTCCACTCCAAATAATAAAAGTATCGTCTACGTATCTGAGCCATAACTTTGGTTTCTTAGTTGTGGATTTAATTGCAAACGCATTCCATGAAAATATTTGCGACCACCGGTGATAGTGAAGATCCCATCGGTAGTCCATCATCCTGGATGAAGAATTTTTCCTTTTCTTCAACTGAGTCCGGATCCTTTCAGGAATATAGCGTTCATGTTTCTTAAGAACGCGATAAATTCTTCCTTCAATTGCAGATGTGGGATTTTTAGCAAGAGATGTATAATTTCCTTTCTTTAAAACTTCGTCAATTTTTTGATTGTATGTCTCAGATTTCATTACGACTGTAGCATTTCCTTTATCTGCTGGTAGAATTTTAATACTTCTGTAGGTTAGCTAACCTATCTAAATTCAACTGCAATATTGTCTTCGATGTTCGCTGAGTCTGCGGCGCTAATTATATCGAGAATGGGAACCTCTTTTGGAGCAACTGTGAAGTTCAAACCTTTGACAAGTAGTGAGTTTTCCGCTGATGTTAATTCCTTAGCAGATATATTAACACAGGGCCATGTCAGTAAGATGCTAAAAACGGCAACATCAAAAACAAAAGAATTTAAATTATTTGCGCGGCCAGTTAAAGACAAATGAATTTTTCAGCTCAACCACGTGACTCCACGTCACCCCAGTTGAATCACGTCATCCTCATCCCCAGTTTAAGACGCCGGACCCCATTATTTTCTGGCTTTTTCGCGTACTCCAAATAACAAAGTTGGTTTTCGTCTATTTTGGCTACGTTTTCGTGTGTTAACTTTATTTTTTTTCAATTCACTTCAGGGTAAGTTTAATATACCTTTTCTGGAATACATCTAAACTTGATTTTGAATAAAATTTGCATTTTGTTTTAGAAAACGCTGCAGCCCATTTTTTCATCTCCCGAACTGGACCCAAATATTTCCCGGATGGTTACAGGAAACTATTGTAAGTACAGTTTGGAAATTTTCTTGGTAATTACTTGATAACATTTTCGTCTTGGTTTATCATATTCATAAGAACACATCTTCAATTTTCTAACCTTGTTATCATATTTATACATAGTTCGGCATTTATACCAAACATAATTATAAAATGCTGATATTAAATTAAAGGCATTATTGTTTCTTTTACCTACTTTCCATTTTAGTTTAAGTTAAATATACCTTTTCTCCAAACGTTTTCTTGAATAGTTTACATTTTGTTTTAGAAGACGTTGCAGCCCATTTATTTATGACTCTAACCTGACCGAAATATTTTACATATAGTTGGAGGCCAGTATTGTAAGCACATTTTATAAATCTTTTTGATAAATTACGTCCTAGAATTTTTATCATAGTTTTTCATGCTCACAAATACGCAACTTACATTTCATAACTATCATCCCATTTGCATACATTTTTGCGTTAATATGATACATTATAAAATGCCTAAATCGAATTAAAGGTAATATTGTTGTCTATTTAAGGTTGATGAAAAATTTAATTTAATTTCTTGTTTTATGTGGTAATTTGCAGAATTTTTTTACATGTTGATAAACTGGAGACCATTATAGAGATCATAACATATATTAAGTAAAATTATTTTTTAATCTGACATCCTTAACAGGTGTAGTAGTTGCTAATAAATTTACAAACCGCCGATATATAAATTTTGAGTATATATAATTATATAGCCATGGCTAAAACTAACATATGATTTTCATTTTCAGATATGCTATTTTGACTGCCTTTAATTTTCGGCACTCCTTAATCCTAAACTGGCTTTAACTTAATTAATGGATCAGTGTAAAATATTTATTTTTGATAATTATATTGTTTCATTTATATCGTAAATAAACAATAAAATATATTTTCTGTATTTTATAAGTCTTACTATATTATTTATATTTTACCCAGAATTGTGAAAAAGAACCTATCCTTCTGAATGCTTTATTTAAAAAGCAACACAGCAAATTAGTGGTGACAGGGTAAAAACTGTTTGTCATAAATCTTTTTATTTTTTTTTCAGGATAATACATCTACAAATAATGAATACTAGCAGAGAAATCTTAAAATTTATGTTAAGATGGTTAAGTACTCATCTCATTTCACTTTTAAAGTTTTTCTGCTCGTATTCAATATTAATATGTATTATTCTGAAAAAAAATTAAAAAGATGTATGATCAAACAGTCACCATGTGATATTTAAATTTTTCCCGCCATTCATGTGCCTTTGCTAATCTCGGCCGGTAAAACAGATGGCTGTTTTACAGCCCAGTTCATTATGTCATCAAAATACGCGAGTTCATTCATAGATGGCTCGAGTTGCTTCCAAAATACAGGGTTGTGACTTTTCTCTAACCTTTTTTGTTCCAGGTATTAACAATTGTCCTCTGGCTTTGAGATGGCTGTTGTCGTTCTTGTCTGCTCTGGTATTTGGAAAATTTCTTTTGGTGTATGATTTCTTGTTTTGTTCTCACTTTGTCACAAGTAGCGCCAATTTTTCTTTGGATAGGGGCGTAGTCTTCTTCTAATGTATATTCTTTAATTTTTTCGAACCGTCGCGAATATCCTCTAGTAGTATTGCCTTCTTGAAACGGTGATAGTTTATCTGTGAACGTATTAGTGCTTTGCTAGCATTTTCCCATATCCTGTTTGCCCGTTGTCCTGGAACTGGAGATTTTATACGAAAATCATCTGGTATTATTCCCTGATCTCGTGCTTGTCGTAGAAACTGGATGTGCGTCTCCTCTTTTGTAAGCTTAATCTTGGATTTCTTGTAGCGTCGAAATTTGTCACGGCTAGAGATAACTACTAGCCGAAACGTCGTGATATTCAACAAAAAAATAAAGACAATGGAAGTCCAACAGATGTCTACTATTACGCAAGAACCATCGTTGTCTATGACCTTCAAATAAACACTGCTGTATTATAGTTACGTAAGATCGAGGCTAGATTGTGGATCAATTGTGTGGTCCCCCATATACAATTGTCATGGCCTTGTCATAGAGGCCATCCAAAGAAAATTTTTAAAATATTTAATGTTTAGAGAGGACAATATTTATCCTCAATGGAGTTTCAATCATTCTCGCAAGATTTAAGGAACTGCCATTGCCTGTACGTCGTCTCTCCCAATCCGTATCATTTCTCTATAGGCTTCTGAATACGAGGATTGATTGCCTATTTCTGTTAGAGCAACTATCATTTCACATTCCCCGTGTTTATGTCAGGTATCCACCAGCTTTCTTCACCGCTCTTGCTAGGACAAACATTTTATTCCAATGTCCCATCTACAAAATGTGCAACAATTTTAATCGGATTTCTACACTATACGAAATGCATTTTGACGGTCTACCAACTATTCTGAAACATCTGCGCGAGGTTTCTGGGTATTCTTTGTACTTTGCTATGTACATGGACAGTTTATGAGAATATTGTATGCCTACAGCTTGTAAATCCGATATTCTAATGGATGGTGAATCGATTTTAAATGGGTTTTTAGTTATAGATTAACTGTAGCTTTAGTTAATTTATTTACTTTCTTAGTTTATTTACTTTATCCTATAAGCTTGTTTATCTATATTTGAATTTCCTGTAAGGGGGCCGTTGGTCTGTTGGAAATAAATAGCTATTTATTATTTATCATGATTACTAGTCCGGTCAAAATAGACATTGAAGGTTACATTAATTCGCACCTTGCTAAAAATTGGCATGAATGTTGGGAACCCTATTATACACAATTTATCAATTATCCACATCAATCCGAAGTGTGGAAAAAAATTTATTCAAGGTCAAATGTTGCAAAAATCGGTTTTTTGAGTTTTCCAGCTAAACGGTAAGTTTTATAATAAAAATAGGTGAGACAAAAATTATTCATCATGCAATTATCTATAAAAATTGTTCATACACTTTTTTTCCTAAGAATCACCATTTCGGAGATACAGCGATGCAAAATGTTGAAAAAGTTGTATTCTTCATAATATGCATGTCAATTACCGTAATATACGTTACAGAACGATAATATAAGTAAAAATATTAATTTTCGTAGCGTATACATACATATTATACAGTTTTAAAAATATAAACTCCAAAAAAAAACCCAGTCCCTCATTTTATATGACCGTACGGCCTTGAGCAACATCTGTCTGCTATTCAATTGTCCACGTGGCGACGCTCGTATACCTGCTCCTTTTTGAAGGGCCTCCCTAGATAGAATAGTATTAGTCTCAAGCATTCTTTCGTAGTAAGAACACGTAGTTATTGCTTATATTTTCAAACAAAATTTGTGCAGTTTTGTGTTTGTAATAGAAATGTCGCAGTTGTGCTTTATTTGTAATAAACATTTGACCGAAAGCGAAACAGTTACTGTTGATCGTGGCCTAAAGACATTAATTAATGCAAGTATTGAAAGAGGTGATGAATTTTCGGAATACCTGAAAGACCAGACTTCTGTGACAGTTCATGTGCAGTGTCGAAAAAACTATACTCGGAAGGGTACAATCGCTGCATTGAAAAGAAAACAGGATGAAGAACAAGCTAGTACATCAAAAATAAGTCCACCTCGTACTAGAGCACGCGTAAGTGAACCATTTTTTTGTTTTAAAAAGTGTTGCTTATTTTGTGGCAATGAATTGAATGAAGAGCTAGAAAACAGAAAAGCACTGAAGTATCGGCGTAAAATTTTTCATGTAACAACACTTTCATTCAAAGAAACAATCCTGAATATTACCCAGACTCGTTCTGATCATGTAGCAAAAGCTGTTATTACTCGAATTGAGTTCGAACATGATTTAGTTGCTGCCGAAGCTAAGTATCATAAAGACTGTCATAATGCCTTCTTGAGACCGACTACGGGGGGTCAAGCCGGTCGTCCTCAATCTGAAAGTACGAATCTTTTAATGGAAGAAATATTTGCACACATCGAAAATAGTGATGATTGTCAATTTTCATTAGACGAATTACAAAATATTTGCAACAATTCGTTAGATAATAGAACCATTAAGTTACGATTAAAGTTGAAGTATGGCGATAAAATTATTATAACAGAAAAGTCAGGAGCATCAACATTAATATGTTTTGTTGATAATCACTATGACATTTTAAATCGAGCTAGCTACGAAAAAAAACAACAAATGAAAAAGAAGAGCGATTTAGAATCGTGAAGGCTGCGGCAGCAATCATTCGAGAAGATATTCAATCTGCAGTTTTTGATAATTCTCATTACCCCCCGCCAGGTCGTATGTTTGAAGATATTAACAGTCAAATTCCAGAGTCACTGACTTATGTTCCATTAGAAGAGTATCAATCAGACGAATAATTTTCTCAATTTACGCATTACTTACACCGCTCTTGTTATTTACAATAGTACCATTTTCAATTTAATACAATAGCTTTTTAACTTAACAGAAGCACAATAGATCGTGGAATAGGCCTACCGGGGAAACCACGTAAAAAAAAACGCGCCATGTACACTACCTCACGGGTGGCGCGGAAACGTGTGCATATTATGAAGAATACAACTTTTTCAACATTTTGCATCGCTGTATCTCCGAAATGGTGATTCTTAGGAAAAAAAGTGTATGAACAATTTTTATAGATAATTGCATGATGAATAATTTTTGTCTCACCTATTTTTATTATAAAACTTACCGTTTAGCTGGAAAACTCAAAAAACCGATTTTTGCAACATTTGACCTTGAATAAATTTTTTTCCACACTTCGGATTGATGTGGATAATTGACAAATTGTGTATAATAGGGTTCCCAACATTCATGCCAATTTTTAGCAAGGTGCGAATTAATGTAACCTTACCCCTATTTTTGATGCTAACTTGACCGGACTATACGTCAAAATGTACGGGTAAAGAAGTCTTTTAAACATTGTTAAAGCCTAAAAAAATACTACTAACATCTGCATTGCGACCTAGAAGACATGGATACAAGAAATATTCCAAATTGAAGCTGGACGCACTAAAACGTATGGAACAAAAGAGCACTTGCAGACTATCGAGAACTAAATAAACGTATTAATAAAAAGCGAGAAAGGATATCAAAATATATAACACTAAAATAATTAAAAATTCCACTAAATCAGGTCTTGAAATCGATACACAATAATATGGCTGAACATATTCAAAATTTTGACTTGCACCTCATCCAATTCAAAAGTAATAAACTCGGGTACTTTCAATGTGGGAGGTAAAAGACATTTCCGTTCTAACCCAATAGGAAATGCGTACTCCACTCAAGCAAATGAAAAACAGAAACTACCCAGGAGAACGCAGACATGTGAAATATTGAAAATGGAAGAATGCATTACAAATTTTTCTAAATAAATTCATATATTTTCAATTATAACTACACTGTAAAAAATACCCTTAAATTTAATGCAAATTTAATGTCCATTCTACATTAAATTTAATGATTTCGTATTTTAAAACGTGAATTTTTTATATTTACTTTGAATTTAAAGCAAATTCATTGAAATATCAGTTCGTTGTACATGAAATTTGTTTAAAAGTATCTTAAATTTCAGTAAAGTGACTGAAAAGATATTTCAATTTCTGTACATTAAAACTAATCCACATATATCCCAGTACTAAAGGAATTTACATTATTATTCAACATACATTGCATGCGATTCCGGAAGGTGGCGCAACTTGTATTGAACTTTTCATTTAGTATGATATAAGTTGATTAAAGGACTCAATTTTCTTATAGTGAGGTATACATGTCTGTTCCATACTGACGGGAACCAATGAGTTTGAAACTGGTCTAGATAGCGGACACTGTCTATGGGAAAAATGTCCACCTTTTCCTGGTAGTTTCAGTATTTCTTGAACTCACATTAAATATGTGATAACAAATCTTAAATTCAATGAACACTGGCTGTATACTTAATGTATATAGTCACCTTCAAAAGTAATGATCAAACTTTAAATTTAATTTAAGATTACATTAAATTTAATGCAATAAATTAATTAGATTAGTGTAAAAATTATTAAATTTACTGCTTTATATTAAATGCATTTAATAAACGTTTATAAAATTTGTTTCCAGTACATTTACCTTAAATTTAATGCATTTCCTTTTTACAATGTATTTCAATAGTAAGTAAAATTTTTTGTTTCTTTTTTCATACTTTAATTAAATTTTCTACTTAGTTTTATGTTACTAAAGCATTAAATTAATAAAGCCTAATACTTAGTGTATGGAATTAAATATGCTGGCTTAATTCAAAAGTGTATTTTAGTTTAATCCGATATTACACTTTAGAGAATGAGCTTTCAAGAGAAAATGACCTTTAAAAAGATTGCTTTTTTAAAAACCTAGATAATGCTTGTACTATCTTAGCTGGAAGTTAAAAATTAATTATTTAACTTCATATTTCATTTCAATTTTTGCTAGATGAACTTTTAGATAGCTTTCTTTAAAATAAAATTTAAATTAAAACGTTTTATTTAGTTTTTCTGCAAAGGATAATTAAAAACTCAAAAAGTGAAAAAAAATAAACATTTTTAAACGTATAGCTAAAGTCTTGGAATAGGTCATTTGATCATATTAGAGAGTATATTTCTTTCTATCCGGAGAAAAGTGGGACATCTCCTTTCTAAGAAATGAGGATTTCTTTATTTTTATTTAACCTGAAATCAAGGCATAATTGTCAAAATAATAAAATGTATATTAATTCAGAAATAGTGATAAGTGGATTTACAATAATTATCCTTTTGTGTTTTTTCTCCTCGCGAACCTTTGGTAAATTGTCACCAAATTATTTAAATTTATTAGCAGTTTAATCGAAGATTTTAAACTAACAAACGTTCGAATCACCGACTTCTCTAATATTTGGTTCACAGATAGGTTGGTCAGAAGTGTTAAAGTGCACTTGGCAAACATTAGTAAAAAGTTCGATTAAAAGCGAGTCTGAAGTGACTTACCTTAAAACCCAGTATTTTCGAACATAAGTACTACAAAATTATTTATTTTTAGTTATAGATATTTTACAATTATATAAGAGAAACTTGGCTCTCAACCAACTGAAAAAACCTTATACTATAAGGACAAACGTATTATGTTCTAACACAGTTAGAGACAAAGCACTATCTCAGATTTCAAGAATACCAGGAAAGGGTGGAAGGCTTTCCTATGGTAGTGCACCGCCATCTGTAGACCAGTTTCGAACTTGTTAGTTCTCGTCAGTACAGAATAGGGCAGCGCACTTAAGCATCGGAAAAGTAAATCCTTTAAGCAACTTATGTTAGACAAAATATGAAATCTAATAAAAGCGGCGCCATCTCCCAGCATTCCACTTTTGGTTTATATATACAGATCTCTACGAGATTATATATCCAGATTGCGTGGAATGCTGGGAGATGGCGCCGCTTGTATTATATTTCAAATAAGTTGCTTAAAGGATTTACTTTTTCGATGCTGAAGTGTGCTGGCCTATTCTGTACTGACGAGAACTAACAAGTTCGAAACAGGTCAACAGATGGCGGTGCACTACCATAGGAAAGTCTTCCACCCTTTCCTGGTATTCTTGCAATCTGAGATAGTGCTTTAAGTCTTTAACTGTGTTAGAACAGAGTACGTTTGTCCTTATAGTATAAAGTTTTTTCAGTTTGTTGAGAGCCAAGTTTCTCTTATATAATTGTATTTTGTACACCCAACTGCAAGTATATTATCCACTTTTGGTTTATATAGATATTTTCCCGAAATATTTTAAAAATCATTCACCACACTAAAGAAAATATCCGTAGTAATTTAATTAAATTTTTATATTAAAGTCCTGAACTAAAAAAGGACTATCTTTTGAACATCGTGTTTGTTCCTAAAAATTTATTTGGTTTGTACATTTCCACTTTTTTTCCTTTTTGCTGCTTTTGTTAGTCACATATCCTAAACTTTTTATCGCTATATGTAATTTATATAAAAACAATTTTATGATTTAGTTGATCTTATGTCAAGAATAATTTTTTTGAAGAAATCAACACAGATCTGTAAGTTGAAAATCATGGTTCTTGGGTTTAAACCGTGTCAAGTTGGAATTATAATCCGACGTTTCGCCTACGATTGCACGAGGCATCTTCAGGGATCTTTACTCAACGAGATTAGAACACAACTCATTCAGTGTTTTTATCTCTGACGATGTCTCGTGCAATCGTAGGCGAAACGTCGGATAATAATTTCAATTTGACAAGGTCTAAACCCAAGAACCATGGTTTTCAGTTTGACCAAAGCCGTGAAAGCTTCCGGTCTTGACAGATCTATAAGGTTCAGCTATTTAAGGTAGAAGGTGTTTCTGACGACACATTATGCGGTTGTAGTAATCACTGCCAATGCCTCTCACACGGAGGTATCCGTGAAAGCCGTATAAACATATATACGCCGCCCGGCGAGAGGTCGGCGAAGCCGCGTTCAGTGTTGCATACTTCCTTCCGATCTGTCCTTTGCACAGCCAGGTGCATGTCGGTACCCTGATGAGTCTAATGAGAGACGAAACATGTACCTCTGTCGTATCACTGTGGCGGGGAGGGTGAGCTTTGACTTTCTTCTCGGTATGGTGGTGCAGGTGGGCCACCATCTCGATGGTGGTGGAATGAGATGAATTGTATTTCATAAAAATTTATTCTAACAGTGCAACCTCTAACACAGAAAGGATATGATGGAGAGAAGTTTGCATTTACTGTTTCGCATTTTACTTCATTTACATACGGAGTTGCATATAGTTGTACGTTTGCTGAATGTGATTTCAGCACTACAACAGCATAATGTGGATATAATCACTGCTAATGAATCTCACACGGAGGTATCCGTGAAAGCCGTATAAACATATATACGCCGCCCGGCGAGAGGTCGGCGAAGCCGCGTTCAGGGTTGCATACTTCCTTCCGATCTGTCCTTTGCACAGTCAGGTGCATGTCGGTACCCTGATGAGTCTAGTGAGAGACGAAACATGTACCTCTGCCGTATCACTGTGGCGGGGAGGGTGAGCTTCGACTTTCTTCTCGGTATGGTGGTGCAGGTGGGCCACCATCTCGATGGTGGTGGAATGGGATGAATTGTATTTCATAAAAATTTATTCTAACAGTGCAACCTCTAACACAGAAAGGATATGATGGAGAGAAGTTTCCATTTACTGTTTCGCATTTTACTTCATTTACATACGGAGTTGCATATAGTTGTACGTTTGCTGAATGTGATTTCAGCACTACAACAGCATAATGTGGATATAATCACTGCTAATGCATCTCACACGGAGGTATCCGTGAAAGCCGTATAAACATATATATATATATATATATATATATATATATATATATATATATATATATATATATATATATATATATATATATATATATATATATATAACCAAAAAATATACACAGAAAATGGTCCCACCAAGTTGATAAACAACTTTCACAACCACCCAATTAGCAGACCTGTGTAATGAATAAGTTTTCTTTACTTCAAATACTTTCCTGGACCAGCTGTGTCGCGACTAAACTAAAATTAAATTTATTAAATGGAAACTTTCGAATTAATTCTTCAACTCTCTGATCCAATTAAACGAAACAAACAATGAAATTTCAAAAAGGTCACGCTAAAAAAATAATTTTTGTCTCCATTTAAATCCCAGAATTATTAAAGCGTAACGAAACTCATTTCATGAAAGAAGTATGAAGCAAAATAGATAATTAACAATATTTCATGACGATTTAATTTTAAATATGACGTAAAATATTTTTTTAATTGTCAAATTAAACAAGGCACTAATTAAACCGAAATAAATTACGTTGTTAAATTTGGTACATTTTCAAATTGTAAAATGCTTTATTAAGGTTTTTATGACCAAATCCGCCATTAATACCTATGAGTAATATTAGTATTAACTGGGGGTTATAATCAAACTTAAAATTGTTTCTATTAAGAGGATTCTAAAATACTTCCACAAGCTTATGCAGCAGTAAACCAGTGGCTGCTCGTGAGGACGGGGGAGTAAAATACAAGATCATAATAAAACATTCCAAACAATTCCCTTAATTATTGTCACGATAAGAAGAATTTAGCAGTCTTTTATCTTTCCAGGTATGGAAGAGCTAAAAATATAATTTTGTGAATCTTTAATATTTCAAGAGCCGTTATTTTATCGTATATAAGAACAAGATGCTCCTTTTTTTTTGATCAAGTTTTTTCACCTTCAAACAACACGCATACCAAACAAATCAGTTTTTGTGATTCCTCGCACTCACACAGCTAACTATCTTTATCATTAATATGTATTTTTATTAAATTTATGACCACTTTGTCTTCCAATTTTGAAATCAGGCAATGTTCTGATTCTTTTACTCTTTTTTCCCTTAAATAGAGCGCTCTAAAACAATTCTTTAAAAATTAAATAAAAAATAAATAAATAAATTTATAGAAGAATTCAACTGGAAAGGCCTTATAAGAACAGGCGTGCTTTGTTCGTGTTAGGAATCAAAAATACTACTTCAGATTGCAAGAAACTATTAGAAAAAGGTGGAAACTTTTCCATTGATAGTGTACCGCCATCTGTAGACCAGTATCGAACTCATTGCTTCTCGTCTATACAGAGCAGGCAAGTACATCTTACCATAAGTGAACCCTTTAAGCAATTTACATGAAACTAAACAAAAAGTTCAATATAAGCTGTGCCATCTTCCGAATATATATATATATATATATATATATATATATATATATATATATATATATATATTGAAGTAAAATACGAACAGTAAATGCAAACTTCTCTCCATCTTATCCTTTCTGTGTTAGAGGTTGCACAGTTAGAACAAATTGTTATAAAACGCAATTTATCCTATTCCATCACCATCGAGATGATGGCCTACCTATACCACCATACCGACAAGAAAGTCAAAACTTACCCTCCCCGCTACAGTGATACGGCAGAGATACATGTTTCGTCTCTACTAGACTCATCAGGGTACCGACATGCACTTGGCTGTGCAAAGGACAGATCGGAAGGAAGCATGCAAATACTGAACGCGGCTTCGCCGACCTCCCGCCGGATGGCGTATATATGTTTATGCGGCTTTCACGGATTCCTCCGTGTGAGATGCAATAGCAGTGGGCAGCAAATCAAGATCTGGAAATAGCACTTAGAATTAGATTAAACTGGGCGACATCCTCTAAAGCTGTAAGCCAAACTATATGACGAATATATCATGTATGTTATGGTGCTATGGTGCTGTAATTTGAGTTTTATATAAGTAAACACTGCACAAACTCCAAGTCCATCAAAAAGCGATCTAAAGAAAGCTGTTGGATATAAGCCTAAGAGACGAAAAAACCGACGAGTGGGTAAAAAATAAAACCCAAAAACCAAATATAGCAATTAGAGTCAGTGTACTTAAATGTAATTGGGAAGGACATGTTGCAAGACATGACGCACACTGGAGCAACAGGGGGAGGAGATGGCGGTCATGGGGAGTGAAACGCATTGTAAGAAGAGGGCAACGGGACTGAATTGGTATCGAAGAGCACAAAACAGGGAAATATGAAAAAGCATAAGAGAGGACTATACTCAAAGAATAGAAAATGGCTAACAAGAAGAAGAAGAAGATACAAAATACTCAAAAGTTATAGACAATGACTCATTTCCCTATTTTACAAAAATTTTATGAGACTGGCACTTTTTACCACGTTATTGGAGCGGTAAAGTTTAAAGTAATAGACAATTTCCTCACAACTATTTAAACTAAAGAAATAAATAGGAATGACCTTGGATTGCCCAATTTATTTCACAATATTGCTCAAGTCAAATTTGTAACGTGCTTGAAGAACAAAACACCTAACAAAATTACAAAATTAATGATATTTAGGTAGTTAAGGTATAAACCACTAAACGAAAGAAAAAATATTACATATAAAAAATTATAGAGCTCTTTCCTCTACATGTAATTTAGAAAATAACAGGCATAATTTAGTACTAATATGAACAATATACCGTATATGACTGGGAAATAGTAATTTAACTTAAATTATGAAATCATGCTCGAAAGTTAAAAGCCCATAAAATTATAACGACTATGCACGCTTTGTTTCACTTAAAAATGATTTAGTTTCATCTGACACGAAAGAATAACCTTAAATAGGAAAATGGCAGTAAATTAAAAACGTGAGATAAAATTTTTAAGATACAGGGTTAATTTGAATGGCCTAATATACAGGGTGATTCAAAAATCGATCACGAAACTTAAGGGGGTGATTCTACTTGACAAAATAAGGGTAGAGCTTCATATAATTTTTTTTCAAAATGTCATTCGTTTTCGAGTTACAAGCCGTCCAAGTTCAAGTTTTTATTTTTTGTTTTTTGAATTACTCGCTTACAGGAAAACCGATTTGACTAATATTTGAAAGATAGGCTAAGTCTTCTGCGCTTCATCATTTTAGTAACAATTCACATTGATTGTTTGCCGCTAGAGGGCACTTTACCTACATTGAAAATTGTTTTTTTGTCATAATTTTTTAGTGTTGACAGCTACAGTAGTTTTTGGCATAATTTCTGAAAGACTGATGCCAGGCCTTTAAAAAAGGTGCTCTTTATTTACATCGCTAAACCCAACGGTTTAGACGTAAATCACCCTTAAAAATTAAGTGGTAAATTTACTTTTCTCATTTCATTACCACCAGCTACCAGGTAAATAGCTATCAAAGTATACTAGAGCTGTCAGTTTAACATCAAATAAATTCGCTTTTTAAACTATTTAATTTATAATCTTAAAATAACTAATAATGGCTAATCACCAATATTCAAATATCGAATATTGTGATATCCATTTTTGTTATGGAAAAGCAAATGGTAATGCAGAGTTGGCAAGAAGATATTATATGGAGAGTTATCCGGAAAGAAATATCCCTCATGCTCAAACATTTTCCAGTGTGCACAGGAGGCTTGCGGAATGTGGTTCCTTTAAAAGTTATAATGGAAATAGGGGAAGACCTAGAACTGCTAGAAACGTGCAACAAGAAGAAAGAGTGCTTGAAATTATTGAAGATAATCCAGGTATTAGTACTAGAAAAATTGGGAATGAAGTGCGGCTCTGTCAGGCTAGTTCATGGAGGATACTAAGAGAAGAACAACTCTACCCGTTTCATTCAAAAAAGGTGCAGGCTCTTTATGACGATGATCGGCCGAGACGGTTGGAAATGTGCAATCAGATCCTAGCTAAGTATGAACACGATAATCGATTAATTGGCGTCATATTATTCACTGACGAAGCTGGTTTCACTCGTGATGGCATAACAAATCTACACAACATCCACACATATGCTTACGAGAACCCAAACAATGTGGTAGAAACGAAACATCAGCGTAGATTTTCACTAAATGTGTGGGCAGGGATAATAGGAGATTACCTTATTGGTCCTCATTTCTTTGATGGCCCATTAACTGGTGACGTATACTTAGATTTTATCCAAAATCGTCTCCCATTGTATCTGGAAGATGTGCCATTGGAAGTAAGGGCCAACATGTGGATCCTCCAAGACGGAGCTCCGCCCCACTTTAGTATACGTGTCCGACAGTATTTGAATGCAACGTATCCTGAACGATGGATAGGACGAAGTGGACCATTGGCATGGGCAGCGAGGTCACCAGACCTTAATCCTATGGATTTTTTCTTTTGGGGTCATTTGAAACAATTGGTGTACGATATTCCAGTAATCAACGTCGAGGATCTTCGCTTCAGGATAATCGAAAAGTGCCAAATTATTAAAGAAACACCAGAAATTTTTCATCGAGTTAGGCGACATTTTTTGAAGAGTGTTAGGAAATGTATGGAAGAAAATGGGGGACATTTTGAGAATCTTTTTTAGTTTGTTTAGTACTGTTTCATTAATTTTTATCAATTAAATGTATATCGCAATAATCCATAATATGAATATTTACTGATTAGCCATTATTAGTTATTTTAAGATTATAAATTAAATAGTTTAAAAAGCGAATTTATTTGATGTTAAACTGACAGCTCTAGTATACTTTAATAGCTATTTACCTGGTAGCTGGTGGTAATGAAATGAGAAAAGTAAATTTACCACTTAATTTTTAAGGGTGATTTACGTCTAAACCGTTGGGTTTAGCGATGTAAATAAAGAGCACCTTTTTTAAAGGCCTGGCATCAGTCTTTCAGAAATTATGCCAAAAACTACTGTAGCTGTCAACACTAAAAAATTATGACAAAAAAACAATTTTCAATGTAGGTAAAGTGCCCTCTAGCGGCAAACAATCAATGTGAATTGTTACTAAAATGATGAAGCGCAGAAGACTTAGCCTATCTTTCAAATATTAGTCAAATCGGTTTTCCTGTAAGCGAGTAATTCAAAAAACAAAAAATAAAAACTTGAACTTGGACGGCTTGTAACTCGAAAACGAATGACATTTTGAAAAAAAATTATATGAAGCTCTACCCTTATTTTGTCAAGTAGAATCACCCGCTTAAGTTTCGTGATCGATTTTTGAATCACCCTGTATAAGAAATTGTGGTTGAAGGTAAGTGCAAACATCTTCATTTTAGACTATGGTTCTTCTGACGTCGTGGTATGTAATTCAATCGCATAACACCTGAAGAAGATATATTTACACACTTGTTCCATCACATGCTGTTAGTGGGGGAGCCCAGTGGGTTTTTGTAGCCGTTGAAAAGACATGACTCCAACAAAGTTTTTTATAGGTGTTTTGACCCCCCTGATTATGAGTATCGTGGGAAGATTTAAAGTCAAGAATTACAAGCTGAGATTGTTCACTATAATATTTGGGCATTTGTGATGAACTCAAATAATAAATAAATAAATACATTTTTGTTACTTTTTATCTCTCTTTGTGAGGATTAATAATATTTCTTTCTTTCATTTTGTAGGATTATTATCGTTGTTGCATTTTAACTTTAAAAATATATTTTTTTAAATATTGCAATCAAAATGCTATAGAAAAAAGTATAAATAACTTTTCATAATTTGAACCACTGAAAAAAATGCTAATTTTAAGTGTTTTTAGGTAAAACTTATTGTGTGATACCAAATATCCTTTCGTCCTAATTTCGTATCTCTGAATTTTGTTGTTGTTTTTATCTCTGCTACACTAGCTTTTACTAGAAGGGTGAAAAACCTCACAATGTAGTGAAAGATTTAATTTAATTTAATAAACCAAAGGTAATGAAAATCACTAGAGCATAGTTGAAGGCGAGCAAAAATGCCGAGTTAATCCCTATGCCGGAGAGTAGGGGTGGTAAATCAAGGGCGCCACTGCATCACAGCCAGGTTGAATGCAAAAACTTTCCACGATGTTGTTTGGACCTAGCTTTCAACTTTACTCTTTAAAATTCGCTATCAACAAAAAAAAAATACCAAACGCAAGTGGCATGTGGGTCAAATAAAACTAGAAGTAGACCGTATAATAAAATCTTAAATTAAAAGATTAATTGTAGCTTAAGCTATAAGAAACAAAATATTAAAAATATAGTCTACTGGTTATAAAAATCAAATCCTAAAACAAACCCGTTTTTTCTCTCTGTGATCATAGATGTCAATAAAATTAATATAAAATTACTGATAATATGGAAGCTCAAAAGCTTGTGTATTTTTTCTTCGGCTACGGTGTAGGCTCTGACATACTACTGGACAGCAGTTATAACTTCTAGACTGTAGAGTGTATGCCTGTAGGGTGGATTGCAGTAAACTTCGAATCTGTAGGGTTAACCCCGATTTCCTGGGGCCTAGACTGATTCCTGGTTAAAAATACGCTTAAGACTGATAAAATCTCTCTCTCCAGGTTGTGTTTCGGTAAAACAGACAAAAAAATGCCAAGCAGGCAAAAAATACTCAAACCAAACAACACTATACTGCTATCGCTACACTCCAAATAAAATTCCAAACCCAAATCCAACAAGATGACTATAAATTAAACGGGATGAAAGATTTCAGTCTTCTGTTACTGATTCTAAAAGGAAAAAGTGAAAATGATGGCGAAAATGGTACCATTTTATAGATAAGCCAAAAATTTGCACGTGTCAAGGAAATTTTTACAGGGGTATGAACTTAACAGAAACAGTAGTACAAAACTGACCTGGAGCGACTCGGAACACCATGCAAGATGTGCAACAGATTTGCTAATTAATTGGGTGTTAGCATTTGCAGCTCTGAATAAGATAGGAATTAACTATTTATTTTTATTTTTAAATTAAGAAATATACATTTTCTGCCAGCCATTAGGAATACGGTACTACTTGCCCATCCAAACTTAATTCAAAAAATTCCAAAATAGTAACCACAACCCACCAGTAACTAGTGCCTGAAAGAATAAGAATTTGCCTATACGTCACTCGAAATGAATCGCTTGACAGTGCCAAATAACCTAACTTCAACAATTGTCAACAAAATATAAGAAATTACTTAAAATAAAAATTAGGAAAAACTGGTATAAGAATAGATAAATGTAACAATTTCATTTAAATAACCAGCAAGAAAATGACATCTAATAAAAAAAAAGATAAATACAAATATAAACAACCCAGTGCAGTGACGAAGAGTCAATCAAACTAGAAATAAAAATTCAATTTAGACTGTATTTCTTATAGGCAAATTACAGAATGATAAAGAAAATAATCGAGTTGGGAAGAAAATTTGCAAGGAAGAAAAATTAGGATGGCTCGGGATATGGTAAAACTCAAAAATGCAACGAATAATATGCTATTATACGAAGGATATATGAGAAATGCTTAAAGAAAATGATATTGTGTTGCCCAATACGTGAATATTTGGAAAAATAAGGTACAATTAACCACATTAACCACAGTAAACTTAAGATGAAATTTTAACCGTGACATCTTCGATAACTTTACAACGAATATATCAGATGACAACTAAGAATGCCAGTATTGCCAGTTCCCGAAGTTTATATGGCTATCTTCATATTTGTGATCGTTTTATATTATTTGTTTAATTTTAAATGCTTTTAAATTAAATTTACAGAGTCATTTTCTAAAATGTTAAGTTCTTTGATCACTATTCCCGAGACATTTGATTATTAAATCTTCTTCTTCTTCAAGTGCCTTCTCCATTGCGGAGGTTGGCAATCATAATAGCTATTTTAATTTTTGAGGCAGTTGCTCTAAATAGTTGTTTTGAACTGCATCCAAACCATTCCCTTAGGTTTTTTAGCCATGAAATTCGTCGTCGTCCCACGCCTCTTCTGCCACTTATTTTGCCCTGGATTATGAGCCGTAAGATGCTGTACCTTTCTCCTCGCATAATGTGTCCGAAATATTGCAGTTTTCTCTGTTTTACTGTTATCTCGACTTCCTTTTCTTTCCTCATTCTTCTCAACACTTCGGCGTTCGTAACTCGATCTACCCACGAAATCCTCTGAATTCTTCTATAGTTCCACGTCTCAAAAGAGTTAAGTCTTTTCACTGCCTCTCGATTCAGTGTCCATGCTTCCATTCCATAATATAGAACACTATATACGTAACATTTAGTCAGTCGTATTTTCAGGGCCAACGTTAGATCTTTGCTGCAGATAACCTTTTTCATTCTAATAAAGTTGGCACGTGCTTTCTCGATTCTGGTTTTTATTTCGACGGTATAGTCATTATTTTCTGTTATTAGGGTTCCCAAGTAAGTGTATTTCTTAACTCTTTCTATGTACTGGCCTCCTACCATTAGAGTTTCATTATTATTGGTGTTGTTTTTACTAATTATCATGAACTTGGTCTTTTTCGTGTTAAGAGAGAGTCCACATTCTCCACTGACTTTCAATATCTTATTCATTATCTTTTCTAGGTCTTTCAAACTATCAGCTATTATTACGGTGTCATCTGCATACCTAATATTGTTGATTAAAATTCCGTTTACTTTTATCCCTGCTGTTTCAGATTCAAGACTTTCCAATATGACCTCTTCAGAATAAGCGTTAAATAGTAAAGGTGACAATATACAATCTTTTCTGACTCCCCTTTGTATTTCCACCTCTTCGGATATTTCCTGTCCAAACTTTACTGCCGCTCGCTGATTGCAATACAGATTTGATATCAATCTTAAATCTCTTTCATCCAAATTTTTGCTTCTGAGAATCTTTATCAGTTTGTCATGTTTGACCGTATCAAAAGCTTTGTTGTAATTTATGAAGCAGACATAGAGGTCCTGATTGATATCTAAGCATCTTTGAGTAAGCACATTAAAAGCAAATAATGCTTCTCTTGTACCCACCCCGTTCCGGAAGCCAAACTGTGTGTCACTAATATCAAGCTCCAACTTGGAATGTATTCTAGCGTGTACAATGTTTAAAAGGGTTTTCAAAGTATGTGACATGAGACTGATTGTTCGATAGTCACTGCATTCTTTTGAATTTGCTTTGTTTGGTAAACATATGAATGTTGATGTTAACATTTCTCGGGGGATAGTTCCTGTCATGTAAATTGTATTAAATAATCTCACCAATAAATCTAAATTTTTGTCATTGATCAGCTTCAACAACTCACCTGGCATTTCATTACTAAATACTGATGTATTTTTGTAACATAATTACGAGCTGTTTTCTACATATCTGAGTACGAGTAACAGCTAGTAAATAGTTTAGATATTTATCCATATTTTTAACATGTCAACATCTTTATCTTGAAGATTTCCACAGTTTACGAACAAAAATTAGATAGGGACTATTATTCAGTAACTTTCTTCTAGAACCAAATTACTGAATATTATGAAAGAAAATTGAAAGATATATTTTATTTTAAATTTATCACCTCCGAAAAAGTACACAAATATTTTACTAACAAAAGCTACATTTCGGGAACTGTAAAATTGTTGGACTCCCACTTTCAAAATAATAAGACGTGTTCAGATGGTAATATTCTATGGGGAGCAATTTCACGGATACCGTTTTTATATTGTTAGTAGAAGCATGCCCACTTTTCCTCGGATTTTACATTTTATTGCCATCCAGCTTGCTATCAAGAATACAATAGTTGAGTTATCCTCAATTTACATTTTTACTGTCCTTACAAAATATCGCTTTTGCGAGAAATTTGAACTTTTATAAATGGGGGTTTATTTTCCTTTTTTGTTCCAAAAATAGCACATAAAAAATGAACGGCATTAAAAAGGAGCAAATTTGCTAGTAAATGTGGCTTAAAGCAATATGAGTCCTTTGATGACCTGAAGTCTGGGATGGAGCTACTTCTTAAATTACTTCCAATAAGAACTTACAAAAAATGGTGAACAATATGAAATTACACTTTTGTAATTAAAATTAGATTAAAGTGCAGTCAGCAAGGCTTCTGACAAAGTCTGGCATAATGGTTTAGTGATCTAACTAATAAGACTTGGCAAATTCAACCTGGTTACATTAATTCCAAGTTTCCTAAACAACAGGAACTTTGCAGTTTCGGCAGAGCACTATATCTATCAGATCACTCCTGTGTCGCCCACTCTGTTTTTTGTTTATTATTCTTGAACTACGTATACAACTCGGCAAAATAGATAAATAGATGATCGAGAGGGAAATTAAAATAAATCCGGGGAAACTCAAACCAAATCAAATTTTCCGACGTCCCACAGTCTGTATTTTCAATATAGAGAGAGCGTGGAGGCAGCAAACTAATTACCTAGAATAAACAGGAGTTTCAACTGGTCCAAAAACATCAAATTTTAGCTAGGCAAGGCCAGAGGTGTACTTAGCGCTTTTTTACTCTCTTCTTAATAAAAATAGTAAATTGCAACCAAACTGAACCTTTTTCTCTGCAAAGTGCTTCTTCGTAACTGATGTTTTTAAAATAAAGTATTAAGGCGAATCTACAGAGACTCATACTATGTCAGGAACGGATAGAGTTCCCACAGTAAAAAAAAATATCTTAAGACCTTTCATTTAAGCATGGCTCCAAGTTCGAACCCTGGGGGACACATCTGACGTTGGAATAAACCTAGCAGATTTATATTCTTCTGTTTGCACAAACTGACTACAATTAAATAAGTACAATTTTAAGAGGGAATCAAGGTCGTAAGAGAAGCAGAAGAGGACAGAAGCTTCCTGTAAGAGTATGTGATGGTCGATTTGGTCAAAAGCTTTATGGAAACTATCGACTTGACTTCTGCGGTTAAGGGTGTCACAAACGTAAGAGGAAAAAGAGCAAAGATTCGTCATAATGATCTTTTAGAAAAGAATCCATGTTGGTCAGTTGATAATCGATTCTGAATTTTAGAAAATAAATATTTTTGCAAGAAAATCTCGAAGATTTTGGAAGAATTACATGAGATTGTAATGCCGCGATAGTTTTCAACTATAGATGGATCACCTTTTTTCAAAATAGAACAAACTTTGGCTATCTTCCAGACCTCCGGAAAAACCCGCTTTTCAAATTCATTTCAAAGATATCACAAAGGGGAGCGCTCAGAACAATGGAACAGTCCCTCACCAGAAAACTAGGAACACCATCTGAGCCAGATGTGGCCTTATTTTTAAGTGACTTGCAGGCTCAAGAAACATCCGTGGGAGTGATTATGGGAATGTTAATGGTTTCAGAAGGTTCTCCAGAAGTAGAGATCTCCGAGGGCTCCGAGTCATTGCAGACACTCTTGAAGTATTCCGCAAACGCCGAGCCAATATTATGGGGCCCATGAAATGGATGGTTCTCTTAGTTCATTATAGCTGGAATGCGTGATAGAAGATCACTATTAATATTTTGCTCGGCGTTTCTTATAAAGGCTTCGTAGGCCCGCTGTGACTGTGACTTTATTAATCTACTCAAAGTCCTGTATTTATTCTGGTAATAAGTAGTTTTATGAGTTTAAAGATGTCAACGAACCTTCTCCTTTCTGTAGATGTTGGTAATCAATTCGCCCGTAAACCAAGGGGAAAAAAACCTTCGTCTGGGCAATTTGTGAGGTATACAGGCAACAAAGTTGTAATTTCAGATATCATAAAATGACTGACAAGCATCGACCATGGCAGTAGACTCAGTAACACCACAGACATATCACTGCGCGATATGGTAAGATTAGGATTGACAAATATTAGATCCAGAAGGCGGTTGTTTATGTTTAGAGTAGTGTTATATTGCGTGAGGTTAAGGAACTCACCTAGGTTAAGTAGGCTACTGTGTCTTGCGCCTAGAAGACCAGTAGGTTTTATATTACATCTAGTGATGAAAGAAGTTCAAAGAAAGTTTCTGCCTCAGTGCTGGTAACGGAAGAAGGAATGTATATAAGAAATATATAAACTATGAAATAATTTAAACCTAACTTAAAACCTAAGAAATCTATATAGGACTCATGGATTGGAAAATGTTTGAGAGGTTCAAAAGTTCGGAGCTGAATCCACAGTGAACGCCGAGCATTACTCCTCCTTCCCTGGATGCATCCAAGTTCGTTCTTCTATCTGAGCGATGAACTATAAATGAGTCAGGAAAAAGCTCTGAGGTTAAGGTAGCTAAGTGGAGCCATGATTCAGTAACAGTGATTACATCGTATCCAGAGGAAGCGACGCTACTGTAACAGAGACCCCTAACATTCTGATAGATGCAAGTTATTTCGTTGCTTGAGTCGGTTGGGAGTCCAGTAAAAGTAACCTGGTGTTTTAGACAACATAAAATTTTCGAAAAAATCTGTCGAAGATTGTAATTGTAAAATATGAGTGTAAACTCAGCTCTGATCGGGGAGAAAGTAATCTTTTTACAAACAACTCATTTAATAAATTATTGATAGCAAATCTATAACAATAGAAATTAGGATAATGTCACAAGTGAAAGTCAACGAATTAACTAAAAGTTCCATCTGTCAAGAGAGCAGTTCTAAATGTAAAATTAATTAATAAATTGTGGGGATTATCGTCCAAGTTGTATCTACAATTAAAAACTATCGATGGAAACTAATTTAATTTTTTTTTAATTTACATTTATGAGTAATATTTTTATCAAATTATTCTATTTAACATGCTTATTTTTTACATAATTGATTTACGAGGGTTATGATATATTCAAAAAAATATCCAACCCGTGGCATCCTCGCATATAAAATTCAAATTTTCGTCTGAAAGCAGACGGTTTTTTGTATATATTAAAATTACTATACAGAATAAAAATAAAATATAAATATTCAACAGAATCAGGCAAAAAAAAAATAAACAGGATTTGTGGAATAAAAAATGATCTTATAAAGAAGGGCAAAGCATATATGATTAAGTTATGAGAAAGAGTAGGAAAATTATACTTTAGTATTTTCAAAAAAAAAAAAGAAATTGTAATTTTGTTAAACCCTAGAATATTTATTCATGCATTCACTTTTGTTAACTGTAACTTACATAACTTTTACTTAGCTATAATTTACTTTATCAGAATATTTTCTTAGCGTTGACACAGTTGACCAAATACAACTTATAATTTATTTTTATTTAGATTTATTTGTTTTGAAGTTAGATTTTAATTATACAGTTTACCTGTTCATCTATATCAAACTAAAAGTTAGTACTTTTAAAGGCTAACTAGTATTTGGTTCTGAATTTTTTACTAAGTCTATAAAAGTTTTAACTTGTTTTGCTAGAATCATCGTCAAAGTTACTAAATACAAATTAATTATTAACTTAAAAAATCAAACTGTGTTATAAAAGCTGTGTAAAATATTTTATAATTTTTACTTTTGAGTTAATATTACTGGAATGTCAACATAATTAAAAAATTGTAAAGGATTAATCTGTTAGAAATATTGAATTAGGTTCATACAATTTTAAATCCCTTAAAAAACGTTGGTGTTACAAAGTATGAATACTTTCTAACTGTTTCGTTGGTACTGATTTACTTTTACTGTTATTTTAAAACAAATTTCACAATATATTAAACGCATTTTCATATTATTTTGCATCTTGCTAGAAAACTGTAAGTCACCGTATCATCATTCATTATCAAATGAAAAATTTTATTCATAAACGAATAGGGCTACATAAATTAGTCGATACGTTGTGATGATTAGAAAAATAAAAGCAAAGAAAGTGTGCCAACTGAATTTTATTCAAATCCAAAAACTTTCACTTGTTTTAGCATTCAAATGAAAAAAACATTAAAGTTCAGAAACGAAATTTTTTGATATTTATTACTAAAATTAAATAAACTTTTCCAGTGAATGTGATCTTTGCAAAAAGAGAAGCTGTTGGGTATAGAAATAAAGAAAATAGAAGGTACAAGCAACAAAATAAGAAAGATTTGTTTTCGCAGTCGGTAAACCATTTACATTTGTGATAATTTTTAATTTGAAAATGGTTAATATGTGATTCTATCATCTTTGTTAAATTTAACAATATTGAAGTTTGTCTACCTTTTAAAATAACCTCCCTTTCTTTTCAAAACTAAAAAAATCCAATACTACCCGCCACCAGTTTGCATACAATAAGTTTGTAATAGTTTGTTATATATGTAATTTTCCTTTCAGGCAGAAAATATGAAATATATATATATATATATATATATATATATATATATATATATATATATATATATATATATATATATATATATATATATATATATATATATATATATATATATATATATATATATATAATCGAAGGTTTTCGGGCATCCCGTGTATGTGCTGAGTCCCTCTCAGGACTGTAAGGCAGCTGACGTTTCGGTGAAATCTCATTCACCATTTTCAATGCTCACTGTATGGCGTCTACGAGTGAACTAACGCCTGCGACTCTGGTGCTGTCGGTAACGTGTGCGCGTCCGACGCGTTCGTTTTCCGAATGGTTCCGGCCCATCAAGTTGCAAGACCTGCTGTGCGTCATCGGCCCTGTTGCCAGTGTTTGTGGTTGCGTTGCCGAGTTGTAATATGTTTCGTTACTAAGTGGTACTGGTTAATGTTTTGTAAGCAGATTTTTCCAAGTATTAGGCACACGTTGGCTATCATCTCTGCTATTTAAGTTGTTGGGCCTCTTTGCAATTTCAATGGCTTCCCTTATAACTCTTGTGGACAGGTTTTTACATCTCGATAGCATTTTTGTACCCGACAAATTTATCTTATATCCTGTGTTTAGCCAGTGTTGGGCCAGAGCAGAAGAAGTTGTTTTTTGCTTGATAGCGTTCACATGTTCGTCTCTTCTGGCGATTATTTTACGGTTGGTTTGGCCTACGTAAGATGAGCTGCATTCTCCGCATGGAATTTCGTACACTCCCTGGTTTTCTAGAGGAATTCTTTCTTTAGGTGTTGGCAAGAGATCTTTTACTTTACGGTCTGTGGTGAAAATGGTTTCAATGTTGTGTCTCCTGAGAATTCTTGCGATCTTGTCTGTGGTGCCTCTCACATAAGGAACAAAATCCGCTTACAAAACATCAACTACTTAGTAACGAAACAGATTACAACTCGGCAACGCAACCATAAACACTGGCAACAGGGCCGATGACGCGCAGCAGGTCTCGCAACCTGATGGGACGGAACCATTCGGAGAACGAACGCGTCCAACGCGCACACGGTACCGATAGCACCGGAGTTAGTTCGCTCGTAGACGCCATACAGTGAGCTTTGAAAATGGTGAATGAGATTTCACCGAAACGTCAGCTGCCTTACAGTCCTGAGAGGGACTATATATATATATATATATATATATATATATATATATATATATATATATATATATATATATATATATATACAGTTTATTTCCTGCAAATATCCCTCTGATCCTCTCTCTATATGCGTTTCGATCACCTCATGATCTGGTTAGCGGAGCTGTATCGGACCGAGAGCAACATTAGCAGGAAACAACTGATATATGAAATATAAATTTCAAGGTATGTCGGCAGGATATTGCACCTGCCATCTACCGACCTCGATGTCAGACAGAAAAATATCGCCAGTCGAACGACATCTATGAATCACCGGAGTAATGTGAAATTTTAAAAAAATTAAAATTTTAGTAAGAAATAAAGAAATCTTTCTGCCGCATTTAAATAGTTTGTTATATATGTAATTCTCCTTTTAGGCAGAGAATATGAAAAATATATATACAAACAGTTTATTTCCTGCAAATATCGCTATGGTCCTCTCTCCATACGCGTTTCGATCACCTCATGATCTCGTCAGTGGAGCTGTATCGAACCGAGAGCAACATTAGCAGGAAACAATAACTTTGTAATATGCATTTTTCGCCTTTCTTAGTTAATTTTTATCGTCGTTCTGTCCAAACTTTGCACTTTTTAACCAATTTATAAGTTAAAAATCGCAAAATTTCTATAATTTACAAACCAATTTAAGCAAAAAAAAAACACAGACGCTCTCAAAATTTAAAGAAATAATAATAATGTTTATGCAGCTAAACACGCCCACATAACAACATTTGTAATACTTCAAGTAAAAAAAACAATAAGCTGTTTGATTTTCGAATCCCCTGATGTGCAATTCGGTGCATTTTGGGGTAGCAGATTTGGATTTTGATATAGTTTAATAAGGATGTTCAGTGGTGTCATAGAGAAGATGCGGAGATAGGAGAGACATGAGATGAAAGCATAGCAAGATCATAGAGCTGCAAAATTTAAATAAAAAAATATGTAGTTCTTAACCTTTCCCAAGCGAATAAAGAAAGATACAAAAACCCAAGGAAATGTTATTTTAAGTTGTATTATTAGAATATAAAAAGTTTTTAGAAGTTATTCTATGTAATTACACTTTATATTGCCCACTTTTTGCTTGCGAACTTCTGTCAAAGTATTAACTTTTCTACGTGACATGTATCAATGCGTAGTTTATCAGCAATACTTGCTTCTTAGTTAATGAATGTGATCAAACCTCCAGATACTCTGCGGACAGTCCGATGGAAAGGCAAACTTAAAAAAAATAAATATTCGAGAAATTCTGTTAAAGAGATCCGAATTCGCGATGTTTTTCAGAGTTTAAAAAGTGTATCAAAACTAAGAGATGAAGCGAATGCATATTTCCAAAATAGGTTGGAAAAACACACATCAAATTATTTTTGGAACTTTTTCTATCATACCAGTACCTATTTTTCTATTTCTGAATATGGGGTATATCAAAAAATCATGTTTTAAGCGATGTTTCACCTTTCCATGAGAGCAATGTTGATGGAGGCGACTTCTAAAACTGTTCTTTCCGCAAAAACCCTCAATAAAAAATATTAAAACATTCAAAGTTGTGCTAAATAATCATATTCCGAAAATAATAGCAGCACAATACTGTTTTTTGAATACGTTCTGGTATAATTGCAGGATAATATTGCCTAACCAGTGTTCAATAAATCATGTTATATTTGACGGCGATTAAAAATATTTATTTACTATTAATCTTCTATTTTTATTTAGGAAGAGCTGTGAAAGTTCCATATACATCAATTTTTTTATAAAAAAAAACTGGTTGATTATCTCTAATTCTTTAAAACAAAATAATTAAATTTTTTCAGTATGAGGTAAAATTAAAGCCGCCATGTTTAACAAATTACAGTAAATTCGAAGAACTTAATTCAAGTAAAAAATTATTTCTTAATAAGTAACTTCGTACCTCTGAAAAATATCTGACAATTTGGTATCTTTAATAAGAAGTTTAATTAAACTTTACTGTCAATTAAAGTTAATTTAAAAAACACTTGTTAAAATTTATACTAAACCTATTAAGCTGTGCTGCTCATTGGATGGAAAATGAGTTCTAATGAAAAGTCTTAACAAACAGTGGTACACGTTTCAAGCACTAATAGAGGATTTAATTAAATTTTATCTCGAAATTGGCCGACACTAAATCAAATTTATTAAAATAGAAATATTATTATTATTCTGAATGGTCAGCTTGTTTGCACGGTGAGAAATATTGTTAAGGAGTATATGAGGGGTCTGTATGAGTTTGGGATATAGAAAATGAAAAGTGAGTTGTCTTATAAAGGCGTTCCTAGAAGTAGGAACAAAATAGTATAGTAGTGATTCTATTATATTGTCCTTGAAGTTATAAGTTTATAAGGAACACTATGTTTTAAATACTGACAGCCAGATCCTCGAAAAAGAAATAATTGTCACGGAAGTTAGTTTCTTAGGTTGCCAAATTTATTTTACTTATGAAATTATTATAATTAGTATCATATAAACCAACAAACAATGAATATATTAAAATTGAGGATAAAAACCTGCAAAAAAATCTCTGGAATCGGTAAAGGAAATCGTTGTCTCCTGAAGATAAACAAAGTTTTTTATTGTTGTATTTTTAAAGTTTAAAACTTGGCGAATTTATTGTTATACTTGTCATTTTTAACTTTTTATTGTCAACTTAAATCAGTCTGATCTTATTAGTAACCTAGAGGGTACTAGTTTTAAAAGTACTGACATCTAAAAATTGTATTTCTGGTATTTTAACAGATGGATATTAAAATTGAGGATAAAAACCTGCAAACAAAGCTCTGGAATCGGTAAAGGAAATCGTTGTCTCCTGAAGATAAACAAAGTTTTTTATTGTTGCATTTTTAAAGTTTAAAACTTGGCGAATTTATTGTTATACTTGTCATTTTTAACTTTTTATTGTCAACTTAAATCAGTCTGACCTTATTAGGAAATTAGAGGGTACTAGTTTTAAAAGTACTGACATCTAAAAATTGCATTTCTGGTATTTTAACAGACGGATATTAAAATTGAGGATAAAAACCTACAAACAAAGCTCTGGAATCGGTAAAGGAAATCGTTGTCTCCTGAAGATAAACAAAGTTTTTTATTGTTGTATTTTTAAAGTTTAAAACTTGGCGAATTTATTGTTATACTTGTCATTTTTAACTTTTTATTGTCAACTTAAATCAATCTGACCTTATTAGTAACCTAGAGGGTACTAGTTTTAAAAGTACTGACATCTAAAAATTGTATTTCTGGTATTTTAACAGACGGATATTAAAATTGAGGATAAAAACCTACAAACAAAGCTCTGGAATCGGTAAAGGAAATCGTTGTCTCCTGAAGATAAACAAAGTTTTTTATTGTTGTATTTTTAAAGTTTAAAACTTGGCGAATTTATTGTTATGCTTGTCATTTTTAACTTTTTATTGTCAACTTAAATCAATCTGACCTTATTAGTAACCTAGAGGGTACTAGTTTTAAAAGTACTGACATCTAAAAATTGTATTTCTGGTATTTTAACAGACGGATATTAAAATTGAGGATAAAAACCTACAAACAAAGCTCTGGAATCGGTAAAGGAAATCGTTGTCTCCTGAAGATAAACAAAGTTTTTTATTGTTGTATTTTTAAAGTTTAAAACTTGGCGAATTTATTGTTATACTTGTCATTTTTAACTTTTTATGGTCAACTTAAATCAATCTGACCTTATTAGTAACCTAGAGGGTACTAGTTTTAAAAGTACTGACATCTAAAAATTGTATTTCTGGTATTTTAACAGACGGATATTAAAATTGAGGATAGAAACCTGCAAACAAAGCTCTGGAATCGGTAAAGGAAATCGTTGTCTCCTGAAGATAAACAAAGTTTTTTATTGTTGTATTTTTAAAGTTTAAAACTTGGCGAATTTATTGTTATACTTGTTATTTTTAACTTTTTATTGTCAACTTAAATCAGTCTGATCTTATTAGTAACCTAGAGGGTACTAGTTTTAACAGTACTGACATCTAAAAATTGTATTTCTGGTATTTAAACACACGGCGTTTCAAGATTCATTTGGAAAAGAATCCATAATTGGAAATAAATTGAACTTTCACATTTTTTGTAAAACAACGTCAAAAACGTATAAAATTTCTCTCGATATTCTACTTTTCTTCGTATATTTGAAAAACAAATAAAAAATCAATATTAAGTTACAGAGTTCAAAGCTGAACGTATTTTTTCTACACTTGGTATTATTTCAAGTTTAATTTGTTTACTGGTCTTGAATAGAATTTAACCGGTTGTATCTAGAGAAATATTTGTCACTAAGGTTTCGGAAAAAGATTTGCTTAAATAAAGTGGCCAAGATTCATAAAAATAAAATATTTTTAAGTTTCTAAATATGCCGTAAGTGACCGTATCTTGTTATATAAAGTAGAAAAGTGACCTTTATAGTTTTTGATATGAACTGCTTATGTTTTGAAACTTTTGTTTTTAACTTTTTCCTCTAACTTTTAAAATAAGGGGAGAAATATATATATATATATATATATATATATATATATATATATATATATATATATATATATATATACATATATATATATATATATATATATATATATATATATATATATATATATATATATATTCGATCAAGAAATATTGTTATTTAAAAAATCTATCACTCTGAGTACCAAGATAATTATATATACAGGGTGATTCAAAAATCGATCACGAAACTTAAGGGGGTGATTCTACTTGACAAAATAAGGGTAGAGCTTCATATAATTTTTTTTCAAAATGTCATTCGTTTTCGAGTTACAAGCCGTCCAAGTTCAAGTTTTTATTTTTTGTTTTTTGAATTACTCGCTTACAGGAAAACCGATTTGACTAATATTTGAAAGATAGGCTAAGTCTTCTGCGCTTCATCATTTTAGTAACAATTCACATTGATTGTTTGCCGCTAGAGGGCACTTTACCTACATTGAAAATTGTTTTTTTGTCATAATTTTTTAGTATTGACAGCTACAGTAGTTTTTGGCATAATTTCTGAAAGACTGATGCCAGGCCTTTAAAAAAGGTGCTCTTTATTTACATCGCTAAACCCAACGGTTTAGACGTAAATCACCCTTAAAAATTAAGTGGTAAATTTACTTTTCTCATTTCATTACCACCAGCTACCAGGTAAATAGCTATCAAAGTATACTAGAGCTGTCAGTTTAACATCAAATAAATTCGCTTTTTAAACTATTTAATTTATAATCTTAAAATAACTAATAATGGCTAATCACCAATATTCAAATATCGAATATTGTGATATCCATTTTTGTTATGGAAAAGCAAATGGTAATGCAGAGTTGGCAAGAAGATATTATATGGAGAGTTATCCGGAAAGAAATATCCCTCATGCTCAAACATTTTCCAGTGTGCACAGGAGGCTTACGGAATGTGGTTCCTTTAAAAGTTATAATGGAAATAGGGGAAGACCTAGAACTGCTAGAAACGTGCAACAAGAAGAAAGAGTGCTTGAAATTATTGAAGATAATCCAGGTATTAGTACTAGAAAAATTGGGAATGAAGTGCGGCTTTGTCAGGCTAGTTCATGGAGGATACTAAGAGAAGAACAACTCTATCCGTTTCATTCAAAAAAGGTGCAGGCTCTTTATGACGATGATCGGCCGAGACGGTTGGAAATGTGCAATCAGATCCTAGCTAAGTATGAACACGATAATCGATTAATACGAGCAAACTCGTAGATGCCATACAGTGAGCTTTGAAAATGGTGAATGAGATTTCACCGAAACGTCAGCTGCCTTGCAGTCCAGAGAGGGACTCAGCACATACACGGGATACCTGAAAATCTTCGATTACACATCATACCCATGAGAATATTCGACATCATATATATATATATATATATATATATATATATATATATATATATATATATATATATAATTAAATAACACATTTTTACGTTCCTAAATAGGTCGCATGAGGGCGTATTTGATAATATGAGTTGGAAAAATAAAAATTTCTCAAAAAAATTAAATGAAAATGTAAGTGTCATTTAACGTTCTTAATATTAAAAAATACTCTAGTAACTCTAGATTGCTCTATCCAGTTTTGAGATTCTAGTTCTAATTTAACGAGTTATTCTAGTAAAAGGGCTTTGGTTAACTCTATTTTATCAAACAATCGTCAATTTTTTCATATATTTTGAAAGAAAAGGCATCATTCCAAATAATCTGCTTTATAACATTTAAAATCAGGAAGGCAAAGCCACAGACTACAATTCCCTATTGTTTTTAGAAATTTAAATATAGATCAAAACAAATTTACTGCTTATGTGTAGGACGGTATTATCAGAGGAAAAATTATTATGCATATAATTGACAAATGTTTAAACGAAGCAATTTTTTGAACTTTTAATAAAACAAATTCCTGTTTTTTTGGAAGATATAGTACTGAAGATACGCCCAGATTTAACAGTTTAGACGATAACCTGAGAAGATATGGGACGTCGTAAAAGATATGCGATACAGTCAATTTCTGTAGCAGAAATTGAAACTGCTGTATGTTCTGCCCGTGCATAGATAGCAATGGACACTATTTTGAATATTTACTACACCAAAATATTGTATTATTTCATTTTCATTTGGTACACCAAAATATTGTATTTCATTTTCTTGGTAAATGCAGAAATATTTAATTCATTTATATTTATCTCTCCAAAAATTGCCTCCCAAATATGTTTGGGTTCAATAAAATAGAATAAGGCAATCTAAATTTACATTATTTCTTAAATTACACTATTTTCTGCATTCCCCTCGCTTTATTTTAAAAGTTAAAGCAAAAAATTAAATACGAAAGTTTCATAACATAAGCAGTAGATACTAAAAACATACCACCTAGCCATTTTATTTGATGTTTTTGAGATATTGTTCTTTTCTCTTACAGCCAATTTAGAAACTTAAAAATATTTTATTTTAATTCATTTTGGCCTTGGTCTATTTTTTCTGTGATCAATATTTCCCTAGATACAGCTGGTCAGTAACCTTAACGAAACACTCTGTATATGTATGTCACTTCCCAAATGATAATCTTTGAAATCTTCTCATATTATACCAAATCTTTCCAGATAATTTTACTTATTTAATTTATTTAACCACCAACATTAGACAACTTTCTTTAATTATATAATCGATAATTTTCTTCATACATTTTAACTAAAAATATAGTGTGCAGAAAACAAGGAAAAATCCAGAATATTTTCCAGTCACTCTTTTTTTACTATTCCGCAACAATCCTTAAACCCATTGGCCCACTTTGGAGTTTATAGTTGAACGAACACCCAAATTGCTTTTCGGGGTCAAAAAATCCATTTATTAGTTATATTTGATTTTTATAGGATACTTTAAGATTAGATTCAAAAAGATTAATGGTATTTTCTAAATATAACATCTATTATTATGTTAACAGGAATTTCTAGACTTATCAGTGCATATTTTCCATGTTTCTGTGTTATTTAGGCTACTTGTGTGATTTTTTTTGGTTTTTTAAACAAATAATGCTTAAAAATAGAATTTACCATGCTTTTAAAAACTTACAGAACTTTCGAAACTATAAACGGAGATCTAAGAAATCTCAATAGTGTTCTAAACCAAGCATCAGAAAGATAAAATTTGCAATAAAACAATTTTGTATTGAATCAAAGCAGTTAAATGAAAAATTACTATTTGGAATAGGAATATGTATATCATTTTACTCACTATTGTGATAGTAAAAGCTGCAAAAATTTGTAAAAAAACGTTTTTTTTATTTCAAAAATTCATAATGGCGTGGCAAATGAATATTCAGGGCTCAAATTTGCAGAAGATGCTTTTTAATACTTGTATTTTACTTGTGAATTTTTTGGATCCAAAAAATTCACTTCCATACGATCTGTGAACCTTCGAAAATTGGGCCGAATCTAATCGAAAATAGCTGCTAAAGGCTGCGGTCGGTGGGTTGCCAGAGTTCAAGCGCATTATGCATTGGTGCTTGAAAGAAACATATTCATTACAAGTAATATTTATAATATTGATGTTGTTTTATTAATTTATATGATAGTAACAATTTCTTTAGTCATATTAATTATTAATTTGTTTATTAACAAAATTTTTACAAAAAATAGAGAAAATCATACATTCAATTATATATTACATATTCTACTGTTTTTTTCCCTTTATATTATTATTATCTAATAGTTTATTAACAAAATTTTACAAAAAATTATAGAGTAAATCAAACAAATATTCAATTATATATTACATATTATACTGTTTTTTTTCCTTCATCTTATTATTATTTAATAATTTATTAACAAGATTTTACAAAAAATTATAGAGAAAATCATACAAATATACAATTACATATTACACATTTTACTGTTTTTTCCTTTATATTATTATTACCTAATAGTTTATTAACAAAATTTTACAAAAAATTATAGAGAAAATCATACAAATATTCAATTATATATTAGATATTATACTGTTTTTTCCTTCATATTATTATTACCTAATAGTTTATTAACAAAATTGTTTATAGAAATTTTCGTAAAAATTTTGTTTAGGTAATAATAATATAAAGGAAAAAACAGTAGAATATGTAATATATAATTGAATATATGTATGATTTTCTCTATAATTTTTTGTAAAAATTGTGTTAATAAACAAATTGATAATTAATATGACTAAACAAATTGTTACTATCATATAAATTCATAAAACAACATCAATATTATAAATATAACTTTGATGCATAAGTTTCCTTGAAGCGTCAATGAATAATGCGCCTAAACTATGGCAACCCGCCGACAGCGTCCTGCAGCGGCTATTTTCGATTAGATTCGGCCCAATTTTCGGACGTTCACAGATCGTATGGAAGTATATTTCTTGGATCGAAAAAATTCACAGGTAAAGTACAAGTATTAAAAAGCATCTTCTGCAAATTTGAGCCCTTAATATTCATTTGTCACGCCATTATGAAATTTTGAAAAAAAAAAAGGTTTTTTTCATTCAAAAAATGCACGCATAAAAAAAAAATTTTAGTGCAAAAATTGTTTTTTTTTTCAAAATTTCTCGGCCCACAATTGAAAAAAAAATTTTTTTAATAGATCTTCCAAATATAAAACAATAAAAATAATTTCCATTAAAATTGAGCATTGTATCTTAATTAGGAAATCGGAAAATTGAGGTTAAATTTTCAATTTTGACATCGAATTTCTCGGAAAATAAAAAACTCACAGATTCCGGGTTTGACATACTTTTTTAGAACGATAATGCCTATATTTATGTTAAATTTTAAATCAGTAATTTTTTTATACATCTTTTTTTTAAAAAAAAAAACAACCGTAAATTTTGTCGAAAAAAAAATATATCTCGATAACTAGTGGCGCCATCTATAACTTATATTAGATGAATCGATAGGTTTTTAAAATTTTCTACAACTTTTGTTTGAAATAGTTTTCGATACAACTTTTATTTTTCGAAATAAACTGAAAAAACCGAAAATCGTGACTTTTTTTGGTCCGCTATTTTTTTTGCACAGGTCTTTCAGAGTTTCCATCCAAATATGTTGTATAGGATGCTGAAATGAATACATTCCAGCAAAAAAAAAAAAACAATGTTACATTTTTGTTACTGCCGAAAGTCTATTTTCCATATATCGTGTAATATAATTTGAGCTTCCGACCTCGCAATATCTGATATTTAAATACACGGTTGTTATATATATTCCTAGTTACACAAAACATATTCCTAACTTCTATTTATCTTCCATCCTAACACACGATCAATAAGAAACAAAGGCACATGGATGATAAACAGATTTAAAAAACATAACACTAATACGAACTTTAGCAAGATTTCTGTGGTTAATTTATCTACCACGAAGGGGTAAAATTAGATTATTTTATACTTTGTTATCTAGGCCTTGATTATTAAAACTACTAATATTTTATTGATTTATCTGGTATTTGTAAATAAAACTGAAGCTAATATAGAATAAAATAAAAAATAAAATAACATTTATTTATCCATAAGACTAAAGTATATAATGGTTTTTAGACATGTCATCTTATATTTAAATTTTCCAACCAATAAGTTAATATGACTTATATACTTCTTAACAAGTCTTGTTATACAAAATTGAAATTTTTATATTCAAATTATTAAAAAATCATTTTATACTCCCTGGAAATTAGATCAAAAAGGAGCTGTTTTGTTAACAAAAATGTAACATTTCGGCATCCTACAAAACATATCTCGATAGTAACTCTGAAAGACCTGTGCAAAAAAAATGACAGACCAAAAATTGTCACGATTTTCGGTTTTTTGAGTTTATCTGGAAAAGTAAAACTTGTATCGAAAAATGTTTCAAACAAAAGTTGTAGAGAATAGGTGGCGCCACTAATTATCGAGATATTTTTTTTTCGACAAAATTTACGGTTTTTTTTTAAAGTCATTTATTAATAAATTACCGATTTCAAATTTAACATAAATATAGATATTATCATTATAAAAAAGCATGTCAAACCCAGAATTTGTGAGATTTTTATTTTCCGAGAAATTCGATGTCAAAGTTGAAAATTCCACCTCCATTTTCCGCTTTCCTATGTAAGATGCAATGCTCAATTTTAATGTAAATTATTTGTATTGTGTTATATTTTGAAGATCTATTAAAAAAAAATTTTTTTTTCAATCGTGGGCCGAGAAATTTTGCAAAAACCAATTTTTGCTCCAAAACATTTGTGATAACTTTTCACCGGATGGAGATAAAATTTTTTTTTAATACGTGCGTTGGATTTAGATGTATCATTTCTGATCTCAAAAAAAAAATTAATTTTGGATGAAAAAAACGTTTTTTTTTTCAAAAATTCATAAAGGCGAGGCAAATGAATATTAAGGGCTCAAATTTGCAGAAGATGATTTTTAATACTTGTACTTTACTTGTGAATTTTTTGGATCCAAGAAATACACTTCCATACGATCTATGAACCTTCGAAAATTGGACCGAATCTAATCGAAAATAGCTGCTGCAGGCCACTGTCGGCGGGTTGCCATAGTTCAGGCGCATTATTCATTGGCGCTTCAAGGAAACTTATGCATCACAAATAATATTTATAATATTGATGTTGTTTTTTAATTTATATGATAGTAACAATTTTTTAGTCATATTAATTATTAATTTGTTTATTAACAAAATTTTTACAAAAAATTATAGAGAAAATCATACAAATATTCAATTACATATTACATATTCTGTTTTTTTCCTTTTTATTATTATTATCTATCAGTCTATTAAAGAAATTTTTACAAAAAATTATAGAGAAAATCGTACAAATATTCAATTATATATTACGTATTATACTGTTTTTTTCTTTATATTATTATTACCTAATAGTTTACTAAAAAAAATTTTACGAAAATTTCTATAAGCAAATCATATAAATATTTAATCATACTTTAACAGTTTATATGACTAAACAAATTGTTACTATCATATGAATTAATAAAAGAACATCAATATTATAAATATTACTTGTGACGCATAAGTTTCCTTGAAGCGCCAATGAATAATGCGCCTGAACTATAGCAACCCGCCGACAGCGGCCTGTATTTCTTGGATCCAAAAAATTCACAGGTAAAGTACAAGTATTAAGAAGCATCTTTTGCAAATTTGAGCCCTTAATATTCATTTGCCACGCCATTATGAATTTAAAAAAAAAAAAACATTTTTTTTCATTCAGAATTACATTTAATTTTTTTTTTTGAGATCGAAAATGATACATCTAAATCTAATGCACGCATTAAAAAATTTTTATCTCCATCCGGTGAAAAGTTATCGCAATTTTTTTGATGCAAAAATTGGTTTTTACAAAATTTCTCGGCCCACGATTGAAAAAAATTTTTTTTTTAATAGTTCTTCAAAATATAAAACAAACAATTTCCATTAAAATTAAGCATTGTATCTTAATTAGAAAAGCGGAAAATTAAGGTTAAATTTTCAACTTTGACATCGAGTTTCTCGGAAAATAAAAAACTCACAGATTCCGGATTTGACATACTTTTTTAGAATAATAATACCTATATTTATATTAAATTTTAAATCAGTAATTTGTTAATAAATATCTTTTCTTAAAAAACAAAAACGTAAATTTTGCCGAAAAAAATATATATATTTCGATAACTAGTGGCGCCACCTATAACTTGTAGTATACAAATCAATAGGTTTCTTAATTCTCTACAACTTTTGTTTGAAACATTTTTCGATACAACTTTTACTTTTCGAGATAAACTCAAAAAACTGAAAATAGTGACCATTTTTGGTCCGTCATTCTTTTTGCAGAGGTCTTTCAGAGTTACCATCGAGATATGTTTTAAAGGATGCCGAAATGAACATATTCCAGCAAAAAAAAACCAATGTTATATTTTTGTTACTGACAAAAGTCTATTTTCCATGGAATATTAAAGGGTATTTAGATATTTGAAAACGTTATAGAGCATTCTTCCACCAACTCATTTGTATAATGTTTCGAATTTCTATAAGATTGTGTTTATAAATTTTTACAAATGAATATGAAGCTGATGGAGCACAAACCATAAAATATTTAAAAACGATATTGAACAAAATAAACTTTAGTACAATTAAGTTAAAATTTCACATTTAATAAATGTATTTTACTTTTGTTTTATACGTTTCCCAAAATTTGCTGAACTCTATTTCAGCTTGCGAAATAAAAATGACAATAAAATGAAAAAAAAAGTTCTCTACTTCATATCCACATTATCTCATAATACAATAAATGAGGTACAATAAATTATTCAAACCCGAAATACTTTTTCCATTCATCCCATTTTGTCTAGTCCCTATGTCTCTTGTAAAGATCCAATCTTATCAAATAGTGCTATTGACCCCAAAAAGCCATTCGAATCTTCTTTCGACCAAAGGGTCGGGACTATTCCTATTATTTTTGGAATCCTCGGGGAGGGGATATTAATATTTAAGTTATTTATTTATCAAGAAAGGAAAAATGGTAACAGCAGAATTACCTTTTAAGTTTTTTATATCATTAAATAGGATATGGTATAGTTTTGTTTTAAGCGTCTCTGTGTCCGAAGAAAAGTGATTGAAGTTAATAAATTTTAATTACATTAATTTTGAATGAAACTTGCAGAACTTATTTAATATATAAAACCATAATTTTTTGCCGTAAAACGACTTTACAGATTGCAGTCAAATTTCATAAATAGATCGTTTATTATTTAAAGGGAAGTATTTCTTGTGATCAATAGATTCTTATATATATATATATATATATATATATATATATATATATATATATATATATATATGTTGTTGGATAGGAACGTGTGATTCAGTATTAATCCGGGAATACATCCGTTCGATCGTTTGGTTTACTGTGGAAGTTTGCAGACGTTTCGCCAAAATCTCATTTGGCATCTTCTGTGCTTGGTGGTTGTAGATCAACTAGATCAGTTTGCTTGCCTTCCACCGGGCGAACAAGGATATGAATGATGAACGCGTCAAGAATACGTATTAGCCACCCTTTTACCGTTCACTTCACGTTCCAAAGTTCGAGGATAAGGCCCTTGGTCTTATACGTTACTCGCAATCACTGTCGCGGCTTTGTCTACACTATTTTTGTTCCTTCACTATAATTTTCAACAGTAACATATTTAAAAAAAACTTTCGCTATAGAAAATAATTGATCTTAAATATTGCTCTTCTGCGAGAGTGGCTTACCATAAGGTTGCCGGATAGAGAGCTCGAAAGTTTCCCAAATTGAATTTTACTTTTTCCCAAAATGATTCTATCCTCGTTAATCTCATTTATTTTATTCAATAAAATGTTATAAATAAATAATTGGAATCATCGAAAACCTGAAAATAACAACACTCATAACAAAAGCCAGACCAGATACACGGAGAAGTTCTCAAATTAATTGACTCAGAACAAATAAAACTACTGACCACCCTCTTTAACAAAATTTACATGAACGGGGTCAAATACCAAAAGACTGGCTACTGTCGACATTCATCCCGATTCCCAAAAAAACGAACGCAACTAAGTGCTCCGATCATAGAATAATCAGCTTGATGAGCCACGCTTTAAAAGCTTTTCTTAACATCATTCAAGCACGAATATATAGAAAACTCGATGAAAACGTAAGTGCCACGCAGTTTGGCTTCATACAGGGACTTGGCACTAGAGAGGCCTTGTTTTCCATGCAGGTTCTGATTCAAAGAGCACTTGACATCAATGCCGACGTCTTTGCATGCTTTATAGATTTTGAAAAGGCATTTGACAAAGTGCAGCACAGTAAACTGATTTCAATCCTACAAGAGACAGGAACCGACGACAGAGACAGAGAGATAATATCAAAGCTATATTCACAACAAAAGGCTATTGTACGAGTTGAGAATGAGACAACAGAGGAATTTAATATAAAGACAGGAGTACGCCAGGGCTGTATACTGTCGCCACTTCTATTCAACGTATACTCAGAACATCTCTTTAAAGAAGCACTGGGCAACATAGAAGATGGAATTATTGTAAATGGAGAAGTAATAAACAACTTAAGATACGCGGATGATACCGTTCTTATAGCCGATACTGCAGAGGGACTTCAAAGAATTATCGACCGAATAGTGACAGCTGACAGATATGGTATGAAGATAAACTGCAAGAAGACGCAAACGATTATTGTCAGTAAAAACGACGTC
Organism: Diaprepes abbreviatus; assembly: GCA_034092305.1. NCBI lineage: Eukaryota > Metazoa > Arthropoda > Insecta > Coleoptera > Curculionidae > Diaprepes > Diaprepes abbreviatus. Next base: position 1,110,397 of record JASJET010000018.1, on the reverse strand, counting down.
GGCAATATACAGTTTACTGCCAACAACGTAACTCTCACAATGGCCGAGACGATCACATGCACGTTGAATAAGGACTGGGACCACTCTCGAGAAATAAGAAGCCGAATCGAGAAAGCAAGAGGTACTTTTAATAAGCTGCGCAACATACTCTGCAACCTATCCCTCAATATACATACGCGGATCAGGATTTTGAAATGCTATGTACTCTCAACTCTCTTATATGGAGCAGAAGCCTGGACCCTTACCGATGCTTTATGTAAACGTATAGATGCATTTGAGATGTGGTGCTACCGCCGCATGCTTAGGGTTCCTTGGATACACCACGTATCAAACGAAAACATTTTACAACGTATCGGTGGAGAACTGGAATACCTTACAAATGTCAAACGCAGAAAGTTGGAGTACTTTGGACATATCATGCGGAATGAGAAATATCGCCTGCTCCAACTTATCCTACAGGGGAAGATGGAAGGCCAGAGATCAGCTGGATGAAGACGAATATCATGGCTGCGCAACCTACGGACATGGACTGGAATGACATCAACAGGTCTGTTCAGAGCAGCAATGAATAAAGTAATATGGACCAATGTGATAGCCAACATCCAAAGAGGATAGGCACTTTAAGAAGAAGATAACAAAAGCACAAAAACATCACTCTCGGAATGCTATTGAACGTACAATGCTTCCAAGACATTAAGGAGGAAGAGGATTGGTCGATATTGGTAAGCAACTCGAACAGCAAATAATAAACTTACGTTCTTATTTCCATAGGTTAGCGGACTCTTCCACACTACATCACGATTCAACGCCGCTACAGTTGAGGGAACGGGATATTGCTTCTCACCACCGAACAAACCAAGAGAAGTCACAAGCCTGGCTACAGAAAGCACTTCATGGACGACATCCAAATGAGGTCATCCAGGACAATGTCGACAACTCAGCGTCGAACTACTGGTTGATTTCAGGACAGATATTTCCGGAAACGGAGGGCTTTTTGTTAGCTACCAAGACCAGGTTATTCCGACGAAAAACTATCGGAAGTTCATCATCAGAGATCCCTCAATAGAAAATGACCAATGCAGATATGGCTGTCGAACATGAGAGACAATCCAGCACATAACGTGAGGATGCCAAGCGTTTGCCGCAACCGATTATAAGGAAGGACACGACTCAGCCGCTAAGATACTTCATCATTTTTAGAGAATTGTCTATTCAATTCCATAATATTCGCAATAATGGCGTCTGTTATTTGTTTGTATATAGGGGCTGTTCAATACAAAGCAGACAAAGTCGATTTACATAGCTTTAAATGCCTTATTTTACACCCTGGGGGGTTAGGACTTCGTATATGGGGGGTCATCCCTGGGGATCCCCTATGTGATGTTGCCAAGTTGTGCAAAATTTCATTAAATTGGAGGAAAACACATTTGGCACCTCTCTATTATGATAACAATACAAATATACCAAGTGCATTATTGAGGTTACATTGTTAATATGTTTTGTTTCGGTTTTAGCTCACCAAGTCAATTTTATTTTATATACATTTATGGTCCAGTGCTACGAGTAAAAGTCTGTTGTTGGCCAAATAGCCACCTCTAGGGTTTGGTTGCAATGATTTACACAATCCAACTGCACATGGGGCTTTAGTACTGTACAGGCTTTTGACACTAATGTTTTGTACAAACCATAATTACTGTACGCTGTATAACATTTAAACTCTTGATTAAGTCCTAATCATCAGTCACTATGCAAATTAAAATTAATAAAATAGGCTGAAAATTATTTTTATACGGGTATAACGTATTTCCCATGTTGCCGACTTCATACGTTTTTACTTGAGTAAAAGAAAATATACATGAGAACATATAAATTGACAAAAAGACTGTGTCAAGTGTTAGATAGTCACAATTTACATTACATTTAAACATAGAAATGATGTTTTTGCCAAACTTACTTTAAAGTATTAACATAAAACACGTACAACTATGACAGACAAGTAAGACATACTTAAAAATATATAAACTTACAAAGAAAGCTTCCTTGGGGATAGCAGGAAAAATAGAATAGGTAATATTAATAAAGATCAGTATTCACCAAAAGTTAAAAAAGACATTACAATTAATTATTGTTTATAGGTCAGGAAACGAAGCCATTTTTGGCAGGTAAAAATGACTCAAATCCTGGCCGCGATCTGATTGCAGAGATAGATAGGGGAAGGTAGTAGAAATGACGTCTCATATCGTGTCTCAACAAATTTTGGTTGGAACATTGTTTTGTTTTTTAACAAATAGGTTGAAAAATGATTTATCCCCCGTTTTTTGGATTTTACGGAAAATCTAAGGGGTTTAGAGAAGAATGTTCTAGAGGCAAATTGTACGTCTTGAAAATATCTTCAAAATGAGTTTTTGTTTGTCCAAATCGGTCTGTAAACAAAAAAGTTATTGCAAATTAAACATTAAAAATGGCTTATTTTTCAATTGTTACTAACTTTCTTAATATTTATTGAATTGTTTTCAACTTTTACCAGAATGTGAGTTTTAAAGTGCTTAAAAAGTGTGGAGAAGTTGGGCGCTGTCGGTCCAATAGTTTTTGTAAAATTGCAATTGTTTATTAGAAAGACGAAAAAAGTGGCTATTTTTGATTGGCTGTACCGTCGTCTAGGAAACTACTATAAAGTTCTGTCAGTGCTCATTCTCTTCGTAAAGACTTAAGCTATCATGTAGTAAAAAAAGTGGACAATTATGATTTAATGGATTATTGTATAACTTTTAATACAACCTTATTTTATAACAATAATATTATTCAAGAAATGTTATTTCAATACAATAATAAGAAAATTCAAATTTTAGCACGATATTATTATTTCTAGTTCATACATATGTAATAAAAGCAAAAAATGCGAAATCTTGAAAAATATAATTTTTTTTTTGGGGGGGGGGAGGGGGGTAGGAAGGGGCCAAATATAATTGTTCATAGAAGTAAATATATATATAATAAGGTATGTAATCGTTTTCAATGAAAAGACATGTAAAACGAGTAAAAAAAAATTTTAATGTAAAAAATGCAATTTTCGAGGGGGGTGGGGGTGGTCCGAGAAGGTTGAACATGTGCCCAATATTATTTTTTCGATGAGCTACTCCAAAAAAATCAAAGAATGAAAGCTCAACGTTATTTAGAAGCGGAGATATTGCTAATTTTTCAAGCGCGCGCCGATTTGAGGATACGCCCTCACTTTGTACTCGGTGAGATTCTGTTACCCCTCCAACTTATCTTATCTGGCGTCCAGCACGTACCCTCAGTTTAGCGATCTCCTGAAGGGTTGCTTGTGTATAAATTAACCTCAATTAAATGATTTCATATACTTTAGGCTCTTATTAATGAACTGTAAAAAATTCAGCTCTTAATATAAATTAATAATCGCTCTGTGATTTTTTGAAAAAAAAAATGCCAACTCGGCTCCTATTGGCCGTATAGACTTTTTTTTTAAATTCGTGTTTTTTACCAGCTTTCCAATGATATGCTTCTTAACAAATCGAACAAAAAATGAGGTTGCTAATTTATAATCGAAAAACTACCCATATTTTCATGACGATTTTGCATAAACAAAATATGAAAAATATCCACTTTTTTTTACTACATGATAGCTTAAGTCAATTAAAAATAGTCACTTTTTTCGTTTTTCTAATAAACAATTGCAATTTTACAAAAACTATTGGACCGACATCGCCCAACTTCCACACACTTTTTAAGCACTTTAAAACTCACATTATCGGAAAAGTTGAAAACAATTCAATAAATATTAAGAAAGTTATTAATAATTGAAAAATAAGCCATTTTTAATGTTTAATTTGCAATAACTTTTTTGTTTACAAACCGATTCGGACAAACAAAAATTCATTTTGAATATATTTTTAAGACGTACAATTCGTCTTTGGAACATTTTTCTCTAAATCCTTTAGATTTTCCGTAAAATCCAAAAAACCGAGGAAAAATCATTTTTCGACCTATTTGTTAAAAAAAACAATGTTCCAACCAAAATTTGTTGAGACACGAAATGAGACGTCATTTTTATTATCTTCCCCTATCCATTTCTGCAATCAGATCGCAGGCAGTTTTTGAGTTTTTTTTAACACTCCGTTTCCTGGGGTATTAATACTAAGGTGAATACAATGTATAAAGTAACAAAAGAATGTATTTATTAGAGAGATGAGATCATAAATTAATTCATCTGTAACTGTAATCATAGGGTATTTAGCCTTGAGAACTCATTTTACTGTTGGTCTTTAATTATTTGTAGCTGCGGTTTCTAGGATTACCAAATTATATATATGTTCTTTTATTAGGAAAGAAACTAAAACAAACCGACTCAAATTATTGCGTACAAGACATTATTGTCTCAAACAGAATATATGAAAAATAAATATCAATGGCGAGTCGAGACGGGAATTGGTTAACAAATTTTCGGAGAAAGCGTGATCCTGCAGTACAGTATTTTTTTATCCTTGTTCTGTAAATTGTTTTCACTTTCAGAAGTGACATAAGTATTGGCGGACTACACATTTTTTGAGTTAAAGCAGTAGATAAACAATGAAAACATACAAATAATAATGCATATTATTCATATAACCAAACATTCCAATTTCATACAAACTAAAATTAAAAACCTTGATATGAAGCATAAATTTTATAAAAATAAAAATAAATGCCAGTGGGCAAAAATATTGGTACTTCTAACCCTAATAATTCCCTAAACTGCATATTTTACTGCTCCCATTGAGATAAATAGCGAGTAATAAGCCATAAAGAAAAACCAATCAGTACAACGAGCATAGGTCTGTATTGTAAAATTTAAAATCCTGAAATGTGCCATAAAGATCAAAAAACAACAGTGTCCGAATGAAAAATTTGCATCGGGATGATAGATTGTAATTGAAAATAGCAAATGTTATTGGAAAAAGTCGTTTTAATGTACCGAATGTGATATAAAGATTTAAAGACAGGAATGATTTTAAGAATCTACCACGAACAAGTCGACAAGCAAAGTTTTCAGCAAGAAAGCAAAGTAAAATTGTTAAGAAGAATCAATTAAAGCGTCACACTTTAGCATCAGATATTAGCTTTTTGTTAATGGAACAGTAAAATTAAGAAGTTAGCGCGAAAACAGTTCGCAGAGTACTTAATAAGGCGGGTTATAGAGCTAGAGTTGCTAGACAAAAACTTTATATTACCAAAGTTAATCAGAGAAAACTGTGTTTGCGTTCCCAACTTCCACAGTAGTTTTAATCGCTCCTTTCTAACGGTTTTTTTGGGTTCCGATCAGTTTCGAATTAAACAAAGGTGAATTTGCGAGTATAAATATAACCTCCGTTGTACCAACGCCTCACAGGTTGATGAGAATCGCTGTACTAACAATGGTGGAGGTGGCATCCTAGTTTGGAGGTATATGACAACAGGTAGTATCGGTAATCTGATTTTTATTGATGGAATAATGGATAAAACTGTTTATTTAAGGAACTACACTGGAGTAACACCTTGGAAAAAGTGAAATATTTCTGAAATTGCAGCCGTCATAGTGTAGCTGCTTGATGCTTGTCAATCAAAGCTTGCAAGAGCGACAGAAGCAGTTATGGCATTGTGATTCTTTGACGTTATTACCAATATTTTAGATATATAGAAATGAGAACTTGTTAATATTCTATAGAAGTTCAAGCAAGTAAAATATTCCCTTTCTATTGGGTAAAAGGATTGTTATCAGTTGAAAACTTTTTGAACCCCTCGACGCAGGTCTATGTGATACAGGTTTAGTTTCCTTTAAGTGTGAGTTGTTAACAAGTTCGAAGAATCTGTATGATCATGAAAAAGGCATAAACAAATATCTAGTGCATAGATCTACCAGTAAGAAAAGAAGTTACAACGAAACCAACGCACGTTTAAGGACAACTGATGCAATTATCGCTATGTGGAAGCTGAGAGATGCTACAAGGCAAGATTTAAGCATTTTAACTCCAGACAACTGTTCAAATAGATAGCCATCAAGTCCATTTATACGGATTTAAGTAAACCTGAATCATTAGACAGGTAAAAAATGATGACGTGTTACAATACTTTGTTGTCGTACGTCCCTACAAAGTACCCTCACAGGTATTTAAGGGTCATTAAACTAACTAATTATTTTACGGTTGGTATATTTATTGATAGTTTCCGATCCATATTAAACATTTTTCAAGCAATGGGAGTAGTGCCCTGTGCAAATATTTTTTTAACGACTGCGATCTAAATCGAATTGAGCTGACAGGAAGACGGGCCCCAGAAGACCACCAAAGAAGCTCGAATAGCTTGATGACAAGCTTCGACAAAAATTCTTTAAGGAAAAGGAAGAAACAATGTAAACGCTTGGGATGGCAGACTAGCGGTAAATATGATTAGTTTGCTTTGATAATAATGAAATGTATACTCGAAAATTTAAAAGGGTTTTTTCGAAACAAGGTTGTTGCGCATTTTTTTTATTTTAATTTTTTTTTTTAATTCTTGTTCACGGGATGGACAAATATATTTGAATTTCTACCTCAGTTTTGAATTACTTGACTCTGATGTCACTTACTATGTAACACCCTATATATTATTGCATTTTTGATTTCTACGCAAAATTCTAGACATATTTCATGTATAGTGTTCTAAACTTAAGTCTCACCGTTTTGGACATATTTAAATTTTTATGTCGAAAAAGATGTTTGCGGACCAAAACTTAACTATAAATGTTTCCTATAAGAAAACCTTTATTATTGAATTGGGGTTAGTTTTCTTGTAAACGAAGGTCGACTTTAGTAGTCTTTTTCTGATATTTTGAAAAGTATTAGTACAGAGTGGTCAAAAAAGAGGAATAAAAATTATATATAAAAAAACGTCAAAGGTCAATTTTTTCAAAGAGAAAGCACCTATTTTTATAATTTTATCATATTCAGGATTAAAAATATGGGTAACTTTTTATAAGATTGTCTATTCTAAAAATCTGTAGTTTTCAAAATATTGGCAATTCAACATTTTTCTATTGTAAAAATGGTATACAGCGTTTAAGTTTTGTTATTAGTTGGCCATGACGGCGAGGCGTGGCGAAAATAAAACAATCGAATCCTACAGAATTGTCACCATTTCTTGCCATTTGACATTCATTAATAATAATCATGCCGGGGTGATTAAATTACACACACGAAGATTATTTAAACTTATTTATTATTTATGGAGAATGTGATGAGTTATTTCAAGAATGTGCGATGCATTCGCGATCCGATATCCGTAGAAACAGAAATCAACACCACCAACTGTTAAAAGGATTATAGAAAACTTCAAGAACTTTGGATCCATAGAAGTAAAAAGAAATAATTGTTAATAATGAAAATATTGAAAGTACAATTTTAGGATATTTCGCCGCATATCCGACAATATCTATAAGGGAAGTAGCATTAGAGTCTGAATTATCTCAAATATCAGTTTTAAGGATTTTATGGAAACACAATTTTCATCCTTAATATATATTCGATAGTAAAACATTTTAAAGGCACTGATTTTCCACGAAGAGTAGAGTGCTGTCAATTTATTTTATTTCGGTCACAAGAAAATGCTGTTTTTTTTTGGATAATATTATTTGATAGGACGAAGCCAAATTCACAAAAAATGGTTTGTTTAATCGACGCAATTCCCACTATTGGAGCGACTCAAACGTCGAATTTAGAGAATTAAATTTTCAAGAGTTTTGGCAGTTTAACGTGTATTGTGCTATAAGAAATGGCGGCGTCGTCGCCCTAGAATTCTACCAAGATAATCTGAATGGTAAGTTAGCCATTTTTGAAGACTTCTAGATATAAAATACGTTTTTTAAACTTCTGGTGAGCGCTACTTCGACATCTTGAGAAATTTTGAAGTGAACTATTTAGATAACTTGCCGCTGGCTGAGCATAGAAATCCATTTTATCAACATGATGCGGCGCCTAAACATAATAGTCATTTAATTAACAATCATCTGCAAAACTTGTTTTATGATCAATGGATAGCCAAGAATGGGTCACATCTTTGGCCACGCTTCCCCCGACCTAACAGTACTTAATTTTTTTTTATTTGGGGGACAATCAAAAATAAAGTATACAACACCTTATTAACTACTATGGAAGATTGCATGCAGTACGTCAGAATAGCATTTGAAGAACTTAATCCTCAGTCATTAAGAAGAACCAACCATGAAGAGTTCCTGCTTAGGTGCGAAAAATGTTTGGAATTTCAAGGGCGTCAATCTGAAAATTTACTCAAATAACTTTCGTAACTTTGTTTGATTAACAATTGGTTTATTTCTATTTCTTTTAGCTTTTATATAAGTTTTTGAACTTTTTTTTAGTTTTTTAAAGTTGGTAGTATTGGTTTCTGTTTCTTCGGATATCGGATCGCAAATGTATTGCATGTTCTTGAAATAATATATCATATTTTCCATAAATAATAAATAAGTATAAATAATGTTCGTACGTGTAATTTAGTGATTATCATTAATGAATGTCAAATGGCAAAAAATAGTGACAATTCTGTTGGATTCGATTGTTTTATTTTCGCCACGCCTCGCCATGGCCAACTAATAACGAAACTTAAAAGCCGTATAGTATTTTTACAATAGAAAAATGTTGAGTTGCCAATATTTTGAAAACTACAAATTTTTGGAATAGACAACCTTATACAAAGTTACCCTTATTTTTAACGCTTAATATGATAAAATTATAAAAATAGGTGCTTTCTATTTGAAAAAATTGAGTCTTGACGATATTTTAAATAAAATTTTTATTCTTCTTTTTTGACCACTCTGTACTAATAATTTTCAAAATATCATAAAAAGAATACTAAAGTCGATGTTCGTCTACAAGAAGACTAACCCAAACTAAATAATAAAGACTTCCTTGCAGGAAAAATTTATAGTTAAGTTTTGGTCTGCAAACGTCATTTTTGACATAAAAATTTAAATATCTCCAAAACGGTGAGACTTAAGTATAGAACATTATACATGAAATATGTCTAGAATTTTAGGTAGAAATCAAAAATGCAATAATATATAGGGTATTTCATTTAAAATAAGCAAGTTGACATCTACTTCCGGAATAACTGGAAATGCTGCCATCTTGAAAATATTTAGCCAGCTGTTTCCCATGCATTAGTACACAATCAAATTTTTAGGGTCTTCCTAATTATAGTTTTCCCACAATCGATGGATAAAGTTTCCGGAGAATTACCCTGTCTTTCGAATAAAAATCATTATTGAAAATATTCTTCCTAAAGAACAAAATCCTTAGGGGAAAAATTTACCCCAAACATTGGTTTATTCCATAAAAAAAATGTTATTGAAGTCATAAAAGAAAAGGGAACCTATGAAGAATTATTTTTTGGTACAATTCTTTCAGTGAGCTCTGCCAATACTTTTGACCGCGCAAGTTTAGAGAGTTATTTTATTTTTATAAAAATTTCTATTAAGGTTTTTATTTTTTTGTAAGACAAATTGGCGTTTTGATTAAGACTGTCATAAAAATTTATATTTGCATTTTTTTGTTTTATTCCCAAAATGCATTGCAGTGATTCGAAAAATGTGTCCAGTGCCAATAATTTTGTCCACCACTGTACTTAAAAAAACTCTCAAAAGATAATATAAATATGTTAAAGCACCGCTACACCTGCAGTTCCTTGTTACTTGCTCATAATAAATATAAACTAAAAAAAATAAAACTACAGAGAAAATTTTTCTCACAGAAAACACCAACGAACACATAAGTCAATATTTATATTTTTGGCTTAATAAATAAAACGTGGGATTAAAAAATGTATATTTAGTTTTTCACTGCCAAAAGAAGATGCTATAAAGTATATTTTTTTCCGAAATATATTTAAAAATAAATTTACCACATGGCGCCCAGCATGACAAAATTTGATTTTTATTGGGGCGAGTCGATCCCTTTTTGAATCATATTTTTATTAAAGCGACAAAAATGAATATACATCAAGATGGGGATTCTATAAATCATATTTTGTTAAATTGTGCTGAAAATTATGTCGTGAATTTTACGCTCTAGTTGATAAAAAAACTTTTAGGTACGTTGGAAAGGTGATAAAATAACCAATTTTTATTTTCTCTTTGATTTAATTTTTTATAATTAAGTTTAAAAGAAGGAAAACTACTCCGTGGAAATTATATCAAAAGAGAGCTGTTTTGTTAACAAAAATGTAACGTTGGTTTTTTTTTTGCTGGAATGTGTCCATTTTGGCATTCTATAAAACATATCTCGATGGTAACTCTGAAAGACCTGTGCAAAAAAAATGGCGGACCAAAAATTGTCACGATTTTTGGTTTCTTCAGTTTATCTCGAAAAGTATGAGTTGTATCGAAAAATGTTTCAAACAAAAGTTGTAGAGACTTAAAAAAACTATAGATTCATATAATATAAGTTATAGGTGGTGCCACTAGTTATCGAGATATATTTTTTTTTCGACAAAATTTACGGTTTTTGTTTTTTTTTTGAAAAAAAGACAAAATTTAACACAAATATAAGTATTATCATTCTAAAAAAGTATGTCAAACTCGGAACCAGTGAGTTTTTTATTTTCCGAGAAATTCTATGTCAAAGTTGAAAATTCAACCTCAATTTTCCGCTTTCCTAATTAAGATACAATGCTCGATTTTAATGGAAATTGTTTGTATTGTTTTATATTTTAAAGATCTATTAAAAACAATTTTTTTTTTCAATCGTGGGTCGGGAAATTTTGCAAAAATCAATTTTTGCACCAAAAAAATTGCGATAACTTTTCACCGGACGGAGATAAAATTTTTTTAATGCGTGCATTGGATTGAGATGTATCATTTCTGATCTCAAAAAAAAACAAAAATTTTAGATGAAAAAAACGTTTTTTTTTTTCAAAAATTCATAATGGCGTGGAAAATGAATATTAAGGACTCAAATTTGCAGAAGATGCTTTTTAATACTTGTACTTTACCTGTGAATTTTTTGGATCCAAGAAATACACTTCCATACGGTCTGTGAACCTTAGAAAATTGAGCCGAATCTAATCGAATATAGCTGCTGACGGCCGCTGTCGGCGGGTTGCCATAGTTCAGGCGTATTATTCATTGGCGCTTCAAGGAAACTTGTGCATCACAAGTACTATTTATAATATTGGGGTTGTTTTATTAATTTATATGATAGTAACAATTTGTTTAGTCATATTAACTATTAATTTGTTTATTAACAAAATTTTTACAAAAAATTATACAAATATTCAATTATATATAACATATTCTACTGTTTTTTTTTTCCTTTTTTTATTGTTATTTAACAGTTTATTAACAAAATTTTTACAAAAAATCATAGAGAAAATCATACAAATATTCAATTATATATTACATATTATACTGTTGTTTTCCTTTATATTATTATTACCTAATAGTTTATTAACAAAATTTTTACGAAAATTTCAGAAATTTCTGAAATGTACAGATTTGTGTGAGCATTGTGATGAACAGTGCAGTAATTGCTTTGAAAATTTTATTTCCTGCGATTTAGAAAACGATGGTGACAATTCAGAGGAAATTAATAATATGTGTGAGAATGATTTTGACTATGAAAATGTTAATAATGATGAGAATGATATGTATAATGAAATTGAAAATAATGATGAAAATGGTATGTGCGATGTAAGCGAGAGTAATAATTGCGATGATGAAATGGACGCCGATTGCATAGAAGTAATAGAAGAAGAATGTATAATTGATATATTGTATGATTTTCGCACGTAATTTTAATGTATTATTAAATATTTATATGACGTATTATATATTGTTATTATTATATTTTTATATGATTTGTTTATAGAAATTTTCGTAAAAATGTTATTAATAAACTATTAGGTAATAATAATATAAAGGAAAAAAAAAACAGTATAATATGTAATATAAAATTGAATATTTGTATCATTTTCTCTATAATTTTTTGTAAAAATTTCTTTAATAAACTGTTAGATAATAATAATATAAAGGAAAAAAACAGAATATGTAATATATAATTGAGTATTTGTATGATTTTCTCTATAATTTTTTTGTAAAAATTTTGTTAATAAACAAATTAATAATTAATATGACTAAACAAATTGTTACTATCATATAAATTAATAAAACATTAATATTATAAATATTATTTGTCATGCATAAGTTTCCTTGAAGCGCCAATGAATAATTCGTCTGAACTATGGCAACCCGCCGACAGCGGCCTGCAGCGGCTATTTTCGATTAGATACCGCCCAATTTTCGAAGATTCACAGATCGTATGGAAGTGTATTTCTTAGATCCAAAAAATTCACAGATAAAGTACAAGTATTAAAAAGCATTTTTTGCAAATTTGAGCCCTTAATATTCATTTGCCACGCCATTATGAATTCTTGAAAAAAAAAAAATTTTCTTCATCCAAAATATTTTTTTTTTGAGATCGAAATGATACATCTAAATCCAATGCACGCATTTTTTTTATTCCATCCGGTGAAAAGTTATCGCGAATTGGTTTTTGCAAAATTTCTCGGCCCACGATTGAAAAATTTTTTTTTTAATACATCTTCAAAATATAAAATAATACAAACAATTTCCATTAAAATTGAGCATTGTATCTTAATTAGGAAAGAGGAAAATTGAGGTTGAATTTTCAACCTTGACATCGAATTCCTCGGAAAATAAAAAAATCAAAGATTCCGGGTTTGACATATTTTTTAGAATAATAATACGTATATTTCTGTTAAATTTTAAATCCGTAATTTGTTAATAAATGTCTTTTTTTTTAATAAACCGTAAATTTTGTCGAAAAAAAAATATCTCGATAACTAGTGGCGCCATCTATAACTTACTACAACTTTTACTTTTCGAGGTAAACTGAAAAAATCGAAAATCGTGACCATTTTTGGTCCGCCATTTTTTTTTGTACAGGTCTTTCAGAGTTACCATCGAGATATGTTTTATAGAATGCCCAAATGAACACAAAACCAATGTTACATTTTTGTTACTGACGAAAGCCTATTTTCCATGGAGCAAACTGGAGCCGAACTCACATAGAACTTAAAGATTCAGACATTATTTTTGTCAATATAATCCTACAAACATGTTTTTTATTTACTAAATGCAGATGATAAATCTTAGAATAATCGCTTTTAGTATATACTGTGACCCATAAAGAAAGGGGACTGATAAAAACATAATTTAGTTTGCGTAGTATACTTTCGTCTAAAAAATTGGACTTAAAAAGTTTCACACTGGACTGTTTTCTTGATACTGTTTCATAAAAAAATAGTAATACATATAATTTATACATAATACATACATATATGAATCTCTTTTCTATATATTTAAAAATATAATATTTTTACAACTATATATATATGTTTTCTTTTGTGTAATATGAACAAAAACATGGCAATGCATGCTAGTCAGTCACAAGTAATTATATACAAAGCATGTAAAAGCACGTGATTACAATGAGCATGCTCAGGCTAACGAAATATACTTACAAATAATCAGATGTCAATAAATTTTGACCTGTTTTGTCTTCCAAAAGGTTTGGATGTTGTTCCTAATGGATTTTTAGCCACTAATTACCAATCTAGCCCCAAAATCTTGATATCGCATCAAATTTTTTAAAAATATTTAGAATAATATACAGAAAGAAGCATTTTGGCGTTCTCTGTTTTCTTCTAAATTCCAAATGGCACGTGCTAGAGAGGTTTATGAAAACTCAAATTGAACAGCAAGACCCCTACTTTCTAATATACGCACATATTTCTTTATAATTTTTTAAACTTTAAATGTGTGATATTTGTTGCAGGCTATGCCAGGAAGATAAGAATAATAACTAGCAAAAATAAACATAAAAATAATCGAAATTTTTCTTTTTGGAAATCATTCTTCCGCGGAATTCAACATCACTGTGATCTTTAGCTTCTCGAATTTTGTTTGGAATAATTTTTATTAATAATTAAGAGCATTGTTTCTACTAAGAAACCTAGTATTACAAAGTTGTAGACGATGAAAAACCCTTAAAATGATTTTTTGTTTGTCAAAATCCGTCCACTGTTTACCGAGATATCTGCAAAAGACATAAAAAATGGTGTTGTGTGTTGTTAATAATTTTGCAATAAATCGTTGAAATCGTAAAGGAATCCATGGATAAAATGTAAAAAAATGAACTCAGAGAGTCCAATAGTTTTTGCACAATTTCGATTATTTATTCTACTGAGGTGTGTGACCATCTCCGAGAGAGGAACAACAGGAATAGGATGTTAACCATATGCTTAGACAGTAGGGTTGCGACCATGGCACTGAAGTCTAGTGTTTACCTTCGCGACTAGTGTCATAGATGTACTGAAAAGTATGACAAGGAACGGGTCACTCGAATATACACGGGAATGAGGAAGTGGACCATCTGGTAAAGATGGGGTAGGCGATTGAACCATATGGACTCTAAGTAATTCTACCTGTCCTATTTGCCGTTAGTCAAAGAGAATAAAAATTGTTGCTGGAAAGCAAATTTATCAAATTGTGAAGAGAAGCTTCTGGAATGTGGCGTGCCAAAGAACACACAAATACATCTAGCGCGCGGCATACCATTCTCTCTTCTTAGGAAGGTAAGAGCTGCGAATTGTAGAGGGATTGTTAACAAGACATTGTCACCCAAGGAGCGATCGTCATAAGATTAGTGTGCAGATGACGCCTGAAGGAGGACGAAGCTGTTGACTATATCCTCAGAGAGTGCGCAGCACTCAATGGACTGAGGCAGAGACATTTTGGGAAAGAAGTTAGGCAAGTGCAAGAAACATCGCTGCCTAGATAAAGGCGATGGACTGCAATTGACCTGCAGCTAGGATGGGAGATAAAGGGCCCAACGAGGCCTAGGTACTGATGATTTAGTATCACCACTTTTTACTCATTTATTCATTCCCCCTGAGGTGAAATGTAAACATTTTTATGGGGTGGAAAAATTTTTTGACGAATAATATAGATATGCATGAGGAATCATTTTGTTTTTAAGACTTGCAGTAATAGTCGCTTTAAAAGAGTAACCAAGTTTGTCAAGATAAATTGTACAAAACTAAAACAAAAAAGATTTTTTTTTCACGTATGAACAAATTACATAATACAGTAATTTTAAATTGATGATTGTTTATTAACATTATGAGTTGAAATTTAGAGAATATAGAAAATAAAATACTTAAATAAGAGGTGATTAAAGTTGTGATGCTCCTTCGCAGAGTCCAAAATGAGTTTAGGCCATTCCAAACCAGACAAATTTTTTATGAATATGAAGAAAAAACTGTATCATTTTATGCGTCATAACAAAATGTGGTACTCCACCACGCATCTCAACACCACGCACCTCGTCTATTTTTTTACAAGATGCGTGTGCTCCATACATTTAGTTATTTATTTATTCTTGCGGTAATAATTGGAAAAGGTGGAAACAACTAATTTTCCGAACTTTTCGATGATTTTTTACATACCTTCTATTTTTGGGTTGTCGAACACGAATATGTTGTTATTTTTTTGCCGATCTTGCGTGGTTTTTCCGAAAAAAAAATCATTTTCACTCATATGACTTGTATTTTCTGATCACTATTTTTAAATTTTAGGGATTTCTAGTAAAATTCATAAACACTAGACAATACTTAATCATTTTTTAATGAAATTTACATAAATTACCGCGGAAAAATGCGAAATTTCCATAAAATGTAATAAAACCGTTGGCTTGTCGTTTCATACTGTTTCTGGATATCCATGGTTGGTTACATACGATTTAGATCGAAACACGTGATACTATGTTGCCATGTTGACGTGGATTTAAATTTTATTAGGATTGAAAACTTGCTAGTTAAAATGCAGTTTATTGTGGTCATTCCAGTACTATAGAGTAAAATGAGGGCAAACGTGCAAAATTGGGATGTCAAACATAACCAGATCTTTCCAAAATTTTGGTTGTGGTTATAATAGATAGTAATCTGATTCCTTGAAATATTTTTGAAGATGTAACGTTTGCCAATTCTATCAGTAGTTGGCATATTATCTAAATTTGAAACTTTTGCATCAGTTGTTCAATATTGAAACAAAATTATACAGGGTGGGCAAAAGACTAAGTCAAACCTGGTTAAAAAAATGTCGAAAAATCGATTTTTTGATCTAAAAACGAAAACCATAACTAAACTAACCTAAACTTACCTGAACTAAACCTATCTAGATTTCATAGAAAAATGCAACGTCAATGTGGCAACATCGCTTTACATGTTCGATGTAAATCGTATGCAACTATGTATACCCAGAAACAGTATGAAACGAGAAGCCAATGGTTTTCTTACGTTTTATGGAAATTTCGCATTTTTTCGCGGCTATTAAAAAAAAAGGATTAAACATTGCATAGCGTTTGTGAGTTTTACTAGAAATACCCAAAATTTAAAGGTAGTGACCAAGAAATACAAGTTAAATGAGTGAAAATGATTTTTTTTTCGGAAAAATGACGCGAGATTGGCGAAAAAAACAAAATATTCGTGTCTTACGACCCGAAAATAGAAGGTATGTAAAAAAATATAGAAAAATTCAAAAAATTGCGTATTTCCACCGTTCCCAATTATTACCATTCTTGCAAATTACACAGTGTTTTACCATTGTTCACAATTAATTCAATTGTTTCACAACGACAAACCAATAAGCTTAAAATAGCACTAAAAATCGATTAAAATCAAAACGAAATCAAGACTGAAAGAAAAAGAAATGCCTGTTGTCACAAATTACAGTACAATGACTAAAAGATAAACAACATTGGCAGATTATGCACTTAATCTGGAGACGTTATAATGTTACAAATTGTAGCTATTTGTTGAACGAGCATTAGATGTAAAAGTCTAGGACTTTTAGGTATAACCAGTTGTTTATAGGTCGAATAATTCCATACATTCTGTTTAGGTTTCATTACTTTTTAGTTTAATTTTATTCGCATTTAGCGTAAAGGATAATCAATCACGTGACACATTTTACTGGCCCTGGCGCATTTTGGACAAATGTAAAAATGGGACAGAATAGTAGTAGTACAGTAGTAGTCGTGTAGTATAGTACTCGACGTATAGCACGTCTCTCTCCTCGAAAAGGCTTATTTTCGTTTATCTAAAATATATTAGATTGTGAAGCATGGAGTTATCCTGATGACCACCAAGAAGAAATTAGTGAAGTGATTTCAACTACAAAGTAGGCCATTTTAGTATTTGTGTCACGCTATCGCAGTATTTTGTATTTGCTTATTATTTGTATAATTTCACTTTGTTTCAATCTATAAATTACGTTTTTTAATATAATATCTTATTCGAGTAAAACAATTGAAAAATGTTAACTGAAAATATATTTTTTTTAAATTCTGAGAACTCTACATTTTTTTACAAACAGAACGAGCACAGCAACAAGGTGGTTGTCATGCTTGCAAGCAATTATTAACAAAAATATTTCCAACCAAAATTCAAGAGGCTTAAGATGAGACTCGTTTTATATCTCGTGGAAGAATGAATTCCAAATTTCATTCTTATTCAATTTAATATTCTTTAGCTATTCCTGTAACGTATACCTCTCTGAATCAAGTCACTGCCATCGTATTTCCATTGATTTTCTTTACATTTCTTTAGTTTATGATGGTAAAATTTTAAAATTTATATTTAGAAAATCCTATTAATCATTTTCTCTCTAGTGACACCTGCTATAAAAATTAAATCCCGTTAACAAATTACTTCATTGACTTTTGGCCCAAAAATAGGTAAATAAATGTCAGGATTTCCTTCTTTTTAGGTAAAAATGCTGTCGTAAGTTTTCATTTAGATATTAGGAAGATGAATTTCTTAGCCTCTATTCATTAATCGATGTAGTGTTGTTTCAAGGAAAACTAGTATTATTTTATAAGATTCAGAGTAAAATTTGAATAAAACAGTTTTGGTTACCTGCAAGAAATTCAATTTTTTGTCCTCAATATAATTTATTCTCTGCCAATATCAATATTTAAATTGGATCATACCACATTTTTTATAATCAACAGTAAATCTCTATCCTAATTTACAGAATTCGCGTAAATCGAAAAAAATGTTCCACATGGCGCTCAAACCCGACAAAATTTGAAAACCTATGGGGAAAAGTAAATCCCTCTTTGATTCACATTATTCAAGATATATAAAATATATGACAGAATACTGTATGGAGAAATAAATGGAGTTATGCCACGAATAAAAATATTGTTCGATTGGGATTTGAAGATTTATAATATAGCACAATTGTTCGAATGAATTATTTTCTTCAATATAGCAGAACGAGAGATCTGGTTTTTTTTTTATCAATTTTTAAATGAAAAATAGAGCTTTGGTGGACTATCCTTAAAAGATTTATGTGGTAGTAGACTTACTTGTAGAACTTTATAAAATCTACTATTTCGTCATTAGAATCTGGATTATCTCAAACATCAGTTTTAAGGATTTTATAGAAACACAATTTTCATCCCTATGTATATTCCATAGTACAACATTTAAAAGGCACTGATTTTCTACGAAGAGTAGAGTTCTGTCAATTTATTTTACTTCGGTCAAAAGAAATGCTGGTTTTGTGGATAATATTATTTAATCGGACGAAGCTAAATTCACAAAAAATTGATTGCTTAATCGACGCAATTCCCATTATTGGAGCGACTCAAACATACATCCATTTAGAGAATTAAATTTTCAAGAGTCTTGGCAGTTTAACGTGTATTGTGCTATAAGAAATGACGGTGTCGTCGCCCTAGAATTCTACCAAGATAATTTGAATGTTAAGTTAGCCATTTTTGAAGACTTCTAGATACAAAATACGTTTTTTAACTTATAGGTGATCGCTATTTCGACATCTTGAGAAATTTGGAAGTGAACTATTTAGATAACTTGCCGCTGGCTGATCATAGATATCTATTTTATCAATATAATGGGGCATCTCCACATTATGGTCATTTAGTTAACAATCATCTGCAAAACTTGTTTTATAATCAATGGATAGCCAAGAATGGGTCACATCTTTGGCCACCTTGCTCCTCCTATCTAGCAATACTTGATTTTTTTATTTGGGGGACAATCAAAAATAAAATATACAACACCGCATTAACCACTATGGAAGATTGCATGCAGCGCGTCAGAATAGCATTTGAAGAATTAAAAATTATTTGATATTTTTTTACGGTATTTTATTCAGGCAAAGTGAGTTTCTATTTTTGATCGTTGTACTTTTTCAAGATGTTACATAATTCGCTAATATTTTTTACGGTACATTGTTCAGGCAAAGTGAGTTTCTTTTTTTCGTCATCGTACTTTTTCAAGATGTTACATAATTCGCTATTAAGTTGTGTTTCTTTTCATTGTCATCTTTTTCAAAAAAGATCTTTGACGTCTGTGTGTGTGGGACACATTGTATATTACTCTATAAAACAGAACATTGGGTAAATTAAAGATTATTTGATATTTTTTAAGGCACTTTGTTCAGGCAAAGTGAGATTCTTTTTTTCGTCATCGTACTTTTCAAGATGTTACATAATTCGCTATTAAGTTGAGTTTTTTTTTATTGTTATCTTTTTCAAAAAAGATCTTTGACGTCTGTGTGTGTGGGACACATTGTATATTACTCTATAAAACAGAACATTGGGTAAATTAAAGATTATTTGATATTTTTTACGATACTTTGTTCAGGCAAAGTGAATTTCTTTTTTTCATCATCGTACTTTTTCAAGATATTACATAATTCGCTATTAAGTTGAGTTTCTTTTCATTGTCATCTTTTTCAAAAAAGATCTTTGACGTCTGTGTGTGTGGGACACATTGTATATTACTCTATAAAACAGAACATTGGGTAAATTAAAGATTATTTGATATTTTTTACGGTACTTTGTTCAGGCAAAGTAAGATTCTTTTTTTCGTCATCGTACTTTTTCAAGATGTTACATAATTCGCTATTAAGTTGTGTTTCTTTTCATTGTCATCTTTTTCGAAAAAGATCTTTGACGTCTGTGTGTGTGGGACACATTGTATATTACTCTATAAAACAGAACATTGGGTAAATTAAAGATTATTTGATATTTTTTACGGTACTTTGTTCAGGCAAAGTGAGATTCTTTTTTTCGTCATCGTACTTTTTCAAGATGTTACATAATTCGCTATTAAGTTGTGTTTCTTTTCATTGTCATCTTTTTCAAAAAAGATCTTTGACGTCTGTGTGTGTGGGACACAATGTATATTACTCTATAAAACAGAACATTGGGTAAATTAAAGATTATTTGATATTTTTTACGATACTTTGTTCAGGCAAAGTGAGTTTATTTTTTTCATCATCGTACTTTTTCAAGATGTTACATAATTCGCTATTAAGTTGAGTTTCTTTTTATTGTCATCTTGTTCAAAAAAGTTTTTTGATGTCTGCCTTTATTTATTATATTATATTTGTATGGAAAAAATGATTACTCGGCACGTGCGAAGAAAAAAAATTGAAATTTGTGCGGGGATGAATCAAATATTTGTTTGCTACGCAATATTGCAAGGCTACAAATAGAATATATGAGAGCATGTGGGAAAGCGGAAGGCGAAATTGCCGCGAACAAAGAATTGTCTGAAAAGAAAGTTGGGCGAATCATATATTTTTAAATTGTGAGGGAAAATCATCACAAATAAATTGTAGTTTGTAAGAAAATATATTTTATTTCTTTAGGTAGAAATATTTCTGGTTATCATTCTAAATATCACTAGATTTAACGTTTTCTTTTTCAGATTTTGGCAATATGGGATGTTTAAAATAAACCTTGAACTTCTGAAGTTATATATTTATAATTTGGGACACTAACTGGCATTATTCATCTAAATATAGTTAAGTAAAAATGAAACTCGTACACTTAAATATATTTCGAATTTTAGGATATTAATTAGACGCATTGTAGACTTTTATATATCCCCTTAAAAAGAAATCTGGTGGAGTTAAGTCCAGAGATCTCGGGGGCCAATTTTGAAATCCGTCTCTACCAGTTTGTTTCGAAAGAAACATTTAAAAATTGCCTAACCTCGTGATGATAACGAGGCGGAGCTCCATTTAGTTGAAGCCACATAGTTGTTCTAATATTTAAAAGGACATCTTCTAATAACACTGGAAGTTGGTGTAAAAGAAAATTGTAAAACATTAAACCATTTAAAGGTTCTTCAAAAAGTAGGGTCCAATTAAGAATGGACCCAGTATTCCTCCCCACACATTGACCACCTATTCTGGTTTCTCACAATTCTATATTGATGCAGATTTGAATCAGAATAGTAATGGAGTTGTGTCTATTCAAGAAACCATTGTTATGAAAAGTACATTCATCACTAAACAACACATTTTCAAAAAAGTGTTCATTTTCTGTCACTTTATTTAACACCCACATGCAGAATTCAGTTCGGTTGTCAAAATCATTTCCGTGAAGCTCCTAATAAAGCTGGATTTTATAAGGATCTTTGAAACACTTGCTTGGCTAATGTTAGTATTTTCGGATATATGATTCTGGCTAATATTGGGATTTTCGATCACTGAATCAAGTACAGTAATAACATTTTCTTCATCCTCAGTGACAGGTTTTCTAATAACAGTTTTTTTATAATTGACACTTTCACTCTTACGAAGCTGGTTTAATAGTGTCACGAAAACGGCTGGTTTAGGATGGTTTCTTTCAGAAAACCATTGAACATAAACTCGAGAAACCAACAAACAATTCTGATGACATTATCTAAGGATAAAAATCATATCAAAACGCTCTTCATTTGAATAAATCTTCATTTTGACAAAGTAATAACACAACAATATTCAAATAATCAATTTAATAAATGAATTTTCACAGTTACAAAAAATAATACCGCTATAATAGCAACAGGCTTTGCAGACTAAACTGACAGATTAAACAAATTATCTGACGTTTCTAAATGTCATAGGCAACTAGATACCATAGAACATCTGTTCAAAAAACACAAAATGGTGCAGAAAACGAGTATTTGGCGTAATCTGTGAACACGCGAAGACTTAGCTATAGAACACTTTTATACCATTCGATAGGTATTTAAAAGGTACATTTTCTGGTAAGGTAAAAACTATAGCGTTCTATTTAAATTAACCAAGTTAGAGCCACTTAAAGTTTTTATTTGATTAGTTTTAATTTTTGAACACCCTGTATAATATAGCAAGTTTATTGTAAATGGGATATAAAATATGATTTATTGTTATACTTCACAGTAAATTTCGAGTACATAACTGAAATATTTCTTAAGTATTTGAAACATGAAAATTAGGTTAGATTTTGTCAAATTTCAAATTATTTAAAAACCCTTAAGGTTTGGGTACTATAAACTTTATTAAAATAGGCACTTATTCTGATCGGAAAATTAAAACTTGCAATAATATACAGGGGGTTGCATTTAGAAAACACAACTTTGTTACTTTCAGAGGTTTTGAGATACCCTGTATGATATGGAAATAATTTTAAAAAATAACTATATTAGACCCCTATATATCCCAGAAGTAACACTTTTTGAAAGTCGCGTATTTTAGCCGCAATATTCCGTGCCGTATAGGGTGAATAACCCTGTATACGATGGTGTTATAAACGCCCAGGGATGTTTTAATCTCACAGTATGACACAAGACGCTCTTGCAGGATCGGTTCAAGCACCGGCTCGATGTCTTCTTGCACTACAATTGATTCTGAACAACCTTGAAATCACTCGTCTCTAAGCGAACAACGGTCCCGATTGATTCACTAAACCAGCGATATACAGTGGTTTTTATAGGTGTTTTATCGCCATATAAAAAAATAGGTTCATGGATACACTCTTGTTGAAATAAACTACGTCAGAAGTTGTAAAAAACAATCGCACGGAAATGATTAAGAGTTTTCTCATTTTGAGATAATGTACTCGAAAAATGTTTTCTTTTATTATGTTTAAGGTTATGAGCAGGATGCACTCTTATCCTTCAAAATAAGCTATTGAGCAATTACCTATGATCTTTTTTTTGCAAAGCTACGGCTATTTTAAGTACAGATTAGTATGTTTTTAGAGAGCAATATTGTTTTTTTGCAAATTTCGATTTGCCATTTTGAATCTACAATCTTAAACATAAAAATTTCTGTTTTATAAAATAATATTCCTATTCTGCGACTTCGAACACACCCAAGTGAATTTTTTTAAATAGCAATATTATTTTTTGTGAATTTTTATGCGCCAGTTTGAAGAAGCCATCTTGGAAATGAAAATTTCAATTTACTGACTTGATATTCGTACTGAACGACCTCAAAAACCCTCAAGTACAAATTTTCGAGAGAAATGTATATAGTAGAAAAATGTAAGCCTTGAAAGGTTAATGAAGATGCTTGTATCAGGTAATTTGCAAGAAAAAATCGTAGGTGTCCTCTCAATAGCTTAATTTGAAGAGTAAGAGCATAACTAGAAAAAAATTTTGCGCGTGCTATATATAACTTCAAAAGCAGCCAAAAAAAGTGGGAAATTACTTCGGAAATGATCCCCATCTGCCTAACAACAGAACCTTGTAGATATGTGTTATATGAATCTTCTGTTTCTACCCAATTACATAACTAAAATTTATAAGAAATGAGATCCAGTAAATTGTTAAAACTACAACTGGTGATGTTAATTTTCTTCCTAATTATCTATTTATTTTAAACTCACTCCGAATTGGAAGTGTTTTCGATTGGTCCATGTAAATAGAGCACAAGTATTATCCATGAATACTGTTACTGAAAAACTTGGACAGTTATGTTGATAAATTTAATTAAAAGTCTGTTTTAAACGACGAAAAAGAAGTGTATTTAAAATTAATTGACATTTCTTTTTAAAAAGAAAACGTGACTTTATCCTCTTTGGAATGATGAAAAGAAATAAACGCCTTGAGAATTTTCTAGAAAAAGCAAAACCATGGAATTAAAGTATCATTAATGAAAATCGTCAATACTTAATAAAAGAGGTTTATTGAATAGTTTGAAATTTATATATTTTCGAGAGTTCGACATTTTGTGATATATATTTGGTTGAATAGTGGAGGTCTCATATATTTCCCAACATTTCGTAATAACTCTAAGAATAAAATGACCATGAAAGCCGATTTAGAGCTTTTATATATTAGAATATTCTAGAAAGATTCTTGAATAACAAGGTGAGCAAAAAGAAGAAAATAGAATTGTGAAGTAAATTCTAGACGTCGCATAAGAAAACGCACAAATTAATTAAATCAATTAGAAATTCAAGAAAATACGCGTCAAATTTTAGAAACTGCAAATTGAAATTGTAAAGTCTATAACACTATAAAGTTTTTACAAGTATCTAACCAGCTCATTAAAATCATATTGACTATAAGAGTACAGTAAAATATAAATTTTTTTAAATAAAAATATTTGATGTGCTATCTGCAATCAGGAATATCTGTAATTTAGGAGTGGTTAATATTTTTATTCCCGTGACGACAACTTATATATGACATTAAGCAACAGTGAACAACTTGTTAGATATAATATAACAAATAAATAACACCACTTAACAACCAATTTGCGGCTGTAATGTAAAAGGCAGTCTATGGCTAATTTTTGGTCTCTAAATGCGAAAATGAACGAGTATTTTAATCACATTATTTTAAAAAGTAATTTGTAATCTACCGGAGCGTTGCCAAATTTACGTTTTCCAGGAGTTAGGGAAATTATGCACAATTTGGCAACATCCCGTGGGAGTATCTAGGGATGACAAAACCAAAAGTACTGAACGACTATAAAAGCAACTGGCCGGCAGTCGTATCATCAGTATTGGTTTAGCACGAATAGTGCTCAGTATTAGATAGAGAAGCGAAGTGCGCGAAAAGCCAATTGTAAGAACCTTGTATTAGTGTTCTTTTTGTGTTAAAGTTAGCTGACGTCTGTAAACGTAGTATCATATCTCTGAACCGACGTAAGTGACAGTACGAAATGTCTAAAGTATAAAAACGTAGCTGTGTTAACCCCGCCGATAGCCAAAGTAGCTTATCATAAGTATTTTGGATGTCTCGTTGGCGACAGGCTTCCGATGGGTTCTTCACTCTCTTCAGTCGTTGCCAATATATATATATATATATATATATATATATATATATATATATATATATATATATATATATATATATATATATATATGTATAGGTAGTCACCTTTTCTCAGGTGTGGTAAGATTTAAATATGAAAATGTCAAACAAAAAAGGACATAAATAATTAATTGATGCATTTATGTGGTAAGTATAGATTGTAGAATAGATATTAGTTATAGTATGTAAGAATTTGTATATAAATCATGTTTTAAGGACATTAAATGCCTATAATTTTGTAATGACATGATAAAATGTATAAAAATTAGAGTGAAAGGTTGGACATTAGTGCATTTAAGGCAAGAATAATAAACATATTTCACTCTAAAAGACATAAATCAAACAAACTAATAAACAATAGATATTTTGAATAATGTGTGAAGTGTTATTGACCAGAAACAGTGACTAAAAAAGGTACTTTAACTACAGTATTGTGAGATCCACAAGGAAGAGAATCTTGAACACCCATTTTATAAATAGTGCGCGTAAACATAATATTAGTGAGAATAAAGCTCAAATAATAATCATTTAGTGAAATATAGACACTATTGAACAATAATTATTTATAATATTTTGGTTTTAACTCATTTCAACAACAATATTTATCAAAACTTTGTTTAAAATATGGTAAATCTGTCAGACTAGTATAGGAAAATGTAGATTATAAGTTAATTTTAAAAATAAACTGGAATAAAATAGTACCTAATTGGAGGTAAAACATTGTTAAATATGATTATAGTATTAATAAAACAAGAATTATCAATTTCAGCAAGTTTTAATTAAATTTTAAATGTATACGTAAAATTTTTATAGATATAATCAAATTTTATTTATCAATTTTATGTGCTATATAATAACGAAAAGAAAATTGTAGATATATGAAAATGTCAGCAGAAGTCTAAAATTTACATAACTCATAATTTATTTTCATCAAATGTAATATTTAGTTCATAATATCAATAAAATATCAAAATTTAATCATAAATTGACAATTAGGAATCCATTTTGGTTTTGTATTTCAAAGCTTAAAATTTCATCTAGTTGCCAGTTCACGCCAGATGGCCCACCAATCAGAAAAAAGTTAAAATAAAAATTTATACTACGTCACTGCTAACTATAAAAGCGAAAATTCATTTTTTTCAAAAGCAGTGCATATCAATCGGTTGTAGAGTAAACAGCGCTAGTCTTGTACATTAAAAGTAACATAACCTCAAAATTTTCGTTTTTTATTTTTTAAAATCCGTTGTAGAGTAAACATCGCTAGTATCATTCATTAAAAGTAACATAACCTCAAAATTTTCATTTGTTATTTAAAAAAAAAGATTTTCGAGTTTTGAAAAGGGAAGAAACATAGAAGGTGGATTTAAAAAATTCTAGAGATTAAATGACAACTTTTTTAAAAAGAAAGGAAAATAGTTTACTAAATTTATAAATAAATAATATAACTAAGCAAGTAGTTTTAAAATAAAAGGAAGAAACCTAGAACGTGGATAAAAAAATTTTGAAGCATAAAAGATATTTAGCTAGCGTCTAAGAAGTAGAAATTTTAGACTTGCCTGAAAATAGTTTCATAAAATAGATATATACTAACCTTATAATGAACATTTGTAGTTATTAATAAAGTAAATTGTTTAATTTGCATTGTAACAATATCACTCTAAATATTAACGGAACAAACAAATATTTTTTTTTAAGATTGTTTAAAGGAAAATTACATGTAATAAGACAGTAGTCATTTTTAACAGTTTAGACATTATATACAACGTTGCCAGATTTAATAATCTTAAATTCAACAAAAGAGAAACAGTGCACAAAATTTTAATTAGAAATAGATAAGGTTATTTAAAAATTCCATAAAACTGCACCAACTGTCATATTTGTATTATTTTAATAAAGTTTATACTTGTGTTTATGAACCTATTGGTTTGACTTTTCACATAATAATAATAATTTAATCTGAACTCACCTGAGAAAGTGAAAATTGACATTGATGTTTTTAAACATCTGATCACGAGAAACGGGGTACATTCAGAAATACAGCACATGTGTAGTTGTGAAGTTTTTTTTATTAAAATAAAAAAATTTTGGTACAAATCAATTATACTTAAGTATAGTTATTTTTGCCTGTGCTGTCAATAAATTTGTGAAACCGAAAGTCTGGTTGAGATATGTCCATGATACTGTCATCATATGGTAGGGTAATGATCAAGAACTTAATGATTTCTTGAAACATCTAAATACCATTCGACTTACAATTAAGTTTACCATGGAAAAGGAGGTAAATGATCAATTGCCCTTCCTAGATGTCATGGTAAACCGTTCAAACGAAACTATTAAAACTTCTGTATATAGAAAGCCAACACGTACAGGACAATATCTTAACCATAGTTCTAATCATTCTGTTGTAACAAAACGAAGAATGAATGTACAATATCTAGAAGCAATAATGTCGATTCATTGGAAAAAGATTTACAACAGAATGATTATCCTTTAAAATTAAGTAACGATGCTATAAATAGCTTTAGAACGAGCACTGGACAGCAAGAAACACATTCCTTCTTCACAATACCGTATATTAAAGGAACCTCGAAGAAAATAAGATGAATTGCCAGCAGTTATAATATAAAAATAGCCTTTAAATCAGGAAATATACTTAGAGCTCGTCTAACAAAAACTACCGATAAGAAAAAGTGTGTTTATAAAGTTCCATGAGAGTGTGGAGAGTAGAGAAATCAAGCGACCACCAGAAGTTAGAATTAAAATAAATACACAAAAAGGGGGAAGAAAATTTAAAGAAGCAGCTTACATTAAAAATAAAAATGGAATCTCCAGTAAACCCAGTGTTGAGATACCTAATCTGTAGCAACCACTAGTTTGTAACATCAAATCATTGCTGTGTGTACAGTGAAGCGAAACTTTGTGCTTCAATCGACACAGTCCTTATATAAGCTCGTAGTCTTAAAACAAAACATTCAATTATACTTGATAACGATTAGAGATCCAATCTAATCAAAACTTCGTAAAAATAAATAAAAATAAAGACAATATAAGTCCGACAACCACATCGTAATATTAATATCATTCAATATTTGCATTCAACATATTATATAACGTGACAACCTATAATTATTTTTCCGATTACTATAAAGCCTGATGGACGTTAATGAAATTAATTAAATTCACTGAAAAATAATTGCTGTTTATCGATTTTAAGGAGATAAACCAACATGTTAAGGAGCACGTGAAGTACGCATTTTATTTTTATAGTATCAGGTTCAGTAAACGCGTGCGGAAAGCCAAGGTCTCCTCGTGTCTCTTTAAAACCTTGAGATAAAATGCATTCTCATTATGTACTCGTTTGTTCAACATACTGTGGCACGTTTTGATATACTTGATCACGTGTGTGTAAAGTGAAAATGTAAATATTGAATTTCTGATATTTGGTTTGCAACACAACTGTGACATTATCGAGTATAAAGAGAAATAAGGGGCATTAAAGGTAAAAGGTTTGCGTGTCTACGCCTTTAGACAAACGTGACAGTCGTACAAAATCAATGGTTATACAAAACGGATATTTGTTTTGTTGCAAGTTTGGGGTATTTTAACAGTGTATCCCGTTAAAAAGGAATTATAGTGTTGAATTTTATTATGAGATTATATTCGTAGAGTGTATGTGTGTGTATATGTGTTCGAGCTCATCTCTGGGACTCCCTTACTCAATTCGACTGCTTATTTCTAGTTATTTTTTTTATTATCGATGGTAGTTCCGCAAAAAATTATATGTATGTCTCCTCTCTATGGTCCTGCATAGATCATATGACTGGTTCGCCTCGTGAACGCGATAAAAGAGATTTTGAAGACCTCGTCCTATATCAGCAATCAGAATGGTCTTCTTCTGTTGGTGCCTATCCTCTGTGGATGTTGGCAATCACATTTTCCCATATGACCTTATTGACAGCTGTTCTAAATAAATGTACCGTCGTCATTCCTGTCCATTGTCTGATATTCCTCAGCCATGATGTTCGTCGGCGACCCTGAGTTCTTTTACCCTCTATCTTACCTTGCAAAATTAACTGAATTAGTTGGTATTTCTCATTGTGCATTACATGCCCTAAGTATGATATCTTTCTGATTTTCACATTGCGCATAATTTCTGGGTCTTTTTTCATACGTTGCATTACGGTGTTATTTGTGACATGATGGATGTATGAAATTCTGAGCATGCGGCGGTAACACCACATTTCGAAGGCTTCCAGTCGTTTAGATGTTGTTTCTGTCAAAGTCCAGGCTTCCACTCCATATAGAAGAGTTGAAAATACATAACATCTCAAGACTCGTGTTCTTATATCAATGTTCAGGTGCATATTGCACAAGATCTTTCTGAGGCGGTTGAAGACAGCTCTCGCCTTCTCTATGCGGCATCTAATCTCCTGTGAGTGGTTCCATTCTCTGTTCAGACTGCATCCCAGATACGTAACTTTGTCAATAGTTTCCAAAGTTTCATTATTTGCTCTAAATTGGTGGTGTATTTCGTCATTTTTGCTTACTATAAGGATTTTTGTCTTTTTACAGTTTAATTTCACGCCGTATCTTTCACAAGCTTCCACTACGCGGTCTATTAGTGTTTGCAGATCCTCTGCATTATCGGCCAACAGAACTGTGTCGTCTGCATATCTTAAGTTGTCAATGCTTTCACCATTAATTCTTATGCCCTCTCTCATTCCACTGATAGCTTCCCTGAACAGCATTTTCGAGTACGTATTGAATAAAGTCGGCAATAAATTACAGCCCTGACGAACTCCCCGTTTTATTGTAAATTCTTGTGATGTTTCGTTGCCTACACGTACAGTCGCCCTTTGCTGTGAGTAAAGGTTTCTAATAAGGCGTAAATCCTTGTCATTGATACCAGATTCATTTAATATTTGAAGCAGTTTGTGATGTTGCACTTTGTCGAATGCTTTCTCGAAATCGATAAAACATGCATAGACATTGCAGTTTACGTCCCGAGCTCTTTGTATCAAAATTTGAATAGAAAATAGAGCTTCTCGTGTTCCAAGTCCATTTCTAAAGCCAAACTGAACATTGCTAACGTTTTCTTCAAGTTTTCTATATATTCGAGAGTGAATGATACTGAGAAGGATTTTCAGCGCATGACTCATTAAGCTTATAATTATAATCAGAATGGTATCATCGGCATATTTTAGGTTATTTACGACTATGCCATTGATTTTCATACCCTCTGTCTCTGTTACAAAAATATCTGAGTTCATATATTGCACTTGTAATGTTAAAATGTGACTCATTAGATTACTCGGTATACATTCCTTTCATTTCTTTGAGTTAGGTATGTTTGATAGTGTTCCGAATGTTGACTTCAGCCATTCTAGTCTTATATACTGCATTTAACAGACTTAGTAACAGTTCGATGTTCTTACCTTCGACAAATTTTTTTAATTCAATAGGGACTGAAATCATATTTCTGATGCCATTTCCTCGTAGATTATGTGTACTAACTCTGCTTCTTCGTCATCCTATTGTTCTTTCAAACACTCCTCCCTTCTAAAAATCGGACTATACTGTGGCGAAGGTTTTTGATGCGTTAAATCCAAATCCGGAACCCGAATTGCTTCAGCACGTCAGGTCTTGAAGATAATTTAACTTAAAACTGTAAAAAACGCCACTTTAGGTTATTTGAGGTTACTTTTTAAAGCTAGGTGACGTTTCTTCACAAAACTCAATATAGAAATATTAAAGTACTACTCTTTCCCTTGAACGGTTTTTGAACGGCCCCGATATTGCCGAGATATCTACGGCTGAAATATTAAAAAGAGCGTTTTTGTCAATACATTCTTCTATACCTAGGTTATGTGAGTTTGATAGCCTCGGTTTGTGAGGAAACTTCCTTCACTCCTCTGTCTGTTGCATTCGGAACGTGGCTGCGCCCGGGTTATGTATGTTTAAGAGCCCTGGTCTTTGAGAAAATTCATTTCGTTAGCCTATTTGCTAAATGTTATTCAATTTTCGTGTAATGACGAAAACACCAAGTTTGATATTTTAGACAGTAGATATCTCGGCGAGAAAAAAAAATATCGGAGCCATTGAAAAACGATTTTAAAGGGGAAAAGTAGCACTTTAAGATGTTATATTAAGTTTTACGAAAGAACATCACCTAACGTTAAAAAGTAACTTCAAATATGGCCTAAAATGTTGTTTTTTTACAGCGCTGAAGCAATTTCGGTTCCGGATTTCGACTTAGCAAGTCAAAAGCCTGCGGTTTCTGATTTAGAAAGATATTCTAATTTTACCGGCCTGTGATATTTACTTCTGTTACTCTTCGTAAAATGTAAACCGGATCAACAAATATTCTTATAGTTTTAATTTATAAATATAAAATAAACTACATTTTTTGATCTGATTTAGTTTCTAACCAAAAACGGTTACCAGTATTAATTTAAAATTTGTTTTACTTGTTACATTAATCATTTTTCTGCGAGGTAGTTCGAGTGTAAAATTCGTTTGATTGGTGACCTCGAACTTATAAAAAGTTTTAAAACTTTTTTTCGCCAGACTACTCCGGAAGAAGTTATAATGTGTATAGATTAAATTGAAGTTTGTTGGATTGGATGTATGTTTATTTACATAATTTCGTAATGTCAGCACGGATTTGGCGAAAGAGGACTTACTTAAAATGTTTGTTTTAATGGCACTCTATTAAGTTATCTAGAAAAAAAAACACAAAAAATTTAGGTATCGATTTTATCCCCAATTATTTTTTTTTTTTGGATTGAAAATCTGAAATGACTGTCACAAGAGTATCGAGTTTGATGAATTTCGACTTTAAAATCACCATATAAATCCCATGTTTCTCCCAAGGATAACTGGTTTTAATATACATTGTTCCAAATATAGTAGACCTCTCAAGCTACCAATCAGTATTCCTTTATATAACAAGGGTAATGTTAATAGCTTTGAGAATTACAGTAATATTAGCCTAATAGATAGCATTTTCAAAGTATATTCATTTACGCTTGCTCGGGGTTTTTTTTTGTTGCTCTTTCTTTTTACTTTTACGCCTGTTTTATTTAGACTTCGCAGATGATTGTATGTCTCTCGCCATCTATCGGCATCGTTCTTAACTCAAGTCGCAATTTCAAGCGGGTTTTCTGTAATAGTATTCTTGCCATTCTCAGGCATCTGAAAACTATATATTTCCGTTGCAGTTTCAAGGTGGATAATACGTGTCGAATATTTTTCCACTAATTAGGAAGGTGATTTTGGAAAACTTTTGAAATTTTGCGGTTCAGCTATTTTCTTTTCAACTAGCCATTCTACCAGTCGTGTAGAATTGTTAAAGAACAAAATCAGTGATTATCTGTATGTTTTATTATTTAATTTAATCAATCTACACCAAAAGCAGGTAACTATATTCTATATTTTTCGTTATAAACGTCGAGCTCAATAAAGAAAATTATTTTCATTTTACGCGCGCCATGTTTTCCTTTTGTTTCAGGGGTCAGCATTTAAAATTATAGTCCAGCTTTTTAAATTATATCCCAACATCTATAGCCAGCATTTACGGCATTTAAATCATTTTTAATATTTAATGCTTTTATAACAATTTCTTAAGACATTTACATTTATCTTAGTTTAGTTGATAGAAGTGTTTGTCCTTAATAGAAATACTACACATTTTTTCGAAACCAACTACTTCTGCTGGTGAATGTGTTGCAGTTGATTTCCTTTTGGCCACATATACCAAACTACTCACAAGGGGATATTAAAACATCCAAGAGGTGTGCTGTTTCCAAGTATTCCATTGGCCGAGACCACCTTTTAGTGACTGCAGTCCGGAAGCAAGTATTCACAAACAGATAAGTAGCTGTGTTATTTAAATTTGTAAGAAAAAGAAACATAACATTTACAGCGACATAATTTAGTTTTATTAGACAACATGAAGAGTCTAAGTCTTCTCGGAGTTATCATTTTATCAGTTTTAAGCTACAGATGGCGCCGTAAATTTGGACTTTCGGTAAGAGTAACTTCAGGAAGTGCTGTTTTTCAAAGTTAATTAATGTTCTGCAGAAAAAAATAACAGTAAATATATTTTCCCTCATTCAAACGTTGCTTTTTTTAAATAATAGTGTATTATCATTAATAAATTGAAAATTCCATCCCATATATATGTATATACTTTTTTCAAAGTATAAGCAACCCATACATATAAATTTATATGCGTCATTCGACTATCATGTCCCGGTTTTTTCCCGATAAGCGCGCTCGGTTTCAGTTAGTGCCAATATTTCATTGCAGCTCCCTCATGCGGAAATATCAGCCACCTGACAAGCTGTAACGTTGTTACGCCATCCAGATCATGTTTGACGAATTAATCGATTTACCTGCTGTTGTATCAATGGTTAATTTCAAAGCAACGACGTGTACACTGTCATTACCAAAGGCGTACTTTCAGGGGGACTTGGTGTATTATTTTATACTATTATACATTGATTCATGCTCAATAACATTATTTGTTGATAAAAAAATTATTAATATAAATTTGCTGCACTTTTTACATTTTTGAGTAAGATAATAATAAGTTAATATTGAATTTTAGATTTACTTTATTTTTACCAGTTATAGTTATATCCACTTTTAGTCGAATAGGGTTGAAACTTACAAAAAACATTAATAAGGTACTTGTATATTATAACTAATGAATAGAAATAAAACTATAGATTCTGAAAATATATAAAAATGTTTTTAAGTTAAACAAATCACAACAACAAAAAAATAATAATAAAATAAGTATTTAAGTTTGGGCACAATATCTTGCAACAATATTAAACCTTTCGCTGTACCTGGGTTTAGCCCTTTTACTTCGGGGTATCTGAAAATATTTGTGTATTTGACACACTGCGAGTTGATGCAGATAAATATACATATAATAGCTGTTTAACATTCCTTCACAAAATAGCATGATTTTTCTTTTTTCTTGAAAAAACAGATATATTTTTAAATTGTTTAATTTAACATTGTAATTATCGAGAACTTTGCGGTAGGCGATTTTACACTTCTACAGAGCTAGTAGTATAATGAAAGATGACTTTTACAGAGCTAGTACCTTTTCCAACGAACATTTCGTAGGTTCTCTAAAAAAATTGTAGGCAACATGGTGCACACTTTTAAATATTGCAGATATGCAAGCTTACTTTGCAGCAAGTTCATCGTCATTATCACTACTACCGTCTTGTATTTCTAGAATTTCGATTTTATTGAAGTTATCTGAGCGCTGCCTGACCGTTAGAGAAGATAAAAACTGTCTTGTCCCTGTAAATCCTCCTTACATTCGAAGACATACATGGATAGCATGAATTTTCTGCTTAAAATACTATAATATGCTGCCCCAGTGCTTCACTTATGTTAAGACTGGGTGTTTCCGTGTATTCTGGCGCCTATACCATAGCCAGTTTTGGACCCGTCCGTATACCAGACGAGGTTCTGGCTGATTCACTACTTGGTCAGAGCTCGCCTTCCAGTCAACCTGAATGGTGTAGGGTCTGTTAAAGCTATAAGTTTTTGGCATGGTGTCACTGCTCATTTCTAGCAATGAGTTCGTTACCACGCCTTTGATGCTGGTGTGTCCGAGGACAAGTCCAGTCCACCAGACCTTGTTTAATTTCAGCCGGTAAGCCCCCGTCCTCGCATCAGTCCAGATTACAGTATAAAGGGGAGGTAAGTTTAGTAGGTTTCCCAATGCTGCTGTTGAGCTGCTTCTCATGGCACCTGTGATGCAGAGGCAAACCAGTCTCTGGAGTTTGAAGAGTTCCAAAGTGCCTCGTTTTTGTATGGTTTTTATCCACCATATAACCGAGCCATAGGTTTCCATGGATCTTACTCCCGCAGTGTACAACCAGTGCACGATATATGGCATTGTTCCCAACGTCTTGCCTAGTGCCCCGTTTGCTGCCATGATGGACATTTTACCTTTAAAGATAATTTTCTGCAGGTATGAGTTCCAAGTAAGCATCTGTAATCTTAACTAATCCAATTTTCTTCTTTTATTAAAAGGTATTAGCAGAGTTTTTCCAGGGTTTACCCTAAAGCACTCCCTAGTACACCATTCCTCCGCTAAAGTCAGAGCTCCTTGCATAGAGTCTCTCATATGATGTGATTGAAATGGTTTAATGAAAGTACCATAACATCTATAATTCAAATTGGCTCTATGAAAAATAATTGAAATGTAAGTGATAAAAAAGTATTACTTGTATACTTACACGTTTATTATAGTTAATGCGGTGTTGCCACAGTCATGTTTTTACCACTCGTGGATATCACCTCTATAGCTTTGAGTTTAATACTACTGGATAAAAAGAAATTCTGATCGGTCGAGATATATCGATATCAGCCAGAAAATTATCATTAATGGTCAATGGCTAAGTCTACCATCGCGTAAATTTGTAATTGTTTAAAAAATTGTACTAACATTTTGTTGAGCCATTCTCGAAATATTTAATTTTTATAATCGAAGTTATCGTAGATAAACAATCGAGCAACCCGCAGTGCGTCTCGATGGAGTTTGGAATTTTATTTGCTCCAGAATGGAATATCGGGGTGAGGCAGAATACAATTTATTGCGTTTATTTTATCAAAATAATTGCAATATTAACGGAACAAAAGTAGCACATAAATGAAATCATCGAGATTTGCCATCTCCGAAAAAAATACTTTTCAGTATATAAAAATAGGCTTGGGAGCGAATTAAACAATAATGAGAACAGCGGTTAAGAACGATGAAGAACTAAATAACAAATATCATAGTTTCAAGACAAAAATTGTTATCCTTACTTATTTTTAGTGCATATTGTTGACAATCCAAGACAGTGTATCGGACAAGCACATAAAGAAAGAAAAAGTGCCAGGGAGTACTGGCATGGATGTTCGAATAATGAATCAGGATACTTGAAAAGGTGATTTTACCATGCTAAAATAAAGGTAGTAACTCAGGAAACAAAAATTCGAAACCCAATACTTCTCGAGTTACATTCTGTTAATTTTTGTTTCTTACTTTTAATATCTTGTAGCTAGTTTTTAATTTATCAAGTTGATATTTAGCACAGGGACTTTATTTAACGACTTATGTCAATATGTCTCTACTGTGTCGCCAGAGATCACCTTAAAGACAAAAGAATGCCTAATAAAAAACGATTCTTTATTCGAGTTAATAAACCACACCTTTTGGCAAATTTATTACCAGTATAAAGTAAAAATATAAAATTCAACCCGAATATTTAAAAAAAAAAACCATCAGGAAATGTACTTAAAACAAAAAAATTAATTATTTAGCTGTTTTCGTTGTTTCAATTGTCCGATCACCTTTAAAATATCTAATTGCAAGATTTAATTAAATCTGAAGCATGGTAACCTGATTTTTACTTCCCTAAAAAACTGATTTTATTGGTAATAAAAATTTTAATTTGAATTTGCGCCTAAACGGTGTGGTTTATCGACTTGAATAAAAAGACCTTTTTCATTAGGTATTCTTTTATCTTTAAAATGACGTATTCTTTTCTCCCCTAACTGTTGAAACAAAAAAAGATATGTAAAAAATATTATTTCAATTTCAGGTAGAGTAACATCTGGCAACACAGTAGAGAAACATTTTTATAACAGAATGACAGAAGCTTTTAGGCGTAATCCTTGTGCCAAATACAGGGTGGGCCAATGAACAATGCACTTTTAAAAATTCTATAATAAAACGATGTTTACGTTTTTAAATAAAAGATTTATTTTAAAATAAAAATAATTAAGTTTGAAAAATTATATCGTCCAGATGTCGGCCTTTGCATCGACGACACTCTTCCAATCTTGATTGGAAATTTTGAAAAACTTTCGCTAGAATTTGCGGAGAGGTTGCTTGGCTTTCTTGACGATTATTCGCTCTCAACTCAGATGTGATTGACGGATTATTGGAATAAATTTTGCTTTTTAAATAGTCCCATAAAAAGAAGTCCACTGAAATAAAGTCGGGGCTCTTTGGAGGCCAAGTATTGTCACTTATCTGTGAAATCAATTTTTGTGGAAACATTTCTCACAGAACGTCCATGGTCAAATTTCTTGTCTGGCAGGTAGCCCCATCCCGCTAAAACCAAGTGTTATTTTTATATTCACGCGATTATCGCCATTTCGGACATAAAAAATCATTAAACATTACTATGTAATGTTCTGTATTAACCCTAAACTGCATGGCCTCTGCGATCTTCAAAAAAATACGGACTAATGATTCCCCACTTGGCAACTCCGATCCATGAAACAGAGCGAGACAGAAAGTGAATTCCTTATTGGCCTACTCAGTATCAACTTGATACATTATAAACTAACCTCAAGATGCTAAAAATAAGAAAAAAACATTCTGTATAATAAATTAAGTTAAAATTCCATAAATAGAAGAGGCTGTAATTACACTGATCGCATAAACAGAAATGGTGGGCATATAGAATACAATGTGTCCAAACAGTATTGTTAAAAACTTTTATCACATTATTTTCTTCTTAGGTTTCATATATTTCCTTTTTTAATGACTTTTTATTTTCAAGGTTATATATTTCATAAATAGCCAAATACAATATTTGCTTTATTAAAAGATCAACTTAATTTTAATAATTATTCTCAAGATTGCTATGAGATGCCATATTTAATTTCCTATAACTTTTGTACGTAAAATTGTTCTCCACAGCGCTTGATTAACAATTTATAGACTGATTTGTTTCAGATTCGCAGAAAAAGCACGTTCAAGCTTCAAAGGATCTTGATATGCTATTTGATTACACAAATTAATTATAACTGCAGTATATAGAATATATGGATTACTACTCAAGGTCGCCATGATGTATGAGAGTTATTCAACTTCAAGTGAGTGATGTGAGCTGTCGGCTATCGGTAACATCCCACCCTTACTCCTTCTGTATCTCAAAAACTAGCCATAGATGGGCTTTAGACCCAGGAGATCTTTTCATCGGGAAATCAAACACTACACTAAATTAGATTTCCAGTAGGTTTCACTAGAAACTATTTTTCATAAGGTTGGTGCGGAGTTCTTTGATAGTTCTTATTAAAATAAAAAGTGACTGTATTAATTGGCATTTTTTAATAAATATACGTTTTATTACAATTAAATTTGTTTTTTCTTCTGTTAAATTCAGTTACTGAAAATCTATACGTGATAAAAAAAAACTTTAACGACTCAAATTTAGCATAGTTAATACGATAAAAATCATCCAATTTATTTTCGAAATCAAAGAAATAAAATGTTTTTAATTCGAATCATAAGTTTTATTACATGCGTAGGTGTAATTTATTATGCCAGGGGATCTACTTCCAAGTGCTTTTTTCACTTTTTTATTTGTGGCTTCTAAACGAAATAATTAATAAAGAGAAAATAAATACTGTCATAATTGGATCGTCTTAATTAAAAATATATATACAAAAGAAAAGCGATCTTAATGCCCTAAATGCAGGTTGTCCGGTAAGCACTTCCTAATATCTCGGGAGCATACAGGGGAGGTTAAAATAACCCTACTTTGTCGTAGAAAAAAAATTCTTAAAGTGAACCTTAACGGAGATACAGAGCCCGAAAGGGGTACCCAGCGATTGACCTTATCAGCTCTTTTCTTTTTTGAACCGACTTGTATAATTTAATGAAATTTTAATATTTTATAGAGGCCATGAAGACTCATTAAACTACAATACAAGTAGATGTTTTATATGATCATAGAAGTCAGGAATGGACTTGCAACCACCCTCGTTGGGCCTAATTTTTGACAGGTGTCAATTTACAGGGCTGAAAACTAATTTTTTAAATACTTTGATCATTTCTCTTTAAAAAAGGTACTCTTAATTTATATCGATAAAACTGGCGGTTTTCGAGATAAATTTGTTTTTATGCAACAAACCAAAAGTTATTAATGATAAACACAAACAGGTGAAAATAAAATACGCAGAGTATCCTGATGCACTTTAACTTATGGGGAAGCGCTGTCTCACTCTTTGAAGGCAAGAGGAAGTTATGTTGATAGATTCTAGTTATCTTAGATGTTCCCAGAAGTAAAAGTCTAAGGGATTTAGGTTTGGAGACCTTGGTGGCCCACCTTGACCTATCCATCGAGAGCCAAAAATATTAGTTAAGTGTAGACGTACTATACGGTTAAAATGAGGTGGAGCACCATCATGTAGTACCAAATTTACATTTTTTTATCAAGAGGTACGTCTTCCAATAAATTATTTAAATTTTGCTGCAAAAAAATATAAATAAATCTCACCATTGAGTCTTTCTTCCAAAACAAATGGACGTATAAAGTTATTTCAGATGATGCCAGCTCACATTTTTACAATAAGCCCTTGTTGATGTTTGTTTTGAAGTATAGCGTGCGGGTTTTCATCAACCCAAAAATGTAAATTGTGTGAAATTATTATCCCATCTCTTGTAAAACCGGCCTCATCGGTAAAAAAAAGAAAGTTACTTTTTCAACGAGGTACGGGTGAGTAACTGTTCTGTTAGAGTTTCATGTACAATAATCCATTTTGTACCATTTTTTGTGTCGCGCGCTTTCTTATGCTATTTGAAGGATTGTCAGCAATATCTTACAAAATTTCTTCCTCTACGTGAGGGTCTCGTGGTCTCCTGGGAGGG
The DNA here is from genome assembly GCA_034092305.1 of Diaprepes abbreviatus. Lineage (NCBI taxonomy): Eukaryota > Metazoa > Arthropoda > Insecta > Coleoptera > Curculionidae > Diaprepes > Diaprepes abbreviatus. The sequence goes on along the minus strand of JASJET010000018.1, from coordinate 1,070,499 downwards.
CCCTCACCGCCATGTCGCGGCAAAAATGATCCTGAATAAAATATGTAAAAAATTAATTCGTTAACTCTAATAATTATTTTCTATTCAGTTTTTATCTGTTTCCGTTAGGATTTGATTAACCCTTTGAAAGGTTTCTGAATAGTGTCTGAGCTAGAAATATTTCAGCATAACATCTTTTTGCCTTCGAAGAGTGAGACAGCACTTCCCCACAAATTAAAGCACATCAACACATCTTGAGTATTTTATATTTACCTGTTTGTGTTCAGCATTAGTAACTTTTGAGTTTCTCCCATAAAAACCGATTTTTCTCGAAAACCGCCAGTTTATTGAAATAAATTAAGAATACGTTTTTTGAAGAGGAATGACTAAAGTACTTAAAAAATTAGTTTTCAGCTCTGTAAAATGATACCTGCCAAAATTAGGCTCAATGAGTGTAGCTGCAAGTCCGTTCTTGGTTTCTCTGATGATCTAAAACATCTAATGTAGTATGGTTTAATGAGTCTTTATGGCCTCTATAAAATATTAAAATTTCATTAAATTATACAAGTCGGTTCAAAACTTAAAGCCGACCAGGTAAATCGCTGGGTATGGGCTCTGTATCTCCATTAAAAGCCACTGTAGGAATTTTTTTTCTATGACAAAGAAGGATTATTTTGACCTTCTCTGTATGCATTCAAAAAATTAAGAGGTACTTACTGGACACATATATGAAGAAGAGGCATTACTGCTCAAATTTTTGCATCAATATTATAATGAATCAAAAACCTCAATAGAATTTATTTTTAGCGCTGCCTCTGTCATAACTTGCCTCGTTAGCAATGGTTTTACAGGTCCATTTGAATTTATAGTGACATAATTACGTCATAAGTTTGGCTTGAGACTAATGATGAACCTATATTGCTGTAAATAATTTAATAATTGAAACCGGGCATTCATTAGTGAGCAGACTAGTAGTTACACTAGTAATATGATCCAAAGTTAATTGTAACTAGTTATACTTGTATTACGATTCAAAAGGCGGAGTACTGTATATGGAGCCATTTAACCTATTTTGATCTTGTATATGTATAAACACTCGCGTATGCTATTACTAACTGTACCATGTTAAAGTAGAATAGCATTCATATGATGCATATTTACGGTTTTGAAAAATAAGAAATTTAACATTTTCATCTTCTTTTCAACAATATTTACCTCAGTTGTATCGTGTAAATTTTTTACTGCCGATTATGACGTATTTTGACGTGAACATGTTAGTGCAAACTTAGCTAAAAAAAGAGCGGGTGGTGGTGTGCTTGTGATAGAAGGCGGTTCGATGTGCGGAACTAATGCTGAAGATGTATGGATTTCTTTAAGAAATTAAGCTGGTAACAGGGTGTGCTTTTGCTGGGTTTACATTTCACATTAAGACTACTACGCTTTTTTATTTTTTGCAAATAATTTGTACAGGCTTGAAAAAATTCTTTCTGAAAAGTCGGTGATCGTCGTGGGCGATTTTAACTTGACTAGCGTGGAAAGGTCAAGAGCGGAAAATGACAATTTTTTCCCTGCGTCACAGGCCGATGAGCGATCATCTACTTCCTTCTCATATTGTAGTTTAATGCAGTTTAACAATAAATCTAATATTAATACTAGAGTACTAGATTTAGTACTGAGCAATAAGGATTTAATCACTGAAATATGTCGTTCCGATGCTGGGTGATGGATGAAGACTTAATCCATCCATCCTTGGAATGCCATATCAACGAAATGAGATGTTTCCTTATCGGAGCTGTGAGGTTCATAACTTTAATAAAGCGGCATATTCGTCTTTCAACCGGAATTTGTCAGCCGTAAACTATGTGGAGTTACTTTTTAACACGTCGTTAGAAGATGTGGTGAGCATTTTTTACTCCGAATTAATAGAAGTAATTGAAAAGTACATACCTTCTTTTCAAATAAAAGGAAAATATCTAGTAACAATAAAAACGATCGGCTTCTTACTTAATATTTTCCAGTTTGCGGCGCAGGTCACAGCAGTCGATAAGGTAGAATTTTAATGACTTCGTCCGGACGTAGGAAGAACGGACTACTGTTGTTAAACAGTTCTAAAAATACGTATTTAGTAAGAAAAAATCGAACGTCACTATGCGTCAGGGTCTGAGAGTAAGCAATCAATTTCCAAATTTTTAAAGAGTGTCTGTGACGTCACAAGTAAATAACAGTGGAATTGAAAATATATGTGTGTAAACCCGGTTATTCGTGTGGGTCCCGGACCACTCGGGTATATGCGGGAATAAGGAAGCAGACCGTCTGGCAAAGTTGGGTTCGGCAACTGAATCATAGGGATCCCAACCAATTCTATCTGTAACAATTGCCGTTGGCAAAAGGGAATTAAAATCGTTGCTGGAAAGTAAATTTATTGAATCGTGGAGGGGAGCTCTTGGAATGAAGTGTGTTAAGGAACATATAACCGGACCTAGCGCACGGCGTACTAAGGAGCTTCTCTCGTTAGGAAGGAAAGAGCTGCGAGTTGTGGTGGGATTGTTGACAGGACATTGTCACCTGAGGGACCATTTTTATAAGATCGGTGTTGAAGACGATCCAGCAGATGGTGTTTGGAGGAGGATAAAACTATTGACCATGTCCTCAGAGGCGACCTCGAATGATCTGCAACTATGATGGAATGTAAAGTGCCCAATAGAGGCCTAGGCATCGATGATCTAGTTTCACCACCCTCTGTTTCATTCATTCATAATATATCTTTAAACATTGGCTCTTATCCGAACAAACGAAAACTGTTACATATAATACCGATATACAAAAGCGGAGACAGCACGAATGTAGCAAATTACAGACCAAATTTCAATTTTTGTAAAGATGCTAGAAAAAATAGTAGATTCAAACATATTAAATACTGTAAAAAACTTAATTATTGAAAAACACCATAGATTCTCTTGAAATAAATTTGCTTTCTTACTCTCATGGTGTTTGTGAGGTAAGTAAGGGCCTAGATCAGATGGATCGAGTGAACACCGACTTCAGTAAGGCATTCGACAAAATCAGCCATCACCGGCTGATCGAGAAGTTTGCTGAGGTGTTTGCGCGGAACTTTTGAGGTATATCTGGCAACACGATATAGTTTAAGTCCTTAAAGGAAAGGTTGACAGTTTACTTTCTGTGAATTCAACTCTTGGTTCGTTTTCTATCCATTTTATACAGATAGTTGTTTTCTGTGAATTTTGCTCATTACAGCTTCACTAATGAGACCAGTAGGTGGTTGAAATACATAAGGGGAAAAAACCACAATGGAAGTGACAAGAAATAAACTACCCACCTTCCATTTAACGGCTTCAAGGAGATAAACGGTAATTTGTTGAACTAATCTTGCAACTATAATCATTTCTTTATATTTCTTTTTATTTTCAAATTTCCTATTAGTTCGGTGTATGTACAGGGTGAGTCAACGATTGGATGAAGTAAGTTTGTGCCTTTTCGGTGAAATTTAAAAAGAAACTATATTTATTGTTTGATACAGTTTATTTTTACGCAGAATTTAAGACTCTACAGGGTGAGCCAAAAAACTAGGACAGCATAAAGTTGTATTTTTTTAAATAGAACACCCTATATACGAATCGTATTTTCGATTTAGCTTATAATTTTAAATCCTTTTATTAAGGGTTTACTATAACAAAACTTTATAGTTTCTGAGATAATTAAGTTTAAAGAAAAAAAGTAACATTTTCAAGCATCAATTCAATCCTAAATAACGTTTTCAATTTTGTGACAAATATATTCAAATTTGGAATTTAGCAAGGCCAAGGACAAGTTAACATAATTTTTACCTAATATTTGCAATAAAAGCTACAGGGTGTTGAACACATCGGCTCAAATTTGAACAAGTTTAAATGAATAAATATCTTTTTTTTTAAATGGTACACCCTGTATATTTTCATGTTATTTAATAGAGTAATAAAAACCCTAAAAGTTTTGTTCAATATATCCTATACCTATTTATAATAGTTTTTGAGATATTTCAGTTTTTATAATTTTCCATACTTTTTTACAGAAATAGTCTTCATTATCATAGTAGCCATGGCAAAAACAATGTAAAAGAACATTTTTCTGTGTGTCAAATTTATAACCGCAATCGCTTCTTTTGGGTTTTATGTAGTGTAGTTTGGTTTTTTTGTATTCATCTTATATTGTAAAATGAATTTTCCAAAGAATGAGTTAATAGATATGATTTATACAATAGGAGAGGCTCAAAAAAATTGCCTTCTTGCTCAAAGAATTTACAAAATGAAGTATCCTGATCGACGCCAGCCTAATACCCATATTTTTCAAAACTTAATGCAAAGATTTGATTCTTCTGGTACTGTTGATTATCCAAAACGTAAAGTGGTCAACAAACCAGTAACTAATGAAGAAAAAGAACTACAAGTATTCTTAAATGTTCAGGAAAATCCTTATATTGGTAGCCGTCAGTTAGCAGCATTATGTGAAACATCACAATCTACCGCTAATCGTACTACCAAGAAATATAGGTATCATCCATATCACATGGAATTACCACAAGAATTGCATGGACAGGATTTTGAAAGTCATGTAAACTTTTGTCGTACAATAAATGCGGAGATTTAATTAAATCCAAATTTATTATGCAAGGTAATGTTTAGTGATGAAGCTACTTTTAGAAGTAACGGTACCGTAAATAGACGCAACATGCATTATTATGCCACAGAAAACCCATTTTGGATTAGAGAGGTGCAACATCAAAACCACTGGTCATTAAATGTTTGGTGTGGTATTCATCATAATCGAATTATTGGAACCCACTTTTTTAATGAACCACTAAATGGCCATAGTTACCTGAACTTTCTACAAGAAGAACTACCCCAACTGCTTCAAGGTCTCGATAGGGATGAGCTCGACAGTATGTGGCTCCAGCACGATGGTGCGCCTCCGCATTACCATCGTGAACTTCGTGCGTTTTTGGACCAACGATATCCGCAAAAATGGATTGGACGTGGGGGTTTTCCTATGGGGTTATATTAAAAATAAGGTGTATGTTAATCCACCAACAACAGTGGAAGATATGCGAAACAGGATTAGGGATACCTGTAGAACAATAACGCCACTAATTTTGTCCAGGTCTGCAAAAGAGACTAAATTTGTGCATTGGACAAGAGGGTCGTTTATTCGAACACTTATTAAAAAGAAATAATTAATCTCAGTATTTAATAGGTAATTTTTTTGTTTCAATTTAGTATAAAAATAAATATGTATTTGCCTTGTCGTTATTGTTGTGTTAATTTTTTCACATTATGTTTAATTAAACTATTGCCGTTGTAATATAACGAATAATGTATTTCATCATATTTAACCACATTCTGTTTGTTTCTGTAGTTTATTTTTATTATTTTACATGGCTACTATGATAATGAAGACTATTTCTGTAAAAAAGTATGGAAAATAAGAAAAACTGAAATATCTCAAAAACTATTATAAATAGGTATAGGATATATTGAACAAAACTTTTAGGGTTTTTATTACTCTATTAAATAACATGAAAATATACAGGGTGTACCATTTAAAAAAAAGATATTTATTCATTTAAACTTGTTCAAATTTGAGCCGATGTGTTCAACACCCTGTAGCTTTTATTGCAAATAGTAGGTAAAAATTATGTTAACTTGTCCTTGGCCTTGCTAAATTCCAAATTTGAATATATTTGTCACAAAATTGATAACGTTATTTAGGATTGAATTGATGCTTGAAAATGTGACTTTTTTTCTTTAAACTTAATTATCTCAGAAACTATAAAGTTTTGTTATAGTAAACCCTTAATAAAAAAGATTTGAAATTATAAGCTAAATCGAAAATACGACTCGTATATAGGGTGTTCTATTTAAAAAAAAAATACAACTTTATGCTGTCCTAGTTTTTTGGCTCACCCTGTAGAGTCCTAAATATTTTTTAAATCTGCGTAAAAATAAACTGTATCAAACAATAAATATAGTTTCTTTGTAAATTTCACCGAAAAGGCACAAACTTACTTCATCCAATCGTTGACTCACCCTGTACAGATATCGTTTATAGATAATTAACAGTCTCTCATCGAATAAGTTTCATTATGTACTTGATAAATTACAACTCCACTGATGAAATTATAAGATGGTCGAAACACGTTGGGAGTGAGAACCAGGATTGTATTCGCAGGAAATAAACTGTCAAATTTTTTCTTTAACAGACTAAAGGAAAAAAAATAATTTCTTGTTAAAAATACATATTGGAATATAAGTAAAATATTTATTCTATTCTTGTGGGGTTTAGACTAGAGCAGCAGAGATTCTAAAAACATATCGAAAATAGCATAAATCGAAAGCCAATTTCAGGAGCAGGGTTAAAATGTAAGCTTCACTTCAATAAAATCAATGTAAATTTGAACGTAAAATCTAAAATTGCCAACTTTTATATGAATATTACTATGAAAAGAATTTTAATATAGCTGATAGCAAGATAAAATGTAATTATTCGAGATTTTGAGTGTATATTTTTACAAATAGTAAGTAAGATGCCTTGCCGAGCAATTTTATAGTCAACTGCTGTAACTGATTTCCATTACCTTAATAGAGAAGGCGACTGACTGAATTAAACAAATAATTTTATTCCGCCACGGGGGTAAATTACGTGGCGACTTTGGTAAATTGAGAAGTGTCTGGAATTTAGAAATTTAAATCGATTATTTAAACTGTTGCAAAACGGGAATAAAATGTACTTGCTATTTCCTTAAGTGATTACATTGCTGTAAGTTAGATTCAAGTTTTTTATTCTATAATTTAGAAAGTTTAAACGTCTAAAAAAATAACCATCTATATGATTTTACGAAAATTATACACATTTGGTAGAGTGTGATCATATACAGGGTGTCCAGTAATTACCTCCTAATTTTTCGCGAACTTACAGGGGAGACCAAAATAATCTAAATTCCTAAAGTGCCCCTTAACGGAGATACAGAGCTCTAAAGGGATACCCAGTGATGTACCTTATTGACTCTAAGTTTTGAATACACTTATATAATTTAATGAAATTTTAATATTTTATAGAGACCATAAAGACTCATTAAATCATAATGCAGTAGATGTTTTAGATCAACAAAGAAGTCAGGAACGGACTTGCAGCCACACTCGTTGGGTCGAATTTCTGACAGGTGTCATTTTACGGCCTCTATCACTGTAGTGATAGAGGCTGTAAAACTTGGAGGAGAAATGCTACTAAAATGGATCAAAGATTTATTTAATCTATCCCTTGAAATGGAATAATCCCGTCGCAGTGGAGCAACGCCATAATGATACTCCTCCATAAAAAACGCGATATCACCGAACTTGAGAATTATAGACCGATAAACCTTCTTTGTCACTTGTATCAGCTATTTACGAAAATCATTACCAAACGTCTGGAAGGCAAATTAGACTTGTGTCAATCAAGAGAACAGGCCGGCTTTAGGAAAGGTTACGGAACAAATGACCATCTTCAAGCAATTTAAGTCCTGATAGAAAAGTCTGTGGAATACAATAGACACTTGGCCTTGGTATTTATAGATTTTCATAAAGCTTTCGACACGATAGAGCTAACATCAATAATAGCAGCACTGGAACAATGTAGACTAGATTATAGATATAGAAGGCTTATAGAAAACATATACAGTAATGCCACAACAACTGTAAAACTTCACGAAATAACAGGTAAGATTAAAGTGGGCAGAGGAGTTCGACAAGGGGACACCATTTCGCCTAAACTTTTTACAGCCGTCCTCGAATACGCAATGAAAGCACTGCTCTGGGAGAATAGAGGTATCAATATCGATGGTGAAAGGCTAACACACCTTAGATTCGCAGATGACATCGTTCTTATCGCAGATAACATCGGCGATGCAAAACAGATGCTTGAGGAAATAGTACAAGCCTCATTAAAAGTCAGGCTCCGAATAAATGCAAGTAAAACTGAAATAAGGACAACTCTAGTGCTTGAACAAAACATCAGAATAAGCAATTACGAGATAAAAGACGCATATATACAAATACCTCGGGCACGAAATACAAATTGGAAAAAACAATCACGAGATATTGCGTAGAATAGGTTTGGGTTGGGCTGCTTTTGGAAAATTACGAGAGGTATTTAAAAATGATATACTCATGTGTCTGAAGAGAAAATTATATGAACAATGCGTGTTAATAATAACATATGGAGCAGAAACTCTGACATTAACAAAAAAGTCAGCAGAAATTCTAAGAGTAGGCCAAAGAGCCATGGAGAGAGCCATGCTTGGAATCACTAAAAGAGATAGAATACCCAATAATGCCATCAGACAAAGAACCAAAGTAAAAAAACATAGTTGAACACATAACTAGAAATAAATGTAGATGGGCAGGTCATGGCGAGAACATCGAACGACAGGTGGATTAAAAGAATATCGGAATGGCGGCCATGAGAAGACAAACGTAATAGAGACAGACCACCAACACGCTGGAGCAATGACATAAAGAGAATTGCTGGGAACTGGGTAATGACGGCCCAGAATCGAGAAACATGGAGGAACTTAGAGAAGGCCTATGTTCAGCAGTAGACAATAACAGCTACACGATGATGATGATGATGATGATGTCATTTTACAGAGCTGAAAACTGACTTTTTAAATACTTTGGTCATTCTTCTTCAAAAAGGTTATCTTATTTTATTTCTGTAAAACTGGCGGTGTTCGAGATAAATCAGCTTTTATGTGAAAAATTGAAAAAAAAATGACTAATGCTCACCTTTAAACTTGTCTGGTAGGTGCTCGCGATTGGCTGAACGGTCTTCTATAACCCTATGTATTTAAACCAAAACATATCCAAATACCAACCTTTATCTTTAAGATTAAAATATGTATTTTTTGATATTTTCAAAAATTCAAGAGGTGGGATGGTAACCGGATGAAGCCTGCCAGCCCAACTTTTTTGGTTTTGTCTATATTAAAAACGGTCTTATACAAATTAACAGCCTTACACACAAAGAGTTACATCAAGGGTTCCTACTAGTATAAATACAAAAGAGAATAAAGAAAATCCGCAGGAATATTATTTGCAGAGAAGCCTGCAGCTGTGTATTTAATAAATTAGAAAAATTTGTGTTAAAGTACGCTAACGATTCATACAAAAGGTTTAAGAGATTTTAAATCTACACTTATTGAAAAATTGTACATGTAGAAATCCGATAAATACGTAATGTAAAAGAAAAAATATGTATCGGAGGACATTATAGGACTATTCTGTAACTCTAATGTCTGTCACCATAACAATAGAAAATTGAATTATGTCAATTAGTCATAAAAATATCCAACGAATGGCGGAAAAGCATCACAATTCCGATCCACAAAAGAGGATCAAAGAAACAACCCGAAAACTACAGGGGAATCAGCTTACTGAATAGTACAGCCAAATTGTTAACCAAAATACTGTCACAACGGATCGTAGACAAGTTAGAGGCGTGCGAAGAACAGCAGGGCTTCCGGAATAACCGCTCTACTATCGATGGTATATTTATTATCAGACAGCTGGTTGAAAAATCTATCGAATACGATGAACCGCTGTTCATTTGTTTTGTGGACTTTACACAAGCGTTCGACCGAGTCAAACTGGAACACATAACAGAACTACTGCGAAGAAAACAAGTAGACGAAGTAATCATACGCACAATATACGAACTGAATTCCAAAAACACCATGGTAATTAAAACAAATAACACTCTAACAGAGGAAATCCCACTATCCATAGGAATAAGACAGGGTGATAGCCTAAGTCCAACACTTTTCAATGTAATCATGAAAGAAATCATTGATGAGGTAAAAAGCACAAATATTGGGTACCCAATGGGACACAACATCGTTCAGATTATATGCTTTGCAGACGATGTTGCCTTGACAGCAGATAGCGAGGACAACTTACAAAGAATGCTTTTCCATCTCAATCGAACAGCTAAACAGTATAATATGAAGATATCTGTGGAGAAAACCAAAGCAATGGTAATAGCAAAAGAACCGGTAAGATGCAAACTAATGGTTGATGACAAACATATCGAACAGGTTGGGAAGTTTAAATACCTGGGAGCACATATAACAAGTAACAGAGCAGTAACGGAAGAAGTACGCACACAAGGCAACAAAGCGGCCATGATATCAGGCCAACTAAGAGACATAATCTGGAACAATAAACATATGACGGTTGAGAGCAAAGCAAGAATTTACAAGGTCTGTGTAAGACCGGTACTAACCTACGGCGCAGAAACAAGAAATGAAACAACAAAGACAAAACAAATTATGAGAAGGACAGAAATGAAAACGCTGAGAATGATCACGGGAACAAGTTTAAAAGATAGAATAAGAAACGCAAAAATACGCGAGGACAGTGGAGTGGGGGATGTTGTGAAGTGGGTTCGAAACCGTCGTAGGCAGTGGAGAGATCACGTGGAACGAATGAACGATGACAGACTAGCAAAAACCGTGATGAGAGAGAAACCAAACACCAAACGGCCGCCTGGACGGCCCCCCAAAAGATGGAGGGACAGCTGGATTTCCACCTCAAAGGAGGATCGATGAGGTATTGTGTAGATAACAGAACTTAGTTCTACCTAAAAGAAGAAGAAGTCATAAAAATATACAATTTTGAATAAAAAATACTAAAATTTTTCTTTACTGCAAAAGCTCTAAGTTCAACTTTAAAATCTGGATAACTTCCTTGAAAATGTTTTTTTCTCAAAACGGCAAAATACGTGTACACTTTTTTCGGTTCTAGAATAATCTATTTCGCGGAGAAAGCATTTTATTTTTTTGACTTTTTTCACTACACAATTGTGAATGGAATCAGTCGAGAAAGTATATGTCTATCACTGAATAACAATATTTGACACAAATTATATTACATACTTTTACGCTTTCAAACACATTATTATTACATTTGGAAGCCTAATTATACCTGTACGAAGCCCTAATGGGTCATAAAAGAAAAAAATCGTCGCCTCCAATTTTAATTTTTATGTGTTCATTACCAACCCTTAAGATATATGAGTATTATTAATTAATATTCGCTTTGCATTAAGAAAAATGCTATTTAGCAAATAATCTATATAAAGCAAAATAGACTTTCATCAGTAACAAAAATGTAACATTGATTTTTTTGCTGAAATGTGTTCATTTCGGCATTCTATAAAACATATCTCGATGGTAACTCTGAAAGACCTGTACAAAAAAAAATGGCGGACCAAAAATAGTTGAGTTTATCTCGAAAAATAAAAGTTGTATCGAAAAATGTTTCAAACAAAAGTTGTAGAGAATTAAAAAACCTATCGATTTATATAATATTAATTATAGGTGGCGCCACTAGTTATCGAGATTTTTTTTCGACAAAATTTACGGTTTTTGTTTTTTTTTTTAAAAAAAAAGACATTTATTAGCAGATTATCGATTTAAAATTTAACATAAATATAGGTACTATCATTCTAAAAAAGTATGTCGAACCCGCAATCTGTGAGTTTTTTTATTTCAAATTCAATGTCAAAGTTGAAAATTCAACCTCAATTTTCCGCTTTCCTAATTTAGATACAATGCTCGATTTTAATGGAAATTGTTTGTATTGTTTTATATTTTGAAGATCTATTAAAAAAATTTTTTTTTCAATCGTGGGCCGAGAAATTTTGCAAAATTCAATTTTTGTACCATCAAAATTGCGATAACTTTTCACCAGATGGAGATAAAATTTTTTTAAAGCGTGCATTGGATTTAGATGTATCATTTCCGATCTCAAAAAAGAAAATAATTTTGGATGAAAAAAAAACGTTTTTTTTTTTTCAAAAATTCATAATGGCGTGACAAATGAATATTAAGGGCCCAAAGTTGCTGAAGATGCTTTTTAATACTTGTACTTTACCTAGCCGAATTTTTTGAATTCAAGAAATACACTTCCATACGATCTGTGAACCTTCGAAAATTGGGTCGAATTTAATCGAAAATAGCTGCTGCAGGCCGCTGTCGGCGGGTTGCCATAGCTCAGGCGCATTATTCATTGGCGGTTCAAGGAAACTTATGCATCACAAGTAATATTTATAATAATGATGTTGTTTTATTAATTTATATGATAGTAACAATTTCTTTAGTCATATTAATTATTAATTTGTTTATTAACAAACTTTTTACAAAAAGTTGTAGAGAAAATCATACAAGTATTCAATTGTATATTATACTGTTTTTTTTTTCCTTTATATTATTATTACCTAATAGTTTATTAACAAAATTTTTACGAAAATTTCTATAAGCAAATCATATAAAAATATAATAACAATATATAATACGTCATATAAATATTTAATAATACATTAAAATTACGTGCGAAAATCATACAAATACAATATATCAATTATACATTCATGTTTCTTTTTTTGTTAGTTTTGTTAATAAACTATTAATGTATTATTAAATATTTATATGATTTGCTTATAGAAAAGTTCGTAAAAATTTTATTAATGAACTATTTGGTAATAATAATATAAAGGAAAAAGACAGTATAACATTGTAATATATAACTGAATATTTGTATGATTTTCTCTATAATTTTTTGTAAAAATTTTGTTAATAAACTATTAGATAATAATAATATAAAGGGAAAAAAAAACAGTAGAATATGTAATATGTAATTGAATATTTTTATGATTTTCTGTATTTTTTGTAAAAATTTTGTTAATAAACAAATTAATAATTAATATAACTAAACAAATTATTACTATCATATAAATTAATAAAACAACATCAATAATATAAATATTACTTGTGATGCATAAGTTTCCTTGAAGCACCATTGAATAATGCGGCTAAACTATGGCAACCCGCGGACACCAATTTTCGAAGGTTCACAGATCGTATGGAAGTGTATTTCTTGAATCCAAAAAATTCACAGGTAAAGTACAAGTATTGAAAAGCATCTTCTGCAAATTTGAGCCTTTAATATTCATTTGCCACGCCGTTATGAATTTTTGAAAAAAAAAAGATTTTTTCATCAAAAATTAATTTTTTTTTGAGATCGGAAATCATACATCTAAATCCAATGTACGCTCCATCCGGTAAAAAGTTATCGTAATTTTCTTGGTGCAGAAATTGGTTTTTGCAAAATTTCTCAGCCCACGATTGAAAAAAAATTTTTTTTAACAGATCTTCAAAATATAAAACAATACAAACAATTTCCCTTCAAATTGAGCATTGTATCTTAATTAGAAAAGCGGAAAATTGAGGATGAATTTTAAAATTTGACGTCGAATTTATGGGAAAATAAAAAACTCACAGATTCCGGGTTTGACCTATTTTTTTAGAATGATCTTCTTCTTCTTCTTCTACCTTCTATAATAGGTCCCTGACCTGTTCCTTCTTCGATTTTCCTCATTCTGGACTTAAATTATCGCTCCACCTTTTTCGTGGTCGACCTCTACTGCGTGTACCAATAGGCGATTTATCTCGTGCGATCCTTACCAGTCTATCCTATGTCATTCGGCTTATGTGTTTGTTCCATTGTGTCTTACGCTGTAGGACCCCCTCATTAATGCAGTCTGTGTTGCATGATTGCCTAATGTTATCGCTTCTTTCTCTGTCTAGTAGCGTTTTTCCTGTTATTCGTCGAAGTATTCTCATTTCTGTAGTCTCCAATAGTTGTTTCGTTTTTGTCGTCTCAGGCCGTGTTTCTGAGGTGTATGTCATAATAGGTCTAATTGTGGTTTTGTAGATCCGAACCTTTGTTTCTTGTTGTAAGTGTTTGTTTCGCCAGATCACGTCGTTGAGACAACCCGCCACTTTATTTGCTTTGGCCACCTGCCCTCTTACTTCATCTTCGATGTTGCCATAACTAGTTATGTTGATTCCTAGATATTTGAAACTCATTTCTTGTTGTATTATGTGACCGTCTAGTTCTAGTTTGCATCGGAGGGGTTCTTTTGAGGTTGTCATACATTTAGTTTTTTCGGCTGAGATAATCATATTATATTTTCTTCCCGTAAGATTAAAGGTATTTAACAATCTCTGGAGGTCGTCTTCATTTTCGGCACATATCACAGAGTCATCAGCGTAACAGAGAATTTTTATTTCTGTATCACCCATTTTATATCCTTTATTATTTCGTCCATTATCATGTTAAACAACAAAGGACTAAGCGAGTCTCCCTGTCTAATACCGCTGTTGACTGGTATGGGTGTTGATAATTTACCGTTAGTGCGAATCTGAACTTTATTGTTTGCGTATATGTTTTCGATGGTCTGAATTATATTGATAGGAATATTTCTCTTATATAACAGGTGGATTACGTCATCTAGCTTTATGCGATCGAATGATTTTGTTAGATCTATAAAAATGTTGGTTTATTGTATTCTATAGATTTTTCGACTATCTGTAGTAGAATAAATACTGCATCCACGCAAGACCTTCCTGATCTAAATCCCTGCTGTTCGTCTTCCAGTGTTGTAACCGAATTAATTTTATTTTTGATTACTTTCGTAACGAGTTTCAGAGTTGTGTCCAGTAGATTAATACCCCTGTAGTTCCCTGGTTCTTGTTTGTTACCTTTCTTAAACATAAGCATCATTGTGCTAGTTCTCCACCTATCTGGTACTTTTAGAATGATAATACCTATATTTATGTTTAATTGTAAATCGGTGATTTGTTAATAAATGTCTTTTCTTCAAAAGAAACAAAAAGGTAAATTTTGTCGAAAAAAAATATATCTCGATAACTAGTGGCGCCACCTATAACTTATATTATATGAATCGATAGGTTTTTTAATTCTCTACAACTTTTGTTTGAAACATTTTTCGATACAATACAACTTTTACTTTTCGAGATAAAATCGTGACCATTTTTGGTCCGTCGTTTTTTTTTGCACAGGTCTTTCAGAGTTACCATCGAGATATGTTTTATAGAATGTCGAAATGAACACATTCCAGCAAAAAAAAACAATGTTACATTTTTGTTAACACAACAGCTCCTTTTTGATCTAATTTCCATGGAGTATAATGAAAAAATAAATAGATAAAACTTGTAAGTCATTCTTCAACATTGTCTACAACCTTCAAACAAACGTTAGATAAAACTTCACGCTCTATTAAATCAATAAACCCGTTCTGATCCGTTATCATTAATCTTCTCACAGATTATACGCTCCATATAAAAGAAACCTTCAAAGATAAGCACCAATTTTAGTGTGGGCTAGAAACTTTTTAGATCTACAACGCAACATAATTATTTTTCGTTGCTGTTAAATATACATCATAGACACGACAACCTTTACTGCCTAAACTGCGCCGATCTTAAAAGATAAAAACCCCCGCAAAAACTCTGCAGCATACGGTCGAAAAGCGATTAAAACTTTGAGACACGACTGTAACCGCTTTGAAAAGTATAAAACCGCCCCTATCCGAGGGCAGACTTTCCGACGACGGCACAAAGCCGCTATCAGATCGGATGTCTCCATTCTTTATTAGAGGTCTTCTAAAAACAGCTTTTAGGGATTACTTTAACGTTAATGGTACACGTATTAAACTAGCAATTAAATTGGAATTAGGAAATTTCTCGAATTTTTTCTTTACTGTACTGTATATGGCTGAACATATAGCATTAAAGCCAGTGGCGTAGCTGAAAGCTCGGGGGAGGGGGGGGGGGGAAGACCCACGTGAAATATCAGTGGGACCTCCTTTTTAATTTAGCAATATAATTTGGTTCAAATGGTAAATAAACTGTAATACAGGTTGTTTTTAAAATTCATTAATCACAATATCGACGTTTAGAAGTCAGGCTTCCCATCCCACATACCCCACTCGTGGCGAGATCGACATTCGTTACACAGCAGACAGACAAGCGGAGCGAGTTTTTACAAGTGTACAACCAATACCCAAGCTTCCAAATCCACTTGCTCTTCGAGCAGCGAGATCAATAATCGTCACACAGCAGACAGGCAAAAGAAACAAGATTTTAAGTCAAAACCCGTTACATAGCAGTCAGGCGAGTAAAGCAAAATTTTAAGCCAAAACCCAAGCTCTCAAAACCACATACCCTACACGCAGCTAGATCGATATCCATTACACAGCAGACAGGCGAGGAAATCAAAATTTTAAACCAAAATCCACGCTTCCAAACCCACATACCCCACGCGCTGTGCCTAGGGTATATTCTTGACAACTTATGTTTGAAGGAAGGAATACGTCAATTTTATAAGGGCACATAAAAATAATGATATTTGATAAAAAACAGTTCTACATTGATTTGAATGAAAGTAATTTTATTCACACACATCAAAACAAGCATTAAATACATCATAAAATATTCGGTTTTATGTGTTATTACGAAACCATTTCAAACCTGAGGCATTTTTATTTGCAAACTCTTCTATGAGTAGACTTATGTCAAGTTTTTTAGTTCTTTCGCGTTCTATAGCCCTATTCTTTTGAGTAATTATCAATTGATCAAAGTGAACAAAGTGAAACTGATAACTTCATGTTCTTTTGAATATGCATTTACTTGTCATTGGACTGAAGTGATCATGATTACTTCAAGTGATAGAAGTGAAAGTGATAATTACTCAAAAGAATAGCCCTTATAGATAATGTAGCTAAAGCTGCTAATTCCTACTGGTGTCATTGTGCTGCTTTCTCCAATTTAAAAGCATTGTAATGGAAAGGCGAGCAACTATTCTAACTTCAATCGCCTTTAGAATCGCAAGTTTTAGAGCTTTTTAGACATTCAAAAAAAAATTGCGCCTCTCTATCTATTTTTTACGCGTCTGAAAAGTTCTAGTATTCGCGATTCTATTAACAAATAAAGTATAAAAAATCTAAATGGTAATTGGGTTTATTTCAACTTTAAATGATTGTCAAATCTCGAGACGAGTTTTTTAGACGTTACGCCTTTTAAAAATACGCAGAATTTTTTTTTGAACGTCTAAAAAGCTCTATATCTCGAGATTTGACAAACATTTAAATTTGAAATGAACTCAATTTATCAAAGTTTTTCGCAACTTTATCTGCCTGTTGAGGACCGAGTTTTGGAGCTTTCTGAACAGTTGAAAAGCAGAAACAGCGTCTTCAAAAGACACGTAATTCCTTTTCTTAAGCATCTACAAAGCACCAAAACTTGCAGTTCTACAACAATTGAATTGTGGGTAATCGCTTCTATTTTATTTACAATGTTTCTTAAATGGGAAAAATTTTACCCCGCTTTTTAAATTGAGAAAACTTCAAACAAAATGATTAGCTGCGATTTCAAACAAGAAAGTTTTGAACACTACAAATTATTACCCAAGTCTCTATTGAGACTGATTTTTGTCGACATTTGACTTTGAATTAAATTTGCTTCCTGCACGCCGTGAACATAGATACTAATACAGACTGTCACAGATGCCTTGCGTTCAATGAGTTTAATTAGTGAGTCTTAAAGTGATTTCTTACATTTAATATAAATCTAAACGCCCTGCGTTACATACGTGTCCATTTATAATAAATAATTACTTATATCTTGCGTTAAATGGATTATAAAGTAGCAAGTTTATTGGAAATTGATTAAATTGAATTTTAAGGATTTTTTTGGATGGGCGCCCCCCCCCCCAAGCCCGGGGCCCCCCACGCCACGTGCTCTGAGAAGCCTACGCTACCCAACTGATTAAAGCTCACATATTTTTTAGTTTTCTCTCCACAGCTGACTTCAGAGCAATGTTTGATAGTATTTCTATAGCCGCCTTTTTTACAACCAACTAAGTGATCAAAATGTTAAAAATAAAAGTGATAACATCATTACTTCAAAGTGATAGAATTGAAAGTCATAATGACTCAAAATGCTATGGTATATATTTTGAAGTTGATACCGTTCAAAACTGAATATCAATAGAAAACTTGGCTGGCCATAATTACCTTGTCAATTATCATAAATTTTGAAGTCACATGACATGTTAATACTATCTTTTTAAAACAAATTATTAAAATTTGCCTAAGAAAAAAATTTTTTGAGTAAAATTTTCATGTTTTACTTTCATATTTTCATTTTATTCCCTTTCCAATAAATAATGAGCGTTAAATTTATTGACGTGAACAACACAAAATTTTTTGTCGAAAAGGCTTTAATTATCTGAAGCTAATTGACAACAAACTAATTTAAAAAGTTAAATTTTTAAATGAAGCGTGACACTAAATTCATTAAGTATAATATGATTTCAAAAATAATAAGACCTAATATTTATTGATACGTCAAAAAATAATTGTAATTGGGATGTTGGACTGTATTCAAATAAAAATAAATTATTTTTATTTAATAATAAACATTTAATTAAATATCCTTCGAGTCACGTGACAACAAACAGTCAACGTCATCGCTGTCAAGGGTTACGTTGCCGAGTTCATATTTTATAGTCATTTTCGTCTAATTTCTTTGAAAATGATTCTAAGAAATTTTCTCATGAAACAAACTGGATTTATTAATGCATTTTCCGAGAATTGATTGTTTTATGGTGTTCAATTTCTTTGTAACAAACAGTAACTTTTGCTCTGCTGAATTTAGAAATATGAAGACCTTCAAGTAAGTAATTTATCAAGAATTGTTTTTTTCGCAACTGATAATGAATATACAATAATAATAATCGGTATTTATAAGCTCAAAACTAGAATACAACGAGTAGTGCAGGGCTAGCTGAAGCCACATTTTCCTATTATTTCCCGAACGTGGAACGTAAATGATAAACTTTTGAGGTGTTCTTATTGTAGTACTTGTATAATGAGGCACCGCACAGCACTTAAAATAACTTAGAACCCATCTTATATCACAAAAATTACGAAAAAAAATTACATATCCTTGTGAGTTTACCAGTGTGCCGTCACATCTGTCAAGTGACAAATATTGGCGTTTTGGCGGGAAATTTGAAACGGAATTTAAAATTTATGATTTTTAAAATACTAGTTGTATTAAAAAAATAATTTTAAATATTTTCGGCTACATTAGGTACTTATGCATACTTTTAAACATTTTCCCAAAAATAGTTAACATCCCAATTTCACTGGCAGATTTGGTCGTCTCAATATTTATTTATTCTTTAAAAATACTTTTACTCAGTCGTCGAATAATCAATGAAAACTATTATTAACTAATTAAAATAAAAATATAGGGAAAAACCAGCTCACAAATGACGTCACAATTCCATTTATACTAAATTTGCACAAATGACTACACAAAACATTGTTTAGTAAATTAAACATCAAGTTGACGTTTCAGTCTTATGAGGTCATTCCTAGAAATCGAAATTACTGGGCTGTATTTTCTACGGATAGTTTTGTTTCTTATCTAATCTGAATCTTTGTGAGTAACAGTTATTTTACGACATAAAAATACTATGTTTTGTTCTATGATTATAAAATAAAATTAATAAATGGAAATACCTATTATGGATATTTTATTCAACATAAAGATTTACACATTTGTTTACAAATGTGTCGTATATGGTTTATTTTTATTCACTACAAGTGATCCATAAGATAAACAACATTTCAATTTCTGTACCAAGAAAACTGCAGAACCGGAAGGGATTCCGGGTAACCTTCTCGGAAAATGTGCAAAGTCGATTGTCGATTCCCTTACTTTTCTGGTAAATTTACCGTTGAGAAAAGACACACTCTCTCTCTCTCTCTAGCAGTCCAATTTAGTCCACTCCTGGATATAAGCCTCCTCTAGTCTCTTCCATTCCAACCTATTTTTGGCAATCCGGTGCCAGTTCCTACCTACTTCCCTTTTAATGTCGTTTATCCATCTTTTTAAGGGCTTCCGATACTTTTTTTAACGACCTAGGCCTCTATTGCAATATATGTTTTGTCCACCTTGTATAGTCTTGACTAGCGACCTGTCCCACTCAGGGCCATTTCAAAGTAGCAATGCGTTTCATCACATCCTCCACTTTTGTGTCTTCCTATTTCTTCGTTCCTTATTTGGTCACGTAGTGATATTCCCAGCATGATTACACAGTTTATTGGCTGCTTTACCTGTTAATGTGGTTGTCTCCATTCCATAGGTCATTACTGGGAGAACGCACGAGTTAAATACTCTTCTTTTCAAACTAATGAGAATATCGGGGTTTTTAAGAGCTTATCCCACTCTTCCGACGGCTGCTCATGACATTCTAATGCTTCAATTTATTTTCGCTTCTTGGTTTTCTTTCCCGAGTCTAATTAGATGGCCTAAATACACATATTTCCCCACTCTTTGTATTTCGTTATTTCCTACATAAAGTCGCGTATCTTCTGAAGACATTATTTTGTTTGTTTTTTTGGTTTTAGAAAAGGCAACTTTTCCGAATTATGCTTCTGTTATACCGATGTTTAAATAGAGCGATGTTACTGCACTGGATAACTACAGACCGCTAATATTGGTGCCAGTAGTGTCGAAGGTTTTTGAAAAGACTCTAAAGAATTGCTGAATATTAAAAAAAAAACAATATATCTACTTGCAGCCAATATGTCATTGGCTTAGATAAATCAACAGGAGACGCTATTTTCGCTTATTTTCAAAAAATATTAAGCAATATAGAAGCCAAACTTAAAACTACTGGTATATTTTTTCACTTTAAGAATGCTTTTGACACTATAAACAATTCATTGCTGTTGGATAAACCGAATAATTACGGAATTAGAGGACCAGTCATAAGCTGGATACAATATTTTCTTGAGAACAGATGCCAATCAGTAGTTTTGGGTGGGGGAACAAATAAAACTTAAAACTATTGGTACATTTTATGACTTTAAGAATGCTTTTGACACGATAAACTATTCATTGTTGTTGGATAAACTGAATAAGTACGGAATTATAGGACCAGCATTAAGCTGGATCGAATCTTTTCTTGAGAACAGATTCCAATCAGTAGTTTTGGGTGGGGGAACAAATGAAGATCATTCCAGGAAGACTGTAATGAACACTGGCGTGCCTTAAAGAAGTGTTCGGGGCCTATTTCTTTTCTTATCTGTATTAATGACCTTCCATTGTTCAATAGTTAAAGTTTTATAACTCTTCTCGCAGATGATACTTTTGCGATAGTTGAAAGTCAGAGCAAGGATGTTTGAGTGAAGCTATGATTGAATATGTAAGGCAAATATCAATCTGGTGGAAACAGAACAGTCTGGTATTAAACTCCATAAAATTTAATTTTATTGTTTTTATTCCTATATAAATTAAATGTAATTCTGAGTTCATAGACGAGTGTCAAGGAAATAGAATTATTAAAAAGAAAACAACCAAGCTTTTCAGGATCACTGTTGATCAACACTTGTCGTGCGACGTTCATATTGCTTTACTATGCAACAAGTTGACTTCCAGAAATTTTGCCACTTTAGAGATCAGGGGGCTATGGAATTATATGTTGGAGTGTCTCTGCCTATATATGCAGAAGATTTTGATGGTACAGCAAGGGATCGCATGAGTCTTGTCGGTGTAGATTTGCAGAAGAAGCATTTCTCACAATTAATGTTATTTATATTCTGGAGAGTGTTTAATACGTAAAAACAAATTTAAATTAGATCAGTAAGTGCAGAGAGGTGAACTCTTATGGGTGTAGAAATAGGAGTAATTTGTATATTCCTTTCTAGAACCAGTTAATCCATTAATAACCTCTAAAGATTTTTAATCACCTATCGACGGAATGAAAAAAACTGTAGACGGAATTAAAAAAAAAACTGTGGCTGTAAGATCCATTAATATTGTATTAACAGTTTAATATTGTATTATACTGTTTGTTTAACTATGGTACTCCGTTTTATATTCTCATCTTGTGTAATTTTACGTTTATTTTAGTAACTCTGTTTTATTTTTTGGACATTTTTAAAATTTTTGATCCTTTTGATTGATTTAAAAATGAAAAAAAGCAAACAGAGCACTCAATATTATTCAATTAATTTTTAGCCGAAATGAAATGTGGCTGTGTGCAAAAATTTCAATTTATAGATGATACTTCTAGGCAATACTGTGTCTTAGAAATGTTACCAAGTAGAAAGGTCTAAAGCTAACTTAAAATCACATTTATGTCAAACGAATCATACAATAATAGGAGTAGTAAAAATAAAACTTTAAGATATTAATTCATAGAAAATTTTAACGCTATGTTAAAGGGAAATTAATTTCAATTTGTTATTGGAATGTTACAGAATTTCACCTAAATCTTGATAAAGGTCACAGCACAATCATTAAATTTAAATTCAGTTTAGTATGTTGGTGTAATCGATTATTAATGATGCTTACAGGCAATAAAACAAGTATATTAAATTGATGTAAAATAGAGGTTTTGGTTGTGCCACCACCCTTGGGAGCAGCAAAATTAAATTGTGTACGATGATCCATCATTTTTGACTAATTAAAAGACTGCAGACCAAAATATCTGCAATCCGGTCAAGCAAAACAAATAATATATCGCTGCGTGTCCATCTACAACTATGTTGTTTATTCTTGAGGTAACGAATAACGTGTCTATCACAAAATACCGTCAGTTCGAATACAAAAACTCCCTTACCAACTCTAACGCGAAATCTGTATCAACTCTCTAACTTTGATGTGACACAGGAGATAATGCGCTTGCTAATTCCAGATTTACGCTACGAAGTTACAGGTAAAATGGGAATATTAGGGAACAGTAATAGGTTTCTGTGTAGTAAAGATAAAAGATGACAAGAAGGTGTATTAGGGAGAGAACTATGATATTATTAGAATATTTGTGTCATGACGAAGAATTATGAATAAGGAGCGAGGAGGGAGGTAGCCGATTTAAGAGAAATATATACATATATATATATATATATATATATATATATATATATATATATATATATATATATATATACAGTTTAAGTCTGAAGTTTGGAATATAATTTTATTTTGAAAACAAAAAAAATCATTTCTGGAGTCAAAAATTCAAAAACGTAGCTTCAGATGGCACAAGATATATTAAAAGATGTACGAGTACCATATTGTAAATCACAACAAACAAACAAGTTCTAATCCCAAAAAATAGCCCAAAAACCCCCCCATACGATTAAAAACTGTGTTAGATATAAAGCTATTAAAAATATTGTATTCCCCAACATCAAAGAACAGCTCATTAAATATAGAAAAGCTTGCATTTCATTATTAATACAGAAAATTACTTAAAGTAGTTCACTCATGAAACGACTTTTCTTAGGAATGTGATTGAATTTCAATATATAGTTTACAAAAGTGTCTTTTATTTATTTAAAAAAAAACGAAATTTTTTAATCGTCTGTGAGACGAAATTTTAACAATTAAAATATGCATAATTAACATGCTGGAGGTCACTACATATAACAAAATGCCAATACATTTTGGAATATCTCAAAAACGATTTTTACCATACTTTTTAGAAACTAATGTAACGTAGATTCAAAAATTATGAATTTTTTAGAAAAAAAACGGAATTTCTTGACTATTTTGTTTAAAAATTACAGATGGTTTAAATAAAAATAATCTGACAACATCTGACGAGTAGTGGGGTACAGTGATCACAACTTGCCAACGCGCCATAATTAAAATCTAAGTTAGTTAGGTTAGTTCTTCAGAATGTGACATTTTTTTAAATATATTTCTCGATATTTTTATTTATTTACTCAACGCGTTGGAATGCCAGCATAACAAACTGTAGAGGTATTAGACTAACACTATATGAATGTTACTATGCACACGTTTACTCTTTAGACAATTCAATATCGACATTTGCAGCGCTGCCAGATTTATTATATTTAAAGTTACTACTGTATAAAAATGTGAGTGTATATTGGAAGTTAACGTGTGTTGGATACAGTCTCATATAAAAACAAAATTCTTTAGGACAGAGAATCTTAAACTTTTAGTACTTACTTAAAGGCTATACTTTTGTCTACGACTGTCGCGAGATAGAAATATTTCGCTCAAAAAAAGGATAGGTTAACAATTTCTTTAACTCCACCTGTATATTTATCAATAAGAAAAAAATCGTTTAATTTAATTTAAGAAAATGTTTGTAATAGCTATTATTAAATATTACCTAGATTCATTGTATTCCGTTCTGTCGTAATAAAGCCTCTCGGCTCTTCATGACATTGATATGACATATGAGATACTCGTAAGCTCATTTCAAATTTTCGT
This sequence comes from Diaprepes abbreviatus, assembly GCA_034092305.1. Lineage (NCBI taxonomy): Eukaryota > Metazoa > Arthropoda > Insecta > Coleoptera > Curculionidae > Diaprepes > Diaprepes abbreviatus. The sequence continues at coordinate 1,046,303 of JASJET010000018.1, read as the reverse complement.
TATAAAGGGGATGGAAAATGGGAATCACGGTCGACCTTCACATAATAAGGGTGGAAATTGACAGAAAGAAAGATTAACTATGAACGGTTTTAAATTTTTTATAGTTTTTCTACTTTACTTTAGTAGAAGCTATAAAATTCCAATAACAGTTTTGTTTCTAATGCTGCCTTCTGACTTTATAGTGTAATGATATCATACAATACGGAAGATACAAAATTACCGTAATAGAAAAAGAAAGAACCGGAGATCTTTTATATCGAATAAAATAATAATTTTGTAGTAATTTAGATCTTGTATAAATGCTATTAAAGTTCTACTAGAATTTCCAAAATTAAAAAAAAACTTATATATACACTTATTAATTATTAAATTCTCAGCAGAAAAATTCTTTTTTACAACTTTGTTTGTTTTTTATTGATTAATTTATTCAAAGGGAATATGTGTCTATAAAGTTTATTTGTAGTTCTGGGTTTTAGTAAAAATTCTTAGAGCCGTATTTTAGTAAAAACAGGACTTGTAAATTTAGATCAGAAATTTTCTTGAAAATCGTTTCCTAATAGCTTATAAAAAATCTAAATTTTATTTTGAAAAAAAATATATCAAAAGCCACGCAATCTATTTTTTTTTTCACAATATATCCCAAGAAATTCGAATTTTTATGTTACAACCGCAGATGATTGCATGTCACAGATTGTGACCTTGATTGCTTTACAATCCGCTATATTACACTAGGAGAAATTTTTAAAACAAAAAGTATTTATTTATTATTTATCCTAATCAAATGCGACAATATCGCATTACTATCAAAAGTAAATTTCGGTACAGATTTATATTCAATTCAATCCAACTTTATTGTGTAGCCCTCATAGTGTTATTTTCTATTCGCATTTTATATTTTTTATGTGAAATTATCACATATAAAATATTTTTGTTTAAACATGGTATCAGGAATTGAGCTGGAGAAAACATGACCCTAACAATCTCTTAAGAAAAGCATCTGAATATTGTCAGAAACGATTAGAGTAAAAATAGTGAGGTGCGGGTCCAAATTAATAAAATTTAACAAATGATTTATGGTTGATTCATACTTCCAAAAATTAAGAAACTAACACTGAGAATGCCTATTAAATCAACACTATTACTACAGAATAAAAATGAGTTGTTCATACTTAAAAATTTATCAGTAAAAATCAAGGAGGATGAATTAAAATCATCTACTGATATTCTAACCTAAAAAAAAAGTAATTTTTTCGCTTCTTAATTGTGGTTGCTTCACTATTTTTTTTAAGTGCTTCGACCACTTCATGATACATTTTTATTCAACTTTATTTCCTTATAATGCTATTTCAATTTTAATGTATTTATTTATACTTTTCCAGCTAAAAACATCCAAAGCAAATGAAAATTAGAGCGAAATTAAGAGTTAAAATTCTTATTCAACAATGAATGTAAAGTGTATCATTCAATTTGCAAGTGAATTATTATTAGTTGCTAGTTTTTAGTAGTACACCATAATCTAGTTTTAATTGTAACTTAAACTTGCAGAGCCTGCATTGACGTCATTTTCTATCAGTGTAACTAGCTCAGTGGTCATCACAGCTCCTAGCATGCAATCTGGGAGCAAAGGAAGCGTCCTGTGAGCTATCGAATTCAATTTTAAAATGAGAGCTCCCCACCTTTTTTTTCATTTTTCTGGCGCGTGAGCGATGTTTTTTCATTTTTTATTAAAGTTTCCAATAACATAAACATTTAAATATTTGTATCAAAAAAGAACTCGACAAGACAAAATTTTGGGTTCAAGCGTCAGGTCTGTATTGTTTATAAATTCACCGTAACAGGCTGTCAAATTTGACAGTTTGTATCTCGGAAACCAATTGACGGATTTGAAATTTTTTTTTTCATGAAAAGAAGCGTCTTTCCAAGTACTTTCAAATCATGTATTGCAAAAAAAATCCAATGAAAATCCGCCGAGATAATTAATTTGTTATAAGCAAAAATATCAACAACGTATTTAAACAATTCTTGAAGGCGTCCAAATCATCCGATTTTGATTCTGAAAAAAGTGTTGGAAAACTTGAGTTTCCTACTATATGTCGAAAATAAATTTAAATACGTTAACGTGATATTTTGGACTCGGACAAACTTTGTCAATTTTTGTAAACGAAATCGGATTGCAAAATTATTGTGCAAAAACTATCTATCCGATCCTAACGAATTTTAGCGTGTTATTTTATCATGGCATAAAGTTTTCTTTGCTGTACTATGAAGGTCCTCAGAGAAATTTAAATGGTCGAAAAAAATTGATTAAAAAATTGATTTTTTTTACCTTTTTTTTTAATTATTGCTATTTGGCAATAAGAAAAATATATTTTGAGATTTTCGACCAACCCTATCTTATGTAAAATTTAATTACGAAACTTTTTTTCCTTTTTAACTTTCCTCTAAAATGAATACGTTCAAAGTTACACGAGAGAAAAGTTGAAAAAAAAAGTTTTTTTTTGTTAATTTTATATTTTTATTAATAAAAACAATGTTGCCCACTTTTTGAATTGACGCATATCAAAATTATCATTACTAAGGTTATTTCGAAGGCTGTCATGCAAAAATCTCCATGTTCCATTTCACATCCACCTAAAAACAGATAAGCCCTGGTCTATTACTTATTTGGGCAATTTCTCCCAGTGTAGTATAGTGGGTCGCGAAGCAAGAAAGGTCACTAAAATTGGACTCTTCAATTGTAAAGGCAACGCCAAAGCTGTCACATTTATAAGATGATATAATATGTGCTACAACGGCAATTAGGCGATAGCTTAGTTTAATTCTTATAGTTTTACATTGCTTATTCCGTAACTTTATATCAGAACAAAACGTTAAAAAGGTTAAATTCACAACAAAATGTTTAGCGAATTTAATAGCGCCAACAGACGTTCCATAACCTATACCACATCCAGAAACTTTTAACAAAATCTAGACCATAGCCATAAAAAAAATACTTGCGGAACAAATGAGTGTCATTTATTTTTAAATTGTGACATTTGAAATAAAATTTAAAGGGGGGCGTCATATATTTAAAAACTATAGTTATTTATGTTTAAATTATCATGGACTAAAACTAAAATGTGGGTGTAATGTATTATAAAATTATGCTAATTCCACAAAAATTATTTTACAATAAAAGTGTCTGAGGAATCATCTCATATTTTAGAGAGAATCTGGCGGCTAAAGAACAAAATTTCAACTTACTGACAGCTTAGAACTATATTGTTAAAGCACACTATCTGTGTTAGTGTATTTGAAAAGCTTAATTTTATTTATGGAATTAAATTTCGAATTATGAATGCAAGAACTATTACGATATGACATAAAAAGTTTAAAGCTCTGAAAATGGATAATAAACTTCAAAAAGGAGTTAACTTAATATTCTAAATAGACTAACTTATAAGTATTCTTGTCTACAGCAATCCAATCCTTTGTCTATTTCAAAGTCTCCCTGCAGCGCTCCAGTGGCGTGAAGTGTGTAGCCCTGTCTGCGTTTTCATTCGATTTATACTTGTACAGAATTTCTGGCAACAATTTTAAAAACTATTAATGTAACCATATATATTTTTGAGACTGGCTCCATGGCTAATCAGTATAATGCTAAAAAACAGACCTCCAAGCTTTTTAATTTTTTTATTTTATCTTATTATTACAATTTATTTTATTTGGTTGAACTTTATGTTTAAACATAGTTTTCTGTAATTGTGTACCCTTTAAGTTACAAGAATATCCATAATTTTAAATAAAAGTAAGTTAAAAGTAAATGCACCTAATAAGAGTTTTGAATTTGAGAATAGTTGAGATTCAAACTGTGTGAACTATTAGGTGTGGAATTTTACTGAAAGGATTATTAACAAGTCCAAGCATTTCTACATGGCATATTTCCAGTCCGTCACTGAGACGGTCCTAGATCACGAGGAGTTAAAAAAAAGCGTGCTCGCACGATAAAAGTTGCGACAGTACTTAGAGTGAAACTGAATAAAAGAACCAAAAAAAGATCCCAGATACATCCAATTAAAACAATTACATCGATATTTCTTGACGAACCGCAAATAATTTCAAAGTATGAAGCTTGAATATAGGTAAGTAAATCCGATAGAACTGGAAATAATGATAAAAAAAAATAAGAAGAGTTGTAGCTAACAATGAACAAGAGTAAAACCAAAATAACCACCCCAATATATAACCATAAAATATGCTTAAGTAAAATGCCAGTAGAAGAAGTAGAGAAATACATAAACCTGGGTCAAAACACAAGAATATATATAAAAATGCAAGAAGCGGACCTAAACCAGAGAATAAGACTGACTTGGACAGTACTCGTTGAATTGGGATATATATTACAAAATACGAATAAAAATTTTAAAATATAGATTGTAAAAAGGAAATGCATTAAATTTAAGGTAAATGTGGTGGAAGCAAATTTTATAAACGTTTATTAAATGTGTTTAATGTAATGCATTGAATTTAATAATTTACATTAATCTACATTAATTTATTCCATTAAATCTCATGTAATCATATATTAAATTTAAAGTTTTGATCATTACTTTTTAAGGTGACTATGTGCATTAAATATACAGCCAGTGTTTATTGAAGTTAAGACATGTTATCACATATTTAATGCACCAACATTAATATGAGGTCAAAAAATTCTGCCACCAGGAAAAGGTGCACCGTCATCGGTAGACCGGTTTTGAACTCATTGGTTTCCGTCAGTACCGGTAGACATATGCACAGTGCTGTCAAATGTTCCACAGAAAAATACTTCCAAGTTTTATATTTATTTCTGGCAATTCCTGACAAAATGCGTGTGATAAGAAAAAGCTGATATTGCCCAATTAAATTGAATGTTAGAGAAAGACAGATGATATTAAGATTGTCCATCCTTTAAATTTTAGACTGCAAAACCATAAAATATAGAAAAAAATAACTACATGTGAGAAGCAAAAAGAGACAGTAGAGAGATTTAATTTTAAAGATGGGGCATCTTATCAATTTTCATACACTTGCCATCAATTGTAAGTACATTTCGCCTTAATATTTTATCAATTTCTGAGTAGAAGACATCTAATCCTGGCAAATCCCTGGCATTATAGTATTCCTGGCAAAATTACTGGCACAGCTAATTATTCCTGGCAAATGCCAGGAATTACTGGCAAATTGACAACCCTCCATATGCACCTCATCATAAGAAAATTGAGTCATTTAAGCAGCTTATATCATACAAAATAAAAAGTTCGATACAAGTTGCGCCATCTCTCGGAATCTCATACAATGTACCATGAATAATAATGTAAATTCCTTTAATTTTAATGTACAGAAAATTGACATATCTGTTCAATTACTTCATTGAAATTTAAGATACCATTTAACCAAATTTAATGTAAAACAAACTGATATTGCTCTAAATTCAAAGTAAATGTAAATTATTCACGATTTTAGGTACAAAATCATTAAATTTAATGTAGAATGGACATTCAATTTGCATTAAATTTAAGGTTATTTTTAACAGTGTACATAAAGGTGAAATATTGATGTAATGTATAATTTCTGCTCTGATATGATGTTAAAACATGGACACTCATCAAGAAGACCATAAATCACCTAGAAACCACCCAACGCTATATGAAATATTAGATTAATAGATAAGAAATTAATCGAATGGATAAGACCATGCATGAAGATAGAAGATAGAAGACGTAAGGCAAACAATACTGAGAGCAAAATGGCTTTGAGCAGATCACACCGCGAGGATGGACAACAAATAACCGAGTGGAAACCGTGAGAAGAGAAGATAAACCCAGAGTTGTTGATACTATGTAGGTATGACGACATCAGAAGAGTCATAGCAAAAACGTGAATAATAGACGCGGAAAACAGGGACAAATAAAAAATATAGAGGAGACATATGTTCACACATGGTCATAAGCTTAAGAAAGAAAGAGAAGTAAGAAAATACGTTTTTATTTAGTTTTCTTGCTTCGGCGTCAATGAATTGGCCGATTTCTAATTACCTTGTTTGTTGTTTATATGGCTTTTACGGATTCCTCCGTGTGAGATGCAATAGCAGTGGATACATCCACATTATGCCGTTGTAGTGCTGAAATCACAGTCAGCAAACGTACAACTATATGTAACTCCATGTGTAAATGAAGTTAAATGGGGACAGTTAATGCAAACTTCGCTTCATCATATATATCAACACATATACGCCATCAGGCGGGAGGTCGGCGAAGCCGCATTGAGTGTTGCCTATTTCCCTCTGATCTGTCCTTTGCACAAACAGGTGCATGTTGCTACCCTGTTGAGTCTAGTAAGAGACGAAACATGTACCTCTACCGTATCACTGTAGCAGAGAGAATTCTTCTCGGTATGGTGGTACAGGTGGGTCATCATCTCAATGGTGGTGGAATGGGATAAACTGTGTTTTGTAGCAATTTATTCAGACTGTGCAACCTCTAACACGGAAAGGATCTGTTGGAGCGAAATTTGCATTTACTGTTTGCATTATACTTCATTCATCTTGTATGTTTTTTCTTCTTCTTAAAGTGCCTATCCTCTTTGGATGTTGGCTATCACATTGGTCCATATTACTTTATTCACTGCTGCTCTGAACAGACCTGTTGATGTCATTCCAGTCCATGTTCGTAGGTTGCGCAGCCATGATATTCGTCTTCGTCCAGCTGATCTCTGGCCTTCTATTTTCCCCTGTAGGATAAGTTGGAGCAGGTGATATTTCTCATTCCGCATGATATGTCGAAAGTACTCCAATTTTCTGCGTTTGACATTTGTAAGGTATTCCAGTTCTCCACCGATACGTTGTAAAATGTTTTCGTTTGATACGTGGTGTATCCAAGGAACCCTAAGCATGCGGCGGTAGCACCACATCTCAAATGCATCTATACGTTTACATGAAGCATCGGTAAGGGTCCAGGCTTCTGCTCCATATAAGAGAGTTGAGAGTACATAGCATTTCAAACTCCTGATCCGCGTATGTATATTGAGGGATAGGTTGCAGAGTATGTTGCGCAGCTTATTAAAAGTACCTCTTGCTTTCTCGATTCGGCTTTTTATTTCTCGAGAGTGGTCCCAGTCCTTATTCAACGTGCAGCCTAGATATGTGATCGTCTCGGCCATTGTGAGAGTTACGTTGTTGGCAGTAAACTGTATATTGCCGACGTCGTTTTTACTGACAATAATCGTTTGCGTCTTCTTACAGTTTATCTTCATACCATATCTGTTGCAAGCTGTCACTATTCGGTCGATAATTCTTTGAAGTCCCTTTGCAGTATCGGCTATAAGAACGGTATCATCCGCGTATCTTAGGTTGTTTATTACTTCTCCATTTACAATAATTCCATCTTCTATGTTGCCCAGTGCTTCTTTAAAGAGATGTTCTGAGTATACGTTGAATAGAAGTGGCGACAGTATACAGCCCTGGCGTACTCTTCTCTTTATATTAAATTCTTCTATTGTCTCATTCTCAACTCGTACAATAGCCTTTTGTTGTGAATATAGCTTTGATATTATCTCTCTGTCTCTGTCGTCGATTCCTGTCTCTTGTAGGATTGAAATCAGTTTACTGTGCTGCACTTTGTCAAATGCTTTTTCAAAATCTATGAAGCATGCAAAGACGTCGGCATTGATGTTTTTTACCTAATAATTTTTTTGTTACATTGCATTAATATATTAATTGTTTTTATTGTTATTAATATTTAATATCTTGTATAATGGATTTATAAGCTACAAAGCCATTAACAAATAGACAAAAAAATCTGACAAATGATAGTAAATCTACATAAAAAATTCAGAATAAATAGTTACGATAACTGCAAAAATACAAGCTGACAAAACACACTTGTTTTTGTAAATTTGCAAAGTTATCTGTATACTGTTAGTATCTTTTACCTATGGACACAAATATCAATCATACAATTCACTTGTCACAAAATGGCTATTTTTTATTTTCGATTAAAAGTTAATTATTTAGTTATCTACAATTCGATTATCTACAGCCAATAAAATATTGTTTTAAAACTGTATTGAATTGAATTTTCATAGAAGTTAAAGTAAAAACAAACACCTAACCTTAAATTTGTTTTCAATCTTCGTAAAATCTTTTATGCACCATGTTTACTATTTTTCTTATCGAATAGTATAAATATGAATAGACGTAATCATAGAGCAATAAAAACATAATTATCCACACGTAAGACTATGGATAAACGTTATCCATAATTCAGGACCGGAGGTTAGTTCTAAAAATAGGTTACATGCACCCGGTTATTTATTAAAGTTTGGTCCGAAAACTAGAGAATCAATACTAAAGTAGGTTTAGAGCGAGCTCACCGGCTGGGGGTAAATATTAAACTAGCTGTGTTGTCTTTGTCTAGAATTAGTGCTGTTAAGTTTAGAGACCAATAAAGCAGCTTTGAAATTAGGATATCTAGATGAATGGAAGTGCAAATTAACTTGTTAACTATTTATGTACACTATTTAATCCTTAAACTCTTTTAGCTTTTGCTAAAAAATTACATTCACAGGAAATAATTACACATTGTAGGCTTTCACGTTATCGTGGACATTTTTATGATACATTTATTTAATAAAAACAGTTAAATACGAAAGTAGGAGAAGGAAGTGGCTTGACTGATTGAGTGAGATAGCAGGTGAGGGTTGAAAACTCCTTACAAGGCAGTCTAGTGACTAGGTTTTGCAGCCTATTCACTAGTTTGTCCTCCGGGTATACACTCTCCGAATTCATCAATCCTGGAAGGTGTATCCAAGAAGTTAGAGCTTTGCATTCAAAGATGCAGAGGTAGCCCTATTGTAGTGCAGGTTTACTTTTACTTGTAGTACACGCAGGACTGCCAGGTTCTACTCTCTCCAGCCTTCTTTCTTCCTTGAAAGTAAGCGGGCAGGACCTGGATACGCTTTGTATCCTATCATGGGAAACGATTCTCCAGCTGTTTTAGCCCCATATTCTGGGTTTTCAGGAATTGACGGATCCTTGTCGTGGTTCTTATCCACACCAGAGCCCTAACAGTTCTGACGATGCCCCGAACTAGGCCAGCTCTTAGGACAACGCCCTTCCAACCTCGGGTGAGGAACCATATCCTTAAGCCAAATTTTCACCTACTCATCTATGGAAGCCTCGAACAACACCCGTGTTGAGCTGCGGACCTTTTCCAGATTAGCACTTTCAAACTTCTTTGGTAAGTGTCATTTGAGCTCTTTTGAGTCGCTGATCCCGATCAGCTTTTTCTCCGAATATTTGTCGGGAACATTTGCCTCCTAAGTGCAGTTGATGTATTGGGTATTACCAAATAAATCGAAAAACACCGGGACCTAAAAATGTTTGCTCAACTCCTCCGTAACGGCCGGACTGTAACACCTATTTAGTTTTTAATTTCTACTTTTTATCAGTATTGTACTATTTTAATTTAATCATTATTATCAGTGCAATCGCGGTATTATTTATAATTTTTTCCAGTGTAAGAGTAAGTCGCAAGGCAAGCAAGATCATGAAAACTGAACCCTTCAACGTCAGAGGCATCCCAAAGCTGTCGCATTCGTAATATAAAATAATCTATTGTTGTACGACCGATCGATGATCAACACAATTTAAAATTAAATTTGTTAACAAAACTTATGGCCAGAACATTCTATATTATATTTATCATCCTGAAAATAATTAAATAAATAAATTTTCAATAAATTTTAACTTCATTTAGCAAATATCTAATTTTCCTAATTAAACAAAGCATACTAATGGATTTTGCTGGTAACTACATTATTATAATTAATGAAATGATTTTAGCATGGTATATATTAGGCAAATGTTAATCCCTGCGTAGCTTAACCAACGCCCTCTTGGGGAAATAATTTCTTTGAGTATACGTAGGTAGCCACATTAATGACAAAGAAGTCAACAAATATTCGGAAAAAAATGATCTGCTGCAAATGATTTTGCAGAAAAAAGTTTTCGGCAAGACCTGGAGGGAGGACATAGTTTCGCCTTATGAGGGTAAATGCTGATATTTCTGGACATAGCAACAGTGCCGTTGCCAGGTATTATCTGTTCTTTTAAACAGTATACGTACTTAGACCGTTTTGACACTGACGCTAGGAAAGGTGGCAAAAATCCGTAGGTCAGCAGATATATATATATATATATATATATATATATATATATATATATATATATATATATATATATATGCATTTATTTAATTCTATTCTGGCTCAGGGTAATTTTTCGGATTGTCTAAACATAGTAAGGACTGTTCCTTTGTTTACAAAAGGGAATGTTGTTTCCATGGAAAATTATAGATTCCGGTATTGGGAAAAGTATTTGAGGTAATACTGAAAAACAGCTTGAGTCATTACTTTGACATCACAATATTTGCTCCCTGTGGAGTGCCGCAGGGCTCGTTACTAGGACCCCTTTTTTATTATATATGTCAATGATCTCTTTAGGCATTTGTCACCGGGTCTGTGCATCTGTTAGGCTGAAGACACGGCGCTATTTTGTAAAAGTAGAGACCTAGAATATTTAATGAAGGGAATGTCTGTTATGGGAGAGCGTGCGAGATGTTGGTTTGCTAATATTTCTCATAAATTGAATGAAGAAAAAACACGAAACGCGTTTTTCTTGAATAGACGTGGAGTGAATAATGGTTCTTCGGTGACATTGTTAGGTGTCAGTTTGAACTTTATGAGGTGCCCAAACTTTATCCTGATCTCCAAGTTTTAAGCCAAAATACGCGAAGTATACTTTTTTCCCGTAATATTAAGTTGTTCCTTTAATACCATATATTCGCCACAAATATAACAGAAACTGTCAGACGAATTCACACACTTCCGCATAGACGACATTGCACTATATTGAACCAAGATCTATAAAACAATGACGAGTTAACACGTAATTGTACTGGGCCACTTCTACACTATCGGACCGCGCACGTTCAGGTTACAAAATGGCTATGTTTGTTAATTTAGCTCACACGGGGCGTTCTTTATTTAGAAAGTAATGATAGTTATGGCCTGTATACATTTAAAAACAGTAATTAAAATAAAATTGTACCTATTTATTTATGACTTCAAGTTAGCCCAAAAAACATCTTTTTTATAATAAAATTTTGCGTTTTGCAAAATAACCTGACGTTCTGGAATTTTTTGAGTATTTTTTTTTGTTTTCAGAACACCTAAATACATAGAAATCAGTTGAAAACATCCCGACAGCATCTTTGTTGCAGACCTGTGTTATAAAATTAATTCATCTGTTCAGTTTAAAATAGGAATCTTTATTACAATGCCTTACCTCAATTTTTTTTTCTATTATATTATATATTAAGGCTTTATTTCCATTTCGGCACAACGTAGTTAAATAAAATTTCTAAACAAGAATATTTTATTTCACATTAAATTTATATTTTAAACATCCTGTATACATTATCGTGACTTTAATCCTATTTTTAATATCTGAAGGTTAGCAAAAATTTTTAACAAGAATGACTTTTCTTCGATAAATCTAAAATATTTAAGTTTAACAGGGGACACACTATATATATATATATATATATATATATATATATATATATATATATATATATATATGTGTGTGTGTGTGTGTGTGTGGACAAATGATAAATATTACTCTCATGTTAAAAAGTACAGAGAACTCCAAGATCAGAGAAAAAATCCGAGTCTGAATAATGACGACAGCGCTGTTCCGTCTTAGTATGGGACTCATCAGGTCATTGCATTCGGTACAAAACATCATCTCGTATCTGCGTACTATAAACACATTTCACGGTTAAAAATAGTAAATAAGATACCGTGGCGACATCTCGATGACTCACTCAATAACACAAGGATAACACAAACCAACAATGTATAAAACCGCCATGTGGTGGCGCGACGGCAAATTAAAAAAGGAATAAATCAAAACTCGACATACGAAACGTGCTTTTCTAAGGACAGAGGTCTCATTATCCAGCATCGGCAACAAAACCAACTACGAATTCCGCAGTTTAAGGGAAGTGTCGCACCGAAGGATCTCCCTAAGAGAGCTGTTACGTGTTTTTTAAGCCAACAAATATAAAAAAGAGAAGTTATCGTCCGTGTGATTTTAAAATAAAATAGAAAATTCTCAGTTATGCGGACAAAGAACCATCGAAATGTCGCTATTGTGTCTTATTTAATATTTTTCCACCGTGCAATCTGTTTATAGGACACAGATGCGAGATGATGGTTTATATGGAATATAATGGCCTAATGAGTCCTATACTAGAACAAAACAGCGCTGTCATCATTTATATATATATATATATATATATATATATATATATATATATATATATATATATATATATATATATATATATATATATATATATATAAGACTAAAATAAAATTAATCTGTAAAAAAGTTGACAACCGAGGTTCTGCATAATTAAAATAAGCTTAATTAATTATATAATTAAGTCGATTTTTTAATATAATTCCTTTTAAAATCTCTTTTTCACGACCATAATCCATGAATATATTTAACATAACGGATTTATTAAATAACACCTCGTTATTTTATTTTATTAAAGTTAATATAGAAATACTAATAAAAGACCTAAATTTGCAACTGCTTTAACATTTTTTGCACATGAAAGAACAATTTAATAAGTTGTCGTTTTTTTTCTTCAAGACATTAAAGGAAAAAGACAGTTTATTTCCTGTAAAATGGCAACTTATTAAATTAATTCTTCGGTCGTAAAGTTTCTTTTATCTTATTGAAAATTTAATTTTAAGCTTGTTAACTCTCCGATGTATCTATAGATGTCGTTGGATTGTTGATATATTACAGTTCGGCATCGAAAACATCTGCAGTTTTAATATCCTGCCCTCATATCTCGAAATTTAGATTTTTTATAGACAGTTACTTCCCGTGAATGTTGCTCTTGGTTCGTTACAGCTCCACTGATGAGACCACTAGGTGTACGAGAGAGAATCTGACTTAGATTTGCCGGAAATAAACTTATTTCGGAAGCTGGGGGGGGGGGGGTGAGTATATAATGAGAGTTCCCCTCGGTAACTCTCCATTACTTTATGTTTTTCAGTGCGCTTTTCGTAGTTACCAACCTCAAAATTGGTAAAATATTGAATTATGATTCGTTTTTGGTCAAAAATGATTTTTTTCCCGACATTTCTGGAAAAATAAAAAAAAAATACGGTACATATTATTTAATTTTAAACATTTTTTGTCTCTTGTAAATTTTACCTTAAACCAATATTTTAAGCGTAATTTGACAAAATAGATTAAAATCCTTCATACCACAGTCTTAAATTGGATTAGTATACGTTTACATACATATAGTAGATGCCATATTCATCGTAAGACAGATAGCAGAGAAATCTATTGAATTTACTAAGCCGGCTTTTATGTGCTTTATAGATCTCACTAAAGCCTTTGATAGGGTGAGACTGGATGATATTCTGCAAATAATGCGAATTAAAGACATCCCAAACAATTTAATTAACATAGTTGAACAGCTAAACTCCAACACCACAACACAAATCTCAGTAAGCGGCAACCTAACTAAGGATGTACCGATAGCGTCGGGCATACGACAGGGGGACTCTCTGAGTCCATGACTGTTTAACATAGTAATGGACCAAATAATTAAGAACGTGAAAAGAGCGGCACCAGGGTACAGAATGCATACCGGGGAAATAACAATAACATGTTACGCTGATGACGCCGTCATAGTCTCGGAAAATGAAGACGATCTCCAAAGACTTCTATTTGCATTCCACACCATAAGCAAGCAATTCAACATGAAAATATCCATCGATAAAACTAAGTCAATTGTAATAAGCAAAGTGCCCTTAAGATGCAAACTAGTAGTGGATGACAAACCAATAGAACAACTCATGACCTTTAATTACTTAGGAGTTGAGATATCCGCAAACCCAGACAGAACAAGAGAAGTAAGAAACCAAGTAAACAAGGCAAATAGAATCTCAGGAAGCCTGGCGGATATAATATGGCACAACACATACATGAGCAAGGACCTGTATTCGACCGATAATGACGTACGCAATAGAGACGAGAGCTGACAACACAAAAACAAAATCAATTCTAAGAACTGCCGAAATGAAAGCACTAAGAAGAATATCGGGATACACATTAAGAGATCACATACGCAATTCAACAATACGCGAGGAACATGGAATGCAGGATATAGTAAGATGGGGACGGAAGCGCAGAAGAGCCTGGAATGGGCACCTAGGAAGAATGGCGCAAAATAGGATAGCGAGAATCGCCCGAGATGGAACACCGGAAACCAGAAGACCAATAGGTAGACCACCTAAAAGATGGAGAGAGTCCTGGATTTCAACATCAAATGAGATGAATGATTGAGCTGGAAAAAACAGGCTGTAAGCCTATAACAAGAGGAAGAAGAAGAAGAAGTATACGTTTTCGTACTCTTACTTAACATTACATAATCTTACAGGATAATAGCACATCTTTTAATAATAATTTATATGTATATATATATATATATATATATATATATATATATATATATATATATATATATATATATATATATATATATCCATAATGATGAATTTGAAATATTATTAGAAATAGATAATTCTATTATATAAACTGTAATAAAGTAATAATGGAAGTTTATTTTCGAATGAACGTGTATTTTTAAAATACGAAAAAGTTATTAAACTCTCAAATTATTCTCGTACATATACCTTCATAACCCAAGCCAATTGACTTCAGACCCCATTTCCTTCCCGAACGTAATACGACCGTCGAAAGCTTGTTAACCTAACAGAGCATCAAGTTGGCCTGACAAGGACCCCGTTAGTGCATCAGGGATTGCTCCAGCCCTAATTAATCCTAGTCTGAATAGAACCGAGCTGTGACGTTTTCTATAATTGAGAGACTCTCGGATTTGGTCGTTAATAATAAGCCCTTTATCAAGATTAAATGTTCTATTGTATGGAAAGGGGCAAAAATATATCCTGTTTCTAAATATATCTCTGAATTTGACAGAAATTATTTAAGCACCAAAAGGTAGAATGTGCTATTTCGGACAAAAGAATATGGTTTTAGATAAAACTATATGTATCTGAAATAATATCTCTAATAAAATCGCAATT
Organism: Diaprepes abbreviatus; assembly: GCA_034092305.1. Lineage (NCBI taxonomy): Eukaryota > Metazoa > Arthropoda > Insecta > Coleoptera > Curculionidae > Diaprepes > Diaprepes abbreviatus. Next base: position 1,031,081 of record JASJET010000018.1, on the reverse strand, counting down.
GTTTTCTTCAGACAATGAGTTACGATAAATCGATGTTGCCAAAACTACAAGCTATAGTCCAGTCATCTTAGTCAAAAAAAGGGGTCAGCATCGGAATCTAACGGAATATTGGAATATTTCTTCTTCTTCTTCTTCCTTCTTATATATAAGCAATTTGCTTGTTATTCTTCGTCTCTTTGCCTGGTTTCAGTCTATTGCGAGGTTATCACTCCATCGTTTACGGGGTCTTCCGGTACTCCTACGTCCTATTGGTGATTTGTCCCTCGTGATCTTTACTATTCTGTCGTCGGTCATGCGGTTGATGTGTTCGTTCCATTCCCTTTTTCTTTGTAATACCCAATCATTGATGTTATCGACTTTACACACTCTTCTTATATCCTCGCTGCTATTCCGATCCATAAGTGTCCTGCCAGCTATCCTGCGCACCATTCTCATCTCTGTTGTTTCCACTATTTGTTTTGTTTTTGATGTTTCTGGTCTAGTTTCTGCAGTGTATGTTAATATGGGTCTTATTGCTGTTTTAGAAATTCTGGATTTAACTTCGATTCCTATATGTTTATTGCTCCATATGGTACTGTTAAGACATGCGGCTGTTCTTGCTGCTTTCATGGCTTGTCTCCTCACCTCCGTTTCAACATCCCGTATCCGGATATTTCTATTCCGAGATACTTGAACTTCATTTCCTGCTACATAATTTTGTTGTCTATTTCTAGTTTTCATCTGAGTGGTGTTCTAGATGTAGTCATGGCTTTAGTTTTTGACGCTGATATATTCATGTTAAACTTTTTCGCTGTTATGTTAAATTGGTGCAGTAATCTTTGTAAATCATCTTCGCTTTCAGCTATTAACACTGCATCGTCGGCGTAGCACAGTATTTTAATTTCCCATCTTCCCATTTTATACCCTTTCAATCTACGCACCTGCTTTATCAACTCGTCCATGATGATGTTAAATAGTAGGGGGCTAAGAGAGTCACCTTGTCGGATGCCATTATTTACTTCTATTTTTTCGGTCAATTCACCGTTTATCCTAGCTTGAATCGTATTTGCCTGATATATATTTTCAATCGTTTTGATAATGTTTTGAGGTATTTGTCTGTCGTAAAGTAGCTGTGTTACATCCTCCAGTTGTATACGATCGAACGCCTTCTCTAGATCGATGAAACACATAAAGACTAACTTTTCAATTATTTGTCTTATAACACATATGGCATCCGTGCATGACCTTCCCGACCGGAATCCCTGCTGTTCGTCTGCTAAGGAAGTGTGTTCATTAATTTTGCTTGTAAGAATTTTTGTGGTTAGTTTTAACGAGGTGGAGAAAAGATTGATTCCTCTGTAATTAGCCGGCACTTTTTTATCGCCTTTTTTGAATAGGAGTATTGTTGTGCTAGTACTCCATTCATCGGGGATTCTGTGATGGTATATGATTTTATTGATGAGAATTTTCAGTTGTTCTGTCATTCTCTCTCCTCCGTATTTCAGTAGTTCATTGGTAATTCCGTCAGGTCCCGCACTTTTCCTATTTTTTAGTATTTTTAAGGCTAGTTCTACGTCTTCCTTCTTTACAAGTATATCGTCGTTAATTATAATTTCGGGTGTGTTAGGTCTAGTAGTTTCTGTCTGTTGTTTCTTGTATGATTCCTTCAAGTAGTTCACCCAAGTTCCCTTCGGTATGCGGTTACTGCTAATTAACTCATGTGTTTCCTTTCTTTGGTCTCTGATCAGCCGCCATATCTGTTTCTGGAGTCCATAGTCGCTTTCCATCCTTTTTGAAAAGGTTTCTCAGTGCTTGTTTTTAACTTGTCTCACTAATGTATTGGTGTTATTTCTAATTCTTTTGTACTCTTGATAATCTTCCGGAGACTGCGTTGTCCTGTATTTTAAGTAGGCTCTCTTTTTCTCTTTACATTGCTTCTTAACTTCCTTACAGAACCAGGGGGTCTTGTTGGATCCTCCTTTTCCTTGGTTTGTTTTTCGTGTTCCCAGTGCTTCAGTTGCTGCTTCGTTGATATTTCGCTTTAGTTTCTCCCAGCTGTTGTTAATGTCATCCCTTTCGGGATAAGGAATATTTGCTTTACTTATTTTTATTCGTTTAATAGAAAACACGAACACTAAAAATAGTGTTCTTTTATTGCCGAAAAGCTAATTTACCGAAAAACACTTCCAAACATCTTTCCTGTACAATTAATTTGTCAGATTGCATCAATATATCTTCCATCTGACCTTATTTATTCCCATATTTTTATTAGTGTCGACATTTTTTCTCCTAAAGAGCTTTTGACATTTATGCTAAACTAGATAATTTTGTACTCGTACAAAACGAGGGCTCGCAAAGATGGGATATCAGATAGCAGGGCGGTTAAATTTTGTTAAAAGAATTTTTAGGGGTTCTTTCATCGCAAGTCATAAAGAGGTCGCCGAAACCTTTTTAAAAATTTAGCTGCGGTAGCGTATTTCAAGTGAAAAGGGAAGTTCATAAGAGTGCCATTGCTGAAATACTGAATTATATTTTGTATTTTTTGTTAAAGGTCGCTGCCAAATTTTTGCAGGAAATGACTCCGGTCAAATTATTATAATCTCGACGATCCTCTCTGGTCTGGTATCTGATTTTTTTTTCTTTCCTTCCTTATATTTCGGCGAAACTAAAATTGGTAAGTCAGGGATTGGATGGAGTAAAGGATTTCACACAAAATCAATGAAAAAGGTTAGTCGGTCAAATCCGTCCAAATTCTGGGAGAAGATAGTTAATTTAATGCTGAACGTGATTAGCATTATCTGTCAAATTTTAATTTTTTTCCAAAAAAATTGGAATGCTGGGTTATATCTCAAAATATCGAAAAAAGTTATTAGAAATTTTTTTTTGCCTAAATGCAAAATTTCAGCTGTATAAGATTCTTTAGATTTGTTGCCCATTTTTTGTCAATGGCACCACTGTTGCAAAATAAGACTCAACGTAACCTACATAAAACTTCTTAGTTTTAACAACGCTTCATCCCAGACAGACAGATATTTTGTTTAAAGAATAGCCATGTGTGTTTTTCTATAAAATCCAAATAGGACTATTAAAATTTGGTCACATGTGATGCAAAGTTTATTTCTTTTTGACCATTTATAAGGTTACTTTATAAAATAACTCTTTTTGAAAACGTAGTTTGTGTCTATAAGTCGCTTTCTCTGTCCCTATGTCCCTTTGTATGCTTAAATCTTTAAAACTACGCACCGGATTTTGATGCGGTTTCTTTCAATAGATAGAGTGATTCAAGAGGAAGGTTTATATGTATAATAACATCCATTAAATAGTGGAGAAATACTGTTATTTTTGAGGTTTCTAATGTGATGTCGTTAATTATCATATTTTTTTCCGCTTACATTGCAAACGCAGGCTGAACCCTACGAGATTTATCAAAATAATGTACTAATTATTTGTACACATTGAAAAGGTCTACAGAAAACTCCGCGATGGTATATGTCTATCTCTCATGGATATCCCACAATAACATTTTTTTGTCATTTACTTTTTACGACAAATAATGGCAAATTTTGAAGCGATTTTAACCAATACAGCATTAATCCTTATCCAATTAAATAGCTTAAATACATTGTTGATTTAATATAGATCTATATGGTCCTTTACAGCACAAGATTTAAATGAATATTTTCGAAGATATTACAGATTTAAAATTGCGGGAAGTAGCGCTTGCGGCGGTACTGGCCGACCGGGGCGGCGGCAGCGTGCCTATAAATAGCGCGTCGGAGGCCGATGTAATAATTGTTGTAAAAATAAAATAAATAGTCACAGTTTTTCTGTAGTGTATTTAGTATCAGCATTGCACCCGTGCGAAGCCGGGGCGGGTTGCTAGTTATAATTAAGACAAACCAGCACACAGTGTCATTACTCCATCGAAATTAGATCAAAAAAGAGGTGTTTTGTTAACAAAAATCAAACATTGTTTTTTTTTTGCTGGAATTTTTTCATTTCGGCATTCTATAAAACATGTCTCGATGGTAACTCTGAAAGACCTGTGCAAAAAAAAATTGCAAAACAAAAATAGTCACGATTTTCGGTTTTTTGAGTTTATCCCGAAAAATAAAAGTTGTATCGAAAAATGTTTTAAACAAAAGTTGTAGAGAATTAAAAAAACTCGATCGATTCATATAATATAAGTTATAGGTGGCGCCACTAGTTATCGAGATATATGTTTTTTCGACAAAATTTACAGTTGTTTTTTTGAAAAAAAGGCATTTATTAACAAATTACCGATTTAAAATTTAACATAAATATAGGTATTATCATTCTAAAAAAATATGCCAAACCCGGAATCTGTGAGTTTTTTATTTTCCGAAAAATTCGATGTCAAAGTTGAAAATTCAACCTCAATTTTCCACTTTCCTAATTAAGATACAATGCTGAATTTTAATGGAAATTGTTTGTATTGTTTTATATTTAGAAGATCTATTAAAAAAATTTTTTTTTTCAATCGTGGGCCGAGAAATTTTGCAAAAACCAATTTTTGCACCAAAAAAATTGCGATAACTTTTCACCGGATGGAGATAAAATTTTTTTTAATGCCTGCATTGGATTTAGATGTGTCATTTCCGATCAAAAATTTAATTTTGGATGAAAAAAACGTTTTTTTTTTCAAAAATCGTAATGGTGTGGCAAATGAATATTAAGGGTTCAAATTTGCAGAAGATGCTTTTTAATACTTGTACTTTACCTGTGAATTTTTTAGATCCAAGAAATACACTTCCATACGTTCTGTGAATTTTCGAAAATTTGACCGATTCCAATCGAAAATAGCTGCTGCAGGCCGCTGTCGCCGGATTGTCATCGTTCAAGCGCATTATTATCTAACAGTTTATTAACAAAATTTTTACAAAAAATTATAGAGAAAATCATACAAATATTCAATTATATATTACATATTATACTGTTTTTTCCTTGAAATTATCGTTACCTAATAGTTTATTAACAAATTTTTTGCGAAAATTTCTATAAGCAAATCGTATAAATATTTAATAACACATTAATAGTTTATTGACAAAACTATGCTCTTTAATTTTATAAGTTTGTATTAGGATAAATTAATATCATTGGTCGTTAATTATTTTCGTATTTTTGGCGCGCTAGACGCAGGTGTATAATATAAAGGAAAAAAACAGTATAATATGTAATATATAATTGAATATTCGTATGATTTTCTCTATATAACTTTTTGTAAAAATTTTTTAATAAACAAATAAATAATTCATTTGACTAAATAAATTGTTACTATCATATAAATTAATAAAACAATATCAATATTATAAATATTACTCGTGATGCATAACTTTCCTTGAAGCGCCAATGAATAATGCGCCTGAACTATGGCAACCCGCCGACAGCGGCCTGCAGCAGCTATTTTCGATTAGATTCGGCACTGTTTTCGAAGGTTCACAGATCGTACAGAAGTGTATTTCTTGGATCCAAAAAATTCACTGGTTAAGTACAAGTATTAAAAAGCATCTTCTGCAAATTTGAGCCCTTAATATTCATTTGCACCGCCTTTATGAATCTTTGAAAAAAAAAACGTTTTTTTTTTATATCCAAAATTAAATTTTTTTTCTTGAGATCGAAAATAATACATGCACACATTGAAAAAAATTTATTTCCATCAGGTGAAAAATTATCGCAATTTTTTTGGCGCAAAAATTGGTTTTTGCAAAATTTTTCGGCCCACGATTGAAATTTTTTTTTTAATAGATGTTCAAAATATAAAACAATACAAACAATTTCCATTAAAATTCAGCATTGTATCTTAATAAGGAAAGCGGAAAATTGAGGGTGAATTTTCTACTTTGACATCGAATTTCTCGAAAAATAAAAAACTCACAGATTCCGGGTTTGACATACGTTTTTAGAAGAATAATACCTATATTTATATTAAATTTTAAATCGGTTATTTGTTAATAAATGTCTTTTTTAAAAAAAAAAAACAAAAAACGTAAATTTTGTCGAAAAAAAAATATATCTCGATAACTAGTGGCGTCACCTATAACTTATATTACATGAATCGATAGGTTTTTTAATTCTCTACAACTTTTGTTTGAAACATTTTTCGATACAACTTTCCTTTTCGAGATAAACTCAAAAAACCGAAAATCATGACCATTTTTGGTCCGCCATTTTTTTTTGCACAGATCTTTCAGAGTTACCATCGAGATATGTTTTATAAAATGCTGAAATTAACACATTCCAGCAAAAAAAAACAATACTACATTTTTGTTACTGACAAAATCTAGTTTCCATTGAGTACATCGGTAAAGTTTGTAAAAGTGGAAAATAAAATTTTATTTAACTTTACGTAAAATTTATCTAGTTTCAACGATTTAATTTGAGTATTTTTAATTAAACTATTTTCTAAAAATAATAATCTTTTTAACGGAAAAAGATCATTTTTTTTCCACTCCACGAAATTTTAAAAAATCAATTTATTTACACAGACACCTTCATTAAAATGGATTAGTTATTTCCAAGATCTCAAGATCCAAACTATGAGAAAACACATTGAGCGCTGTTGCCAAACGTAAGATGTAGCTCTATTCTATCCCCTGAGCTGCCTAGAGAAATGAAACGGGAGGCTACTCAAGTGTCTGAGAAACCGTAGTGGAATGTATAAAAAGGGGAATAACTCAAAATTGTTGGTTAGTTTTGGTTAATTCAGGAAAACTGAAACTAACCGAAACTGACCTAAATTTATACTTTCGTGGTACACAATTGCAAAATTTATCCATTTCAGTCAACAAGATGGTTTAATTTTTATAATAACTTAAAATTTTAGGTAAGTTTTAATTAGTTCAGGTTTAGCTTGATTTTGGAAAACTGAAGCTAACATGAACTTAAAATGATCTAGATTTATACTTTCCTGGTATAAACTATAAAATTTAGCCGTTTCAATCAACATAGTTTAATTTTAGTTTTAGTTTTAGTTAAAAAAAAAAGGTAAAATTGATCTTAACCACCAAAATTTTCGGTTTGTTTTGGTAACTTCAGATTTAGCTTGGTTTTAGTTATTTTGGAAAATTGAAACTAACCTGAACTAACCTAAACTAGCCTTAATTTACTAATTGAAAATTTGTTTGTCCAACAAAGACCACGAGAACACGGGATATGATAGAGAAGGGAAAAATATTTTCGGGCCAGGTCGTAACAGGTCACGCCACTATTTAATGACGGAAGCGATTTTGTTTTCATTTGTTTTGATTTGTTTTTGGATAATTTTCATAATTTTTCCGATAAAAATGTGCAAATTTATAAATTTTTATATAATACAGAAGCTTCTATTGCGAAATTTGTAATGACACAATTTTTACTATTTAGTACAAAAAATTAAACCTAAAGTGAAACGTAATTTTCCCTGTTTTCTGCAAAATTGAAGAAAAATTATGGAAAGCTGAGGTCGGAATTGTATCCTATGACCTCGAAATACGCGGGAAGTGTCTAAATTAAAAAAAAAAGTCATTTTCCTAGATTTCCTTTAATCTTAATAATTTTCATCTACTGCAAAAAAATGTTATATTATGTACTTAAAGGTTTTCACTGAGAACAGATCAAATTTCAGCTCTTAATGTTAATAAATAACAATGCCGCCATTTAAAAAAAATCTATCTTGACCTTTATAGGTCATAGAGCATTAGCTTTATAATTTAAAATAGGCAGCATTCGTTATAACCGCATTATTTAATTTATTTACAAAGGAAAATCTTTTTGTTTTTCTTTTTACACAATTAGCTTGCAAAACATGGTGGTTCTTTTTTAGGGACTGCTAAAGCAAGTCTTAAGGAATAAAATGATCCCTGGTGAGTCTCTCTACTATTTCTCGAACAAAATAAAGAAAATCTATTTGTCGACCTTAATATTTAATAAAAAAAAAAATTGAGAAACAAAATTGGGAGTCGATGTGTATCTCCTGCAAGAATGATTTTCAAGAAGAAAAATTCCATTGGCATTTTTTTTTCAAAGCTTAATATTCCTGAGCTATAGGTTTTGAAAAGTAAGCGCATTAGATGGGAGTCGCTAGGGATACTTCATATCATATATTCTATCAATAAGAAAGGATTTTTTTTCAGTATCGTCTAATACATCAATCATTCATGGAAAAATTCATGTTGAAATAATGAGATTAACGTAAGAAAAATTGCTTTACAATAGTTACGGTAAAATGTCTCAATAACAAAAATGTATGTTTCGACTTTTCATGAATTATTGCGGTTGGAGCTAAAAATTTCACTACACCAAAACTATTAGAGGTTAAAGGACATGTGTAATAAAAATTAAGGGTTTTTTTAATCACTACATAGTATACAACTTCGATCATACTCTAGATTTAAACAACAATAGATTTGTCTGAAGGCTGTTTATGGTCGGTGGGGGAGACGCTTTTTTGATGTTTGACAGACATAAACATATTTACTTATCTTGTCTTTCAGTTTAATTGCTTGTCGTGACTTTTTTCGGTGTTTTTAAGTGTTAGAAATTACTATAAATGCGAAGTTTACAATTAATATTAACAAAAAGAGGATTTAAAAACTTATTTTTATCGGTAAATATTGTTAGATTGTTTACATAATGGAAATAACAATAATAAAAATTTAGGCAACCATGTATTCATACTTTGTTTTCAGAACTGACGTACCCAGGGGTATGTTCGAAGGACGTACCGATGATACTCGTTTAAATAATGCAATTAGAAAAGGATAGCATAAAATCGGTATGTCTGTACCAAGAAATTAAATATCTACTGTTTATCAACACTTTTTCAAATATAAATAAAATTATTATTACGTTATTCAGCGTTCAAACAACCGGGCCCTAGTTCTGACGTTATGCTACTTCTACAGGGGTATGTTCGAAGGTATACAACAAAGTCTCCCGCCGCGTTTATCTATGAACGATTTGCTTAGGAATTATACGAATGTTTTCCAGTTTTTACTATTGAATAGAGAGTTTCACGAGAAAGGTTTAGGTCATAGTCTGACCCTAGAGTTTTACCTCTTATGGACATCTTGGAAACTCCTTTTGTTATTTTTTGTGAGAGAGTAAGGTGAGATATTTATAAATATTAAATCCAACTCATTCAATAAATCTAGTTATAGTAATATATATATATATATATATATATATATATATATATATATATATATATATATATATCTATATATATATATACACTTTTAGATTCGATAGGTGTTATACTTCAGTTTTTGTAAATGCAAAATACGATTTTAATTACTCATTTTTTAGCAGACTTGTAAAAAGCAGGATTTTCTAATATATATATATATATATATATATATATATATATATATATATATATATATATATATATATATATATATATATATATATATATATATATATATTTTTGTCAACTTCTGTCCATCCACTCCTGGATTTAGGTCTCTCTCAACTGTTTCCATCTTTCTCTATTCTTCGCCAATCTCATCCACAAACAGTTTATTTCCTGCAAATATCGCTCTGGCCCTCTCTCCATACGCGTTTCGATCACATCATGATCTCGTCAGTGGAGCTGTATCGGACCGAGAGCAACATTAGCAGGAAATAACTGATATATGAACAATAAATTTCAAGGTATGTCGAGATCATGATGTGATCGAAACGCGTATGGAGAGAGGACCAGAGGGATATTTGAAGGAAATAAACTGTTTGTACATATATTTTTCATATTCTCTGCCTGAACGGAGAATTACATATATAACAGAATATTAGGCTGTTACACGAAGGAGAAAAGAGAAATGCTTAATAATAATGATATAGTGCTGCCCAAAACGTGAATATTAGCAAAAAGAAGGTAAAATGAACCAAATTAACTATAGTAAATTTAAGATAAATTGAAATTATTTTCAAAATAAAAGTATTACGTTTCGAGAAGGCTAAAAAAACCAGGAAAACAAAATAGCAAGTTATACAATTTAAGCGTATAATATAGAATCCACATGGATGCCTCTTTAATTGTCAAGAAACAGCTTCATTTTTTACTATTAACACTCCGCAGCAGATGAAAAAGTCCGGTATACTGCTCCAACATGACTAAGGTAAAGGAAATATTTTTATTGATCCTGCAGCAGTGAAATTTGCATACAAATTTTCTTTAGCTTCCATGATTTTGACTCTGCGGTGCGTTTTGCGTATTTTCGATTGACAATAAAATAGACGAGATGCGTACAAGCGTGAAAAAGGACGAAAAAAAATCCTTGTATTATTTATGTTGTTTTTAGGCAAAATCGGAATTTTTTGTATATATAACTAAAAATTCTGATAAATATATGTGTAAATTTGTTAAAGTTTTTTTTTTCTAAATTACCGTATCCAGTTGCATTTCATGGGCAAAACTACAAAACCAGGTGGTATTACTATATTCCCTTTAACGGTGAATATATTAAAATATTTTTATTCCAAAAAGGTTTTACACTTAAACTGTTTTAGGAAAACATGTCTGTAAGTATTTTGAAGAGTCAAATAAATCCTTTTACACAATTTTATTATTCTTTTATCAGTGGCGGCTGGTGTATTAAAAAAGTAGGGGTTGCAATTCCAGTGGTACATTAAAAACATAGATATGTATAAAAGTTGTCATGGACGAAAAATAAGAGTCTTTAAAAATTAAATTAGTATGAAACAAAGTAGTGTAGTTTGAATAACTAAACATAAAGTAGGTGGTAAATTTTAAAAATATAACAGTCAAAACAAAATGCAAGTATAACTTCCTGTGTGAATTATTTGTAAAGAAAATCCACACAACAATCTTTGGCATTAGCAAACATCAATAGCCCGCTGATTAAGATCAGGTACGCTTTCGATAAGATCCCTTTCTTCAGAAAACGTTATCACAGTAAGAAGTCTTTCTTGGCTCATAGTATTCCGTAAAAAGTTTTTGTCCGTTTGAAGGTAGAAAGGCACCGTTCTGCTTCAACAGATGCAACCGGAAAATTTTTAAAAGTTTTAAAACTTCACTAAATATCTCACTTAGCTCGATGTTTTGCGAAAGATAGTTATAAAATACAAGAAATCTCGAAATTGATATAAATTCTTGTGTTTCATATATGACGGTCACTTCTGTACGGAGTTTTTGTTTGATAAAAAAGGGGTATATTTGAATCGTATCCTTAAATTTTTGTTCGAGAAAACCTGTACTATATTCGATGTACTGTTCCGAAAAAAAAGACTGGCTGCTACCAAGTGACCTGTAAGGCTAAATCGTTCTTTTTTTTGACAAATAATTATATCACAAATTTCAATTGCTTACCGAGAAAGCTCCGCCGAATTATCGAGCTTATGTCGTTTTGAAGTAAAAGGAGATGGATCAAAGTCATTTGAGGTAATATTTTTTTTTTAATTTCTGTTAATTTTAATTCAAATGATAATATATTTTTTATTTGCAATTCTTCTTCTCAAAGTGCCGTGCAGATTCCTGCGTAGGCGTCCTCCGACTTCTTCCCATCATATAATTCTATTAATAGCAGCACTCTGGAGTGTCTGGAAATCGTGCATTCCCGTCCACTGGCGGATGTTCCGGAGCCAGGACAGTTTTTTTCTACCCAATCCTCTCTTTCCTCCTTCGATCCTCCCTTCCAGCACAAGACGCTGGAAATAATAGCGTTCTCCACGCAAAATGTGGCCAAGGTAGGAGACTTTTCTCGTTTTAATGTTTTCAAACAGTTCGCGATCTTCTAGGTTGGCGATTTGAAGCACCTCCTCATTTCTTATGTGGGCGGTCCAGGGAATTCTAAGCATTCGCCTTAGCGTCCACATTTCGAACGCTTCAATTTTATTTATGGTTGTTGATTTGAGAGTCCATGTTTCTACACCGTACAGAAGAACGGACCAAACATAACATTTGACCATCCTATATCTTAGTTCAAATCTCAGGTCTTTGTTGGTCAAGAACCTTTTAAGTTTCAGAAAGGTGGTTCTGGCTTGTTCTATTTTACTCCTAATTTCGAGCTCCGGGTCCCACTTATCGTTTACGAGGCAACCTAAGTATTTAAATTTGGTTACTTGATCAATGGTCTGTCCCTCGATGTTCAGGTTGATGTTAGGTATGTTATCTTTAGCCACAACCATAAATTTTGTCTTGCTGATATTAATTTTTAGCCCGATTTGCTTGCTTGCCTCGTTAACAGCATCCAATAGCGTTTGCATATCATTTGCATTATCTGCTATGATTGCAGTATCGTCTGCATAGCGTATGTTATTGATGGGAATGCCGTTAACTTTAATTCCTATAGAGCTATTCGAGACCGCCTCAACGAATGCTCTTTCCACATACATATTAAACAACATTGGTGACAAAATACAACCCTGTCTAACACCCTTCCTTATCTCGAATTCTTCTGTTGTTAAATTGTTAATTCGCATTTCCCCTGTCTGATTCCAGTATAGATTGGCAATAAGTCTAATGTCTTTATCATCCAGGCCCAGATCTTGAAGGCATGTTATTAAAAGCTCATGTTTCACATTATCAAAAGCTTTTTCATAGTCTATGAAGCATATGAAAACGTTTTTCTGTTGATCAAGGCAGTTTTGCACCAACATACAAAGGCTGAAAACGGCCTCCCTGGTTCCAAATCCATTTTTAAAACCAAATTGACTAAGTCCACTAGCCTCTTCGCATCTTCTGTATAGTCTAGTGTGCAAGATTCTCAGAAAGAGCTTTAAAAAGTGGCTCATTAGGCTAATAAGACGGTGGTCCTTACATGCTCGTGCATTAGCTGATTTTGGCAGTGTGATAAATGTAGAGCGGAGCCAGTCCTTAGGAAATATTCCAGTATCGTAGATCTGGTTGAAAAGCCTTACCAGTATTTTTAAGTTATCTTCACTTATCAAATTGAAAGTCTCGGAGTACATATTATCTGGCCCAGGGGCTTTATTGTTTTTCGATAGTTTCATAGCGTGAACAATCTCACTTTCCAATATACTCGGTCCAGACAGTGAGTTGTTATCTATATTTGGTGGATCCTGGGGCCTGTCGTCGCTAAAGAGACTGGTTGCATAGGTTTTCCAAGTTTCTAATATTCTCTCGGGTTCTAATATGATTTCATCAAGATCGTTTTTAATATAGCTTATCGGTTTTTTCCTATAGAGTCCAGCTATTTCTTTTACCTTTTTGTGGAGATGGAAGCTGTCACCCAGGTTGTGTAGATTTTCAGCTTCCATGCACTGTTCTGTTAACCATTTTTCCTTAGCCACCCTTACTTCGTTTCGAACTTTTCTCTGATAGTTTCGGTAGTTATTGACGTCTCCCTGGTTTTTACAGATTCTACGTTTTTCCATTAGTTCAAGAATTTCCCTTGTCATCCATTGATTTTTATTTGTTGGTCTTTCTCTAATTAAAAATGTACTATTTGTGTCATTGAAGGCTTTTTTGATGTTAGACTAGTGTTCCTCGATGTCTTCTGTCGCAGTGACACTAGAGAGCTCTAAGTTTAAGTGATGTTTATATTGTGATCTCGTCTCGCTATTTCGGAGTAGTTTGAGGTCTAGTGTCTTTCTGCTGTTCTTTCTCTTGGCCCTAGCAAGTCTCAGATTAATGCTTGCGCAAAGCGGATTATGATCTGACTCTATGTCAGCGCCTGGCAATGTTGTGACCCTGGTGATCGAATTTCTAAATCTGCGGTTGATTGTAATAAAATCAATCTGATTGCGAACGATGTGTTGCCCACCGTCTTGCGGTGATTTCCAGGTATATAATCGTCTGGGCGGTAATTTGTACCATGTATTTGTTATTACCAGATTGTTTTCCTCGCAGTATTGGATCAGTCTCTGTCCCCTGTCGTTCCTTTGTCCTAGACCGTAATCTCCTACTATAGGGTCCACCCTGCCTGCTCCCACCTTCGCGTTAAAATCTCCCAGCACCACATTTATTTCATGTGGTTTTGTAAGTTTTAGGGCTTGATCGAGTTGCCTATAAAATTCTTCGACTTCTTCGTCGGGTTTATCCGCCGTGGGAGCGTATATTTGGACTATGTTGATATTAGTCGGTTTGCCGCAAAGTTGAAGAAGAGCGACTCTTTCAGAGAGTGGTACAAAGTTTTTTACCGATTTTCGTAAATTTTCTTCTATCAAGATACCAACACCATGGCGATGGTTTCGGTCTGTTATATTACTACCGGAGTAGTAAAGAACCTTACCATTTGATTGGACTACCCCATCACCGCTCCATCGAATCTCGCCGACCCCGAGAATGCCGATCTCCATTCTCTCCATTTCTTGAATCAAATTGTCAAGTTTTCCAGCTGCATGTAAAGTGCGTACGTTCCAAGTTGCTATTTTAATCTTCTTATCCAGTCGGAACCGGGGGATTCTTCGCACCTCCTGGCCATTTAAGGCCTGCCCGGGACTGGAGGCCATTTCATTGAGTTCTTCCAACATGATAAGAATTTGTACGGACGGATGTCCTGGGGAGATTAATGCGGTGGTTTCCCTCTTGCCTTCCGCATCGCAGTACCACAGCCTTTTAACTGTCTCAGTCTTGCCTGTGGAAGTCCATTCGTGAGCCGGTCCATGGGCATTCCACTTACGCCTCACGTCGGTATTGGTGGTCGCTGCTGCCCTCCACCAAGTTTAGCTATATCTAGCGATCCTCATCTAGTTTGGCCTGCAGGTCGATGCAGTTTCCAGGGTGTGGCGCGGGGAGCCATAGATGAGAACTGGGTGTCTTGTGGGGACCAGTTATCTCCAACCATCTGCCGATTATATCGTCAGATGCGACCGTTGGCGACAAAAGGTGCTACCCCTCCAACACAACCCCATACACGCAATAACAGCGCCAATTTATCTTATTTGAGACTTTCCAAATAACAAATCAACTGCATTATTCTGTAAAATAAATTTAACCATGAAAGGGAACTCTTGCTTTTGGGAATTTTGATATACCCTGATGATTGGTTCGTGGTACTGACGTTTCTACTATTATGTAAGATTTTTTTTTATTGTCTCTAGAATACTGGCTCTGTATTCGAATACGGTACAACTCTAGAATTAAAATTCCACCTTGTTGGGGTCGAACGAAGTAAGCGTTTGTTAACAAGTTGATCCAGTATTGTTGTTATTTGAGAACTATTAAAAAAAAAAGATTACAAATTCCATGTAAATTTTTATTGGCAAATGCAGCGTTTAAGGTAGTTCAATCGTGAGAGTCGTGGACAAAAGTATAACCTTTAAGTAAGTAACAAAAGTTAAAGATTCTCAGGCCTAAAGAATTTTGCTTTTGTACGAGACTGTACCCAACTTCATTCTTCTTCAGGTGCCATCTCCTATCGGAGGTTGGATATCATCATTGCCACTCTCACTCTATTTGCCGCTGCTCGAAAAAGTTCTACTGAGCTACAATTGAACCACTCTCTCAAATTTCTCAACCATGAAATTCTTCTTCTTCCGATATTTCTTCTTCCTTCTGTTTTACCCTGCATGATCAATCTAAGCAACTCGTATCGCTGGCCTCTCATTATATGTCCAAGATATTGCAGTTTCCTTATTTTTATGTTGTTAATTATTTCACAGTTTTTGTCCATCGCTAGCAATACTTCTACGTTTGTTTTTCTCTCCGTCCAAGATATTCTCAACATCCTTCTGTAACACCACATTTCAAACACTTGCAGTTTATTTATGTGTTGTTGTTTCAGTGTCCAGCCTTCCAACCCATACTGCCGCACTGAAAATACATAACATCTTAAAATTCTCATTCTTAGTTCTAGAGTGATGTCTCTGCTGCACAAAATGGTTTTCAGTTTTACAAACGCACTTCTTGCCATTTCTATTCTCGTTCTTCTTTCTGTTGTTTGTTCATTATTTGCTGTGCCCAAGTATTTGTATTTTTGCACTCTTTCTAACTTCACACCTCGCAACTTTGCGCTTGTTTGCATGTTTTGTTTTTTTGTTATTACCATATATCTAGTCTTTTTAGTGTTCATTTTTAATCCGTGTTGCTCGCAAACGTTATTTGTTTCGTTCTCTAGTTCTTGGAGTTCTTAGCGGAGCTAGCTATGATAGCAATGTCGTCTGCAAATCTTATGTTGTTTACAGCTCTTCCGTTTATTATTATTCCCTTGCTTTCCGTTAACAGTGTTTCTTCGAAAATCGATTCACTGTACACATTGAATAGTAGGGGTGACAAAATGCATCCTTGTCTCACTCCTCTTCCTATTTCAATTTCCGGACTTGTTTCGTTATCTACTATTATTTGTGCGCGTTGATTCCAATATAGGTTAGTTATTATTCTTAAATCTTTGTTGTCTATGTTTTTTCTTCTTAGAATCTCGACTAGTTTTTCATATCTAATTTTATCAAAAGCTCTCTCGAAGTCAACATAACAAATGTGTATATCGGTGTTCATATCCATACACCTCTGTGAAAGCACATTAAGTGCAAACAACGCGTCTCTCGTGCCTATACTATTTCTGAATCCAAACTGACTAACATCTATCCCCTTTTCAAGTTCTTTATAAATGCGTCCTTGTATTACTTTTAAAAACACCTTGAGTACGTGGCTTATCAAAGATATTGTTCTATATTCGCTACAGGCTTTTGCAATTTTGTTTTTTGGAATAGCGCAAAAGGTGGAGAGTAACCATTCTCTGTACCCAACACACGTTAACTTTCAATATATAGACACATTCTTATACAGTAATAATTTTAAATATACGAATTACCAAAGATTCTCGAATACTAAAGAAAATTAAAAATTATTTTAATAAAAATATAGCATAATTTATTTTTTCTTTGTCTTATAATAAAAAAAAATATTTAAAGGTTGATTTTAAAAAGAACTTTATATGACATATTGTTATAAGTAACTACGTAAATTAATCATTATTTATATGAATAAATAAATTATTCATTTCAAACAAAAGTCTTAAAGAAATTCATTCCTCTTGTATTTATTTTCCTAAATTATAAGTTACAATGGAAATTTTCATCAAAAAAATTCTTTTTTTATTTTCTTTAATATTTTTAATTAAATTACAATGGAAAATTCAAAAAATAATTTGTCTTTAATTCCTTAACTTTAATTACATTGATACTCACAAACTAACCTGACTTACGTTTGAAATATCATGTGTTAAGAACGACGATAACAAAGTTGCCAAGTTGTACCCCACTATGCGTCAGATGTTTTCAAATTATTTTTATTCAAAAAATCTGTATTTTCTAAATAAAACGGTCAAGAAATTCCGGTTTTTTTCTAAAAAATTCATAATTTTTGGATCTCCGTTGCATTAGTTTTTAAAAAATATGGTAAAAATCGGTTTTGAGATATTCCAAAATATATCGGCATATTGTTATATGTAGTGACGTTTTTCCCGCCAAACATTTTTAACCTCTTTAAAACATAACAAAATAACTTGGTGAAATTAAAAACACAATCACTTTCACAAAAATTAAAATACTGGTACAGAAGACATCACGCATAAAAGTACCGGCACGGTAGACACCACGGTTGCATTCTAACCTGAATTAAAGGAATGGTTTAACTGCTCTTGAAGAAGAAACCTTTACTTGATCCTGGAGGCACCACGCGCGACTTGAAAGAAAAGTTCAAATACTCGTCCAGTGGGTTGCATAAGGGAAATTTTTCTAGTAGAGGGATATTTTGCGGGGCAAACTAAACACAGGTTTGCAAGTCGAATTGCAACCTACATGAAACTTATGAGACGAAATTAATCTCCACGTCTTAGACAGGCAACTCCGTATACGCTCCAATGGATTAGCTTGGATTGCATTAACATTGCACACCAGAAAAGTGATCACGTTTCTACACACAATACTGTAATACAGACATATTATTCTTGATATTTGGGCGAAGTAAGTTAAATTATTTTAATAATTGAGTGCCGTTCGTGTATAATCTAGGTAAAAAATGAATTTAAATTTAATCATTAAATTATCAATACAAATTAAAAAAATATATTTGTACAGGGTGAGTCAACGATTGGATGAAGTAGGTTTGTGCCTTTTCGGTGAAATTAACAAAGAAACTATATTTATTGTTTGATACAGTTTATTTTTACTCAGATTTTAAAAATATTTAGGACTCTACAGGGTGAGCCAAAAAACTAGGACAGCATATAGTTGTATTTTTTTAAATAGAACACCCTATATACGAATCGTATTTTCGATTTAGCTTATAATTTTAAATCTTTTTTATTAAGGGTTTACTATAACAAAACTTTAAAGTTTCTGAGATAATTAAGTTTAAAGAAAAAAAGTCACATTTTCAAGCATCAATTCAATCCTAAATAACGTTTTCAATTTTGTGACAAATATATTCAAATTTGGAATTTAGCAAGGCCAAGGACAAGTTAACATAATTTTTACCTAATAATTGCAATAAAAGCTACAGGGTGTTGAACACATCGGCTCAAATTTGAACAAGTTTAAATGAATAAATATCTTTTTTTTTAATGGTACACCCTGTATATTTTCATGTTATTTAATAGAGTAATAAAAACCCTAAAAGTTTTGTTCAATATATCCTATACCTATTTATAATAGTCTTTGAGATATTTCAGTTTTTCTTATTTTCCATACTCTTTTACAGAAATAGTCTTCATTATCATAGTAGTCATGTAAAATAATAAAAAGAAACTACAGAAACAAACATAATGTGGTTAAATATGATGAAATACATTATTCGTTATGTTACAACGGCAATAGTTTAATTAAACATAATGTGAAAAAATTAACACAACAATAACGACAAGGCAAATACATATTTACTTTTATACTAAATTGAAACAAAAAAATTACCTATTAAATACTGAGATTAATTATTTCTTTTTAATAAGTGTTCGAATAAACGACCCTCTTGTGCAATGCACAAATTTAGTCTTTTTTGCAGATTTTCTCGGACCCTGGACAAAATTAGTGGCGTTATTGTTCTACAGGTATCCCTAATCCTGTTTCGCATATCTTCCACTGTTGTTGGTGGATTAACATACACCTTATTTTTAATATAACCCCATAGGAAGAAATCTAATGGGGTGATGTCGCAAGACCTTGGTGGCCACTCAATGAAACCCCCACGTCCAATCCATTTTTGCGGATATCGTTGGTCCAAAAACGCACGAACTTCACGATGGTAATGCGGAGGCGCACCATCGTGCTGGAACCACATACTCTCGAGCTCATCCCTATCGAGGCCCTGAAGCAGTTGGGGTAGTTCTTCTTGTAGAAAGTTCAGGTAACTATGGCCATTTAGTGGTTCATTAAAAAAGTGGGGTCCAATAATTCGATTATGATGAATACCACACCAAACATTTAATGACCAGTGGTTTTGATGTAGCACCTCTCTAATCCAAAATGGGTTTTCTGTGGCATAATAATGCATGTTGCGTCTATTTACGGCACCGTTACTTCTAAAAGTAGCTTCATCACTAAACATTACCTTGAATAATAAATTTGGATTTAATTGAATCTCCGCATTTATTGTACGACAAAAGTTTACACGACTTTCAAAATCCTGTCCATGCAATTCTTGGTGTAATTCCATATGATATGGATGATACCTATATTTCTTGGTAGTACGATTAGCGGTGGATTGTGATGTTTCACATAATGCTGCTAACTGACGGCTACCAATATAAGGATTTTCCTGAACATTTAACAATACTTGTAGTTCTTTTTCTTCATTAGTTACTGGTTTGTTGACCACTTTACGTTTTGGATAATCAACAGTACCAGAAGAACCAAATCTTTGCATTAAGTTTTGAAAAGTATGGGTATTAGGCTGGCGTCGATCAGGATACTTCATTTTGTAAATTCTTTGAGCAAGAAGGCAATTTTTTTGAGCCTCTCCTATTGTATAAATCATATCTATTAACTCATTCTTTGGAAAATTCATTTTACAATATAAGATGAATGCAAAAAAAACCAAACTACACTACATAAAAACCAAAAGAAGCGATTGCGGTTATAAATTTGACACACAGAAAAATGTTCTTTTACATTGTTTTTGCCATGGCTACTATGATAATGAAGACTATTTCTGTAAAAAAGTATGGAAAATAAGAAAAACTGAAATATCTCAAAAACTATTATAAATATGTATAGGATATATTGAACAAAACTTTTAGGGTTTTTATTACTCTATTAAATAACATGAAAATATACAGGGTGTACCATTAAAAAAAAGATATTTATTCATTTAAACTTGTTCAAATTTGAGCCGATGTGTTCAACACCCTGTAGCTTTTATTGCAATTATTAGGTAAAAATTATGTTAACTTGTCCTTGGCCTTGCTAAATTCCAAATTTGAATATATTTGTCACAAAATTGAAAACGTTATTTAGGATTGAATTGATGCTTGAAAATGTGACTTTTTTTCTTTAAACTTAATTATCTCAGAAACTATAAAGTTTTGTTATAGTAAACCCTTAATAAAAAAGATTTAAAATTATACGCTAAATCGAAAATACGATTCGTATATAGGGTGTTCTATCTAAAAAATACAACTTAATGCTGTCCTAGTTTTTTGGCTCACCCTGTAGAGTCCTAAATATTTTTAAAATCTGCGTAAAAATAAACTGTATCAAACAATAAATATAGTTTCTTTGTTAATTTCACCGAAAAGGCACAAACCTACTTCATCCAATCGTTGACTCACCCCTTATATTTATTAGTATCTTCTATTTTAATTAATAAATTTTTTGAGGGTTGCGCAAACCTCCAAATCTAAGGAAAACCCGCCACTGTCTTTTACACGTTTGAACTAAAAGGTAGCTGCAATACTGTAGAGTTCTAATTACTTTAAAATTTATAAATTTGGTAATTTAATTCAATTTTTTCTATTGAAAAATTAAAATTAAAAAATGTATACTAAAACCGCCAAAATAATGTAATATTCACCACTTATCCCAGCTAGCAATTAACTGTTGAGTTGAAAAAATGCAACTGAAACTGTTGCCTTATATAAATCAAAATTTATGTGTTGACAACAATCCAGCTTCCACAAAATTAACGTGGACTCCAAATTTTCGTATAATCAGGTTAAGTAAATTTCTACCGCCGAATATTTCATTGAAACCTTAAATTATTTATTGATTTAAATGCTATAAAAGTAGTTAAAGATACCAATTAACTACATAAAAAGCAAAAATAGAATAACCCATTTATAATGTAAATAAAACTAACTACAAATAAAACAGTGGTTTCATGACCAAAGATCAATGACATAAGAAATGTTTTAAAATTAGAAAATTGCATGCATATTTATAGCCAGGGACGAACTTAATAACTACCTACCTATTTGCCCTATTTTATATATTTTTAGAAATTCCAGTAATAAAATGTACCAATAACACGAAACGTATCCAGGAAAAATCTTTCATTGACTTTTATTATCGTATAATTTTATGTTTGCTGCTTTGTACTAATTTTTGGGGTTTATTACGAATAGTATATCCAGTAACTTTATCAATAAAGCTGATATTTTACGAGATTAACATTTTTTCGAGCTATTAATAGAATGCCAAAATATTGCAAAACTTTTTATGCAAACCGTTACAATACAAGTTTATTAACAAATCAATTAAAATTAAATCAACACAATATTTCTCTAAATTAATAAAGTGAATACAGTGATGGGTTATATCTCATTATGTTCAACCAGTAAGTATAGAAGAGGCCAAATCATATTTTTGCGAAACATCTACCAGATCCCATAGGAAATCGGGTCAACCTCCGGAAATATTTAGGTGGAGTTTTAAATACCAAATGTAACTTTTACACTTAAATACATTGACAACTAATCGTTTACAAAAGGAACAAAAATGTGAAATTTTAGGGGGCCAAATTATAAAGATCTCTAAATTGATTTTCAAGGTCAAGTTGTTTTTGCAAAAGTAAACTATCGTTTTTTTAAGGCAGAAGTAAAAAGTACGCAAAATTTCGGTTCAGTCAAATAAATATCATTGTGCACTGTTAATATACGATTTTATTTAATACTTCAAAATAATTTTTCCACCTGAGAGTCTTTAATGGTTCAATATCATTTTTTTCATGAAAAACGCTAAGATGTAGAAACGGAGGATCTCATAGTGAGGTTAAGATAGAACATTAGAAACGACAAAGCCAAATTTTGTTATAAAGAAAAAAGCGTATTTTTACATCATTCATGTGCATGCAGATATGAGTAAATTTGTGCCTGAATGTGTGTATTTACTAACCCAGTCACTAAAAATTTGGTTTGACTTTAAAATGACCTTAAAGGTTAGCCCCTAAGATCAAAATTTAAGTCACTGTTGGATTTTTTCCTTCGAATCCAACAATTTTCTCTGTTTGATGAACTTTACTTTGGGAGATATTTAGATGTTTTTTTTTAATGGGACAACCATATATATATATATATATATATATATATATATATATATATATATATAATGTCGGATATTCTCACGGGTGTGATGTGTAATCGAAGGTTTTTGGGCATCCAGTGTATGTGCTGAGTTCCTCTCAGGACTGTAAGGCAGCTGACGTTTCGGTGAAATCTCATTCACCATTTTCAAAGCTGACTGTATGACGTCTACGAGCGTCTCGTAGAGGCTGTACAGTGAGCTTTGAAAATGGTGAATGAGATTTCACCGAAACGTCAGCTGCCTTACAGTCCTGAGAGGAACTTAGCACATACACTGGATTCCCGAGAACCTTCGATTACATATATATATATATATATATATATATATATATATATATATATATATGTATATATAAGGCATTTG
Organism: Diaprepes abbreviatus; assembly: GCA_034092305.1. Taxonomy (NCBI): domain Eukaryota; kingdom Metazoa; phylum Arthropoda; class Insecta; order Coleoptera; family Curculionidae; genus Diaprepes; species Diaprepes abbreviatus. Next base: position 1,008,302 of record JASJET010000018.1, on the reverse strand, counting down.
AAAAAAGTTTTTTATGTTATTTTCTTTAATTTAATTATAATAACATTTTCTTTGATTTTTTTTTCTCGGAAAAATTGGCGTTTTGATTAAGGGTATAAAACAAATTAATATTTGTATTTTTCTGTCTTTTTATTGTTGAATTACACTGCTGTGATCCAAAAACTATGACAGGGCCAGTACTTTTGTCCGCCAGCATTTTTGCTGCTCTTATAATTTTAAAACTTGTTTCCAAAGTAACGAAGAAGATATAATATAAAAAATATTTTCTTAGAATGTTATAAAGTATAAACGTCTTGGTCCTAAGAAGCGATTTTTTTATCAACTAAAATTTTTATTGATAAACCATTTCTTGCAAATATGTTATTACAGAATTTTGGGCTACAGTAATGATATCAAGAACATATTTACAAGGAAGGTATCCAAAGTGTCCCGCTCCGATTTTAATAAAACTTCAATATGTTGTGGAGGGTACAAAAATAAGACATAGTATTTTTTATCTGCGGAAATTCATTGCGACAGGGTGAAAACCGCCCTAAAGTTTACCCGTAAAAACAGTATTTTTGAAATATCTTAGGTTCTAAGTGAAATATTTTTACAAAACCAAATGGGAGTTACTTTTTATTCGAAATGATGTTAAACTAGTGTATTTTCACCCCCAAGGATATCATCCCTTATTTCTTATTAAGGTAAACCATATATTTACTCATGTAATTGAATTTTAAAAATTACGAAATTTAATAGAATTGTTTCAAAATATTTTTTTCACGAATACTATAAGTAATTTAAGTTGACGGGTTTTCGGGGTTTCTAAAAATAAACTAGTAAAAGAGGGTGAGCCACCCCCGAATACGTTTTTTTTTAATTCCAAGTTCTAATTGAGATATCTTTACAAAACAAAATGGAAGTTACTTGTTGTTTGAAATGATGCTGAATTATGGTATTTTCACCCCCAAAACATATCATCCCTTATTACGTATAACAGTAAACCATCTATTAGAGACAGTAATTTAATTCTAAAAATTACGAAATTTAATGAAATTATTTCAAAATATTTTTTTCACTAATACCATAATTAGCTCAAGTTGACGTTGAAGTAGTAAAGGGGGGTGAGTCACCCCCAAATACAAATCCTAATTGAGATATTTTTACAAAACAAAGTGGAAATTACTTGTTAGTTGAAGTGAAGTTATAACATGTTGTTTTAACCCCATAGATATCTTCCCTTACTTTTTATGAGGGTTAATCTTGTAATTCATTTAAATAATTTAATTCTGGACATTACGAAATTAAACTAAATTTGCTAATAATATCTTTTTTACTAATACAATAAGTAATTGAAGTTGGCGTGTTTTGGGGTTTCTGAAAATAAACTAGTAAAAGAGGGTGAGCCACCTCCAAATACGTTTTTTAATATCTACAGTTCTAATTAAGATATCTCTACAAAACAAAATTAAAATTACTTGTTATTCGAAATGATTCAATTCATTTCAAATAACAAGTAGTTTCCAATTTGTTTCGTAAAGTTATCTCAATTAGAACTTGAGATGTAAAAAAAAGTATTTGGGGGTTACTCACCTTCTTTTTCTAGTTTGTTTTTAAAAAAAACCCGAAACACGACTACTTGAGTGATATGATATTCGTGAAAAAAATATTTTCAAACAAATTTATTAATTTTTACTATTAAATTACATGCGCAAATATATGGTTTACCATAATAAAAAATAAGGTATGATATCCTTGGGAGTGAAAATGCCATAGCTTAATATCATTTCGAATAACAAATAATTTCCACTTTCTTTTGTAGAGTTAACTTAATTAGAAATGGAGATATTTAAAAAAGTGTTTGGGGGTGACTCACCCTCTTTTACTAGTTTATTTCTGGAAACCCCAAAAGATGTCAAAGTTAAGTTAATTATGGTATTCGTGAAAAAAATACTTTGAAACAATTTCATTACATTTGGTAATTTTTAGAATTAAATTATGTGCGCTAATAGATGGTTTGCCGTTACAAGAAATAAGAGGTGATATGTTTTGGGAGTTAAAATACCAAAATACAATATCATTTCAAATAGCAAATAACTTCCATTTTGTTTTGTAAAGATATCTGAATTAGAATTTGGAATTTTAAAAAAACTTATTCGGAGGTAACTTACCCTCTTTTACTACTTTATTTTTAGAAACCCCGAAACCCGTCAACTTAAGTTACTTATGGTATTCGTGAAAAAAATATTTTCAAACAATTCCATTAAATTTCGTAATTTTTAGAATTAAATTACGTGCGTAAATATATGGTTTGTTCTAATAAGAAATAAGAGATGATATCCTTGGAGGCGAAAATACCATAGTTAAACATCATTTCGAAAAACAAATAACTCTCATTTTGTTTTGTAGAAATATCTCACTTAGAACCTGAGATATTTCAAAAATACTGTTTTTAGGGGTAAATTTTAGGGGCGGTTTTCATCTTGTTATAATGTACTCTCCACAACATATTGAAGTTTCATTAAAATTGGAGCCAGACACTTCAGATACCTTCCTTGTTAGATAATATCTTTAGTGGTTGCAAATATTAATTTTCAAGCTGAACCCTTGACACTTTTTATGAATAAGGGAATTAGGCCGGAAATTCTTTCCCTCAAGAAATGTAAGAGGTCATTTTACCCTTCAACGCTTTTTGCCTGAAAAATGCGACATAAATTTCAAATATCCCTATACGTAGTCTGGATTTTGTTTTACCTCAACAGCATGGAAACGAAAGAGTTTGCTTAAAAACTAATTTTATCAACGGTTCAACCGTAAAAGGAGTATACAGATAGCTCGTCCCTCGCCATGAAAAATAATTGTAACTAAATACGACACATAGAATACTGAAACATATAAAAGAAAAATACAAAATAAAAACTGAATTAATATAATAATACATTAAAACTGGAAAGAACTATTACCTAAATGCTTGAGCACCTCGGGATTGCTAACTATTTACAATGAAAACAAAAATACAGGTTAAAATACATCCATTATGCAATTTTGATGAATGAGTTAATAGCTAAAATGATCAAAAATTGAAGTGAATCGTTCTCCTCGAAAATTAATTTAATATATTTTACTATGTAAATGTTTTTATTTTCAAGCTGTAACCCCAGACACTCACATTAAAAAACAATTTCAACAAAAATTTGTAGAAGATTTTAGATAGTAGACTTTGGTGCGATTTTCCTAACACTTTATTAGTTGCGGTTCACAATTTGCCTAAATAACAATTAACAATGTATGAATGTATATCTAGGGTCTGTACTCTGCGACTTGGTATATCTATTGTGCCCCGTACTGCTGTCCAGTCGTAAGAATTACCTTATCGTATAGAGCAGGTCTTCCGGTCCTATTTCCCTCAGGAATCTTAGTATGTTGGACGACTTCAAAATGGGTAGTGTATAGATAGATGATAAAACCCAATATTGGTTTGAGATCACACGATAAAAACAATACACAGAAAGATTAAAATCAAACATTGATACATAATAAATTAGTAACTACAGTGTATATTCAAGTATCAAATAGAATTAAGTATAGTTTAAGGTATTTTGTATAAAAAATAGAGTAGATAATTAGGAATAGTTTTAAGAAAAACTCAATACCTACCAAAATGTTGGCCTAAGCAGATAATTTTCAAACTGCTTATTTTGGCAAAGTCTTGACTTAGTTTCCTCTTTAGAGACATAAGTTCAATTAAAAACTGTGTAAAATATATTGAACAAGAAAGAGGAAACATTATTGTGAATTAATATATATATTTATTTGAACTATAAGTGAGTGAAAGCGTTAGAAAAACTAAAAATCAAGTGTTACTCATTTATTCTAGTTCCAATATAAACAATCACATTGATACAAAAAAGTGCGTGAAATTTACTATCAGTGCGGATATAGAGCAAAAAAACACGGTGATATGTGAAAAACATTGATTAATATTCAGTTTGAAACAAGAATGTAATAGTTTTAAAATTTATTTAACAAAATATGGGAAGATTAAAACCATGTCTGGTATATATCAGAAAAATATAAGACAGATTTATCTAGATAATAAGATAGATTTAAGTTTTTAGTAGGCAAATCTAGGATTAAAATGTCCAGAAAATGTTATTTAATACATAGATAATAATATCCGAGGCAATAATAAACATTTTAGAGTTTTTTCGAACAAAATAGAGTCAAATATTCATAAATTTCTATGTGCAAGCCGTTTATTTTAATCAATTTTAATATATAAATAGTATGCCAAAGTATCGAGAAAACTCTTAAATTTATTTTGGGCAAGTTCAATAATGCTCAACGATAGAATTTTGATCCATTTATTTATCAAAACATATAAAATTCTAGTAAAAATTGATCAAATTAAAAAGCTTCCATAAATCGCAATTTTTCAAGTTGGTAATAGTTATCAAGTTAACTGATGTCACAAATCTGACCAACCAGGTTGGAGATGATTCAGATGTTTCTGAATCTTTTAAATAGCCGAAGCGTAGGAATTTCGTCAGAGTTGCTAAAAGCATCGCGTCTTGAGAGCTCCCGAAATTTTACCATAACCTCAAATTTTCATTTGCTTACCTACGTCATTAAAACAAAAGTGAAACGTTTTGTTTTGTTTTATATCAATTGAGGTTATGTGTTTGTTTTGATAAGAAAACAAGTTTGGTATTTTATAAAATAAAATAAAAGTATCGAAGTTTGTTCTACAAATAAAATAATCAACTCTCAAATAACAAGTTAAGGAAATAGTGTTTTGGGAAAATACAAGAAAATTAAGTGATATATCTTTAAAGAAGAAAATACTTGTTCGAGTTTTGGGAAAAATATTTGTAATTTCCTTACTTGATAGAAAAATATTTTGGGCATATTTAAAAGATTTTTGAAGAAGAAAACGAGTAAATCAATATACTGGGATTGTGTTTATGAAATTGGACCAAGGTACAGAAAACAAAACCAAGGTATAGAAAATAAAACCAAGGTACAGAAAACAATACCAAGGTATTTATAATAGTCTAAGAAGGTGACTACTATTAGTTGTTTGTAGAAAATAAAAAATAAAAAACACTAGCATCAATAATAGTCCAAGTTTTACCAAGATAAAAATAAAATTATACTAATGAATGATGCTTGTCATACTAACCTGATAATATATAAATAACATTAATCATTAACAGTAGGTGTCATTATAATAATAATTAACTACCTATATTACGTCACGGTAAACGAAAATTTTTAAAAATAAACCAAATTTTGAGAAATTAAATACGTTTAAAAAATTAATTTGCAATAACGCCATCTAGTAGTAGGTTGCAAAATTGAAATAATAAAACGTTGCCAAGATGTGATACAGGTTGTTGTAAAGGGATAATGCATGGCAAATATAAATAAATAAATGACAAATTGATAAGAAGCATAGTTGCATGAAATTTTATAGTATTGTTCTCATAATTTCATCCAAAATTGTTGAAAATTCTGCCATGTTTATTAATTTTTGAATAAAATATTTATGTTGTGTTTTTAATCTGTTTGTGTATTCATTATCTGGATGTGATCTTTTAAAACAACTGAACTCACCTGAGAAGAGGGTAAAATTAACAGGTAGATTTTTTTAATAATAAATACCTAGCTGATTTCGAAAGAAGAAAATCTATAAATCGATACTTTTTGTATCATATTAAAAACATCGATTTATCGAAACAGATATTTAATTTTAGCCATATTGCATCCCTACTTACGTTTGCCTTTTTGAAATCATGTGTCTGTATAATTTCATCCCAAAAGATGGAAAAGTTATGATGTTATAAATCTGTGTCGAAATACTAAATGGTGACATGTTAGTATAAATCTCAGGACAGGACTTTATTTTTCATTTGCAATTTTCTATAAAATTATACCAATTAAAAACACTTAGTACATAGCGTAAAGATAAAAGTCTAGGAAAAATCAACTTTTCTGTATTTATTTGCTCCCAAAATTACTAACGAGTTTAAAGCCCCACAACAAAATAACAATTTCAACTACTTTGGGCTAGTACGGTCCACAACAATAATTTACTTATCTAGAGAAGTTTCAAACTCCTTATATTACATGCTTGGTGTCACTATTTAATTATTATTTTTATCCAAAAAAAAACTCAATATGTGTTAAAAATTGCGTCAGAGAATGCCGATTTTTTCTTATTCTCAAGAAGGAACAACAGATGCACAGGAACCGAAATTGGGAGCAAGAGAAGCCCAAAAATCTAATTAACCAAAGTTTAGAGGTAAGAAGGATCCAGACATGGACCACTTTTTTATCGTCAGGATAAATTTAAATCAGTGTCACTCCCACGTTCTTTTCGAAGGGTAAAGGACTCCGAAATAAACCGCTGCGAAAGGCGAGTAAAAATTTAAATAATCCGTTACTTATCAGTAATTTCCATTTATTTTTTACTCTATCCATGTGCGTCTTTATTGTAATATATATATATATATATATATATATATATATATATATATATATATATATATATATATATATATATATATATATATAATTTGCAGTTACCAGATGTTTTGGTCAGTTTTGAGTTATTTCTCTTTTCACTAACTTACCTCTGGATACAATTTTGGACAGAACCAAAAAATGGGACGAAATTTACCAGTATTGCAATTTACATTTTTAATTATTTAGTGGTAAAATTAATTATATTTTGCCTCTAATATATTCATTTTCAACAATAATTATTACAAACAAATTTTGGTACCCCAATGGAATCAAAAATTTCACCAATCCTGGTAAATTATGTTTTGGATGATTTGTTTAGTGATTGTCCAGACCTTATGCCTTTCTATGTCCTCCTTAATGGCAAGATAGACTCAGCTTTAGACATCTTCAACTCTTACAATGCACATATACAATCCACAAAGGAATACTGAAAAAATATGTTATCTTTCACTACTTTATATTGAAAACTTTACTGAAAAATTGTGTAAAGTATTTAAGGAGCATGATATTAAAAGAGCCCAAAAACAAATTAAAACTTTAAATTTGATGTATTCCCATATCAAAATTCCTTTGGAGTTGGATGAAATTAGTATTATTGTTTATGGCATCACTTGCCTAGATTGTGATTTAACCTACATAGGTCAGACATCCAGAAATCTTAAAGGCAGAAATACATCACACAAAAGTGATTGTAACAGAAATGTAAAAAGCTGTGCCTTGTCACAGCATGTCATCGAAAACAATCACATGATGAACTGTGGTAGAGCTGAAAATTTAGATATTGAAAATATATATTCCAAAAGAACTTTCTTAGAAACGGCACACATACACCTCAACAAATTTAAGATGAACAAAAAAATAGATACTCAAAATTTGAGCTCTATTTACCATTATATTTTGAAACTACAAAAAGAAAAATATCTATCATTGATGAATTCTCCCGCCCCTGATGAATAGTAATTATAATAAGTCGAAAAAGACAAGAAAAACATTGAATGCTTTAATTGATAAGGTTATTACCCATACTTTCACACTACCCTGTAAGTACGATGAATACATGCATGTCCGGCACCTATTCTTGACTCGTTACTCCTTTCTCACTCTCACCCACATAATATACAATAGATCTATCTTTATTAAACATACTAGCCATATTTTAACTTTCATTGGCTTAGAACACGCATATCGACATTTGCATTAAAATTAACAAATATAAAAAAGATATAAATGTAAACAACTAAATTCCTCAACTTGTCAAATATCGATCACTTCCATTTTGTTAAGTTAAGCAAAAATGTAACATAATTATTAACTATTATTTTTTAATTTTCTCTTGAGTAATGTTTTTTCCTGTTTTTAAATTTAAACCCACATTAATGGGTAATAATTGTAAATTGTCCTGATGAAGAGCATAACAAATACTCGAAAGCTTGACTAACAGAAAAGGGGTTTCTTCAAACCATAAAAGAGTCCAACCCCACAAACTTTTTTTTATTTATTTATTTTTTCTTAACTAGTCAGTTGTATATATATATATATATATATATATATATATATATATATATATATATAAACTAACTCCCATCGCCATTTTAAACTTAGATTAGAATTATTCCCCAAATACAAAACGATCTACAAAGCCGCCATTTTGGTATATAGATCGTTGAAACGTTGTAGCGACATTGTACACCAAAGTTATGTCTGATATTCACACGATGCACAAACAAACGTGAAATTACTATTAAAAGTACATGTGTACTCCCTGAAGCCCTAAAAATAAATTTTCTAGCATGTGAATCTCTTTATTAATTTTTTAGATATAACATCTTATGTATTAAAAATTATATAACAATATTTATTTAACAAGCATATTATTTTTAACGCTCAAATTAGGTAAAATAAAAAAAACTGGAAACAATGCGATACACTTCAATTTCTGATCAGTTTAAAAATGTAATGTGGGCTGAAGTTAAGAATACATTTATTTTAATGTGAATGAATATTGAGTTTTGCAATTATGAGTGTAAAGCACAATGACCAAAGGGTATTAACATTGTAATGTCTTATAGTTAAGTAGCTGCATACGTGTCGTGATACAAACAATATAAATATGTATTTACTGCCTAGATTTTTCTTTAATTGTTTAAATTTATTGTTTGTATCACTGTACATTTCCAAAAAAAATCAAGATACGTACCTATATTGGGGTGTTGAAGTTTCCGACAGATTCGGGCCTCCCTTTCCAACTTTTGAAAATCTGAAACAATAAAAACTTTGAGTAGAATTTTAGGACTATCTTGCAGTTTTTTTACTACGTTTTTATCAACTCGCTTTTTGGTTGTCTGTTTTGTATATTCGGGACAAATTTTGCAATCGATTTTAAACTACTTTCCCGATGAGCTAGAGATTCAAAATTTTAAAAATAGCTCAGAACTGGATGACAATGCTATGTTATCTCGCTTTCTTGTCTGTCTATTTGTATGTTTATCTATTGGACACAAATTTTGCAATCGATTTTAAACTAACTTCTCGATGAGCTAGAGACTTTAAACTCAGCTCAAAACTGGATGACAGTACATTAATAAGTCGCTTTCCTGTCTGTCTGTTTGTTTGTTTGTTTGTTCGGTACAAATTCTGCAATCAATTGTTCTTGAAAAGCATTATCTTTTTAACGTTATTTTTCATGAAAGTTTACGTTTTTTCGTGATAAAATATATGGGTTAAAATTTGGTAAGTTTTTCTGGTTATCGATAACAAAGAAACACCCTCTTCTTCTTTATACAGGGTGTCTCAAAAGAAAGTACACATTTGTTTCGCTTATTGCGTGAACTCAACTATTCCGAGCGGCGCGGGGGGTATGTCAATCGGTAGCCTGGCTCTTGGGAATTTAGTCGCTATGGAGCGTTGCTCGGGAGCGGACCGTGCTTTGTGCGTACGTGAGTTTTACAAAAACGGTAATTCGGCGACTGTAGCGCGTAGAAAATTCTGCAATTTTCGACATATTCGTCACTTAAATGATGCGCCAAGCGCTCGGCTTATTGGAAAATGGGTCCAGAAGTTTGAAGAGACCGGTTCAACACTAGATAAACCAAAATCCCGGCGTCCGAGGTCTTCGAGAACGGTCGAAAACGTAGAGAGTGTTACTCAGTCTGTTCGTGACGACCCAAACGTTTCGATTCGTAAGCGTGCTGTTGCTTTAAATGTGCATAGGTCATCATTATTCCGCATTTTACACAAAGATTTAAAGCTAAACCCCTATAAAATTCAGTTGGTGCAAGAATTGAAGCCTCAGGATGCTGGTCAGAGACTTGACTTCGTAAACCAGATGACTGAACGCTTTTCAACGTTTACTAACATCTTCTTTTCGGATGAAGCCCATTTTCATCTTAATGGTCATGTAAACAAGCAAAATTGCCTCTACATTCGCCGAAAATGACTGTATGGGCTGCGATGTCGGCGCGAGGAATTATCGGCCCGTACTTTTTTGAAGATGAAAGGGAACGTACAGTAACAGTGACTTCAGAGCGGTATGTGGAGATGTTAGACGACTTCTTCGTGCCTGAACTGCAAAATTTTCCTGGCTATAACCAAAGAACATGGTTCCAGCAAGACGGAGCAACTTCACACACGTCCAACATGTCTCTGCCACGAGTGCGTGAAATTTTTCCTGGCAAATTGATCTCAAAGAAAGGTGACATAAGTTGGCCTCCACGCAGTCCTGATTGATCACCTATGGACTTTTTCCTATGGGGTTATGTCAAGTCAAAAGTTTACGCCAACAAACCAACTTCCCTAGCACAATTAAAAGAAAATATCCGCAACGAAATGGCAGACATCACGGAGAATACCTGCCGAGCCGTCATGGGCAATTTTAGTGCTCGATTAAATGAATGCCGTGAGCGCAACGGATTACATTTGGACGATATCATTTTTAAAAAATAAATTCCCAAACAATTTATTTTAATATGTAATAAACATTTTTTCAATAAAGTCCTGACTTTTTTTTAAATCGATTTTTTAAATAATAATAATAATAATAATAATTAATAATTATGTCTTTATTTCTGGCTCCATAAAATTAACAACATATTATAATTACTTAATATACAGGATAATATAGAGACAGAAAGGGCGAAGTCCAGATGTGGATAACACCTGAGTGACATCCACCCTGATCAACTCAACCCAGACTGAAAGTAGATAGGACCTAAATAATAATTAAATACAGAAGAGAAAAAAAAAAACAATATTTATACACCAAGTTAGATACATTGATACAAATTATGGATTTTTCTTCATTAAAATTCAAAAGAAAAAGAGGAAACTACAATTTTCTTATTTGTTTATCAAATGCGTGTTGGAAGACAACATATCTAAATTTTATAGGCGTGAGAGTTTTGAAGAAGTCTGGTAGAGAATTATATAGTTTAGCGACATTGTAGCTAAAAGAGCGTTCAAACAGAGAAGATCTATGCAGGGGCGGAGTTATTGTTCCTCGAAAACGAATGTTGACGTTATGCACGTGGGACCTAAAAATGATTCGTCTATATAGATATTGTGGACTTTTAGAACATATAATTTTATGGTAAAAACAAGCTTCATGTAACCACCTCCTGCTCTCCATATTCAGCCATTTTAAGTCGAGTAGCTTATGAGATATTCTCTCATATTTACGAATTCCATAAATTAGTCGCAAACAAGAGTTTTGCACTTTCTGTATTCTTTGCTTTTGAATGGCTGTTAGGCAGTTTCCATATATTACGTCTCCGTGGCTGAAAATAGAGAGCACCAGCGAGTCACAGAGCAAAGTCTTAAGTTTTATGGACAAATCATGGCGGTAACTGTAAAGAAGTTTTAGTCTAACATAAGCCTTCTGAACACACTGGGAAACATGCTTATCAAATCGCAGTGTACTGTCAAAGACAACACCCAGATTTTTAACACTATCCTCAAAAGGCAGAACTGAATCGCCAATCTTTACATTTATAAGATTTTTAACAGTCTCCCTATCAGTCTTCCCTCCAAATATCATTATACAGTATTTTTTCGGATTAAGATACAAGGAATGCTGCAAGGAGACCGAATGAATTGCTTTGAGGTCTTGATTAATAGTGTTGCAAGCCTCAAGAACATCCTCCCTTCTAAAAGACAAATATACCTGGGTATCATCCGCGTAGCAATGCGACTTGCACCTTCTCAAGGCACTTGGTAAACACGAAGTGTAGATTGCATATAACAAAGGACTCACAATAGAGCCCTGTGGTACACCAGAATTTATGGGCAGCTCCTCTGACATCTCGCCATCCAGTTTAACGCACTGCCTCCGACCCTCCAGAAAACATCTAAAAAATGAAATGGCATGATCACTAAGACCGACATAGTGAAGTATTGCTAATAACAATTGGTGGTCTAGAGTGTCAAATGCTTTCGAAAAGTCGAGCAGTGTCAGGATTGTTACTTTTCCTGAATCGGTTGCCCGAAATATATCATCAGTGACATTTGCCAGAGCAGTAGAACAACCGTGATTCCTTCTAAACCCAGATTGAGTCTCAGGCAGTATTCGGTTAACCTCCACGTGTTCTGTAAGTTGTTCATTAATTATTTTTTCTAATATTTTTGACATACAGGGCAAAATACTAATGGGACGAAGATCCCGAAGTTCACGGGGACCACTAACTTTTGGCAATGGCACTACCAAAGCTCTCTTCCAGCATTCTGGATAAACAGAATTTAATAGACTTTCTTTTGAGACACCCTGTATAATAATACAGATTAGGTCCATTAAAACAATAAATAAAGTCACCTTAAATACGGAAATAAATATTTTCACAGCTTGTTAAAAGGTTTTTAGGCTTATCTTACCCGTACCGTTACAACGTGGCAAATCGAAAAATTATCCACAAATAAAATACACATTATACTCCCGCTCAACACCTTTAATAACTTTTATAAACCTCCAGTTTTAGGGCTTACCTTAATCTACGTCACATAAATAAATATAAAATATTCTTTTCATAGACCCGAAACATATTATTCCCTGATGTTTTCTTTCGTTTGGGTCTTTGTCGGGTCCTTACAGTGACGAGGGTGTGACATTATATCTGTTGCTATAAGCGACAGACCATGAGGAAACGAAGGAATGGACGTACAGAAACGCCATTAAGAAACGAATAATGAAAATAGCATAGTCCACTAGCGCGTCGAGTTAAAGAAGACGGGTAAAAAGGTGTAGTTTTGTTGCCGTTGGGATCTGTGATATTAGAAAGTTTTCGGGCAAACAAAACGCATTACTTTGTCTGTCCCCCAACAACGTTTTATAAACGAAACATTTGAGTTTTAAATATCATGCTAAAAAAGTTATACACTTGTTTACGAGAAGTATGAGAAAAGGTTGTCTTCTCAACAATAAATAGCTATTTATTTCCAACAGGCTAACGGTCCCCTTACAGGAAATAAACTAAAGCTACAGTTAATTTAAAACTAAAAATTCATTTAAAATCAATTCATCATCCATTTGAACTGAGATTTACAAGCTGTAGGCATACAATATTCTCACAAATTATCCATGTACATAGCAAACCATCAAGCTACGAACGATACCCAGACACCTCGCGCAGATGTTTTAGAATAGTTGGTACACCGTCGAAATGCATATCGCATAGTGTAGAAATACGATTAAAATTGTTGCACATTTTGTAGATGGGACATTGGAATAAAATGCTTGACCTAGCAAGGGCAGTGGAGAAAGCTGATGGATACCTGGCACCAACACGGGGAACATGAAATGACAGTTGCTCTAACAGAAATGAGCAATCAATCCTAGCGTTCAGAAGCCGAAACGCGTAAGAAGAGAGAACCAGAGTTGTAATGGCAGAAAATAAATTATTTTTATATAATCTTTTGTTTTCTTCTGCTTGAAAGGAGAATACATATATATATATATATATATATATATATATATATATATATATATATATATATATATATATATATATATATATACAGGGTGTCCAAGATAAGGATCCTAAGCATGGGGATCTCGGAAACAGTTGGAGATACGAGGTCGGTTAAATTAGAGAAAAGTTGCGCAATTTAGTGCTAAATTAAACGCAGTTAAAAAAATTTAAAAATTTCAAACACTTCCGGAGATTTCCGGAAAAAAACGAAATTTGGCAAAATCGTTTTTAATTTTTGCAGGCTTTATTTAAAGAGATATCAGAAAATAAAAGGTAGATTCTCATTGCCACTTTTTATTTTTTATAATATGGTCTAAACAAAATTTAAATCCGACGTTTCGTTTCTGAGATACCATCATGAACTTTCATATTTATATGGAACAAAAAAAAAGTATCCCATGTATTTGATAGCATTTTTTATTACAAATTCAACGATGTATCACCCTTGCATATCGAATACGTAGTTCAAGTACTTTCCATAAGAGCTCCATGAGAGCGAGAGAGAAAGGTATATCAGTTTTATAAAACCCAATGAACTACACACTTGATATGCAAGTGTGATACACCGTTGAATTTGTAATAAAAAATGCTATCAAATACATGGGATACTTTTTTTTGTTCCATATAAAAAATGAAAGTTCATGATGGTATCTCAGAAACGAAACGTCGGATTTAAATTTTGTTTAGACCAAATTATAAAAAATAAAAAGTGGCAAGAAAAATCTACCTTTTATTTTTTGATATCTCTTTAAATAAAGCCTACAAAAATTAAAAACGATTTTGCCAAAATTCGGTTTTTTCCGGAAATCTCCGGAAGTATTTTGAATTTTTAAAATTTTTAAATTGCGTTTAATTTAGCACTAAATTGCGCAACTTTTCTCTAATTTAACCGACCTCGTATCTCCAACTGTTTCCGAGATCCCCATGGTTAGGATCCTTATCTTGGACACCCTGTATATATATATATATATATATATATATATATATATTACAGGTACGAACTTTGAAAATAAATTTAATCATATCATTAAGAAAGCAAAAGATAGTATTTTAAACTTATTAATCGCACAGGGAACTGAAGCAATTAATACTTTGAATACATCCTTTAGGGAAAACATTAAAACTGAAAGATACATAACAAATAATATATTAGATAGATTCTTATTCTTAGAAAACAAAAAATTTGAGGAATTACATAGAAAAATTAAAAAAATATATCAAAAAAAGTTAAACCAATTGTTTAAAAAGCGTGGGACCTAATAACAAGAAACATAGAAAATAAACAACAAAAATATGTAGCATTACCTTACACTAGTGAACTGTCAGAAAAAATAAAACATATTTTAAAAAAGCATATTATCGTATGTCATAGGTCTCATAATAAATTAAATACACTTTTATTAATTTAAAAAGTAAAACTCCTCTCATGAATAAGTCAAATGTAGTTTATTCGATCCCTTGCTCAAATTGTCCCAAAAACATATATTGCTACAGAATAGATTGAATGGCCATAAATATACGAAAAACGCCTCAACAGCGTTAAACAAACACACACAGGATGATATTAAGTATTCGATCTAGTTAATAAATCAAAAATTGAATATTCTCTTAAACATAAAATTAAATGTATGATTTCTTTCGTTTTTTTTTTTTGGTCCATTGTCAAAATATAACACAAAATAAAACACACTCGCATTCCATGTATTCTACGTACGATAGGCGATAAAAAAATTTCATTTCATTATTAATAAATAAGCAAAATGTCAAGGTATGTACTGGTAAAATTAATATTTTTTTAGAAATTTGACTAGTTTTTTAAAGTGTTTGTTTGTTTTTTAAAATGTTAAATATGTTTGTGTATGAATATTTTTAATTATATAAAAAATATTTTTAGGAAGATCAATAAATAAAAAAAAAACAAAAAAATTTTTGAAGATGCCCTAAATAAAGGGTGAAACGTCAAATTGTTTTTAATTTTTTATTAAATGAAGAACCTAAACCCAAGAAAAGACATTATTAGCAACTATTTAAACAGAGCAGAAAAATAAATTTATTTATTTCTTACCGAAATCTTAATTTTAAAATTCTTAAATTATATTAAAGACTCGAATTTCCAAAGGACAAAAAAATAAAACATTGTGACCATTTATAACCAAAAATAAAATTAAGTTTGGTTTCTTACGTTTTATATTTTGGCTACATTTTGTAGTTATAATCGGATATCTCTTCAAAAGTAAGTCATAGCGAAAAAGTCGTCTCTTCAGTAGAATATATATTTGTCGCATTCAAAAAATTTGTCGGTTTAACATTTATAAAGGATATTTTTAGGTTAAAAAAGACACTGAATCGCTATGCAAACACAAATATCATCTGATATCTTCGTGATCAATTAACATTTAAGGTCATGTGACACTCAAAAACGAAATGTAATTTGTCATCACACGTGATGTCACCCATGGAAAAATGAAAACGAAGAAAATAAAGTATAATTTTTGTAACTAATCAGGGGTGAATTTTTGAATAATTCAAAACAAACAAAAATTTTCGGTCCATTCTCTCTAAAAACACCTAATTTGTACCTAATAATGCTAGTTAATGCGCTAATTTTTACTAAAATACAAAATCATTTAAGTTGACATTTAGCAAGATTTTTAACAGTGATTAAAAAAAAGATCAAAAAAACAATTAGGCATCGTGTTCTTGAACTTAAACGCAAACTAACAATCCAATTACGTGCAACATAATCGTTTAAAACCTTACATAACTTTTTGTAATAATTAGAATAAGGTTTAGATAACTTTCACTCTAGAAAAAAATCATGCCAACGAGCCATTAAGTTCTCACAATAATTAACAAAATAATTGTATACAGGGTATGTAAGAGGACGAGAATAACTAGCTAAGATCTGGAAAACAGGTAGTGAACGTCAGATGCAGATGTAGCCGCTCTAAGCCTCATACTCTTTTTGTCAGAAACACGAAATATCTTGTATACTTTTTTCTATTTACCTTTTTTGTTATATTTTATCATATTATCGTATTTATTCTTAAGGTTTAATATTTTTTATAGTTTATTTTACCATGTCGCACTGAAGACCCCTTTCTCCGTGACATTTTCTTCCGATTCCCGCGTTTCATGCTAAATTAGTGACGTAAAACCAACAACCTGCCGAAAAAACTTTATTAAAAACTTTGCGTTTCAAATGAACCAATGAATTCCATAACCATTAGTACCTTTCCACGAATTCCAGACTTCTAGCTGTATTTTTGTCCGTTAAACAATTTAGGCATCTGCTTGAGGCGACGCATTTTCTTATATTTACTAACCATAAACCTTTTGATTTAAGCTTTCTCTCAGAAAAGTGCACAGATTTCACCTCGACAATTCCGCTATTTGGATTTCATTGGTCAATTTTCCACCGATATGACAATATCGTCACGCATTGAAGAACTTCAAGCCACAATAAATTATGACGAACTGGCAACATCAACCAAAACCAACGATGAAGAGCTGGCAAAGATGCAACGCGAAGAGACATCAATACAACAGTGTATGTTATAGTGTGACCTTTCGTCCTTTAGTGCTCGCCCATTTCTAACTAAGCCATTCCGCTAAACCGCTTTTGTACACTACCCATGCCCATCGACTCAGCTATCAAAGTAACACTTAAGTTGATGACACAACGATATGTTTTGCAATCCATCAAGGCCGAGATTGACGCAGTCCTGCATCGAGTACCAGCAATCTAAGGTCACGCGTCGTGTGTCAACATCAATTGGCTCATTCGTTCCACCTTCCATCAAATTCGATCACATCCACATGAACCAAATAACAAAGCCGTTGTCTGATGACAAATAATCTCGTTGACCTGAAATCGTTCCGGTCAAAGATCAGAAAATCACCACCATCGTTAGAGCTTTTTATGAAAATTAGATTTCCAGATTTGGTGTACCATTACTAGTCACCATGGATCAAGATCGACAGTTTAAGTCACACTGTCAAGTTAATGAGCTGCTTAATTGGCATGACTCAAATACAAAAAACTCCATATCACCCAACAGCTAACGGCATGGTGAAACGGTTATCCGCAGGTAAAAACAGCACTGAAATGTCACCAATCAGTTGAACAGCGAGCCTTTCTACAGTTTTCCTTACATCCGGCTTGCATGGAAGGACGATCTAAAGGCCACAACTGTAAAGATGGTTTATGGGCAAGCGCTAAGAGTCCCAGGGAAATTTACGGCAAACCCATCTCCAGATCAATACGATGATGGAAGGACCTACGCCAGTGATTTAACAAACTGCGTACCGTTCATGGCATTCACCATTCTAAAAGGAAAACTTTTATTTTCAGAGACCTTATTACTGCCATGCATGTCTTCGTCTGACACGATGTCTTGAAGAAACCCCTACAGTAACTTTACCGTTATCCTGTGGTTAACCGAAGGGACAGAACTTTCTTGGTTAACACCCGAAGCAATGAAATCAATATATCGAATGATCGTCTGAAGCCTGCATACATCCACGCAGCCAGATTATATAATATACCATCCGTTTCCAGTCGACCAGCCAACAGCAGATCCTACACGACCAAATCGACACGTTGGAAAGTTTACACTCGAAGGCAAGACACCACTAGTAGGGAATCCATTGCTTACTAACGGCAATTCTCTGGCCGGCGACGCACATGTCCAGGGTGCACCACCAGCTGAGGCGCAGTCATCTAAAGTTGAAAATCAACCAAGCACAAAGCGAAAGACCAGATCCGGAAGGCGAGTCCATTTTTTGGAACGTTTCCAAGCAAGATTCTTGAAGTCACTAGAAAAACCGAATCAGCACCTCAAAATATATTGAAAAACATTGCGTTATATTCAGGAACTTGAAAGGCACTTTCAACTTCCCCGCAACGTCTTGATTACTTAGCTTTAATGAAAAAGTAACATGGCACATATTGATCGCTATACGATCACAAAAAGACGAGATAAAAACAAAATTATTAAATATCGTTTTAACTTATTGAAAAATGGATTATCCCCAAACGAGCTTTTTTCCTTTAAATGGTGTATACCTTACTTCGTTGCTATTAAGAGACCTGTCATAAAAACAACAAACTCATTTCCTTTTTCCGAGGCCAAAGTGAGAAATTGGAAACGGAATTTAAATAATTGAATAGTCACTGTAAAATTGAATCCCAATTTTCCCAATCTGTGGTTTTCTGCGTGCTCGAATTCGGTTATAAATCCAATTTTAAAGCATATAGAAAGTTTTAGTAATTTTATTCTAAGGTAAAACCGAGTGGTTCTTGTGTTACTTTCTCAGTATTATAACAAAAAAAATTAAAACGTTTCATAACAAAAATCCTAATACAAAATCCATCTTTCTACCTCAAAAAAATAAAAATATTTTGAAATCAAGGTTTTGCAATACACAATACAAAATTTTGATTTATTATCTCACATCTCACTATTATGTAAAGAGGAAACAAGTTCGTAAAAATCTAAATCAATTTACAGATTTTAACTGTATTCCGAAGTGACATAAGATTAAAAATTTCTTTTTTTTCTGGCGTTCAGGCCACTAGATGGCAAGCCGCTAAGCTCTCCTGGTCCCTTCTTATGGCAAGCCATTCCGGCAAGCGCAAAATGCAGGCGAAGATGCGAGAGGAAATTCTTGGCTACAACTATAACAGTAACTATCTTTATAAAAAATCATCGACAAATTCGCTAGGGTTTCTGTTGAGTAATTTTCTTGACTGGCACTAAAATTATATATCATCATCTCATCATTCCCAGCTTCATCTACCTTTTCCAACTATGGCACAGCCTACCTCATTCAATGTTCCTATACTCCCTTCTTTTATTTGGTGTTCTTGTAATTTATTCTGAGTTATGCTCATGTTTTACTGACTCCAGGAACAGTAGTTCCTGTCTCCTTGGCCTCTTGGCGTTTCTGAGATACCACATGGTTGTCCTGGTCCACATTTATTGTCCGTTCTCCTCACTATATGATCAGCCCATTAACATTTTAGGGATTTTATTCTCTGGATTACATCAGTTACCTGAATTTTCTATCGTATCCAATCTATTGCTTTACGATCCTTTCCATGGCTCTTTGAACGACTTGGAGCTTTGTGTTCTTTTTCTTTCATATCCAATATCAAATGATCTTTTCTTAAGGCATAGTGGTATTCTGGACGTAGAGATTATAAATTGATTGATTTCCCGAAGTAATGAACCCTAAGCGACAAACTACAAGACCTGCAACATCTATTAAACTGTGTTAACACTGAGGGTCAAGAAATGGGGCTCAACATAAATATCAAAAAGACAAAATTTATGGTCTTTAGAAGACAACCTCATCTTAACGCGTCAATACAAATAGAATGAAAAAGTATAGACAGGGTGACTCATTTTAAATATGTTGGATGTTATATCACCGAAAATCTAAACCCAGATAAAGAGATAAGGTGTAGAATAGAGACTGCTAGAGCCACTTTTCAAAAAATGAAACCACTTTTCTGCAATGATAACCTCAACCTAAAACTACGACAGAGAATGATAAGATCATACGTCTGGCCAGTGTTACTATATGGGGCAGAGATCTGGACAATTAAGGCTGCCACGATTAATCGGTTGGAGGCTCTCGAAATGTGGTTACACCGGCGAATGCTGAGAATACCTTGGACAGCTAGGCAGACCAACGAAATGGTACTCAATAGGGCCAACACAACTCGTCTACTATTAAACACTGTGAAGTGT
The DNA here is from genome assembly GCA_034092305.1 of Diaprepes abbreviatus. NCBI lineage: Eukaryota > Metazoa > Arthropoda > Insecta > Coleoptera > Curculionidae > Diaprepes > Diaprepes abbreviatus. The sequence goes on along the minus strand of JASJET010000018.1, from coordinate 988,078 downwards.
AGAAAAATCTCATATCTTGGACATATATTCAGAGGGGAGCGATATAGAATTCTTCAGCTAATCATGATGGGTAAAGTAGAGGGACGTAGAGAGGTAGGAAGGAGACAGGCTTCCTGGTTGAGGAATATTCGTGAATGGACAGGTATACGTAGCGCAGGACCGTGAAAGACTTGCCAATGTAATTGCCAACGTCAGGGGGACCTGATATGGCACTTGAAAAAGAAGAATGAACCCGATTTGGGTATAAATTGCCTCAAGTATATATACATTCATCTACTACTTCCAGTGTGGTTTCATTTATCTTTTGTCTTTGCTAGGTTAATTTTTGAACCCACTTCATGACTGGTAGTGTTAAGGTCATTAATTTGTTTTTGCAATTGCTCAGGACTTTTAGCAATCAAAATCGAATGGCTCAGGTGTTCTCAATATATTTAGTAGTTTTGGTTATTATTTAGTTTTACTGTATCAGGCACAAATAACCGTTTTTTAAAAATAAATGTATTTTGAGGTATTGAGATATCCCCTCCTATAATATACCTCAGGGTTAGGTTCTCGATGCTTCATTTGCTCTTTTCGCTCGTTTAATGTTAAGTTAGTCCATTTTTTGAGAAAATCATAATAATTGCCCATCCTCCACTTTGATACCATTAAAAAATCTTTAAAATTTCGTTGATTTTTATGGAATTATCCTTAATTTATAATTCAAGACTATCTAAAAAAAATTTTAGCTTCTTGTTTTTTGGCAAAAAAGATCAGTTGCAAACTATACCAATTGTAATTGCGAAATAGAAATAATTAAAATCAAATTACACTAAAAACAGCAATATTAAAAAACCAAAAAGAAAAAGTAAGATTTTTGTGCGTTGGCGATTGATTAAGATCTCGAATTTCTTGTCATAGATAAACAAAGAAAAAATGAAATATACCTGGTGGGAGCCCATGTCTCCGAAGAGGAAACCTACCTCTTGGGAGCCCATGTCTCCGAAGAGGAAACCTATACGAAAAAAGTTTATATGACATTTTCTCAGACACCCAGTAGAAGAAAGTGTGGAGAGACGAAACCTCGTTAAATCCATTTTCAAGAGGATAGAGTTGTACGTAACATTTCAAACGTATTCAGCGTGTGTCAGTTGAATGTTCTTATGTTTCAGTCCCTTTTATATAAATGATCATTTAACATTGTCTACCTGTTACCTGGAATTCGATCAGTATAGTCTGTATTCTACACTTAAAAAAAATCTATTGTGAAATGTAACGAAAATGGTTTATAAATCCCCAATAATTATAATTGTTTTCGCTTTATCGAAAATTCATTACGATATTTATTATTCACCAATTTGGTCTCCTTTCTTTCTGCGGAGCTATTAAATATTCATTGCGAGTCATGAAAAGTGTATTTTAGAACAAAAGGTCCTATTGAAATATTATTCGGATGATTTCGGTTTGGAATATTATTTATGAGAAACTTAATGTAGATTACTTAGGTTAGTAAATAATATTTCCATTAGAATTATTTTGATAATTCTATTTACGTAAGGGAGGTCGATGAAAATTATATTTTCATATGGGGAAAATGTATTGAAAGGTACAAATAAAAAAGAATGGAAAAATATTTAAAAAAAAATAATTAAGTTCGTGTTGGATGCGTATTACGAAATGGTTGAGTAGCAGTTATTGAGGTTGTTACTTTTTTCTGCAATTTCGTTGCACATCTGTCTTTCAGTTAATTGAAAACTTTATTACAAAAATAGAATTTTTGTAGAAAAGCACATTGAAATATCCGAGATTATATTTTAAATATTTTTTTATTTATTAAATCAGTAAATAGTTCGTTGCAAGTCTGAATTACAGGCAGTTAGGCCAAATTTTTTTCAGATTTTTAAAATTTATCGTTGGAAAATTACAGTGAGAAAACCCAGTTTGGACGCTCATGTTGAGGGAATAAAGGAATAAAGCCACTAATATATATATATATATATATATATATATATATATATATATATATATAACCCAGTTTGGACGCTCATGTTGAGGGAATAAAGGAATAAAGCCACTAATATATATATATATATATATATATATATATATATATATATATATATATATATATATATATATATATATATATATATACGCGACAATCGCGTGAATCGGATCAAAAGTATGACCAAAATTTGAAGCAAACCAAAAAATCGAGCAAGGGCTCATTTTAAAGCTTAGAGCGTCTACTATCAAATGCTAAGTGCACTTTTGAAATTTTGAAAAATCCAATATGGCGGCCGGAAACCGTAGAAAAATCGAGTGACTAACAAAAAAGCTTGTAAAAATAAAAATTTGCGAATCGATCGGGTCGTTTTTGACACAAATTTTAGCTGATGGACGCATCAAATTTGGTATACGAGGGTTTTTAGGGTTGCCAATTACGAATTTCCAAAATCTTCAAGTTGAATATGGCGAATCTAAGATGGTGGACATATTTTTGAAAAGTGAACCGATTTGCACCAAATTTGGTATACGGGGATTTTTGAAGTTGGTGATCACGAATTCGAGGTCCAATTTGCCAAATTCCGGATGACGGATCCAAGATGGCGGACGACATTTTTGAGAATCAACATACTTGTACAAAATTTGTTACATGGGGTTTTGTGAGTGATCACGAATCCACATTTTCAAAATTCAAGATGGTGAACCCAATAAAACGGAAACTCAATAGCCCAGTTCTCTATATTAGATCCGTAATCTTGGATTTTGAAAATCTGACCTAAGAATCGTGATTAGCGACCCCCAAAAACACCCGTATATCAAATTTAATACAGATCGGTTGATTTTTAAAAAATACGTCTGCCATATTGAATCCGCCAAATTGAATTTTTCATATTCGATCTCGGATTCGTAATCAACAACCAAAAAAACTCCAGTATACCAAATTTGGCGCAAATCGGTTGGTTTTCAAAAATTCGGCCACCCTATTGGATTTTTGGCCGCCATATTGGATCCGCCATGTTGGATTGGATGGAGGCGTCTATCAGTTAAAATTTAAGTCAAAAACGAAATATTTTTTTTTACAAGCTTTTTTTGCTAGACACTCAATTTTTCTACGCCATATTTGAGCTGCCATATTGGATTTTTCAAAGGCGCACTCGGCATTTGAAAGTAGACGCCCTAAGCTTTAAATGAGCCCTTTATCAATTTTTTTGATTGCTTCTAGTTTTGGTCGTATCTCCGATATATATAATATATATATATATATATATATATATATATATATATATATATATATAAATATATATATATATATATATATATATATATATATATATATATATATATATATATGATCATGTCAAAAAGTACGAAGAATTCCAAGATCATGGCAAAACTCAGGGTCCAAAAAATAACGACAGTGCTGTTTCGTCCTAGTATGGAACTCATCAGGCTATTGCATTCGATACAAATTATCATCTCTCATCTGTGTCCTATAACATGAGAGCAATATTTATTCACGTTCTTTGCCCGCATAGCTGAGAATTTCCTGTTTTATTTAAAAATTATGCCTGATGAGTCCCGTACTAGGACGAAACAACGCTGTCGTCATTTTTCGGACCCGGAACCTCTCTATTGCCTTAGATTTTTCCACACTTTTTAACATAAAAGTAATATTTATCAACGGTCTTTATGTCCACATAGCCAAGAATTTCCTATTTATTATATATATATATATATATATATATATATATATATATATATATATATATATATATATATGTATATATATATATATATATATATATATATGTATATATATATATATATATATATATATATATATATACCTTCAAGAAAACCTAACCTAAAAGAAAATAATACTCTAAAAAAAGCAATATTTATGTAATTAATCAAAAGAATTTCAAAGAAACTGATACATAAGAACGATGAACGAAAAATTTACGCTCAAATAGTAGACAAGAAAACAGAGATTTATCTGGAAAAGGCTAACAAAGGTACAACAACAATAGAAATAAATACAACCACTCACAGTCTAGTGAATGCCAAGCATAACAACATAAATAGGCGTCAAACAGTGATAACCAAGCGTAATAAAAACCGTTATTTTGTAGTGTAAGAATGTAACCAAAAATCTGGAAGATAAAGTTATCGAGCTGGGAAAAAAATTGACAAGGAAGTAGAATTACGGAGATTTGTGGTAAACCTAAAAATGAAGCATGCTTTTATTTAAAGCATTTATGAAAGATACTTAAAGAAAAAGATATTGCGTCTGACCACAAAGTAAGTATTTGTAAAAAAAAAAGGTAAAATTAATTGAATTAGCCATAGTAAACTTAAGACTGAAAATTAAATCATGACATAATAAAAATATTTCTCAAGTTACAAATGACTTCGTAATTTAAGCACTTCATTTTGAAATGTCAACTTTTAATTTAAATATTTCACCATGCCCATAATATTAACCTGACTCTCCTAGTCAATTCATCTCCTTTTCTTCAGCAGCAAAGATTGATAAACATACCGGTCTAAAACGATTTATTTATATGAGTAGCAAAGCAACCGCGTCCGACCATTGAATAGCCATATAGTACAACTTTTAACAACGTATGTATTCACAACATACTTCGCATTGACTTACAACAGGTAGCATGATTATCCTAATGTCATTCCTTATTCGTAAAATAATAAAGAACCAAATGACTGCAGGTTTTTAGAGAAACAACTCTTTTAACCGTGTTCTTTACTTGGACATCTTCGACTTGTCGTCGTAAGTTTTTATTACTTGAAAAACGGACCACCTGTATATTTATGAAGATAAATGTTTTGTCAGTTCGGACTGAACGAGCAAATGAATAATTTAGTAAAAGCAAAATAGGTTATTTAGAGACATAGAAAAATTGTTTAGTTATGTACATAATATTGTTCAGAAATATAAATGTTTTAGGATTTAGAAATACCAACTTCAAAAAAAATTGTACTCCATGGAAAATAGACTTTCGTCAGTCGCAAAAATGTAACATTGTTTTTTTTTTGTTGAAATGTGTTTATTTCGGCATGCTATAAAACATATCCCGATGGTAACTCCGAAAGACGTGCAAAAAAATGAGGAACCAAAAATGGTCACAATTTTCGGTTTTTGAGATTACCTCGAAAAGTAAAAGTTGTATTAAAAAATATTTCAAACAAAAGTTGTAGAGAATTAAGAAACCTATCGATTCATATAATATAAGTTATAGGTGGCGCCACTAGTTATCGAAATATTTTTTTTTCGACAAAATTTACGGTTTTGTTTTTTTTTTTTAAAAAGACATTTATTAACAAATTACCGATTTCAAATTTAACACAAATATAGGTAATCTCATTCTAAAACAGTACGTCAAACCCGGGAATTTGTGAGTTTTTTATTTTCCGAGAAATTCGATGCCAAAGTTGAAAATTCAACCTCAATTTTCCACTTTCCTAATTAAGATACAATGCTCAATTTTAATGGAAATTGTTTGTATTGTTTTATATTTTGAAAATCTATTAAAAAAAAATTTTTTTCAATCGTGGGCCGAGAAATTTTGCGAAAACCAATTTTTGTACCAAAAAAATTGCGATAACTTTTCACCGGATGGAGATAAAATTTTTTAATGCATGCATTGGGTTTAGATGTATCATTTTCGATCTCAAAGAAAAAAATTTTGATTTTGAATAAAAAAAAAACCTTTTTTTTTTTCAAAAATGCATAATGGCGTGGCAAATGAATATTAAGGGCTCAAATTTGCAGAAGACGCTTCTTAATACTTGTACTTTACCGGTGAATTTTTTGGTTCCAAGAAATACACTACCATACGATCTGTGAACCCTCAAAAATTGGGCCGAATCTAATCGAAAATAGCTGCTGCAGGCCGCTGTCGGCGGGTTGCCATAGTTCAAGCGCATTATTCATCGGCGCTTCAAGGAAACTTATGCATCACAAGTAATATTTATAATATTGATGTTGATTTATTAATTTATTTGATAGTAACAATTTGTTTAGTCATATTAATAATTAATTTGTTTATTAACAAAATTTTTACAAAAATTATAGAGAAATTCATACAAATATTTAATTATATACTATATATTATACATGCATGTTCGCCGGGATTTATTTAATTTATTATACATTTGAAAAATCTGATTCTTGCGGGAAAAGAATATCTAAAGTTTCCATATTGCCGAATGTAATTAGATTTTCCGGGCTGTACCTGGAAATGCGATTTTCCGACGGTTTTCAGAGCGTTTATAGTAATCGAGCGCATTTCTGGTCTAGCAATGAAGGTGTTTCATCACCTTCCTTGCGTCCTACTCCGCTAACGGCCAGCATAATCGAGGATTCTTATAAGTACGGGCAATACTGTGTCATCCTACCGACACTGCCGAGGATCCTTATAAGCATGGACAGTGTCGGTTCCTTTCCTAATTTCCGACGCTGTCGAGGACCCTTAAAAGTATGGACAGATCGATTCCTTTAATTTGCTACGGCTATTGGTCGACATGGTCCAGGACCCTTGTAAGTACGGGCAATGTAGTGCCATCCTACCGACGCTGTCGAGGACCCTTACAGCATCGGTTCCTTTCTTTCCTTTCTATTGTCACCTATACACACACGCATTGAATGCCGTCGGTTTTGTTTTGTTTCCGTAATGACCAGGAATGTGTTTTACCACAGGGTGCCCTCCGATGTACGTTAATAAGGGCGCTTAATCACCGACGCCGTGTGTTGAGACGCCGCCTGCCACCGATCGATACCTGGTTACTGTTGGACATATTGCGTGTACTCTCGCCGGTTGAGTTTTTAGTACAAGGCGTCGTGAATAGCGCCATAGATTTTAGGCACGAAGCGTTGTGAACAACGTCGCAAATTTAAGTACGAGTCTTCGTGAATGGCGATGCAAATATGTAGTATACGAGGTGACGTGAATAACGTCGTGAATGATACCGCCGGGTTACCGTCTACCGCTACCGACAAGTACGAGCTACTGTGAACAGCATACATAATATACTCTTGCCCTCCAGACCGTTTAATTGTTTATTTTATTGTACTTCTTAAGTTGTGAGTTAGTTTTAAGCCATATCTTTGTAGAAAGTATGGAATACAGGAGACAGGGTGTTTAAAAACCGTTTGTTTCATTACCTAGTTTCCATTCGTAACATTCCAGGTAACAACTGGCAGCAGGCAGCCAGCACTAATACCCGCAATCGACCCCTGACTTGCCGTTTCTCCACTGTAACATGCTGCCCTGTGCATAAGTGGGCCCTCGACCACATTAATCCCGAGGGTGTCGCCCGAGAACCGACCACCGGGGGGATGTTTTGACCACCGGACAGTCAAACCGTTTAACAGTTTAGAGAGCAGGGATATTCCGATTGTAGGTAGATACGCCGTGCATAATTAGATACCCCTGCTGAGCATTTGAACAATGACTGTCTGCATGATAAATATCCACCCACCGACATTCCGCTGCTGAAAGATTGAAGAATGCGTCACAGTACTATCTCACTGTTATATAAAAAGCAAATGTCATAAATCTTAAGAACCATTAAGCCGGTCAATCATACAAACATAAAAATATTGCAGGCGAAGCTGCGACGAGAGATGCTAGTAATTCAATATTTCTGTATAATATTAAGTGGTATTGGACTCTCAGCGCGCAAGTTTCACTTTGCTGTTATTTTCTATTCTTATGGAAATACTTTTAATGCATACATTAAAATGTAAATTAAAATTATTATTTTTAAAACCTAGCTGACCACATTTATATTAATTAACATTTCCAATCTGATAAATCAAAATAAGTTATAACACGGTTTATTTAGATAGAACTATCTTATCTGCCTATACATCTGTAGCCTGCCTGTTTGCTTGTCTAATTTCCTATAAGTCGAAAGTCAGACATCATTTTGTCTAAAACAATATTTAATCTAAAGTTCAATTATAAGGAAATGAAACCCCAAAATTAATACTCTGTTAGATAGAATTTAATCAATATTCGACAATCTACCAACTTTGTGAGAATCCTTACAATTTCGAGACCTTTTGTAAAGTTTCAATTCCCATACAAACTAAACTGAACCTAAAATTCAGCCAGTAAATTTAATCAAAATATGGACTGTTTGTACCTGAATATAACGTAGCGATAGTGGACTTTCGGCCAATCATAAAATAAAGTCAATAGAGTCAGAGTAAAGTGCTCTCTAGGGAGTCCACTATAAGTTTATTACATTTTAAGTAGTCAAGTTTAGATGAAGGAAAAAACGAAAATTAAGGAATGTACCGTTCATAACCTTAAACTTTTTATTTATTATTTATTTATGTATATTATTTATTTACAATGCCCCATAGTACTAAAACTCCTATGAACAAAATCACAAATATTTAGGAGTACTTACACTTAAATATACTGATAAAAAACTTCACATTAATTTTAAGGTAAAATGCTGGAAGCAAGTTTCATAAACCGTTTCTTAAATGCATTTAATATTAATGCAATAAATTTAATAATTTTTTACATTAAATCTAATGTAATTAAACATAAAATTTGGTATGTTTTCAGTTACTTTATTGAAATTTAAAGTAACATTCAATTAAATTTAATGTAAAAAGCTTTAATTTTAAAGTACATGTAACTTATTCACGATTTAAGGGACAAAATCATTAAATTTGATTAAGGAACGTACATTAAATTTCAGGTTATTTTTAACAGTGTATATTAAATTGGTTTTCCAGGTGGTCATATAGGAAACACATAGAGTATAATAGAGAGAACTGTAGAATATTAGTCCGTGATATAGAAAAATGAACTCGCGCGAGCAGATCAGATGCTAAAATTTTATTATTAATCACTTATTGAAACAGACAGAGTAACTACACTTTAAAAAAACTTCACATTTATTTTAAGGTAAAGAGCTGGAAGCAAATTTCATAAACGGTTTTTTAAATGAATTTAATGTTATGCATTAAATTTAATAATTTTTACATTAACTCTAATTTAATTATACATTAAATTTGCTATGTTTTCAGTTACTTTATTGAAATTTAAGGTAGCTTTCAAATAAATTCAATGTGCAAAGCCTTAATTTCAAGGTACAAAATTAATAAATTTAATTAAGGAGAGTACATTAAATTTAAGGTTATTTTAACAGTGTACACTGTAAAAAGGAAATGTATTAAATTTAAGGTAAATGTGCTAGAAGCAAATTTGATAAACGTTTCTTAAATGTATTTAATATAATGCATTAAATTTAATAATTTTTACATTAATCTAAATTAATTTTTTCCATTAAATTTAATGTAATCATACATTGAATTTAAAGATGTAAGATCATTACTTTTTAAGGTGACTATGTAAATTAAATATAAGTCAGTGTTCAATGAATTTGAGATATGTTATCATATATTTAATGCATCAACATTATTATGAATTCAAGAAATCTGAAACTACCAGGAAAAGGTGGACCTTTTTCCAATAGGTAGTGTCTGCCATCTATACCAGTTTCGAACTCATTGGTTCTCGTCAGTAACGGGGCAGACATGTACACCTCACTATAAGAAAATCATATTATACATATATATCATACTAAACAAGAAGTTCAATACAAGTTGCACCATCTACCGAAATCTCATGCAATGTGTCTTGAATAATAATGTTAATTCCTTTAGTATTAGGTATATATGAATTAATTTTAATGTACAGAAGTGGAAATATCTTTTCAATTACTTTATTGGGAAGAACACTTTAAAACACTATATAGAAATACAGATCAATCACAACAGAACAACTACCCAGCCGAAAATGCATCTGAATATGACGAATACACCAAGGAAGTAAATCTCCAAACGACGAAAGACACGATAGCCAAATTAAAAACGAGAAAAGCCCCAGGACCTGACAATATTCCCAACGAACTAATTAAATATGGTGGAAATGCATTAGACGAAGAACTAACAAAACTCTTTAACAAAATAATTAAAGACCAAGAGATACCCCGAGATTGGAAGAAAAGTATAACAGTACCTATTTTCAAGAAGGGGGATAAGAAAATCACGGAAAACTATAGAGGAATAACTTTATTAAATTCAATAATGAAATTATTCACCAAAATCCTTGAAGGTATAATAACTGACTATTGCAGAATATCAGAAGAACAGCAAGTTTTCCGTAAAAACAGATCTACAGTAGATGCCATATTCATCGTAAGACAGATAGCAGAGAAATTTATTGAATTTACTAAGCCGGTTTTTATGTGCTTTATAGATCTCACTAAAGCCTTTGATAGGGTGAGACTGGATGATATTCTGCAAATAATGCGAATTAAAGGCATCCCAAATAATTTAATTAACATAGTTGAACAGTTCTCAACTCCACAACATAAATCTCAGTAAGCGGCAACCTAACTAAGGATGTACCGATAGCGTCGGGCATACGACAGGGGGACTCTCTGAGTCCATTACTGTTTAACATAGTAATGGACCAAATAATTGAGAACGTCAAAAGAGCGGCATCAGGGTACAGAATGAATACCGGGGAAATAACAATAATATGTTACGCTGATGACTCCGTCATAGTCTCGGAAAATGAAGACGATCTCCAAAGATTTCTATTTGCATTCCACACCATAAGCAAGCAATTCAACATGAAAATATCCATCGATAAAACTAAGTCAATTGTAATAAGCAAAGTGCCCTTAAGATGCAAACTAGTAGTGGATGACAAACCAATAGAACAACTCATGACCTTTAATTACTAAGGAGTTGAGATATCCGCAAACCAAGACAGAACAAGAGAAGTAAGAAACCAAGTAAACAAGGCAAATAGAATCTCAGAAAGCCTGGCGGATATAATATGGCACAACACATACATGAGCAAGGACGCAAAAACAAAAATCTACAAGACCTGTATTCGACCGATAATGACGTACGCAATAGAGACGAGAGCTGACAACACAAAAACAAAATCAATTCTAAGAACTGCCGAAATGAAAGTACTAAGAAGAATATCGGGATACACATTAAGAGATCACATACGCAATTCAATAATACGCGAGGAACATGGAATGCAGGATATAGTAAGATGGGGATGGAAGCGCAGAAGAGCCTGGAATGAGCACGTAGGAAGAATGGCGCAAAATAGGATAGCGAAAATCGCCCGAGATGGAACACCGGAAACCAGAAGACCAATAGGTAGACCACCTAAAAGATGGAGAGAGTCCTGGATTTCAACATCAAATGAGATGAATGATTGAGTTGGAAAAAACAGGTTGTAAGCCTATAACAAGAGGAAGAAGAAGAAGAACTAAACATCGAAATATCTTTGAAACTATTAAGGTAGCATATGGAAAGAAAAAATAAGGCATTAGATATGAAAAATTATATTATTGATGCGCATTACTTTTTGAGCAACCATGTATACATGAACTAAAAAATTATAGTTTTTGAAAAATGCAAACATTTTTCTCTAATTCGAATGTTTTAAAAAATATTTACTTGGTCCAGGATTTTTTATAAATAATGTATATTTTTGCGAAGTTACATCAACTATAACTATCGTTTTTTTTACGATAGTTTAACATGCTAATATTATCACCTTACCTCGTGCTGACAGCTTTTTTGTATTTATAATTTTGGCGGCAAATTCCAATCCAGTTGATTTTTGTACGCATCGTCTAACTACGGAGAAGGCTCCCCTGAAAAGAAAAATACTCCGTTAACAGAAGCAAAAATAATTATGAACCATAAATAAAATAGCAAATATTGGATTTATTCTTGCTTAAACCTTTAATAAAAGCATAAAAGTATATGTCAAAGCTAAAGTGGCTACAATCCACTACCTGTTCCACTTTAACTCGTGGTCCGACGGTGAATATTGATAGAGGAGAGAGACCGACAAGCGGTAAGCCTGCCGGAATTTGAATTAGCTTCCCTTAGAAATTTTGGAGCTTGTTTGTGGATCAATGCTCTCTAAAACCCAGAGTTGGAGACGCAGTTATACGAGGGCTGATTCTTACAATTCACCGTCGACCCTCGTTTAATATTGTATACAAAATTACTTTTCTGCAGAATTTCAAAATTCAGCAAAAAAAAAGAAGGAGAATATGACGTCAATTTCAAGTCACGAGGACTTGGGAAATACTTTAGGTGATTAAATGTTTCTTGTCACATTATCAAGCGACGATGCTGTAAAAGGTCTAGCCGATTAGGAGGGTCGAAACTGTCTCCTCGGTAATAAAAAAATAAAAAACACCCGGTTGTTCTACATCAAAAAGTACCAACACAAAAAAAATTTAGCCACTTTTATCGTCACATAACCTCAAAAAAAATATAAATAAAACGTCTTTTTTCGTAGATTGCTTTATTGTGTACAAAAATTTTTGGCGCGAAATTCAAATTTTTATGGGTGTTCGAAAATTTTTAAATTCAATAAAATAAAAACTGGGATAATAGCAGGGCTATGATGTAAAAGTGGTGAAACATAGTCAAGATCGCAAAAAAAGGCATTTATTAGCATTTTTTCGCGTTTTTTATCGAGTTTTGAAGCATGGAATTTTCTTATAAATCATCAGTTGTCTTGCTCTATATATATATATATATATATATATATATATATATATATATATATATATATATATATATATAGCTCTATATATATATATTATATATATATATATATAGCTCTATATATATATATATATATATATTATATATATATATATATATATATTTTATTTTTTTGTTTTTCTTGGGATTATGGTCCGTTTAAAAATGGAATTAAAATGTAATGGTGGTGTTGTATTTTATATTACATTTTTTTTAATACATTAACGTTTCGGTAATTTTTTTTACCTTCGTCAGAATGTGTAGCTAAAAAGACAAATATTTGGTTGATTTTACTATTAAAATATTTACATATTATTTATTTACCTTGAACAATGATTCAGGAACAACACTGCACTTACATGTATAAATTTATTTGAAAATTTTGTTCTATTAAAAATTTAGTTTTTGCGAGATTCACAGAGTTCAAGATGACCACGTGTGTCATCTTGAAGTTAAGATGGTACTGAGAGAACAGATGGTACTGTAGACGACATGTGTTTTTTTATCTTTTGGTATTTCCGATTTCCGATTACAGTATCCCATGCAAAGACTGCGAAGGCGAATATATAGGCCAAACAAGCCAACATCTAAAAAATCGATTAAATGGGCACAAATACGACAAAAAAACTAAAACGGCTTTAACAACACACAGCACGAAAAATCGCCACTCCTTTAACTTTGAAAAAGTAAAAATCTTGAAAACTGAAAACCATACAAAAAAACGAGAAATCCTAGAGATGATAGAAATACAAAAAAACAAACATGCAGTAAACGCTAAGGCAGACACCAAACAACTTAGCAAAATATATAATAATATTATAAAATAAGAACCAAAAAAAATGAAAATTCTAAAACCAAAAACGCATTGCATTTTCGAACCAGACCCCTTTTAACCCACAATAGCCAAAACAACCCTCATTACCTACAAAAAAATACCATCTGTTCTCTCAGTACCATCTTAACTTCAAGATGACACACGTGGTCATCTTGAACTCTGTGAATCTCGCAAAAACTAAATTTTTAATAGAACAATATTTTCAAATAAATTTATACATGTAAGTGCAGTGTTGTTCCTGAATCATTGTTCAAGGTAAATAAATAATATGTAAATATTTTAATAGTAAAATCAACCAAATACTTTGTCTTTTTAGCTACACATTCTGACGAAGGTAAAAAAAATTACCGAAACGTTAATGTATTAAAAAAAATGTAATATAAATTACAACACCACCATTACATTTTAATTCCATTTTTAAACGGACCATAATCCCAAGAAAAACAAAAAAATGAAAAATATTTTAATAAGGGTCCAAGAAATAAATAAGAAATACCTCATATATATATATATATATATAATAATAATTATAATAATAATATCTTTTTATTAGCATCAAAAATATAAACTGAACAAATACAATAATGGACGGCGAGATCTAGCATAGCTACTCATCTAACCGTCTATTTTCTTAAATTAAATGTAATATAAACTAAAAGTAAATATAAGATATAAAATTATTTGAGAAAAAATAAAAATGTAAATTCTAAAACATTCATGTTCACACTTTTGGGCTTTTAGGTGCAAGTGATCCAGAAAATCACCGCACCCGACCACGCGTACACGGTCTAAACCCGATATGAAAAAGTTTTCCACAAGACAGGTAACTCGGATACCTACAATACCCTAAAGATTCAATGGCAAACAGACAAATAGTGAGAATGTAACCATGATATGCAAAAGATGACATCTGAGGAGCATAAGTCACCAACAATAGGAGCATAAGTTTTAATTTGTTTTCTCGAGAAAAAAAAACAAACAATTCTTTAATTAAGTTGATTTCCTGACGTAACGTGTCAGCACATAAATTAAAAATTGAAAGAATTGCCTGTAAATCTTAGGTGTTCCTTTTAAAGTTTCTTTACATTAAATACACTTCAGACTAATAAACGTCGGCGTTTTATGATTGATTATTCCTCTTGAATCAAGTAATCTCCATTTAGGCTCCCTTGCAGGGCATCCCATTATACTTAAAAACAATCTTAGGGAGTATAAATATCAAGGTTATAAGCTTCCAATATGAACTAAATTGAATTTTTTAAACCAAAACCTGACCTTAATCGTTCCTGCAATATTGATATATATATTATATAGATATATATATATATATATATATATATATATATATATTAATTAGATAATTTTGTCACGCTGCTTATCCCCTGGATTGTGAACTAGATATAATTTAGATTATGAGATCAAACACTATTCGAAAAATGTGATAACTAATTTTAAAATTTAAGACATCAAAAAATCTATAAAATTAAATGTAATTTCCAATTTTTGTTATTTTATTTACATTAAAATATTAATAGCGATATAGCATGGATTTTAAATCTGGAAAATTATATTTCCAAGGACCAACGCCAAGAGTCAATTATTTATAACCCAATTTGATGTCTGGAAGTGACGTAACGAATTGATAAACAGTCTTATCGACTGACTTACAACACGCCCTTTTATTCGCCCTTATTTATTTGTAAAATCAAATCACGCGGGATGTAGGAAGAAATGGAATACAGGAATGGATTAGGTTTTTATTTTCCTAAACTATATCAGCTATAAAATATGCAAAATTCGATTGAAATAAGTTGTATAGGAGAGGCAAAAAATGTATACAACTAACTTAATAAGAGTATAATCTTAATGTACTAAGACATAATGCATGTCAGTTCATCCACTCGAAAATATTATTACGATTTTAATTACATATATATATATATATATATATATATATATATATATATATATTATATATATATATATATATATATATATATATATATATAATACCATCCTCGTAGTGCTACTGAACGTACAATGCTTCCAAGACATCAAGGAGGAAGAGGATTGGTGGTTATTGGTAAGCAGCTCGACCAACAAATGATAAACTTACGTGCATATTTCCACAGGTTAGCGGACTTTTCCACACTACATCGAGCAATATGCGAGGCAGACGATTCAACGCCGCTACAGTTGAGGGAACAGCATATTACGTCTCACCACCAAACAGACCAAGAGAAGTTACAAGGCTGGTTACGGAAGCCACTTCGTGAGCAGCATCCAAATGAGCTCAATCAGGACAATGTCGACAATTTAGAGTCGAACTACTGGTTGATTTCAGGACGGATGTCTCCGGGAACAGAGAGCTTTTTGTTAGCTATCCAAGACCGGGTTATTCCTACGAAAAACTATCGGTAGTTCATCATCAGAGACCCCTCAATAGAAAACGACCAACGTAGATACAGCTGTCAAACATCAGAGATAATCCAACACATAACTGGGAGATCCTAAGCGCTTGCCGCAACGGAATATCAGTAAAGATATGACTCAGCCGCCAAGATCACCAAGAGTTAGCAGATAAGTTAAATCTATTGCAGATAGGAAAAGTGCCTTAGTACAAATACAATCCGGAGTCTATTCTTAAGAACAACGAGTTTGGTACCGAACGATTCTAATGGATCAGACAGTTGCTCACAATAAACCAGACATTACACTAACAGATAAAATCTCTAGGCGAACACTAATCGACACTGATGTGCCTAACAACAACAACCTAAGGCCAAAATACAACGAGAAGATCGCCAAATACAGAGATCTTGAGGTCCAAATCCGAAGACAATGGACAATGAATAGCGTCCAAACGATTCCCATAATTTTATCAACAACTGAGGTGATACCAAAGAACCTCCTACAGAACATCATGGGATTGGGTCTTAGTGATCATCTGTAAAAGCCGATTCAGAAAACAATTCTCTTTGCAACCACGTGAACCGTCCGAAAGTTCGCAAGAAATACAGCAGACCACGTCACCTGGGACCCCATAACATGGAAAGGGTTCCTACAGAGTTTCATACTTTTGGTATCTTTATATACCGGGTATGAGTCAATATTCCCTGAAGAAATAATTATAATCAATAATGGACATTAAATAATTTTATTTAGAAGTATTATACCATAATTGTTTGGGTCTATTTACTTGGTATCTCCCAAACAGCTCTAAAAACATAAAAAGTACGAAATATCATAATAGTGTAGGGGCCAGGGGGTCCGCAGTGGCCCCTTTAATTCATGTGAATCCACTCAAGTTTTCTCGATGAATTTTGATTTCCTGATGTTGGAAGTTCATCCAGGTGGGAATAAGATTGTTATAAGTAAATAATTGTTTAAATTTAAAAAAATGCAATTCTCGCAAAACCAATTAGGTCGCATTCTTTGAGTAATTTTAAGCAAAAAATATATTTACTAACTTTTACGTACGACGCTTAGTTTCCGAAATAACTGATGTTGAATAATTAAAAAATGTGATTTTTGCAATTTTTGGATGCTAATAAGTTTTGACTAAATAAACTCTTTTCAATTTTCTTGACAGCGATCGAAACTTCGAATCAGTATCTACAAACTACAATCAAATACCATACGAAAAAGTTACATCCTAATTGTTTATTTCGGCTATAAACAAATGTCTTTCGGCCGCTTGCATCCAGTGTGGCGCGCAGAAGAAAAACTACTCGCGAGACCAAGCGCGGGTACTTAATACATCATAACCGTAATAAGAATGCAATATAATTTTTCCGCATTGCATTAGATGGAACCTAAAAAACATATTTTATTCGATAATTTGTAATTAAATAGAAAAATGTCAGTTTTATAAGTAGTTCTACTAACAATGAAATATCTACAGTTGTCGTATTCTATATGCACTGATTGAGTGAAGATCGTTTTAAGTTTGTATACATGTCGATGCTAATTAATAAATAATGAACTGTATGGCATTTTGGTAAACAGTGTTGTACGGGGCATTACATATTTATTTCAGATAGTGGTTATTATTGCATTACAACTGAATTGAAGTTTAATTTCAGGATCTTAAGTGAAAAACCAAGATTCTTTACGTGTTATTACTCTTTCCAATAAGTTCAGGTCACTTTCAATGGCTTTCAAAGTGTCAGTACAGATATCTTCGTGAGCTTTTTTTTGTTCGAAAATTTCAGACACCTTTTCGCCCACGCGATTTCTTTATATGTTAAAATTGTTATGTAAAATTTGCCTTACGCATTTCTTGTCAATTCCTACAGTGTCAGAATCGCAGGAATAGTTAACCGACGGTTAAATCGAATCATATTACCGACTTTTCCAATATTTTCAATATTTTTAGCTTTTTATTTATTTTTTAGAAAGGACTTTGTTTATATTTAAAATAATGTTTCGTCAGTCTTTAGTAATTAGAACTGCATCTCGGACACATATATAGTAACTAAAAAAATTAACTGCCTCCGTCCAAGTTTTCTTTTCATCACTCCTAGAGTACATAGGGTTATAAAATTGTTAGTGAAAAGGGGTGCAAAAAAAGAAAAACAAAACGCAATAATCCGGTCCTCTAAAGAAAGAAGAACTTCAACACTTCTATGACTCCGATAGAATTCAATGGTAATAACATTTTCCTGTTTTATTTTATATTTATTTCGGGCGCGACACTAAAGAAGATATTTTTAAGATAAAAAGAATTTTCCGTTGGTAAGTAATATCGGAGACTGGTGAAATTGGAAAAGCGTTCAATCCCGTAGAGGTTTATTTAACCTCTTTTCACAAGAGAAAAAAGTATAAGAATTTATAGTTAGAGTTGAAAATTTTAAATAAAATTCACATTATTTCAAAATTGTTCAGATTTTGATATTTTAAAGATCAATAAAACCAAAATAATAGCAAATTAGCACAATCTGAACGGAATACTAAGTTGCCATTTATATTTTGGTAACTAGCAACATTGGCGTTGCTAGGTGGCATCGGACATATACATTGTAAAATTTGACATTTTAGACGGTATAAGTAGTCAGAATATGGACGTTATTTATTTTGTTCACAGTGATTTTAAAATTGCGTCTCAGCCCAAAAATTAAATTACCTCGTGAACATTTTCATCCGATCGTTTTCCTCAATTTTCGACGTGATTTATTTTAATAAGAATGCATCAATGAACTTATTTCTTTATAGAATGATTAAGCACCTACAAATACCACTATAAATCGATGGTTTAATGAATCCACTCATTCCTGTCGTTCGCTGACAGACGATCATGTGAAGGTCGTCTAAAATCCGTTGTAATATAAAATGCACATAATAAAAATATGTATTTTAATGCATTATGTGCTTAGACTTTTGCAAATCAAAGAATGTATAATTTTTCCTTATAACATATTGTAACTAAACTGTTGTAACATCGAACCTTTGGTATTTGTATTTATTTTCTTGATATTTATTTCCTGTTTTTCTGGAACCATTTATTTTATGTATCAATATGACTTTTTTGTGTATTCTTGGGGTCCGGTTCATAAGTGGATGTTAAAAAAAAAACGTGTTTTGACATTTCGCCTTTTGTTTAAGGTATTTTCATAAAAAACTTTTATATTATTTTGCTTAATTTAAAAATACCAATAACATTTTTCTTGGTCAAACAACCTTGATTTGATTTCTATTTTGATAAAACCTAGACTTTCGCTGGCTACTGTATATCAATAAAGAATCAATAACAGATATAAAATTACTTCTATAAAATGTGTTATTGCTCGAATCGAAGCAATTTTTCTATGTATACATGAAAAAATAAAAGCTATGTTACCGTTGCAAATATATGAAAAAGTTTGTAACTTTGATACAGAAGTGGATTAAAAAGTATGATCGAGAAAAAAAAGTTGATTACCTTCTAGATCATGATTTAATACGTATGACTACAAAAAAACCAAGATAAGGTAATTATTCAAGTATTCCAAAAATACACATCTTAATCTGCGACAAGGACAAAGTATTTTGGCTCGAAAAAGAATACCTGTTGGTCTAAATACTACTCGACGACGACTTGATGAAAATAATATTATATATATATATATATATATATATATATATATATATATATATATATATATATATATATATATTTTCTTATTTTTTTTTTCTTGGATTTTTCTATTTGTATATATTTTAAAGTTTTTGATTTTCTTGGGTGTAAAATTCGTTTTATTAATAAAACTGCATATGTTTTATTTGTTATGCATATCTATTGACGTTTCGGTCACACTTGACCTTCTTCAGAATGATTTTTTGTAACTATAATAGAAAAAAAATTTTTGCTATATTATAACATAAAATTAATAAGTTAAATTTAAAACATACCTTATATAAGTTTTTGCCGAGGATCACAACTTAGACTACATATTGTTAACACATGGTTCACTTTTTGACAAGATACTACAAAAACCTTGCTTTTTGTGTCGCATCTTTATTTAAACTGAATTTTATTTTATGGGTTCCGGTGGTCAAGGGTTTGGATTTTTTTTCGCCTTAAGGGTCCTTGCCTGACTATTATTTTTTTCTTATTTTTGGAGTGATTTATTTTTGAGATCATTTTGTGTATATTTAATTTATTTGAGGGGTTATTTTAGGATATTGTACTATATTTTACTTAGGTGTTTTGTATCAGCTTTTGTATTTATAGATTTCTTATTTGTTTGAATTGCGATCATTTCATAAAATTCACGCTTTTTTTATTGTTTTCTGTTTTGAGAACTTTTACATTTTCAAAATCAAAAGTGTGTTGTTTTTCTGTACTGTGGTTTGTCAATGCGGTCTTATTATGTTTGTCGTATTTGTGTCCATTAATCCTGTTTTTAAGATGTTGACTGGTTTGGCCGATGTAAACTCCGTCACAATTTTTACATGGGATCTCATATACTACGTGTGTTTTTTTGTCTTTAGGTATTTTGCATTTTAAGTTACTAAAGTTTTTTTTAATAGATTGTGTCCTTTGTGACTAACAGTTATATTATGGTTCTTGAGGACATTTTGAAGTTTTTCTGAGAGTTGTGGTATATATGCATATACCATTTTTCTATAGATATGTAGACGATTGTATAACAGCAATCCCAAAAAATCGTAGTGAAAATATTCTCAATAAATTTAATGCCTACCACCAAAAATTACAATTTACCATAGAAAAAGAAGAAAAAAATAAAATCAATTTCTTAGACCTCACAATTTACCACCAAAATAATGTCATTAAAACTCAGTGGTATACAAAAGAAACATGGTCTTCTAGATATTTGCATTATAATTCTCAACATCCTCTATCCCAAAAAAAATCGGTAGTAATAGGAATTGCAGACCGAGCCATAAAATTATCCGATCCAGAATATCGAAACGAAGCAATTCAAAAAGCAAAGGAAGCCTTATTACTAAACAATTATCCCCCTAAAATTATAAACAATACCTTCAAAAAAAGAATACACAAATTCTACAATAACAACAACTAAAACCCTCAACACCAAAAAACAAAACAACAAAACCAATATGTTTCCATACCATATATACCTCAACTCTCAGAAAAACTTCAAAATGTCCTCAAAAACCATAATATAACTGTTAGTCACAAGGGACACAATCCATTAAAAAAAAACTTTAGTAACTTAAAATGCAAAATACCTAAAGACAAAAAAACACACGTAGTATATGAGATCCCATGTAAAAATTGTGACGAAGTTTACATCGGCCAAACCAGTCAACATCTTAAAAACAGGATTAATGGACACAAATACGACAAACATAATAAGACCGCATTGACAAACCACAGTACAGAAAAACAACACACTTTTGATTTTGAAAATGTAAAAATTCTCAAAACAGAAAACAATAAAAAAAAGCGTGAATTTTATGAAATGATTGCAATTCAAAAAAATAAGAAATCTATAAATACAAAAGCTGATACAAAACACCTAAGTAAAATATAGTACAATATCCTAAAATAACCCCTCAAATAAATTAAATATACACAAAATGATCTCAAAAATAAATCACTCCAAAAATAAGAAAAAAATAATAGTCAGGCAAGGACCCTTAAGGCGAAAAAAAATCCAAACCCTTGACCACCGGAACCCATAAAATAAAATTCAGTTTAAATAAAGATGCGACACAAAAAGCAAGGTTTTTGTAGTATCTTGTCAAAAAGTGAACCATGTGTTAACAATATGTAGTCTAAGTTGTGATCCTCGGCAAAAACTTATATAAGGTATGTTTTAAATTTAACTTATTAATTTTATGTTATAATATAGCAAAAAATTTTTTTCTATTATAGTTATAAAAAATCATTCTGAAGAAGGTCAAGTGTGACCGAAACGTCAATAGATATGCATAACAAATAAAACATATGCAGTTTTATTAATAAAACGGATTTTACACCCAAGAAAATCAAAAACTCTAAAATATATATATATATATATATATATATATATATATATATATATATATATATATATATATATATATATATAGCTTTTGACACAATTCAACACCACTTAATCCTAAACCAGATATAGAGCTGGGGATACCTTCGCATTCATTTCAAGCTTCCTATCAGGTAGACAATTTATGGTAAGAATGCATATTCATTTATCTAATACACATCAGCAACACAACAGTGTCCCTCAGGGTTTCGTCTCTCTGAGACTCTTCGCTGATGATATCTTGATATATTACTCTCACTTCAACCCTCATAAAAACGAATCTGTAATTCAGAAATGCTTAAACAATATCAATACTTGGTCAAGTTCTATAGGTATGTCAGTTTAAACATATAGCGAGTTTTTGCAACTTAATGTCAATTCTCGCATCCCAGACGCCATCGTTTCCTATCGTTCTAGTCTCCTTCGTGGAGTCCCCTACTTTCTATTTCGGTGCGGATATTTGATATACATTTTTTCCGTCACCTTCCTCGTTTATGTCTTTGTGTTGGTGTCCAGTTCCAAAATTTTAATAGCATCCTTTTTTTGCTCATTCATTGCAGGTGTCCATGCCATTTTAACTGCTTTTCAGTTTAATCGTCCATTATCGTATTTTTTTACTTTCATGCTTTCTCTGATGGTCCCATTTCTTGCGTGATCAAGTAAAGTTAAACCGGCAGATCTTCTCCAGTAAATTATTTCGGTGAAAGAAGTTTTTGTGACATATTTTTATTTATGACTCCACTTCTGACTCATACGTCATTACTGGTTGAATCATAGCCTGACATATCCTTCTTTTTGTTTTCCTTGTTAGGTTCTTACTTCACAAGATTGTATGTAGTGCTTTAATCATATTTTTTCCTTTTCCTATTTTCTTTAGTACATCTTTATTATCTTTTCCATCTTCACCTATTGTAACTCCTAGGTATTAGTATTGTCTAAAGTTTTTTTATTATTCCGCTTTCTGTTTCAATGTCTTGTCCTATGCCTCCTATAGTCATCTATTGTGTCTTTTGTGTGTTTATCTCTAAACCCCATGTCTGCTTCGACCACCAAATCTGAATCTGTTCATTATGGTAGAATCAAAAACTGTCTCAATATTTGCGATCTCTTTTTGGACAATGTTCCCATCCCCAATCCTTGGCATTACAAATTTCTTGGCCTCATTTTTGACTCCTCGCTTATCTGGGGACAACACATTGACGACCTACTCAAAAAAGACTTTTCTGACATGAAAATCTTAAGAATGCTAGCAGGAGTTAAATGGGGGATCACACAGAACTTCCCTACTGAGAATTCACTGTGCTTTAATCTTGTCTAAACTCGATTATGGTAGTAAAGCGTACTACTCGGCCAAGGAAAGGCAATTAAATCGTCTCAACACTATCCATCACAATGATCTTAGAATAACTTTAGGTGTCTTCCACACAAATCAAGTGAAGAACTTATACTGTGAATCTGAACTCAACTATCCCCCCTATAGAAGACAAACTCAACTGGTAAGATACGTCAACAGCGTTAAGTTTCGCTCCTACATCTCACATCGTCATTTCTTTCCTTCACCACCTACTCCCTTTTCTAACATCTTCCAGGCTTCCAATTAACACCCTCCAAGTTATACCCTTTATAATGTCCTCTGAAACAACCTTGATTTAACATTGACTAAATATCCTAAAGATCAATATAGCAACCTATTTCTTACCAAACAATTTTACTCTTTGATCAACACTCAATACAACAATCATCTCATCATATATATCATAAAACTCCTGAAAACACAGGTGCAGCATTTTATTGTCAACTAATGTCCAAGTCATTTGCCCTTCATAAAGCCACTAGCATAATGTCGGCCGAACTCTCTGCCATTAGCAGTGTCACGAACATAATTCTTTCCACTAATACACTCAATTAGGATACCGCATCAGACCCCTAAACTTTCTTCAACTCATCCACTTTAGACAACCTAACTTTTCCTTACTCAACTTGATACTTTACAACACCGAACATATCCTGATTCAAAACAAAAGAGTTACATTTATATGGATCCTTAGTCATGTGAGAATTGAGGGTAATGAGAAAGCTGACTCTAAGGCCATCATTATATTGTTGAATGCACTCTAAAGCAACTAAGTGTAGAAATATAACGACAAATTCAACACTGGATTATGTGGAGAGTTGGTTAGCAGCATGACTCGGCGATGCGACTCAGTGATAAATAACAGTGAAAACTGAACCCTCTATTGAGGTGATAAAGTCGTAGACGGAAAGCTAGTGTTTCCAAAAACGCACTTTTACTTTTTTGGAAACATGTTTTTGTGGAACTAATTTTAAGTGATTGCTGAAGAGAATCTTCGCAAGGATATCAGGAAAAAATGTTGAAATTTTGATATAAAATGATGAATGTCAACTGTACATAGTTTTACATTTTTAAAAATAACATATCTAAATTCGCTTTGTTGGTACGGTTTATTGAATCATATATTATTAAAAATGAAAAATATCGATACTGTTTCTAATTTTTTACTTTTATGTTTTTCACGCTTCTGCTATGATACAATATTTTATCCCCTTTATAGCTGTAATGCTGTAAAAGTCATAAAAACATAATACTGATACATTCGATTTTTAACACTTCGAACTTCTGGAAGCTGGAGATTGGAAGCTTTGTTTCCCAAGATTTATCGTTGTTTAATCTCGTAGAAAAATAATTTTTCCTTGGCTTACTTTGCAAAATAAAATTCTTGCCAAAACGAGTTACAATAATAAAAAAATCAGTAAATTATACATGTGTCTAATTATAATTTGAAACGTATATACAGCGTGGACAGAAAAGTTCTAAGAAAACTTTATTATTATGAAAATTTTATTCCTAATCCAGAATGGTGTATATTGTTAAATTTATTATGGTACCGTCACAGATTATTTCATCTTAGCCAGATGCGACAAAAAGCATTCCTATCGAAACCTAATTTCGTGACCTTGCGTTCTTACGACCCGCTGTTTTACACGGGATAAAAATTGTAAATTAGAAAGAATAAAGTCACAGTCAACCTAACTTTACTCGGTACGTTTCACATTTTATATTCTTTATGTTAAATTATCATATATAAAATTGTTTCGCTTATCAATGGTTTGAGAAATTTCCCGTGTTGACTGTGACTGGCCTGAGCACTTTAAAATTTAATAATTTTTATACATAAAGAGTTAATAGAACTATTCTACTTCTTTTTATAATGAAAAAATCTAATCACTCTTTTATTCATTTTTGCGGCATCTAAATCATTCTTTCTTACGAACAGGAAAAACAGTCATTATACGGATTCTTTGTACATCTAATCAAATGGTTATATTGCATTATGGAGATTTTCTATTTATTTTCGATATTTCCGCATAAAAATTATATTACAATTTATTCTGTTGCATCAAAATTTTACTTGAGAGAAATATTTGTCAATATTATTTATTTTTAATACAACTTTAAATTGTTTAATGATGAACCATTACCTTTGAATAATTTATTAGGCATTTCATCTCATTTGTGTGGGTATGTATGGTGTGACCAAGTGGCTGTAATTAAAATCAACCGGCCAAAATCTTTATTTGCGTTTTGCAGGAATAAAAATACAAGTTAATAGTTATGGAAAACTGTCGGCTGTTTTTTTCTTAAAAAATGTTGTGCTTGCTCCTTTTATACCCTACAGAATTCGATCTAATCTCCGAAATTTTCGTTTTTAATTAACAGAAAATGAAGTATAATTAAAAATGTGGTTTACTTTTCTGATTAGCAATTTAATTTTAAGCTTTAAGTGAAAATTTTAAAAGGAATACTTAAATATAAAGTCACTAAATTAGATTTCTCAAAAAGTGTTAGTAATTTAGTCAAAGAAAATCTATAGTTGTTAAAAAACATACAATGTATTTATATATTTATATATATATATATATATATATATATATATATATATATATATATATATATATATATAAATGTATGGTAACTTCTTTGGATTAGGTTTCAAAAATTAATACTACTATTCTGTGCTTGACGTTTCGCCCAACGTAGTAGGCTTTTTCAAAAGTATAATCTAAAATAAAAACAAAATACAACTAACATGGTCACAAACGCACACTCATAAGACTTAGAATTAACACTTAAATGGTACAAAATTAATTAAAAAAATCAATTGAATAAAACAATGTGACATTAAAAATCAAAAATTAAAATTAAAAATTACAAATTAATCCCAGATACGCACCTCAATTTACCTTGGCTATGTTTCTCAGTGAAGTATTTAACGATTCCTTCAGTTACTATCAACTTAAATATTTTTTTTTATTTGGAAACCTTTTTACTCAGTTTTTTCTGATTTATAAATAAATTTTATCGATATTGACTATACAGTGTGTTGCAAAACAATAAGGGCTACAATAGGTGGTTTAGTTTATTAGGTTAAAATATATTTGGCTCAGCTCTTTGATATCTTGTTTGTCATTGATTGCTTGTTTTTCTTTTTTTATATGTAGCATTTCCTTTATTTGAAGTTTATGGTAGTTTCTTTCCTGGGTTAGAATCTTTGTGTCTGAAAAATCAAATTCATGTTTAAAATTTGTTTCGTGTTTGTGAAATGCTGTCGTTGCGTTTTTTGTGTATTTATGTCCGTTTAATCTGCTGTCTAGATATTGTGTTGTCATTCCAATATATTTTTGTGGACAATTTAGACATGGTACGGAATAGATAATGTTAGATTTCTTTTTATGGGTCACCTTACTTTTTAGCTTTGTAAATAGTGGTGACAAGTGGTTGTATGTTTTGTGGCAAACTATAATATTGTGCTGTTTGAGGATATGTGTAACTTTTTCTGACAATGAATTTATGTATGGTATTACAACATATGTTTTTGGGTTGTTATTATTATTATTTTGTGTAAAGGCGTTCTTATTATACAGTTTGTAGGTTCGTTGTTTTATTATTCTGTTTGTGAGTTTTTCGGGGAAATTATTATCACGCAGGATTTGTCTGACTGTCTTTAAAGCTTCTTGACGATATTTCGGCGACGTTAGGGTTAAAGCTCTATCAGACAAACCTATTATTACGCTGATCTTTTCGGGTTTCGAATGATGTGATTGATAGTTAAGGTAGCGTCCCGACCATATATCTTTTGTGTACCACATCGTCTCAATCTTTTTACTTTCGTAATTTCGAACTAGTGTGAGATCAAGGAAATTTATTTTTCCATTTTGTTCGACTTCTGATGTAAATTGCATCTTTTGGTGGAAATTGTTGAATGCATTTAGTATGGTGTCTATTTCAGTTTCGGGGACAGCTGCTAGACAGTCGTCAACGTACCTTTTGAAAAATTGAATCGGTATATTAAGTTTTTCTATGACATTTTCTTCCAGATATTCCATGACCAACTGTGCTACTGTAGATGATATTGGTGAGCCCATTGCGCAACCATCAAGCTGCTGATAGTATGTATCTTGATATTAAAAGTAATTGTTGGTTAATGTCAAATTTATAGCTTCAGTGAAGGTTTCTAGGTTTAAAGTGGTAGAGCTTTTTAAGTTATCCCACTTTGCCTTTATTATATCTGTTAGTAGGTCATTGGGAATATTTGTATATAACGAGACGACATCTAGTGAGATTAATTTATAGTTGTTTGGAATACTTGTTTCGTTAATAAATTTTTTAAAAGTAAAAGAGTCTTTTATATAATAATTGTTTTTTCCAGTTATATTCGATAAGCAGCTGCAAAGATATTTCGATAATTTGTAAAATGGTGACTGTATACTCGATACTATTGGTCTTAGAGGAACACCAGGTTTATGTAGTTTGGGTAAACCATATATTTTTGGTGAAACCCCGTTGTGCATTGTTAAATTTTTTGCTTCTGTATCTGTTATGAGTTTTTTAGACAAAAGTTTCTTGATTAATTGGTTATTTTTATTTTGAAATATACATATATATATATATATATATATATATATATATATATATATATATATATATATATATATATATATATATATATATGAGGGGTTATTTTCTTGGGAATATGGTACATTTTTATTTAAAACTACATATATAAAGTAGTTATACTTATTGTATATATATATATATATATATATATATATATATATATATATATATATATATAATATAAATACCTTAACGTGATATTTTGGACTCAGACACACTTGAAAAATGGTCAATTTTTGTTAGCGAAATCGGATTGCAAAATTATTGTGCAAAAAATATCGATTCGATCCTAATGAATTTGAGCATGTTATTTTATCATGGCATAAAGTTTTTTTTGCTCTAATATGAAGATCCTCAGAGAAATTTAAATGGTCGAAAAAAATTGATTAAAAAACTGCTTTTTTGACCTTTTTTTAATTATTGCTATTTTGCAATAAGGGAAATATATTTTGAGATTTCGGACCAACCCTATCTTATGGAAAATTTAATTATGAAACTTTTTTTCCTTTTCAACTTTCCTCTAGAATGAATACCTTCAAAGTTACACGAGAGAAAAGTTGAAAAAACACGTTTTTTTTTCTTTAGTTTTATATTTTTATTTATAAAAACAATGTTGCCCAACTTTTTGAAACGACGCATATCAAATTTATCCTTACTTAGGTTATTCTGAAGGCTCCCATGAAAAAATCTCCATGTTGAATTTCACATCCAGGAAACCCCGTTATTTTACAGATAAGCCCTGGTCTAAAAATGAAAAAACTAACAAAATAATTAAAAAAGTTAATACTGGTGTAAGCCATTGATAAGAATATCGAATGACCTTCTAATTTTTGGTCTGCACTTTGGTGGATACCCATTTACATCGTATATACTCTCCAATCTTTTTCTAGATACTATGGGCTTCTTGCAGGTCGCAGTCGACCCCTAGGTGCCCATTTGAACCACTTTGGGACCATTTGAACCACTTTGGGGATTAATGATTTAAGTTAACGAGAGAATTGCGATCTCTCTCACCTCTACAACTGTATGTAGTTAATTTTAAAGGTATTCATTTTTGTTTTTTTGGTAAAGAAACGCCTGAGGAATATTTTCAAGTTACGAAGTTTAATTAAGATTCCAAAAATAAAACAAAATACCATTGTAAAAATAACTTATAGGCTCTTTGTCATTAGTAAAGTCGAATGAATAAGAAATATTTTTCAAATCTTTATTTTACTTTGGAAGTTTAGAATTTGTTTTTTTTTATTTGGAATTTAATAATAAACGGAATGTTACGTAAGGAGAAGAAATGAAATATTCTTTGAGATATTTTTAAAATACCACACTAATTACGAAACGAATTTATGGCCGGCTTAGTTTTATTTAAATTTATGACAAGAACTTTGTTATGAAATATATTAACTTCTACCTACATTAAATTTATTTGAAAATAATATTCAGTATTACAAGTTTTTTCTTTAAAAATTTCCCCTAACATTTATATTACAAGGAAAAAAGCTCCTACCCATAAATGAATTTATAATATCCCTAAATGCCACTTCCGTGAATATATCTTGACACTGCAGCACTTAGCGAGCTATTTGCAATTTATATGAGCCTCGAATGAAGTAAAAATTTATAAATAAGAAATGTTTCCTTTAAAATAATACTTGTTCTTGAAAGTATGAATAAAAATACATTATATATATATATATATATATATATATATATATATATATATATATATAAAATAGAATAAAATATTTGGCGAAGCGGACGTGAAAATTTGTCAATCTACATGATTCTCGTATTAAAAAGTGCGGAGCACTCCAAAGTATGGAATAACTCCGGGTCCGACAGATGGCGACAGCGCTGTTTCGTCCTAATATGGGACTCGTCAGGCCACCGCAGTCGGTACAAACCATCATCTCGCCTTTGCATCGTATAAGCCATACTTATAATCAAAATACGGCAAATAAGACGACAAAGGCGACATCTCGATGGTCCACTTGATAATACAAGAACCATACAGATTAACAAAGTTTGTAAGAGAACCGTCATATGGTGGCGCGACGGTGAATTAAAACAGAAATATGTAAAAATCGAGTACACGAAACGCGCTGCCCAAAAGATAGGGGTCGCAATTTTCGGTACTGGCAAGCAAGCATACCGCTATTTAAGCAGCCAACGCCACGTGCCGCACCAAACGATCCCACCATGAGAGCATCGTTTAGCGTGTTTCAAAGCCAAACAAGTAAATAAATATGTAGATAAGTTTTTGTCCGTGTAATTTAAAATAAAATAGAATAAAATATTTGGCGAAGCGGACGTGGCACTTTTTAATACGAGAATCATGTAGATTGACAAATTTTCACGTCCGCTTCGCCAAATATTTTATTCTATTTTATTTTAAATTACACGGACAAAAACTTATCTACATATTTATTTACTTGTTTGGCTTTGAAACATGCTAAACGATGCTCTCATGGTGGGATCGTTTGGTGCGGCACGTGGCGTTGGCTGCTTAAATAGCGGTATGCTTGCTTGCCAGTACCGAAAATTGCGACCCCTATCTTTTGGGCAGCGCGTTTCGTGTACTCGATTTTTACATATTTCTGTTTTAATTCACCGTAGCGCCACCATATGACGGTTCTCTTACAAACTTTGTTAATCTGTATGGTTCTTGTATTATCAAGTGGACCATCGAGATGTCGCCTTTGTCGTCTTATTTGCCGTATTTTGATTATAAGTATGGCTTATACGATGCAAAGGCGAGATGATGGTTTGTACCGACTGCGGTGGCCTGACGAGTCCCATATTAGGACGAAACAGCGATGTCGCCATCTGTCGGACCCGGAGTTATTCCATACTTTGGAGTGCTCCGCACTTTTTAATACGAGAATCATGTAGATTGACAAATTTTCACGTCCGCTTCGCCAAATATTTTATTCTATTTTATTTTAAATTACACGGACAAAAACTTATCTACATATTTATATATATATATATATATATATATATATATATATATATATATATATATATATATATATGTAGATAAGTTTTTGTCCGTGTAATTTAAAATAAAATAGAATAAAATATTGGCGAAGCGGACGTGAAAATTTGTCAATCTACATGATTCTCGTGTTAAAAAGTGCGGAGCACTCCAAAATATGGAAAAACTCCGGGTCCGACAGATGGCGACATCGCTGTTTCGTCCTAATATGGGACTCGTCAGGCCACCGCAGTCGGTACAAACCATCATCTCGCCTTTGCATCGTATAAAGCTGAATTTATAATCAAAACACAGCAAATAAGACGATAAAGGCGACATCTCGATGGTCCACTTGACAATACAAGAACCACACAGATTAACAAAGTTTGTAAAAGAACCGTCATATGGTGGCGCGACGGTGAATTAAAACAGAAATATGTAAAATCGAGTACACGAAACGCGCTGCCCAAAGGATAGGGGTCGCATTTTTCGGCACTGGCAAGCAAGCCTACCGCTTATTTTAGCAGCTAAAGCCACGTGCTATTCAGTATTTGCATGCTTTCTTCCGATCAGTCCTTTGCACAGCCAGGTGCATGTCGGTACCCTGATGAGTCAAGTAGAGACGAAACATGTACCTCTGCCGTATCACTGTGGCGGGGAGGGTAAGTTTTGACTTTCTTCTCGGTATGGTGGTACAGGTAGGCCATCATCTCGATGGTGGTGGAATAGGATGAATTGTGTTTTGTAACAATTTATTCTAACTGTGCAACCTTTAACACAGAAAGGATATGATGGAGAGAAGTTTGTATTTACTGTTCGCATTTTACTTCATTCATACGCGGAGCTGCATATAGTTGTACGTTTGCTGAATGTGATTTCAGCACTACAACGGCATAATGTGGATATATCCACTGCTATTGCATCTCACACGGAGGAATCCGTGAAAGCCCCCTAAACATATATACGTATATATATATATAAAAATGTACCTTTTGTAGAATTAGCTCAGTTGAAAAAGATTCGAAAGAATCCAAACGTCCTGAATATATATATATATATATATATATATATATATATATATATATATATACATATATATATATATATATATATATATATATATATATATATAATATTGAAAAAACTGCTTCTTTTACCTTTTTTTTTATTATTGCTATTTTGCAATAAGGGAAATATATTTTGAGGTTTCCGACCAACCCTATCTTATGGCAAACTTAATTACGAAAATTTTTTTCCTCTTCAAGGAATATTATATCCTTTATGTTCTAGATTAATAGAGATTTCATAGGTATATAAATAGAAATAGGATAAGGGTAGTATGGTGAGTTGTCTAGTGGTATTTGAATACTGAAGATCTTAAGAACTAGTAATAAGATCGATTGTGTTTTAGCTGTGTTAAGAAATAGTTAATATAAGCATTGGAAGTATTAGTGAAAGGTGTTGTGTTTTATTCTGCAAACCCAGTGAGCAATTTTTAAGAAACAAAATCGTAACAATACTATTTCTACAGCCAAACTAAATATTTTCATTGAATATGATATGTCATTCCCACATTTATTCTATGCATCTCTACGGAAATTTGTATTACCGCATTATCCATAACAAATTAATTTTAGTTCACGCAATATTGAAAAATAAACCAAAACTAATTTAAAATCCGAAGTTAAATAACATATAAAATAATTAGTCGTTAATTTTGTTAGGCTCCAACACTATTCACATCTGAATGACTAAGTGATTATACAGAGATTAATTAAACTGTTGTGTGCTAAATAAGTTATTAAGCATCTCTCTCACCGGGATATCTCTACCCATTTTACCCTATTCTTTGCTAATATTATCTACTGCTTGCACAAAATACCACTGGTTTATCTGCTAACGTTATTTATTAAAATTAATATTAAAGGGTTATGACATGCTCGAAATTTCAAGCGTTTGTTTGAATTTCCTGAAAAGAATATAGTCATACCGGAACTAATGATCTCTTTTATACAATGATCTCTTGTGTACAAATTAGATATATATTTCTGAAGGTTTTATAGCCTATGCAAAAAGCTATATACCATTGTTTAAGAACTACTTTATCAAAGTATATTTATGTAGAATATTAAAAGAACCGATAATAAGGAAATATTTAACAAAGCCTGGAGGAACGCGGAGCACACGAAAAATATTAAAACAAAGTTTAGTAAGGGTAGCAGACGAGAAGTTGGATAAAAGTAGATGGGTTACTTGCGCGGGAGGCCAACATCACTAATCCCTATAGAATTCCAACTACAGTGTGTCCCCTCACCACTATACCCAACCACTCTCTTCTATACCTTTCGCCCCACCACTGTCCCTCTCTTCGTTACAATCAAATTAATCAAAAATCACTAAGAATCCCTGGAAAATCCCATCTCCCTTACCCCCACCACTTTTCCCTCTCTTCTTTGAAATCAAACCTTTTCCAAAAGAAAGTAAAAACAATTATTTAGTTAGAATTTAAAAAAAAAAGACGTTTTATAAACCTTCAAAGAAAAGCGGAAGAAAATCAAGAAACAGAAAAATTAAGAATACTGATTTTTTAAACTTTATTAAACAAATTCATAATCAATTGCCGGGCCTGTTATATATCAAAGCTGGGAATAATGTCTTGCCCATCGGCTCATATTATGATGGAGCAGCTTTGTGATTTTAGTAAAGAAGAACTGAAGATCTTTCTTCTACAGTATTTAGTAGAATATGCAACACCATTGGAACTTCTAAGTGTTTTTGGAAAATTTCCTTATGATTATCAAGTAATTTCTTCTTGTAAATAAGTCTTCCATATTTTATACATCACAACAGAAGGAATGTTCACCATGATGGTCCACCGAGTTCACAGAGGAAATGTTAATTTTATAATAAAGTTTTGTTGCGAAAATTTGATCATGTAGTCTGATATATTTAATAAAATGTATTTCAATTATATTTATTTTTTGAAACAACCCCGGTAGTATACCCAAAAATAATTAACTAATTTCCAACTATTTATTACACCACATTTTAATGTATTTAAAAGGACAACTTCATAGCATATAGGAATATATACCACTCTGATCGAAATCTTTATTAATAAATTTATTTTTGACATAGTACTATTTTGTTCCCAACATAAAAATTTTATATATAGCCGAATGTAGTAGGATATATTTAATAAAGTGTATTTACATTATGATTTACAAGCCAAACGGCTTCGCACTCCCTCCAGGGATTATTCACTCATACCAGGCATACAAAGACACCAAAAGTATGAAGCTCTGTGAGAACCCTTTCCATGTTATCAAGTCCTAGGTGACGTTGTCTGCTTTCTGCATAGGTTTATACAGATGCTCACTAAAGCCCAGTCCCTTGATGTTCTGCAGGAGGTTCTTTGGTATCACTCCAGTTGTTGACAGTATTAGGGGAATCGTTTGGACGCTGTTCATTGCCCATTGTCTTCGGATTTGGACCTCCAGATCTCTGTATTTGGCGATCTTCTCGTTGTATTTTGGCTTTAGGTTGTTGTTAGGTACAGCAATGTCGATTAGTGTAGTTTGTCTAGAAATTTTATCTATTAGTATAATGTCTGGTCTAATATGAGCTACTGTCTGATCCGTCAGAACCATTCGGTCCTAATATAACTTGAACTGGTTATTCTCAAGAATAGGCTCTGGATTGTACTTGTAATAAGGCACTTTTCCTACCTGTAATAGGTTTAACTCTTTTGCTAACTCTTGGTGGAGTATCTTAGCGGCTGTGTCTTTCCTTATCCTCGGTTGTGGCAAACGCTTGGCATCCTCCAGTTATGTGCTGAATTATCTCCTATGTTCGACAGCTATATCTGCATTGGTCATTTTCTATTGACGAATTGAGTATTTACATTATATTTATTTTATGATTCAACCCTGATATTACAAATTTCGTGAGATCAACAATATTCCTATACTTATGATCCGCAAAAATACGTTATAGAAAACAATATTTTAAGAAAGTCACTAACAAAGAAGAACGAAAACGTATTTCAAATTTGATTCTACTGGATCATAGCACAGTGCAGCTTCAAGAACGGGCAAAGCACTTAGGACCAAATATTTTCCATCAAACAAATGATAGAAAAAAACATTGAACATTGACAAAAGCATTTGATACAGTGTCACAAAAAACAATATGGAAAAGTCTAGAAAATAAAAACATATGATAGATGAAAGACTAATGATAGAAATCAAAAGTTTTTCCGACAATAATAGAAATTAGCTAGGAAAGAATAACACATAATCGGAAACCTGTAAGATAAAAGGCGGACTAAGACAAGATGAAGTTGAGCCCAGCATTATTTATTATAACACTGAACGCTATAATTAAAGCAACAAACACAAATTAAACATAGGATACCACAAATTGAGGCAGGTATATACAGATGAGGGGGCATTCGCAGAGGACATAATGATATGTGTGAAATCGGAAACAAATCTTCAAGAAAAACTTCACAGATGGGAACAGAAACTAAAGAGAGGATGAATGAAAATAAGTATAAAAAAGACGAAGACGAAGCATAAAGGTAAAGAAAAAAAACAGGATGAAAATGAAATTGAGTATTCTGATAGAGCAAATTAATGCAATTTAGTATTTAGGTGCAATGTTGAACAGGGCAGAAAACATGGCAGAAGAAATTAATGAAGATTACAGAAAGGAACCAACGTGTACCACTCTGTAATGCATTCATTGGGGAAAAAAGATAAGTAGCAGAACAAAAATGACAATACATAGAACAATCTATAGACCCATTCTTAGATACGTAATTGTAAGCTGAATCCTAACAAATGAAATAAAGGGCAAAATTCAAGCCATTGACAAGAAATTGCTGAGAAAAATAACAAGAATAACTAGGAGAGGCAGAATAAGAAATGGAAAAGTCAGTGAGGAATTGGATGTTACAGAAATAGAAGAACAAATATAAAGGAGGCAGCAATGATGGTTCAGGCACTTGGAAAGAATAGTAAAACAAGTATAGCATGTAAAGAGAGAGTCCAAAGAAGAGGAAGACCGAAGAAAACATAGAATGACGAAATTGCACAAATACTAAAGAAGAAAGCAGAAACTTGGAAAAGCGACAAGAAAGATGGCAAAGAACAAGAAAGAATGGGCAAAGTTCATACATACTGAAACGTAAACAGCTAGGACGTAAATACTACGTCCGTCGGAATTTGTAATGCGTTAAACTCGAAAGAAGCTGTGCGGAAATTATTGAAATGATGCAAGAAGTCTTTGGGAACGAGTGTATGGGCAAAATACAGATAAAAGAGGAGTAAAGCAATTCAGAGATAGCTACACTTGTGTTAAAAGTGACCTATGGTCTTGTCGAGCACAATAACACCGGAAAATGTTGAGCGTGTGCGACTTGCTATTTAAAAAAATGTTCGTTTGACTGTATTTCAATTAGAAAGTGACTTTGGTATTTCAAAAACTTGTGTTTCCAGAATCGTGGGTTTATGGTTATGATTCCGGAACAAAACAACAGTCTTCACAGCTGAAGCTTCCATCCGAGCCAGGACCGAAAAAAGCACACCAAAATTGCAGCAGTATTAAGTTCTTCGATTATGAACGTATCATGCGTCATGAATATACTCCAAGGGGTCAGAAAATCAATAATAAATTTTATCTTGAAGTTCGGAAAAAATTGCGTGATGCAGTGAGAAGAAAACGACTGCGTTTTTGACAGAATGGCACTAGCTTTTTCACCACGACAATACCCTCGCGAATTCGACGTACTTTATGCTACAGTTTCTAGCAAAAAATAACATCACACAACGTCGTCAGCCCAATATAGCCTTTGTGACTTTTGGTTATTCCCAACATTAAAAATGCCACTCAAAGGGCACAGATTCGACAACATACAGACCATTCAAACGAATGCGATAAATTTACTCATGACGATTCCAAAAATTCACTGTGTGGAAACACAAATGAAAGCGCGCTGTTCAGTGTTATTCAGTAAGAAAATACTATTTTGCCTTTTTCAAAAGTATTCTATTAGCCAAGTGAATACATTCTCACTTTATAAACATAAACAATACATCGACTTAGTACACAATAACTACACTACCACATAAAATATACTTACTGCTTACGCAAATAAATATATAACATCCTCTCACATAAAACTCGTAATAAATCCAACTTTATTTTCGCGAAAATTGCATTGCCAAGTTTTCCTAATAGTTGCAGCGTTTGCAGAGAAAAGTTACCCTTGATTATATTCGGAAAATTTAGGTGCCACTAGTTTATCCGTTTTGGTACAGCGGAAGTTATGGAGTAATTTGTTATGAGTCAGCATGTATTTTGGAAATTGAACAGTATTAAAAAAAAACTATATAGGTTATAATACAGTTCAGCTATTTTTAACCTGTGGAATGTGCCCCTCTTAGAAAAGCACCATGTAACTAAAAAAGGGGGGCGAAGATGGTAGTGTAAGGTGATATTGAACTTGTGATAGTGTATCGAGACAAAATAAAAAATAAATAAAATAAATTTAGTCGAAACTCCAAAAAAACAGTTCAAAGGAAAACGCATTTAAAACTGATATGGAAACTCGAATGGCAACTTCTGAATGGTTGAGAAACACTGATTTGGTTAAACAGAAAACAAAGAATTTGAATAGTAATACCATAAATCTTCCCTTAGGACTCCATCATAAACTCTTCTCAATAAAAAAGATTCTAGTGTTTATAAGAATGCTGTTTCTTATGATGTAGTAGATATATGTTGAACTTCCATTGTTTTTACTTGGCAAGCTCAGAAGTCTGAGAGTTGCGAGAATGTGTGATAGGTTTTAAAGGCATTGTCTTGTTCATGTATCCATAAGATGTAGAGTTTCATTGTGGAGTGGCGTTAACTTAGTCGATGTCTTCTCAGGAATATACGGTTCACGTTTCTAAATAGATCGACAGAGTCTTTCTTTAATTGTTGATGTTGGGTCTTTAGCAAGAGATATGGTTTCCTTTCCTTAGAACTTCATCAATTTTTGACTCAACGAATCTACAGAAAAAGTTCAATATTAAGATTCTACCAGTGAATAAAAAAATGCCACAGTCGTAATGAATGCTGAGACATACAACCAAAAATTAACGATGCTGTAAGAAATGAAATTATACATCTCTTGCTAAAGATCCTACATCTACAACTGAAAGAAGGATCTATCGAGTTCTTAAGAAACTTGAACGGTATTGTAATGGAACAAATGTTAATTATTTTTCATTGTTCAATGTCAACTATATTTGTTAAAATAAATAATTAAATAATCACTCTGTGAATAGATTTCCCGTGGGAATAGGGTAGTTATATTTTTTTATCACTATCCACGAAAGTCTAAAGGAAAAATAAATCAGTTATCGAGCTTAACTTTTATTATCTTTGTCGTTTAAATGTATTTTAAAAATATATAAACTCAATTAATTATGAAGACATAAAACTAAGAGACCCTTTCTAAGATTTGGCTATAAATCTGTCGAAATAATCCTACTCTGATCATGTAAGTAAAACCAGACGTGTGAAGGGTAGTTTTTAACATATGGTATATGAAATACCGTTAAAATGTATTAAAATATTGAACGATTTTCTCATTATTAGGAACAAAAGAATAATCAAATAAACTTATTATACTGTAATATAACGTTTGATCTGTGACAGGAGGTATGTAGCGTCTGTTTTTCCTGATTGCAAGAAAGAATGCTTTAAATACCAGCAATAGGAATAAAAGGGCACTCAGGTTGTTTCACAGACGTTATATTATCTTATTCCTTTAGTTATAGAAAGAAATAGAATAGTTTTTATTAATTGTGTTATATAAAAATTATTATTAAGACGCTCAGAGGCAAATTCGGGAATCAAGCATCCGGTATAGAATAGCTAACGCCCTCAGCACGTAACGATCGAAACCTTCGAACTTTAAGGAAAGAAATTGACGTTTCAGGGGTTCCATCGGGTAATATGGGTACAAACGGGAATCAGGGGGGTGTAAGTTTCGAAGACACTCTTTTAAGGAATAGTAAATGTCTGTCATAATTTGAATGTCGTTAGAGCGGTACCGTGAGTACCAGTGCCGTAGAATAATTACGTCACGGGTATAATCGTCGGGAGAGAAGGTTATCTTTGTTTAATTTAGGAAATTAAGGGGATTATCGTGTGTTATTTTAGTGGGGCATTTCGCGATTTTCATACAGTTCGATTAAGTAATATAAATAGCTGTTTTTTTCGCGTTTTATTTCTTTTTTTGTTTAATATTTTATTAAGCTATTTATACGTGTTTTTTCAAAATTGGGTTTTATATTTTTGGTTAAAATAACGGCCGAGAAGAGCAATTATGTTAGTTTTTCGCAATTGTTATTAGTTTTAAGTTCCTCATTGTAAATAGTTCGTTTTTATTCTATTTATTTTGTTAATAGACTAAGTGTTTTGAGAAACTTGTTTTATTCAATTTAATTAAAACCTTCATGCGAATTAATTAGCGGGCGCGCTATTGCGAGACCAACATAGCAAGAGATGTCTTCTGACCAACTAATTAGCACCTTTCCTGAGTCCTGAAGTTCTGAGTTGTGGTTGGTAAGCTCAAATAACCGTAGTTGTTTGGTACTAAAGCTGCAAGAGAGAAGATGCACGACCAGACTTCCAGAGTGTCTTTATTACTGTGAAATTTAATTGTAGGTTATTAAAATAGTTACTAATTAATATGGGGCAAAAAATGATTATAGATAAAATGATTAACGCTACCTCAATATGTCATTAGCAGGAGTCTATAATCAAATTCTGTCACAGTATATTCCTGAGAAGACCCGGATTACGTTAACATCACACCATAGCAGAACTCCACATCTTTATGAACTCAAGAAGACACATAAACAGGAGATGCCTTTACAACCTATCACGAGTTCCCAAAATTTTCCGACTTCTGAGCTTGTTAAGTTCCTTCTAATCCTGAAATCTTTACAAGGAAATAGATTGTCCTATAGGTTAAGAAATCAGAACATTTTGTAGAAATAACGCACGAAATGGAAGTACAACCAGAGAGGTTTTTATTACCCTTTTTTTTTAGCACGAATACTTTATACACCAACGCCCCAGTTAAAAAGTCAATAAAGATCATATGAAACTTGAAAAACACTAGACCTTAGCAGAAAAAATATCTCCTCCATCACACGCCATCACGGACTTGCTGGAATGATGCGAAGTAGTAGATATCTGTTGGACGTCCATTGTCTTTATTTTTGTTGAATATCATGACGTTTCGGCAGTAGTTATCTCTAGCCGTTTTCAAGTGAAACTAAATAAATCCCTTAGCTACATGACTATTTATACTAAAAGTACATGCAGTGGAGTGTGACTAAGATGGGTTCAATCATGCCTGCTATGGCAAAACCCCATTTTTATGCTGCATTTAGTTTTAGTTTACAATTATTAAGAAGTGGTTTCCACACTTCTCTTATATCTACAGATGTTTTACTAAAACAACTCGGGTTCTGATGTATAATCACAGCTTCTTTGAATTTCCGTTTTCTCCAAAGTTGTTCTCGGTGTAGTATTTTAGCTTCAGACCATTTTATGTGGTGTCCATGAGTCCAGGCATGGTTGGCAGCACCAAATTTTTTCTGTTTCTCCTCGAGATTTGCATTTTTGGTGTTTTTTGATCCTTACGTCAAGAGGTCTCTTTGTTTCGCCAACAAAGGAATTGCCACATTCACATGGTATCTGACATATACAGTTCTTCATGTCCCTTTGAGTTGTTGGTTTGACCCTAGTGAGCCGACTTCTCAGAGAGTTATTTGAATTGAAAACAACGTTGATTTTATATCGTTTTTCTATCCTTCTAACTTTTTCTGAAATGCCTTTAACATAGGGGATGTTCAATACTGGTTTTCGTTCTCCATTCGTTGTCGATGTTGTCCTATTTCTGCGTTGTTCTAGAAATTTATCCACTAGATATACTGGGTATCTCTTTCATCAAGTTCTCGTTGGAGTTGCAGAGAATTAAGGCTCTATCTACGAGATTTCTTATAATTCCTTGTTTGGTGTTGTTGGAGTGATTAGATGAATAATTAAGATATTGTCCTGTGTGCGTGGCTTTCCTGTAAACCGAAGTTTAAATTTGTCTGCCATTTCTTTCAACCAAACCATCTAAGAATGGTAATCTATTTTCTACTTCTTTCTCCATGAGTTATTGGAATGTTGTTTGACCAATTTTCTACTTCAAAGAGAAGGAAAAATTCTTTGTAAAGGAGCATGGACTACCAATGGGATCTCATCGGTAGTCGCAAATATTTTTATGTAATAGTTCGAGACCCTTGCAATTGAATCCGCAAATAGAAAGCCAAAGTTATGGCTTCTTGACTAAGACATATTACCAA
Source organism: Diaprepes abbreviatus (assembly GCA_034092305.1). Taxonomy (NCBI): domain Eukaryota; kingdom Metazoa; phylum Arthropoda; class Insecta; order Coleoptera; family Curculionidae; genus Diaprepes; species Diaprepes abbreviatus. Next base: position 946,751 of record JASJET010000018.1, on the reverse strand, counting down.
TGGAGCAACGCTACCAAAGCAAATAAGATCTAGCAAGGATGGGGGATTATTGTTGGTTTCTTATTAGAGAAAGTGATCAGGAATATAAACGAAAGTTAACATTTGCAAAAGATTTACTATAAATGTATTTTCATGAGTATTTTTGTAAATAAATCTTGTTATTCTTAAAATATCTTGTTTTTTTTTTCTTGCTTTGAATTTAAGTATAAATATTATATAAAAATGTTGGTATTAAATAAAAACAACTGATTGTTGAATTCGCAATCAGATTGCTTTAAAGTCCCATTATAACATAAGTATCAATTTTTTTTTGTATTTGTTCACTAGTGTTTTTAGTAGACATCGGTATGGCTTTCACAAACACAGGTTATCACAACCTCTTCACTTCTATCCGACATCTTTGGAACAACCGACTGAGCAGTATCCCATGCAGTTATGCTTGATTCTGCAAGGTGTTTTACCATGTTTGAAGCTAAAGATTATTATCTAAACTGAGTTATTATACTCTGTCAGACAGATTTAATTTATGGCTTTAGTTTTCTAAGGCATCGTTCTTTACCGTTTCGGGATCAATAGCTTTCTTTCTGACACCTTCACTATCAATCCCGATATCCTTCAAAGATCGATGTTGTTCCCTCTGATATTTTAACTTTACGTCATTGATTTAATAGCAAAGACCAAAAATTCGAACTTTACTGATGACAGCGAGATTATCTCAGCTTTTATGGCATATGTCTTTTTAGGAATGATATATGGTGTCTTGTCATCCACAGTTATTCAGGCTAGGTTTTCATTTTCTTGTTTATACAGGGTGGCGCAATAGTGTGAAAAAGTACAGTAAAACTTTGAAGAAATATTTTAATAAAAGTTGTATAATATGACAGCGTGACGCTAAAAAAATAATTTTTTTAATAGGATATCGGGTAAACCTTTGCATATTTAGATGCCTCCAAGAACTATCTATATATACAGGGTGAGTCAACGATTGGATGAAGTAGCTTTGTGCCTTTTCGGTGAAATTAACAAAGAAACTATATTTATTGTTTGATACAGTTTATTTTTACGCAGATTTTAAAAATATTTAGGACTCTACAGGGTGAGCCAAAAAACTAGGACAGCATAAAGTTGTATTTTTTTAAATAGAACACCCTATATACGAATCGTATTTTCGATTTAGCTTATAATTTTAAATCTTTTTTAGTAAGGGTTTACTATAACAAAACTTTATAGTTTCTGAGATAATTAATTTTAAAGAAAAAAAGTCACATTTTCAAGCATCAATTCAATCCTAATTAACGTTTTCAATTTTGTGATAAATATATTCAAATTTGGAATTTAGCAAAGCCAAGGACAAGTTAACATAATTTTTACCTAATATTTGTAATAAAAGCTACAGGGTGTTGAACACATCGGCTCAAATTTGAACAAGTTTAAATGAATAAATATCTTTTTTTTAAATGGTACACCCTGTATATTTTCATGTTATTTAATAGAGTAATAAAAACCCTAAAAGTTTTGTTCAATATATCCTATACCTATTTATAATAGTTTTTGAGATATTTCAGTTTTTCTTATTTTCCATACTTTTTTACAGAAATAGTCTTCATTATCATAGTAGCCATGTAAAATAATAAAAAGAAACTACAGAAACAAACAGAATGTGGTTAAATATGATGAAATACATTATTCGTTATATTACAACGGCAATAGTTTAATTAAACATAATGTGAAAAAATTAACCCAACAATAACGACAAGGCAAATACATATTTACTTTTATACTAAATTGAAACAAAAAAATTGCCTATTAAATACTGAGATTAATTATTTCTTTTTAATAAGTGTTCGAATAAACGACCCTCTTGTGCAATGCACAAATTTAGTCTTTTTTGCAGATTTTCTCGGACCCTGGACAAAATTAGTGGCGTTATTGTTCTACAGGTATCCATAAATCCTGTTTCGCATATCTTCCACTGTTGTTGGTGGATTAACATACACCTTATTTTTAATATAACCCCATAGGAAGAAATCTAATGGGGTGATGTCGCAAGACCTTGGTGGCCACTCAATGAAACCCCCACGTCCAATCCATTTTTGCGGATATCGTTGGTCCAAAAACGCACGAACTTCACGATGGTAATGCGGAGGCGGACCATGGTGCTGGAACCACATACTGTCGAGCTCATCCCTATCGAGACCTTGAAGCAGTTGGGGTAGTTCTTCTTGTAGAAAGTTCAGGTAACTATGGCCATTTAGTGGTTCATTAAAAAAGTGGGGTCCAATAATTCGATTATGATGAATACCACACCAAACATTTAATGACCAGTGGTTTTGATGTTGCACCTCTCTAATCCAAAATGGGTTTTCTGTGGCATAATAATGCATGTTGCGTCTATTTACGGCACCGTTACTTCTAAAAGTAGCTTCATCACTAAACATTACCTTGCATAATAAATTTGGATTTAATTGAATCTCCGCATTTATTGCACGACAAAAGTTTACACGACTTTTAAAATCCTGTCCATGCAATTCTTGGTGTAATTCCATGTGATATGGATGATACCTATATTTCTTGGTAGTACGATTAGCGGTGGATTGTGATGTTTCACATAATGCTGCTAACTGACGGCTACCAATATAAGGATTTTCCTGAACATTTAACAATACTTGTAGTTCTTTTTCTTCATTAGTTACTGGTTTGTTGACCACTTTACGTTTTGGATAATCAACAGTACCAGAAGAATCAAATCTTTGCATTAAGTTTTGAAAAGTATGGGTATTAGGCTGGCGTTGATCAGGATACTTCATTTTGTAAATTCTTTGAGCAAGAAGGCAATTTTTTTGAGCCTCTCCTATTGTATAAATCATATCTATTAACTCATTCTTTGGAAAATTCATTTTACAATATAAGATGAATGCAAAAAAAACCAAACTACACTACATAAAAACCAAAAGAAGCGATTGCGGTTATAAATTTGACACACAGAAAAATGTTCTTTTACATTGTTTTTGCCATGGCTACTATGATAATGAAGACTATTTCTGTAAAAAAGTATGGAAAATAAGAAAAACTGAAATATCTCAAAAACTATTATAAATAGGTATAGGATATATTGAACAAAACTTTTAGGATTTTTATTAGTCTATTAAATAACAGGAAAATATACAGGGTGTACCATTTCAAAAAAAAAGATATTTATTCATTTAAACTTGTTCAAATTTGAGCCGATGTGTTCAACACCTTGTAGCTTTTATTGCAAATATTAGGTAAAAATTATGTTAACTTGTCCTTGGCCTTGCTAAATTCCAAATTTGAATATATTTGTCACAAAATTGAAAACGTTATTTAGGATTGAATTGATGCTTGAAAATGTGACTTTTTTTCTTTAAACTTAATTATCTCAGAAACTATAAAGTTTTGTTATAGTAAACCCTTAATAAAAAAGATTTAAAATTATAAGCTAAATCGAAAATACGATTCGTATATAGGGTGTTCTATTTAAAAAAATACAACTTTATGCTGTCCTAGTTTTTTGGCTCACCCTGTAGTCCTAAATATTTTTAAAATCTGCGTAAAAATAAACTGTATCAAACAATAAATATAGTTTCTTTGTAAATTTCACCGAAAAGGCACAAAATTACTTCATCCAATCGTTGACTCACCCTTTACATAAGATCTAGTTTATTTTTATAAAAATAAATTTTATCTACAGGGTGTTCGGTTAGTATATGTTAAACTCTCGGCAGTGTCTAGAAGGCATCAAAATAATCCTAATGTTACATATAATTTCTTTCTTAAAGTACCCTATAATGGATATAAGGTTTCCAAAAGGTGTATCCAGTGATACTTTTTAGGATGTAGCTTTTGAGCAGACTTGTGTGTTTAATTGAAATAAAGACACCCGAACCCAAGACATCCGATGCATTGAAAGCTTATACTGGGGTCAAACCGCGCAGATAAAATCAGACAATAATGTATTCAACTCGATGAGGAGTGCCACAAGGGTGTGTGCTGTCCCCTCTCCTGTTTAACCTTTATTCGGAAACAATTTTCCAAGAGGCTTTGGAAGATATTGAAATGGGAATTAAAGTTAACGGAATATGGATTAATAACATCCGTTATGCGGATGACGCAGTCCTAATCGCCGACAATATAAACGACCTCCAAAAACTCATCAACATAATAGGAGAGCGCAGCAAATCAATGGGCTTGAACATCAATACAAGGAAAACAAAATTCATGATTATCTCAAAAAATCCCAATTTATTCCAAAACGCCAACATAAGATTCAACGCAGTACCCATAGAAAGAGTCACTAAATTTAAATATCTGGGCACATGGATATTCGAAGAATGGACTACTGACAATGAAGTAAAATGTCGCATTGAACAGGCGCGACAGACTTTTGTAAAACTCAGGCGATTGCTTACGTGTTCGGATTTTGACTTTTAATTAGGACTGAGTTTCATAAAAGGTTACGTATGGTCAATACTTCTTTATGGTGTGGAGGGTTGGACATTAAAGACAAGCGCTATCAATAAATTAGAGGCTTTCGAGATGTGGATATACAGAAGAATCCTTAAGATATCATGGACGGCGAGAATGACCAATGAAGAAGTTCTCTCACGTATTGGGAAAGAACGTGAACTATTCAGCATAATCAAGAAAAGAAAGACGGCGTATCTTGGGCACAACAAGCGATATGAAAGACCAATTCCTACAGTTGATGATTGAAGGCAAGATCGAGGGCAAGAGAGGAATTGGAAGAGAGAAGATGTCCTGGCTCCGTAATATCAGACAGTGGACGGGGTTGCACGATATTCAGACACTAATACACCCCGCGAGAAGTAGTGAAGAAATGGAAAATGTAATCGCAGACATCCATTAGTAGATATGTATTTGAAGAAGACGAAAACCATCTTTGACTTTACCAAGGAAGCGAGGAATGGGCTCTTCATAAACCTCGTAGACGCAAGATCTGTGTCAGAGCTTAAATAATTTTTTAGATACTTTTGACAATTAGTTAAAAGCAAATGCTCTACATTTACTGCACAAAAATCAACCATTTCAGGGACAATCTGAATCATGCCTATCTTAGTAATAGCGGTAATTATTATACATTATACGAAATTAATTAAGCTCTTTGTTATCAACTAATTGAACTACTATAACTAAACGAAACCATATAATAAACTACTGCTACATAATTACGTAATCGTTTCTGGCTATCATTAGAAACCAATGGATTTAATAATTTAAAGTAATCACTACATGTAACATGTGTTTAATTTATAGATTCACATAATGCAGTTGTATACTTGCAAGAAGAATTTATGTTCAGAAATTTTCTGATGTAAAAGGTCTAGCCGATTAAAAGGTTCGAAACTGCGCTCTCGGTAATAAAAAAATAAAAAACACGCAAGACTTAAATCAAAAATTTTGAGACCTGCTAAAAAATTGACAAAAATTTTTGAAACTGCAGGTATAAAACAAGTTATTGATGAAGATAGTGATGAAGATTAATTATATTATTAATGTTTCAAGTGTTACAAGATTATATTATTTTATATTTCAGGTTTCGGGTTAATATATGTTATCGTTTTATGTTTTCAGATTTTGGGATAATATATATATATATATATATATATATATATATATATATATATATATATATTTTAAAGTTTTTGATTTTCTTGGGTGTAAAATCCGTTTTATTAATAAAACTGCATATGTTTTATTTGTTATGCATATCTATTGACGTTTCGGTCACACTTGACCTTCTTCAGAATGACTTTTTATAACTATAATAGAAAAAGATTTTTTTTGCTATATTATAACATAAAATTAATAAGTTAAATTTTAAAACATACCTTATATAAGTTTTTGCCGAGGATCACAATTTAGACTACATATTGTTAACACATGGTTCACTTTTTGACGAGATACTACAAAAACCTTCCTTTTTGTGTCGCATCTTTATTTAAACTGAATTTTATTTTATGGGTTCCGGTGGTCAAGGGTTTGGATTTTTTTTTCGCCTTAAGGGTCCTTGCCTGACTATTATTTTTTTCTTATTTTTGGAGTGATTTATTTTTGAGATCATTTTGTGTATATTTAATTTATTTGGGGGGTTATTTTAGGATATTGTAATATATTTTACTTAGGTGTTTTGTATCAGCTTTTGTATTTATAGATTTCTTATTTTTTTGAATTGCGATCATTTCATAAAATTCACGCTTTTTTTTATTGTTTTCTGTTTTGAGAATTTTTACATTTTCAAAATCAAAAGTGTGTTATTTTTCTGTACTGTGGTTTGTCAATGCGGTCTTATTATGTTTGTCGTATTTGTGTCCATTAATCCTGTTTTTTAGATGTTGACTGGTTTGGCCGATGTAAACTCCGTCACAATTTTTACATGGGATCTCATATACTACGTGTGTTTTTTTGTCTTTAGGTATTTTGCATTTTAAGTTACTAAAGTTTTTTTTTAATAGATTGTGTCCTTTGTGACTAACAATTATATTATGGTTTTTGAGGACATTTTGACCACCGGAACCCATAAAATAAAATTCAGTTTAAATAAAGATGCGACACAAAAAGGAAAGTTTTTGTAGTATCTCGTCAAAAAGTGAACCATGTGTTAACAATATGTAGTCTAAATTGTGATCCTCGGCAAAAACTTATATAAGGTATGTTTTAAAATTTAACTTATTAATTTTATGTTATAATATAGCAAAAAAAATCTTTTTCTATTATAGTTATAAAAAATCATTCTGAAGAAGGTCAAGTGTAACCGAAACGTCAATAGATATGCATAACAAATAAAACATATGCAGTTTTATTAATAAAACGGATTTTACACCCAAGAAAATCAAAAACTTTAAAAAATATACAAATAGAAAAATCCAAGAAAAGAAAAATAAGAAAAAATATATATATATATATATATATATATATATATATATATATATATATATATATGTATGAAGTAAAATGCAAACAGTAAATGCAAACCTCCCTCCATCATATCCTTTCTGTGTTAGAGATTGTACAGATAGAATAAATTGCAATAAAATGCAATTCATCCTATTCCACCACCATTGAGATGATGGCCCACCTGTACCACCATACCGAGAAGAAAGTCAAAACTTACCCTCCCCGCCACAGTAATACGGCAGAGGTACATGTTTCGTCTCTACTAGACTCATCAGGGTACCGACATGCACCTGGCTGTCCTTTGCACAGTCATATATATATATATATATATATATATATATATATATATATATATATATATATATATATATATATATATATGACTCTTCTTTTTCCTTTTTTAAAAATGTTGGGCGCCAGGCACAAATAACTATACCTGATTATAATTGATTTGTACCAAATTAATTAAAAAAAAAACATTGATGTCAATTTTCTCTTTCTCAGGTGAGTTCAGATTAAATTATTATTATTATTAGAAAACTCAAACCAATGACTCATAAACACAAGTATAATCTTTATTAAAATAATACAACAATATTAGTTAATGCAGTTCTATGGAATATTTATTATAAATAACCTAATCTATTCCTATTTTTAATATTATTAAATGCGCACTGTTTCTCTTTTGTTGGATTCAAGATTATTAAATCTAGCAACGTTGTATATAATATATGAACCGTTAAAAATTACTAGTGTTTTATTACATGTAATTTTATTTTAAACAATCTAAAAAGTACTTGTGTGTGCCGGTAATATTAAGAGTGATATTGTTATTAAAACAAATTAAACAATCTATTTTATTACTAACTACAAATATTCCTTATAAGGTTAGTATATATCTATTTTATCGAACTACTTTCAGGCAAGTCTAAAATTTCTATTTCTTACACACTAGATAAATATCATTTAATCTCCAGAATTTTTTTATCCACGTTCTAGGTTTCCTCTAAAATTGTATAATAATTCTTTTTTGTTTTTAATTACCCAGAAGTTCAAAATGGATGCCTTGTACTTCAATTCGCTTTCTTATCTTGCGGATTTTTCTTGCTCTACTCGAAATAACATTCTAGGATCACTTCGAGTGAGATTACAGTAATGGATTATCCTCTCAAACAACTCTTCCCTGATTTTTTCCGGCGTCAAATAAACAAGTCCTTTAAAATTCCTCCAAAAAAAAAATCTAAAGGATTTAAGGCAAGATATTTTAGTGACCATTGTATAGGTTCACCTCTACCCATCCAATGATTGCTAAAAAGTATCTTCTGTTAAACAGCAAGACACTAAATTGTTAAAATCTGGTGAAACCCATCGTGCAGAAAGCACGTCTAATCCCTAACCTGCAAGAATACATTTTCTTAAACGTTATTTAAATTTTAGTGCAAAAATTGTGAACAGAGTTAATGTTTCTTTCAAAACGAAAGACTCAATCAAATATTTCACAATCGACTAAAAGTTCACCAGAAATATTTAGTGCTGATATCACTGGAAATTTTCTTCAAACCAATCGTGAAAATTGTGATATTTATAACACCATGCCTTACAAAGTCATCCTGCTTCGTAAATCAAACTGCTCTAATGCAATGTGGATTTCCTTTAAAAAGACAGTTTGAGTAACTAGGTCTTGCAAGATAATTATCTGAAAAAATTACTGGTACCTTGGGAAGTTTCATGGACAACCCATTTTTTGTACCTATTTGAGCTATGAGCTTTCTCATGCTATTATTAAAAGTATCAGCAACCTCACTTAGAATGTGTTATTACAACTCTTCTAAAAGAATATCAAAAGTGAGGGCTAGAAGTTAACATCAAAAAAACGGAATACATGTGTATTGGGGGACAGCAACAAAACTTGATTCTGAAACAACAGCAGCAGGAAATAAATCACTGTAAGAAATACAAGTATCTCGGAATGCATATAACCAACGACGGCAAACTTGACGAAGAAATCAAGCATAGAAACAACCAGGGACGACAAGTTATTAGACAGTTGAATAGCATATTATGGGATAAAACAATATCCAAAGAAAACAAACACAAAATCTTTAATAGTATTGTTAAAAGCATTGTCACCTATGGAAGTGAAGTATGGTCATTGAAAGAAAGAACTCTAAGAACACTGGAAGCTACAGAAATGGATTATTGGAGAAGAGCGGCTGGAAAATCCAGAATGGACTAAGTCAGAAATGAAAGAATCCAAGAAATTATGGGCGTTAAGCACAAGATAACACAAGATATTAAAATCAACCAAATTAGATGGTACGGACATGTTCAACGAATGGACGATACTAGACCTCCAAAAAAGTTTTAAATTGGGCACCACAGGGAAGAAGAAAGAGAGGTAGACCCAGACTAAGTTGGAGAGAAGGAGTGGATAATGATATAAGAACAAGAGGAATGGATGAAAACCTATGGACATGACGTAGAACGTTATAAACTGATGTTATATATATATATATATATATATATATATATATATATATATATATATATATATATATATATATATATATATATATATATATTACAACTCAAAATTTATTCTCGTTATGAACTGTTTTTCAATTTTTTCAATATAAAAAACACATTTTTGTAATTTTACTGTTTCATTGCCTGTTCGTAATGACTACACAGGGGGTTTGCCAATTTTTCCGGTTTTTAGAAGGGGTTAGCAAGAAGAGAAAGGTTGAGAACCGCTGATCTAAAGTATCCAAAAAATCGAATTTTAACTCTGAAACATACATCTGCCAAAATTTCGGTGACGATCAGTTTAGTGGCAACTCAATTCCTGTCAAAATCTAATTTTTGCTTTCACCCTGAATACAATAGGATGTTTCAAATTTCTTTTAATGTGTGTTTTGATTCCAGGATGTGCAAAGCCATATTCTGATTTTTTTAAAAGCTTAATAAAACATCTCTGCTGGCCTGGTTTGTTTTTATTACTTCATGTAGTAATTGTAATTGTATATATATATATATATATATATATATATATATATATATATATATATTATCGAAATCCAAAACGTATTGAATAGTAAATTAGGATTTTAAAGATCTGTATCTTTCTCTGTCTTCATTTAGTCTTTTGCTATTATTATTCAGTTCCAACACCTTTAATCTTTTTTCAAGACATCACGTGTATTAACCAATTTGTTCTTCTTGTGCGAAACGTTTCCTAACTCAATCCAGAGACTTTAAACCGTTTCTAAAAGGTCGTAACTGCCATGCCATTATAACGAAAACCCGAAAACAAAGGAACAAGCGTTCCAAAGGAAAATGCTTCTATTTATCTTTTACCTAGAACTTAAAGCTATTTTGAGAAAGATAAGCTTGGAAATTTATCTTTTGTGTAGCTTCTGAGAAAGTAAATTGGAAATTTTTGCGTCTTTTTGGAAGTTTAATTAAGTTTTGGGTACATCGTGCGTTTAAATAGTAATCAAGTATAGCGGGATTTTTAAAGATGAGAGAAAATAGTGATGGTTTTGAATCTTAAACGAAAAATGAAATGAGAAAATGCTAAAAGGCAGTCAATACAACCGAAAAGGTTTGAAAGGAGAGGTACGCATACTTTTTTATACTTGCTAGCTTAGTTATTTATGCTTCAAAAAGAACTTTTCTTAGTTTAATACCGTGTTTCTAATCTCACGGCTGATAACAATATAAAGATGAACAACTATACGTGAACTGTAAAACGTAGCTACCTTTGCGGGTCTTTTTAGATTTTAATTGAAGTCAGTTCCTTTCTGGAAATCGTTAGAGTCGGTATGGGTGTTCCAGTGTAGCAAATAATATGACGGGTATATGAGTCGAGAACGAAGGTTTACTTTGTTTGATTTGTTTTTCAGTTAATTTGGGAAATTAAGGAATTAATCTGTGTTATTTTAGTCGGGCATTTCGCGATTTTCATATGGTTTGATTAAATAATATAAATAGCTGTTTTTGGCGATTTATTTCTTTTTCTGTTTAATATTTTATTAAGCTATTTAAATCTGTTTTTTTTTTCAAAGTTGGGTTTTATATTTTTGTTTAATAAGAGCAATTATGTTAGTTTTTTTTTTCGTAATTGTTATTAGTTTTAAGTTTCTCACTGTAAATAGTTCGTTTTTATTCTATTTATTTTTGTTAATAGACTAGTTATTTTAAGAAATTTGTTTTATTTAATTTATTTAAAAAACCTTCTCGCGAATTAACGTGCGGACGTACTGCTGTGGGAGCTGTAAACAAGAGATGACAACTGTCCAGCTAATTAACAACACTTTCTGAGTACTGAAGTTCTGAGTTATGGTTGGTAAGCTTAAATAACCGTAGTTGTTTGGAACTAAAGCTGCAAGAGATAAGATGAACGTCCAGAGTTCCAGAGTGTCTTTATTACTATAAAATTTAATTATAGGTTATCAAAATAGCTACAAAGCATAAAGATTGATTATAGATAAAATGGTTAACGCTACCACAATGTATCATTTATAGGAGTCTATGATCAAATTCTGTCGCAAAATTATAAAAGTGGATGCTTTTTATTTGAAAAAATTGACTTTTGAAGATTTTTTAAATATATTTTTTATTCTTTTTTTTTGACCACTGTAATTTTCAAAATATCATAAAAAGACCACTAAAGTCGATCTTCGTCTACAAGAAAACCAACCCAAATTAAATAATAAAGACTTTCTTATAGGAAAACTTCATAGTGACGTTTTGGTCCGCAAACGTCATTTTTGACATAAAAATTTAAATATGTCCAAAACGGTAAGACTTAAGTATAGAATATTATGCATGAAATATGTCTAGAATTTTAAGTAGAAATCAAAAATGCAATAATATATAGGATGCTCCATTTCAAATAAGCAAGTTGACATCTACATCCGATACAACTAGAAGTACTATCTTGGAAACATTTTAGTCGGCTGTCCCCCATACACGTTAGTATACTGTCAAATTTTCAAAGTCTTCTTAATTATAGTGTTCCCACAATCGATTGATCAAGTTCCCCGAGAATCACCCTGTACAGAATGAGTCAACGATTGGATGAAGTAAGTTTGTGCCTTTTCGGTGAAATTTACAAAGAAACTATATTTATTGTTTGATACAGTTTATTTTTACGCAGATTTTAAAAATATTTAGGACTCTACAGGGTGAGCCAAAAAACTAGAACAGCATAAAGTTGTATTTTTTTAAATAGAACACCCTATATACGAATCGTATTTTCGATTTAGCTTATAATTTTAAATCTTTTTTATTAAAGGTTTACTATAACAAAACTTTATAGTTTCTGAGATAATTAAGTTTAAAGAAAAATAGTCACATTTTCAAGCATCAATTCAATCCTAAATAACGTTTTCAATTTTGTGACAAATATATTCAAATTTGGAATTTAGCAAGGCCAAGGACAAGTTAACATAATTTTTACCTAATATTTGCAATAAAAGCTACAGGGTGTTGAACACATCGGCTCAAATTTGAACAAGTTTAAATGAATAAATATCTTTTTTTTTTAAATGGCACACCCTGTATATTTTCATGTTATTTAATAGAGTAATAAAAACCCTAAAAGTTTTGTTCAATATATCCTATACCTATTTATAATAGTTTTTGAGATATTTCAGTTTTTCTTATTTTCCATACTTTTTTACAGAAATAGTCTTCATTATCATAGTAGCCATGGCAAAAACAATGAAAAAGAACATTTTTCTGTGTGTCAAATTTATAACCGCAATCGCTTCTTTTGGTTTTTATGTAGTGTAGTTTGGTTTTTTTTGCATTCATCTTATATTGTAAAATGAATTTTCTAAAGAATGAGTTAATAGATATGATTTATACAATAGGAGAGGCTCAAAAAAATTGCCTTCTTGCTCAAAGAATTTACAAAATGAAGTATCCTGATCGACGCCAGCCTAATACCCATACTTTTCAAAACTTAATGCAAAGATTTGATTCTTCTGGTACTGTTGATTATCCAAAACGTAAAGTGGTCAACAAACCAGTAACTAATGAAGAAAAAGAACTACAAGTATTGTTAAATGTTCAGGAAAATCCTTATATTGGTAGCCGTCAGTTAGCAGCATTATGTGAAACATCACAATCCACCGCTAATCGTACTACCAAGAAATATAGGTATCATCCATATCACATGGAATTACACCAAGAATTGCATGGACAGGATTTTGAAAGTCGTGTAAACTTTTGTCGTACAATAAATGCGGAGATTCAATTAAATCCAAATTTATTATGCAAGGTAATGTTTAGTGATGAAGCTACTTTTAGAAGTAACGGTGCCGTAAATAGACGCAACATGCATTATTATGCCACAGAAAACCCATTTTGGATTAGAGAGGTGCAACATCAAAACCACTGGTCATTAAATGTTTGGTGTGGTATTCATCATAATCGAATTATTGGACCTCACTTTTTTAATGAACCACTAAATGGCCATAGTTACCTGAACTTTCTACAAGAAGAACTACCCCAACTGCTTCAAGGTCTCGATAGGGATGAGCTCGACAGTATGTGGTTCCAGCACGATGGTGCGCCTCCGCATTACCATCGTGAAGTTCGTGCGTTTTTGGACCAACGATATCCGCAAAAATGGATTGGACGTGGGGGTTTCATTGAGTGGCCACCAAGGTCTTGCGACATCACCCCATTAGATTTCTTCCTATGGGGTTATATTAAAAATAAGGTGTATGTTAATCCACCAATAACAGTGGAAGATATGCGAAACAGGATAGGGATACCTGTAGAACAATAACGCCACTAATTTTGTCCAGGGTCCGAGAAAATCTGCAAAAAAGACTAAATTTGTGCATTGCACAAGAGGATCGTTTATTTGAACACTTATTAAAAAGAAATAATTAAACTCAGTATTTAATAGGTAATTTTTTTGTTTCAATTTAGTATAAAAGTAAATATGTATTTGCCTTGCCGTTATTGTTGTGTTAATTTTTTCACATTATGTTTAATTAAACTATTGCCGTTATAATATAACGAATAATGTATTTCATCATATTTAACCACATTCTGTTTGTATGGAAAATAAGAAAAACTGAAATATCTCAAAAACTATTAAAAATAGGTATAGGATATATTGAACAAAACTTTTAGGGTTTTTATTACTCTATTAAATAACATGAAAATATACAGGGTGTACCATTTAAAAAAAAATATTTATTCATTTAAACTTGTTCAAATTTGAGCCGATGTGTTCAACACCCTGTAGCTTTTATTGCAAATATTAGGTAAAAATTATGTTAACTTGTCCTTGGCCTTGCTAAATTCCAAATTTAAATATATTTGTCACAAAATTGAAAACGTTATTTAGGATTGAATTGATGCTTGAAAATGTGACTTTTTTTCTTTAAACTTAATTATCTCAGAAACTATAAAGTTTTGTTATAGTAAACCCTTAATAAAAAAGATTTAAAATTATAAGCTAAATCGAAAATACGATTCGTATATAGGGTGTTCTATTTAAAAAAATACAACTTTATGCTGTCCTAGTTTTTTGGCTCACCCTGTAGAGTCCTAAATATTTTTAAAATCTGCGTAAAAATAAACCGTATCAAACAATAAATATAGTTTCTTTGTAAATTTCACCGAAAAGGCACAAACTTACTTCATCCAATCGTTGACTCACCCTGTATAGTCCAGCCTCGGCTCTGTCTAACTTCTTTTTATCAGACAATTTAAAAAGGGATATTAATGCATATTGGACCTTCAAGATCAACTGGTTGAAATTAAGCGAGTTTATGTTTGAAAAATAAAATCATTAAAAAAAGGTTTCATTGTTAGAGAGAAAACTTTTCTAGTGCCCCTTGTAATACATAATTTTTCAAAATAGGTATGAACTTGTTAAAAAACGCTGAATCTAACATATTTGCGTTAATACAGGCCATACACTTTGCGCCACATTTAATCCATTGACCTAGTAAACCTATGAAAGAGATCGAACTATATTGCGCGTCTGATAAATTGGGTGAACACTCTAAGAATAGACACTTGGCGGCTCCCATTTCATTCGAAATAGCGCCTATGCTATTTCCAGCGCATCGGCTATTTTAAGCGGTGGCTAATATTTTGGGATTTAATTCCGTAGTACTCGTATTGTACGGGGGTATTATCACTTAATGATATTTTTGGTGCGTGCCAATTCATTGAAAAATGCATTGAAAGTGTTAATTAAATATATATATATATATATATATATATATATATATATATATATATATATAATCGTTTCAAAATTAAATTGAAATTTTTGTAGGATGTGTTTATCTTAGTGAAAAGAAAGGAAAAATTCTTGTGGGTAAAGATTCGCAAATGGTTCTTTACAAAGATTCAAAATCCACACAAAATATTTTTGAGATTTTTTAATATACAGAAATTTAATTATTTAAAACCTTTCCCACAGGATAAAGCAAATTTAACATAGTCAAAAATCAAGACTTTTTCGTTGTTAAAACATTATTGGATCTTTATATATTTTTAGATATATATATATATATATATATATATATATATATATATATATATATATATATATATATATATATATATATATATCTTGGGGTATCGGTCCTTGTTGAGCTCTCAAAGTAAAACACTTTTTGGCTACGTTTTCTAGAGGTACAGCTGTAAGGAAACAAAAGTTTATTGTGATTTTTAATTATTTTAATATTTATTAACTCTAAATAAAATTCTACTAAATAGAAGAATTTACTTGAGTCCCTCCGTATAAGAATTTGGACAGTTGGAATGTATATCTTATGTCTGGCCAAAAATAGTCACATATCAGGAAAATATAAATCCATTAACATATTTAAGCTCAGTTTTATTACTTTTGGGGTAGTTAATTTTTCTGGAAAAAACAACATAAACTTAGTGAATTTATGTGACACAAAATCTAAGCTGTTCTACCCTTTCGAAGTTTTTAATATAAATAGTCTTAAAAACAACATCGTTAAAGAACTAAGTTCAAGTGCCAAAGTGATAACCACATGTGACATGACAACTGACCAGCTAATTAATAACACTGCCTGAGTGCTGAAGTTCTGAGCTATGGTTGGTAAGCTTCAATAACCGTAGTTGTTTGGAACTAAAGCTGCAAGAGAGAAGATGAACGTCCAGACTTCCAGAGTGTCTTTATTACTGTGAAATTTAATTATAGGTTATTAAAATAGCTACAGATTAATGTGTGGCAGCAAATTAGTTATAGATAGAATGGCTAACGCTACCTCAATATGTCACTAGCAGGAGTCTATGATCAAATTCTGTCACACAGCTACCGATTTTTTGTCATCAGCATTATAACCTAGACATCTTTATTGGAGAACTACATGAATTTCCAAGCTTTTTTACCTCTAGAAAAAATTTCATTGGATGAGCGGATTTGACAAGAAAAAAAATATTTTCAACTACCTGCATACACCAATTTGCTGTAATAATAAAACAATTTTTAAATTTAATATTGGAAGTAAATGTATGTATTTTAAAATGATTAAAAAAATAACTAAAAAGAAAATATTAATTAAGCAAATTAATTTAATTTTGCTCAATAAACTCAATACACAATACAATCCGCATAAAAATGTTTATTGTGAAGGTTGGTAACTTCAGATCATGTAAAACAAGTCAGTAAACAACATTTTTCTACCAAACTTTGGATCACAAATTCTTTTGTTTTGAATAAATTCACAAAATATAAGACGCACAGGGGAAACAATCGGTAAAAGTTCGTAAACCTTTTGAACGTGATATGGATGTATCAACTGTTCTTTTAAAATGCCATTTACAATAGTTTAAAGGATATCGAACTCACATTCTAAGCAGCGGGTACTAACACTTGCTTCTTCTTCATCTCTTTTCA
Organism: Diaprepes abbreviatus; assembly: GCA_034092305.1. Classification (NCBI taxonomy): domain Eukaryota; kingdom Metazoa; phylum Arthropoda; class Insecta; order Coleoptera; family Curculionidae; genus Diaprepes; species Diaprepes abbreviatus. Next base: position 929,899 of record JASJET010000018.1, on the reverse strand, counting down.
AAATTTCCTCTTCTTTTTCGACTATTCGAGTTGTTTAAATACGACCCCTAACTTCAAAATTTTTCTCAAAGCTGTCCGTTTCTCGGAGATGACGCTCAGTATTGGCAAGTGTTTGATATTCGGCTGTTTGGAAATTTATTCATGTAAATCCTAACACTTCGACGCCCATTTTCTTCACAAAACTCATACACCAGGAGCATGTCAACCTTCTCGGAATGCGCGTGGTTGTCCATGTTTAATAGTAAAATAGGCTTAGAAGTTTAGAATGTTAAGGTACTGGTATTTTTATTAATACAATTACAGTGGTGTATGCATGTAATTGAAAATATTATTTCCTGAAGAAACCACTCATCCACCGAAAATTTTTCGAGAGGTAAAAAGCTTCCAAATACATGCGATTATCAGATAAAAATATCTAGGTTGTCATAACGTTCATAACAAAAAATCAGAAACAATGTTTACAAGTGACATCGCTTTTATAACACCTACACTACTTCATAGCCACGCGCTATACCACTAGAAAACGTCATATTATAGTGTTAGGCAACACACCAAAGATCCTTAAATTCAGTTATCAGGTCTAAAAGAAATTTGGGAAAAATCAATATTTTCTTAAAGCTTTGACGTCTGCTGCCCAAACGAACCTGTATCTGATATAACTAAGACCTATTTTGACGTCAAGAGTCTGTCGTTAAACGTACACGTATTTTCCGGACATTCTGTATATTTGACATCGGTTCCTCGTTGTTTTATACCAGGAATTAAACACGAAAAAATTACATTATAATTTATTTAAACAAATGAAATTTATTTTTCTAGTATTACTAACAGTAACATGCATCTTATTGCAATTACGGCGCCATTTGGCAAAGCACGGAGCAGGACATAAACCTAAGGGATCACGTTCTTTTCCTATCCTTATAAGTAAGATACCGATACCATGTACTTTTTTTTATTGTGACTGCAGAGCCGGCATCTCTTTCGCTAGCGGCTTTTTCTTTCCTTAAATTCTCTACATATATCAGATATGAGCAGTTCTTTTTATTAATTTTATTAATTTTATTTCGGAACTAGTCTCCATCCCACAAACAGAAAAACACTGTCATATATCATCATGTAATATCATTTGATTAACTTTCTCGATTCCCAACATATTTATACTATATTTCCCAACCATCTTTGGTTTGAGCTTTTCGATCCCTATTCTTGACTTAGCACCCTCTTCGAAACTTGCTCTCCTTTTCCCAGTTTAGTAACCACAATTCTGAAACCACATGGCACAAAGGAGGATCGCACATTAGGTTAAACCCACAGCAAAGCATGTCGGTCTTGTAGCCACCACCACTGATGTATTAGCATATAACTAACGTTTGATCTGTATCACAAATGAATGAGGATAGTATTTGGGAAAAACCATGCGTTACAAATATGTGTCGGTCGGTCGTAAACGTGTTAAATAGTTAAGTTAGATACAAGTAAATTGACCTATAATAAATTGAAAGTTTGTGCAAAGCAGACCGAAGGTAATTGTTTTCATTTTTTTTATGAATTTTCAAATACTTTGATTCCTAATTATCTTAAAGTAATATACAGGGTGATTCAAAAATCGATCACGAAACTTAAGGGGGTGATTCTACTTGACAAAATAAGGGTAGAGCTTCATATAATTTTTTTTCAAAATGTCATTCGTTTTCGAGTTACAAGCCGTCCAAGTTCAAGTTTTTATTTTTTGTTTTTTGAATTACTCGCTTACAGGAAAACCGATTTGACTAATATTTGAAAGATAGGCTAAGTCTTCTGCGCTTCATCATTTTAGTAACAATTCACATTGATTGTTTGCCGCTAGAGGGCACTTTACCTACATTGAAAATTGTTTTTTTGTCATAATTTTTTAGTGTTGACAGCTACAGTAGTTTTTGGCATAATTTCTGAAAGACTGATGCCAGGCCTTTAAAAAAGGTGCTCTTTATTTACATCGCTAAACCCAACGGTTTAGACGTAAATCACCCTTAAAAATTAAGTGGTAAATTTACTTTTCTCATTTCATTACCACCAGCTACCAGGTAAATAGCTATCAAAGTATACTAGAGCTGTCAGTTTAACATCAAATAAATTCGCTTTTTAAACTATTTAATTTATAATCTTAAAATAACTAATAATGGCTAATCAGTAAATATTCATATTCTGGATTATTGCGATATACATTTAATTGATAAAAATTAATGAAACAGTACTAAACAAACTAAAAAAGATTCTCAAAATGTCCCCCATTTTCTTCAATACATTTCCTAACACTCTTCAAAAAATGTCGCCTAACTCGATGAAAAATTTCTGGTGTTTCTTTAATAATTTGGCACTTTTCGATTATCCTGAAGCGAAGATCCTCGACGTTGATTACTGGAATATCGTACACCAATTGTTTCAAATGACCCCAAAAGAAAAAATCCATAGGATTAAGGTCTGGTGACCTCGCTGCCCATGCCAATGGTCCACTTCGTCCTATCCATCGCTCAGGATACGTTGCATTCAAATACTGTCGGACACGTATACTAAAGTGGGGCGGAGCTCCGTCTTGGAGGATCCACATGTTGGCCCTTACTTCCAATGGCACATCTTCCAGATACAATGGGAGACGATTTTGAATAAAATCTAAGTATACGTCACCAGTTAATGGGCCACCAAAGAAATGAGGACCAATAAGGTAATCTCCTATTATCCCTGCCCACACATTTAGTGAAAATCTACGCTGATGTTTCATTTCTACCACATTGTTTGGGTTCTCGTAAGCATATGTGTGGATGTTGTGTAGATTTGTTATGCCATCACGAGTGAAACCAGCTTCGTCAGTGAATAATATGACGCCAATTAATCGATTATCGTGTTCATACTTAGCTAGGATCTGATTGCACATTTCCAACCGTCTCGGCCGATCATCGTCATAAAGAGCCTGCACCTTTTTTGAATGAAACGGGTAGAGTTGTTCTTCTCTTAGTATCCTCCATGAACTAGCCTGACAGAGCCGCACTTCATTCCCAATTTTTCTAGTACTAATACCTGGATTATCTTCAATAATTTCAAGCACTCTTTCTTCTTGTTGCACGTTTCTAGCAGTTCTAGGTCTTCCCCTATTTCCATTATAACTTTTAAAGGAACCACATTCCGCAAGCCTCCTGTGCACACTGGAAAATGTTTGAGCATGAGGGATATTTCTTTCCGGATAACTCTCCATGTAATATCTTCTTGCCAACTCTGCATTACCATTTGCTTTTCCACAACAAAAATGGATATCACAATATTCGATATTTGAATATTGGTGATTAGCCATTATTAGTTATTTTAAGATTATAAATTAAATAGTTTAAAAAGCGAATTTATTTGATGTTAAACTGACAGCTCTAGTATACTTTGATAGCTATTTACCTGGTAGCTGGTGGTAATGAAATGAGAAAAGTAAATTTACCACTTAATTTTTAAGGGTGATTTACGTCTAAACCGTTGGGTTTAGCGATGTAAATAAAGAGCACCTTTTTTAAAGGCCTGGCATCAGTCTTTCAGAAATTATGCCAAAAACTACTATAGCTGTCAACCCTAAAAAATTATGACAAAAAAACAATTTTCAATGTAGGTAAAGTGCCCTCTAGCGGCAAACAATCAATGTGAATTGTTACTAAAATGATGAAGCGCAGAAGACTTAGCCTATCTTTCAAATATTAGTCAAATCGGTTTTCCTGTAAGCGAGTAATTCAAAAAACAAAAAATAAAAACTTGAACTTGGACGGCTTGTAACTCGAAAACGAATGACATTTTGAAAAAAAATTATATGAAGCTCTACCCTTATTTTGTCAAGTAGAATCACCCCCTTAAGTTTCGTGATCGATTTTTGAATCACCCTGTAGAGTGACTGATTTAACCAAATAAATGTGGATTGGTTTTGACAAATCGGTTCACTCGAATAAGTATAGGTCTGTAGCAACGCTGCAACATTGCCAAGCAGTCACTATTAAGCTAGGAGGAGGGTAAAATGCATCAACACTGGCCCTGCTTTCCAGATCTGACAAATTTAAAGGTAACTAAGAAACCTCTGAGCACAAAAAGCTTTTAGCAAAATATTCTAATGTAAGTAACCGAATATTGCAAATTGTGAAATTACATGGATAAAATTAGAGTAGTGGCAAACCCTAAAGGAAATGTGCATGAAAGTTGATAACTTCATGCAGGAAATCATCTTCTTTCCAAAAAGACTGTTTTAACCTTACTCTCCCGTGTGGGGTTGCTAGTCCTCCATCGGGCGCCTCCCCAGGTGGCGGATAGGGGGAAGCCTCCCAGATATGGGTGGTACCGGGGAAATGAAATACCCGGGGCGGACCAAAACTAGCACTGAGTAACGCCAGCTGGTTAACTCAAAACTGACTCCAGGCAAGGAATAAAAGATATTCTAATTGGCTGTAGTACGGACAACAAACGGCGCAGTGGTATCCACAAAAACGGCGTTTATACAGCGATGGGGAAGGCAACGGGAAACCACCCCATTATAGTTCCCTAGTTCAATTATCATGGCTCAAACTTTGACAAGTGATTCAATTACTGATCATGGACTTCGGAAGACAAGATCCGGCAGGGGAGGCATACCGCAGGTAGATCATAGGGCCTCTCAGGTCGTCATCAAGCGAAATCCCTGTGAAATGGAAAACACCACATCAAGATTAAGTGGTGCTCTAAGAACTTCAGAAATGAACATAAAGATAGCAACATGGAACGTAACCAGCATGTACGAAGCAGGAAAGACCCATAATATCGTTCAGGAGATGAACAGGTTGGACGTTGACATCTTGGGAGTAAGTGAAACAAGATGGCCAGGTACAGGAGAACAACAGTTGGGAAACAATCACAAAATTTATTTCTCTGGAAAAGATGACCGGCAACACAGACATGGTGTGGCTATAATCCTTAGAAAGAAAATAGCTAATTCTTGCATTAACTTCATACCGTATTCCGAGCGAGTAATACTATTACAGTTAAAAACAACACACGGAAAGCTCAACATAATCCAGGTCTACGCACCTACAGCAGACAAAGATGACGAGGAGGTGGAACGTTTCTATGAGGAAATTAAAATCATGTTGAAACAAACAAAGCCCAGAGATGTTACAGTTGTAATGGGAGATCTGAATGCCAAGGTGGGCCAAGGCAAGGTAAGGGACTGTATAGGAAGCTATGGACTCGGTACTCGCAACGACAGAGGAGACCGCCTGATTCAATTTTGCCAAGAAAATAACATGGTAATTTCAAATACGTTCTTTAAACTCCCAAAACGAAGACTTTACACCTGGACATCACCACAAAACACCAAAGACAAAATCGTGAAAAATCAGATAGATTACCTGATGATTAACACTAGATATAAAAATAGTATCAAATCAATAAAGGCATATCCCGGTGCAGACGTAGCATCGAGCCATAACCCTATTGTTGCTAAGATGAAAGTAAGGCTGAAGAAAAAATTAAAACCTAAACAGAACCCCGAGAAAGTGGATGTCAAGAATCTGAACAACGGTGAGAAAAGGGAAAGACTGAGAACAGAAATGAATGAAAACCTGGATAGAATAGAGAACCCATGTGAGGACAACGCCGAAAGTATAAATAAAACATGGACATCCATTAAAGAAGCTGCAATGACACCATCATTAAAACATCTGAAGAAAGTAAAATGTGAAACAAAGAACTGGATGACAGAAGAAATCCTGAAACTCATGGACACTCGAAGACAATATAAAAATGACACCGGTAAATACAAAGAAATCCAAACCAAAATCAGACAGAAAATTCGAAATGCTAAAGAAAATTGGTTTACAGAGAAGTGCATAGAGATAGAAGAACTACAAGAAAAACACGACACATTCAATCTGTATAGAAAAGTGAAAGAGCTAACGGGAAAAATAAAAACGAAAGAAACTCCTTACCTGTTGGACGAGAATAACTCAATTGTAAGTGATGCTGAGGGAAAGATTGAATTATGGAGGAACTATATAGAAAAACTATTCGACGACAACCGAAAAGAAATCAAAATAGAAATCCAAAAAGATGAAACAGGACCGGATATAACAAAGACAGAAATTCAATATGCTTTGAAAAATATGAAAAATGGAAAAGCGCCCGGACCTGATAACCTCCCAATAGACGTTATAAAACTCATAGATGAGAAATATTTAAATATCCTAGTAGACTTCTTCAATAGCATCTATAGAACCGGCATAATACCTCAGGAATGGCTCACATCCATCTTTATAGCCATCCCAAAGAAACCAAACTCCAAACACTGCAATGAATATCGCACAATAAGTCTAATGAGCCATATTCTTAAGCTTTTCCTGAAAATCATACATCACAGATTGTACGCCAAACTTGAAGAGGACATCGGAAACACCCAATTTGGATTCAGACGGGGCCTGGGAACCAGAGAGGCTCTGTTTGCATACAACATACTGACACAACGATGTCTAGATGTAAACCAGGAGGTCTATATATGTTTTATCGACTACAATAAAGCATTCGACAAAGTGAGACACGAACAACTTGTACAACTTCTTAAGGATAAAAACATTGATTCCAGAGACATAAGAATAATCAGCAATCTGTATTATAACCAAAAAGCGGCAATACAAACCGAAGGAAGATTAACAGAGGAAGTAAACATAAAAAGAGGTGTCAGGCAAGGCTGTATCTTATCACCAACTTTATTTAATCTATACTCAGAACATATAATTAAAAAGACGCTTGAAAACGAAACGGCTGGTATAAAGGTGAATGGAATTCCAGTCAATAACATCAGATATGCAGATGATACCATCATCCTTGCAGAAAATCTCAACGACTTACAGAGAATGCTCAGGAAATTAGTAGTAATAAGCGAAGAATATGGTCTAACACTCAACATAGAGAAAACTAAATTTATGATAGTATCAAAGAAAAACATCAATAATGTCAATCTCCAAGTAAACAACAAACAAATTGAGAGAGTTGAGAAATATAACTATCTGGGAACATCTGTGAACGAAAAAAATGACTACACGAAAGAAATCACAATAAGAATTGAAAAAGCGAGAAGCGCCTTTATGAAAATGAAAAATATATTAACCAGCCGAGTCTTAAGCCTGGAACTAAAAATACGTTTGGTAAAGTGTTATATTCACTCTATCCTTCTGTATGGTGTGGAGACATGGACCATGAATAAATACTGCTGCAATAAAATAGAAGCGTTCGAACTGTGGATCTACAGAAGAATATTGAAAATACCCTGGACCGATAAAATAACAAACGAAGAAGTACTTAGAAGGATGAAGAGAGAAAAAGAATTATTACTATCCATCAAAAGTCGAAAGTTGCAGTATTTTGGCCACATCATGCGTGGAAATAAATACCAACTCCTGCAAAATATAATTCAAGGAAAAATTGTGGGAAAACGGAGTATCGGGAGAAGAAGAATGTCATGGCTACGAAACTTAAGAGAGTGGTTTGGATGTAACTCCAATCAACTGTTTCGCGCAGCTGTGTCTAGGGTCCGAATAGCTATGATGATAGCCAAACTTCGAAACGGAGATGGCACATGAAGAAGAAGAAGAAGAACCTTACTCTTAGCCATCTCAAAATTAGAGTCCTAAAAAGGAAATCTTTTTGCAATAAACATTATCTCAAAAGCAAGGTTGGTTATAAAATAAATCGACAGAAAACCTGTACTTCCAAAAAGTTACTAAAAGAGCCATTAAAATGGCAATATAATAAAATAAATTCAGGCGTTTATAGCCCTGTTTATTTAAGAAATAAATAAAGAAATAAGTAACGCGTAAACATGATAAATAGGTATTACACGGTAGTAACGGAATAAATGTTACGAGCAATCTTTTACGTGTTTAAAAATTTATGAATTTGTTCAACTGGCTGGCGTAATTAGGACAGACATTTCAATTTAATGCCTTTCCAGCAATTTGAAACGTAATATTTCAAAAAATCGTTTTAGTTAATTATAATGTTTTACCTTGCGCTCGAAATGTATATTTCCTTTTGAAGTTTTTAATGCACTCATTAAATGAAAATACGTGAAAAATATAACTGAGTTTTTTATAAGTTTTTGATCTGTTTCGTTAACCTTCTTCCTGCAAAATCATAATTTTCTGTTTTCTTCATTGCCAAATATTTCTTCTACAGTTGTCCTGTACCTTTCTAAAATTTATAGAAATGAATACTACAAATTCTTCATTTATTACGCTAATCTCGGAAAAAATAATCCTTTTTGTTCCACACTTACTCAATGTGTTGCTTTGTACTGTACTGTGAATTATGCAAATGCTTCAAACATATTTTTTAACTAATTCATCTCCAAATCTCACAGATCTATGTATATTTGTTTCAAGATAGTAGACAGTGTTGAAGACGCTGATACTGAGACATTGATAAACTACTACCTCGTGATTCAACCGAATTAATGAAGTCAAGAATCTACCGAACACTAAAGAAAACAAAGACCATATATCTGATATACTACGATCGGCACTCACGCTACGCCACAGTAAGCCACCAGATCTTTAGGGAATACCAAAAATTCACAAAGCCAACATTCCATTAAGACCAATAACCAGTTCCAGAGGATTTTCAACAAATAAATTAGCGAAGTTTCGCCTAAAAATTATACAGCCTTTAGAAGGAAAAGCCACAAATTTCACGCATTTTGTGAATAGCATTAATCTAGAGCTAGACAACAAACTAATCAGCTTTTATATAGAAAATTTCTATACTAATGTGCCATTAGGAAAATCACTAAAATAATAAAAACTACTTTATAGCGATGTCCAAGAACTCCTCAATTAGATTAAAACATAACGTCAACATATGGGAGACTTCAATGCCAACATCGGAAAAGGCAGGTTTGAAAACATAGTTGAGAGAGGTGTTCAACGTCTACAGTTCTATCAAGAAGAAAACATGAAAATAACAAACACTTGATTCCAGCTTCATTCTCACAGCTTATATACTTGGAAATCCTCAACGGATAGACCAGAAAATGTAGAGTATATTCTCATTAGTAGAAGATTTAGCTCAACCGTTTACAAAGCTTGCGCGCATCCGAGAGCAGATGTACCTTCTGATTACATACTACTAGTAGCAACTATAAAAATAGCCTTGTCCAGCGCGAAAAGGACAGCTATACAATGACGGATAGCAACAGAAAAGATAAGAGCCCGGAGATAAGAGATGAAATAAACAATGAACTAAACATACAAATCCAAAGAATAACAATAAATATTAGAGAAAATCTAACGCAATGTTGGGTGAAAGATGATAAATCTCACAACAAATACTATACAAAATAGACTGGGATATAAATCTGAAGGCAAGGAACACAGGTGAATGACTGATGAAATTTTATTGTTAATGAATGAACGCCAAGAACACAAAAACAACATTTATCGAAGCATCCAGAGTTTGACAAGATCAAAAATTAGAATCGCACAAAACGAATGGCGCAGAAATAGAACAATTGCAAAAACAATATGACGCTCTCTCACTACACAAAAATTTATAGAAATCGCTGGAATATATAGCAAAAGTAGATCAGGTGTAATAGTCAATCAGGACAAAATATGGTGTTGGCAAAATATATAGAAGCAATTTTCAGTAACGCTGGCTTGCTGGCTATTCAATGATCAAAGAGAAGATAAAAAAAATTATACAAAGTTCAAAAAACAACAAAGCAGCTGGTCCAGGTGAAATACCATCTGAGATACTGACACTTCTAGACGAAAGAAGCATCACTATTGAACATGATAATGTCTTAGAAAACTTGATATAGGTTAAAAGGTTATCCGATGCATCGAAAACTTATACTGGGGCCAAACTGGGCCAGAAAATAATGTGTCCAATTTGATACAAATTTGAAGAGGGGTGCAATAACAATGTGTGCTGCTCCCTCTCTTATTCAATCTTTATTCGGATTATGTTCAAACGGGAATTAAAGTTAACGGTATGCGAATTAACAACATCCGTTATGCGAACGAAGCAGTCCTAATCCCCGACAATATAAACGAAATACAACAACTGATCATTATAATAAGAGAGCACAGCAAATCAATGAGCCTACACATCAATATCCAGAAAACAAAATTTGTGATTATCTCGAGAAACCCGAATTTGGTTCAAAACTTCAGTGTAACTTTTAATGCAGTACCCATAGTAAGAATCACCGAATTTAAGTATTTGAGCTATTCAAAGAATGAACATCTAATAACGAAGTAAAATACCGCATCGAACAGACACTACAGGCTTTTATAAAACTCAAAAGAGTATTTATATGTTCGGACTTTGGTCTGAAGTTAAGAATGAGAATCATAAAATGTTACGTTTGGTCAATACTTCTTTATAGTGTAGAGGGTTGGACAGTGAAAGCAAGTTCTATTAATAAATTGCAAGTTTTCGAGATATATGGATATATTAAGGAGTTCTTGTAATACCATGGACAGCGTATATCATACGAAATGAGAAATACTAATTCTCACAGGTGATGATTAAAGAAAAGATGAAGGGAAAAAAAGGAATCGGAAGAAATAAAATGTTCGGGCTTCGAAACATTAAACAATGGACGGGATTGCACGATATTCAGGCACTGATACACATCCCGAGAAACAGAGAAGCTATGGAAAATGTAACGGCAAAGGTCCGTTAGAGGATATGCAACTTTTACGCTTAGAATGATGGGTTATTCGCTCTCTCGGATCGTGGCCAACATATATATGGAATGATTCAAAGCTTACGTGATTGAAACAACAACAATGAAACCGAAAGTCTGTTTGAGATATGTCGATGATACCTTTATTGCATAGAAAGGTAATCATCAAGAACTAAGTGATTTCTTGTCATTTCTAAACTCAAATCTACCAACAATTAAGTTTACCATGGAGAAGGAGGGAAATAATAAGCTACCCTTCCTGGGTGTTATGAGAGGCACTTCAAATGAAATTATTAAAACTTCAGTATAAAGGAAGCCAAGACACACCGGACAATATCTCAACCATGAGTTTAACCATTCTGCTTCACGTCATCTAAGTACAATGAACCCTATTAAACCAGCCTAAATTATTCCCTAATTAGTACTGTAATATATCTATATACACTATGGTGATCCGCCCCATGATAACGTACGCCGCTATTGTATGTTGGCGTAGAACAACAAAGCGCAAACACATTCTTCAACTTGACAAAGTTTAAAGAATGGTTTGTGTGGGAATATTGAGTGCGATGAGGACTGCTTCCACCAGGGCTCTTGAAGTCCAGGTGAACCTGCCTCCTCTTCACTTATACATAGAGAACGAGGCCCTGAAGTAGAGAGGATTGGAAGGGAAAGCAAAATCTTCCGAAAAATGGATCCTAGTGGTATACTCATGGATCTCGACAAGAATGAAAGAGCTGGAGCAGAAGTATTCGGCAGGAGCATAGGAGTCAGAGAGTACTACCCTCTCGGACAATATGCGACAATCTTCACAGCGGAAATTTATGCTATTCTGCAGTGTGCCCACCTCTGTGAGAGGGATATAGACAGGAATGGAGTAATAAATATATGCTCAAACAGTAAGGCTGCGATATTGGCACTGAAGTCCAGTGTCGTAACTTTGCGACTGGTGTCTGAGTGCAAAGACGTACTGAATGGTATGACAAGGAAAGGCTGAACAGTCAGACTCGTATGGGTCCCGGGTCTCTGAGGCATACGCGGGAATGAGGAAGCAGACCATCTGGCAAAGTTGGGTTCGGCAACTGAACCATATAAACCCCAACCAATACTACCTGTCCCAATTGCTATTGACAAAAGGGAATTAAAATCGTTGCTGGAAAGCAAATTTTTTGAATCATGGAGGGGAGCTCCTGGAATGAGGTGTGCTAAGGAACATATAACGGCCTAGCGCACGACGTACTAAGGAGCGTCTCTCCTTAGAAAGGAAAGAGCGGCCAATTATGGTGGGATTGTTGATAGGACATTGTCACCTCAGGGTCCATTTTCATAGAATCGGTGTTGAAGACGACCCGACGTGCAGATGGTGATTGGAGGAGGATGAAACTGTTTACTTTGTCCTCAGAGAGTGCTCAGCACTCAACGGACTGAGACAGAGATATTTCGGAGATACAATTTTGTTACCGAAAGCAGTAAGGGACCAAATGGAGGCCTAGGCATCGATGATCTAGTATCACCACCCCTTTTTCATTCATTCTTCTTCTTCTTCTACCTTCTATAATAGGTCTCTGACCTGTTCCTTCTTCGATTTTCCTCATTCTGGACTTAAATTATCGCTCCACCTTTTCCGTGGTCGACCTCTACTGCCTGTACCACTAGGCGATTTATCTCGTGCGATCCTTACCAGTCTATCCTCTGTCATTCGGCTTATGTGTTTGTTCCATTGTGTCTTACGCTGTAGGACCCACTCATTAATGCAGTCTGTGTTGCATGATTGCCTAATGTTATCGCTTCTTTCTCTGTCTAGTAGCGTTTTTCCTGTTATTCGTCGAAGTATTCTCATTTCTGTAGTCTCCAATAGTTGTTTCGTTTTTGTGGTCTCTGGCCGTGTTTTTGAGGTGTATGTCATAATAGGTCTAATTGTGGTTTTGTAGATCCGAACCTTTGTTTCTTGTTGTAAGTGTTTGTTTCGCCAGATCACGTCGTTGAGGCAACCCGCCACTTTGTTTGCTTTGGCCATCTGCCCTCTTACTTCATCTTCGATGTTACCATAACTAGTTATGTCGATTCCTAAATATTTGAAACTCATTTCTTGTTGTATTATTCGACCATCTAGTTCTAGTTTGCATCGGCTTGGTTCTTTTGAGGTTATCATACATTTAGTTTTTTCGGCTGAGATAATCATATTATATTTTCTTCCTGTAAGATTAAAGGCATTTAACAATCTCTGGAGGTTGTCTTCATTTTCGGCACATATCACAGCGTCATCAGCGTCATTCAGTACTCTAATTAAATTAGGGACATCAAGATTGTCCAATGTTCCTAATTAGAATCCTTAATGTCGGAAATGCGATCACACCACCCTGAATTCAGTGTCCAACTCAATAAACTACCCTGAATATCATGTAGTTTTATGTGCTTTTAAAGCCTCGGAATCGATAAATAGTAAAATGATCTATTTTGCCGGTTTGGTAATAAAACTAAATGATTTTTTTATTATTCTATTTTTATAATTGAAAATTTCATCAGTTTTACAGTTGTCAAATAAAACTATAATTGTGAAGTTAATGGATGTCAGTGAACTAGAAATTTAAAAAGGGTAAATTCATATAATTTAAGAAAGACAAACCTTGTGCAATCCACAAAAATAGCTTATTATGTAAAACTCGTAGCAATTTTACTATCTTGTTAGAGCCAACATTTTCTCTACGAGATATATTCGAGCGACACAATTTTATTTAATATACTACCCAAAAACATTATCATTTAAATACTAAAATAAATTTCATTAGCTTAAAGCCTGAACGTCAAATTTTAATTGAAGTTTCTTCGCGATATTAATGGCCAATTATGTGGGCCGAAAAACGTATATTTAATAATTAATGGTGTCTTTTATGACACATGATAACAATTTACTCCCCAAAAGCGTGCTTAAATCCCCATTTTAAATACCATTAAAAACAAGGTGTAAATTGCGCGCTTCATAATGCCAAAAAACGAAATTAATATCAGTTGTTAAAATTCATATATATATATATATATATAATATATATATATATATATATATATATATATATATATATATATATATATATATAGGCGCGGATCCAAGAGGGGGGGGGGGGCGGTGGGGACTTTGAGTTCAGGAAAACAGACCCGATTTTGCCTCTTATACTATAGTTTATTCAAGAACTAGAGAGAGTAATAAATCATTTTTTTACCCTTTTTTTTCTTCGCAAACTACCTGTGTTCTTTAGTCTGGTGTCTTTGGTCAAATCTATTAGACACATATATTTTTCATAGGAATGGGTTAGAAATGTTATAATCAAAAATACCGGTCTATAATAATGGACTATTTGGGTTGGATAACAATAGATATTTGGATGTGTGAAGTGTTAAAAAGGATTTTAATCCTTGTCATAGGCGTCGAAAGGAAGTTTTTTTTATCACTAAGTATTTATGGCATAGAATATTATTTGGGTAATAAACTTAAAATAAAAATTTTTTATAATATTATTTTATTTCTTATGATTTCTTAATAATTCACATACATTACAAAACATAGATAATTTTGACATATTTAACACACATCACAACTGAATTTTTATTATTTTTAATTTTGGCATAGCAGCCATTTTAGGCACATTCAGATTAAAACGTAGCCTTTTTCTCTCAAAAAGTTCTAAGTTATAATTTAAATACTTACAAAATACCCATTGTCAAAAATACAAGTTAAGCATATCTAAAAAAAATAATTGGTCTATATAATATTAAAATTTTTTTGAGGCTATCGGTCATTTTATTATTAATTAAAAACATTTTTAGAACTTTTGACGTTTCAGTTTATTTATTTCTTAAACCATCTGCAGAATTACAATTAAACACTAAAAACGGATTCAAACGTAATTAATTTTTATATGTTACAAAAAATTTAAATAATAAATTGTGTTTACGCTGGTAAACAATATGTATCTAATTCGTAGTCAAAGTCAGTAAAGCTATCTTCGCTCAAATTAATTATAATTGGTTCCTCTATCTCGCTGATCATGAGATCGAGTTTCCACATTTTCCTTTATTCTTTTATCATATGTATTTTTTCCAATTTTCTGCAGTAACTTTATTCAAAAAAATCTTTTACAAATTCAGTTACTAAGTTTGTAAGTTGTGTTATTTCTCAACTCTACCTTTTACTTGAGAGAGATATTTCCTTCTCCAACGGACATTTTCCGGACGATCTATAAGAACAGATTTCCTATCTGGTTTTTCCCGGCAATAATTAAGTTCTCTGAGCAATTTCCAGAGCTAAGTTCTTTTAATTTCAGGTAAATCCCGATTTTCATTGATTTTAGTTAGAATTTTGTCGACGGTTGGGATCTGCTTCACATAATAAAATATATGTACAACTCCTTTTATGGCAGTTTTCATCTCTTCTTCCAACGAGGTTTTTTGTCGGCCTGTGATTGAATGTGGCTTGGGAGTACTAACAATTCCAGTCGTTTTTTTCTAGATATTGATATTTTAAGACATCATAAACATTCATCATAATAAGTTTTTCGTTGAGGAAAAATATCCTGGTTTAACGATTTTGTGTGGAAGCCATAACTTTTGGGTATCTCACTAATCTCAAATAATATATAAAAATAAGCACAAACAAGATAAATCACTAAGGACACACTGTAAGGTGTACTTTGCTCACTGACAGAAATTAAACTGAATTATCAGAAATTTTATTGTTGCAGTTAATTTATAAAAGCTTATAATATTTAAATATAATTAGATTTATGGCAGTTCTCAGTTACCTGCGGCACTGGAGCAGGTACGTTGGAGGTTTCAATAAGAGTTTTATTACTCGCTCTAGTTCTTGAATAGAGTATAGGAATGTGTATGCTTGCGATCGCTCCTCCCCTTTTCAAGAGCTTTGAGTTCAGAAAAATAGAACCGATTCTGTCTTTTATATTAGGAATAAGTATGCTGCTGGCACTCCCCCCGTTAACAACTTGTTTTTTTTGCGGTTGCCCCACCCTAGAGCTCTGAGTTCAGGAAAATAGCTCCAATATTGCCTCTTATACTAGGAATGTGCATGCTGCTCGCATTCTCCAACCCCCCCCCCCTTACGGCAACTTGTTTTTTCTTGTGATCGCACCCCCCCTCTCCAACACATTCAAATTCAGAAAAATAGAAACGCCCCTGCCTTTTGCACTAGAAAAGGGAATGTTGCTGGTATCCCCCCCTCCTGTCGACAACTGGCTTTTGCTTGTCATACTGTACTTTTGTGATATCACCGCCCTCCCCCCAAATAGACAGGCTAGATCCGCCACTGATTCCCACCACAAGCTTAAATAAACCTCAAAACGATAACAATTTTCCTGTGTAAATTCTGAGCAATGTCAAAATATTTTTATTTATATTCCACTAATTCTAAGCTATCCTATTCTAATTATATCATTTAAACTAGTATAAAATTGGAGAATAAAGTAAAAGTATGAATTAGTGCTTGCCTAAATTATTATTATTATTATTTTCAACGTGACGTGTAATAAATATTTAACAATATTTACAGATAAAAATAAGTTTTTAAATTCTCTTTTAGTTGATATTAATTATTAACTTCGCATTTGTTGTAATTTCTAACACTTAAAACACTGATAGGAATCATGACAACCTTAAAGCTGAAAGCAAAATTAAATAAAAATATTTTTTCTGTCAAACATCAAAAAAGTTCCTCCTCCACCGAGCATAAACAGCCTTTAAACAAATTTATGGTTTTTTAAATCTATTTGTATGATCAAAGGCTGTAATAGTCTTGTCTAGGACGGTAATTTTTATATTAATAAAAATGCTTTGTAGCTTCGGTTTTCCTTTAATTTACAGACAATATTGATATTGGAAAAGCAATCATAAATTATGGACAAAGGCAAATACACGTGCAATAACAGAAAAGAATAAGTTATTAAATCTATTATGGGATGGATTGAAGTTTTTATCGGCATAATTTTGTTTGTGGTTAAACAATTACTTAAAGTATATTTTGAACGTTAATATTCCAGTTTATATAATTCTTACGGTGAATTATTTAACACATTTTAAACATGGATTAGTTAGCGAAACACTTTGAATGAAATGAAATGTTTACAGAAACTCTCGCTTGTCCGTGTATCTGTCACAATCAAATTTCTATGAACTAACTGAAAATATCGAGGTGGAAAATAATATTTTAGTTAATTTCAAGGTTGCCAAATTTGGTAACCTTCAAAAAACATTTTTTAATAGGTTATGTTGGGCATCGGCTACTAAACCAACCACAAATTCCGAAGTTTAAGTAAAATTTTGCACCAAGGATCTCCCCAAGAGAGCTGTCGCGTGTTTTTTAAGCCAACAAATATAAAAAAGAGATAAGTTTTCGTACGTGTAATTTCAAAATAAAATAGCAAATTCTCGGCTATGTAAACATAAAGATCGTTGATAAATATTACAAATAATCCATCGAGATGTCGTCACTGTGTCGTATTTACTGTTTTTCAACTATGAAATTTCTTTATAGGATACAGATGCGAGATGATGGTTTGTACCGAACGCAATGGCCTGATGAGTTTCATACTAGGACGAAACGGCGCTGTCATCATCTTTTGGACTCGGAGTTTTTCCATTATCTTGAAGGTCTCCACACTTTTTAACATGAGAGTATCAACGATCTTTATGCTAGCATAGCCGGGAATTTCCTATTATATATATATATATATATATATATATATATATATATATATATATATATATATATAATATATATATCCCATTCTATCACCATTGAGATGATGGCCCACGTGTATCACCATACAGAGAAGAAAGTCAAAACTTACCCTCCCCGCCACAGTGATACGGCTGTCCTTTGCACAAACAGGTGCATGTCGATAGCCTGATGAGTCTAACAGAGACAAAACATGTACCTCTACCGTATCACTGTGGCGTGGAGGGTAAGTTTTAACTTTCTTCTCGGTATGGTGGTACAGATGGGCCATCATCTCGATGGTGGTGGAATTGGATGGATTATGTTCTGTAGCAATCTATTCAAACTGTGCAACCTCTAACACGGAAAAGATATGATTGGAACGAAGTTTGCATTTACTGATCGCAATTTACTTCATTTATACACGGAATTGCATAGTTTGCTGAATGTGATTTCGGCACTACAACGGCATAATGTGGGTATATCCACTGCTATTGCATCTCACACAGAGGAATCCGTGAAGGCCGCATAAACATATATATATATATATATATATATATATATATATATATATATATATATATATATATATATATATATTATATATATATATATATAAATATATACATATATATATATATATATATATATATATATATATATATATATATATATATATATATATATATATATATATATATATATGTATATATAGCGTTGAAAATTTAATCGCCAATCTCTAAAAATAAGCAAATAAGGGAATTTAAGAAACTTGTTTGAGACTAAAGTTCAAGGATTGGAGTGGCATGTCCAAGATTGATCTTGACTTTGACCCTGAAAGTAATCCTTAAAGTAATTTCAAGGTCAAGTTGATTTTTTAAATGGAAACTCCATTTTTATTATAGAAATGGAATGTAGGGAAATTTTTCAAGTTCAGTCATATATATATCTTCAAAGGTCAAATGTCATTTGGAGGTGATTTGAAGACCAAATTAATCAGCCGATAAATCGGAAACTAAAAGCATTCAAGAAAATATAAATATATATATATATATATATATATATATATATATATATATATATATATATGTTATGTCGGATATTCTCACGGGTGTGATGTGTAATCGAAGGTTTTCGGGCATCCCGTGTATGTGCCGAGTCCCTCTCAGGACTGTAAGGCAGTTGACGTTTCGGTGAAATCTCATTCACCATTTTCAAAGCTCACTGTACGGCGCTCGTCAAAAAATTCATAGATACCGTAAGTATCCCTCAAAATTACATACTTGTTGTCCCTGGACGTAGTATCACTATACAAAAATATTCCAAACGATTTAGTTAAAATTATATTATCTGAAAAATGGGGGGAACTAAAAAACTACACAAGTGTGTCCAAGAATAGTTTTATGGAACCTATAACTTTAGCTTTATGAACAAACTACTTTCAGTTTGACAATAAATTTTACAGACAAGTTGATGGTTATGCAATGAGTTCACCTATTTCATCTTCGATCGCCCAGCTATTCATGGAATATTTGGAGGAAAGAGTCATTCGAAATCTAAATTTAGACTTAATTTTCTTTAAACGTTTCGTTGATGATTGTTTAGTGGCAATTCCTCAGGACAAAGTGGATTACGTTGTACAACAATTTAATAATTTCCATAACAAATTAAAATTTACATCAGAATCTGAAGTAAACGGAAAAATAAATTTCCTGCATATGACTCTAATACGCCAGAATGATAAAATTCAAACGCAGTGGTATACAAAACCAACCTGATCCGGAAGATATTTGAACAACTTTTCAAATCATTCAAAAAACCAAAAAAAGGAGTGTAATCGTGAACTTGGTTGACAGAGCCATTTTATTAACGTCCCCTACATTCAGACCCTCGATTCTAAGAAAAATTAAAGGCACACTTATACAGAACAATTTTAATATTAAAGATATTGACGAAATTATTAAAAAAAAAACATACAAACACTACAACAACCTAAGAACTAAAAACAAGGATGATTCACAACAGGAAATATAAAAACAATACATAGCATTACCTTATACAACAGACCTTTCAGAAAAATTAAAATTCATTTAAAAAAAAACACAATATTGCAGCATACCACAAGAGTTACAATCAACTAAACTCAATCTTTACAAAATTGAAAAGCAAAACACCAACTATGAGAACTTCCAATATTGTATATTCAGTTCCGTGTGCAAACTGCCCAAAACAATATATAGGAATGACAAGCCAATTACAAAAAAATCGACTAAATGGACATAAATGTACCAAAAATGCTACTAGAGCATTGACAAAACATGAAAAGGATGAAAAACACTCTTTTAACTTTGAAAATACCAAAATAGTCGATAGGGACAAAGTTATCATCAATTAATAATAAAAGAAATGATAGCCATCAAAAAGGAAACACATACAGTAAATGACACAACTGATATAAATAATCTTAAGTCAAATTTACAACAATATAATTTAGACACAGATATTCCCTTAATAACATCAAAAATGTCTATATCACCTTAAAAGTAAAAACAAATTCCTTTAATTTTTTATTTATCATGTCCCCGAATATAAAATACAAATCTTTGGTGGTTTGTCGGTGATAGCGATAGTTTTGACGAAACCTCAAGGTATGTGAAATTTTACTAAAAATAATCCTTTTAAATAATCATAGTTTTAATTTCTGATATTGCTTTAAATGTTATTGTCTTGAATGTTGAATTTTAAGTCTGTATTATAGGTGTATTTATATTATATTCATAATTCGTTTTAAATTTTAGACGATTATTTTTGAAAATGTTCTAAATAAAGAACGAAACGTCAGAGCAATGAAAACTGTATTTTACATATGAACCTAATCCCAAGAAAAAATCAAAAATAAATAAATATATATATATATATATATATATATATATATATATATATATATATATATATATATATATATATATATATACATATATATATATATATATATATATATATATATATATATATATATATTGTTGTGGAACTTAACATCTTACCACCGCTTTCCGGCAAAACTGGACTTAAATAGAGGTCCAAGTTTGCAGAAAGTACAACGATGTCTGAGAAAGATACCGGTGGATCCCACTGATGAGTCCACCACCGGTATCGGGATGAAACATCAGTACATTTTAGATGGTCACAAATAGTTCGTTAGTTATATATATATATATATATATATATATATATATATATATATATATATATATATATATATATATATATATTGTCGTAGAAAGACGTTTCTCACCGCCTTTCTCCGAGGACATTTCACTTCAAATATAAGATCCAAAAAATATATTAGTACGGCAGGCGAGTGTCTGGGAAGGTGTCAGTCGGAATCCCACTGACGAGTCCTACGACTGGCACCGGGACGAAACACTCCAAAATTTTTCAAGTGTATAGGAAGGCTGCTTCCTCAGGCACGGGCGCAAATTGAGGAGCCGGAAGCCAGGGGGCGTAAAGCCGGTAACGTAGCTTCCTATATCACAACATGGCATCCCTGATGTTGTTTGGGCCGTTGCAGACAGGGGTCTGCACTAAGCGTTGTGCTAATGCTGGATCCACGACGGGGTGTTAGTCCCCGCTGTTCTTCAGTTACATCTCGACTTGTCGTATATTCAGAAACAAGAATGCAGATTCTAAATAATACGCCAAGTGAGATGTCTAAAGGGGGGGTGTCGTAGAAAGACGTTTCTCACCGCCTTTCTTCGAGGACATTTCAGAACATTTCACTTAAAATATAAGATCCAAAAAATATATTAGTACGGCAAGCGAGTGTCTGGGAAGGTGTCAGTCGGAATCTCACTGACGAGTCCTACGACTGGCACCAGGACGAAACACTCCAAAATTTTTCAAGTGTATAGGAAGGCTGCTTCCTCAGGCACGGGCGCTAATTGAGGAGCCGAAAGCCAGGGGGCGTAAAGCCGGTAACGTAGCTTCCTATATCACAACAATATATATATATATATATATATATATATATATATATATATATATATATATATATAGTTAGTATATCATTATCGAATCAGCCGATGTTTATGGTTGAAAGTGAAATTTTCCGTGAATTCCATTTGGCAAAAAACAATTCTCATTCAAAAAACATTAACCTTGAAATGACTCTAACGGTTACTCTCAGGGTCAACCTTAACTTCAGCATAACATACTCCGTTTAAATTTCTAAAATTTTAATACTTTATTTTACATTCTTCCCAAGCACTTTAATTACCCCATTATCAGCTAATTTATTGACCATCAAACGATCTCCAGATGACATTTGACCTACCATGATAATTGTCAGTACAGAGCTGAACATGAAACTTTCCGTTTCGTTATTCCTTTTTAGAATTCGACGGGCTTAACCGGAATCCAGAATTTTTGTTTTTTAATAATCAGTTGTTTTCCGGAAATTAGGTAATCTAACAGCAAACTATCATCACTCTTCTGCACTTATTTTATTATATCTTCAAGAGTAAATGTTCGTCATTAAACAAGAAATAATGATATTCGTGTAGCCGAAAAGATGAAAATTATATATTTCTGCCCCCGCTACTGATAAATTTTAATGTCATACATACAGGCAAAAATTTTTCCTATATTTATTCATCACCTTTTCAGCCAATCCGTCAGATCAATAATGCGCGGCACGGTATATGTCATGTTCTCCATAACTGACAAGTCTCATTTATTTTCAACCCTATTACTTATACATGCAGACGTATATTTTTCATAACCATGTATTATACTAGCAATGAGATATTTTTTAAAAGTCAAAAAGAGAGAATTTTTATGCAAATAATAGTATTAATTATGATTTATCATAATATGAAAAGAAAATGATACCTTAAACTTGTGCTAAATCATTTTTTATTATCGTTAATAATAGTTTTGAAATATTTAAATTTATTTTTTCTTAATTTTTCCCCTTTTAAGATATAACGAAATGTCTACAGTATTTGAATACGTCACAGATTGCCAGTGTTTTTTTTTTAACCTTGCTAATTATTTTTCCTTCTTTATTCGGAAACCCGGACATTAAATCCTGCAGTAGTGCCTCTTTTTGCCCTTTTAAAAGCTTGGCCGACGGTCATGTTTACGCCAAAAACGCGATTCGTAAATGCGGGCCTTGGGATGCAGCCTGGAAGTTTACTCAGATCCGAGGAAACCTTTTTTTTGTTTAATTTAAAACCCTACTTAAATAAATATCTTTAGATGGTTTTATGGGAGGAAAATACCGAAAATGTATCCTTAAATTTAGATATTTATAGTGATAAATATTGCCACAAATACAATATGTCAGAAATAAATAATCAAAAAAATAGAAATAATAATTCACATTATTCCTTTAACCAAAAAGTCCATATCCTGAAAAAATCAATATAATTTAAGTGGATAAAAATATTGACACTAATACTTCTTATACTACAGGGTTAAGGAAACAGAAAAAAATTGTCAGGATTTTTTTGAAATTAAACGAGGAAAATAAAAGTAATAAAAAAATATTTATTATTCATTTTAGCAAGAAAAAATAAATTAATGAAACTGTAACAAAATGAGTGAATTTTTATATTAGATATATATATATATATATATATATATATATATATATATATATATATATATATATAGATATATAGATAAGTTATTGTCCGTGTAATATAAAAAGAAAAATAAAATAAAATCTTGGCTTAGCAAACGTGAAATTTATCAATTATCAATTATCTCATGTTAAAAAGTGCGGAGCACTCCAAAGTATGGAAAGACTCCGGGTCAGACAGATGGCGACAGCGCTGTTTCGTCCTAATATGGGACTCATCAGGCCACCGCATTCGGTACAAACCATCATCTCGCCTTCACATCCTATAGCGCTGAATTTAAAATTAAAAACAGCAAACAGGACGACAAAGGCGACATCTCGCTGGTTCACTTGATAACACAAGAACCACACAAGTTAACAAAACTTGTAAAAACCGCCATGTGGTGGCGCGACGGTGAATTAAAACAGAAATCTATACAATCGAGTACGCGAAACGCGCTGCTCAAAGAATAGGGGTCGCATTATTGGGTATTAGGCAACCAGGCTTGCTGCTAATATAATAAGACAGTTCTGACATTATATACAATATTGCCAGATTTAATAATCTTAAATCTAATAAAAGAAAACAGTGCACATTAAATAATATTAATTATTTTTAATTAGAAATAGATACGGTGATTTATAAATTTTACATAAAACTGCAACCACTGACATAATTGTATTATTTTAATAAAGTTTATACTTTTGTTTATGAATCATTGGTTTGACTTTTCTAATAATAATAATAATTTAATCTGATCTCACCTGAGGAAGAGAAAATTGACATCAATGTTTTTTAAACCTCTGATCACGAAAAACGGGGAATACAGAAATATAGCACATGTGTATTTGTGTATTTATTTATTAAAATAAAAAAATTTTGGTACAAATCAATTATACTCAGGAATAGTTATTTGTGCCTGGCGCCCAACAACTTTAAAAGAAGGAAAAATAAGAGTCTTATATATATATATATATATATATATATATATATATATATATATATATATATATATATATATATATATATATATATATGTATATATATATATATATATATATATATATACATATGTGCTGTCAATAATTTTTTTTAATAAATAAATAATTTAGTTAATTTCTTTTAAGGGCACGTTGCGCAGTCGCGAAAACGACAAATCATCGCAATATTTATATATATATATATATATATATATATATATATATATATATATATATATATATATATATATATATATATATATATATATATATATAATAAATTTAGTTCGATACTTTTTATTACTTGATATTTTTTTTAGCAGTTGCTGGTCTTTAATAACCATCTTCACATGGTGTGTTCTTTAAATTAAATTGTGTCAAGAGTAGAAACTTAACAGAAGATACTGATGTACCAACTATTGTTACAAATTATTCAATTGTTATATATAAATATCTTTAAGTAACGCTTATGAATTAATAGATAGTTATAGTCTAATATTTAATACTCTCTAAGAAAAGTTATATCTTAAGTAAATTTATATTACAATTGGCTCAAACAAAAGTATGCCTTAATCTCCGAAACTCTAAAATTTTCCTTTTTACAGAAACCATTACTTTTGTTCATACTGTCTTATCGTACCATAAATACACACTTTGTCATTTCAGTAATCATGTAAATAAATAGTTATGTTATATTTGTTAATACGCCTATGAGCGTAAAGCAATAATTTAGATATAGAAGTAAGATATAACTAGTGACATTAAATTAGTAAGTAAGAAGAGTTCTTACCTCCTGATTTAGTGAATATTTTAATAAAATAGTAAAAGTGATATTAGAAGATTTATTTGAATTCACTGAAACCAGTGATAAACCAAAAGCAGAACCACCAAAGTTATAACATTGGTGGCAACGAAAAGCAAAGGTTATAGCAATATAGACAGCCTATTTATCTCCTTAGTCCACTACGCACCCATTAATGACAACAGTTGCTGAATATTCGAATTTTATACTTCGATTACAAATATTTTGAAAATCTCATTGCCTTAACATACCACATATAACGTTCAGACAAAAGGCCAGAATATTTACTGAAAAGTCAGGAAACCAGTGATAAACCAAAAGCAGAACCACCAAAGTTATAACATTGGTGGCAACGAAAAGCAAAGGTTATAGCAATATAGACAGCCTATTTCTCTCCTTAGTCCACTACGCTCCCATTAATGACAACAGTTGCTGAATATTCGAATTTTATACTTCGATTGCAAATATTTTGAAAATCTCATTGCCTTAACATACCACATATAACGTTCAGACAAAAGGCCAGAATATTTACTGAAAAGTCAGGAATATTGTCAGAAAATCTCATTATTTGATCTAATCTTCGGTAATAAGCATTTTTAACAAAAAAAAAACAATTTAACATATTTCATAAATATCCATTATCTCAAAACTCGCAAAATAAAAAAAATATGCAAATAAAACAACAAACTTCTGAAAAAAAAATATAGGTTATGTTGATACAAAATATTGAAAATAAACAGTTTCTACCATATTTAAAGCAGCCCGCTGAAAAGTTCAACATTATTTTGCTTAATAACCTTGGAAAAAGGCGGATTTAGGCGGGAAATCTTCAGTCTTTGTCTTATTTAAAATTAACAAATCACAATGCTTGAAATTTGACATATGTCTTATTACGCTACGCTTACGCTTAGATTTTTCTTATCGTCTGGACTCACTCTCAAGTTTCCCTTAGCAGGGTTATTTTTGCAGAATTATACATATTTTTTTAAAATTTTGTAAAAAGTAAACATGAACTTTTTGGTCCGATCGCAGCAAAATCTCTATTTCAATAAACATCTCAACGTAAAAGGGAGGAAACAGATTACGTCCCTGATGTGCCCATATCTCTCTTATTAGGATCATTAGGACTTGGCAAACTCCTCCAGACCCCAATTATAACTTTGAAAGTCCCTTAATTAAAGGGCATCCCGCACAGCTTTAGGCTCAATCAGAACAGAACGAATTTTTTCCTTTGATTCGTCAGTTGTTTTCTTTCACCCTTCTAATTGTCTATTCAGTTGATTTATGTGGAATAATATCATTAAAGAGATACGGCAATGTCAGATTATTAACGCTTATTAGCACTTACAGGACTGGAAAATTTGTATTTTTGCAGGTTTTACGAACCACGGAGATTGCGATAAATGTTAGATCGAGTATTCCTATTTAGAGACATATAACTTGTTTTTTAAACACGTGTTGATTTACTTTCATAAGAGAAAATTCACAAATTTGAAATCTACATGGTTTTTTGGAATCGATACACTGTTCAAAATAACCTTAAATTTAATGCAAATTTAATGTACACTCTACATTAAATTTAATAATGTTGTACTTTAAATCGTGAATAATTTACATTTATTTTGAATTTAAAGCAATTCATTCAAATATCAGTTTGTTGTATATTAAATTGGATTAAATAGTATCTTAAATTTCAATAAAGTAACTGAAAAGATATTTCAACTTTCTGTACATTAAAATTAATTCACATGTACCTTAACATGAAAGAAATTTACATTAATATCCATGGTACATTGCATGAGATTCCGGGAGATGGCGCAACTTGTACTGAACTTTTTATTTAGTATGATACGAGTTGCTAAAGGACTCAATTTTCTTATGATGAGGTGAACAGGTCTGTCGGTACCGGTACCGGTGTACAGATAACGTTATACTCCCTATGGAGAAAATTTCCACCTTTTCCAGGTAGCAGAGTTTTTCGACCTCATATTACATTAATGTCAGTGTATTAAATATGTAGAAACATATTTTAAATTCAATGAACACTAGCTGTTAATTTAATGTACAAAGTCACCTTAAAAAGGAAGGAATACATTAATTTAGATTAGTGTAAAAATTATTAAATTTAATCTTCTTCTTCTTCTGCATCCCGCCCTTTGCGTGCACTGCTGGACATAGGCCTCCCTCATTCTTGTCCATTTTGCTCTATCTTGAGCGATTTGCATCCAATTTGCTACAATTCTCTTGAGATCGTTAGTCCAACGACTAGGGGGTCTTCCTCTTCTTCTTTTGTCTAATCTCAGCCTCCACTCGAGTAATCTCTTCGTCCACCTTCCATCACTGATTCGAGCGACATGTCCGGCCCAGCTCCATTTGAGTGTGGCAATTCGGGAAATTACGTCGGTGACTCCTGTCTTTCGTCTCAGGTCTTTATTTCTAACTCGGTTCCGCAGCGATATACCTAGCATTGACCTTTCCATCTTTCTCTGAGCTATTTGCAGCGTTTTACAAGTTGCTGTTGTCAATGTCAAAGTTTCGGCACCATAGGTCATAACCGGTAACACACATTGGTTAATTGCTTTACGTTTTAAAGAAATTGCTATACCGCTTTTAAAGATGTCTTTAAGATTTTGTTTTTGATATGTTTAATTTAAGACCCACCATGGCTCATACTTGCTGAAGTTCATGTAACATTGTACATATCTTCTTGAGATTATCGGAAAACAAAACTATGTAGTCCGCGAACCTCAAATTTGTTAATCTTTGGCCGTCTACATTCAGGCCTCTTTTTTCCCAGTTAAGTTTTTTACAGGCGTATTCTAGTACTGCAGTAAACAGTTTAGGCGATAAGGTATCACCCTGTCGGACTCCTCTGCCAATAGAGATATGATCCGTGTTTCTGTGTAGTTTCACCGACATAGTTGCATTCCTGTATATATTGTAAATTAACTTTGTATATCGATAGTCAATGCGGCATGCTTGTAATGCTTCCATAATTTTGTCAAGCTCTACCGTATCAAAGGCCTTATGGAAATCCACAAAAGTCAGAACGAATGGTCGATTGTATTCGATAGTTTTTTCTAATTCCGTTTTGATGCTCTGTAGGTGATCGTTTGTTCCAAACCCAGTACGAAACACCGCTTGCTCTATTTGTTGGTAGAAATCAATTTTTTTGTCAAGTCGATTCGTGACTATTCTTGTTAGGAGTTTATATAGGTGACTAAGAAGGCTTATTGGTCTGTAGTTTTCCAAATCATGAGGATCTCATTTTTGTAAATCAAAATTACCTCAGCATTGTGCTACTTGTCGGGTATTGTACTGTCCAAAAGGCACATATTAAAAAGGTCTTTTATTTTTTTAAGTAGACCAACACCTCCGATTTTGATTGCATCAGTAACTACACCATCTTCGCCTGGAGATTTGTTATTCTTAGTTTTTCTTAGGGCTAGTTTTATTTCGTCTATTGAGATTTCCGGTATTTGTTCTGATCCTTGGTTGACAATGCCCTTTTTCCTTGTCACTATTTCAGAAATATTAAATTTATTGCATTACATTAATTGAATTTAAAAAAGGGTTTATGAAATTTGCTTCCAGCACATTTACTTTAAATTTAATGCATTTCCTTTTTACAGTATATGAACATAATTACTTTTATATTAATAAATACCAGGGCATAATAAAACTCAAACTTAGAAGAACATTATTTGCCAAAATCATATACTGTTATCGAAATAAATTTAATAGAAACGACAAGTAAATTTTATCTCTCAAATTCCAAAAATATGGTTTATATTTTAGAAAATATTTATGAGCGTGTCGCTAAACTCGATTTATCAAATCATCTATTATATCCCAGCAAATTGCCAAACCACTCTGTCATGTCACAAATCCTGTTTCATACTGATAACACGTGTTATATTTTTATTAATAATTTTTCCTGCTTTTTTAAGCTCACAATATGTTAAATCTATAACCACCTAGACGTATATCGATATTTCAAGCAACATTTTTAAAAACGGCGTATTGTTCACTAGAAGATGTCATATAACAATTATTCTTCTCGATTCCTAGCTAGAAGCAGCTACAAACTGTCTCTAATAAGCACAAGACATCCATCTTTTTACTAATAAAACGCATACAGCAACAGAAACCCACAGATATTCTTTTTCTCCTTTAATACTATTATTTGGTTCATAAGTTGCAAAGGACTTTTTATTTCTTGTATCATTAGCTGCAAGGAACTATCCAGAACTTGAAATATAACAAGACTTAAAGCATGAATTTCCAAAAGGCGACAATGAACACCGGCTCATAGATCGAATATTGAACTAACTACATTATACCAAAGATTATAACAGGTTACCCTACAGATTCATTGCCATCACGTCCTTCCCGGAAGATGAGGTCCAGCGTTCTCGCCATCGTTTTGGTGGTCTTCCCCGTGATCTTTTTCTTACTGGGTTATTCATTTTCCCGCTTTTAACGAGTCTACCGCCCTCCATTCTCCCTATATGTTTGTTCCAGAATCTTCGCCTTTGTCTAACCCATCTTCCCATGTCCTGTATCCCGCATTGTTGTCTGATATCTTCATTCCGTATTCTGTCGTGTAGAGTTTTGCCTTGTATACTTCTTAATGTTTTCATCTCGACTGTTCTCATCATTTGTAGAGTTCTGCCTGGTCTTGTTTCTGCCGCATATGTTATGATAGGTCTTAGAGCTGTTTTATATATCTTAGTTTTGCTTTCCGTATTAAGGTATTTGTTCTTCCAGACAATTTCTTTTAGGCATCCCGAAATTCCAGCCGCTTTCATTGTTTGCTCTCTTACTTCGTTAAAAAGGTTTCCATGGTTCGTTATTTCTGCTCCCAGATATTTGAACTGATTTACCTGTTCGACAATTTTGGAGTCGATTTCCAACTTGCACCGTATTGGTTCTTTGGATGTTACTAAGCATTTGGTCTTCTCGGTGTTGATGAGCATATTTAATTCTTTCGCTTTAGTGTTAAAAGAGTGCAGTAGTCTTTGGAGATTATCTTCAGAGTCTGCAATAAGAACAGCATCATCCGCATAGCAGACGGCATGGAAGAATGTCTTCCGTTGTTATATGTCCTACTCTGATTTTTGTTCTGCACTGGATGTTAATGTCGTATATTAGGTTAATTAGCCTATGGTTTAGACCTTTTGTTCTCATTATTTCTAAGACGTCCTTTAAGCATACTCTGTCAAAAGCCTTCGTCATGTCGACGAAGCTACATGTGCTTCGCAGGTTTATTGAATTCTAGGGATTTTTCAGTTATTTGTTTGACAATGAATATTGCGTCAATAGTTGATCAGTTATTTCTGAAACATTGTTGTTCCTCTCGTATACTTATGATTTTGGTGATTTCTTCCAGTACAGTTTCTGTGAATGCTTTGAGAATACTATCAAGCAGGGTTATTCCTCGATAGTTTTCTGGGTGCGTTTTCTGTCCTTTTTTAAAAGTGGGTATTGTTACACTATTCTTCCATTCATTCTGTATTTTGTGTTCTTGTATGATATTCTTGAATAGGGTTACTATTTCATTCCATAGCTTTTTCGCTCCGTATTTAAGCATCTCATTAGTGATCTCGTCTGATCCAGGGCTTTTTCTATTCTTAAGGGACTTTAAGGTGTTTTCTATCTTGTCATTTGTTATCTGCTCCATGTTCTCCTCTATATAAGGAAGAGGAGAACAGATACCTCACGAGGTGTTACATTTTTAATAACCTCTATGGAGCAGACAATTTACAACGAGACTCCAGTGGGCTGGATGCAGCGTAAAGAAGCCTCGCCCCGGTCGAGGGTAGGATGTTGTTGTCGAGCCTCGCTATTTCGATGCTGCAACCAGCCTGTCTCATCAGTTGATCCGGAAAAATATATACCATTTGCCTTCTGAATGCCCTGTACTTATTTCGTTTTATTTTAAATAGTTAGCCAAAATGGGAAGAATCTGAATAATATACTTCGTATTTTTTAAAATAATACTGCCGTTATTTTGGAATAATTAAAAAAAATAAATTTATTGCAATATATATTTTTGCTACTGTTTGAATTGTGAGACAAGTGCAAATTTCTTAAAACCGACCAAAATAAAGGGTATATAATACCAGTTTTAGAATTAAAAAAATTAAAGAACACGCTTTTTTCAGAATTTATATTGAGCCAGAACTCTAGATTTAGCAAGCATTTAAAAATATGCGAGAAATAGGCCAAAAAAGTACCCATTTTGTGACTTTAAATGGACATAACTTCTTGATCATCTTAAGATCTCACATTCAGCATGAATGGAACAAAAACATATATTTATTTCAGTATCCAGAAGAATAACATATATATATATATATATACATATATATATATATATATATATATATATATATATATATATATATATATATATATATATATATATATACATATATATATATATATATATATATATATATATATATATATATATATATATATATATATATATATATATATGTATATATATATATTTATATAGTATCTGTTTCGACGATATCGCCACAAAAGAAAGTTGTTAAAAAAATTTACAAAGAAATACACAAGGAGACAATATGAAATAAAATAAAGTCGATAGATACTATCTCGGTTATGTCAGACAAGAATAAGACAGGTGGCTCTGGTAAGATCTCTCCCTTATAGGGCTTGTACGGTTTCAAATGGGGCGAAGAGTGGTCGAGATAAATTATTTTAACGCCACCTGTTTGAAAGTCCTAATGGATAAAGTCGAAATCGGTTTAACTTAAAACAAAACAGGAAACGAATTGAAGTCAAGAAAACACCCAAAAATCTAAAGATATAGTATCTATACATTGCATTTTAACGAACTCTTGAGAGAAGCTTGGCGGTTCTCTGGTTAAAAGAACGTGTCTGGGACAAGGCAGCTTTGTCAGTTTAATTAATAATAATTAATTTATTGCGAAATTATACACTAAACAATATTTTCGACTATCATAAATAAATATAAAGTAAAATTGTGAGTGCACCCTACCTGTATAAACATGCCTGTTTACCAGAGTTCCCAAGTGTGCCCTTATATACCGAGGACAACAATTGAGCAAATTAAAAGATTATATTCCCTGAGATGGCAGAGACACATAAAATCTTGGTAGGCCCTAGAACAGGGGACACTAAGATGAAGTTGGCTTGCTTAAACTGGTACACACAGCATGTGAGACAGATGCCGTGGAGAACTTAGCACGAAAGCTTGACGATGATGAGAGAGGAGAAGTAAAACAGAGAAAACAACGAGAAAAACTCCCCATAATTATATTCATTTTTTAAGAGTAATCATATAAATATTTATATGAACAGATACAAATATAATTTCAGTTTCCCAATAGTCATAATTAACGGATAAATAACAACTGAGACAACGTGTGTCTGTCTTAAGTGGGACATACTATATAGTACCTGTTTTTTTCTGAAGTTTGATAATTAAATATTTCACTTCCAGATATCTTTGATATTTTGTTTGCTCGAATACAGTCGTTATAGGAGTTCCAATTACAGCTTGTTACAATTAACAGTAAAAATTGATCCAACAACCTCCAATTAAGCTTCTATTTGCTTTTTGCAATGTAGCTAATTCTCTTCATACCAAAGTATTAATTAAAAACGATACAGCCCTGCCTAAAATGCTCGTTACACTTCTACACGGGACTAAAAAAAATATTGACCTAGTTTTGTTTGATATGCAAGACAGAGACTCGTCTTTTTCATTTATGTATATGGCAAATATAAATTTCGTTCGTTTATTTTGATTTCAAATAAAAAATAATTATTGTAAAATTAGAAACGTCACATTGCATTTACACTTTTGACAGCTAGGAAAATTGATTTCAAAAATATCAGTAAGATACCAATGCCATTTTTTATAAATTTTGATGCGCTGTTTTAAATTCACCATGTTGGAAATGAAAATTTCAGTTGTCTGACGTCATATTTGTACTCAGTGGCCCCGAAAATTCCCAGATATAAATTTCAGATAAAAATGTATACATTAGAAAAATGCATGTCTCAAAGGGTTAGTAATAAAACAATTTTTTAAATAAATGTTGATAGTGCATTAGAAGCAAAATGAATTACGGCTGCTTTGTATATGGCTCTTTTCGTAAATCTTACCTAAAAGCACTGGATACAATACAAGATTCTAGCCTGTTAGCTTTTCACACCAGCCTTCAATGTTTGTCCCACATCGAATCATTACAACACAGAAGATTACATCTATTATTAAAATACTCTTTGAAGCTCTGATCTAAACCTCATCTTCTCTTACGCGTGAAATTTTTCAATCCAAAATTTCCTCCAACTCAATACACAATCCATAGTTACACCATCCCTCCTATTATAACCTTTATACTCTTCTCACAAGAACATAATTTTACCTTACCTTATAAACCAACTTCATCCGCACCCATTTTCACTCTGGATAGAACAGTTAAATGTCAAGTTTGATATAACCAGATAAAAAACACATGACACCCAACCCAAAATTCTCCAAAACCATTTGAAGAGTATAATAAGCTGTTGTTTTCCCAACCATAAAATAATCTATACAGATGGATCAAAAACTAGACAACGCACTAGTTCAGCATTCTATTGCACAGAATTTAAGAATTCTTATTAATTTAAACCCTCTTAACATCATACTATCCTCCATTGAAACCATTCTTGACTACATGATTATAATTCAACCACATCCAATGTTAATATTCATTACAACCTTAGTATACATTGTAAAATAAAGAACATATACGTGTCTTTCATTTGGATATCAAGTCATGTTGGAATATACGGCAACGACAGTAATGACCTTCTAGCCAAATCATCTATACATAATCACGACGATTCAAATTGTTTACTATACTATAATGATTTGGTTTCCCTGATAAACAGTACAATGAATAATGTCTCTCAAATTGACTGGGACATGTTGGAAGGCAGTCTTCTACCAAAATTATCTAATGCACCTATTTTTCGAAACTTGTTACGTAGAGAACAAGTAATAATATATCGCCTCATGATAGGACATACAAAATTGACACACTTATACTCATTAAGTAATGAAAACCATCCAAAATGTCAAAAATGCAACGAACTACTTACTATAAAGCACATCTTGATGAAATGAAGAAAACTTTCTGCTATTCGACTCAAAAATGGCATCAACCTGGAATTTTTGGATAGCTCACTCTTCCTGAATCTCGCAAATTGAAAAAAATTAATAGCATTTCTTGAAAAAATAAATTCGTACAGGGACATATGAACATCTTACATTAAAATAGCACAATCTGACAGTGTATCAAATGTAACATTCACATAGCTATATAGTGTTCTTCTTCTTCTTCTTCTTCTTCTAGGTAGAACCAAGTTCTGTTATCTATACAATGCCTCATCGATCCTCGTTTGAGGTCGAAATCCAACTGTCTCTCCATCTTTTGGGGGGCCGTCCAGGTGGCCGTTTGGTGTTTGGTTTCTCTCTCATCACGGTTTTTGCTAGTCTGTCATCGTCCATTCGTTCCACGTGATCTCTCCACTGCCTACGACGGTTTAGAACCCACTTCACAACATCCCCCACTCCGCTGTCCTCGCGTATTTTTGCTTTTCTTATTCTATCTCTTAAACTTGTTCCCGTGATCATTCTCAGCGTTTTCATTTCTGTGGTTCTCATAATTTGTTTCGTCTTTGTTGTTTCATTTCTTGTTTCTGCGCCGTAGGTCAGTATCGGTCTTACACAGACCTTGTAAATTCTTGCTTTGCTCTCAACCGTCATATATTTATTGTTCCAGATTATGTCTTTTAGTTGGCCTGATATTATGGCCGCTTTGTTGGTCTGTGTGCGTACTTCTTCCGTTACTGCCCTGTTACTTGTTATATGTGCTCCTAGGTATTTAAACTTCCCAACCTGTTCAATATGTTTGTCATCAACCATTAGTTTGCATCTTACCGGTTCTTTTGCTATTACCATTGCTTTGGTTTTCTCCACAGATATCTTTATATTATACTGTTTGGCTGTTCGATTGAGATGGAAAAGCATTCTTTGTAAGTTGTCCTCGCTATCTGCTGTCTAGGCAACATCGTCTGCAAAGCATATAATCTGAATGGTGTTGTGTCCCATTGGGTACCCAATATTTGTGCATTTTACCTCATCAATGATTTCGTCCATGATTACATTGAAAAGTGTTGGACTTAGGCTATCACCCTGTCTTATTCCTATGGATAGAGGGATTTCCTCTGTTAGAGTGTTATTTGTTTTAATTACCATGGTGTTTTTGGAATTCAGTTCGTATATTGTGCGTATGATTGCTTCGTCTACTTGTTTCTAGTGTTCTCTATCACAAAAATAAAAATAGGCAATATAGATACGGACACGCCTAAAACTAAATTATCTCTCTCTCTCTCTCTCTGTCTCTCTCTCTCTCTTGATTGTGAATCAAAGTAAGCCATAACCAAGATTTCAGCAAGGTTGTTTCTAAAATTTTGGATCCTCGAGCAAAGAATGTTGAGGCAGCAAATTTGCCCCACCCATTTGGCATCTTTAAAACTAAATCCGAACTTTTTTCCTATAATACAGTGTTTAATGTTTCTACAGTAAATGTGCTGAGATTATTAGAGATAACGTTGTAAAATAAAAATTATAAAAATGTCGTTTGCTTCTCTATCCCCATTTCCCCGAGCGACATCCCGCTTTCCTTTGTTAACCTGAAATTACCCTACTCGTCGCTTTTATTAAAGTTTGCATAAATTTGCATAAATATTTATGTTATAACAGTATCTTTGCATATCTCTAAACCGCCAACCTAGTTAGAAAAGTTAACGCTCCACACTATGGTTAGCAGGTTTTATTCAAATGCATTTAATATAAATTAGTGCGTGGTACATAAAGGCATATACAGGGTGGTATAAAAACAACTAAGACGGATATAGAGGAACAAATTCAATTAAAAAAACAATTTCACGAATTTAACCACATTTTGGCGAACAACAGAATCAAATAATGAAAGATATCTTTTTAAAAATCAAAATTTATCTGCCGTATTTAAATAATTGTTTATATGTATTATCTTTTCAAACAGAGAAGAGGGAAGAATATACACAAACCAGCCGCGGATCGAAGGGGGGCTGAGGGGGAGGGGGTATTTATGGCTAGAATATTATTTCGGTAATAAACGTAAGATAAAAAGTTTTTATAATATTATTTTATTTCTTATAATTTTTTAATAATTTACATACATAAGAAAATAGAGATAATTTTGACATATTTAACACAAATCACAACTGTATTTTTATTATTTTTCATTTTGGCATAGAAACGGGTTTAGGCATATTCAGACTAAAACGTAGCCTTATTATCTCAAAAAATTATAAGCTATAATTTAAATATTTACAAAATACCCATTGTTGAAAATACGAAAAGTTAAACATATAGAAAAAAATAAATTCGTCCATATAATATTAAAATTTTTTTGGGGCTATCGGTCATTTTATTATTAAAAAAAAAAACATTTTTTAGGACATTTGGCGTTTCAGTTTATTTATTTCTTAAACCATCTGCAGAATTACAATTAAACATTCAAAACGGATTCAAATATAATTCATTTTTATATGTTACAGAATATTTAAATATTAAATTGTGTTTACGCTGGTAAACATTACGTATCTAATTCGTAATCAAAGTCAATGAAGCTATCTTCGCTCAAATTAAATATAACTGGTTCCTCTATCTCACCGATCATGAGATCGAGTTTCCACATTTTCTTTTATTCTTTTATTATATGTATTTTTCCCCATTTTCCGCAGTAACTTTATTCAAAAAAATCTTTCAAAAGTTCTGTTAAATTACTAATTTTATAAGTTGTGTTATTTCTAGCAACTCTACATTTTACTTGAGAGAGATATTTCCTTCTCCAACGGACATTTTCCGGACAATCTATAAGAATAGATTTCCTAACTGGTTTTTCCCAGCAAAAATTAAGTTCTCTGAGCAATTTCCAGAGCTCACTTCTTTTAATTTCAGGTAAATCCCGATCTTCATTGATTTTAGTTAGAATTTTGTCAACAGTTGAGATCTGCTTCTCATAGTAAAATGTATGTACAACTCCTTTTATTGCAGTTTACATCTCTTCTTCCAATTAGGTTTTTCGTCTGCCTGTGATCGAATGTGGCTTGGGAGTACTAACAATTCCAGTCGTTTTTTTTCTCCTTCAGTACTCGGTACATAGTAGATTTTTCAACTCCTGTCATATTGGAACACATCTCAACAGAGCTTTTAACATTATTATCTAGATATTGATATCTTAAGGCGTCATAAATATTCATCGTAATAAGTTTTTCGTTGAGGAAAAAATACCCTGGTTTAACGATTTTGGAATAAATATAGATGTGGAAGCCATATCTTTTGGGTCTCTCACTAATCTCAAATAATATATAAAAACCAGCACAAACAAGATAAATCACTAAGAACACACTGTGAGGTGTACTTTGCTCACTGACAGAAATTAAATTGAACTATCAGAATTTGTTGCAGTAAATTTATAAATGCTTATAATATTTAAATATAATTAGATTTACGACAGTCCTTAGTTACTTGCGGCACTTGAGCAGGTACGTTGGCGGTTTCGGTAACAGTTTTACTACTCTCTCTAGTTCTTGAATAGAGTATAGCAATGTGTATGCTTGAGATCGCCCCTCCCCTTCCCAAGAGCTTTGAATTAAAAAAAAATAGAACCGATTTTGCCTTTTATATTAGGAATGGGTATGCTGTTGGCATCCTCCCCCCCTTACCTGTCGGCAACTTGTTTTTTCTTTTGATCACCCAACACCTCTCCAAAAGCTTCAAATTCAGAAAAACAGACCCGACCCTGCCTTTTATACTAGAAATGGGAATGTTACTGGTGTCATTTCTTGCAAATACAACTGTGATATCCTCTCCACACGTGTTTCGAACACCGTCGTCAGTGGAGCTGTATCGAACCGAGAGCAACATTCGCAGAAAAGAAACTCCTTTATTTTTTACTGAAGTTTTGATTTTTAAAAATTTCGCATTACTCCGGTGATTGTATAGCTGTCGTTTGATTGGTGATATTTTTCAGTCTGGAATCGAAGTTGGTAGGTTTTTAATATCCTACCGACATACTTTGGAGTTTATATTTTATATAGCAGTTGTTATCGTAATATCTCACCTTCGATTTCCGCCGCCTAGTTAGTTCAAATAAAAGTTACAAAAATCGTAAAGTACTAACAAGTCCACTGCAGGTAACTGAGGACAAAACACCCTAATTTTCAGTGGTAAATTTAAGTTTGTTAATCGTAGCAAGCGACCTACGTTTGCAACATTGTTTCTTGCGAATGTTGCTTTCGGTTCGATACAGCTCCACTGAGGAGACCACAAGGTGGTCGAAACGAGTATGGAGAGAGGACCAGAGTTGTATTTGCAGGAAACAAACTGTTTGTATATATTCTTTCTCTACTTGAAAGGATAATACATATAAATAAAGATATCATACCTTAAAAAAATAAAAATTGTCATCTTACTCTCTATCTACCTACCGTGAATAGAGCAGTAAATATAGCTAACTTGTTACAAAATCCTATATTTATCGAATTCCAAATTAAAGGACATTTTAACTTAGTAGAAGCCTATTTGAGTATTTGTTAAAAAGAAATAAAAAAAACATCATTACATTAATGTCGTCCATACATTAGCGTTTTATCAAAAAATGTATCAAAAGAAACCTTAATATATTTAATAGATTCACATGAAAAGAATAGCCTTGACACCATTTAGATTGACATATCAAATCACATAGAAGCACTATAATGTTTACTAAAGTAGGACACCATAACATGAGAGGAAAACTTATTTATTAGAGTGTTTCCTTTTTAACAGGATTTACTATAATAATATTGCCCGACTAGATACAGAATATTCTGTTTTCCTGTTCTGTCGTCCAATTCTTAAAGTAATTTTTAAAAAATCAAAATTTCAGTAAGAAATAAAGAAATCTTTCTGCCGTATTTAAATAGTTTGTTAAATATGTATTTCTCCTTTCAGGCAGAGAATATGAAAAATATATGTACAAACAGTTTATTTCCTGCAAATGTCGCTCTGGTCCTCTCTCCATACGCGTTTCGATCACCTCATGATCTCGTCAGTGGAGCTGTATCGGACCGAGAGCAACATTAGCAGGAAAAAACTGATATATGAACCATAAATTTCAAGGTATGTCGGCAGGATATTACACCTGCCATCTACCAACTTCGATGTCAGACTGAAAAATATCGCCAGTCGAACGACATCTATGAATCATCAGAGTAACGTGTAATTTTTGAAAAATCAAAATTTCAGTAAGAAATAAAGAAATCTTTCTGCCGTATTTAAATAGTTTGTTATATATGTAATTATCGTTTCAGGAAGAGAATATGAAAAATATATGTACAATCAGTTTATTCCCTGCAAATGTCGCTCTGGTCCTCTCTCCATACGCGTTTCGATCACCTCATGATCTCGTCAGTGGAGCTGTATCGGACCGAGGGCAACATTAGCAGGAAAAAACTGATATATGAACCATAAATTTCTAGGTATGTCGGCAGGATATTACACCTGCCATCTACCAACTTCGATGTCAGACTGAAAAATATCACCAGTCGAACGACATCTATGAATCATCGGAGTAACGTGAAATTTTTAAAAAATCAAAATTTCAGTAAGAAATAAAGAAATCTTTCTGCTGTATTTAAATAGTTTGTTATATATGTAATTCTCCTTTCAGGCACAGAATATGCTAATGTTGCTCTCAGTCCGATACAGCTCCACTGACGAGATCATGAGGTGATCGAAACGCGTATGGAGAGAGGACCAGAGCGACATTTGCAGGAAATAAACTGTTTGTACAGGGTGAGTCAACGATTGGATGAAGTAGGTTTGTACCTTTTCGGTGAAATTAACAAAGAAACTATATTTATTGTTTGATACAGTTTATTTTTACGCAGATTTTAAAAATATTTAGGACTCTACAGGGTGAGCCAAAAAACTAGGACAGCATAAAGTTGTATTTTTTTAAATAGAACACCCTATATACGAATCGTATTTTCGATTTAGCTTATAATTTTAAATCTTTTTTATTAAGGGTTTACTATAACAAAACTTTATAGTTTCTGAGATAATTAAGTTTAAAGAAAAAAAGTCACATTTTCAAGCATCAATTCAATCCTAAATAACGTTTTCAATTTTGTGACAAATATATTCAAATTTGGAATTTAGCAAGGCCAAGGACAAGTTAACATAATTTTTACCTAATATTTGCAATAAAAACTACAGGGTGTTGAACACATCGGCTCAAATTTGAACAAGTTTAAATGAATAAATATCTTTTTTTTTAAATGGTACACCCTGTATATTTACATGTTATTTAATAGAGTAATAAAAACCCTAAAAGTTTTGTTTAATATATCCTATACCTATTTATAGTAAATATGTATTTGCCTTGTCGTTATTGTTTTGTTAATTTTTTCACATTATGTTTAATTAAACTATTGCCGTTGTAATATAACGAATAATGTATTTCGTCATATTTAACCACATTCTGTTTGTTTTTGTAGTTTCTTTTTATTATTTTACATGGCTACTATGATAATGAAGACTATTTCTGTAAAAAAGTATGGAAAATAAGAAAAACTGAAATATCTCAAAAACTATTATAAATAGGTATAGGATATATTGAACAAAACTTTTAGGGTTTTTATTACTCTATTAAATAACATGAAAAAATACAGGGTGTATCATTTAAAAAAAAAGATATTTATTCATTTAAACTTGTTCAAATTTGAGCCGATGTGTTCAACACCTTGTAGCTTTTATTGCAAATATTAGGTAAAAATTATGTTAACTTGTCCTTGGCCTTGCTAAATTCCAAATTTGAATATATTTGTCACAAAATTGAAAACGTTATTTAGGATTGAATTGATGCTTGAAAATGTGACTTTTTTTCTTTAAACTTAATTATCTCAGAAACTATAAAGTTTTGTTATAGTAAACTCTTAATAAAAAAGATTTAAAATTATAAGCTAAATCGAAAATACGATTCGTATATAGAGTGTTCTATTTAAAAAAATACAACTTTATGCTGTCCTAGTTTTTTGGCTCACCCTGTAGAGTCCTAACTATTTTTAAAATCTGCGTAAAAATAAACTGTATCAAACAATAAATATAGTTTCTTTGTTAATTTCATCAAAAAGGCACAAACCTAATTCATCCAATCGTTGACTCACCCTGTACATATATTTTTCATATTATCTGCCTGAAAGGAAAATTACATATATAACAAACTTCTTAAAGTAATGATGTGTGAATATTTTTAACAAACGTACGTTTTAGTAGCTCGTATAAAACCAATCCTCTTACTTTTATTATAAACTGTCTAACTAATTGAGTCACAGAGAAGATTCCGAATTCCATACTACTGGCTTCCATTAATTATTTCTAAATTTTATTATATCATGTCTTCCCAAAATAAAGTTGACTGTAAATAAAAATAAATCCCCTACATTGGTACAGGCAATAAAATCTCCCCTTAATCAACTAATATTGATCTGAAACTGCTGATTTGAAAAAGTCATAAGCCAAGCAAACCCTTAAACTCATATATACACAAAAAAAACTTTCTATATTACATCGTCTAGATTTCCAGAAAGATCTCGATTCTATTTTCATCGTGTTTTTCTCTGGTCTAGCAAAAATAAGTGCCTCATTTTCCGGAAGAGTCCACGTATTCTTTTTATATTGAATCGAGTTAAAAACAAAGAAAACATCTTAAAGATTTAATAATAGCAACGAGTATTTCAAAATAATTCAGTTAAAATTGCCATGTAAGGAAACTGGAATATCAAACCGAGTCCTTTTATAATTGTTGATGTTTACGTAAAATTCGATTCGACTTTTAGGATTTTGGAAACGACGTGCAACTTTGACAGGCTGTTTTAGCAATAAATTGTTTATACTTTCAA
The DNA here is from genome assembly GCA_034092305.1 of Diaprepes abbreviatus. Classification (NCBI taxonomy): domain Eukaryota; kingdom Metazoa; phylum Arthropoda; class Insecta; order Coleoptera; family Curculionidae; genus Diaprepes; species Diaprepes abbreviatus. The sequence continues at coordinate 888,003 of JASJET010000018.1, read as the reverse complement.
AAATATTTTAACCATTTCAAAATTCAAATTATTTCGGAAGTCATAGCAATTGGAAGTAAACGCAGCAGGACATTGGCAAGAAACTCAGGTAGCGAGCGGACCGGCCAGAACCTTGACAAAAACCATTGTTGAATATTCTTTTATGTTAGATATTTTGAATCGGTCCTTTATAATAAAAATTACTTTAATGAGCTTTGAACGTAGAATAAGTTTGCTTTGTGACGCAAAAAAATAAGAAAAAGCTATTTTTACTATAATAATTTGATATGCAAATAAAATTTTTATAAAAATAATTGAACCGACTTCTAAAAGTGTGCTAAAAAGTGAAGAATAACTATAAATTTTTATATAAAATTGAAATTTTTGAAGTCGGCGGCAAACTAATACCTGACAAAATGTGCTTCGCATAAACAAATTAACAATACTTTGTTTGTGATTGCTTTCTTACCATAATTTGTATAATAACTTGGCGCCGACTTCAAAAATTTCAATTTCATATAGAAATTTATAGTTATTTTTCACATTTTGGCGCACTTTTAGAAGTCGGTTCAATTTTTTTTTATAAGAATTTTATTTTTCGATTTTTAGTTTTGAGTTCATTATGATATCCATAAACTATTTGAATTAAGTACTAATCGAGATTAGTGTACCTCGCAATGACTTCAAGGTGTCAAAAAACTACCCATTTTATTCAAAGTTGTAAAAAAAAATAATTTTCGATTCGTCATGTGCGACCCCGAAAACTACCCCGTACCAATTTTGGAGAAAATCGAACAAAATTGATGTTTTCGTCAACCATATTGGATCCGCCATATTAAATTTTTTACCAATGATTTTAGATTCGTCAGGTGCGACCCCGAGAACTCCCCAGTACCAATTTTGGAGAAAATCGGGCAAAATTGATTTTTTTGTCCGCCGTATTGGATCCGCCATATTAAATTTTTAAAAATATTTTGGATTCGTTGGGTACAACAAACAAACATTTTGGATTCCACTTCATCAATTTCGTCCAAAAAAATATGAGACCACCGCAGCAGCTTCCTGAACATAACGTAAAAATTTCATTCAAATCGGTGCCGCCGTTCCGGAGTAATCGGTGTACATACATAAAAAAAATACATACTTGGCGAATTGAGAACCTCCTTCTTTTAGAAGTCGGTTAAAAAGCAATTTTTAAGGTTTTTTAGCTCTTTTGCAATGACTAATGAATGAAATTTAATACCTGAGAGCTCAATTAGTGTCTTTTAGTTATCTATAACTTTGTTCCAAAACATCTGCGTCTAAAATTATTACCTTGACTTATAGATTAAAAAAAAATTGCCAACTTTGAATGCTCATGACTCAGCCCATGTACTCAAACTGCCTCGGAGGAATCATCTTTCATCCCCCACCTACTATTGATATAATTCCTCTTTTTACCTATTGATTGGAATAATTGTAGACCAATTTTAAAGGTAAACCATATTATAAACAGAGGGGCTATTGGAAGCAACTTTCAAGGTTTATATTTCGCACATAAGGTGACTAAATAAACAATATTCTATGACATTTTAAAGACCTATTCAACAATACCCAACTCGCAGGAGTCTGTAAGAAAGCATTTTCACTTCGATTTTCTCTTGCTTTCTTTTCAGCTTTCAGCCATCATGTGCTGGATATAGCACTCTTCCAAACTTCTCCATGTCTCTCTATTCTGTGTAAGTTGATACTATATTTTTTCGCTTCTTTTCGCAAATTTTGGCCTCCATTGCAATATTTTAAGGGTCAATTTATTGGAATTTTGTCCAGCCACGTGACCTGTCCACCTATATTTCATTTGGGCTATCTTTCAGATTAAATCTAGGACTCCTGTTCTTTGCCTAATATCCTTATTTCGCCCTTTATCTCTCAAACTAAGGCCTGGCAAAGCCCATTTCATTGCCCTTCGGGCAGTTTTTAATTTGTATTGACTCTGCCGATACTTGGTGGAACTCCTTATCATTTAAAGATAAGAAGTAAAATAGATTTTTTACTTTAAATTCCACTATATTAAAAACTCGAATTTATTAACAAACATTCGACGTGTTTCACCACACCATAGCTTTATCAAGAATGAATGAGTAACATTACAAGTTACTGTTTTTAATAAGTTAGAATAAATTCCCTCACTATTAATTATTTTTTCTGAACTATATTAAAATATTTCCCACCATTTTCCAGGTATTGCTTTATCAAATTTAATTTAACTCACGCTATATATGTATGTATGATATAAATATCCAAAATATCATATATTCCACTTTGAACTTTATCCATTTCTCCAAGATCCGAAAAATGTAACCTTGAAGAGTGTACCTACACTTTACGTTATACATTTTCTTGGTAATATGCATTTAAAGGAAATGAGATCTGTGAAACGCAACGTTCGTAACAAGTTTCGCAAACTAGTTTATTGCATAGAAACTTCGTAAAACTTTTAAGCCGGTAAGACGGTAAACGATTTTGGCCTTTCAGAAGGTTTTCATGTTACAAGCGATCATGTTATGGAGCCGAATTAATGTTCTCAAGCTTCCATAAATTGCTTGTTAAAAATATGAAACACGTGGAAAACTTTAGAACTTATTAGGTAACATTTATATAAAATAACTAGAAATCCGCTTAGGCTTCGCACGAGTGAAATTCTGTTTTCTTTTTGATTAAAATCCAAATGAATTGGATATTGAAGTTGTTGTAACGAGAGTGAGTTTTACGTTCTAGATATATCATATCGGAATGATGTGAGGAATGATAATTGTTCTAAGCGTCAGTCTGAAAAAGTGCCTTTGAAGCGTGAAAAATTATTGACTGAGAACATATTAAAAATATCAAAATAAACGGTTTTCTAACAATCATTTTTATTATATCTTAGTATCGTAATTTGCTGGTAGGGAGATTTTCTTCTGATCCATCCAATAGGTTCCCAACGAAGGCCGTTATGCCCCCTTTCAACTGCGTGCTGAAGCCTTTCCATGAGGCGACAACGGGTTCAAACGTATCTCGGAGATATTAAGTTGCGCAAAATGGACGACGGAGCAATAAAGAAATTAATAATACATATTTGAAATTTTTCACCTTATTGTCGTCGCACAAATTTAAAAAATAAAATTAGAAAAATATTAAACATGTTTACCTATTGTTAGTACACATTTTTTCTAATCTTTTTGTAAATAATAATAATAATATTAATAATAATAAAGGTCAACCAGGACAATGTCGACAACTTAGCGTCGAACTACTGGTTGATTTCAGGACAGATGTTTTTGGAAACGGGAGGCTTCTTGGTAGTTATCCAAGACCAGGTTATTCCGACGAAGAACTATCGGAAATTCATTATCAGAGATCCCTCAATAGAAAATGACCAATGTAGACATGGCTGTCGAACATCAGAGACGACACAGCACATAACTGGAGGATGCCAAGCGTTGGCCGCAACCGAGTATAAAGAAAGACACGATTCAGCCGCTAAGATACTCCACCAAGAGTTGGCAGATAAGTTAAAACTATTGCAGATAGGAAAGGTGCCTTACTACAAATATAATCCAGAGCCTATTCTTGAAAACAACGAGTTCAAGTTATACTGGGATCGAACGATCCTAACAGATCAAACAGTTGCTCATAACAGGCCAGACATTATACTAACAGATAAAATTTCCAGGCGAACTACACTAATCGACATCGCTGTACCGAACAACAACAATCTAAGGTCAAAAAACGAGAAGCTCGCCAAATACAGAGATCTGGAGGTGCAAATCCGCAGACAGTGGGCAATGAACAGCGTTCACACGATTCCTATAATACTGTCAACAACTGGTGTGATACCAAAGAACCTCCTGCAGAACATCAAGGGACTGGGCCTTAGTGAGCATCTGTATAAACCGATTCAGAAAGCGGTTCTCCTTGCAACCGCGTGAACCGTCCGAAAGTTTGTAGGAAGTACAGAAGACCACGCCACCTAGGACCCGATAATCTGTATACCTGGTATGAGTGAATAATCCGTGGAGGGAGTGCGAAGCCGTTTGGCTTGTAAACTGTATAATAATAAAATTTTTATAAAAAAAAATGAACCGACTTTTAAAAGTGCTCTAAAAAGTGAAAAATAACTATAAATTTTTATATAAACTTGATATTTTTGAAGTGCACATAACTCACAAAATGTGATTCGCATAAACAGATTAAAAATACTGTATTTGTAATTATTTTTCTACCATAATTTGTATATATTAGTAGTTATTTATTTCATTTAGAAATAATTTGGCGCCGACTTCAAAAATTTCAATTTCGTATAAAAATTTATAGTTATTTTTCACTTTTTAGCGCACTTTTGGAAGTAGGTTCAATTTTTTTATAAAAATTTTATTTTTCGATTTTTAGTTTTGAATTCATCATGATATCCATAAATTATTTAAACTAGCTACTAATTGAAATGTGTACCTCGCAATGACTTCAAGGTAGCAAAAAAGTACCCATTTTATCCAAAGGGGGTACCCATTATTTTAGGTTCTTAATACCAAAACCTTCCAATATCGATATCTAAAGAACTTGAGATGTAAATTTCTTAGCCCAATATATTGTCCACTGCATATTGAGTTTGTATATGTAAAATTTCTAAACCGTCATATTGCAACTGACATATTAGATTTTCATAAAATAATTTTATATTCGCTATTTACATCATCAAAAACGATCCAGTCCCACCTTTGAACAAAATCAAAAAATGTTAAATTTTTTAGTCCGCTATATTGGATTCGCCATATTGAATCATGAAAAAATACTTTTAAATTCATAATTTACACCCTCAAGAACCCCCTGTATCAGTTTTGGAGAAAATCGAGGAATGTAAAATTTTCAGGACGTCATATTGAATCAGCCAGATTCACTTTTTCAAAAAATATTTTGAATCCGTAATTAACACTAACAAAAATCCCCCAATACTGATTTTAGACAAAATCGAGAGTTGCAGAATATTTAATCCGCCATCTTGGAATTTTTATCCGCCCTATTGGATACGCCATATTTAATTTTTTTAAAATAATATCAGATTCGTAATGTGCGATCCCAAACACTCCCCCATATCAATTTTGAAAAAAATCGGACAATATTAATTTTTTATCCGCCATATTGGATACACCGTAATGAATTTTTAAAAAATAATTTCAGATTCGTTATGTGCAACCCCGAGAATTTCCTGATACCAATTTTGGAGAAAATCGGACAAAACTGACCTTTTCAACCGACATATTGGATCTACCATAATGAATTTTTTTTTAAATAATTTTAAATTCGTTATATGCAACCCCGAAAACTTCCCCATACCAAATCGGACCAAATCAATTTTTTCGTCCGCCATATTAGATCGGCCATATGATTTTTTTAAAAATAATTTTAGATTCGTTATGTGCGACCCTGAGAACTCCCCCGTACCACTTTTGAAGAAAATCGAATAAAATTGATTTTTTTGTCGGCCATATTGGATTCGCCACATTGAATTTTTTAAAAATATTTTGGATTTGTTATGTACGACACCGAATAGTCGCCCATACCAATATTGGAGAAAATCGGCCAAACTAATTGTGTTCGTCCGCCATATTGGATCCGCCATATTGAATTTTTTTAAAATAATTTCAGATTCGTTGCGTACGACCCAAAAAACTCCAATATACCAATTATGGATAAAATTAATTTTTTGGCCGCCATATTGTCAGCGCCATCTTGGATTTTACTGCACCAATTTCATCCAAAAAAATATGGGACCATCGCAGCAACTTCCCGAACATAACGTAAAAAAATTTCATTCAAATCGGTGCCGCCGTTCCGGAGTCATCGGTGTACATACATAAAAAATTACATAGTCAACCTTCTTTTAGAAGTCAGTTAATATAATGAATAAATTGCAAAGACGAATTGAAGAAATAATGAATCGAGTCCGGTACCATTCATAACAAGATCCAGCAATGGTACTGCTCAGCAATGCCTTGACAAGCTGAAACAGAAGCTCTTTGTTACTGCAGGACGGCTAAAGAGATAGAAAACCAGCAATAACCGAGAACGAGAAAATGCGATATTCCAACGATCAGAAAATACTTTCTACCGTAAGCTAAACTTTCCAGCTAACAAGGTAGATAATAGATATTCCAATAAAAAGCAGGTAGAAGGATTCTGGGGAAACCAACTTTCCACACCCGCCACTGTAACATAGCAGCAACCTCGATCAATGAAGAACACAAAATCAACCAGATGCAGTTTGAACCATTTATCATCAAGGAGATTACAGGAATAATCAAAGAATTTCATAACTGGAAAGCTCCAGGTCTCGACTGGGTCCAGAACTACTGGCCCAAGAAGTTTTGATGTATGCACTATCAACTGGCTAATCTTATTAATGATGCTTTTCTTAACCCAGCAACAATGCCATTGTTCCTGACCGAAGGTAATACGTATCTCTTGCCAAAGTACCAACCTAACACACATGACCCAGCTAAGTATAGGCCTACCTTTCCACACTATATGAGAAGATCACCTCCTGCTTCACACAACGCATCTATACACATTGTGAACAAAATAACATCATCTCAACTCAACAACTGATTATTGACTCTGTCATACGTAACCAAGCCTGTACAAAAAACCTTTTTGATGTGTACGTGGATTATAAGATCTCCGAATCAGTGTCATATGATTGGCTCACAACTATATTGAGAATATATAGGGTTGATATTCATTTTGTTTCTTTTTTAGAACGCATTATGTCAACCTGGAAAACTAGGATCCAATTGCAAGTGCCATCTAGTAATACCATCGAAACTAATACAATACAATCCAAAACGAAGGAGAATATTTCAAGGCGATTCACTAAGCCCATTGTGGTTCTGCCTTGCAATGGACCCACTTAGGTGATCTCCAGATATATAGGAATGCAGTTTGGACTTAACAAGTGCCGTCTCTACCCACAAATCTCCGTACTTTTTTAGGAACTTGCGGAATTAACAATTATTCAATTAAATAATTCAGTGAATAATTAGATTAATAGGTACATCATGTTTTTATTACTTTTGTTGAAAATGAACACACAAATTTCAATCCGTTCTAGAATATTCTATTATGACCATTATTAATCGCATTAAAACAAAGGGCTTTTTATTTTATAAGACCCAAAATAACGTAATTAGACAAAGTCGTTGTCAACGTGTTGCGAGGGTCCAATCTATGAATATTTTAGGGGTAAAGGCAAAATTTTATGTATGCAAATTGGTTTTGTTTATTAAATAAATTATTAGGTCTACCTGTGCCTTTTGTCATAAACTGCAGAAAAAGGGCAAAATTTTATTCGGTCTGAGAGCAAGTTTACTGAACAAATAAGTAAAAGTTTAAACATCTTTTGTCAAAAAATACAAAAAAAAAATTAAAATTTATAGTTTTACATAAGAGACTTTTCATCATGTGTTGTTTCTAAAAGATTATATTGATAAAACTGATATAAACAACTGTAACTCTTAAGCTGTTTTTAAAGGATTACTAATACAAGTAGCTCTGGTCAATCTACAACAGCTTACATTCACAAATTCCAACTATTTATTGATTTATTTTGCTACAGTTTTCTTACAGGTTTTTAAACTCGCGAGTTACAGTTGATATTCCACAGTTGCCCCCCGTCTTTTATTAAAATATTTCAAGCCCCTGTAACACTTTAAAGTCCTTATCTTGTATAATGGACTTAAATATAAATTAATTTCTTAGAAGTGCGTTTGTATTGTTACATGATATTGTAAAATGAATTTTGATTACTAAAATCTTCGGGCATGCATGAGTCTGGTGGTCAAATAACTAATACAACTCCAGTAACGAGACATCAGGTGATTGAAACTAGTATGGAGAGAGAACCAGAGTGAAATTCGCAGGGAATAAACGATAGTTTATATCTTTAAAAATTTAGTAATTATAATGGTTTTTAGTTGCCATAAATCAAAAAAAAAATGTTCCTAGTAAATATAACTAGGGTTATTCATTTCGATTTTCTGTCTTCCTCTCGGAATACAGAAAAGTAAGTTATTTATAAAATTAAAGCAACATTTATATTTGTTTTATAATTTTTAACATGTTTTATTATCTAAAATTTAATAATTCTACAAAATATCCCGTTTAGATTTTTATAAAAATATGAAGGTTAACATGCTTATCTACTCCAGATGCAGTAGATGTAGTAAAATACTAAAACATTTCATAGTTTTCTCTCCTTATATTTATCCATAATAATGAAAAAGATAGAATTGCCTCACAGGGACGTAACAAAGAAGAAACACAAAAAACAGCTGTAAGAATTTTAATACATAACCTCACCTCAGTACTTTGTTGTTCTATAGTGACGGCTATAAAATACTAATAAACATATATTATGAACTTTGTCAAAAACGTTGTGATATTCTTATTATATAAAGATATAAAATAGTATAGACACTTTGTGCTGATATTTAATATTGTAGTGTTTAGTGTTTGTGACTAAACTCTGGATACCCTGTAGGCTTTAAACTATCGTTATTATATTGTAATAAAAAACACTTTATAGTGCTTGTTTTTCCACTCCACTAGTGTGTTAAAAATCTCTAATTCAGTTCTAACAAAGTACTTTACGTGTTTTGAAAGCACAAATTTTCATCAGCAACAATAAAATATCTAAATTACAGACATATTAAAATAAAGAGCAGAAAAAAACTGTAAAGCAATAAATGAAAAAGAAACGCAGGTAAATCGAATTAGTGGTTTTCAAACATTATAAAATGTAGGGATATATTAATTAAATATTTTATAACCTGTTAAATAAAAATATTAATTATTCGTTTTTTCTCTTTCCTATATATACAATGAATTAGCAAAAATCATTATTTTTGGTCATATCGGTTTTACTTCCTGTTCAATTTGGTTTTTATTTATTATTTTAATCCGTTATTAAAATCTCTCATTACATATTTAATATTTATATATATATAATATTAATTTTTTAAATTTTCTACCTTTCCAGGATATATTTAGATATTTGTTTTGACTATTGATAGTATACAGGCCCGTATCAAGTTCTGCGGCACCTTACTTAATTGGGATTTTATTAGATAGTTGAAGATAGAAAAAATGGTGGACTACAATAACGATAAATATACTAGACGCTGCAAAAAAAGCGTTGGGAACAAGAATGAGTAGAGGGAGGAAGAAACTAAGTAAAATACCGTGGTTCACAGAAGAAATAAAAGAACTAGCAAAGATAAAGAAAGACGCTTTCTTGAAGTACAAAAGTAATCCTTCGGCTGAAGCAAACGAGAAACAACATAAACGAGAGGATTAGAAGATGCAAGGAAGAATACTGGGAGCGATACACCAAGGACATGGAGCATGACTTATACGGTGCGCAGAAGAGAATATGGAGAATGATTCAGAAACAGAAAAAAAATGTTAATGAATACATCAATACAGCTCACATCAAAAAGGAAGAATGGACATCATACTTTGAAAGACAATTTGGTAATACAAATACGATTCACACTAGCATAACAGCAAAATCCATAAATCTGAGCACTACAAAAATGCAGGTAACATCGGAAGAAATAGAATATAAAATACGTAATTTAAAGAATAGAAAATCTCCTGGACCAGATCTAATTACCAACGAATTATTGAAATACGGAGGCCAAATGCTTACGGAGGAGTTACAAAAGCTTTTTAATAAAATTATTAAAGAAAAGCAAGTACTACAAAAATGGAAAACCAGCTATACAATTCCCGTACACAAAAAAGGTGACCACAAAAACCCGAACAACTACAGAGGAATTACACTTCTTAACTCTGTTACCAAACTATTTACAGCAATTATTCGTAACAAACTTGAGGAAAAAATAGAGATCTCGGAGGAACAACAGGGTTTTCGAAAAAACAGGGGAACCACAGATGCCTTATTTATAGTGAGACAAATAATCGAAAAATCAATAGAATTTAACCACCCTGCATACTTATGCTTTGTTGACCTAACAAAAGCATTCGACCGCATCAAGAAGCAGCACATAACGGAAATCCTAAAACAGATAAATGTTTCAGCGGAAATCATAAACATAATTGATGACTTGTACACAAATTCCAGCACAAAAATAATAACATCCGAAGGTCTAACCGAAGACATCAAGATAAACAAAGGGATAAGGCAGGGAGACTCGCTAAGCCACTTCTTATTCAATTTGATAATGGACCGCATAATAGAGGACATCAGACCGAAACGCGGATACCAGATGGGCGGACACAATATCAATATAATATGCTACGCGGATGATGCGGTCCTACTCGCAGATAACGAAGACGACCTCCAGAGATTGACACACCTATTTAACGTATCAACTAAGAAGTACAATATGCAGATATCAACGAATAAACAAAATGTATGGTAATTTCCAAGGAACCAAGAAGATGTAAGCTACAGATAGAAAATACCATAATTGAACTTTAAATACCTAGGCATTGACACAACAAGCTGTCGTAACCTTACTGGAGAAGTACTGTCACAAAATACAAGAGCCCTACAAGTGGCAGGATGCTTAAAAGATGTTATATTTCGAAACAGATACATGAGAATAGAGGGAAAAACAAAAATATATAAGACCATAATACGACCAATTCTAAATTATGCCACGGAAACAAGAGCAGACACTAAGAAGACAAAGCAGAAAATGAGAACCACCGAAATGAAAGTACTGAGATCAATGCTGAACGTGTCAATCAGAGATAGGCTGACAAATACTTTAATCAGAGAAAAATGTAATGTGCAGGACGTGGTCAAATGGACAAAAGAAAGAAAAAGAGGTTGAAAAGAACACGTTGAGAGAATGAGTGAAGAGAGACTAGCCAAAGTTTGTATGTATGGACGACTAAGAGGAAGAAGATTACCAGGACGACCACCAAAGAGATGGGCCCAGAGCTGGTTCTCTTCATCAGAAGAATAAAGCGGGTGTAGATGGAATGGTATGGAAACAGGGATATCCCTAGTCAACGTAGAAGAAGAAGAAGTTGTTCCTAGTTTTATGATCAGTGCTGACAATGACCTGAATCCTATATCTAGAATACCTGGTTTCTTAAAAGCCCTTTTAAAGATGGAACTGTTAATCAATTTTTGTTGCATATAAAACGTATATAACATTCCTCATGCTCATTTTTAAACATTCCTCTGAAGTATTTATTTTCTTTCTTTTTTTAATCGTAGTTAGGTTTTCTTCATTGCTTTACTTCTACCTCTTTCACGAGCCATCTTTTGTAAACATCTTGAACTTAGTTCTGAGTTCTTCCGAGACTTTTTCTTTAACAGACGTCGGTTTTGATACCTCGCCTGTTACAACAGCTTTCTTTTATTCATTTTATTGATTATATTAAGAACCATTCTATTGAGTCTGGGGATACAAAAGGCCTGCCAACCATTTCTTTTTGTCATGTAATAAATATTTTATGATAAATGAAAGATCTCTCTAAAATATGTTAATCTTTCAATAAACTTTACAAGTTTGTTATTCGGGAATGCTGATTTGCACAATTTTATAACCTCCTGAAATTATATGTACTTCTCCCCGGTTCATCAATGATCGAATAAGCTTATCACGATTAAAAAGTTGATGCTGGTAGCCGTTACTATGTGGTAATTAATTATCTTCGGGAAATGTTTAAAAAGGAACTACTATGTTTTATACCACTAAATTTATTAAGAAAACAGTGACTGCAGTTTCAACTCACAGAGTCATTTTCAAACTGAATTACAAAGGTAGACTAAGTATTCAATACAAAAACATGAGGAAATTTAACAATAAATAAAAACTACCTGAGAAATTACATTATTACAAAGGGAAGGTACTAAATTTTGAGAACTAATTATTATTTGGCGACAACAAATAACCGGGAAAACCCAAGTTCGGTCTGGTCATGAAGCAAATTTACATTTTTATTTTTACTATGTTTATATATTTCTAAAGATTCAAGAATATTTAACTTTTGGCCCTTTGTTGAATAATGTAATATGTCAGTGTTGCTTAAATCAGAAAAACTGTGGCTGTGTTCTAAGCAATGGTTGGCAAAGCTCGAGCCTGTTTTGTGTAGTCTATATGATCGGTGGTGTTCTGAAAAGCGAGTTTTAAAGCTTCTACCACTTTGTCCAAAGTACAAGCTATCACACTCTGAACATTTTAACTTATAAACTCCTGATTTATCAAATTTATTAATTTTATCTTAAGCATTGTAAAGGATAGTGGACAGATTATGTTGAGATTTAAAGGCTACTTTTATGTTATGTTTGGAAAGAGTATTAGCTATGTTTTTTGATAGGATACCACAGTATGACAAAGATATATAAGATGAACTATCTTTATCATTGTTTATTTTGGGGTATATTGAATTAAAAGCTAGTTGTTTTTGTTTTTTAGTTATTAATTTCTTTATGGTTTGTCGGGAGAAATTGTTTGATATTGCAATCCTTTCAATGATATTTAGTTCCTCTTGAAGATTTTCTTCAGAGAGAGGCAAAGAGAATGCTCTATGTATCATTGAATTGTATGCAGCCATTTTGTGTTGTAAAGAGTGAAAAGAGTCATTAGATATAGTATTACCTGTAAACGTTGGTTTTCTAAAAATTTTAAAATTACACTGATTATTGAGGTGAGATATGGTGAGATCTAGAAAATGTATTTTATGGTTATTTTCAGTTCCCCAAGTAAATTGAATTTTTGGATGGCAATTATTAATGTTTTGAAGCTGTCTAGTAGTGCCACGATTATACTACGAATGTCTTTAAAACGATGTTTTCTCCTGATCTTGAGCAAGCGCTAGATTAGTTTGTCTCTGATAAATTCATAATCCTTCTAGTTAAATGAGAGGTGACTTAAATAGTTTTATAGTTATATTGGCGATCTAAATAATTCCGTATTTACAATAATAAGGATGTCCAAAGTCGATTTTAATGATGTTTAGAAGCCAACAGTATGGAACAAAGCCAAAATTTTTTCCGTTTTCCCAAAACTTTATTGACGAAGTTACACCGAACACACTACTTTTATTAACTTAACGACATAATTTTTTAAGTGTTGGTGGTATACGAGAGATCTAAATCAAACGATGGAAATTATTACGAGTTATCGATTTTTATACGAGGTTTTATATTCAACTTAAATGAAGTCATATTTAAATTAAAATATACATTACCATCCTTGAAAGAATTTATAGCACACTAAAATAAATACTGAAAATTTCATAGTTAAAAAAACAAAAAATCCCAATCAATATAATTTCGCCATTTGAAAATAAATCAATGGTTTTGTAGGTAACAAATCGATTTACCATATTTTTACAATTCATTTGTTTATAAGCAGATAGTGTTTACTTTATTTATTTATTTATTTAAACCCATTACACATTTACGAAAAATCAATTAACAAATGGGTACAACAGAAAAAAAAAACTTAAATATTAACAATGATAAAACAAACAAGAAAAAAAGAAGAAAAAACAAGCATACACAAATTACCAGAAATAAAACTACAAAATATTACATACTTAATTATTTTTGATCTGTGCCAATCTGCAGCTAAATATGTAGAATTTATTTTAATTTTCGTTGTAGATTCTGCATATCCTATATAAAGGAGAGTAGTTACACATTTGTACGAGGTGTAGGACAATAGAATGTGGTAGATTGGCGAGCTGAAGTCCTAGGTACAAGAAAACTTATTTTTTCCAGTATGTCACTACATTCCACTCTGTTATGCAAAACTTTATAAAGAAATTTGAGGTCTGTGACGATACGTCTATGTTCTAGAGAACAAAAAGAATGCCGCTGAAGTAAGATTTCATGCGGAAACCCTGTTTCAGGATAATGTCCATCAATCCGAAAGCTTAGGTATTTCAAGAAACGCCGCTGAACTCTTCCAAGCTCATTAATATGGTTTTGATAATAAGGAGGCCATATTATGGAAGCATATTCCAATTTAGATATTACAAAAGCGTAATAAAGTAAAATGAGCGTACTTTGATTACAAAATGTTTTTGAGTTTCTGATAATAAAGCCTAATGATTTAAAACACACCTGTATAAGGTCATTTATATGAGGAACAAATTAAAGTCCGCTATCAAATGTCACACCCAGCATTTCACTCGGGGAACTGATGTTCCATCAATTTTATAATCATACACCAGCACGTTTTTCTTTAATGTAAAAGTCATGACTTTGCATTTACCAACGTTTAAAGGCAGTCTGTTTTCGCTACACCAATCTGTGACGGTATTTATTGCTATTTGTAGTCTTTGACAATCAGCATCGTTTTTTACAGAAGTAAAAATTTTAGCGTCATCCACATAGAGTAGCATTGTACAGTCACCCACAATTCCATTAATAAATATATTAAATAATAAAGGACCGAGTATTGACCCTTGAGGAACTCCCGAAGTCACACACAGGGGTTCCGAGGACTGGCCACAGCATTCTACTATTTGCTGCCTATCGCAGAGATATGATTTAAAAAATAGAATTAATTTTTGCGAAAGTCCAAAACAATGCAGTTTATCAAGCAAAATGCCGTGATCGAGCCTATCAAACGCCTTTGAAAAGTCTGTGTATATTGTGTCTACTTGACCTCCCCTGTCCAAGACATCAGCCACAAACTGAGTAAAACAGAAAAGATTGGACGCTGTGGACCTACCCTTTATAAAACCATGTTGGGAACCACTAAATAGGTGTTTCAGCTTGAAAAATAGATGTTTATGCAGAAACATTTCAAAACATTTTGAAAAATTATTTATTATACAGACTGGTCTGTAGTTTTCTATATTTTGTTTGTCTCCTTTTTTAAGCACTGGAGAAACTCTGGAAATTTTCCATTTATCAGGAAACTGTGAATTATTTAGGCAGAGATTAAAGATAATGGAAAAGGTTTTGCTAATACGCATGCATAATCACGCAGGAAAAAGGATGGAATTTTATCCGGATCAACGGTTCCCTTTGGTTTTATTTCTTTTAAGCAAGATTTTCGTTAACCTTACAAATTTGAATAGTTTGAGTGACAGAACTTTGAATATCTTTATTAAAAGCATTGTTCGATGAAATATATGAAGATTTAAAAAAGTCAGCAAATGCATTTGCAATATCTGCATGGTTTCTGTAAGTATTTTCCACACAAATCAGATTTTCAGGTAATTCTTTATTATTTCTTTTACTATTTATAAATTGCCAGAAGTTTGATGGATTAAAAGCAATGCGGTTTTCCACACTTTCACAATATTTTTTATATGTATCATATATGTCTTACTTAATTTGTCTTCTCTGGTGTTGAAATTTTAACAGATCTTCATTTTTTTGTGAACGTTTGCATTTTTTCCAAGATTTAAATTTTTTCTTAATATTATTTATTATTTTAGATGTAAACCAAGGTGAATAGTTTCTTCTGCGTTTTTTAGTTTTGGGTACGAATTTATTTAGGGCAGTGTATATTTAAGTATAAAATAAATTACAAGCCTCATTAGCATCATTAATCTGATACAAAAAATCCCACCCAATATTACACATATACTCATATAGGCGCATAAACTCTGCCTTTTTAAAATTATAGTATACATTATTAATTCTTTGTTTAGTAATTTTTTTTCATGGGCCACTGTGCATGAGAGCAATAAATCAGGATGGTGCAACACTTCAAGTAAGATTAGGTCTTTCGCCCTTTCAATTCTACATGAAAATGAATCATTATTGCTTAAAATTAAATCTAGTAAACGATTATTATCGTTATATATGAAATTGTGCTGTTTAAGGTTTAAAAATTGCATAAAGCCTACTAAAGACAAAGTTTTGGTCGATATACTGTATTCGTCAGATGACATGTTTATGTAATCAGGTAGATTGAAATCTCCTAAAAGTCGAATCTATGAAACATTCTTTCATTTTTCCAATTGCAAACTTTTTAAAAAGAACGTTTTAAATCCATTTTATTATTGAAAGTAAAAGCTGCATAATAACGAATAAGATCTACTACTAGTACCTAAAATAATTAAAAACTCATATCTTGACATACACTATCAGATAAAAGTAGAGCAACGCTTTTGTCCTTTTGAGTTAAAGAGAAAATTATAAACTTGTAATGCTTAGGTAAGCCTAATAAAATATTATCCTCAGAATTTTACAACATTAATAAACAATATTTAAAT
The DNA here is from genome assembly GCA_034092305.1 of Diaprepes abbreviatus. Lineage (NCBI taxonomy): Eukaryota > Metazoa > Arthropoda > Insecta > Coleoptera > Curculionidae > Diaprepes > Diaprepes abbreviatus. The sequence continues at coordinate 871,785 of JASJET010000018.1, read as the reverse complement.
TGAAAAATATTTATATTTATATAAACGAAGCAAAAAAGTGCATCAAAAAGCAACAAACATTGTATTAAACAATAGTTTATTTTACGTATTACACCAAAAAAAATTAAACACATTCCAGAATTATAAAAAAAAATAAAAATACTCAGAAGGAAATCATTGGTTGGAAGAAAACAAATACACAAACTAAGCTAATTATGGAAATAAAACAATGAACAGCTCTGTATTAAACTAAAACTGGTAACACCCTAAACTACAGCATATATTAAAATTTGTACATTTATCAGCTAATAAGATTATTCAAATAATAGATGTTTAGGGTATTGGATAACAAAATGGCGGCATGTAAAACAGTATAGTACGAAACACCATTTCGAGATAAATCAGTAAAGTTGCTGTTTGTTGGAAAAGATGTATACTTATATAACTTACGTCAAATACTTGCAACTTAAATGGCAGTGATAGAGAGGGTGAATACGGAATCGTGCTGTCTCTCTCGTTCCGAACCGCGAACGTTCGGAGCAAGAGAAAAAGCACGACCTTATATTCCCCCTCTCTGTCTCTTTGCCATGTAACGTGCGAACAAAAAAATGGCTAAGAAAATACAAGAAAAATTGATCAAAGTTCATTAAAAAAAACAACAAAGGGCCTTATTAAACTTAATAACAGACTAATGCATTCAATTTAGGTATTACTGAAACTTAAAACAGCACACTATAGCCAGATTCAAATTTGACATTAAATCCACATATCAAGAATTAATGTTAAGCTCAAACTTTAATAAATCGAAAATGTATGAAAGATTGTTTTAATAAATTGCAGTTAATGGATCCTACCCTAAGTTGTTACTTGAGGTTAAAAAAATTCCTTCATTGAAACGTGCAAAACTACTAAAATCCCTGTCTCCAGGTTCACCCAGGTAAAAATAACTGAAAAACACCAAATAGATAAAAGATAATGTAACTAATTGACTAAACTCAATTACCGGGATAATTTAAACGATTTTCCACCCTAAAATCATCGAGTTGACAACTCGAAAACGACCCTGGGTAATAACAGTGGGCTGAAATACATTTGTTAAATAAGCCAATTCATTAATTAAAGATATTGTGTTGTCCATAACGTGAGTATTTGCCAACATAAGGTAAAATTAACTGAATTATCCATAGTAAACTTCAGCTGAAATATGAACCGTGACACTCATCAAACATCAAAAATTCTGACCGCTATGTCGTTGGACTTAAGTTACTCGTCTTTTTTCCTGGTTAAACAAACCCGTATCTCTAAAATTGATTACTATTCAGTTAATTTAACAAAAAAAACAAATAAATAATAGATTTTCTGTGATTCTGTGAAAAATAATTTGATTGTTTCCTTTTATTAGTTTACCTATCAGCCAAAATCTAGCAGAACAAAGTTACTACTCTGGTCTTGTTAACATCAAGTCAAAGTAAAAGAAACAACATGAAAATTTCCGGCCGCACTTGTATACGGATCTCCTAAATTACTTAAAAGTAAACACATCATTATCTGCTACTACGCGCTAACGATCACAATAAAAACAAAACCAACAACTGAAGTATTTGAAGTAAATTTTAAGTAGGTGTATTATTAGTATAGTCAATTTAGACAGAGGCTAAAAGCAGAATTCTTTACATTTCTAGTGGGCGCGATAATATTTAAATCTGATTCGTAAAATAAGCTATTTTAAGCTTTTTTACACATGTGAACGCTTGTCCTAATATATTGCTGCATCATTTCTCACTGGTGATACTTTGTGAATACCCAGATGTTTAATCTAATTACAAATATTTACTATTTAATAAATCTCAAGTAAAATTTCCTATCAAAGTTTACCTTTATGTAATATCACAAATTAAATAATGGTAAATGAATAACAGAAATGACAGAGTTGTGTGGCATTGGCCATATTCGTGTCAATTCAAATAAAGGGTGTTTTTTATAGAGGTATAGAACTTTAAGTTGGCAACACTTTTTTAACTGGCGGCCATTTTGTCAGCTGTCAAGTGATTTATGTTTAGTTTGGTTTGGCATTTCAACATGAATAGACTGACGCCTGAACAACGCTTCCAAATTGTGCAAATTTATTTTGAAAATCATGGTTCTGTTCGAAATACGTATCGCGCACTACGTCCATTTTACGGTCAACATAATCATCCATCAGAGCAATTAATTCGATTAACTATGGAACGTTTTCGCACCACGTTTACTCTAAATGATAATACGCATCCACAGAGACGTCGTACAGTGCGTACAGAGGAAGTCATTGCTGCTGTAGAGCGTAGCGTAGAGGAAGATCCGAATCAGTCTATCCGCCATCGTGTACAGGACTTGGATATGTGTCTATTCACTTTATGGAAGATTTTTCGGAAAGATCTTGGTTTGCGTGCTTACAAAATCCAACTCGTGCAAGAATTGAAGCCACATGATCACCTAGCAAGGCGTAGATTCGGTGAATGGGCCGAAAACAAGATTGCCGTTGATCCCGATTTTCATAAGCGAATTTTATTTAACGATGAAGCTCACTTTTGTTTGAATGGATACATCAATAAACAAAACTGCCGTATTTGGAGTGATGATAATCCTCAAGTGTATGTTGAGACACCGTTACATCCAGAAAAACTGACTGTTTGGTGTGCTTTATGGGCTGGTGGAATCATTGGTCCGTACTTCTTTAAAAACGATGCTGGTCAGAACGTTACAGTCAATGGTGACCGCTATAGAGCCATGATTACTGACTTTTTCGTTTATCAATTGAACAACCATGATATGCAGGAGCTGTGGTTTCAACAAGACGGCGCAACATGTCACACAGCTCGTGCCACAATTGATTTATTGAAGGAAACGTTTAGTAACCGCATAGTTTCACGTTTCGGACCCGTGAATTGGCCTCCAAGATCGTGCGACTTAACGCCGCTAGACTATTTTCTGTGGGGATATGTCGCTAGTCTACGCCGATAAGCCCGAAACGATTGATCACTTGAAGGACAACATTCGCCGCGTTATTGCCGATATACGGCCACAAATGTTGGAAAAAGTCAGCGAAAATTGGACCTCCAGATTAGACTATGTCCGAGCCAGCCGTGGCGGTCATATGCCAGAAGTCATTTTTAAATTATAATGCCATATCTTTCGAATAAAGTAAATTTCATGTCAATTTAAAAAATTCATCTTTGTTTTATTCCATTTAAAAGTTCTATACCTCTATAAAAAAAAACACCCTTTATATACAGATAGTAAATCCTATTTCATCTTACAGATGCCACAAAAGGCGTTCCCGCCAAAACCAATTTTCTACGTAAATTTCTAATGAATTGAACCCAACTTTATGGTTTACGTTACTTCACGGCAATTTCTGTTCTTATCTTATGTTTCGTGTGTGGAAAACATAAATAAAATATGTATAGAATATATACAAACAGTTTACTTCCCTCAAATACCACTCTGGTCCTCTCTCCATACGCGTTTCAACCACCTCATTGGTTTCATCAGTGGAGCTGTATCGGACCGAGACCAACATTCGCAGGAAATAGCTGATATATAAAAAATAAATTCCAAAGTATGTCGGTAGAATAATGCAAACCTGCCACGTATTGACCTCGATGTCAACTGAAAAATAGCGCCAGTCCATTTTTTAATAAATAAAATATGTTTGCTTAAAAATGGTGCTAGGAACTTTCTGTGCTCGCCGTGATTACACATTGAAAACTTAAAAAAAAATTAATTTTTTTTTAGATTCTCTAAAATTTCCTTAAGGTAAACATTTGAATATTGTTAGAAACAATAAGAACAATAGAATGATGTGAAAGACCAAGTTAACAAATGTAACAAATGATTAATTTATGTTTAACTGTAACTAAGTTTAAAAAAATTTGTCTAGACCGAAAATAAATATAGGATATGAAGTTATCTAATAAAATTTTGTTACACATATTGGTAAAAAATACCGAATGTATTTATTAACTGGTTCTAAAAATATAGTCTATAAATATACTGTTTTTTGAAGTCTTTCCTATATATAGGAAGGAAAAAAAAACTAACTATTTTGTTAAAATAGAATGTAATCAGTTTTTTTCCTCTATTCATCTAAAGAAATACAGCTCTTTCAAAAAAAAAGCGGCCTTAACACCGATTTAAACTTTTGTGGTATTTCTTTCTAATTATACACTTTTTCTCAGTGTAATAGCGGGTCGCGAGAGAAGCAAGGTCACGAAAATTGAATCCTTCATCTTCAAAAGCATCGCCAAAGCTGTCACATCTGTAAGATGACACAATGTGTAGTTGTACTGAAATGTGTCCTTGAATCCGTCCTACGTATGACTCACTATCATTATGAAATATGATTTCCATGCAGAAAATTATAAGAACAACCATAAAAACTTTAATACGAAGGCTAAATTGACATCTGAACTTGTCAGGAGGGTAAGGCGGGTATTACGAACTAACCTAAATTGTAGATATTTGTTTAAGGCGCTCAACACCTACGCTTGCTCTGCACTTGGCTACTCTTTTGGAATTGTAAAATGGAGCAGGACGGAAATAAAGAACACTTCTAACACACAAATAATAAATACGTTCATATTTCTACAGGTTAGCGGACCCTTCCACCCTACTTCGAGTAATATGCGAGGCAGACGATTCAATGCAACTACAGCTGAAAGAACATGATATTGCTTCTCACCAACAAACAGACCAAGAGAAGTTACAAACCTGGCTACGGAAGCCAATTCATGGACGGCATCCAAATGAAATCAATCAGGACAATTTCGACAACTCAGCGTCGAACTACTGGTTGATTTCAAGACAAATGTTTCCGGAAACGGAGGGCTTCTTGGTAGCTATTCAAGACCAGGTTATTCCGACGAAGAACTATCGGAATTTCATAGTCAGAGATCTTTCAATAGAAAATAACCAATATAGCTATGGCTGTCGAACATCAGAGACAATCCTGCACATCACTGGAGGATGCCAAGCGTTTGCCGCAACCGAGTATAAGGAGAAACACGACTCAGCCGATAAGATACACCACCAAGAGTTAGCAGATAAGTTAAACCTATTGCAAAAGTGCCTTATAATAAATAGAATCTGGAGCTCATTCTTGAAAACAACGAGTTCAAGTTATATTGAGATCGAACGGTTCTAACAGATCAGACAGTTGTCTTCACGATTCCCATAATACTATCAACAACTGGAGTGATACCAAAGAGCCTCCTGCCGAACATCAAGGGACTGGGCCTTAGTGAGCATCTGTATAAGCCGATTCAGAAAGCAGTTCTCCTTGCAACCGCGTGGACCATCCGAAAGTTTGTAGGAAGTACAGAAGACCACACTACCTAGGACCCGATAACATGGAAAGGGTCCCCACAGAGCTTCATACTTTTGGTATCTTTGTATACTTGGTATAAGTCAATAATCCCTGAAGGGATTGCGAAGCCGTTTGGCTTGTAAATCTGGTAAAATTTTAATAACAACCAGTCTATGATATCGTTAATATTTCTATTTTGTCTATTTTTGAACAAAGTTCCTCCTGAGAAAATAAATAGAATAAATCTTAGTGTTCAAGGGCCTCTTAGACTATCCGATAATTTAGAATCCTAATTGAGTTAGAAACTGAATTCACTTAAGAAACGAGGTAGTGTAATAAAACAGCATTTGGGATACCTGTCCGAAGTGTGGTAAGCGACGCGGACTGACCCACTGAGCTGGTGTTACATTTAAAATAAGAAAGTCATCTGGCTTTAATGATAATAAAAACCAAATGTAAATTTTTATCAATCCTGTATAATTGTTTGTAATTATTTTTATGTTACAACAAATTGTAATGATTTTACTAAAAACAATACAACTCTTAAATTTTGACCTACAATTTCAAGAATAATTAAAAATCTCAGGAAGAGAAAAAGAGAGAGATATGGATTAGGGACGCATCAACTACTAGGTCTTTTAGCGTCCATTTTTGATTTTCTTGATATCTATATTGCTTGTTCTACATTAGATTGTATAATCCAATATCTTTGATAAATTTGATAACATTGTTAGAATTTTGATAGGAGAGGAGAATATCAATCTTGTTTTCCTGTAATTGACGGAATGGGTGGTGCTCATATTTTTTGCATTCAGTGATGATATGTTTGATTGATAGGGAGGTGTGACAGGTTTCGCAGTAAGGAGCAGGGGATTTGTTTAGGAGATATTCATGAGTTAGCTTCGTGTGGCCAATTCGGAGCCTAGTCATTATGGTTAATTCTTGTCTTGGTAGATTATGGAAAGGGATGCCACTAAAGAAATTCTTTTTAACTAATTGAAGTTTGTTGATTGAATCCTGAAGGTCCCACTCTAGTTGAATGAGGTTTCGAGACATATCATATAAAGAGTTTTTAAGGTCTTGAGGGTGGAATATTTTGTTTACTTTATTAGGAGAGTTTTGATGATTGCAAGCGAGGGTGTCGGCTTTAGTATTTCCTGAGATTCCAGTATGACTTGGTACCCAAAGGAAGGTGAAGGATTTGTTCCTGATATGGAAGTATTTTATTAGGGTTTTGATCTCATGAGCTATTAAATAATTAGGATTGTATGATTCGATTAGTTTGAGGGAGTTTAGAGAGTCTGAAATTACCAGCCAGTTTGATTCAGAGGTATTTATGCAATATTGTAAGGCTTTAAGGAAGAGTTTGGCATAGGTATATGAAACATAACAGTAACACGCCGTTATTTGACCCGTGCTATTAAAATATACAATAATATAGGGCGTTCCATTTAGATTTTGACAACTTTGGTGTGAAACTTTTTTTTTTGAGCCACTGTGAACATTTCAAAATAATTTTAAAACGTAGTTCCAGTAAGCCTCCCCATCCCTTATTTTTAAAATATTTTATCATTCTCTGTACATAAACCGACGGAAATGTGATGTGTCACCCTATATATGATTAAAAGCAACTTCAACTTCGTAATTTTTTCTTCTGTTGCTTTCAATCAATCCAAACACAGACAGACGTAAAGCATGTACCATCCAGTTTGTGAAAAATTGGAATGTGCATGCTGCTGGCACTCCCCCCCCCCCTCACACTGTTTAACATTTAGTCTTTGGTACTTCAATGGGTTTTTCGACACACAAAAAAATTAATGAAACAATAAGTTAATATAAATATTAAAATAACAATAAAAAAGAAACAGAAACTTGGTCGTTTTTTTTTACCTTCTTTTCAAGCAACCTGCGAACACTCAAACTGAAAACCTTAAACCACAGCGTTATTATGATACCATTGCTACTTATGGGTTGCTGGAAACAATCGCAAAAATGGATGTTAAAGAAATTACAAACTACTGAACGTTTTCGTAATTATGCCGGTATCCGACTTCATTTAATCTTGCAAAGAAAAATCTTTTAAAATAATTGGCTTTTAAGGATTCGAGAAATATTCCAGTAGAAAGATTTGCTCGCTTCCTAGTTAAAAAGATATATTTGACCTTTACCATTTAATTTTCCATAAAAAGGAGATATCCAATTATATTTTAAAACATCCCCCGTCGGAAAGGAAGACAGATTAAAAAATAATAAAATCCAGAATTTCATATTCATACTTTTTATATTCGATATTGACGGCAATAAAAACTGAATAAAACGTCTTTGGTCTGTCGCTTTCAATTTTGAGTAAAACACCGACATAAATAAAATTGCGATTGTGGTTAACGTACCGACGTGTTAGTCTCAAGTATTTAAACTAATAAACTAGCAAAATGAGACTGATAACAAACGAAAATATACATAAAATATAAAAAGATTTTTTCTTCCAAAAACGACTCTGATCTTTTGCGTCTCGAATTTAACATGGGAGATATATTTTTTTTAAATTACGTAAGATATAAAGAAATCTTTACTGGCGCAAAATTAGTTTAATAAGTTACCGTTTTCTCCTTCAAACCTTTACAGCTCCCCCGACGAGACCGCCAGGTGGTCGAGACGCGTATGGGGAGAAAACAAGAATGGAATTGGCAAGAAATAAACTGTCTCTCCTTTCCTTTTATTATATATATATATATATATATATACGCTCGTAGACGCCATACAATGAGCTTTGAAAATGGTGAATGAGATTTCACCGAAACGTCAGCTGCCTTACAGTCCTGAGAGAGACTCAGCACATACACGGGATGCCCGAAAACATTCGATAACATATATATATATATATATATATATATATATATATATATATATATATATATATATATATATATATATATATAATCGAAGGTTTTCGGAATGTATTTATTTCTTCTTCAGGACATCTCTACAATATTAATTACAAAGTTAGAATATTAAACCTAACCTATAATTATTAAGAAACTCACCAATGTGGTTTGAATATGAAACAAGTAGATATGTAAAAAAGAGGGGAAAAAACCCACCATTACAACTTTTAAATTATAATTAAAAGCATAATATGATAGAATTGTTAGAATTTGATTAAATTTTTAAAATCACGAACGATAGCTTTGTGCGTACGTTAAAAATAAATTCAATTATTACGACTTGGTATGCAATTGATATGGATAGATTACTTTTTATAAACAGCAAAAAATAGGAAAAATGATTATTATTATTTTTTTAATAACGTTCTTAATTTGCATGAGTTTATATGAAATCGTGCCAAGCATCATTACATTATTTCTAATATTTATTATAGAGTCGCTTCAAGTATGTCATATTAAAATATCAAATTATAGTATATTTGACTTAGGTTTTTGACATCTTGTTTGTCATTTACAGCATTTCTATCTCTTTTTAACCGACTTCTAAAAGAAGGAGGTTCTCAATTCGTCAACTATGTATTTTTTTATGTATGTACACCGATTACTCCGGAACGGCGGCACCGATTTGAATGAAATTTTTACGTTATATAAAGGAAGTTACTGCGGTGGTCCCATATTTTTTTAGATGAAATTGGTGCAGTAAAATCCAAGATGGCGCTTACAATATGGCGGCCAAAAAAATCAATTTTGTCCGATTTTCTTCAAAATTGGTATGGAGGAATTTTCGGAGTTGTACCCAACGAATGTGAAATTATTTTTAAAAAATTCAATATGGCGGATCCAATATGGCGGACAAAAAATCAATTTTGTCCGATTTGCACCAAAATTGGTACGGGAGAGTTTTCGGGGTCACACATGACGAATCTAATACTATTTTAAAAAAATTAAATTTGGCGTATCCAATATGGTGGATAAAAAATTAATTTTGTCCGATTTTTTTCAAAATTGATATGATAGCACATTGCGAATTTAATATTATTAAAAGAAAATAAATATGGCGGATCTAAGATTCTACATCTCTCGATTTTTGTTAGTGTTAATTACAAAATTAAAATATTTTTTGAAAAACTCAATCTGGCGGTTTCAATATGGTGTCCTAAAAATTTACATTTTTCGACTTTCTCCAAAATTGATATAGAGGGTTTTTGAGAGTGTAAATTATGAATTTAGTAGTATTTTTTCTGGATTTAATATGGCGACCGCAATATACCTGACTAAAAATTTTACATTTTTCGATTTTGTTCAAATGTGAAATTGAATCGTTTTTGAGGATGTAAATAGCAAACATAAAATTATTTTAAGAAAATCTAATACGTCAGATGAAATTTTAAATTTCTGTATTTCATCTAAAATTGGTACTAGGAGGCTTTGAAGGGTTTAGATTTAGATTAGATTAAGATTTGGTATTAGGGGGTGGTGTATTACTGAGGGACTAAAAATTTTACATTTTCCGGTTTTATCTAAAATTTTGGAGCCTATATTATCAATTTAAAATTTGAAATTTAAGATAGTGGATTTACTGACAGACTAAATATTTGTTTGATACAATTTCGTTGGTATCTGGAGAACTCTAAGAATCAAAGAATTTTTAGTGGTTCATTTTAGGGTGATTTACCAATTATGGATAAAATGGGTACTTTTTTGCCACCTTGGAGTCATTGCGAGGTACACTAATCTCTATTAGCACTTAGTTCAAATAATTTCTGAATTAAAAACTAACAATCGAAAAATAAAATTTTTATAAAAAAATTGAACCGTCTTCTAAAAGTGCGCTAAAAAGTGAAAAATAACTAGAAATTTTTATATGAAATTGAAATTTTTGAAGTCGGCGCCAAATTAATTCCAAATGAAATAAATAACTACTAGCACTAGATGCATAACAAGTACGGTAGAAAGCAGTTACAAAAAAAGTATTTTTGAATATTTTTATGGGAGTCATATTTTATAAGGTACTAATATGGCGCGGAGTTCAAAAATTTTAATTTCATATACAAGTTTATATTGTTATTTTTAGCTTTCTAGCGCTTTTTTAGAAGTCGATTCAATTTTACAAAAATTTTATTTACAACAAAATTTTAGCTTCCACCCTCCACCAAGAAAAAAAAAGTTATCGAAATTTTTTTTGCCAACCAGCAACCCTGGGAGAAATACCAGACAGAAAAGATTAGAACTCCTTTTAAATTTATAAAATGCCCTACAGGGACTCATTATTTCCCTCCATCTCTACTTTATTCAAGTCTTAACTACACTATATAATGTTAATCCAGAGAAACATTTTAATCGAAACTTAGTCCAGCCATTAATGAAAATGTGCCACTCTAACTAATTAATTTCACATCTCATCGAACAAGATTTCCCTGGCTCATTTATAAAGTTAATTTAACTTGGTCTCGCACTAAAATTTGATGCTAACATTAATTTATATGAAAATGTTAATATTAGATTGAATCAGATATACAGGTAGATCAACTAAAATTGTGTTCCTTGGCATCTAAATTTGAGGTTTTCAAAGTGCGAGACGTAGTTTCTAGAGACTATTCAAGTAAAAACTTTAGATAATGGCATTTCCAACTTTTATCATTTAATACATTTAAGAGTTACGGTAGTTAGAAATTTTATGTTAGTTAGTTAATTAGTATAATATCTATTGTGACAGAATTTGATTATAGACTCCTGCTAATGACATATTGAGGTAGCGTGAATCATTTTATCTATAATCATTTTTTTGCCCCATATTAATTAGTAGCTATTTTGATAACCTATAATTAAATTTCACAGTAATAAAGACACTCTGGAAGTCTGGTCGTTCAACTTCTCTCTTGCAGCTTTAGTACCAAACAACTACGGTTATTTAAGCTTACCAAAACCATCACTCAGAACTTCAGGACTCAGAAAAGGCTGCTAATTAGTTGGTCAGAAGACATCTCTTGTTTTGTAGGTCTCGCAACAGCGCGCCCGCAAGTTAATTCGCGTGAAGGTTTTAATTAAATTGAATAAAACAAATTTCTCAAAACACTTAAATCTATTTAACAAAAATAAATTGAAACACGAACTTACAGTGAGAAACTTAAACCTAATAACAATTCAAAAAAACTAACAGAATTGCTCTTATTGGTCGATTTAATAACCAAAAATATAAAACCCAATTTAGAAAAAAAAACACGTATAAATAGCTTACTAAAATATTGAATAGAACAAAGAAATAAAACGCGAAAAACAGCTATTTATATTACTTAATCAAACCGTATGAAAGTCGCAAAATGCCCGACTAAAATAGCACACGATATTCCCTTAATTTCCCAAATTAAATCAAAACAAAAATAACCTTCTTTTCCGGCGATTACATCCGTGACGTAATTATTCTACGGCACTGGTACTCACGGTACCATTCTAACGACATCAAAATATGACTGAAATTTACTATTCCTTAAAAGAGTGTCTTCGAATTTTACACCCCCTCGACACCCCTCTGATTCCCGTTTGTACCCATATTAGCCGTTGGAACCCTGTAAACGTCAATTTCTTTCCCTTAAAGTTCGAACATTTCGATCGTTACGTGCTGAGGGCGTTAGCTATTCTATACCGGATGTTGGATTCCCGAATTTGCCTCTGAGCGTCTAAATCCTAATTTTTATATAACAGAGTAGTAAAACAAACTAACCTACGTCTTCCTATAACGAAAAGAATATATGTTAAAGACTGTAAAAAACTATTCACTTTTCTTGGCTGTTTTGGCAATAAACATCTTAACTCGTTATTTCTTGTGAAAAGAAAAAACAGTGATTAATCAAAATTCTTTTCACAAATGGCCAAACGATATATTTCTATTATAGTGAGTTTATTTGATCATTCTATTATTTCCTAATAATGGGAAAATCGTTCAATATTCTAAGACATTTTAACGGTTTGTGCATATATCATATGTTATAAACCTCCCTTAACTTTCGGTTTTATTTACATAACCAGGGCAGGATTACTTAGACCGATTTATAGGCAATTCTAAGAGAGGGTCTTATTACGTCTTCATAAATTAACTGACTTTATGTATTTTTTTAAGAAAACATTTGAACGACAAAGATCATAAAAGTTAAGCATGATAACTGATTTATTTTTCCTTTACACTTTCTTGGATAATGATAAAAAATATAACTACCCTATTCCCACGAGAAATCTATTCACAGAGTGATTATTTAATTATTCATTTTAATGGAATATAGTTCACATTGAACAGTGTAAAATAATTAATATTTGTTCCATTACACTATTATTATTAAGACATTCAAATTTTGAACAAAAGTTTCCAGAATACAGAGATGTGTTGCTCCGGGTCCTCACTTATATCAAGTCTAGAAGTGAGGTCGCGTATTCCAGCTCCAGTGTCATAGCTAGTTTTGAGCCCGTCTGTAAACTAGACGAAATTTCCCGGCTGATCTCATATTAGATCAGATCGCGTCGTCAGGGTGCGTCCACATGACAAGAAAAATTTGAGTATAGGCGTATTACGCGTTTTTGTGTTAAAAATGTATCGTCCTCACGGGATATTTCCTTGCGCAGTCTTAAGAGGTGTGTTTTTTTTTTGTCTTAACCTAACTTTTATCAGGATTTTTGATTATATTTTATCTAAAAATTAAAATGAATCAAAATAAAATATTAATTGCAGCAGTATTTTAATCTAGAAAAAAAAGTTACAAAATGTAAGGAGAATATTGATATATTCTTTATTAAAAAAAAAACAGGAAAGTCGTCGCTACTGGGTCCGGTCTCTATTTAAGGAAAACATTGGAGAAAGGCTTGGACATACTAATAATTTACTTCAAGAAATGTGAGAAAATGATCCTGATTTTTTTAAAATATTTTCCTGTTACTATTGGTGAATTTGAAGAGCTCTTCGCTGTTGTTGGGCCAATAATTAGGAAACACGATATGGAAATGTATACAGCTGCTATACCCTTATTCTAGGTTGGAAATACCATTTTGATATTTAGCTGATGAAATCAGCATGTGAAAGCAACAGTGCGAATTTCGAGTCGGTAAACAGTGTTTCTGAAATTATTCAGGTTACTTGTGCAGTAATATGAGACTCTTAAAAGAAGTTTTATTTCCAAAGTTTACCACTTCTACCTGGTAAAGAATTGCCAAGGAGTTCAAAGACGAGAATTTCAATATAACAGTGTAATTTTAAGAATCGATTTAATAATTATAATTGTAGTAGTTTTTAGAAGAATACATTACATATGATACTAACTGGATTTCTGTTATTAAATTTCCATCAATGTTAATTTTTACTTTTTATTTGTTTATAATAGGTTTATATAAAGTTTGCTAAGGGTAAGGTTACCAGACAACAGGAATTTCCCTGACATGTCTGAAATTTTAGCCCCTATTAGGGAAACAGGATAAAACTTCAATTGTCAGTATTTTTTTTTTGAAATTAAAAGAAGAAAATATAAGTAATAAAAAGACGTTTATTAATCATTCTGGTAAGAAAAAATAAATTAATTAAGCGTTAACAAAATGAGTGAATTGTTAATTTAGTATAATAATAAATTTAGTTTCGTACTATTTATTGCTTGATGTTTCTTTTGACAATTGCTGATTTTTTATAACCATTTCATGACATTCTTCACATGATATGTTCTTTAAGTTAAATTGTGTCTAGAATAGAACCTGAACAGAATATATTGTTGTAAACCAACTATTACGACAAATTATTAATTATTAAATTACTACATATAAATATTTTTAAGTTACTCTTATGGATTGATAGATAATTACAGTCTAATATTTAATACTCTCTTAAGAAGAAGTTTTATCTTAAGTAAATTTATATTCAAATAGGCTCAAACAAAAGCATGCCTTAATCTCCGAAAGTCTAAAACTTTACTTTTTACAGAGACCATTAGCTTTGTTCATATTGTCATCGTCCCATAAATACACATTTTTCATTTCAGTAATCATGTAAATAAATAGTTATGTTATATTTGTTAGTACGCCTATGACTGTAAAACAATAATTTAGATACAGAAACAGAATATAACTAGGATATGAATATAGGGACGAGGGGAACTACAATAGTGACATTAAATTAGTAAATAAGAAGAAAAACTATTGTTACCTCATGATTTAGTGAACATTTTAATAAAATATTAATATTAATATTAGGAGATTTATCTGAATTCGTCGAAACCAGTGATAAACGAAAAGCAGAACCAGCAAAGTTAACACATTGGTGGTAGGGAAAAGCAAAGCTTATAACAATATACACTATTTCTCTCTTTAGTCCACTACGCTCCCATTAATGAAAACACTCGCTTGATATTCGCATTTGGTGCTTCGATTGCAAATATTTTGAAAATCTCACTGCCTTAACATACCACATACAACATTCAGATAAAATGTCCGAATATTTACTGAAAAATCAGAGATATTGTCAGGAAATCTCATTATTTGATCTGGTAATCATAGCTAAGGTCATGTCTGTGGATTAGCGTCTCGATATCAGAGATTGTCGTTGAATAGAAATTGTATTATATAACAGTCTTTATTTCATAAGCTTTAATTTATATAACGAATAATTATATTATTGCAATTGTTACTAAATTAATAAAAAATGAACAAGAATTGCCGCATTGACTATCGATATACAAAGTTAATGTACAATATATACAGGAATGCAACTATGTCGGTGAAACTACACAGAAACACGGATCATATCCCAATTGGCAGAGGAGTCCGACAGGGTGATACCTTATCGCCTAAACTGTTTACTGCAGTACTAGAATATGCCTGTAAAAAACTAAACTGGGAAAAAAGAGGCCTGAATATAGACGGCCAAAAATTAACAAATTTGAGGTTCGCGGACGACTTAGTTTTGTTTTCCGACAATCTCAAGGAGATATGTCAATGTTACATGAACTTCAGCAAGTATGCGCCAATGTGGGTCTTAAAATAAACATATCAAAAACGTAATTTATGACCAATCTGGTACCTAGTGGAAATATCAATATTGAAGACAACGAAGTGGAGCTTGTGGAAAAATACATATACCTTGGACACGAAATAAAGATCACTAGAGATAATCAAACATGCGAGCTACGGAGAAGAGTAAATCTCACATGGGCAGCCTATGGAAAACTTAAAGACATCTTTAAAAGCGATATACCAATTTCTTTAAAACGTAAAGCAATTGACCAATGTGTGTTACCGGTTATAATCTAAGGTGCCGAAACATTGACATTGAAAACTGCAACTTCTAACGCTGCAAATAGCTCAGAGAAAGATGGAAAGGTCAATGCTAGGTATATCGCTGCGTGATCGCGTTAGAAATGAAGACCTGAGATGAAAGACAGGAGTTACCGACGTAATTTCCCGAATTGCCACACTCAAATTGAACTGGGCCGGACATGTCGCTCGAATCAGTGACGGAAGGTGGACGAAGAGATTACTCGAGTGGAGGCCGAGATTAGACAAAAGAAGTAGAGGAAGACCCCCTACTCGTTGGACTGACGATCTCAAGAGAATTACAGCAAACTGGATGCAAATCGCTCAAGATAGAGCACAATGGACAAGAATGAGGGAGGCCTATGTCCAGCAGTGGACGCAAAGGGCTGGATGAAGAAGTACAAGAAGAAGGACCGTTCAATTAATAAATAATTTAGTAATAACTGTTTATAAGGTGTAGAACTCTAAGGATCTCAATAAAACAGTTTTTATATCGTTTTTAAATAACAATAATTGTACCTTTTGCCTACTTAGATTATTATTACAACGCCTGTACATTGCCCCATCCTATGGTCCCCTATACAGCACGCCACTAGTATAATAAAACAACTGTTATTTCATACTTATCGTTAAGTGTATGAGCAGATTGCGTGTCAGTTAAAGACTAGTTTGGTTAACACCGGGAGAATAAATAAGATAGGTATTATTAAACTTTTTTAGTCGTACGTAAGTACATAATCCTAACGTCCCAATATAATCCTTTGTTCAGGGATGATGCTTATCCCGTCCCAAACTGTCTCATTTAATAATTCCTAGGACGCATCAGAGATTTACGGGATCATAAATTGAAAGTCCTCAGGATTATTTAGTATCTCACATTCGTATCCTAGAAGGTCGATACAAGAGACTTTGTGTTTATCAAGGAATAATCCAGATATACTTTTGAAATGCTTCAAATTAATTCGACCAGTTACAGTTTAAAATTATGTATACAGGGTTAGTTATTCACCCTATACGGCATGGAATATTGCCGCCAAAATACGTGACTTTCAAAAAGTTTTACTTTTGGGATATATGGAGGTCTAATATAGTTACTTTTTAAAATTATTTTAATATTATACAGGGTTCCCAAAGCTCTGTGTGTATTTTTAAATGGAACCCCCTGTATATTATTGCATTTTTGGATTCTCCGATCAAAATAAGTGCCTATTTTAATAAGGTTTATAGTACCCAAACCTTAAGGGTTTTTAAATAATTTGATTTTTGACAAAATCTAACCTAATTTTCATGTTTCAAATACTTAAGAAGTATTTCAGTTATGTACTCGAAATTTACAGTGAAGTGTAACAATAAATCATATTTTATATCCCAATTATAATAAACTTGCTATATTATACAGGGTGTCCAAAAATTAAAACAAATCAAATAAGAACTTTATGTGGCTATAACTTGATTAATTTAATTAGAACACTATACATCTTAGCTTACCAGAAAATGTACCTTTTAAATACCTATCGAATGGTGTAAGGATGTTCTATAGCTAAGTCTTCGCGTTTTCAGAGAATATGCCAAATAATCGTTTTCTGCACCATTTTGTGTTTTTTGAATAGATGTTCTAATGTATCTAGTTGCCTATGGCATTTAATCTGTCAATTTAATCTGTCAATTTAGTCTACAAAGCCTGATGCTATAATAGCGGTGTTATTTTTCGTAACTATAAAACTTTATTTATTGACATGAATTTTTTGAATATTGTTGTGTTATTGCTTTGTCAAAATGAAGATTTATCCAAAGAAAGAGCGTATTGATATGATTGTTATCCTTGGAGAATGTCATCAAAATTGTTTGTTGGCTTCTCAAGTCTATGCTCAAAGGTTTCCTGCAAGAAACCATCCTAAACCAGCCGTTTTTGTGAGACTATTAAACCAGTTTCGGGAACGTGGAAGTTTCAATTATAAAAAACCTGTTATAAAAAAACCTGTGACTGAAAATGAAGAAAATGTTTTTACTGTACTTGGTTCAGTAATCGAAAATCCCAATATTAGTCAGAATCATATAAACGAAAACACTAACATTAGCCAAGCAAGTGTTTCAAGGATTCTTAACAAATACAGATTTCATCCTTATAAAAACCAGCTTTGTCAAAAGCTTCACGGAAATGATTTTGACAACCGAACTCTCTCTGCTTGTGGATGTTAGATAAAGTGGTAGAAAATTAATACTTTCCTGATCATGTGTGGTTTAGTGATGAATGTACTTTTCATAACAATGATTTCGTGAATAGACACAACTCCATTACTATTCTAATTCAAATCCGCATGAATACGGAGTTATGAGAAACCAGAATAGGTGGTCGATTAATGTGTCGGGAGGAATATTGGGTTCATACTTAATTGGAACCTACTTTTTTGAAGGGCCTTTAAAAGGTTTGATGTTTCGCGATTTTCTTTTACGCCCACTTCCAGTGTTATTAGAAGATGTCCTTTTAACTATTAGAACAACTATGTGGCTTTAACTAGATGAAGCTCTACCTCATTATCATCGCGAGGTTCGGCAATTTTTAAATGTCAATCATTCATATCCTCGTTCGCCCGGTGGATGCCATTACAATATTTGTACTTTGCCTGGATTAAATTTTTTGTCAGCCGCTAAATGACATATACAGGGTGATTCAAAAATCGATCACGAAACTTAAGGGGGTGATTCTACTTGACAAAATAAGGGTAGAGCTTCATATAATTTTTTTTCAAAATGTCATTCGTTTTCGAGTTACAAGCCGTCCAAGTTCAAGTTTTTATTTTTTGTTTTTTGAATTACTCGCTTACAGGAAAACCGATTTGACTAATATTTGAAAGACAGGCTAAGTCTTCTGCGCTTCATCATTTTAGTAACAATTCACATTGATTGTTTGCCGCTAGAGGGCACTTTACCTACATTGAAAATTGTTTTTTTGTCATAATTTTTTAGTGTTGACAGCTACAGTAGTTTTTGGCATAATTTCTGAAAGACTGATGCCAGTCCTTTAAAAAAGGTGATCTTTATTTACATCGCTAAACCCAACGGTTTAGACGTAAATCACCCTTAAAAATTAAGTGGTAAATTTACTTTTCTCATTTCATTACCACCAGCTACCAAGTAAATAGCTATCAAAGTATACTAGAGCTATCAGTTTAACATCAAATAAATTCGCTTTTTAAACTATTTAATTTATAATCTTAAAATAACTAATAATGGCTAATCACCAATATTCAAATATCGAATATTGTGATATCCATTTTTGTTATGGAAAAGCAAATGGTAATGCAGAGTTGGCAAGAAGATATTATATGGAGAGTTATCCGGAAAGAAATATCCCTCATGCTCAAACATTTTCCAGTGTGCACAGGAGGCTTGCGGAATGTGGTTCCTTTAAAAGTTATAATGGAAATAGGGGAAGACCTAGAACTGCTAGAAACGTGCAACAAGAAGAAAGAATGCTTGAAATTATTGAAGATAATCCAGGTATTAGTACTAGAAAAATTGGGAATGAAGTGCGGCTCTGTCAGGCTAGTTCATGGAGGATACTAAGAGAAGAACAACTCTACCCGTTTCATTCAAAAAAGGTGCAGGCTCTTTATGACGATGATCGGCCGAGACGGTTGGAAATGTGCAATCAGATCCTAGCAAAGTATGAACACGATAATCGATTAATTGGCGTCATATTATTCACTGACGAAGCTGGTTTCACTCGTGATGGCATAACAAATCTACACAACATCCACACATATGCTTACGAGAACCCAAACAATGTGGTAGAAACGAAACATCAGCGTAGATTTTCACTAAATGTGTGGGCAGGGATAATAGGAGATTACCTTATTGGTCCTCATTTCTTTGATGGCCCATTAACTGGTGACGTATACTTAGATTTTATCCAAAATCGTCTCCCATTGTATCTGGAAGATGTGCCATTGGAAGTAAGGGCCAACATGTGGATCCTCCAAGACGGAGCTCCGCCCCACTTTAGTATACGTGTCCGACAGTATTTGAATGCAACGTATCCTGAGCGATGGATAGGACGAAGTGGACCATTAGCATGGGCAGCGAGGTCACCAGACCTTAATCCTATGGATTTTTTCTTTTGGGGTCATTTGAAACAATTGGTGTACGATATTCCAGTAATCAACGTCGAGGATCTTCGCTTCAGGATAATTGAAAAGTGCCAAATTATTAAAGAAACACCAGAAATTTTTCATCGAGTTAGGCGACATTTTTTGAAGAGTGTTAGGAAATGTATTGAAGAAAATGGGGGACATTTTGAGAATCTTTTTTAGTTTGTTTAGTACTGTTTCATTAATTTTTATCAATTAAATGTATATCGCAATAATCCATAATATGAATATTTACTGATTAGCCATTATTAGTTATTTTAAGATTATAAATTAAATAGTTTAAAAAGCGAATTTATTTGATGTTAAACTGACAGTTCTAGTATACTTTGATAGCTATTTACCTGGTAGCTGGTGGTAATGAAATGAGAAAAGTAAATTTACCACTTAATTTTTAAGGGTGATTTACGTCTAAACCGTTGGGTTTAGCGATGTAAATAAAGAGCACCTTTTTTAAAGGACTGGCATCAGTCTTTCAGAAATTATGCCAAAAACTACTGTAGCTGTCAACACTAAAAAATTATGACAAAAAAACAATTTTCAATGTAGGTAAAGTGCCCTCTAGCGGCAAACAATCAATGTGAATTGTTACTAAAATGATGAAGCGCAGAAGACATAGCCTATCTTTCAAATATTAGTCAAATCGGTTTTCCTGTAAGCGAGTAATTCAAAAAACAAAAAATAAAAACTTGAACTTGGACGGCTTGTAACTCGAAAACGAATGACATTTTGAAAAAAAATTATATGAAGCTCTACCCTTATTTTGTCAAGTAGAATCACCCCCTTAAGTTTCGTGATCGATTTTTGAATCACCCTGTATAACGCACGGATTTCAAAAAATAAAATAGTGTTAAAAATTTTTATTTTATTTTTGGTTCTTCAAAATAACTCGTAATTAAATAAAAATAGGTTGACGAACCGTTTCTTTAAAACGTTTTATTTTTTGAATAAACAGTTGAAACGTTAATTAGGTGGCACCCCGATATTTCTAATATTTTCAAATGTTTTACTAAAATATCCTTAGAAAGTTGAATATGTCTCGCAAATATTAAGTAAATTTGAGATTACAAACATAAAAAATTATTACAGGAGATTCTGTTCATAACTCAGTTGTATGAGCGTGCTATTTAAAAATGTTTTTTAGGGCCAGTTCTGCTTACGGATTTAACATAAATACTTGTGTCCATAACAGCCGAGTATCTTGGTTTTAAACAGTTAAATCTAACATAATTCTTTTCACGACGCAACTTACAATAAATTTTACAAATCACAATTTGTAAGCTATCTAAAACTTTTATTTAAATAAGAAACAATTTTTATATTTAAATTATGTTAACTACAGCACTTAACTTAATTAGACTGTGTTAAACACTATAATGACACTACAATGAAATAAATATTATGATTATAATTTATCGGGACATACAAATATGAACCCTACAGAGCAACGAATGAGGTCCTTCAGCATAAAAACCTTATTTATGGTACATTTGATTTTGAAGCATCTACAAATCTTTATAAAATAAAAAAATATATATATTAAAAGTTGAATGTGAGATCCGCCAGTATCTTTAATGGACGTCTTCTGTCTGGCCTTTGGTTTCGGTCCCAGGTCATAAACAGTTTCTCTATCATTGTTCAAGTTTCAGGTTTTCTTTTAAATTTAGTTCCCAGGACAGGACGTCTTGCAGTAAGAGGATATTTTGTGAATTCATACAATAAATAACTGATTGTATAGTTTCTGTAGTGAATTGGGATGATTGCTTTTAGCCATACTACGTAGAGTTGTAATTTCCATCGTTTCAAGGTTTATCAGTGCTGGCTTTCTGCAATTACTGTCAGTATATTACTTTGTATATATGACTGCTGTTTTTCTTGATATCCCTTTTTCTTTATATATTAGAATCTTAAAGTACTTGGCTCTTTGTATGCATTTTTGTTTAACAGCTCTAGAGTGTCAATTTAAGATAAATTTAATCCAGGTAAAGTACAAATATTGTAATGGCAATCAATAACTTCACAAAAATAACAACAACAGCACTATTTTCTTTTACTTTTGGCGATTAATTTAACGTACCAAAACTATTTTTTGCCTAAAATGGCAACAAAACATACTACGGACATTTTCGGTCTGACAGCTCCATTTAATCTGTCATCTATTTTATTTTTTGAAATTCTCGGGTTTTATCACGTTCATATCTGGCAACATTGCATTTTCAAGAATACGACTTTTACTGTCAAAAAGTTCACATCGCCATTCACATCACCTTTCACATCACACTTTCGTGGATACGGACCCTGAGTTTTGGAAATGGTTGGTCGACATTTCGAACATCTACTATAAATATTTTACTTCTGTTTTATGCTGTAGTCAATATGTTATCACCATTATTGTTGTTATAGCCTGTTGGACGACTGTAAATGGCGTTCCCATTTTTTGAACATTTGTAAAGATATTCCTGATTATTATTCTTATAGTTGTAAATTACCTATCAGTTCCCAATGCCAAAAGCAACTAAGTACATTAGAACATCTATTCAAAAAACACAAAATGCTACAGAAAACGATTATTTTTCATATTTTGTAAAAACACGAAGACATAGTTATAGAACACCCTTATACCATTCGATAGGTATTTAAAAGATACATTTTCTGGTAGGGTAAAAAGTATAGCGGTTTATTTAAACTAATCAAGTTATAGGGACTTAAAGTTCTTATTTCATTAGTTTTAATTTTTGGACACCCTGTATAATATAGCAAATTTATTATAATTGGGATATAAAAAACACAATTTTGATACTTTCAGAGCTTTTGGGCACCCTGTATAATATGAAAATAATTTTAAAAAGTAACTATATTAGACGCCCATATATCTCAAAAGTAAAACTTTTTTGAAAGTCACGTATTTTGCCCGCAATCTTCCGTGCCGTATAAAATGAATAACCCTGTATATCACAATCGGACCTCTAAGTAGGCATCTCAATAATTATTTAAAGGAATCTATTTTGTAACTTGGATACCAATTCATTACTTAACATCAATTGATGTGTAAAAATAGTTTTCCATGAATAACAAAGTGGAATTTAGGCGATTACGGACTTCATTTAGCAAAAATTAATTAATGCATCCGAAATCAAGGCAGATATTAAACTTGTAGGTACAATCCCGAGGTTTAACCACCGATTAACTACCATAGAGAAACGGAAGCACGCATAAAATATTCACGGTCTATTAATAAACATAAGGCTTACACCTGAGCAAAGATTACTTACTATTGAGAAAGGATATTCAAATTTTCTATTAATTTCAAATAAAATTTAACTTTGTAATTTGGCTCTTATGACTAAAACATAGAATTTATTTTAATACAAAATAGGTTTGGCGGAAGGTATCAAATGCAACCTATGAAACATTCATTACTTTTGGATTACCATATTGTAAAAAAGTTTATTCGGTATTACAAGATAACCTTGACTTTGGAATATTTTATGTAGACACTTTTTAAAGGTACACAAATAAATAACAAGATTGATCTAAAAATCTTCAGTACAATATTTGATAAAAACTACAGAAAGGCTTAATTTTAATATTAAAAATAAGTTTAAAGTATGTACAGGGATGCAAATAACGCATGTAGTAACTGTTGCTTCTAGACGTGAAAATAATCCAGTTACCGCAATCAGCCTTGGTAAAATATTTCGATAAATGAGATATAAGGTATTTCTAGTTTTATTTGCATATATTAAACAGGTTGCGAGATAGGAACAGCAAAGTTATTAGAGATTTTTGAAGCATAAAATAATATATTTACTTTTTTATAACGCATGGAGTAACGGTTGCTTCTAGACGTGGAAATTATCCAGTTATCGCAATCCGCCTTGGTAAAATATTTCGATTAATAAGATATAAGGTATTTCCAGTTTTTTTGCATATATTAAACAGGTTGCGAGAGAGGAACAGCAAAATTTTTGGAGGTTTTTGAAGCCAAAAAAATATATTCACTTTTTTATAACGCATGGAGTAACTGTTTCTTCTAGGAGTGAAAATTATCCAGTTATCGCAATCCGCCCTGGTAAAATATTTCGATTAATAAGATATAAGGTATTTCCAGTTTTTTGCATATATTAAACAGGTTGCGAGATAAGAAGAGCAAAATTATTAGAGGTTTTTGAAGCACAAAAAAAATATATCACTTTTTTATAACACATGAAGTAACTGTTGCTTCTAGACCTGAAAATTATCCAGTTATCGCAATTTGCCTTGGTAAAAATCTTTCGATTAATGAGATATAACATATTTCCAGTTTTATTTGTATATATTAAACAGGTTGCAAGATAGGAAGTGCAAAATTATTAGAGGTTTTTGAAGCACAAAAAAATATATTCAATTTTTTATAACGCATGGAGTAACTGTTGCTTCTAGACGTGAAAATTTTGCAGTTATCGCAATCCGCCTTGGTAAAATATTTCGATTAATGAGATAGAAGGCATTTTCAGTTTTATTTGTATATATTAAACATATTGCGAGATGGGAACAGCAAAATTATTGGATGTTTTTGAAGCACAAAAAAATGTATTCACTTTTTTATAACGCATGGAGTAAGTGTTGCTTATAGATGTGAAAATTATCCACCTTGGTAAAATATTTCAATTAATGAGATATAACGTATTTCCTTATATTTACTACTGAGAGACAAGGTGTTCGGTTTAAAATAACAAATATGTTTTTGGTTATCATAACATCCAATAAAGTTAAAACGAAGACACAATTTGTAACTTATTATAGAATGCAAATTTAGACGTACCTCATACACTTCTAATGGAAACCATATACAAATGGAACAATGACTATTTAATACCAAAAATATAAAAATTCATCTCATTTTTTTAAATTACATATTTAAGACCTAATAGAACCTAACAATGTATTGAGGAAAACATAAAAAGTTTTTACGAAATTGCCTCTTTATCTAAATGTTCACAAAATCGTTATAAAGGGAGTTTTCTACGTAGGGCGACGTTTCCTAATAAAAACTAATGACACATTGGAGAAAATTTATAGAAGAAGAAATATACTCATAAAGCCTATTTTCACATTGAACGCGTAAAAGAACAAAATGGTGGAATCCGCAATCTATAGTATAATAAATAAATGGGCGGATTGAAAGAAATATGTCCAATAAAATATATATTCTGACAAATCTCAAATGTAAGAGGCGACATAAATTTCGTTTTTATCAAGCTGAAATGGAAAAAGGAAAGAAACAAGGATTTGTATTGAAAATGTTTAAAATGCATAGAAAGATTACTTTGCCAATGAAACACGGTTTTTGTTTTAAATCTGAGATAATATAAAATACTTGGTTTTTCAAAACTTGTGCTGTCGGTAAAACGTCACTACTACAGCATTGACAAAACATGAAAAGAATGAAAAGTACTCTTTCAACTTCGAAGATACCAAAAATTATCTGAAATTAATAATAAAGGAAATTATAGCCATCAAAAAGGAAACCCATACAGTAAGTGACAAAACTGACATAAACAACCTTAGTCAAATCTACAATATAATTTAAACGCAGTATATTCCCTTAATAACATCAAGAATGTATACACCTCTTTAAAAGCAAAAATAAATTCCTTTAATTTTTTGTTTGTCCCGTCCCCGAATTTAAAATGCATGTTCTTGGTAATTTGTTGATATTAGCAATGGTTTTGACAAAATCTCAAGGTGCGTAAAATTTACTAAAGAGAACTTTTTAAATAATCGTTGTTTCAGTCTTCGTATATTGTTTTAAATGTTAAATTAATGTTTTAAATGTTGAATTTTAAGTTTTAGACAGTTATTTCTGAGAAAGATATTTTTAATGTGTGTCATTGTCGTATGTATATTATATTC
Organism: Diaprepes abbreviatus; assembly: GCA_034092305.1. Taxonomy (NCBI): domain Eukaryota; kingdom Metazoa; phylum Arthropoda; class Insecta; order Coleoptera; family Curculionidae; genus Diaprepes; species Diaprepes abbreviatus. The sequence continues at coordinate 846,193 of JASJET010000018.1, read as the reverse complement.
ATAATTCGCGTTAAATTTTAGCCGATTATTAATTGAGGATCTTCTAAATAAAGAACGAAACGTCAAGGCGATGAAAAACATAATTTAATGTAAACATAATCCCAAGAAAATAATAAAAAAAGTAAAAGTATATATATATATATATATATATATATATATATATATATATATATATATATATATATATATTGTTGTAGAAATGGACATATCGGTACATCTCACCGGTATGTTCCGATCGAAAATAAGTACTTATATTAGTTTCAAACATACAGAAAGTAGACACAGAGGTGTCTGGGTAAGGCGTCGACGGACCCACTGATGAGTTCTGACGTCGAGGACGAAACATCCTATTTTAGTGGTATTATTAGAGCGTATTTCGCGGTACACGGCCTGCCGGAATGCGACATGGCGACCGTGACAGGACGGTGCACAGCATAGGGTTGCTGGCACCGTTTGGCAGCTAACGCAGCGCCTGAATCTGGAACCACTCGGGATGTCCGTTCCTACAGTTACTTTCAGTCACCCGCTTTCTATATCGAGACTGTGGAGTCTCAATATGCGAGAACGACTGCCTTAGGGGGGGCATGTTGTAGAAACGGACATATCGGTACATCTCACCGGTATGTTCCGATCGAAAATAAGTACTTATATTAGTTTCAAACATATAGAAAGTATACACAGGGATGTCAAAGGTGTCTGGGTAAGGCGTCGACGTCGAGGACGAAACATCCTATTTTAGTGGTATTATTAGAGCGTATTTCGCGGTACACGGCCTGGCGGAATGCGACTATATATATATATATATATATATATATATATATATATATATATATATATATATATATATATATATATATATATATATATATATAAGGGCTATTCTTTTGAGTCATTATCACTTTCACTTTTATCAGTTGAAGTAATCATGATCACTTCAACCCAATGACAAGTAAATGCATATTCAAAAGAACATGAAGTTATCAGTTACACTTTTTTCACTTTGATCAATTGATAATTACTCAAAAGAATACAGCCATATATATATATATATATATATATATATATATATATATATATATATATGTATATAATCTCTAGAAAATGGACAGTTAACACCTGGGTCTCGCCGCTGATTTCATCCGATCAGCATGCGTTCATGAGGAGAAGGTCATGGCTTGGGTTTATTGTGTGTAGTGAAGAACATATCGCGAGTGTTGGACCAACATGGTCATCTATACTGACTTTGCCAAGGCTTTTGATGTGGTGTTTCATTCTATACTATGCAAAATTATAATATTTGACGGTCCGCTGCTTTTTTTTATGTTTATTAACGATAACAATTTCTCATTGGATGCAAATGATTCAAAAATTAAACTATTTGCTGACAATCTTAAGCTTTACAGAGTTGTAGTTGAGGGATGAATATATTAGAAAAAAGATGTGTTACATTTATTAAAAATATAAAGGGATTTTAATGAAAATAGGGAAATATTGGAGTCATTAAACTTTAATGTGCCAATGTATAGTACGAGAAATCCAAATTTATTCAATTTGGCTCATGTAAACTTCAATATTGTCCTTAATTCACCCTCTTATAGAACTTAAAATTTGTATAATACAGTAAAATCTGAATGTGATTTGTTTATAAACTGTCTTGGTGCTTTTAAATCAACTCTTGAGAGACTTTTTTTTCATATAATTTTAAAAATTACTACTGAAAATACTTTGAAATTGGATTCTTTTAAATCTGTTAAGTAAATAAATAAATAAAAAAAATATTTATACTGTATCCGTTTCCATCCTTGTATTGTTTAATTTGGATATGATGTTATTATGGGACTAGGTATAGCTCTTTCTCACTTCAGGAACCTTGTTAAAAATACATATGTTTCATTTAATCACAAAATTAATTTAAATAATGGATCGAATGTGACAGCTTTACAGGAAAGGAAGTGTAAACATTTTTTTATATTAAAAATAAAATAAATGAAATAGAAAATCTGAAACACCAACACAAATACTTGATTTAAAAAACAATCATTCGTGCTTTCGTAACAAGAATTCGCTTTAATACCGTAGAAAAGCACGTAGAACATTACTTTTTTTATATTTTATTCAATGCCCAGTGCGGAGTAATTTCGCATTATAAATTCTGAAAATTTATCAACTAGCAGGAGTGCAATCTTTTGACCTTTGCACAAATAATAATCCAAATTTCAACAGAAATATTGTAGATTCTTGTTTATTGCAGACAGGGTTTAAAAATGTTTAATTTATAATTAAATGATTATTTGAAAAAATCTAAATTTAAATTCGTTTTACTACTTAGCGGCTATTATTGGTTAAAAATATTACGATTTACAGTTATTCTGGCTAAACAAACAAACATTTGTGACCTTGTAATAAAATTGTTAAAACACAGAAGTGTTAAATATTTAAATTAGAATTATTGTTTAATTTATGGCGGTTTAAGTGGGTGCTTATTGTTTGCGAAACTTTTTCTACATTGCAATCATAATTAATTTAGTAATAAAATATATGTTTTTTTAATATCAGGAAGGTTAACATGTGGTATCTACATAATATCGTTACAAAATTATAATCTCTGATATAAAGTAAAAATTTCTAGAATTAAAATTTCACAAAAAATATAAATATAAAAAATGAAAAAATGAAATTCTGCTAAATTCTGCAAACACAAAAAACATCCACCAAGTTCGGTTCCAACCTTAAATGTGAAAAATTATATTTGGAAAACAAATTTTAAAATAAATTTAATACCAATCACTGGTATCCTAATCCTAAATAAATTGTTACTATTTTTTTTAATCGCACTTAATATAGTAATATAGAGTATAGATATTACATAAAATTTTTATAAAAAAAAATAGAATGACCTTCCAAAAAAAAAAACACTTTAAAGCGAAAAATAACAATAGTAATTTTTATACAGATTTGAAATTTTTGAAATCAGCGTCAAATTAATACATAACAAAAAACGATTCACAAAAATAAATTTTATGATTCTATTGTAATTGCTTTCTTACTGTGGCTTACCTATATCTCATGTTAGTAGTTATTTGTTTTATTTAGTAATGATTTCTCGCCGCCTTCAAAAAAATCAATTCCATATAAAGGGTGTTTTTTATAGAGGTATAGAACTTTAAGTTGGCAACACTTATTTAACTGGCGGCCATTTTGTCAGCTGTCAAGTGATTTATGTTTAGTTTGGTTTGGCATTTCAACATGAATAGACTGACGCCTGAACAACGCTTCCAAATTGTGCAAATTTATTTTGAAAATCATGGTTCTGTTCGAAATACGTATCGCGCACTACGTCCATTTTACGGTCAACATAATCGTCCATCAAAGCAATTAATTCGATTAACTATGGAACGTTTTCGCACCACGTTTACTCTAAATGATAGTACGCATCCACAGAGACGTCGTACAGTGCGTACAGAAGAAGTCATTCCTGCTGTAGAGCGTAGCGTAGAGGAAGACCCGAATCAGTCTATCCGCCATCGTGCACAGGAATTGGATATGTGTCCATCCATTTTATGGAAGATTTTGCGGAAAGATCTTGGTTTGCGTGCTTACAAAATCCAACTCGTGCAAGAATTGAAGCCACACGATCACCTAGCAAGGCGTAGATTCGGTGAATGGGCCCAAAACAAGATTGCCATTGATCCCGATTTTCCTAAGCGAATTTTGTTTAGCGATGAAGCTCACTTTTGTTTGAATGGATACGTCAATAAACAAAACTGCCGTATTTGGAGAGATGATAATCCTCAAGAGTATCTTGAGACACCGTTATATCCAGAAAAACTGACTGGTGTGCTTTATGGGCAGGTGGAATCATTGGCGGTACTTCTTTAAAAACGATGCTGGTCAGAACGTTACAGTCAATGGTGACCGCTATAGAGCCATAATTACTGACTTTTCCGTTCATCAAATGAACAACCATGATGTGCAGGAGCTGTGGTTTCAACAAGACGGCGCGACATATTGATTTATTGAAGGAAACGTTTGGTAACCGCATAGTTTCACGTTTCGGACCCGTGAATGGGTCTCCAAGATCGTGCGAATTAACGCCGCTAGACTATTTTCTGTGGGGATATGTGAAGTCGCTAGTCTACGCCGATAAGCCCGAAACGATTGATCACTTGGAGGACAACATTCGCCGCGTTATTGCCGATATACGGCCAAAAATGTTGGAAAAAGTCATCGAAAATTGGACCTCCAGATTAGACTACGTCCGAGCCAGCCGTGGCGGTCATATTCCAGAAGTCAAATTATAATGCCAGAAGGTTATCTTTCGAATAAAATAAATTTCATGTCAATTTAAAAAATTCATCTTTGTTTTATTCCATTTAAAAGTTATATACCTCTATAAAAAAACACCCTTTATAAATTTATACTGTTATTTTTCGCTTTTTAACGTTTTTAAAAGACGGATTCATTTTTTTTTAAATTTTATTTATCGATTTTTCATTTTGAATACTATTCATAATAATTATTTAAACTAAGTACTAAGCGGGATAAGTAATTAAACAGTGTTTCCAAGATCGCAAAAAAGTACACATTTTAGCCGAAGTCAATGCAATCTTTAAGTTTATCTTCAACTAGCAAACACCAGACAAATCACATGAGATTTTGGCGAAACATCTGCAAGCTTCTAAAAAAAGCTAAACTAATGAACGGATATACTCACGAATTGACGCAAGAACACATTTCTCCATTCGTAAAATACTACGCATATATATATATATATATATATATATATATATATATATATATATATATATATATATATATATATATATATATATATATACATATGTTATGTTTTGCAGATTCTTGAACCATAGATTATATCCTTTTTTTTATTTGGACTTTTCTTGGGTTTCGGTTCTTTATTTAACAAAAAATCCAATGTTTCGCCCTTTATTTAAGGCATTGTCAAATTTTTTTGTTTTTTTTTTATTTATTTATCTTGTTTATACAAAATATATCTACAATTTTAAAAAACAGACAAACACTTTAAAACACTATTCAAATTTTTAAAAATTTTTTTTAATAATATTTAATTTTACCAGTACACACCTTGACATTTTGTTTATTTATTAATAATGAAATGCAACTTTTACATAGTCTATTTAGGTACTGAGGATACATGGAATGCGAGTGTGTTTTATTTTTTATATTGTACAATGTACCAAAAAAAAAACGAAAAAACGCATACATTTAATTTTATGTTTAAGAGGATATTCAATTTTTGATGTTTATTAACAGGATCGAATACTTATTATTTTTGTTTAGATTAGGCTGGTGTAAATGTGGCTCAAATTTCCTATATCCGTTCTGTTGTTAACAGTGTTTTTATCTTTTTTAATTTCTATCATTTCCTTTAACTGCAATTTTTGGTAATTCATATCTTTGTTTTCAATCATGGTACTGTTATAATCGAAGATATGTTTTTCGTTCTGTGTGTGTTTGTTTAACGCTGCTGAGGCGTTTTTCGTATATTTATGGCCAGTCAATTTGTTCTTTAGAAATTGGCTCGTCAAGAACCTAAACCCAAGAAAATACAAAATAAAAAAAAATTATATACATATACATATATATATATATATATATATATATATATATATATTATATCTTACACATACGACACAACTGTTTCATGCTCCTTGGTCAGTACCGAACAAGGCGACCCATATCTTTTGGTGCACGATGTTGACAGATGTATATTTTTATTTTACAATCGCGCCTCCACATGACGGTTTTATTGTATCTGCTCTTGTGCTATCGAGTGATCCCTTGGGATATCGCGGGTTTGCTTACCTACCTTTTCTAAGCTTGAAGATAACAAATAGGATGCGAACACCGAATGATGGGTTGTACCGGAGAGAATAGCCTAATGAGTCCCAACGAGGATGAAACGATGCTGTAGTCATTTCCCGGATACGGAAACTCTCCATAAGTTCTCCGCACGAATAAGAAATCAAAAAAGCAAGACATCTGAATAAACGAGACGATGTTTTAAATATTCCAACTACATGGAAAATAGTAATAAAAAATCAAGGAACAAAACAACAGAATCAACCAGTACACGAGAGAAGAGCATACAAGAATCAAATATATCGCACCCCGCAGAGGGGAGAAGCCTGCGAAGCTGCCCGTCCAATCAGAAAGCGAGCTAGCTAAATAAAACTCGAAAGACCACAGAGACCACCATCAGCTCTCAGCGAATAACGAGACGAACCGCAATTGAAAATGCCCAATGAGATTTTGACAAAACGTCGTGAAGCCGATTTTTTGAACGAAAGGATTGAAACCCGGAATAACTTACGATATAACATATATAGATAGCGGTGGAATTTAGAACTTTCTTCTTTTGTTAAAAAGGATTTCAGACAACCATTTTGAAGGATGTGGTATAATGTATAAAAAATTTGTAAGTGTGTAATTTGACTTTCTGGTTCACAAATGAAAAAAATTTCCACCATTTATCATTTGGGCGATGCGTTCAGTCCCTCCCTAATCAATAAATAATAATTTAATTTCCAATTACTTTAAATAATCAAAACCCAATTTTATTAATGTCGATCTGTATTTTTAATTCTTAATATTCTCTACAGTCCCTTCAAGAAATATCGGTTTAACATCAAATGAAATGATTCAAAACGAGCGTCAAAAAGCGTGTAAACATTCTATATTACATCTTCCGTTGTGCCACCCCGAGCACTTCCTGCTGTTCGGCGTGGGTTGATTTATTATATTATTAAAAAAAAAATCATAATTGTAGATTGACTTATGTAATTTGTATTTGAGAAAGTTATTTTTGAATTAATTCTACGTAAATCGATATTGTTTTCATATCATTATTCTATTATTTACATAGCTTTTGATTTGTGTTCCTTTACTGCCTCATTAAATTGACTTTGAAGGACTTTTATTGGCAAAAGCTCGACCTTGTGAAAAAAAGCAAGTAAATTTTAGGCAAACACTATATGAATAATATCCACTTAAAAATATCTGTCGCAACTGAAATTTTAAATTCACACATGTTGGTACAATCTGACACATGAATTTGCGCTATATTTATAACAACATATCTATTTGTCTCTCTGTCCTCTTACTTAGAAGGTTTCTCGAAAAGATTTTTCTATGTGAAAGAATTAAGATAAAATTGTTAGCAAACAAATCTGTAAGCAAAATACAGTATTTATGAACAATAATGTCTTGCAGTTTGCTTATAACTGAAAATCTGCTAAAGAGTGTCAAATGGTTTAACACATAATGTAAGCAATTTAAATCAAGGTCATAACAACTTGTCGACAATACTTCATGAATCAAAAAAAAAAGTTACTCATTAGTGGCATAGCAGAATTATGATCCACTTTACATATAACAGGTAAATATATTTCTAGTTGATGAAAAACATATTTAATATGCAAATCATTTAATAGGTAAATATCCAGCTTAGTCAGATCAACTATGTAAATTGATTGAACCTGTAAAATCGCCTTAAAAATAGTTTAGTTTGTCAGATAAAAAGTTTAGAAAAATCTTTGTAGAGCTGGAAGAGTGTCGAATAGGCAAAGTGCTGACCGAGCAGAACAGGCCCAGACAATTGAAATTTGACAAAAATTGCATAAAACATTACAACAAAGAGATTACAACAATAAAACCGACCAAATTTGACATTAAAGTGTTTAAGTTGACAAGTGTAACAATAAGCCAACCAAGTATATAGACATATATATATATATATATATATATATATATATATATATATATATATATATATATATATATATATATATATAGGCGTGTTAATTCTACACGCTTAAGAAAAATACACAAATACAATAATAAAATAGTAAAAAACTTATGGCTAATTGGAATTAAATATATTTAAAATTAAAGAGTGGGACACACTAAAAAAATATGTAAACAACATGAAACAATAAAATACAACAAAAACAGAAATTTAAATAATAAATTGTGTTTACACTGGTAAACATTACGTATCTAATTCGTAATCAAAGTTAGTGAAGCTATCTTCGCTCAAATTAATTATAATTGATTTCTCTATCTCACCGATCATGAGATCGAATTTCCACATTTTCTTTTATTCTTTTATTATATGGATTCTTCCCAATTTTCCACAGTAACTTTATTCAAAAAATCTTTCAAAAGTTCAGTTAAATTACTAATTTTGTAAGTTGTGTTATTTTCTGAAACTCTACCTTTTACTTGAGAGAGATATTTCCTTCTCCAACGGACAGTTTTCGGACGATCTATAAGAACAGATTTCCTATCTGGATTTTCCTAGCAAAAATTAAGTTCTCTGAGCAATTTCCAGAGCTTAGTCCTTTTATTTTCAGGTAAATCCCGATCTTCATTGATTTTAGTTAGAATTTTGTCGACGGCTGGGATCTGCAATGTATGTACAACTCCTTTTATTGCAGTTTTCATCTCTTCTTCCAACGAGGTTTTTCGTCTGCCTGTGATCGAATGTGGCTTGGGAGTACTAACAATTCCAGTCGTTTTTTTCTCCTTCCGTATTTGGTACACAGTAATTTTCCAACTTCTGGCATGTTGGAACACACCTCAACAGAGCTTTTAACATTATTATCTCGATATTGATATCTTAAGGCATCAAAAACATTCATCGTAATAAGTTTTTCGTTGAGGAAAAAATGCCCTGGTTTAACGATTTTAGAATAAATATAGATGTGGAAGCCATATCTTTTGGGTATCTCACTAATCTCAAATAATATCTAAAAACAAGCGCAAACAAGTCAAATCACTAAAGGCACACTGTAAGGTGTACTTTGCTCAATGATATAAATTAAACTGAACTATCAGAAATTTCCATTTCTAGTGTAAAATATACACACGAACAGCTGAGAATTATCCATTTTATTTGAAAATTATACGGACAAAAACTTATCTCTTTTTTTACGTAGCTGTTCGCTAAAAACGCGCAGCGCTCTTATGAGGAGATTATTAAAGCGACACCTTCCTTGACATGGGAAACCTAATGGTTAGTTAGGTTGCCGATGTCGAATGATGCGACCTCTATTCTTTGGGTAGCATGTTTCGTGTATCGAACTTTGGTATATTAATTTTTTAATTTACCATTGCATCATCACATGGTGGCTTTATACAACACTGTTGGTTTGTGTTGCTCTTATGTTATTGAGCGATCCGTCGAGATGTCGCTATTCGTGTTGTGTCTGTCATTTTAAAAACAGTTTATAAGACACGAATGCAAGATGATGAATCGTATCTGTAATAGCCTGATGAGTCCCATATGAGGACGAAACACCGCTTTTATCATTTTCTCGACCTGAAGATTCTACTTTGTGTTAGGGAGTAATGTTTAGAAATAATATTATATCCACAGAGCCAAGAATTATCTATTTCTATATATATATATATATATATATATATATATATATATATATATATATATATATGATTAGCTCAAAAAACTTGATTGTCCGAAAAACTCTATCAGCTCCAATAGCCCTGAATGCTTTCATATGTCCTGAAAAAAACACTTCGACTCGGAACGGACAGGGATACGAATTAATCAGTTCATACAGGGCATCAATTAAATCTATAATGAGTAAAAAGTTATACGGATTCAAATTTCTGACAAAGACATGTTGTATATGGGTTTTCAGCAAAAATTGAATCATAGTCAAATCTGAGAATTGACTGCTTTGTCAAAACATCTTGGGGCATGACCTAGATGCTGGTTTCTAGATGAGAGATGGATCCTTCATTTAATGACTTCATCCTCAACATTTTATATGTTGTCTTTGCCATGCTCTTCACTAATATATTTAGAGGTGTGGAGTTTAGAATTATATCCACAGGGGCATGCATGCACAAACTAGTCTTTGAACTTTTGAGAAACTACTTCTCGTGATGATTGGTATACTTTTCCAGTATACATCCACTACAAAATATTTGGGCAAATATTGTTCTCTCTTTTGAACTTTGACAAATAATTTTTCAATTCATCCTAGAATTAAATAACAGCAACATTGCAGGTCGGGATAAAAGCTCCTTAATTCGATATTTGATTAATCAAACCTGGGTTTTACTGTAATCAGCTCACTACCATGCATACCTCTTTCAAGTCATTGTGACCTGTAAAATCGTATTTTCGAAATTATCGCTCATGTGGCAGTGGTGAAAATTCCATGTTTGTGATAGAAAAACTCCTCGATAAATGAGATAAGACAGTCTCACTTCAATGTGATCCCTGAAATATAGTAGATGATGATAATAGTCTTAGAATCTTCAAAAAGTAAAAGGAAATAACAACAAAGAATTATGCTTGCGCATTTTGTATCAAGTCACGCTACAAAAAGGATGTGTATTAGTTTAGTTTAGATGCCAGTTCATTTTATCAAATAAATCTGAGCTATACATCATATTACGCATAATTTATCGTAAGTTAATATTTCATTAAAGTTCTCAAAGTCCCATTTAATTTTCACAAATTTTATGAAGATTAAATAAAATGAACTAAAAATAATTTTATAACTACTTAAAACAAAAGTAGCTTAGTAAACGACGTAATTTGGCGAGAACTGTGAACATTTTCAATATAAAAAAAGAAAATGAAAAGATAAAAATGTAGTTTTATTAATCCAATAAAACAATTTATGATCACTAAAATGCGGTTATCGGACTTGCACTGTCTTCATTTTTGTTTTTTTTGAATAACGATTTGATTAGATATTTAATCGTTATCAAGTATAAGCTGAATGTTTTGTCTTAAGGCGGCATATGTATGAACTGTGTCAATTGAAGCGTGGAATTTCGCTTCAGGGTACACACCTCAATAATTTAATGTTACAAAGTAGTAACTCCCAAATATTAAGTATCTGAACAGTGAATATTCCATTATTACTTTTAATGTAAGCTGCTTCTATGATGGTTTCATATATAATGTTGCAGCTTCAGACCATTTTACATGGTGTTGTTTATCCCAGGAGTGTTCCGACAACCACATTTTAGTCAAACATCAATATTGTGCACAACCTTCAAACAAAAATTTTATAATAAATTAGATCTTTAAATAGCCGAAGGCCAACTAAAGAGTTTCTGTTACGACCTTTAATTGGACTTGTTAGTCCCTCCTGAGGCTAACTAAGCACATGACAGTTAAAGCCTGAACCTGCTTTTGACTAAATACTCAAGTTCAATGCGATTCGGTCTTTACCAATAACATATGTACAAAATATATACTGCTAACTTGGCCGAGCAACACCGATCTTATTACACCCACGTGCACCGCTTTTTACGTCTTTTGCAATGTTTTTATTTATTTATTATGTTTTATTTATTACAGTTACAAAAAACCAATTAACAAATTGGTACAACAGAAAAAAAAAGTTAAATATTTACAATGACAAAACAAACAAAAAAAAAGAAGAAAAAATAAACATACACAAATTACCAGAAATAAAACTACAAAATATTGCATACTTAATTATTTTTTATCTGTGCCAATCCGCAGCTAAATATGTCGAATTTATTTTGATTTTCGTTGTAGAGTCTTCACATCCTATATAAAGAAGAGTAATTACACACATTTGTACGAGGTGTAGGACAATAGAATGTGGCAGATTGGCCAGCTGAAGTCCTAGGTACAAGAAAACTTATTTTTTCCAGTATGTCACTACATTCCACTCTGTTATGCAAAACTTTATAAAGAAATTTAAGGTCTGTGACGATACGTCTATTTTCTAGAGAACAAAAAGAATGCCGCTGAAGTAAGATTTCATGCGGGAACCCTGTTTCAGGATAATGTCCATCAATCAGAAAGCTTATGTATTTCAAGAAACGCCGCTGGACTCTCTCAAGGTCATTAATATGGTTTTGATAATAAGGAGACCATATTATGGAAGCATATTCCAATTTAAATCTTACAAAAGCGTAATAAAGTAAAATGAGCGTGCTTTGATTACAAAATGTTTTTGAGTTTCTGATAATAAAGCCTAATGATTTAAATCACACCTGTATAAGATCATTTATATGAGGAACAAATGAAAGTCTGCTATCAAATGTCACACCCAGCATTCCACTCGTGGAACTGATGTTCCATCAATTTTATAATCATACACTAGCACGTTTCTCTTTGATGTGAAAGTCATGACTTTTCATTTACCAACGTTTAGAGGCAGTCTGTTTTGGCTACACCAATCGGGACGGTATTTATTGCTATTTGTAGTCTTTGACAATCGGCATCGTTTTTACAGAAGTAAAAATTTTCCGCATACAGTAGCATTGTACAATCACCCACAATTCCATTAATAAATATATTAAATAATAAAGGACCAAGTATTGACCCTTGAGGAACTTCCGAAGTCACACACAGGGGTTCCGAGGACTGACCACGGCATTCTACTATTTGCTGCCTATCGCAGAGATATGATTTAAAAAATATAATTAATTTTTACGAAAGTCCAAACCAATTCAGTTTATCAAGCAAAATGCCGTGATCGAGCCCCTATCAAACGCCTTTAAAAAGTCTGTGTATATTGTGTCTACTTGACCTCCCCTGTCCAAGACATCAGCCACAAACTGAGTAAAACAGAAAAGATTGGACGCTGTGGACCTACCCTTTATAAAACCATATTGGAAACCACTAAATACGTGTTTCAGCTTGAAAAATAGATGTTTATGAAGAAACATTTCAAAACATTTAGAAAAATTATTTATTATACAGACTGGTCTGTAGTTTTCTATATTTTGTTTGTCTCCTTTTTAAACACTGGAGAAACTCTGGAAATTTTCCATTTATCAGGAAACTGTGAATTATTTAGGCAGAGATTAACAATAATGGAAAGAGGTTTTGCTAATACGCATGCACAGTCACGCAGGTAAAAGGATGGAATTTTATCCGGACCTACTGTCCCCTTTGGTTTCATTTCTTTTAAGCAAGATTGTATTTCATTTTCACTAACCTGGCAAATTTGAATAGTTTGAGTGACAGAACTTTGAATATCTTTATTAAAAGCATTGTTCGATGAAATATATGAAGATTTAAAAAAGTCAGCAAATGCATTTGCAATATCTGCATGGTTTCTATAAGTATTTCCCCCACAAATCATATTTTCAGGTAATTCTTTATTATTTCTTTTACTGTGTGCGGTTTTCCACACTTTCACAATATTTTTTATATGTATCATTTATGTCATACTTAATTTGTCTTCTCTGCTGTTGAAATCTTAACAAATCTTCATTTTTTTTGTGAACGTTTCTATTTTTTCCAAGATTAAAATTTTTTCTTAATATTATTTATTACTACTATCAAATCACACAACTTGCAATATTTATTATTTTTATAGTGTCCTAATAATGATGTTTAAGTTACAGGCTGTAAAGCAACTTGGCAATCGCTTTTTTAAACATAAATATATATATATATAAATTCTTCTTCAAGTGCCGTGTATTTTACCGAACGTAGGCAACCACTTGCATGTATTTGTGTTGCTTTCTAACTATATTATACACAGATATTCGGAGCCACTGGTCTTTGACGTCTTCTGAAGCCCATGTTAAAGGATTTAGTCACAATAATATTTCAATCTGAAAACTTGCCTTGCCACAGTTGCCTGTATGTATTCTCTTTTCAAGCAGAGAAAAAAGAAAGAATATATAACAGTTTATTTTCGACCAATATTGGCAACCTAACTCGTATTAAAAACGGTAGAAAGTCAAATTTCAAATCCAGCTATTAATAAAAAAAATTCCATATAATGCGAACTTTAATGATCACACTGTATAATATTATTTTTCTAGGTCGCAGTAAATTTATGAAAATAGATCACCATCTAAAATAAAAACTATTCGCAGCGATATTTCAATTATTTATTAAATCAATAGAAATAAATTTCGTGGCCCCGGTCAGCAAGTCGAATTTTCTAAGTGAATTTTTAAAGATAGCTGGAAACATTCCAAATCAATTTAATATGCAACGCTGGATCCCGACGCGTAGTGCTGATATATATGCGCCGAAATATATTTAATTATATGCTTGTATCTATTGTGCCTATTAACATGCAGGATTATACAAAAGTATTTGACCTATTCGCCTCATGATTTTCCTGATATTTTGATATATCCTGAGGTATAAGTATTGTAACGGTGATGTAGAAACAGCCAGCTGAGGAACATCTTACTGATAGTTTCCGATGACGTTACAGAAAATATGTCAAAGGATGTCTGGGGAAGGCATCCGCGGATCCACAGCCGATATCAGGACGAAACACCTGGGATTTAAGTGATAGAAAGTTTGTAAGTCGTTCAGGATTACGGTGAAATACAACATTGGTATCAGAAGTGGAATGATGCGGCCCAGGATTACGCATATTGTAGTGCTGGTTCTAGCACAAGTGGGATAAGGACATAATAAATATAATTCGAGATTACACAAGGTTGATCGGGAAGATCAAAGCTTGGACAGGGGCAATGGAACGATGATGTAGAAACATCCACCTGAGGAATATCTTATCGATAGTTCCCGACGCCAAGAAGATTTAAATATCAGAAATTACATTATAGAAAGTATGTCAAAGAGTATCTGGGGAAGGACAGGCGGACCCACTGATGAATCCGGTGTCAGGACGAAACACTCGAGATTTTAGTGGTCGAAAGTTTGCAAACCATTCAGGGTAACGGTGAAATGCAACAGTATGTTTTTGACGCGACAAGTCAATTCGCTCGACAACAATTTACTGTTATTTCGTCTCTTTACACTTTATTATTATTCCATCTTCTATATCATTTTAGAAGATTTAATAAGACTGACGGTCTCTGTTAGGAATCAGGTCACAGGAGTCTCTTGCTGAAAGCAAGAGGCGATGAGGAAGACTATGATTGCATTATTTACAACAAATAGTGAACACAAAAAAATGAAAGAATTAGCTGAGTACAAACATAAAGATCTGTATGTGGACTAAAGAGCCGAAGAGAGAGGGGAGTTCCAAAAAGGATATTCCTTTTATCACACATGGAATGAATGAATGAAACGAAAAGGTGGTGATACTTGTTCATCGATGCCTAGGCCTCGTTGGGCCCTTTACATCTCACCATAGCTGCAGGTCATCGATATCTTTGCGAATTCAAGGAGCCTCGATAATTGAACTGCATTACTGATAACACAATTGTATCTTCGAAATATTTCTATCTCAGTCCGTTGAGTGCTCGGCACTCTCTGAGGATATGATCAACAGTTTCATCGTCATATGGTCATCTATAACACTAATCTTGTGAAGATGGCTCCCTAGGTGACAATATCCTATCAAGAATCCCACCTCTTTCCTTCCCAAGGGGATGAGCTCCCTAGTAAGCCATGCGCTAAGTATACCTACATGAGCCTTGGCATGCCCCATTCCACGATTCAATAAATTTACTTCATAGTAACAATTTTACTTCTCTTGCCAACGGCAATTGGGACAGATATAATTGGTTGGGGTCCATATAGTTCAGTAGCGGAACCCATCTTTGTTAGACGGCCCACTTCCTTACTCTCGTATATATCCGAGTGACTTGGACCCACACGAATCTGATTGTATAGCCATTACTTGTAAGATCATCGCACGTTGTACGAGAAAGTAGAGTATCGGAAGATTTTGCTCCTCCTTCCAAACCTCTCTACTTGCAAAAACTCTCTCAAACGAGTGGTTGGGTTTCAAGAGCGGCGCCAGGTAATTTGCTTACATGGGGAGTGATAGACATCTCACCTGACACCTGAGCAGCTTTCAGGGCCTCGTTCTCTATGTATAAGTTAAAAGGAGATAGGTTCACCAGGACCTCCAGAGCCTTAGTAGGACACTCATTGGTCCCACACAAAACCACCCCTTGAACTTTGTGAACTTGAAGACCGTATTTTTGCTTTGTTGTACTCGGCCACCCTATGGTAGCGGGATAAGTGATCATGGGACGTATGTACATCCAAAATAACACTTTCAGCGTCAGCCCCCATGTGCACTCAAGGCTCGTTTACAAGCCAAGAAAGCATATATGGATTTCTTGATTCGACCCTCAATATGATCATTCTAGCTCAGTCGTAAGTCCACACACTTTATGAAAGTCTTCTTCTTCTTCCTCTTTTATTTAAGACGTCGTCTTGTTTTTCTGCTATATTAAGCCTCCTGTGATGTTGATGTCCAACATCCGTGCCATCGTTTTGGAGAGGTCGACCAGTGGGTCTTCTAGTGTTTGGTATCTCGTTCTTAGCCCATTTTGCCCATCGATCGTCGCCCATTCTGTCCACATGGTCCCTCCAATATCTGCGCCTTGACCTTATGAACCGTATCACATCAGGCACCTTGAGCTCTTCGCTTATTTGGGAACTTCTTATTTGATCTCTTAGGGTTACTCCTTTGATTGTTCTTAACGTTTTCATTTCAGCCGTTCGTAGCATACTTTTTGTTTTAGACGTTTCGGCTCGAGTTTCTGATGCATAAGTTAGTACTGGTCTTATCACAGTTCTGTAGATGCGTACTTTGCTTTCTGTGGACACATATTTATTTTTCCAGATTATGTCTCTCAGGCATCCTGATATGCTTGAGGCATTGTTATCCTGTGCTCTGACTTCGTGGTATAGATTTTTATTGCTTGATACATCAACTCCCAACGTGTATCTGCAAGACATGCTTTGTCTGATAGGATGGTTCTTCACCACCAATTTGCATCTGACAGGATCTTTTGAAATTACCATCGTTTCGGTCTTTTCTGTAGATATTTCCATATGTAAATTTTTTGATGTGGTCTGGAATCGGTATAGTAGTCGTTGCAGATCGTCTTTCTGCTAACATTAAGGCGTCGTCGGCAAAACATGAGATTTTTAAAGATTTTTGTCCCATTTTGTATCCTCCATTGATTTCTTTTACATTTTGAATTATCTTGTCTATAATTAAATTAAAGAGAAATGGACTCATATTGTCGCCTTGTCGTATTCCCGTCATGATAGGTATTTCCTCTGGTACTCCTTGTTGTGTCTTTATGCGTGTCTTATTGTTTTTATTTAGCTCTTCAATTACCCTAATATAGTTGTGGTTAACGCCATTTTCCTGAAGTATTTGCAAGACGTCTTTAAGTCGAACTCTATCAAACGCTTTTTTAAGAACCACCAGGCAGATGAAACGAGGTTTATTGTATTCTATCGATTTTTCAATAGTCTGTCGGATAATGAAAATCGCATCAACTTTCAATCTGTTCTGTCTAAACCCGTGTCGTTCTTCACTTATTGCAATTTTACTCGTTAGTTTTGAAGTCATGATTTTTGTTAATAATTTGTTTGTACTATTTAGTAGTGTTATTGTTCTATAATTGTTGGGGTCATTCTTATTTCCCTTTTTGAAGATGGGTATAGTCAGGCTGTTCCTCCACTGTTCTGGAATACTGCAGGTTGATAGAGTTTTGTCGAATAGTATTGTTAGTGCTTTTTCTAGTTCAAGGCCCCCATATTCAAGCATTTCATTGAAAATATCGTCGGTTCCCTGAGCTTTTCTATTTTTCAGTTTGGTCAGCATTTCGTGTACGTCTTCTATTTTTATGTTCTCGTCTTCCATCCACTTTATGAAAGTATTTTTATTTTTCGCCATCCCTCAAAAAGAGTCGATGAAAGCCACCAAACTTGGTGATATATCAAAATATATTTCCCAGACAGCAAAACGACTATCATCTTTAGAGTCTTGAATTTTTTTGGCCTCTATAAAATATTAAAATCTCATTAAATTATACAAGTCGGCGATAAGGTAAATCGCTGGGTACCCCTTTAGGGCTCTGTATCTCCGTTAAGGGGCAGTTTAGGATTTTTTTTTTCTATGACACAATAGGGTTATTATGATCTCCAATTTATATTCCCGAGAAATTAGGAGGTATTTACCAGACATCCTGTATTTTTATATTTAAAAAAATACTGAAATTATAATCGATGAAATTATTGCACAATTTCATCCGAGTTCTCGAAGTTATATTGACATTAAAAATGACTGAATCTTCAAGATTTCTATCTTATTCTTCTTCTTCTACGTTGACTAGGGATATCCCTGTTTGTCATTCCATCTACACCCGCCTTATTCTGCTGATGAAGAGAACCAGCTCTGGGCCCATCTCTTTGGTGGTCGTCCTGGTAATCTTCTTCCTCTTGGTCGTCCATACATACAAACTTTGATAGTCTCTCTTCACTCATTCTCTCAACGTGTTCTTTCCAACCTCTTTTTCTTTCTTTTGTCCATTTGACTACGTCCTGCACATTACATTTTTCTCTGATTAAGGTATTTGTCATCCTCTCTCTGATTGACACGTTCAGCACTGATCTCAGTACTTTCATTTCGGTGGTTCTCATTTTCTGCTTTGTCTTCTGAGTGTCTGCTCTTGTTTCCGTGGCATAAGTTAGAATTGGTCGTATCATGGTCTAATATATTTTTGTTTTTTCCTCTATTCTCATATATCGGTTTCGAAATATAACATCTCTTAAGCATCCTGCCACTTGTAGGGCTCTGGTATTTTGTGACAGTACTTCTCCAGTAAGGTTACGACAGCTTGTTGTGTCAATGCCTAGGTACTTAAAGTTCATGACTTGTTCAATTATGGCATTTTCTATCTGTAGCTTACATCTTCTTGGTTCCTTGGAAATTACCATACACTTTGTTTTATTCGTTGATATCTGCATATTGTACTTCTTAGTTGATACGTTAAATAGGTGTGTCAATCTCTGGAGGTCGTCTTCGTTATCTGCGAGTAGGACCGCATCATCCGCGTAGCATATTATATTGATATTGTGTCCGCCCATCTGGTATCCGCGTTTTGGTCTGATGTCCTCTATTATGCGGTTCATTATCAAATTGAATAAGAAGGGGCTTAGCGAGTCTCCCTGCCTTATCCCTTCGGATGTTATTATTTTTGTGCTGGAATTTGTGTACAAGTCATCAATTATGTTTATGATCTCCGCTGAAACATTTTTCTGTTTTAGGATGTCCGTTATGTGCTGCTTCTTGATGCGGTCGAATGCTTTTGTTAGGTCAACAAAGCATAAGTATGCAGGGTGGTTAAATTCTATTGATTTTTCGATTATTTGTCTCACTATAAATAAGGCATCTGTGGTTCCCCTGTTTTTTCGAAAGCCCTGTTGTTCCTCCGAGATCTCTATTTTCTCTACAAGTTTGTCACGAATAATTGCTGTAAATAGTTTGGTGACAGAGTTGAAGAAGTGTAATTCCTCTGTAGTTGTCCGGGTTTTTGTGGTCACCTTTTTTGTGTACGGGAATTGTATAGCTGGTTTTCCATTTTTGCGGTACTTACTCTTCTTTAATAATTTTATTGAAAAGCTTTTGTAACTCCTCGGTAAGCATTTGGCCTCCGTATTTCAATAATTCGTTGGTAATTAGATCTGATCCAGGAGATTTCTAGGTAAAATTCAATTTGGCAACTAAAGACAAAGTTACACAAATTTAGACACACAGAGTGACCCTGACCACATTTCTTCTTGATCGCTCAGGTAGGTTCAACCATGAACTATTCTGTACTCATGACACGATGTAAATGAAAACCTACAAATTTTAGGAATGAGAGAATATTGACAATCGAAAAAAATATCCTTACTTCCATTTCATTTTATTACTAAATATTTCAAAAGTATAATTTTAATTTACCCCTTACAAAGTTTTTGTCCTCTTTACCACAAATAAAACTTTACACCAACGATCTTACTAAGTCCACCTCAACTGTCGCTTATCTAATTTAGCCGCCTTTTGCTCTTACTATATTGAACAGGCTCTATTTAGACATTCTTGCAGAGTCAACTTCCTACTATATTCTTACCCGCTTACCTGATTAATGACTTTTCCGTTACGCATTACCATGAATAAGTGTGTCGACGATTTTGAATTTTCTGCTCGTAATTTCATATATTTTCTATAAATCTTAAATAAATGATTGTTTCATTATTTTGATTAATAACTAAGGATGATCGGAGGACGTTTATTTTAATAGTGACAATCTTAATTATATTAAACGACCTTCTATGTTCAGTATTTTTTATTCTGATGTTACACAATCCCT
Source organism: Diaprepes abbreviatus (assembly GCA_034092305.1). NCBI lineage: Eukaryota > Metazoa > Arthropoda > Insecta > Coleoptera > Curculionidae > Diaprepes > Diaprepes abbreviatus. The sequence goes on along the minus strand of JASJET010000018.1, from coordinate 826,081 downwards.
CCCTTTTGTACGCACAAGGTATTCCAAGAGACATCAACAAAATTATACTCAGAAACTTCTTGGAAATCAAAGTTTCTCATTTTTTCATGTAAAATAAACCAGGGAATATTCCATATTCCACCCTTCCTCCATGCTGGTATCATCAATTTCAAGTATTTTTTATATACAGGATGATTCCATCCATAAATCTGAGCACTACAAAAATGCAGGTAACATCGGAAGAAATAGAATATAAAATACGTAATTTGAAGAATAGAAAATCTCCTGGACCAGATCTAATTACCAACGAATTATTGAAATACGGAGGCCAAATGCTTACCGAGGAGTTACAAAAGCTTTTTAATAAAATTATTAAAGAAGAGCAAGTACCGCAAAAATGGAAAACCAGCTATACAATTCCCGTACACAAAAAAGGTGACCACAAAAATCCGGACAACTACAGAGGAATTACACTTCTTAACTCTGTCACCAAACTATTTACAGCAATTATCCGTGACAAATTTGAAGAGAAAATAGAGATCTCGGAGGAACAACAGGGTTTTCGAAAAAACAGGGGAACCACAGATGCCTTATTTATAGTAAGACAAATAATCGAAAAATCAATAGAATTTAACCACCCTGCATACTTATGCTTTGTTGACCTAACAAAAGCATTTGACCGCATCAAGAAGCAGCACATAACGGACATCCTAAAACAGAAAAATGTATCAGCGGAGATCATAAACATAATTGATGACTTGTACACAAATTCCAGCACAAAAATAATAACATCCGAAGGTCTAACCGAAGACATCAAGATAAACGAAGGGATAAGGCAGGGAGACTCGCTAAGCCCCTTCTTATTCAATTTGATAATGGACCGCATAATAGAGGACATCAGACCGAAGCGCGGATACCAGATGGGCGGACACGATATCAATATAATATACTACGCGGATGATTCGGTCCTACTCGCAGATAACGAAGACGACCTCCAGAGATTGACACACCTATTTAACGTATCAACTAAGAACTACAATATGCAGATATCAACGAATAAAACAAAGTGTATGGTAATTTCCAAGGAACCAAGAAGATGTAAGCTACAGATAGAAAATACCATAATTGAACAAGTCATGAACTTTAAATACCTAGGCATTGACACAACAAGCTGTCGTAACCTTACTGGAGAAGTACTGTCACAAAATACAAGAGCCCTACAAGTGGCAGGATGCTTAAGAGATGTTATATTTCGAAACAGGTACAGAGAATAGAGGGAAAAACAAAAATATATAAGACCATGATACGACCAATTCTAACTTATGCCACGAAAACAAGAGCAGACACTAAGAAGACAAAGCAGAAAATGAGAACCACCGAAATGAAAGTACTGAGATCAATGCTGAACGTGTCAATCAGAGATAGGCTGACAAATACCTTAATCAGAGAAAAATGTAATGTGCAGGACGTGGTCAAATAGACAAAAGAAAGAAAAAGAGGTTGGAAGGAACACGTTGAGAGAATGAGTGAAGAGAGACTAGCCAAAGTTTGTATGTATGGACAACCAAGAGGAAGAAGATTACCAGGACGACCACCAAAGAGATGGGCCCAGAGCTGGTTCTTTTCATCAGCAGAATAAGGCGGGTGTAGATGGAATGACAAACAGGGATATCCCTAGTCAACGTAAAAGAAGAAGAAGAAGGATGATTCTCCGGGAACTTTATCAATCGGTTGTGGGAAAACTATAATTAGGAAAAATCTGAAAATTAAACAGTGCTTCTAATGTTCAAATTGATGCCCTTGAACTTCCAAAGATTTTTCACACCTAAGCAGGAACTCTTCAGGGGTGGCTCTTCTTACTGACTGAGGATTAAGTTCTTCAAATGTTATTCTGACGGGCTGCATACAATCTTCCATAGTGGTTAATGCAGTGTTGTATCCTTTATTTTTAATTGTTCCCAAATAAATAAATCAAGTACTGTTAGGTCATGGGAGCGAGGTGGCCAAAGATGTGGCCCATTCTTGGCTATCCATTGATCATAAAACAAGTTTTACAGATGATTGTTAACTAATTTAATATTAGTTTAATAATTCATATTCAGAATCTTCATAGGCGCAATAAGGTTTCCGGGTTCGAAGTTCTCTGTTTGAAACAGCTTAAAGGTATTTGTTGTTGTCGCCTTCATCTCAACTATGGGCAGTGGAAGGAGGTTCAGCTCTATTGCCGCTGTGGGGCATCATAACATCGACCCTGTGACTTCCACTTAAGCTATCCTCTGTATTTTTTGCAGCTTTCTTTGAACTGCTGTTTGGTATGTCTTTGGCCACCACAATAAGGAGGCATACTCAACTACGGTCTGAATGATCATTTCATAAGAGCATAAGATCATTTTCCGTCTCAGACACTAGGTTTTTCGAAAGATTCTACGACATAAAGTACTAGACAAAACGAACTAATTCAAAATTTCCAATTTCGGTCTTAATACTCTCAGCTTTCTTTGAACTGCTGCTTGGTATTTTTTTGGCCACCACAATAAGGCGGCATACACAACCATGATGTGAATGATCATTTCATATGACCATAAAATGATTTTCGGTCTCAAACACCAGGTTTTCGAAAGATTCTAGGGCATAAAGTACTAGGCGAAGCGAACTTATTCAAAATTTCTAATTTCGGTCTTAATACTCCCTACATTATTTATAGGTACCAAATATACAGGGTGAGTAAATTTAATCTATCTTAGGCCCTATGATCTTTAAAAGTTTAAACTTCGTATATGAATTTTATTACTTTTTAAATGACTTCTAAAAGGAGGTTCTCAATTCGTCGAGTATGTATTTTTTATGTATGTACACCGATTACTCCGGAACAACGGCATCGATTTGAATGAAGTTTTTTATGTTATATTCAGGAAGTTGCTGCGGTGATCCCATATTTTTTTGGGCGAAATTGGTGTAGCAAAAATTATTTTTTTTTTAAATTCAATATCGCGGATCCAATAGGGTGGGTTGAAAATTTTACCTTGTCGGCATTTTTTCATATTTGGTATTAGGGGATTTTCGGGTATCGTGTCTTACGAATAAGAAGTTAATTTTTTAAAATAATTGGGTTGATCGGTTACAACACTGAAAGACGAACAGCAGGGATTTAGATCAGGAAGGTCTTGCGTGGATGCAGTATTTATTCTACGACAGATAGTCGAAAAATCTCTAGAATACAATAAACCAAGAGTTTTATGCTTTATAGATCTAACAAAAGCATTCGATCGCATAAAGCTAGATGACGTAATCCACCTGTTATATAAGAGAAATATTCCTATCAATATAATTCAGACCATCGAAAACATATACGCAAACAATAAAGTTTAGATTCGCACTAACGGTAAATTATCTACACCCATACTAGGCAACAGCGGTATTAGACAGGGAGACTCGCTTAGTCCTTTATTGTTTAACATGATAATGGACGAAATAATAAAGGATGTAAAATGGGTGATACAGAAATAAAAATTCTCTGTTACGCTGATGACGCTGTGATATGTGCCGAAAATGAAGACGACCTCCAGAGATTGTTAAATACCTTTAATCTTACGGGAAGAAAATATAATGATTATCTCAGCCGAAAAAAACTAAATGTATGACAACCTCAAAAGAACCCCTCCGATGCAAACTAGAACTAGACGGTCGAATAATACAACAAGAAATGAGTTTTAAATATCTAGGAATCGACATAACTAGCTATGGCAACATCGAAGATGAAGTAAGAGGGCAGGTGGCCAAAGCAAACAAAGTGGCGGGTTGCCTCAACGACGTGATCTGGCGAAACAAACACTTACAACAAGAAACAAAGGTTCGGATCTACAAAACCACAATTAGACCTATTATGACATACACCTCAGAAACACGGCCAGAGACGACAAAAACGAAACAACTACTGGAGACTACAGAAATGAGAATAATTCGACGAATAACAGGAAAAACATCAGGCAATCATGCAACACAGACTGCATTAATTAGTGGGTCCTACAACGTAAGACACAATGGAACAAACACATAAGCCGAATGACAGAGGATAGACTGGTAAGGATCGCACGAGATAAATCGCCTAGTGGTACACGCAGTAGAGGTCGACCGCGGAAAAGGTGGAGCGATAATTTAAGTCCAGAATGAGGAAAATCGAAGAAGGAACAGGTCAGGGACCTATTATAGAAGGTAGAAGAAGAAGAAGGTTGAGCAGATACAATACAAGGGACCGAAAATTTTACATTTTCCGATTTTGTCTAAAATTGATATTGCGGGGTTCTTGTGACGTACACAAACTCAATATGCAGTACAAAATATATCGGACTAAGAAATTTACGTCTCAAGTTCTTTAAATATCGATATTGGAAGGTTTTGGGGCCTATACTACCAAGCTAAAGTTAAATTTAAGATAGTGGATTTACTATGAGAGACTAAATATTTGTTTGACATAATTTCACTGGTATTTGGAGAACTCTAAGAATCAAACAATTTTTAGTGGTTCATTTTAGGATGATTTACAACTTTGAATAAAATGGGTACTTTTTTGCCAGCTTGGAGTCAAGAAATTTTCCCTATCTCCGAATAATTTAGGACTACAAATAACTTATATATATATATATATATATATATATATATATATATATATATATATATATATATATACGGATCATACGGACAGGTGTCTTTTATTTAGTACCTTCAAGATTTCTAGGAAGTGTTTTTACTTTTTGAAAACACATGGATTTATTTCTTCAGTTTACTTATTATGACTTTCTAGACAAGTAAGATTAGAAAAGAATCCGCAAAGGAAACTAAATATTTGCATATTGCAAACACCAAAACTTGTAACCGTATCGTAATATTGAATTTGCTTATCAGAGTTCTTTATAAAGGACCCCTTTTTATTACTAATTACAGGCGATAATTATCCAGATTTTTTACGCTGTTTAATCCAAAACAAACAGAGAGATACACCCACACGATATGTATCTAATCATAACTGAATACCTAATTACCTATTTAGCAACACTATTTTGTTCCGACAAAAACGTCTCGATTCTGATACTTATAGATAAAAATGTAATTAAATGCATTCGTTGGTAGATTCTGTGATTAAACATAGCGAAAGAGAAGATAAATTTGATTAGAGGGGGATATCTCTTTAATAGTTCTTCTTTTATGCCTCTTCTTATTATTTTTAATCTTTTTTACAGTCTTTAGAAATGCGAAATTTTTCCATGGTTTCCTGGTTTCAATTCCACTACAAATTAAGTTATTATTTGGAGGTTCAGATTGAAAGGGTTTTTGGCTTTGTTATGTATATATAGTGTGCGACAAAACATATGTACGAACTTGAACACATTGCTTTTCAAATTGTTTTATTTATTTACCAAATTAACAAACTAAATTTACTAAAACAAAACAAAAATTTCCAACATTTGTTATGAAAACCAACAAAAACCATATTTCATATTTAACAATACTTTCTTTATGCGACAAAACAATAGCACATTTTTCGGTTATTACATTTAAATAAAAATTTAACTAATATTTAGTTGCGTAGCCCTTATTTTTTAAAACCTCCTCGCATCTGCGTGGCATGGACTCTATAAGGTTATATAAAATTTCATCGGAAATTCCATTCCATGCAATTTCCGCTTGTCGGAAAAGGTCATCCGCATTTTTGCAATTATCGCGATTTATTTTACGATCTACAATATCCCATAGATTTTCTATGGGATTGAGATCAGGTGATTGCGCTGGCCATTTCAAAACGTCAATCTTGCTGTTTACGAACCACTCTTTCACACATTTAGCAGTGTGTTTTGGGTCGTTATCATGTTGATACCTCCACTTAAGTGGCATTTCTTCCTCTGCGTGTGGCAACATAACATTATTTAGGATATCCTTATACACAAAACATTATACCATTAATTTTGTGAATTGGTCCGATTCCATGTCCGGAAAAGCATCCCCAGACCAAAACATTTCCTCCTCCGTGCTTAACTGTGCCTTGCGTATAGCGAGGGTTAAGACGTTGCCCTTTAGGTCTGCATACTAGCCGAAATCCATCCGAATTTTTCAAGTTGAACTTCGACTCGTCAGAAAAGAGTACGGTCTTCCATTGGGTTGTACTCCAATTTAAGTATTTCTTTGCAAATTCAATTTTAGCTAATCTATTTTTGGCGGAAATAAATGGTTTTTTGGCACTTCGGTGTGATTTCAATCCACCTTCAACAGCTCGTCTTTGGATGGCTTTTCAGAAATATATAGTGGTAATCGATTTGCAATTGACCTTGCTGATATGAACGGATCTTTTTTTATTAATCTAAGTATTGTCTGGTCGTCCCGTTTACTGGTTTTCCGTGGACGACCTCCTTTGTGGATAGTGGTCAACGAGCCTGAAGAACGAAAGCGGCTTATAATTCGCGAAATTACGCTATGATGAATTCCAAATTTCTTTGCAATTGACGTCACTGATTCGCCCCTATTACAATATTTAATTATTTTTTCCTTTACTTGCACTGAGTATTATTATTAGCCATTTGTTCATTAAAAACTTCTACCGTATGACCAATGACTTTGAAAGAAATGACTATAAACACGTGGAAGTTTTCTATAAACATTCTTACAATGTTCAAAAGTTATTTAACGGTACTTGTTGATAATTTTTTATAATTCATAAAGAATGTAAATTCCTGTTATTTCGTGCATATGTTTTGTCATAAACAAAAAGTGATGTTGTCAACAAAACTAATTTTTTTCTGATACAAAAAAAAATTAGTTTTGTTTGTGTCTCTTTTTTTAGCAAAAGAGTCCATCGCGATCATAAATAAGTAAAAAGAATTTAAATTTAAGTGCATTTGACTATGCTATTTAGCCATATATTAGCGAGTAGAAGTTCGTGCATTTGTTTTGTCGTACACTATGTACAGGGTGTCCAATCACAAATATTGTTCACATTGTACTCCATTATGCCTTAGACATATTTCGCCCATACATAATTCTTATTTCTTTAAATGTATTGGAAATAATAAAAGGCCGCGGCTGTAACTCTCTAAAAGCCTTTTGAGTCGCATTTCTTAAATCAGCCATGATTTGGTACTGAAAGGTATAAATTTTATTTTTGAGGTATCTCCTCAAGAAGAAGTCCAAAATCGACAAATCGGGAGACCTGGGTGGCCATCTTATAAGTCTATTTGTCTCAATCCAGCGGCGGAAATTAGTGTCCTGATTGTGAGCGGAAGCTCCGTCTTGTTGCAGGTAAAGATTATTAACTCACATTAAGGGCTATATATATATATATATATATATATATATATATATATATATATATATATATATATATATATATATATATATATAAACAGATAAGTTATTGTCCGTGTAATATAAAAAGAAAAATACAATAAAATCGACGTGAAATTTGTCAATCTGCATTATTCTCGTGCTAAAAAATGCGGAGCACTCCAAAGTATGAAAAGACTCCGGGTTCGACAGATGGCGACAGCGCTGTTTCGTCCTAACATGGGACTCGTCAGGCCATCGCATTCGGTACAAACCATCATCTCGCCTTTGAATCCTATAAAGCTGAATTTAAAATTAAAAACAGCAAACAGGACAACCAAGGCGACATCTCGATGGTTCACTTGATAACACAAGAACCACACAAATTAACAAAACTTGTAAAAACCGCCATATGGTGGCGCGATGGTGAATTAAAACAGAAATCTATACAATCGAGTACTTGAAAAGCGCTGCTGAAAGGATAGGGGTCGCATTATTGGGTACTAGGCAACCAATTGAATGCATTTATCTTTCTCACTGTTAGAAAAAACATCACTAAAATCTAAGATGAAACTTGAATTTTCGTAGATGAATAAAATTTTTGAGTGCACAGTTTTCTGTGTGTTATTTTAATTTTAGTCCTCTTGTTGTTATTAAAATGTATGAACCAAAGAATGAGAAACAAAAATATTTCAAACCGAAAAAAGCAAGGTTCATAAAAATTAAATTTTCAATCACCAATTACCAGAAAACCGAAAAATTATAAAATGTGCTGTAACTCGACAACCGTGCATTTTAGTACTAAGGCATATATAGCATAAATTATTCAAAATGACATTGTCTATCACCTCTTCCAAACTTCCTATCGACCTACCAAACACCCTATATATATATATATATATATATATATATATATATATATATATATATATATATATATATATATACATATATACAGTGCCTTCATTTCAAAACGAACCATCCTTAATAACTTTGTTAAATAGAAAAATTTTAAAAAAAGAAAAAACACGTCAATTTAGATATACAGGGGGAAGTTTAATTTTGCATTTGTTAAAAGTCTGTCAATCACCTCCTCACCTCCAGCTAACCTCACTTTGATATGTCAAATGGGAACCCCCACCTTGTGACACATCATTGTAAGCAGCATAAAATTGTCTATCCAACCGTATAAAAAAAATTAAATCGGTTGACGTACAAGCGGACAGTGTGCAAAAATGTCTTGTAATAATGCATAATATATCGGCCTCGAACTTTAGTATGTCAAATGATTACCCTATAGTGTGATACATCATTTTAAAGGGCATACTATCTCCTATTTAGCCAATAAAAAAAAACAAAATCTGTTGATGTACAAGCGAATAGTAAGAAAAGATGTGTGGTAATAATAGACACCTTATCACATTAAACTTTATTATGTCAAATGGCTACTTCATAGAGTAAAATATTATTTTAAATTTAAAATGAATATTTTTTTAAAATAATAAACAGTTAAAATATTTGCGAGAAAAAAACTAAGCCTGTTTTAAAATTCATCGCAAAATTCATTGCAGTCTAATCAATCTAGTGTATTTATTTCAATGATATTTTTTGCGGTACCTGATAGGTACAAGAAATCACTGCAATAAATAAAATTTTTAAGATCTTTAAACACCAGTTGTTTATTATTGTTAAAATTGTCATTGTGACGCCTAGTTGAAACGTGAATATAAATGGTGTATACGCTAGCCGAAAGAATAGAAATAATTTTTCTCTATGGAGCTGAAGATCGGTGCGCTCGTCGAACCGCCAGAGCATTTAACGAGAGGCATCAAGACAAAAACGTGGGCCATAAATATGTACTCGAATTGGTACGAAAGTTTGAAGAAACGGGATCCGTTTGTAATAAAAAATCTATTGAGAAAAGTGTTGTAGATGAAGCATGCCAAATCGAGGTACTAGGACAGTTTGCAATAGATCCAACTTTATCCATCTCAAAGGTCGCAGATTTAACCAACATTTCTGCTGGCTCTGTGCATAAAGTTTTAAAACAAAATAAGTTTTTTCCCTACAAAATTCAAATTCTTCAAGAACTCGGAGAAGACGATTTTGATAATAGAATTCAATTTTGCGAATTAATGTGCCAACGAATTGACGAGGACCCCCATTTACCTAAGAATATCTGCTTTAGTGATGAATCAACTTTTTTTCTAAATGGACTGGTTAACAGACATAACTGCAGATACTGGGATAATGAAAATCTGCACCTTTTCCGAGAAGGGCATACTCAATATCCCGAAAAAATTAACGTGTGGGCAGGAATTTATGGCAATGAAATCATCGGGCCATTTTTTTTGGAAGATAATTTAACTGGGCAAATTTATTTAAACCTTTTAGAAAACACAATATACCCTGCCATTGTGCAATCTTTAGAAAATCAAGTGGATGAAAATGCTGTTATGGTACTAAATGAAAATAATTTGCATTTCCAGCAAGATGGAGCTCCCTAGCACTACGCTTTGGCAATTCGAGAGTGGCTTGATGAACATTTTCCAGGGACGTGGATTGACAGACGTGGTGCAATTGAATGGCCAGCACGGTCTCCAGACCTAACCCCTCTAGACTTTTTTCTTTGGGGGTATTTAAAAAGCAAGGTTTATAAAACCCCACCTGAAAATATTGACGATTTAAAAGATCGAATTGTTCGGGAATGTAGAGGAATTAGCAGAGAAACCCTTGCCAATGTTCGTGGGGAATTTCAAAATAGGCTTTTTTATTGTCTCGCTAATAACGGCGCACATTTTGAACATTTAATAAAATAATTTTCTTCAACTGAATAAAACTGAATAAACTCCTTATATTTAACACACATTTTTGCATCCTAATTGCCTATAACGTCTATTAACTTAATTTTTTTTGACATCGTTGGATAGCAGATCGTACGTCCTTTAAAATGATGTATCACACTATAGGGTAATCATTTGACATACCAAAGTTCGAGGCCGATATATTATGCATTATTACAAGACATTTTTGCACACTATTCGCTTGTACGTCAACCGATTTAATTTTTTTTATACGGTTGGATAGACAATTTTATGCTGCTTACAATGATGTGTCACAAGGTGGGGGTTCCCATTTGACATATCAAAGTGAGGTTAGCTGGAGGTGAGGAGGTGATTGACAGACTTTTAACAAATGCAAAATTAAACTTCCCCCTGTATATCTAAATTGACGTGTTTTTTCTTTTTTTTAAATTTTTCTATTTAACAAAGTTATTAAGGATGGTTCGTTTTGAAATGAAGGCACTGTATACAATCGAGTGGTCATATTGGCCGACAAATTTTACGCGCCATTTTTTCAATCCGAAGGACAGAAATTGTCGACTTCTCGCGTTCGAAAACGCAGCGTATAATAAAAAAGTAATAATGTTAGATAGATCCTGTGTACACCGCACTAAGTTTTTTAGAAAATTTTCCCAATTTAATTATCCAAAAAGGTTTTATTTGTATTAACCAACTGGTACAGAAACTAATGACGCGGCGCAAACTTGATTAGAGATATAATTATAATAATACAAAAATTTCATCTTCAACGGTATTTTACAATTTTACTCTTGAATGCAATAATCTTATAATCATAATTCCATAAATAGGGAAAGCCGAGGTTGACCAGCTAATTGGAATTTTCAGGGAGAGGAAATACGGAATTAGAGCATTCGGATCGATTCATGAAAAACGTGAAATATTTCAAGAGAGATCTCAAAATTATGGAAACATTTGACAAAAAATAGATAAATATTTGCCGAAATATTTATGAAGAAACATCTTAAAAATGTTTTTATGTTCAGATATTATTACTGGAACCAATAAAAATCCTTTTTCTATTAAATAATAGACTAAAAGGTGAGATTTCTATTTGATTAAATCTAACTTCACTGTTACATTGGGCCATGTTGTTTTCTATTCGTAATTCATATTTTTTAACCGACTTCTAAAAGAAGCAGGTTTTCAATTCGTCGAGTATGTATGTTTTTTTTTATGTATGTATACCGATTACTCCGGAACGGCTGCACCGATTTGAATGAATTTGTTGCGTTATATTCAGGAAGTTGGTGAGGTGGTCCAATATTTTTTTTGGGCGAAATTGGTGCAGTTATATCCAAGATGGAGCTGACAATACGGCGGCCAAAAAAATTAATTTTGTCTGATTTTCTCCAAAATTGGCGTGGGGGAATTTTTGGGATCGTACACAACGAATCTGAAATTATCTTTAAAAAATTCAATATGGCGGATCCAATATGGTGGACAAAAAAATTTAATTTTGTCTGATTTTCTCCAAAATTGGTGTGGGGGAGTTTTCAGGGTCGCACATAATGGACGCAAAATGTTTTTAAAAAATTCAATATGCCCGATCCAATATGGCGGACAAAAAAATTCAATTTTGTCCGATTTTCTCCAAAATTGGTACGGGGGAGTTTTCAGGGTCGTACATAACTAATCTAAAATTATTTTTAAAAGATTCAATATGGCAGACGAAAAAATGAGTTTTGTCCGATTTTCTTCAAAATTGGTACAGGGAAGTTTCCGGGGTGGCACATAACGAATCTGAAATTATTTTTAAAAAATTCAATATGGCGGATCCAAGATGGCGGATTAAAAATTCTGCATCTCCCGATTTTGTCTAAAATCAGTATTGGGATATTTTTGTTAGTGTTAATTATGAATTTAAAATATTTTTTGAAAAACTCAATCTGGTAGATTCAATATGCTGTCCTAAAAATTTTACATTTTTCGATTTTCTCCCAAACTGATATAGGGGGTTCTTGAGGGACTAAATCATGAATTTAAAAGTATATTTTCAGGATTCAAAATGGCAAATCCAAGATAGCGGACTAAAAATTTTACATTTTTCGATTTTATTCAAAGATGGGACTGAATCGTTTTTGAGGATGTAAATAGCGAGTATAAGTCTAAAAATTTTAAATTTCCAGATTTCATCCAAAATTGGTTCTAAGAGGCTTTGAAGCTAAGAAATTTACATCTCAGGTTCTTTAAACATCGATATTGCAAGGGTTTGGGGCCTATATTACCAATCTAAAATTAATTTGAAATTTAAGATAGTGGATCTACTATGACAGACTAAATATTTGTTTGATACAATTTTACTGGTATTTGGAAAACTCTAAGAACCAAAGAATTTTTGGTGTTTCATTTTAGCCTGATTTACAACTTTGGATAAAATGGGTACTTTTTTGCTACCTTGGAGTCATTGCAAGGTACACCAATCTCGATTAGTACTTAGTTCAAATAATTTATGGATATCATAATGAATTCTAAAACTAAAAATAGAAAAATAAAATTTTTATAAATTTCTAAAAGTTTTTTTAAGATTTCTAAAAGTGCGCTAAAAAGTGAAAAATAACTATAAATTTTTATATGAAATTGAACTTTTTGAAGTCGGCGCCAAATTATTTGTAAATGAAGTAAATAACTACTAATATATACAAATTATGGTAAGAAAGCAATTACAAATAAAGTATTTTTAATCTGTTTTTGCGAATCACATTTTGTCAGGTATTAGTTTGGCGCCGACTTCAAAAAGTTCAATTTCATATAAAAATTTATAGTTATTTTTCGCTTTTTAGCGCACTTTTAGATGTCGGTTCAATTTTTTTATAAAAATTTTATTATCTGATATTATTATATATAAAATATTTTTGCTTTTGGTATGGAGAATTTCCTATGCTTTCTGTGTCTGCACGTCGAAAACTAAAGAAAATGTGGCTCTTTGAAAATTCTCTAAAAATCCCTTAAGCTAAGCATTTGAATACTGTTAGAAATAATAAGAATAAATAGTGACGTGCTGATCCAAATTAACAAAATTTAACCAATGATTAACCTATGTTTAACTGTAACTTGGTATAATTGTCTAGATGACAAAAATATAATATATGAAGTTATCTAATAAAATGTTGTTATTAATATTTGCAAAGAATATATATATTATAAATATAGTTTTTTTAAGTCATTCGGAACCTAGAAACAACAAAAAAAAGAAAAATAACTAATTTGTTTTAGTAGAATGGGATCATCAGGGGCGGATCCAGCCTCTCTTTTTGGGGGGGGGGGGGGCGGTGACATCACAAAAGTATATTATGACAAGTGAAAGCAAGTTGTCGACGGGGGGGGGGGGGGTGGGGGCACCGGAGACATTTCCATTTCTAGTGTAAATGGCAGGGTCGTGCCTATTTTTCTGAATTTGAAGCTCTTGGAGAGGAGGGAATGCCAGCGACATACACATTCCTAGTATAAGAGGCAGAATCGGGTCTATTTTCCTGAACTCAAAGCTATTGGGGGGGCGGCTATCGCAAGAAAAATAAGTTGTCAACGGGAGGGAGTGTCAGCAGCATACATATTCCTAATATAAAAGGCAGAAGCTGTTCTATTTTCCTGAACTCAGAGTTCTTGGGAGGGGGGGGGGGGCGATCGCAAGCATACACATTCCTATACTCTGTTCAAGAACTAGAGAGAGTAATAAACCTGTTACCGAAATCCCCAACGTACTTGCTCCAGTACCGCAGGTAACGGAGGACTGCCGTAAATCTAATTATATTTAAATATTATAAGCTTTTATAAATTTACTGCAATAATAAAATTTCTGATAGTTCATTTGTATTTCTGTCAGTGAGAAAAGTACACCTTACAGTGTGTCCTTAGTGATTTATCTTGTTTGTGCTTGTTTTTATATATTATTTGAGATTAGCGAGATACCCAAAAGATATGGCTTCCACCTCTATATTTATTCCAAAATCGTTAAACCAAGGCATTTTTCCTCAATGAAAAACTTATTACGATGAATGCTTATGATGCCCTAAGATATCAATATCTAGATAATAATGTTAAAAGCTCTGTTAGGATGTGTATCAACATGACCGGAAAATCTATGATGTACCGAATACTGAAGGAGAAAAAACGACTGGAATGTTTCGTACTCCCCCATTCGATCACAGGCAGATGAAAAACCTCGTTGGAAGAAGAGATGAAAACTGCAGTAAAAGGAGTTATACATACATTTTATTGTGAGAAGCAGATCCCATCCGTCAACAAAATTCTTACTAAAATCAATGAAGATCGGGATTTACCTGAAATTAAAAGAACTGAGGTCTAGAAATTGCTCAGAGAACTTAATTTTTGATGGAAAAAACCAGATAGGAAATCTGTTCTTATAGATCGTGTGGAAACTGTCCGTTGGAGAAGAAAATATCTCTCTCAAGTGAAAGGCAGAGTTCCTAGAAATAATACAATGTACAAAATTGGTAATTTAACTGAACTTTTGAAAGATTTTTTTGAACAAAGTTACTGCGGAAAATTGGGAAAAATCTATATAATAAAAGAATAAAACAAAATGTGGAAACTCAATTAATTGAGCGACGATAGCTTCACTGAATTTGATTACGAATTAGATATGTAATGTTTACCAGTGTAAACACAATTTGTTTTTGTTGTATTTTATTGTTTAATGTTGTTTATACATTTTTTTAATTTTTTTTATATATTTTTATTTTAGTGTGTCCCATTCTTTAATTTTATATATGTTTAATTCCAATTAGCCGAAATTTTTTTATTATTTTATTATTGTATTGCGTCTTTTTCTAAAGCGTGTAGAATTAACACGTTTATTTTATTTTTTTAAGCCTATCGGATATTTCATATAATAAAGGAAATTAAATTAAGATGCCAGTGCAACAGAAATAAAAATAAGTAGATCTAATTTTAACTGTAACATATAAAAATTAATTACATTTGAATCCCTTTTTAGTGTTTAATTTTAGAAATAAATAAACTGAAACGTCAAATTTCCTAAAAATGTCTATAATGATAAAATGACCGATAGCCCCCCAAAAAAAAATTTAATATTATATGGACGAAATTATTTTTTTATATATGTTTAACTTCTTTTCTTTTTGACAATGAGTATTTTGTAAGTATTTAAATTGTAACTTCGAATTTTTGGAACGAATAAGGCTACGTTTTAGTCTGAATGTGCCTAAAACGGTTTTTATGCCACAATTAAAAATAATAAAAATACAGTTGTGATTTGTGTTAAATATGTCAAAATTATCTGTATTTTGTACTGTATGTGAATTATTAAGAAATCATAAGAAATAAAATAATAATATAAAAAATTTTTATTTTAAATTTATTATCGAAATAATATTCTATGCCATAAATACTTAGTGATAAAATACACCTCTTTCCGACACCTATGGCAAGGATTAAAATCCTTTTTAACACTTCCAAATGTCTATTGTTATCCAACCCAAATAATCCATTATTATAGACCGGTATTTTTGATTATAAAATTTCTAACCCATTCCTAGGAAAAAAATATATATCTAACAGATTTTGCCAAAGACACCAAACTAAAGAAGAACACAGGTAGTTTGCGAAGGAAAAAGGGTAAAAAATGATTTATTACTCTCTCTAGTCCTTGAATTAACTATAGTATAAGAGGTAAAATCGGGTATGTTTTCCTGAACTCAAAGCTCTTGGGGGGGGGGGGGCGATCGCCCCCACCGCCCCCCCTTGGATCCGCGCCTGATGGGATCAGTTTTTTTCTGTCTTAATTTAAGGAAATAGGGTGTTAAAAACTATTGGGCTTTTATTTTTACTTTTTATCAATGCAGAAGTAGATCTTGTAATATTTATTTTTTATTTTAATTATTACTTTTATCGCAATATTCCGTTAATTTGGACCGTCACATTACTTTTTAACTTTCTTGCCATTTCTAAAAATATTCAAGTGCTCAAGGGCCTTTAGGAAGTTTAAAGTTTTCGACATGCAGTCACTGCAAGCACAGGAAATTCCTTATACCTTTTTTATAAAAAAATATTTTATTTATGATAATATCACATAAAAAACATAAAATACGAACAGAAAACAAACAACACGACGAAACTGATACCGTAAAGTACGGTTTAATCCAATAGATATTCGCAATGAAATTTACTTTTGGTGGGTTAAGATGAATTAATCTGAGGTGGTATTCTTACTGATTGTAACAGTCTTAGCCTTATCCGTGATCAGGATATTTTTCTTATTCTTTATATTCCACTGAACATGAAATGTGTCAAACTCTAATCAATAAGTTTTGTAATTTTGAAATACACGTGAAATCGTATAAAGTGAGTGAAATAATTTGAATTTTACCTGAAACTTTTCGTTAATTAAGGTTAAAAAAACTATTTTAAAATTACAACAATTATTTTTTGAAACCAAACAATTAATCAAAATAAAAGAATCAAGCGAAATGAGACACATTTAATGAATTTCTGGCATTTTTTCTGATATGTACTAATTTACGAAAAATGATTTATTGTTTTTTTTAATAAGTGTTTAAGACAGGAATAGCACTCGTTTGATCTCAAAAAATGTTAGAAATATAATTCAAATATACAACTGAAATGCGAGTGTCTGCGTTTCCTAATAATATTATTATCTAATAAGAGGAAATGGAATAGGTATAATAACGCTTATATACAGTGTGACCTGTAAAGTCCGCATCATATGGGAAATTCAAAAGTGGTGCTATATCTCAAAACATCAAGAAAAGTTATTACAAAAAGTTTTTCTAAATGCAATTTTTAGTCCATATGAAATTTCAGCTGTATAAGATAATTTAGGTTTTTTGCCCATTTTTTGTAAATTGCACCACTGTTGCAAAATAAGACTCGACGCAACCTACATAAAACTTCTTAGTTTTGACAATGCTTCATTCCAGACATATGTTGTTTAAAGTAGCGCCATATTAAATGTGTTTTTCTACAAAATCATAAGTTTGGTTAATATCTCAAAAACTAAACTTTTTAGAAAAAAAAATGATTACGCTACTTTATGTGCGTAAAAAACTCTATAAAAATCAGTTTTTACCTTTTTGATAAATTAAAGCATAACAGAAATACGAGATGTGACTAAAAAACGAAGATTTTCAAAATCACCCTGTAAATTAAGATAGAAGCAGGGGCGGATCCAGCCTTTCTCTTTGGGGGGGGGGGGTGATATCACAAAAGTTCAATATGGCAAGCGAAAACAAGTTGTCACAGGGCGGGGGGAGACATTAGTAACATTTCTAGTGTAAAAGGCAAAGTCGGGTCTATTTTTCTGAATTTCAAGCTCTTGGAGAGGGGGGGGGGGCGATCACAAGAAAAAACAAGTTGCCGGCAGGGGGAGAGAGTGCTAGCAGCATACACATTCCTAATATAAAAGGCAGAATCGGTTCTATTTTCCTGAACTCAGAGTTCTTGGGAGGGGGGGCGATCGCAAGCATACACATTCCTATAGTCTATTCAAGAACTAGAGAGAGTAATAAAACTGCTACCGAAACCTCCAACGTACCTACGCCAGTGCCGCAGGTACCTGAGGACTGCCGTAAATCTAATTATATTTAAATATTATAAGCTTTTATAAATTTACTGCAACAATAAAATTTCTGATAGTTCAATTTAATTTCTGTCAGTGAGCAAAGTACACCTTACAGTATATCCTTAGTAGTTTATCTTGTTTGGGCTTATTTTTATATATTATTTGAGATCAGTGAGATACCCAAAAGACATGGCTTCCTCCTCTATATTTATTCCAAAATCGTTAAACCAGGGCATTTTTTCCTCAACGAAAAACTTATTACGATGAATGTTTATGATGCCTTAAGATATCAATATTTAGATAATAATGTTAAAAGCTCTGTTGAGATGTATTCCAATATGACAGAAGTTGGAAAATCTACTATGTACCGAATATTGAAGGAGAAAAAAACCACTGGACTTGTTTGCACTCCCAAGCCACATTCAATTGCAGGCAGCCGAAAAACTTCGTTGAAAGAAGAGATGAAAACTGCAATAAATGGACTTTTATTATGAGAAGCAGATCCCAACCGCTGAGAAAATTCTAACAAAATCAATGAAGATCGGGATTTTCCTGAAATTAAAAGAACTGAGCTCTGGACATTGCTCAGAGAACTTAATTTTTGCTAGGAAAAACCAGATAGGAAATCTGTCCTTATAGATCGTCTGGAAATTGTCCGTTGGAGAAGGAAAGATCTCTCTCAAGTAAAAGGTAGAGTTGCTAGAAATAACACAACTTACAACATTAGTAATTTAATTGAATTTTTGAAAGATTTTTTTGAATAAAGTTACTGCGGAAAATTGGGAAAAATCCATATAATAAAAGAATAAAACAAAATGTGGAAATTCGATCTCATGATCAGTGAAATAGAGGAGCCAATTATAATTAATTTGAGCAAAGATAGCTTCACTGACTTTGATTACCAATTAGATACGTAATGTTTACCAGTGTAAACACAATTTATTATTTAAATTTTTGTTTTTGTGGTATTTTATTGTTTAATGCTGTTTATATATTTTTTATATATATTTTTATTTTAGTTTATCCCACTCTTTAATTTTATATATATTTAATTCCAATTAGCCCTAATTTTTTTATTATTTTATTATTGTATTATTGTCTTTTTCTTAAACGTGTAGAACTAACATGTTTTTTTTGGTTTTTTTGGGGCTATCGGAGTTCCATATTATAAAGTAAATTAAGTTAAGATGTCAGTGCAATAGAAATAAAAATAAGTAGGTCTAATTTTAACTGTAACATATAAAAATGAATCACATTTGAACCCCTTTTTATTGTTTAATTGTAATTCTGCAAATGGTTTAAGAAATAAATAAACTGAAACGTCAAATGTCCTAAAAATGTTTTTAATTAATAACAAACTGACCGATAGTCTCAAAAAAATTTTAATATTATATGGACGAATTTATTTTTTATGTTTATCTATGTATTTTTGACAATGGGTATTTTGTAAGTATTTAAATTATAACTTAGAATTTTTTTAGAGAATAAGGCTACGTTTTAGTCTGAATATGTCTAAAACGGTTTCTATGCCAAAATTAAAAATAATAAAAATACAGTTGTGATTTTAGTTAAATATGTCAAAATTATCTATATTTTGCAATGTATGTGAATTATTAAGAAATCATAAGAAATAAAATAATATTATAAAAACTTTTTATTTTAAGTTTATTACCGAAATAATATTCTATGCCATAAATACTGTGTGTGATAAAATAAACCTCCTTCAGAGGCCTACGACAAGGATTAAAATTCTTTTTAACACTTCATACTTCCAAATATCTATTTTTGATTATAAAATTTCTAACCCATTCCTATGAAAAATATATGTCTCTAACAGATTTTCCCAAAGACACCGGACTAAAGAACACAGGTAGTTTGCGAAGAAAAAAAGAGACAAAATGATTTATTACTCTCTCTAGTTCTTGAATAAACTATAGTAAACGAGGCAAAATCGGTTCTATTTTCCTGAACTCAAAGCTCTTGGCGGGGCGATCGCCCCCACCGCCCCCCCCCCCTTGGATCCGCGCCTGGATAGAAGTTAATGAAAAATCCCTAAACGTCAAAGGAAAAAACTTTGATTTAGATGACATACGCCTACCAAGATAAAATAATTCCTTATTCAATTTATTAAATTTAAAGCAAAATTGTGTATAGGTTGAGGACTTACGATAATAAGAAATATCAACCATGATATATCATTTCAAAGGGCAAAATAAATACAAACTATTAAGCTAAAAATATATAGGGTGTTCCATTTAATAAAATTCAACTTTAAGTCGTATTTCATTTCTGGTTATCGGAAATTAAAAAAAAAAAAAATAGGAGCGCCAATGTAGTCTACGTAAAAAGTGCCCCTGGAAAGTTTTTTTCGTTGTTTGATATCTTAAGTAATAACCAAACTATACACCATATTAGAATTTGGTCAAATTTGAAAACCGCCCTCTAGATCATAA
Source organism: Diaprepes abbreviatus (assembly GCA_034092305.1). Lineage (NCBI taxonomy): Eukaryota > Metazoa > Arthropoda > Insecta > Coleoptera > Curculionidae > Diaprepes > Diaprepes abbreviatus. The sequence goes on along the minus strand of JASJET010000018.1, from coordinate 805,916 downwards.
ACGAATCAAGACAGCAATGATCTGTTTTCACATTCATATGTTTCTCCAAAAAAAGAGCTCGCAAATGAGAGATCAGATTTTTTGTACAGGTTGACGTTTTTAAATTAGCCTATAAAAACATTGAAATTTGCCCACACTGTACATATATAGGTACTTATTAGTTATTTGAGCGGCATACTAAAAGAGTGTGAGGATATTAATAACCATTATTATCCCTTATGATTTATTATGGAAAATCACTCTGTATAATGCGTCTTTTAATACTACAATCAAAATATTTTAAACTAACTTTGAAGGTCTCCAAATACTAATCAATTTAATTTAAAAAATTAATTTTCCTTCCAAAGATAAAAAGTTTTAAAAGGTTTTCCGAAGAGACAACCACCTGTCATACTTAGCACGGCGGGGCTGGAACCATTCCTGCCACGGCCGACCGATATTGATTTTCCAAGCAATGCAGATATGTCGAGCGACAACGACAAACGGCATCATTTCCCGACATTTTTCCCGAGAAAAGACACCGAACGAATTAAACCGACTGGTTTATTTTCGTATTATTATCAGTTTTCCCAGACGCCGACGACTTTTTGTTACGACGCGGCGCCTGCAGTCGGACGCTACAGACGTCCTTTAATTCGGCAGGAAAATTTCAAATAACTCTACTTGCTAAATAAAAAATATAAGGAAAAATGTTAATACTTACTTTCCTAATTCTTCTTTAAGGTCGTAATTGTCGCTAAATCGCGTACAAGCCATTGGAACTGCCATCGCAAAAAGCACTAGATTTAGGACCTTAGATTATGCTGCTGACAAGAAAAGTCAGCAGGAATCTAATCGCGCACAGGCTATAACTATGCCACCCGATATACACCACTTATATCCATTCAATTTTTTACAACTTTTGTGGAATTTCGAGCAGAAAATCAGTTTTTCTAAGTGAAAAAGTGACGGGAAATCAACGAGAATGTTCGTAGTGTCACTGCGTACAAACACGAAGTTCTGATGCCCACTAGAATCCACAAAATCGCTGTAATATTCGTCCACTGGGATCTAACCTAAAAGATCAATATTGGACTTCGTATACACGGTGTTTTACGAACTCCGCCAGCAGGAGCTATGTTGCCAAGTCGTCGGAAAAACCTTCTAATATAGCGTTGCAGGACGAGTCTTCAGATTAAACAATTTTTTTATTGTAAGATTAACTCTTTAACAATAGTTTATAATAATGTTCTGTTAACACTGCTGAACAAAACAAAACTACAAAAAAATTGTCTATTCTCCGTAACAACCAGTAAAGGAAAAAAACAGTTTTCTGCGAATTAAACTCTGGTTTCATGTGCGTTTATTATTGAATGATATGCCAAATTTCGCGAAAACCACCTTTAATATCATCGAGAATATTACGACTGTCGATTTCATGTTAAATGTCGTTTCTATGTTAATATTTTATACTGTGGTACGTACGAGGGCGGTCCGATAAGTACTTAGCCTCACCGCCTGCTGGCGCCACTATCGCAAGAGAAATTTACTATCGTGTAGTACATTCTCGTAGACGGCTACTGTCAAAATTTCAGCCGAATCGGACTCGCAGTTTTGTTTTGACCGCGTGTGGAAGCGGACGTGTCTGCGGATTTTAGAAAAATGGAAAAAGAGCAATATCGGTCGGTGATTCGATTCTTGTTTTTGGAAGAAAAATTGCGCAGCGAAATCAAAGAGCGCTTGGATGCAGCGTACGGTGACTCTTCTCTTTCGATGGCGACCGTCAAAAATTGGTTTAACGAGTTTCAACGTGGTCGCACGTCGGTTTTTTGATGAGCCACTCCGAGGTGCCCTGAAAACGGCTACCACGGAGGATAACGTGACAAAAATCCACGATCTCGTATTGGCAGACCGCCGATTGAAGTTGCGCGAGGTAGCTGATACAGTAGGCATCTCAAAAGACCGCGTGAGTCATATCCTGCATGAAATTTTGGGCATGAGAAAGCTGTTGGCGCGATGGGTGCCGTGTTTGCTCACTCCGGACAATAAGCGCAACCTTGAGACCACTTCAGAGCAGTGTTTGACGCTGTTTAAGCGCAATCCGAAGGAGTTTCGTGACCGTCGACGAAACAGGGATCCACTGATACACACCAGAGGCCAAGGAACAGTCGAAACAGCAACGAACGTGCTCCGAAAAAGGCGAGAACTGTCCTATCGGCCAAAAAGGTAATGGCCACCGCTTTCTGAGATTCACACAGTGTGATCTACATCGACTACCTGGAGAAGGTCAAAACGACCACAGAGCTCTACTATGCCCAAGAAAAAAGTGCTCTTCCACCATGACAACGCACCGGCTCACACATCCGCCGTCGCCACGGTCCAATTGATCGAATTGGGCTACGAACTGCTGCCCGAGCCACCGTATTCTCCAGATTTGGCGCCGTGCGACTTCTTTTTGTTTCCAAACTCGCCGGGCAGAAATTTGAATCGAATGAGGAGGTGATCGCCGCCACGGAGGCCTACTTTGCAAACTTCCAGAAAACGTATCTTTCAGACGGGTTAAAGAAGTTGGAGCTTCGCTGGGTCAAGTGTATCGAGCTAAAAGGAGACTATGTTGAGAAATAAATCGCCACATTTCCAAAATTTTCGTTTTTCTTATGTAGGCTAATTACTTATCGGACCGCCCTCGTAAAATCCTCCCAGAAAATCATGAAAAGTTAATTTCAAAGATGTTTTTTTGTCAATTTCTCTTTGGTTCCATATAAGTTCCACTGACGAGATCATAAAGTTGTCTACAAGCGTATGGAGAAAGAGCCAGAGTGAAATTCGTCGAAAATAGATTTTCTTTCTTTTAGGAGGCTTTAAATGCAATCCGTCTTCATGATAAAATATTATTTAAGAAGATTTTTCAAAAGTTACGTAGTATACCTTGAAAAGTCTCATTGAGTTTTCTGTTCTTATTACAATGATGTAGATAATTTGTGACCTAGAACAATCACCAAATATTCATGACACATAAAAATGGCCGCTAGATTTTCTGGAAGCTTATCGGAAATCGATAAAACTGGATAATATTTTGAATAATCGACAACATCATTTTTTTACTTCTTAACTGCATTTCGTGAAAAAATAAGTAATGTCTTGTATTGTTCAATAGTAACAATCTTTTTCGACTTGTGCTTCAAATTTGATTTCAATTCCTTCATTATTTTGTGTTTCATAAAGTATTTTGCAATAAAAAAAAGAGTTTTGTGATTTTGGAACAATGCAATGCAGTGGCCTAACTAAAAGTATGGATGTCCTCCCACGGATTTTTGAATGCACCCTACTATTTTGCACTCGTCTTGATCCTTCGTATTTATTCATTTTCATCAAGGGGCTTGAGGGAGAACCCGGATTGGCTGCGCTTCCTATACCACAGGGCCTGCAGGTTTGGTATTTAAGCCACTGTTGCAATGTCATCAATTTCTCAACAAAGGAACATGATTGCTCTAAAAATATCCATGAATGAACGATTGGCGAATGTAGGGATAAAACATTACAATATTCTAAAATAAAGTATTGATCGAGGCAATTTAGATGGAATCATGAATCCATTGAAGTTGATCCAAAAAATAGGAGGTCTCAGACGACATCAATCCTGATGTTTGTAGGAAAGTTACTATTTTTAAAACATTAAATATTGCACGCAGTATTTCACATGGCGGCATTCTCTTTGAGGATAAGAAGCATGGCGGCAGCGAGAAAAAAGCAAATCAGCGAGAAAACAAGACCGGGCGATATAATTATTATTATGGTTAGTCAGAAAATAAACGTAGAATCATTGTGGGATGAATCCACTAAGGAATTATATCAAAAACGACTTAGAGAAAAAATACAAAACAAGCCATTAAACGAAAGGGATGACATTAACAACAACTGGGAGAAACTAAAGCGAAATATCAACGAAGCAGCCACTGAAGCACTCGGAACACGAAAAACAAACCAAGGAAAAGGGGGACCCAACAAGACCACCTGGTTTTATAAGGAAGTTAAGGAGCAATGTAAAGAGAAAAAGAGAGCCTACTTAAAATACAGGACAACGCAGTCTCCGGAAGATTATCAAGAGTACAAATTAGAAATAGTACCAATACATTAGTGAGACAAGTTAAAAACAAGCACTGGGAAACCTTTTCAAAAAGGATGGAAAGCGACTTCTATGGACTCCAGAAACAGATATGGCGGCTGATCAGAGACCAAAGAAAGGAAACACATGAGTTAATTAGCAGTAACCGCATACCGAAGGGAATTTGGGTGAACTACTTGAAGGAACTATATAAGAAACAACAGACAGAAATCAAACGTAACACACCCGAAATTATAATTAACGACGATATACTTGTAAAGAAGGAAGACGTAAAACTAGCCTTAAAAAACTACAAAACAGGAAAAGTACGGGACCTGACGGAATTACCAATGAACTACTGAAATACGGAGGAGAGAGCCTGACAGAACAACTGAAAATTCTCATCAATAAAATCATATACCATCACAGAATCCCCGATGAATGGAGGACTAGCACAACAATACTCCTATTCAAAAAAAGCTATAAAAAAGTGCCGGCTAATTACAAAGGAATCAATCTTCTCTCCACCTCGTTAAAACTAACCACAAAAATTCTTACAAGCAAAATTAATAAACACACTTCCTTAGCAGACGAACAGCAGGGATTCCAGTCGGGAAGGTCATGCAAGGATGCCGTATTTGTTATAAGACAAATAACTGAAAAGTCAGTTGAATATAATCGTCCAGCCTTTATGTGTTTCATCGATCTAGAGAAGGCGTTCGATCGTATACAGCTGGAGGATGTAACACAGCTACTTTACGACAGACAAATACCTCAAAAGGATTGAAAATATATATCAGGCAAATACGATTCAAGCTAGGATAAACGATGAATTGACCGAAAAAATAGAAGTAAATAATGACATCCGACAAGGTGACTCTCTTAGCCCCCTACTATTTAACATCATCATTGAAAGGGTATAAAATGAGAGACAGGAAAATCAAAATACTGTGCTACGCCGACGATGCAGTGTTAATAGCTGAAAGCGAAGACGATTTGCAAAGACTACTGCACCAATTTAACATAACAGCGAAAAAGTTTAACATAAATATATCAGCGTCAAAAACTAAAGCCATGACTACATCTAGAACACCACTCAGATGCAAACTAGAAATAGACAACAAAATTATACAGCAGGAAATGAAGTTCAAGTATCTCGGAATAGAAATATCCGGATACGGGGATGTTGAAACGGAGATGAGGGGACAAACCATGAAAGCAGTAAGAACAGCCGCATGCCTTAACAGTATAATATGGAGCAATAAACATATAGGAATCAAAGTTAAATCCAGAATTTATAAAACAGCAATAAGGCCCATACTAATATACACTGCAGAACCCAAACCAGAAACCTCGAAAACAAAACAAATACTGGAAACAAAAGAGATGAGAGTGGTGCGCAGGATAGCTGGCAGGACACTTATGGATTGGAATAGCAGCGATGATATAAGAAGAGTGTGTAAAGTCAATAACATCAATGGCTGTACAAAAAAATGTATTACAAAAAAAAAGGAATGGAACGAACACATCAACTGCATGACCGACGACAGAATAGTAAAGATCACGAGGGACAAATCACCAATAGGACGTAGGAGCACTGGAAGACCCCGTAAACGATGAAGTGATAACCTCGCAATAGACTAAAACCAAGCAAAGAGACGAAGAATAACAAGCAAATTGTTTATACATAAGAAGGAAGAAGAAGAAATTGTATTAGGCGTTAAACGCAAATAAATGTTTTATTGTAAATAGAGATTTTTAAGCTTTTAATATATTTGAACCAAGCATTTTGACAATTTTACATGATAAACTAAGCATCAGTAAAGTTTCAGCAAAGTGGATTACAAGATTTTTGACTCCTGAACAAAAACTGCCTAGGACGCAAAATTTCCCAAAATAATTTGAAAACTTTGAATGTACACCCTAACCTTTTCTCAAAGATAGTGCGCACGATGACATCCAGAATCAAAATGAAAGCCGAGCGATAGAACTTTAAATGCAGGTGCAGATCCAAAGGTGGGCTGTGGGGGCGATCGCCCCCTCCAAGAACTTCTATTTCAGAAGAAAACACACTCGCCTACCTGCTGTATTAATAACGTGAATCTTACTAAACCCCCCCCCCTACCCCGGCATTTCATTAATTCTCTCAATATCTTTTCGCTTGTCATATTCTACTGACTTGTTTACAAATGGGATGGGAGGTAATTTCAACTGTCATTTGTTCTTGTGACATGTTTCCCAGAAAGAGAGAGGCTAGATTCACCCCTGTTTAAGTGTTCTTCGCCTCGAAATATGGCCACATCCCTTCTTTAGGTGGGAAGTTCATCGTCTTTTGGTAGTAAACAGAAGTTAGTCTTGTTGAATACATACCAAAAGGCATCAAAATAATAGCAGTAATACATTAACGAAATTACGTAAGACAGTTGATCAAAATTTTCTGGTTTATATGACAGTAATGTCCTCCTTTGACACGGCAATGCGCGAATTCGCAAGAAGGTCAAAATTTAACTAATTCAACCGCATTTATTTTACCCGGATTTAGTTAACGATAAACAATAAATTAAACTAATTTGAAATGATGATCTCAAAACTAAAACGACGTGAACACAGGTGTGTTACAAGGCAATTAGACCTAACAACCATTCAAATGCCGGTCGGCAGTTTTGTTTCTTATTTATAATCGTGAAAAGATGAAAGAAACTATTCAGTTTCTATAAAGTTTAAATTTCGGTTAAAAAATATTACACCTTAAAAATTTTAAATGTGCTCTTTGATCTTGGATATTACACATATTAAAAAAATTTACGATTATAGGATTTATAAATAAATGATGCTGTAATTAAAATAATTGTAAAGAAATAATCTGAAAATATGTGACAACACCGCCAAATTCGCAGCGACTGCGGTATTTATTTTGGTATTGTTTACAAGCCCCGCAAAAATAAATATAAAATAGCTTCAGTACGAACTATTTTAATATTTTTTATCTAAAATTTTTGAGAGAGATTCCCAGTTTAAATAATTTTTAAAATAATCCCCAAGTTCTCTTATTTCATAATATGTATTTATCTCCTGTTTCTATTGGCTACGAAACATGAACGCGCAGTTATCTCGCAGGAGACCGTGCGTTTCTATGGAAACGGCTACGCGCGTCAATCTCTGCTAGAATTTTAAACTTGCGTTGGTTGAAATCAAAGATTGTTTTTAATCTTTTTTTGTTATTTTTGGCGCCATTCGTTAATACATATATAGTGGTGGTTATAATTCTTTTAAGTAAAGTATTATAATAATACAGTGGGTTGTACCGTATTGATAATAAACTTAAATGGCATTTCAAAATAAAAATAAATTTAAACTTCTACTTCATTGACATGGTCTAACTTTTAAACGGATCTCAGTTGATAACAATGGGTTTAAATACAACAACCAATAAGTCAATCAAGTTTTGAACCTTATAATTACAATACCAAAAAAATATTTTTTTTCAAACCAGCACAAACTGAAAATTTTGTTTATTTAAGAAAAAACTCTATTCCCCTTTCCGACTCCAAAACTTCATCTTTAAATTTCTATCCGTACATTTCCTATATAAAGATTTGCTTGTTGATATGCATAAATGCATAATAGACAAAACCTTGGAATTAGTAAGAGCATTAGTTATCTGTCAAAAATAAACAACATTTTTCGTTTTTGTAGCTTTGGTAATAAAATGAAAAGATTATTTGTTCTCGTCACTCTATTATCCGGTCAAGTTAGCCCTAAAAAGAGAGGTAAGGTTACCAAAATTCGCATAGAGCTGAAAATTTGTACAAATGTTCGGAACACCATTAAAAATAAGTTATTAAAAGTGCCCAACTATCCCATGCCTGGAAAAAAATTTATTCAAGGTCAAAGTGAGGAAAAATGGGTTTTTCGCGTTTTTCAGCCAAACGGTAAGCTTTATCATCAAAGTAGCTCAGATCAAAATTGTAGATCATAACATTTTCAGCTCTATGCGGATTTTGGTAACCTTGAATGTCTACTTTGACCGGACAACTACCATTTTAAATTTTACATTACTGGCATAACTTTTAATCATTTTTGGTTTTCGTTAAATATAACATCTCACTACTTTCCTGACCGAGTTAAAAGGTTGTGGAGCTCACGACATAGCTTATGTAGAAACAGGGTAGATCCAAAGGGAGAGGGGACGATGGGGGCGCTTGCCTACTTGGGCACGTAGATCTCGCTGAATCCAGATTATGTGATTTTGATAGCCCGGGTTTATAGCATATTGAATTAATTCTTTCAACTTGCTTGTCATGCTGTACTGTCCTGTATACACCCCCCCCCCCTCAAGAGAAAGTCTGGATCTGCCCCTGTATCGATAATTTATGTTATTTAAATACGAATTAGTATTATTCAGAAAATACTTTATTAATGAATAAATCAATGAACGGGGGACCTCAAAATGGGACAAAATGTAGACGCTCTAATGTAAATCTAGCGCTGATGCATTTCATGTATTTTACATGTTACAGTTACAAGAATCATAAAGGAGTAAAACAATTTTCAAACAATAAAAATTACCTCTAATAGTTTTCTTGACACGATGGTGGGTCGCATTTTAATGTTACTTCAGCAGAGTAAGAGAATTCTTGTAGATTTTTCTTTCATTTCCAGCAGGATTAACCACGTTGCGCACCTATCTTACTACGTTTTAACTGCGAAAAAAATTTCAGAGATTTCTGTACTTCTGCACAAGAAAATCATAGATACCTGCTGTCTCAGGACATGAAAAGTTTGCTCAATAGTTTCAATTGTCAAACATAAATGACAGAATTATCAGAACTCGACTTTGGTAACTTTATAATTATAGTAAGGACAGGGGAAATAAAAAAATGACTAAATTTCTTATGGATGGAAAAATTCAAAGATTAAATCACGACTTGTTGCTCGTTACTTGTCTAAATATCAATTTAGAAATCGAAACTATCCCCCCCCCTCATTTTATTAATGAATAAATCAATGAAAGGGGACCTCAAAATGGGGCGAAATGTAGACGCCCTGAGTAAGCGTGCTAATGTAAATGTGGTGCTGATGCATTTCATGCATTTTATATGTTACAGTTACAAGAATTATGAAATGGTAAAATAATTTTCAAACAATAAAATTACCTTTAATGGTTTTCTTGACACGATGGTGGGTCTAATTTTAATGTTACTTCCGCAGACTTGGCGCACCTATCTTACTACGTTTTAACTACTAAAAAAATTTTAGAGATTTCTGTACTTTTGCACAAAAAAATCATAGATACCTGCTATCTCAAAACATGAATAGTTTCAATAGTCAAACATAGATGACAGAATTATCACAACTCGACTTTGGTAACTTTATAATTATAGTAAGGACCAGCGAAATAAAAAAATTATTAAATTTCTTATGAATGGAGAAATTCAAAGATTAATTCACGACTTGTTGCTCGTTACTTGTCTTGAGAAATCGAAACTATCCATGAAAAAGTCAAATGAATTTTAATAAATGATATGAGAAAATTTTCCTCGCTATTAAATAATAATATCACAATAACTTTTAAACTGATCTAACCTGAACTAACGTTTTTTGTTCCAGGACTAATCTCAGTTGACAACAGTGGATTTAAATACAACAATCAATAAGTCAATCAAGTTTTGAATCTTATAATTACAATACTAAAAAAAAAAATAGTCTTTTTCAAACCAGCACAAATTGAAAATTTTGTTTATTTAAAAAAAACACTATTCCTCTTTCCGATTCCAAGAGTTTATCTTTAAATGTGTATTCTAAATTTTCCTATATAAAGATTTATTTGTTGATATGCATAAATGCATAATAGGCAAAACCTTGGAATTAGTAACAGCATTAGTTATCTGCCAAAAATAAACATTTTTCGTTTTTGGAGCTTTGATAATAAAATGAAAAGATTATTTATTCTCGTCACCCTATCATTTTAAATTTTACGTTACTAGCATAACTTTTAGTCATTTTTGGTTTTCGTTAAATATACTCTCACTACTTTCCTGGAGGAATTAAAAAGTTATGGGACCCTGGAGGTGGCGGTGGGCCCCCCCATTGCTTCGGATTCAGAAAAAGTAGACTCGACTGCTCGCTGAGAACGTAGATCTCGCGGAACCCAGATTATGTGATTTTAGTAGCTCGGGCTTATAGCATATTAAATTAATTCTTTCAACTCACTTTCACTTGTCATGCTGTACTGTCAAAGAGGATTCGTGAATAATCTTTGGTACTGTCTTGTATACGAGAGGGGCGAGGGTAATTTCGACCTTATCTTTGCTCGTGTGATATCACCCCCCTCATGAGAAAGGCTGGATCTGCCCCTGTGTGGATAATTTATTAAACTACAAATATATTATTTGAATAAGAATTAATATTATACATTTTATTAATGAATAAATCAATGAAAGAGAGACCTCAAAATGGGGCAAAATGTAGACGCATTGAGTAAGCGTCCTAATGTAAATCTGGTGCTGATGCATTTCATGCATTTTATATGTTACAGTTACAAGAATCCTGAAATGGTAAAATAATTTTCAAACAAAAAAAACCTTTAATAGTTTTCTTGACACAATGGTGGGTCTAATTTTAATGTTACTTCCGCAGACGTTGCGCACCTATCTTACTACGTTTTAACTACGAAAAAAATTTTAGAGATTTCTGTACTTCTGCGCAAAAAAATCATAGATACCTGCTGTCTCAGGACATGAATAGTTTCAATTGTCAAACATAGATGACAGAAATATCAGAACTCGACTTTGGTAACTTTATAATTATAATAAGGACAGGGAAAATAAAAAAATGACTAAATTTCTTATGGATGGAGAAATTCAAAGATTAAATCACGACTTATTGCTCGTTACTTGTCTAAATATCAATTGAGAAATTAAAACTATCCATGAAAAAGTCAAATGAATTTTAATAAATGATATGAGAAAATTGTCCTCGCTATTAAATAATAATATCACAATAACTTTTAAATAGATCTCAGTTGACAACAGTGGATTTAAATATAACAATCAATAAGTCAATCAAGTTTTGAACCTTATAATTACAATACCAAAAAAATAGTCTTTTTCAAAACAGCACAAATTGAAAATTTTGTTTATTAAAAAAAAAACACTATTCCTCTTTCCGATTCTAAGACTTTATCTTTAAATGTGTTTTCTAAATTTTTCTATATAAAGGTTTATTTGTTGACATGCATAAATGCATAATAGGCAAAACCTTGGAATTAGTAACAGCATTAGTTATCTGCCAAAAATAAACATTTTTCGTTTTGGTAGCTTTGATAATAAAATGAAAAGATTATTTATTCTCGTCACCCTACCATTTTAAATTTTACATTACTAGCATAACTTTTAGTCATTTTTGGTTTTCGTTAAATATAACATCTCACTACTTTCCTGGCGGAATTAAAAAGTTATGGGACCCTGGAGGGGGCGGTGGGCCCGCCCATAGCTTCGGATTCAGAAAAAGTAGACTCGACTGCTCGCTGAGAATGCAGGTCTCGCGGAACCCAAATTATGTGATTTTAGTAGCTCGGGCTTATAGCATATTGCATTAACTCTTTCAACTCACTTTCACTTGTCATGCTGTACTGTCAAAGAGGATTCATGAATAATCTTTGGTACTGTCTTGTATGCAAGAGGGGCAAAGGTAATTTCGACCTTATCTTTGCTCGTGTGATATCACCCCCCTCCTCATGAGAAAGGCTGGATCTGCCCCTGTGTGGACAATTTATTAAACTACAAATGTATTATTTGAATACGAATTAATGTTATACATTTTATAAATAAATAAATCAATGAAAGGGGGACCTCAAAATGGGGCAAAATGTAGACGCACTGAGTAAGCGTCCTAATGTAAATCTGGTGCTGATGCATTTCATGCATTTTATATGTCACAGTTACAAGAATCATGAAATGGTAAAATAATTTTCAAACAATAAAAATTACCTTTAATGGTTTTCTTGACACGATGGCGGGTCTAATTTTAATGTTACTTCCGCAGACGTTGCGCACCACCTATCTTACTACGTTTTAACTACGAAAATTTTTTTTAAAGATTTCTGTACTTCTGCACAAAAAATCATAGATACCTGCTGTCTGAGGACATGAAAAGTTTGCCCACTTAATAGTTTCAATTGTCAAACATAGATGACAGAATTATCAGAACTCGACTTTGGTAACTTTATAATTATAGTAAAGACAGGGGAAATAAAAAAATGACTAAATTTCTTATGGATGAAGAAATTTAAAGATTAAATCACGACTTGTTGCTCGTTACTTGTCTAAATATCAATTGACAAATCGAAACTATCCCCCCTGTCGTCGAACTTGTATAATCACCCTATAAATATATCTTTGATAAGATGCTAAGAGATGGCGGCACCGGCATTAGAAAAAAAAAAGAACAAGAGGTGATTTTGGAGAACGGCGAATCGACTAATAAAAAGCATTAGTTTAAACTTTTATTTTGAAGAAGTTTTGAATAATTATTGTTTAAAAATGAATAAATAAAAAGTTACAACTGGGTAGGAGTGTTTAACTTTACTAATATTCATATAAGTGAGTCTAATTGTTAGTTTGAGTTAGCTGGCGCCCAAGAACAAGAAATTAAAGGAAAATCGTAGACACCCCTCTCATGAGAAAGGCTGGATCTGCCCCTGTGTGGATAATTTATTAAACTACAAATGTATTATTTGAATACGAATTAATATTATACATTTTGTTTGAAGGGTGTAGACAATGTTGAAGAATGACTAAAATATGGTCGGACTTGCATTGTCTTTATTTTTTATTTTTACATAGAGTAAAAATAAAAAATAAAGACAATGCAAGTCCGACCACATTCTAGTCATTATACATTTTTTTAATAAATAAATCAATGAAAGGGGGACCTCAAAATGGGGTAAAATGTAGACGCCCTGAATAAGCGTCCTAATGTAAATCTGGTGCTGATGCATTTCATGCATTTTATATGTTACAGTTACAAGAATCATGAAATGGTAAAATAATTTTTAAACAATTTAAATTACCTTTAATGGTTTTCTTGACACGATGGCGGGTCTAATTTTAATGTTACTTCCGCAGACGTTGCGCACCACCTATCTTACTACGTTTTAACTACGAAAAATTTTTTTAGAGATTTCTGTACTTCTGCACAAAAAAATCATAGATACCTGCTGTCTCAGGACATGAAAAGTTTGCCCACTTAATAGTTTCAATTGTCAAACATAGATGACAGAATTATCAGAACAAGACTTTGGTAACTTTATAATTATAGTAAAGATAGGGGAAATAAAAAAATGACTAAATTTCTTATGGATGGAGAAATTCAAAGATTAAATCACGACTTGTTGCTCGTTACTTGTCTAAATATCAATTGAGAAATCGAAACTATCCATAAAAAGTCAAATTAATTTTAATAAATAATATGAGAAAATTGTCCTCGCTGTTAAATAATAATATCACAATAACTTTTAAACGGATCTCAGTTGATAACAATAGGTTTAAATACAACAATCAATAAGTCAATCAAGTTTTGAACCTTATAATTACAATACCAAAAAAAATAGTCTTTTTCAAACCAGCACAAATTGAAAATTTTGTTTATTTAAAAAAAAAACACTATTCCTCGTTCCGATTCCAAGACTTTATATTTGTATTCTAAATTTTCCTATATAAAAGTTTATTTGTTGATATGCATAAATGCATAATAGACAAATCCTTGGAATTAGTAACAGCATTAGTTATCTGCCAAAAATAAATATTTTTCGTTTTTGGAGCTTTGGTAATAAAATGAAAAGATTATTTATTCTCGTCACCCTACATTTTAAATTTTACATTACTAGCATAACTTTTAGTCATTTTTGGTTTTCGTTTAACATAACATCTCACTATTTTCCTGGCGGTATTAAAAAGTTATGGGACTCTGGAGGGGGCGGTGAGCCCCCATAGCTTCGGATTCAGAAAAAGTAAACTCGACTGCTCGCTGAGAACGTAGATCTCGCGGAACCCAGATTATGTGATTTTAGTAGCTCAGGCTTATAGCATATTGAATTAATTCTTTCAACTCACTTTCACTTGTCATGCTGTACTGTCAAAGAGGATTCGTGAATAATCTTTGGTACTGTCTTGTATACGAGACGGGCGAAGGTAATTTCGACCTTATCTTTGCTCGTGTGATATCGCCCCCCCCCCCCTCATGAGAAAGGCTGGATCTGCCCCTGTGTGGATAATTTATTAAACTACAAATATATTATTTGAATACGAATTAATGTTATACATTTTATAAATAAATAAATCAATGAAAAGGGGACCTCAAAATGGGGCAAAATGTAGACGCCCTGAGTAAGCGTCCTAATGTAAATCTGGTGCTGATGCATTTCATGCATTTTATATGTTACAGTTACAAGAATCCTGAAACGGTAAAATAATTTTCAAACAATGAAAATTACATTTAATAGTTTTCTTGACACGATGGCGGGTCTAATTTTAATGTTACTTCCGCAGACGTTGCGCACCACCTATCTTACTAGGTTTTAACTACGAAAAAAATTTTAGAGATTTCTGTACTTTTGCATAAGAAAATTATAGATACCTGCTGTCTCAAGACATGAAAAGTTTGCTCATTCAATAGTTTCAATTATTAAACATAGATGACAGAATTATCAGAACTAGACTTTGAAAACTTTATAATTATAGTAAGGACAGAGGAAATAAAAAAATTACTAAATTTCTTATGGATGGAGAAATTCAAAGATTAAATCACGACTTGTTGCTCGTTACTTGACAAAGTATCAATTGAGAAATCGAAACTATCGATGAAAAAGTCAAATTAATTTTAATAAATGATATGAGAAAATTGTCCTCGCTATTAAATAATAATATCACAATAAACTTCTATTTAAAGCCAGTACACGATGTCCCAAAAAAATATTTTTGTTGGTAACGAAAAATTTTCATGGAAATTTATTGTACTTCACTAAGAATTTATATATATTTTCGTCATTTGAAAGACGAAAATTAAAAAAATACTAATGTGGCTAGTGAACACATAACCAAACAATTTTACATCATAGTATCAGAGTTAAATGTGTTTATAGATAACCGACCGATAGCACTTATTAATGAGTAGGTTTTGTTGGATGATTTTAACAAACTAAAGCCGAAATGACTCAAACTTTGACGAGAGTCAAAGGATTTAAAGCTTTATATCACTACGAAAAGACTCCTTTAGTCAAAGGAGACAATGGGCAAATGTACTCATAAATGCCAAGATAAAATTGCTAATAACGCTAAAAAAGCAAAAACAATTGAGAAATTTATTGGCACAAAACACGAGAAATTATAAATGTTATTTATGCGCTAATTGTTCGTAGTGGCTGTAACATTAATTCGATAGTGTCATCCCCAATGGTAGTGTTAACAACTAATGCATATGGCGAAAGCGCTAGGGAACCAGGAAAATTATTATTTATTTTTTAATAGTACAATTATTTTGACGTTTATACTTTTATCTTTTTAAAAGAAGTTTATTCACACAAATATATAAAACAAAAGCATAAAACGTCGAAATATTAATATATCGCTTGAAAAACAATACATCTTTTTTAAAATGAAACGAAAATGGTCTTCTGTTTATTATATTTTTATTATCTAATATTTATCAATAAATAGAAAACATTTTAAGAAGTACATAGAAAAGGAATATTCTAAAAAGCAAATAGAAATTGATATTTTTTATTTGGCATATATATCGTAGACAGAGCACAGAGTCATATTATAGTAGTGGTTACATCCAAGTAGAAACACTCTGTATTATTTCGAATTTCACAAATCAAAAGAAAATAACTTGTCACATCGGTCAGTCGCGTAACTTGCTTGGAAAGGACAATAATTTGCGCTGTTGTCAGAGCGTAAATATAATTTCTGTGAAATTCACAAATATTCTTTTATTTCTTTTAAAGCTGTAAAGAGAAGGACCCAAAAATATATTTTCCATGGGACATGTTTATCTCCCACACCTTTAATGAGTTTGAAAAAGAACATTAACAATTTGTTTGTATTGAATATTTTTTTAACCTTCTATTTTACACTTGTTCTTACATTACAAAAATCTGACTATATTATTGGCTGAGATGGACAAACTGAGTAGTTTAACTTGTGCCATTCAAAATAAAAATGAAAGTTAGGTGTTTTCTTTAGAAATAAAAATTACCTTGTAAAGTGAAACGTTGTATTTTTTGGGTTTTACAGGAAACAGAGGAAGAATAGTCGAAAAACAGACCTCGAAAGGTGTGGTGTTGAATTTTTTTCAAAAAAAAGTCATTTCCTTAGATTTCACTTAATCGAAATAATTACCTTAAAACCTTCCTGATCAGTCAGATTTTGGTGGATGATAGTTGCGATTATTCAAAGTTGCATAGACTTGTGTATAAATACCTATTAAGTCAAGGACATAGACATAGAAAGATACAGACTGCAGATCCTATAGAGGCAGGTTGGCTCTCGCTTAGAAAGAGATAGAGCGAGATTTTCTTGTGAGCGAACCTAAGAACCCCTTACGCGCTAAGTCCTCTCGCCTAACAGTCACAACCAACCAGAAAAAAATATTTTTTAATGGATTAAGTGAGGGGTATCGCGCATACGGGGCTCTTGGCTTCGCCCCTAGACAAAGAGATACTATTAACCTATTTTGCTCAGTCTCTTTCTAAGCGAAAGCCAATGTGCTTCCATAGAACCCGCGGTTTATATCAATATATGCCAACGGTCGAGACAAAGGTGTTTGGATTAAAACAAAAACAGAGTATAACCAAAACAACTAAGGCGCTGTCTTATTCATACATAATACTCTATTTTCATAAAATTTAAATTAAACTAAAAATTTAGGTAATTATTAAAGAAGGAATGTTATTTAAATGTAAAGTTCCGAGAGCAATTTTGAATATTACGATAGAATGGTACTCAACATTCCTTAAAAAAACAAAGGAAACACATCCTTAACCGATTTGTATTATATTTGTTATTTTTTTATAAGATTCCTAGGAAAAAGATAAGGAAACATATCCGTCTTGAGAATTAAATATCAGTTTACATCCGACAGCTTCTTATGATTATGATTTTATTGCAACATATAATCTTTGATTTTAAAAAAATCCCTTGAAGTATTTGAAAATATTGTAACACTTGAAACTTGCGATAATACTTCGTCAGAGGATTAGTTTAATCCTGATAAAAAGATAAATCAAAATAAAAATATCAACTATATTTTAAAATCGTAGAATAACCGAAAATAGTAAAATTATCAAATTAATTGACGTTCACGAGGTATTTTTGAATTTTGATAACATCAAGTACAATTGCTCTTTGGTCTATATTTTCAGAATTTATTCTGAATAAATCAGAAATCTCGAGAAGTTTAAGTTTTCATTCGTTTCTTTTTTAATTATACATTTTTTCCATTTTAAGGTTCCGTAACCAGCTAGAAATATTTCCGTCTGTATCTCACAATCTTATAAGCTTACCACCACTAACTAAAACATGAACACACAATGTTAATACAGGAAGCAATTTTAGTGTGTCATAACACTCCTTGTATTACTAGTACCACAACTGTCAGTGAAAGTGAAACGTCTATACATTTATGATGTCATAAAAATAAAGACCTATCAAAAGTTGATAAGCGACTAATAATAAATCAGTCTCCCAATAAACCCAAGAGTCCCAAAATATCCAAAACGAGACAACAGAAGTTTCAGTGAAACATTTTACTCGTCAATAACACAATTTGGTGTAATTCCAGATACGTGGTTTTGTTACTTAGAAGTTCTAAATGCTGCGTATGGCGTTTCTTGCTGGATGTTTTCTGCTAGAACTAATCACTGGCAGCACTTTTGCTCTAGACTAGTTGAGCATAACAGTACTAAAGTACATCTGCAATCATGCTGTGTTTTTGATTTAGGGAAAAATAACCAAACCATTGCTAAAGAGTTAGAGAAAAGATCAAGATATGAAGGTGCTATTTGGAAGAAGATTTATCTCTCCGTGAACATAATGAAAAACTTGGAAATGAAAACTTAAACGTAAATTTTCAGTGGTATAGTTATTATCACATTATAATGACGTAATGAAACTGGGTATAACTATGAATTCAGGTTTCGTGCGTTATTAAAAAAAAACAAAAAAAACAAAATGAACTTATTCATTGTTTCTCTAAATTTGTTGTAAATATAAATTTTACCCATTTTTTCTTTCTTATGTTGTACTGTTGTTGGGGGTTGTTATAAAAACTGTTCATATAATTAGAGATATAAATGACATAGCAACAAGTTTCGAAATAAAGGAAAACTTTTTAGGGTTTACGAATTAAAAGACTAAGGATTATCTGAAGCAATTTTAAGTATATTATAAGAAGATGAATCTGAATATGTGAATAACGTTACTGTCAAAGTTATGATGGTACTAACCTAATAAGTAGCGACGTACAAGCCAAATTTAAAGAAATATTGCCAAATATGGAATACCTTCATTGTGCTGCGCTCAGTCTTAATTTAATAATAAATAATACTGTATCAGATTTTGACATGAGAAGCCACCGTAAGACTGGGCAACATCCTGAAAAGTCCCGACATACCTTAATCCAAATTTTTTAACACATGCATTATCCCTGTAATGACGTATGGACTAGAAATAGCCACACAGTGAAGATAGTGTTTGGTAAGAACATCCCACCGACAAATTTGGCTTAAGTAGGAGTTCCAAGTTGTGGAAAGCATGACAGGGATGTCTGGGAAAGGCATCGGTAGATCCCATTGAGGACTCCTCAATGAGGAGTCCACCACCGATGCCGGGGCGAAACATTCTAACAATTTGACGGTGATCGAAATAGTTCAGGTTAGTTATATGCCTTTAAAATCAGGGGCATTACTACGACATGGCACCCGAGCAGGGACATCGGAAGACAAGGGTCTAAACCGCCGTTGGCTTTGACTAAGCCTGACCCGATATTTGGAAGACCACCTAGGATGTCTGCTCCACATTTCTCTTATCAGGCCTGTGTTTCTACAGCTTGGACTTTCTACGATAGTCAAAGTCGGACAAGCAAATGTCTAAGGGGGGCATGTTATGGTAAGAAGATCCCATCGTTGTTCTCCGACAAATTTGGCTTAAGTAGGAGTTCCAAGTTGTGGAAAGCATGACAAGAAAGGCATCGGTGGATCCCACTGATGAGTCCACTACCGATGCCGGAGCGAAACATCCTAACATTTGGACAGTGGTCGAAATATTTCGTTAGGTATATGCCCTTAACATCAAGGGCATTTCTATGACAACAGCTAATAAGCTTCGATCTACGCTGGGAGTAACTCTTAGGGACCGCGTACGAAATGAGAAAGTATGTCTACGAACCAAGGTAGAGGATGTAATAAAACGTGTGGCAACTTTAAAATGGACTTGGATAGAACACGTTGCTAGACAGGAAGCGATGATGGACGAAACGCATATTACAATAGAGACCGAGACGACACAAGAAAAGTGTGGGACGACCGGTCGGCAAACATTGGTACCAGACAGCTAAAGAGAGAATGGAATAGAAAAGACGAGAGCATGTCTACTTCCGGGAGTAGATATCAAAGGACTGCTGAAAGAAGAAGAAGAAGAAGAAGAAGAAGAAGAAGAAGAAGAAGAAGAAGAAGAAGAAGAAGAAGAAGAAGGAGAAGAACGAGACACATCAGATTTTAGCGAAATTTTTGCCTATTCTGCTTTACTACAAAACGTAGCATTTTTGCTTTGTTTTATTTCATTGTAAATGTCTTTTTTTTTTAACTTTTTGTTTTAGTGAATTAAGTAATTAAAATAATGTGTGTTAAATCATTCTAAACGGTCAACTTTGACTAGTTTAGGTAAAAAAGGGCCCACAAACATGATTTACACCGAAACCCAATGCTGTCTAGATCCGTTACTGTATCCATTGTCAAGCTTGACATTTTAGATGGTATATGTTTTGACATATGGACGCTATTTACGTTGTTTACAGTAACTTCAAAATTTCATCTAACCAAAAAATGAAATTAACTCGTGAACATTTTTTTTTGCTTTTTTATCGCAGCAAGAATACATCGATGAACTTAATTCTTTACATGGCGATGAATCACTTAAAAAACCACTGTATATCGCTGGTTTAGTGAATTCAATTGTGGCCGTCGTTCGTTAACGGACGAGTCGCGTGGAGATCGTCAAAAATCGATTGTTATGCAAGAAAACCTCGATGCTGGGCAAGATCGTCATTTGACATACTTTGATCCAGCCTCTTTCTTGGGGGGAGGGGGGAAATATCACAAGAGTATAATATAGCAAGAGAAAGCGAGTTGTCGACGGGGATGGGAGGAGGTTATATCATTATTAACATTCCTAATGCAACAGGCAGGGGCAAGTTTATTTCTCTGAATTCAAAGCTCTTTGGAGGGATGATCTCACGGTATGGCAAGCGAAATCGAGTTATTGACGTAGGGGGAGGTGTCCGAGACATTTACATTCCTTAAGCAGCAAGCGAGGGCGAATCTATTTTTCTGAATTCGAAGCTCTCGGAGAGGGGGATCGCCATTTTCAATGATAAATATCTGTTTTCGTTTGATATTCCCGAAATATAAAGGGCTATTCTCGTATAAAAGTGTACTACCTAAATCGGTCTCTTTGACTTGTGCCTAAAGTATTATCGATTCAAGGCAAATGGCGGTATTTTGTTAATCCACTTCATTTCAATAAAAGTAATGTTTTAGTAGATTGTTTTACAAGATATATAAGGTCTATTTATTTGAACCACCCTATAGATTCGAACATTTGCGTGGCATACCGAAATCCACGTTGCCATATCAAGAGAAACTGACAATGGCAATGAAATAATAATACTAATTTTAATAAATTAAACACATTTCTGGTAAAAATATTTACAATAAAGTAAACATTCAGAACTCATTATAGAACGATGTTTTCCGAGAATATTTAGTGCGATTTATCAATTTCCTTATCATTCAATCAACACGTACTGTAGGAAATCCGTAAATCGCGCAACACGGCTATTTTTAAAAACAAATGGCTGAGTTAGCTTGACGTTTCATATAAAAAGGTGTAAATTTAAATAATCTTTTCAGTTCCCATTATATCGTTAGTGTGCTTGTGAGTGTGTGGTTTTAATTACTTTGAAACTCAAAAATGTGCGGTAAGTAAATTTAACTTTTGTATCTTTCTTTCTAGGAAATATAACCCCACTTTTTTTCGGATAAAATTGTACCCCCCATAAGGGTTACTTCACAGGTGTTGCCTTATGGTAATTCTTGTAGAAAATTATATTTTTTACAAGAAATTGATGATTTTAGCTTATTAGTATTGTTTTCTGAATGAAAGCTTTTATTTTATCAACATTTTTTTTGTTGACATGGCAATGTTACCCCCATTATAATTTATTTTTCTGTAATACTCTGGACCTCTGTAATAAAATCTAAATTTTAATATTTTATTTTTTATAATTATGCAATAATCTATTCAGGTTTATAATGTAATAATAATATGCAGTTTTAAAGTGTGTCCAGAGGCTTGAAAAGTGAAAGTTACAATGTAAAGAAGGAGATCAAAAATAAATAAACTTATATTAGATAGGCGCCTTTATGTGGTATTTATGTTCTACTTTATCTGATGTTATGCTAAACGAAACCATAAGTTGTACTTACAAAACAATAGCAATGGAATTTTTAAATTGCTTTTAACTCTTGAACCGATAATGACTCTAAGAAGGAATTTAAAGAATTTGCTTAAATTTTTTAAATTTATCTAAAAGATAATATTTGTATTACGTCACCAACATTAATGTTTTTTACTAAATACCACTAGACAAAGAGTATGAAGGGTCTTTTGCAGCTACATTCTAAAATTTAGACAGGATACAAAAGACCAAAATAACTGAATATATAAAGGTTTGTAATACATATAATGTGTTACATCATTATACACATTTTGAGATAATCCATTTAAAATTTTTTCAGATTAATCTGAAGAAACTTCTGAAATTTTTTCATAGTATTCTGAATAATTGAGACCATAAATTTATAATGCTTATTGTAATAGAAATTAGCCTTAAATATTTTTATGAGTTTAAACTGTGAACACTTTTTGTGAGTACAAACAATTTCCCTAAACATAAATAACAAACACCACTAATTTCCAGATTTTCTTAATAATTCAAAATTATTTTCAAAGAGTGATTCATAGACCCACTTATTTTTTTTCATTCATGGTTTTTGTTCGATTTAGCTGTTGTTAACAGGTTTTCTGGTACTTTTATGAAAGGTCAAGCAATTGAAAAGAATATTGTTTTGTATTATTGGAGTAAATTGGCCATAAAATATTCATTAGGTTTAGATATCAGCAGTTGTAAAACTTAACATGAGAGTCCTAAGAGTCATTGTCCCCAATATACTTTAAGACTTCTTAAAAAAAATTAATAATATTTTTCAAATAATTTTTTTGTATGCCAAAATGAGACACCCCTCTAACACAAATTAGTTTTTTTGTATTTGTTAAATATTACTTAAACTCCACAAAAAAAAGAATAGAGAGAATACAACTGGCCTTCCAAATATAGGACTGTCTGGAATGGGTGGCAACCTCAGTAGTAGTAAAGTGATGAGTGCCAATTTTTCCACTTCCTTGTTCAATCTTGCAATACAATTTCTCAAAATAATCAAAGTATATGTGCGGATGTTCATATTTTAATTCAAGTTCTAAATTCAGAAAGCATGATCTTAGAACTAAATTAATTTTTTATAAGGCTAAATATAATTTTTTCTTGCTCAGGTTTATCAGAATCTTGAATCTACAAACTTTTTTAATAAAAATTGTGAAATTATGCCAAAAGATGCTAACAGAAGTTTTTATCATGACAAAAAGAATGTACTAGGGATTAGCTAAATTGATATTTTTATCATTCGTTATAATTTGCTTTATCTATATATGTTAACACTTGAAGTGTCTGACAAAAATTGATCACAAATTCATTTTTACAAGATCCAATTTACTTAACCAGTATAGAAGAATAAAAGTGTTTTTGATTATTTGCGTTGTTAGAAACAAAGGATCTCATATTTTTAATATATAAACAAAATAAACGTAGACATTTTCACACTGAATTTAAGTGGATATAAAAATTTGCGTTAAATAACCAAATTTATCCACAGTCACATTAATTCAAACAATTCTAAACCATATCTCAGTTGCTAGGTCTTTTAACTTTACCCTGGTGTGTTTACAGGAGTTAAAGTGGTTATTTAAGGATATCAAAAATAAAAAAGCTCTTGGCTATGATAATGTTTCTGTAAAAATATTTATGAACCTCAGGGCTCTTTACATGTTTAAATGCCTGACCTGGTTTTTTAGGGACTAAAATAAAATATGATGAATTTATTGAGACCCCCGCAATTACCAGACTTGAATCTCATAAAAATACGTTTACGTTTCTAAGTATTCTTATATCATCAATTAAAATTAATTGATATACTTGAATGTGTTTGCTTATCTTAATGCAAAACAATAAATAGGTAGAGTAAAAACGAGATTTACCGTAGAAGCCTATTTTTTTTAACACTATTTGTCAGTGATATATTATTATTTATTATTTTTTACTGATTATGTGCCCTCAGAGGTAATAAAAATTAATTTTTTTAATTCACTTTCTAACTGTCGATTTAAATAAACTTGGATAAACTAGTAATTTTTTTCTCTATAGGCGATGTGTTTGTCATTTGGTATAGTTGGTACATTTCATTAATGTCCTATTATTGTTGTCATTGTTAAAGAATGACTTTTCACGCTTCGTTACCAAACTTCTGATAGTTGCAGTTAAATTTATTCCAGTAATTGAATACATGTTGCTCTCGGTTCGATACAGCTCCACTGATGAGATCATGAGGTGGTCGAAACGCGTATAGAGAGAGGGCCAGAGTTGTATTTGCAGGAAATAAACTGTATATATTATTTCCTCTTTCCCTGCCTGAAAGAATACCATATAGGCAATTAGAGTATTTTGTCCCCAAAGAGGGATGAAATGGTAATCGTAATGGTAAAATGTTATAGCTTGTATATGCTCTTTTTTCTACTGTATTACTACTATTAAAAGTTCACTTATGCTGCAAATCAATGCACAACATACACTTTAGGCAATATCATTTGAGTAATAATATAGGATTGCTCGTTATCACATCTAGTCATGGTTGCAATTGTTACCCTATCTCATTATTTAAATTAATTCCTAAAAACATTGTGAAAGCCAGTAAAAAATTGAGGCGAGTTGACTACATTAAGGACCTAAGAGTCACGTTTGACTGCAGACTGTGCTTTCTAGTGAGATCTAGTCATGCATTTTAGTCAATCCCGGTCATAAGCACGTCATATTATTCTCTTGTACAAAGCAAATTGGCATATGCCTCAGTTATCTGGCATCTGTATTACCATGTACACTCTGAAAAATTAGAAAAAATTCAGTATCGTTTCTTAAGATTCTTAAGCTTTAAACTGAATGGGTTTTATCCACTGGCTACTACACCTCGCGAAAGCCTATTGACAAGATTTAATTTCACAACTCTGGAGAGGCGCAGTAACGGGGCTCGTGTACTTTTTTGTATAAACTGATTAATAACAAGATTTTTGCAACTAAATTGCTCGTGAGAGTTCATTTTCATGTTCCAAGTATAACTAGACCTCCAGTATTTATCTTTTTGCCAAAACCAAGAACTAATGTATTACAATTCTCTCCATTATACTCGATGTGTTCAAGTCATGATCTCCTGAAAGACAATTTGTATATATTTTACTGTTGTCAAATCCTTTATTTATTTACAATTATCTGTCATTGATTTACAGACTATATTATACTTATTGTACTGTCTGTATTATGTATATAATTTTGGGATTTATGTAACTCTGTTCTTTTTCCTGCCTAATAATGGGGACTCTGGTCCTGTAGGGCAGTGTTAATAAATAAATAAATAGAAAATCAATAAAACAAACTTTTACTACATTAGACAGTTTAAAATACAGATGATAATTAACTACAACAACAAGACTAATAGAGCAATTTGAACCCTTTTTGAATTCCTATATAATTTTATGTTAAGTTCCATAAAACAATATTTTCAAGGACCCCATACTCGAATATTAATCTGCCGATAAACTTTACATTCCTTTTTTAGTAGCACTTTGCAAAACTAACAGTCTTTTTGCTTGGTGTGAAAATTTTGATCATCTAAACAGAGTTAATAGGTATTAATTTGCTGAGGAAGTACACAGTTTAATCATTAAAATGTTGAGCTATATAATATTTTGTTGCTCTGTTATTCGCAAATTCTTTCATTACAAATTGAATGATGCAACATCCTAATAAAAGCATAAGAAATGATAAACAAACAAATGTACCTTCTTATCTTATTTTACTTTAACACTTCTATATATTGCTACCATTTTGTACAAAAGAATTTTTTTTTGCTTTGACACTCCCTTAAACTAAGAGCTTATAAATTTGCTATAAATAACCTTTGGGCGTATCACTTCAATTTAACAATTTCCTTATTTTATATTCTTTCAGGGTAAACCAGATATACCTATATGAATTATTTAAGTTCAGAGTCCCAGCCGTTCAAGGATTCAATTTGTGCAATTTCATTATCTAAATTTTTAGTCGTACCCCGAGACTACTTTCCAATGTTCATTTTACCTATGTACATATACAGTGTGTCGGAACTTTATTGCAGCTGAAAATAATTATCATAGTACCGTTATCTGTGGTAGGATATAATCAATGACCTACGGATTATTATATTTATTCATAAGTTAACAGAACGGTAATAGACAACCGGTATTCCTTGGGGTCTCACAATATCTTAATTTTAATTCTTGACGTTTTGACGAAACTAATAAATTATTTTTTAAGACAATACAGGGTCCTAATAATTTTATTTTAATATTAGTAGAATGTCATCATAGACTTATCCGTTTCTAGATGTTTTTTTACGTATAAAAAAAGAAATTAATAAATTCCGGATTTTTAATTATGTATTATTTCAAATTTTTTTAAAGCATAATAAATTTACAATACCCGTTTTTTTTTGTAGTTACCCTTGACCACATCCAGTTAGGAACTTATTAAAAAAAATTTAATATATATTTGTAAAAGGTCAAAACTCGAATGACAACGGTAGTCATTAAAAGAATCGTGTTTAGGAAATGCTATCTAACAAAATCAAAATTAAATAGAAAGTATATCGAGACGATGCGCGAAATTCTTACAGGTTACCCTTGAATGTTTAATAATTAGGTGGGTACATGTAGATATGCTTAAGGTCACTTTTATAACTAGAAGTAGTAAATTTTGACCCTGTACTTGTGGATCAACTTTGTGTCAGGAAATGTTTTATAGAAAGTATTTAAAGCTGCTTCCTCACCCTTGAATGTAGAATATGCCAATAGATTTTTTATGCATTTATTTTTTTTTAATTAATTTGAAAGATTGCTATTGTGAAATTAAAGTTTTTTTTTAAAGAAAATTAATAGAAAAATAATTTTTTAAATTGTCTCACGTAAAATATATACAGCCAAATTCATTAAAAATTTTTAACCAGCTAGACATAAGTTGCCATGGGAGTTACATCTTCTAGTTGACCAGTTTTGTTTTTCCTCACGGTATTGTTTTAATAGTTCCGTTCGCAGGACAATCAGAAAGTAATCACCTACATAAGACGAAACGTTTTAAAAATGGTTCAGAAACGTTTCATGCAAGGATCTAAACGTTTCTGAAAGGTTACATTGAAACGTTTCAGAAACGACGATATGACACAGAAATAAATGTTACTGAAAAAATTCCAGAAAAGTTTCGACAATATTGCCCGAAAACTTATGAAATATTATAATAAACGTTTCCTGAAATATTTATGGAAGAGTTAAGAAAAATTTTTGCTACTTAATACTTCTGGAAAAGTTGACGCAAGTTTTTAGAAATGTTTCAAAAGCTTTTAAAGTATCTTTTTGAGTGAGGAATTCATTTGCACACTGAACACTGAAATATTTTTGAAACTTTCTATATGAAGTTTATATTTAGAAGAAACCAGCTGAAAAAGTCATAAGGAGAGGCGTGCTTTATTCTATAGTTTGGAATCAAAAGCACTTCTTCAGATTGTAAGAAACTATCAAAAAAAGTGGAAACTTTTCCCATTGGTAGTGTTCCTGATGGTGTCATTTGCATGGTCCGGGATCTTGCTGAAAAACTTCTGCGAAGTGGTCCTGGCAAATTCCAGGATGGTGGGGATCTGGAGTTCCCTGTGCAGCTGGTCTGTCCTCAGGTACCAGGGGGCGTTGACAATGATGCACAGGATTTTATTCTGCATTACCTGTAGGATGTGTCTCCTTGTCTTTGGGATTTGTGCCCACGAGGTGATGCCAAATAGCATCGCTGGGCGGATAACAGCCTTGTAGATGGTCAGTTTGTTCCTGAGGGACAGCTTGCTGCTTCTACCTAATGGGGGTACAGGGATGCCAGGAGTCCTGGCGCTTTGGCCTTTGCCTCTAGCACGTGGTCCTTCCATACCAGTTTTTTGTCGTATAGGAGCCCCAGATATTTGACCTTGCTGGCCCAAAGAATGGGTACGTTGTAGAGATGGAGTTGGCCAACGGGCGGTTTTCTAGACTTGGTGAAGATGATTGCTTGGGTCTTGTCCGCGTTGGACTTCATTTTCCATTTGTCCATCCATTCCTCGAGCTTTCCCAGGTCTTCTTGGAGCCTTGTTGTGATCACTCGGAGGTTCCCACATTGTACCATCAATTAAGTAAATATTTTAAACAACTTATATGAAACTAAACAGAAAGCTCAATACAAGCTGCGCCATCTCTCGGAATTTCATGCAATCTAAACAGAAAAATGTCTTGAGAGGTATATTTAAATAGCAAATGAAAAATAGAAATATTTCTAGAATAGTTTATGATACGGTTCATGAAACTTTTCTCGAAATGTTTAGGTAATGTTTTGGAAATCTTTTTCGCTGGCTATTTGTGGCACTAATAAAGGCTGTTAAGAAAATATTTCAAAAAGGTTTCTTGAAAGCTTTTGGAAGATGGTTTGAATAGCTTTTCAGGAAACGATTCATGGGATGTTTCTTAAATATTTCCCGAACATATCTTGACTCGTTTTTAAATTCATCATGAAAGTTTTCAGTAAATATTTCGCAAACGTTTCGACGACATTTCTCGAAATATTTCTGAAAACGTTTATGATACGTTTCATGAAACTTGTTTCGAAACGTTCATGGAACGATTAGGAAATCTTTTTTGCTGCCTATTTGTCGCACTCGTAAAGGCAGCTGAGAAACATTGCAAAAATATTTCAAAGAGGTTTCTTGAAAGCTTTCAGAAGATGGTTTATATGGCGTTTCAGAAAACGATTCATGGAATGTCTCTTAAATATTTCCGAAACATATCTTGACGTGTTTTTAAATTCATCATGAAAGCATTCAGTAAATATTTCGCGAAGGTTTCAAAAACGTGTCGCCAAACATTTTATATTTTATTTTTGAGCGATTTCATGAAATCTTCAATGAAATATTGCCTCAGTGTTTCCGTAATATTTCATGAAACACTGCATTTTACCATTTTGGGTTTATTTCATGAAATGTTATAGAAAATTTTTGCAAAGATTTGACTGAAAAGTTTCATGAAATGTTTTATCCACATTACTGAAATGTTAACAAAATTTTCATAGAAGCGTTTCAGTGAAATCTTTTTAGAAACATTTCGTCATATGTGGGCAACGCCAATCAGATTTTTCAAAAACAGTTGACAATCGGTCACCTTCTTGTTGGCGTAGTTTTTTGTTGGTTGTAGTTTCTCTATGAACAGGTCTAATTTGTGTTATGTATTTGAACAAACAAACCTTTATGTAGGAAAATTAAAGAGAAAAAACTTGAGATAAAATCTTAGGGTCGGTGAGAAAGATAGGTATCTTTCGAAAATAAACAAAATTTTCGATTTTTACCGGTTTAGTAATAAAAAATTATTTTTTATTCCCCTATTTTTAAGGTTCAAAATGTAATTGAATTATTGTTACAGTTGTCAATTTAAACCCTATAATATCAACTTAGACTAGTTTTACCGTTAACCATGCTAGTAAATTCTGTTTTAAACCAGATCTGTTTGTCATGGAAGTTAGGTCAAGTTTGCTGAAGATGTTGTAATTTGTATTATATATGTCTACAAATAAACCTTTATATAGGAAAATTAAGAATAAAAATCTATAGGCTGAGTTTTTAAATCGGTCACAGCATAGATTCCCAACGAAGGCGATAACGCTCCCAGTGGGCGGTAAAGTCTTTCAAGGGAGCGGCAGCGGGTCTAGCGACAACTGGGAGGGGGTTAAGTTGGACTGTGACTTATTGAAGAAATAATTGAAATTTTGATCTTATTGTTGTTGCACAAGTTTTTAAGAACTACTCATAATTCTGATTACATTCAAAAATTACATGTTATTTGAAAGACCTTTATCAAATATTTAAGGAAGTAAATAAATATACCGAGTTGAGTTTTAGACCTTTTTCAAAAGCGGATACAGCAGATTCATTAAATTCAGAAGATGAGCTGCCAAAATTCATAACTAACAAAGAACATAAAATAAAATTCAAAAATAGATACCAAGAGTTTTGATTTCAAAAGTTTATATCGGGACTCTGGCCTGGATTGTCGGAAATAGTTAAAAAAAAATTAATTGAATGCTTCTCGTCATATTTGTCTGACCATAGGTTCTATAAAAAGAGGAAGACTACAGATCACTAGGCGTGGTGATTTGGGACTGTTATTGTCAAAATTGGAACCCTTTATTAATAAATTGTTAAAACTCCACGAACCTCAGCCATCTCCTTAATTTTTTTTATTACTAAATTGGTTGTTATGTCTATTACCTAATTCGAAATAAACAATACGTTTGAAGGTGTTTTAATTTTTAATGCGATATTTTAATATAAAGGAGGGGAGCATTGGATTAATCTTTTCTTACAAAGGAGGAGGTGGTCCAGAAATAGTTGTCTACCGATAATTAACACAATTTTGCTACTTTGCCAATTAGATAAAACGATTCGTTTTTTATTTTTGTTTTTTTTTTAGACCCAAAAATCTGTTGATTTATTGTCATACTTTGCGCAGTTTATATCCTTTTTTGTCATATTGACAAAATATCCTAAAAATACGCAAGTTTATATACTTTTTCTAAACGTAAGTAAAGTAATCTGAAGTTTTACTGAAGCCCGTGACCGTAATCGCCAATCGTTTTTAAATACTTTTGAAAACGGTACTAGATATTCTTTTGTTATCAAAAACCAAACAATTTAAAATGTTTTTAAAATACGCAGTACTTAATTTTACCCGTCTTAAAAAAATGTATTGACGATAAAAATGCTAATTATATTACATTTTTGCTTATAATTGTTCACTGGTGTTGAAAACAGTTAATACGTACCGATTTCCCACCAAACATTCTTATCGTCACAAATTTTACAACTTTTTGACCAAATTGTTACCTACTCACCCAAAAAACGATGATTTATTTTTTTAGTACGTATTAAAATTGTCATACAAAAAATACTATATAGAAAAAATCAATAAAGAAGAGGTCCTTGGTTTCATATACTTAATTTTATTAATAATTAATAATTGTGTTATTTAGTAGACATAACAAAGCAGGTATTTACATTAATTTAGGTTTTTCATAATAAAATTTATTTCCTCGTAAAGAAAAAATAAACCTTAAAATAATATCTTTGTTATCTTTGAACTAACCACAAGTAACGTTGGCATTTCTAAAGATTTAAATATGACAAGTTTTATGTTTCATAATTTTTTATCTTTGAAAATGGGATTATTTTAATCTCCCATCAATGGGAAATACCTGATTAATTCCAATACATTTTTCTTATTACTGATTGTTCCTTTAATGAAAGTTACAAATAAAATGAAATGATGTATCGAAGTTCTGCCATAGCACATGAGTCATTGCTTGCGACACTTATCTATAATCAGACCTGAAAGTGTCCTTAATCCAAATTTCTACGAAATTTTTAAAAAATACGCAAAACCAAAATTTAACTTTTGGACTAATAAATTTATTCTTGCACAAAATAATTTCATATTTTAATTTTTAAGGAATAGTTCATTTATAAACAAGTATGCTGCACAAC
Organism: Diaprepes abbreviatus; assembly: GCA_034092305.1. Taxonomy (NCBI): domain Eukaryota; kingdom Metazoa; phylum Arthropoda; class Insecta; order Coleoptera; family Curculionidae; genus Diaprepes; species Diaprepes abbreviatus. The sequence goes on along the minus strand of JASJET010000018.1, from coordinate 774,537 downwards.
ATTTTGATTTTGTTGCTAAATATGTTTTATTTGTTATGTCAGAAATAACTGAGTAGCTATTACTTGAGAAAGAAGAAAGTTTAATGCAAATGAACAATATATATATATATATATATATATATATATATATATATATATATATATATATATATATATATATATATATATGTTTATGCCGCTGTCACGGATTCCTCCGTGTGAGATGCAATAGCGGTGGATATATCCACATTATGCCGTTGTAGTGCTGAAATCACATTCAGCAAACGTACAACTATATGCAATTTGAAAAGTTGCTCTAGCAGTCTCTATTCTACACTTTATCTCTTTATCTGGGTTTAGATTTTCGGTGATATAACATCCAAGATATTTAAAATGAGTGAGTCACCCTGTCTATACTTTTTCCTTCTATTTGTATTGAAGCGTTAAGATGAGCTTGTCTACTAAAGACCATAAATTTTGTCTTTTTGATATTTATGTTGAGCCCCATTTCTTGACCCTCAGTGTTAACACAGTTTAATAGATGTTGCAGGTCTTGTAGTTGGTCGCTTAAACAGTGTCGTCAGCATATCGTATTGTATTTATATATTCTCCATTGATTTGTACTCCCATTCGTTGTCCTTGAGTAGCCCGTTTAAAGATTTTATCTGAATATATATTAAAAAGCAGTGGAGATAGTATGCAGCCCTGTCTGACGCCTCGCAGAATTTTACTTTCTTCTGTGAGTTTTCCATTTAGCCTTACTGTTGCTTTCTGCCGCCAATATAGATTTTTAATAATTCTTACGTCTCTGCTGTCTACCCCTACGTTATTTAAAATGTCTATGAGTTTTCTGTGCTGTACTCTGTCGAAGGCCTTCTCGTAATTGACAAAACATACGAATACATCCTTGTGTTGGTCCCGGCATTTTTGCAGAAGTATATTTAGAGCGAAACCTAGTACAAATATGATTAAGAAATTATAACTTTGCGAAATTTTTACATTTCTAGGTATATAAACTATAATCTATGATAAAAGACATTGACGACGTCAGTAAATGAGGTTAGGTATGGTCAATAATTATGAAGAAACAAATTCCCTTATTTTGTTTTTACTTAAAAAACAAGCGGAAATGTAATTAAACAAAGTTAATCGCCTTTTTTCTTATTTTCCCACATTTCTGAGTAATAAATTTTATTGTTTGCATGTTGTCTTATCTTAATTTAGGCTATTATACATTTAATCTCATTTTCTACAGAAAAAAATACAATAACGTTTACTTAACATTAAGCCTATATTAGTTTTAGTTGTTTTGTTCTCTTCTCGTTATTTTAATACCGTGGCAGCACGTAATATAATTGATACCCGTATTTCCTTTAAGGAAAAAATAGTTATATTGCACGTTTCTAAATTATGGGAGCGAGAGGGATAGCACTGCCCATATTCGCCCCCTCCTCTTTCTTTGCCGTGTAACGCTGCATTGCATGCAATGCATCCTCCAACGTATGTGGTTCAACTTTAAATAAAATTGATTTAGGTTGACAATAAAGGATTAAAATTGACAGGTGCATAATAAGTTTTAAATCTTAAACTTAGAAGAATGAACGAATCGTTTTTTTTTTGTTATCTAACCCACAAAATTTTCTTTATTTTCGAAAGATAACTATTTCTCTTGCCGGTTCTAAGGCTTTATTATCTTTAGGTTTTTATTCGTAATTTTTGTACATAAAGGTTTCCTTGTTGGCCTGTTAATAAAAATCAAACCAGTGGCAATATTTCCAGAACCAACTAAAAAGTCGAACTTTCTTAGCCACTAAATCGGGATTAAGTGAATTTGGCTGTTAAATTATATATATATATATATATATATATATATATATATATATATATATATATATATATATATATATATATATATATATATGAATGAGATTTTACCGAAATGTCAGCTGTCTTATAGTCCTGAGAAAGACTATAAGACAGCATACACACGCCATAGCCGAAAACCTTCGATTATATATATATATATATATATATATATATATATATATATATATATACATATATAATTTCCTGTTTTTCTTGAACCATTTATTATGTGTATTAATATGTTTTTTTTGTTTCGCCTTTTGTTTAAGGCATTTTCAAAAAGTTTTTTTTTATATTATTTTCCTTAATTTCATCACCTAAAATTTAAAATACACAAATTATGGTTAAAATTCCACACATTAACAGAATAAGTTAAAAGGTTAAAATACAGTTAAAAAAAATTAAAAAAACTTATATGAAATTATTTAAATCTTTACAAAAATGTGAAGGTACGCACCTTGAGCTTGCAATTTTTATTTCGATACTGACTGATAAAATGTATTCATTGTGGCATTGGAAAAACAATTCCTTTTTTATTACATTATTTTTTAACTCATTACTTATGAAGCCTTTGATTTTTTTATATTAAAATTGATAACATATAAATGTTCTAAGAGGATATTCCTACCTATTGCCTTTAAGAGGGTATATTAATTTTTAATCAGATTTGTGTAAACGTGGTTTAGGTTACTTATATCAGTTCTGTCGTTAACTGCGTTTTTTACTTTTTTATTTCCATCATCTCCTTTACACTCAATTTGTTATAATTACGGTTACGTTCAAGTATTGTTGTACTGTTGTAGTTGAAGGAATGACCTGTTTCTCGTACATGTTTATTTAATGCAATCGTAGCATTCTTAGTAAATTTGTGCCCATTTTATCTATTTTTAAGTAAATATGTGGTCATTTTTTTGGACAATTGATGCAAGAAATTGAGTTTACAACATTAGGTTTTTTTACTAAACTGAACAGTAAAACTCCTAAAATAATAAAATAACTCTAATGGTGTATTCTCAACTCTTTGCACCAATGGTCCAAAAAAATGTATAGAAATGACCACACAGTTACTTAAAAATAGATTAAATCGGCAAAAAATTTACTAAGACTGCTACGACTGTTATATAATAAACATGTACGAGAAACAGGCCATTCCTTCAACTACAACAATATAACAGTACTTGAATGTGACCATAATTATAACAAATTGAATGTCAAGAAGATGATGGAAATAAAAAAAAAACGCAGTTAATGACAGAAGAGATATAAATAACCTAAAGCCACATTTACATAAATCTGATTTAAAATAATATACCCTCTTAAAAGTCAATAGATGGGAATATCCTCTTAAAACATTTATATGTTATCAATTTTAATATACAAAAAAAAACCAAAGACTTCATAAGTAATGATTTAAAAAATAATATAACAAAAAAGGAATTGTGTTTCCAATACCATTTATTTTCCAAAGATCCATAAGCAACATACCCCTCTAAGACCCATCGTCAGCGCTTACAATTGCCCCACTCAAAAACTAGAAAAATAATTTTGCTGACCTCATGCAACCACTCGTATAAAAGGTCGCATCTTACGTGAAAAACTCGGAACAGTTCATAACAGTTCTACACTCTGTAAGACAGTGCAAGCTTTCACGTAAAATCCCTGCATCCAGACATACTGAATATTGCCCAAAGTGAGGATTTTTCAACCCACATTGTCTAGCCAAACGCATCAATACCTTTGTAAATTATAAGGTTTAAATTATAATATTGTAGAAATTCCAACAAATAAAGTTATTTTGTCTATCCCTATTACTTTGTAATGGATTTCTACCAATTAAAAGCCTCCACTGTAAATAGCAAATATCTCCGTCATTTTCTTAATTCTATTCACCTGAAGATATAGTTCACTCTTTAACTTAAGGAAAATAATTAACTCCCGTTCCTAGACGTGACCAAGCAATGGATAGACACCTGCAACATACAGTATATCGAAAATCAACTCTCACAGACATATACCTCAATGCTCATTCTCACTATCATCCCTGACAAATAGAGGGCGCAGCCAACACTCTAACGTCAAAATCCCTTCATCTAACCGACAACCAAAGAACATGGCTATTTGGTTTTAGAACGCGTAAAAATTTATCGATATTTATATAATTTTCTAAATTTTAAAATTGTTTTGCAACCAAAAATTAATAAGACTTATTTTTTAGGATACGATTCGAAATGTTGCAATGTTAAGACAAAATTAATTTTGGCGCTATTTTTTGGTTTTTACGATCCTATTCGGTGAATTGTGTTTAGATTTGGTGTTTTTAACACTATAACTAAAAGGAACAATTATGTTATTTAATAGTAAATAACTTGATGAACAAAAAAGTTCAATGCTTTATAATTTTCGTAGATTGGTATGTAAGAAATTTAATTCTGTATTATTTCCATAATATTAATTAATAATAATAAATATTAATGTATCTAAATATTACAAAAAAAAAGCCTCTAAGAATTAGTAAAAAAGTTCAGAAATAATGTAAATTGGAACTTAGAAAGACGTCTATTTTAAAAATAAGATTTCAGTATTGTTTATTAAAGGAACTATTAGACTACACTATATTTGATTCCTAACTAGGATGTAGGGAATGAAAGTGGACGCCAATTACATTGTCCTTAATCAGGATCCTAAATCAGTCTAACTTCCTTGCCAACTTGCTATTTTAAAAGTTAAACCTTTTTGGTGAATCTATGGCTGGAGATATTTAAGCATTTTTGTTCAAATTTTAATATTTTATAAGAAATTATTGGTGAGACTTTTAATACTCACTGTAGAACTGGAAATTAATGTTATAGGTCATTTATATTAACAAGTTTTAACGTTTTTATGAAAATAGTAACATTTAAAAAGTATTCTAATAAATATTTAATAGTCTGGTTGAACAACTGATATTGTTAAAATGTGAGGCCGCGCACTTCGTCGCTACCAGCCACAAGAAGTGAATATTTGTCCTTTTTCTTTCAGAATGCCAAGGACGCCTATTTAATAACATTTCCAATAGTTCGTGTAGTCGGACTAAAAGCGAAAGTATCGAAGAGATCTACCAGAAGAAGCATAATTTATTTATAAACTGGTTGAGGTTTTTATACGAAATTTTGTCGTGGTATAGATCAAGGTTAGGAAGGAAAGAGTTAATATCCCTTATGTTTTTATATCGCATCATTGATTATGAACAATTATTGAAGCCACTGAAACGTCACCTAGTATTTCAGTATGACTATAAGAATTTAAATAACATGTGGTGCGAAAAGTCCTGAGACTAACGTATAAAAACACAATTTTTTGGCAAAATTCGACTTTATTCATCAACATAGCCTCTTTCTAGGGCGATACAATCCTTCTAGCGCCAGTCTAACATTTATATGCCTTTCTTATAGAACGATTTGTCAAACCCGTCAAATACGCTTCACTTTCGGAGATCACTTCTTCATTGGAGCCATACATCTTTCCGGCCAACATTTTTTTGAGGTTTGCAATCAGGTAATAGTCGCTAGGGACCAAATCTGGACAGTACTGTGGATGTGCAAGCAATTCGTAGTGCAGTTCATGCAGTTTTACTATCGTTGTATTCGACTTGTGTTAAAAAAAAAATTTCATCGAACGGGGATCGAACCCTCAGCGCTCGGAGCACTGGTAAAGTGTTACCCAGTTGCGTCACGGCAGCTGATGTGAAAGAGCATAGTATTGAATATTTAAGCTGCTTTAAAGCAGTAGAAATGCTAAGAATCCTTTAATAAAGTAGCAAAACCAACGCTCAGGATCACTATGCTATGAGTGCCGAGAAATGAGAAAATGGACGTCATTTTTTCGACAGAAACTTTGAGAAATAGGCCAAAATAAAGGCAAACGAAAGTATTAATTTTATATTCACCTTAAACATTTAGAAAACTTCTTGATCTCCATAAAAATATGCTTCTTGCATACCTTATAACAGTATCACCTGGAAACGAACCATTGGAAACTTTGAACGGATCCCCAGAAGCTAGTTTTTGCGAATGCTAAACTTTGTTATCGTGAGACCAGGCGCGGATCCAAGGGGGGAGCGGTGGGGGCGATCGCCCCCCCCCCCCCAAGAGCCTTGAGTTCAGGGAATTAGATCCGATTTTGCCTCTTATACTATAGCTTATTCAAGAACTAGAGAGAGTAATAAATCATTTTTTACCCTTTTTTTTTCTTCGCAAACTACCTGGGTTCTTTAGTCCGGTGTCTTTGGCAAAATCTATTAGACATATATTTTTCATAGGAATGGGTTAGAAATTTTATAATCAAAAATACCAGTCTATAATAATGGCCTATTTGGGTTGGATAAAAATAGATATTTGGAAGTATGAAGTGTTAAAAAGGATTTTAATCCTTGCCATAGACGTCGGAAGGAGGTTTATTTTATCACTAAGTATTTATGGCATAGAATATTATTTCGGTAATAAACTTAAAATAAAAAGTTTTTATAATATTATTTCATTTCTTATGATTTCTTAATAATTCACATACATTAGAAAATATAAATAATTTTGACATATTTAACACAAATCAGACTAAAACGTAGCCTTTTTCTCTCAAAAAATTCTAAGTTATAATTTAAATACTTACAAAACACCCATTGTCAAAAATACAAGAAGTTAAACATATATAAAAAAATAAATTCGTCCATATAATATTAAAATTTTTTGGGGCTATCGGTCATTTTATTATTAATTAAAAACATTTTTAGGACATTTGACGTTTCAGTTTATTTATTTTTTAAACCATCTGCAGAATTACAATTAAACACTAAAAAGGGATTCAAATGTAATTCATTTTTATAAGAAAATTGTGTTTACGCTGGTAAACATTACGTTTCTAATTCGTAATCAAAGTCAATGAAGCTATCTTGGCTCAAATTAACTATAATTGGTTCCTTTATCTCACCGATCATGAGATCGAGTTTCCACATTTTTTTTATTATTTGGATTTTTCCCAATTTTCTGCAGTAACTTTATTCAAAAAACTCTTTCAAAAGGTCAGTTAAATTACTAATTTTGTAAGTTGTGTTATTTCTAGCAACTCTACCTTTTACTTCAACGGACATTTTCCGGACGATCTATAAGAACAGATTTCCTATCTGGTTTTTTCCAGCAAAAATTAAATTCTCTGAGCAATTTCCAGAGCTCAGTTCTTTTTGTCGCCGGTGGGGGTCTGCTTCTCATAATAAAATGTATGTACAACTCCTTTTATTGCAGCTCACATCTCTTCTTCCAACGAGGTTTTTCGTCTGCCTGTGATCAAATGTGGCTTGGGAGTACTAACAATTCCAGTCGTTTTTTTCTCCTTCAATATTCAGTACATAGTAGATTTTCCAACTCCTGTCATGTTGGAACACATCTCAACAAAGCTTTTAACATTATTATCTAGATATTCATATCTTAAGGCATCATAAACATTCATCGTAATGAGTTTTTCGTTGAGGAAAAAATGCCCTGGTTTAACGATTTTGAAAAAAATATAGAGGTGGAAGCCATATCTTTTGGGTATCTCACTAATCTCAAATAATATATGAAAACAAGCACAAACAAGATAAATCAGTAAGGACACACTATAACGTGTACTTTGCTCACTGACAGAAATTAAATTGAACTATCAGAAAACTTATTGTTGCAGTAAATTTATAAAAGCTTATAATATAATTAAATATAATTAGATTTACGGCAGTCCTCAGTTACCTGCGGCTATGGAGCAGGTACGTTGGAGGTTTCGGTAACAGTTTTATTATGCTCTCTAGTTCTTGAATAGAGTATAGAAATGTGTATGCTTGCGATCGTCTCTCCCCTTCCCAAAAGCTTTGAGTTCAGGAAAATAGAACTGATTCTGCCTTTTATACTAGGAATGTGTATGCTGGTCGCATCCTCCCCCCTGTCGACCCTTGTTTTTTTTTGTGATCGCCCCCTCCCCCGTTCTCCAAGAACTTCAAATTCAGAAAAATAGACCCGACCCTGCCTTTTACACTAGAAATGAGAGTGTTGCTGGTGCCCCCCCGTCGACAACTTGCCTTCGCTTGCCATACTGTACTTTTGTGATATCACCGCCCCCCCAAAGAGAGAGGCTGAATCCGCCCCTGCATGAGACATTTGGTAACCGAACCTTGATCAAGATTTGGTAACCGCAAGATCATAACTACCGATGGGTTCTCTTAAAATGTATTAGAAGTGCAGAAGGTTTATTTCTGTTTATTCTCTACAGTTATACCAGCTTATTAGCATCAACAAATTAGAACAGTGCAGTATTTAGTTAGGTTTTTTAATATTGCAAAGAAAAAAAAGGAGTGAATTACTATTATGCATTGGTAATAAAGACTTCCTTGTGCCCAAGGGAAAAGTATCATTTCCGTATAGACTTGCTTTCTAAAAATGAATTGAATTTGAAATGGTTTGTTACCTCTCTAATACGGGATTAATAATAAATCATTTTTATTATAGAAAAAGCAACAAAGGTAATTTGGCTAAAAATATAAAATAACTAAAAGGATATAAAACTGAAGCCACTTCCTGCTACTACAATATGTAATTTATACATAAGCCATTGTTAGTTGTTTTTCCTTTTAGTGTTAAAGTCGATTAGCATAATTATATTTCGTATTTCATTGCAATCTCTTATTTAGATGTGCATATGGATTTTTATGTTCAAAAGGCATATATTCGGTGAGGTAATATCCCTTTATTAAACACCTTTTTCGGTTTTAATATTATTTGTTATTTCCGTAGAAATACAAGTTAAGTATATAGACTGCAGATCCTATAGAAGCAAGTTGGCTCACTCTTAAAAAGAGACAGAGCTTTTTCGATAAGTAGTTACCTCTCTTTCTAATGGCGGAGTTAAGCATGACACTTCAAACGTCATTGGATACCCCTGTCATCTGACTGTCATTAGAAAGAAAGGTACTACCCATCGAAAACGCTTTGTCTCTTTCTAAGCGTGAGCCATCTTGCTTTTGTAGGATCCGCAGTCTATATATTTAACTTTTATGTCCATGGTTATTTCATGCACTTTTATTATCATTGTCAGTATGTAGATATTCACTATTAGATTTATATATCTTCGGTCTATTCCGATGCTCGTCTTTGATCTGACTATTGCCCAACTTTCTATTGTATCGAAGGCATTTCTAAAATCTCCAAATGTCATCTATATCTCTATGTTACATTGCGATATTTTTTCCAACATCTGTCTTAGCGTTTGAAGATCTTCACTAGTACGAAAGCTGATATATTTCACACTTATCTTCCATTCTGCTTGTTACAATTCTAATGAATATTTTAACTAATACTAAATTAACGTATTATTTAACATTTTAAATGAGGATAAATCCACAAATTCTCGAGGAAATATATTTTAAATTATATATGTATATACGTGTTAATTATGAAATTTTACCTATTGCTAATCATAACCAAAAGGTAGTACTTAAGTCAAATTAGTTGTTTCAATACTACGCAATGTTACAGGTGTACGATATTACGTTGGAAGTGAAATTTTACTTAAAAACTTAACTTTGACATTTGGAATTTATCTTTTACTTTTATTCCTAATAAATAGAAATTTTACCGTCTGTTTGGACGTAGAGTTTCTTCTATATTTTTTTTCTACCAAGGTTATGTTACAAATTTCTAAGCATCAACCCAATTCACTAATGTGGTCTAATTTTAAAACTTATCTAAGTTGGCAATAAACAGATAGATTCAATAAAAAGTTAAGTTTCCTAATTTACTAGCACGCTTCAACTTTAAAACTGGTTCAAATTGACCAATAAATGGTCTACATTGACAAGTGTGCTGTAACATTTTTTGAACCTTAAAAATGAAAGAATAAAAAAATCGTTTTCTTTTATTAATAAACCGCAAAAGTGGATCAACTCCCACGTCTTTCTAGGCGTCTACAAATGGGTTGTTATATCAAATATCAACATCAATCGCCCCAGTCTTTTCCACGAAGGCGTAGGTTCTCCTCAGTGATCAGGCCATATCACGTGTGATCACTGAAGTGAACCGTGCCAAGCGCGGTTAGTGCTATGATGGGTGACCGCTTGGGAAGATCGCGTGATCTTGATTCAAAACCCACGTTAAACTGTAGGTCCAGTCGCCAAATTGTCTCCGTTCCACTCTTGAATTCAGCACGGCAAATATCGGTAGTCCTTGAAGGAACAAATTGTTCAAAATAGTCCATTGGATTTAAACAACATTAACCTCGTTTATTGTATCTTTTGAAATCCTAAAAAGTTAGTTAGTGATGCTCAAATTACTATTTCGTATAAAAATAAACAGAAATTTAATTACTGAAAGTATACCAGTAACTTTTTCTTCTAAAATTGTTACCACTTTTAACATTATTATATTTATAAACTTACAACTACTATAAGTATGGCAGTACAAAATTTTGTCTAACTTTTTTTTAATATTTCATAATAATTCGCAATAGCGACTAGGTAATCCCGCATACGTCAAAACCCAGTACTAAAAATATCTTATCAAAACATTTTTACTAATAGAACGGCCGTTAAGAACAGATATGTTAGTTATTTTGATATTGTTATTCATTTCTAATTTTAAGTTTATCATTGTAAATAATTTGTTTTTCTATTTATTTTTGTTAATAGATTAATTGCCTTAACAAACTTGTTTTGTTTAATTTAATTTTAAAATCTTGACGTGAATTAACTTGCTTCAAATTCAGAGACATCACCTGGCCAGTTAGGCAGCAGCTTTTCTTGAGTCCTGAATTTGAGAATGATGGTACTAGTAAGTCTTTGATAACCCGTAGTTATCTTGTACTAAAAACTGCAAGAGAGAAGAACGACCAGATTTCCAGAGTGCCAATGTCTTTGTAATAATTATTTATAAGTATTTAAAATAGCTGCAAAATTTATATGGGTCGGTAGTATGATTGCAGGCAGTACGGCCTTACGCTATCAAAATATATCATTTGCAGGAGTCTGCGATCAGATGTTGTCACAACATGATCGATGTAATTTTTACATCATCTGTCTGTCTGTCCAGTCGATGAGTTCTCGCGGTACTTTGTGTATACTTCATAAAAAAATTATCGTCCTTTTCTTCAATGATCGTAATTTGTTTACATATTGGAGGTTCGTTATCTTGAAACGTCAACAGTTTGTTTGTTAAGTCACGCATAAAATTATACAACATTATCGCCCAGACATCGCGTCGCCCAAATTCCACCATCGTAATTTAAAAAATATATTTCGTAAAATGTGTAAGTATAGGAACTTAAAATGAATGGTATTTTTTTTTAATCCACCCACATATCAACATCATCGTGAGCCTAGTTACCGTACGATAATATTTAGACAGTGACTTACGCGATGATGGCTTTTTAAACTGACCTTGTATAATAAGAATAAACAATATTTTTAATATTTTTTATAAAACCTGATAATTAAAATAACTCATTCTTCGCCGTAGTGCTTTCTTGTGTTTTCAATCTACAAAAATGTGACCCTAATGTTATTTTTTCTTTGTTAACAGGAATATTTGCATACCTGAATTACCTAACCCCGAAGAAGAGGTCAGAAATACTGGAACTGTTGGTCAATGGACTCAAGCGATTGGAATATCGTGGCTATGACTCTGCAGGTAAACATCTTCAATAATTATTACGTGGGATTTCATATGCTTTATAAGGTGGCCAAAAAAAAAACAATACGCATAGAAAATTTCACTTTTTTACAAGAAATATTCTTATTATGAATTACAAAATATATAAATGCATTTAATTAAATATATCTGTAATGTTTTGAATCACCCATATGTTATATAATGATGTATATTACCGAAAATTATTTTGTTCTAGATATGGCAAATAATATGCAATAGAATTCATATTTAATTATACAAATTTTAAATATACCTCATTACATGAAAAATTAAATTGCCAAGAGTAATTTTCAAAATAACAATTATCTATACAGAGACTGATTCGGCGTAATTTTTTTACATTTGGTGTAAGTTTGTGGATGATGGAAAGAGGTCGACCTATTACCATTAAAATCTTCGAACATACCCCTGTAGAATTAGATTCGATCATACCCTATAGATTTAAATTACAATAGATTTGTTTGAAGGCTGTTTATGATCGGTGAGGGAGAGGCTTTTTTGATGTTTGACAGATATAAACATGTTTACTTATCTTTTCTTTCGATTTAATTGCTTGGCGTGACTCTTTTCAGTGTTAGAAATTACTATAAGTGCGAAGTTATAATAAATATTAACAAAAAGAGGATTTAAAAACTTATTTTTATTGGTAAATATTGCTAAACATCGTTTACATATTGAAAATAATAAAAATAATTTAGGCAACCAAATATTCATACTTTTATGTATTCAGACTTGACGTACCGATTATCATATGATGCTCGTTTAAATAATGCAATTAGAAAAGGATAGCATAAAATCGGTATGTTTGTTCCAAGAAATGAAATATCTACTGTTTATCAGCACTTTTTCAAATATAAATTAAAATATTTTTACGTTATTCAGCGTTCAAACAACGAGGCCCTAGTTCTGACGTTATGTCAATTCTACAAGGGTATGTTCAAAAAATAGTTTTTGCACAGGGATATATATATATATATATATATATATATATATATATATATATATATATATATATATATATATGAATAGTTTGGTTATTTCAGGTTTCAATCCGTTCGTTCAAAAATCGTTTTCACGACGTTTCGCCAAAATCTCATTTGGCATTTTCAAGTGCGGTTCGTCTTGTGAAAACGATTTTTGAACGAACGGATTGAAACCCGGAATAACCAAACTATTCATTCTACCATCCGTGAAAATCTACGATATAACATATATATATATATATATATATATATATATATATATATATATATATATATACCCAAAATTTTTGTTCCCATTTTCGCCTCGGGTTTGTTTATGGGTTATCACTTTTCTGTAAAATTTCATTGTATCAGATGAAAACTAACGCAGTTATAAGGCGGCGACCTACAGATGAACGTGACCAGACTATAAGGGTTCAGATAGGATGCTATGGAACCAGAGAACCACTTGGATAAATAAAAATTCTTGAAAAAGTCCACTTTATTTACATTCGCGCCTATTTTTTGCTGGTCAAATTTAAGACATCTATTTGTTTATGTTTATAACTTCAAAAGAAAATAATTTATTTAATAGATATTTATCGCCTGTTAACGATGATGGCACGCTAAAAATTTCGAAAGAAGGATGTATTTAACAATTGATATTAAGGATTACTTATTTACTTAACACTTTTCTGAGGTCGGCGCCAAATTAAAAATTAATAGCAAATATATACAAACTGCATAAAGATCCTATTAACTTAACCAAAAAGAAATAGAATACAAGCGATGACAACCATATTATAAAGATATGGAAAAAATACGAATCCCCCTAGAATTAATTTAAAAATAACCGGCTCTATCCAATATCTCTAATAACATCATATTTTTAACTTTGGCCACCATATATAAGTATTTACCACAAATAAAAGGAATATTTTGTATGGTGAATACAAAACACTTTTACCAAAGCTTTTGCGTCGCTTATTATGTTTTGTTATTTAGGAGTTGCTGTTGACTCTGCCGACGAACAGGACATTACACTCATCAAAAAGACTGGAAAGGTCGTACTTTTGGAAGAGGCCATCAAAGAAAGTAAGTGCTTTAAATAGTGTGCAAGTCATTGTTGTTGGAATTTAGATTATTATGTTTGTATGCAGCGTGAAAATTGAAAAAAAAAATCATTAGAAAGTGGCCGATAATAAAAACAATAATAGTAGTGATTGAACGTGAACGTATTAAAAATAAATAGTATGAACCAAATTCTCGCGGATTAATAGCGTCACAAAACCTCGTTGATGAGTGGATATGTTTGAAAAGAGCATTAACACGTTAATTAATATGTACTAAAACGCTGTACGTTAGAGTCAAGTTATTCTTACCATGTCTTTCTCATTACCCAAATAAATTAATTAATTTAAAAACCAATAAGATAATTTAATAATAGATACATCCATTATATTTTATAAATTCATCACATATTTTCAAAACAGAAAATAGGAATTTAAGATAAGATAAAAGACAATTTTTGTCAATTATCTTAAAATATATTAACATGGAAATATTCAAAGGATTCTGGTTGACTAAAGCTTGTTTTATAAGAGATGTAACCAAAGATTAACAGGAACATGATCAATATGGTAAAAGTCGACAAAGAATATGCCATAAGATAGAGAGATGTGTTCCTACATTACAAAATTTTTTCTCTTGATCTGAAATAATTAATAATAGAGAAGATCCGAATAATGGGCAGAGAATTGGCGATATAAAGAGTGTTTTTATAGAGGTATAGAACTTTTAAATGGAATAAAATAAAGATGAATTTTTTAAATTGACATGAAATTTACTTTACTCGAAAGATAACCTTCTAGCATTATAATTTAAATATGACTTCTGGCATATGACCGCCACGGCTGGCTCGGACGTAGTCTAATCTGGAGGTCCAATTTTCGATGACTTTTTCCAACATTTGTTGCCGTATATCGGCAATAACGCGGCGAATGTTGTCCTCCAAATGATCATTCGTTTCGGGCTTATCGGCGTAGACTAGCGACTTCACATATCCCCACAGAAAATAGTCTAGCGGCGTTAAGTCGCACGATCTTGGAGGCCAATTCACGGGTCTGAAACGTGAAACTATGCGGTTACCAAACGTTTCCTTCAATAAATCAATTGTGGCACGAGCTGTGTGACATGTTGCGCCGTCTTGTTGAAACTACAGCTCCTGCACATCATAGTTGTTCAATTGATGAATGAAAAAGTCAGTAATCATGGCTCTATAGCGGTCACCATTGACTGTAACGTTCTGACCAGCATCGTTTTTAAAGAAGTACGGACCAATGATTCCACCAGCCCATAAAGCACACCAAACAGTCAGTTTTTCTGGATGTACACTTGAGGATTATCATCACTCCAAATACGGTAGTTTTGTTTATTGACGTATCCATTCAAACAAAAGTGAGCTTCATCGCTAAACTAAATTCGCTTATGAAAATCGGGATCAACGGCAATCATGTTGTGGGCCCATTCACCGAATCTACGCCTTGCTAGGTGATCGTATGGCTTCAATTCTTGCACGAGTTGGATTTTGTAAGCACGCAAACCAAGATCTTTCCGCAAAATCTTCCATAAAGTGAATGGACACATATCCAATTCCTGTGCACGATGGCGGATATACTGATTCGGGTCTTCCTCTACGCTACGCTCTACAGCAGCAATGACTTCTTCTGTACGCACTGTACGAAGTCTCTGTGGATGCGTATTATCATTTAGAGTAAACGTGGTGCGAAAACCTTCCATAGTTAATCGAATTAATTGCTCTGATGGACGATTATGTTGACCGTAAAATGGACGTAGTGCGCGATACGTATTTCGAACAGAACCATGATTTTCAAAATAAATTTGCACAATTTGGAAGCGTTGTTCAGGCGTCAGTCTATTCATGTTGAAATGCCAAACCAAACTAAACATAAATCACTTGACAGCTGACAAAATGGCCGCCAGTTAAAAAAGTGTTGCCAACTTAAAGTTCTATACCTCTATAAAAACACCCTTTAGAAGTATTTATTTTAGACAGAATGAAAAAATTTTGCTACATGTTCATCTCTTTCCCGTGGCATTTCTCCAGATTTTTACACTAACCATCTTTCGAGTTATTTTTTGGCTACAAAGATAACTCCCATTCTACTCATTACAAAATTTGTTTAGATTCACACTAAATAAATAGTAAGTTCGTATTATTAACTTAATTCATCCAGTATGTATTTTAGTTGTATTACAGAACATTAGTTTGAACTAGAAGAAATTATTGCTACCTTGTTAGGAATAGCAGACAAAATAGACCTTATCTTTGCTGATAACGCAAGAATAAGATTTTTTTTCTAAATTTCGTACTCGTATAGAATTTTTAAGTGAATGATTATAAAATCTGTAAAGAGATAAACAAACAACGTATGATTAATGCTCTTCAAAATTTGATCAGGACATATTCACAGTTAAACAATTATATATATTTTTAAATTGAACCTCCTTCTAAAAAATGGCTAGAAAGCTAAAATAATTGCATAAATTTTTATGTGTAACTAAAATTTTTAGGCAACATTAAATACCTATATAAAAAATCGGTTAATAAAGGAACTACTTACGAAATCCTAACCTTAAGTTACATACAGTATTGGCCATAAGTGGATGGATTTCAATTTCATTGGCACTTTGTAAATAGTATCCCATGATGTTTATTTAAGAATAAAAATAAATTTCACATTCTTTGTCAATACACTATCCAACCTTAAAAAAATTGTTTTATACTATGGACAAAAGTATATGAACAAATATTTTTAGATTATAATAATACTGGTCTCAATATCCATCAGTTTGCCTTCTCAGTTGTGGTTGATAAGTTAATCGAAGTAAACAATTTATCATAACTCCGCCAGGAATTAATTTCTCTGAAGACTTAAAATTGCATGTTGTAGCTGTTTACCAGGTGGGAGATCGCCAATCAGATATTGGTATGCAGTTCAGAATGGGAAGATCTGCTGTAGGCATGATTATTAAAAGGTATTGGGAACGTTGGGATTTCTTAACAAAAAAGAAGCCGGATCTTCCAGAAAAAGTTAGTCCAAGGTTTAAAATTAATAGAATGATCAAATAGATTTCTTGTCAAAATCCCATTATGTCATTAAATCAAATAAAGGCGAGAATTGAAGAACCATCAATGGTGGACAATTGCAAAATGGAAGCATGTGTGCTTTAGTGACAAATTCAAATTTGATTTGTTTTCTTCCGAGGGAATTCGATATGTTCGACGTCTTCCAAACAGTAGAGCAACGAAAGTTCACTCGTCCAACTGTGAAGCATGGTAGAGGGTCTGTCATGGTCTGGGGATGATTTTCTGGATACGGTGTGAGTCCATTGTTCAGAATAGAAGGCATAATAGACAGGTTCCTTTACAAGAACATCTTAGAAAACCAAATGCTTCCATATATGGAAGGGAAAATGCCAATTTTATTTAATTTTCAACATGATAACAACCCGAAACGTATCTCTAGGTTGATCACAAATTTTCTGAATGAAGAAATGGTTCCTGTCATGAAGTGGCCGTCCCAGTCCCCAAACCTAATTGGAAAATATTAGAACAAAAAGTCCGAAACAAAAACTTCACAGATCGGAACTAGTCGTTCGAGGCTTTAGCAAAAACATAGGTGAGTATGCATTTGTCAATAATTGACAGGCTTTTGAAGTCCTTGCTATGAAGATGTAGAGAAATAATCCAAAACAATGGATTTTTAATTAAAAATGTTTAGTATTTAGTCGTGGACTTTTATATATATATATATATATATATATATATATATATATATATATATATATATATATATATATATATATATTTGTTGTTCTGTTCATCTACTTTTGATCAGAGCGAAAGTTAATTTTGCACTTTAAAAATAAATGTTATAAAATAATCTAAATCTGGTTATAGTACTGAGTATTCACTCCTCCCGAGAAAAAATATTTAAAAATTTTGTTCATCCACTTATGGCCAATACTGCACATAAGTTTGCGTAAGGATCTTAAAAATTAACTTTACCCGTGACTGTTGTGAAATGTCCGAAAAGTCACTTACACATATTTTCTTTGCTGTCAAGGCACATTGCGGCTATTTTGTTTTCATAAAATGCGAGAAATCTTAACGATTTGGGAGAAAATACAGCACCCTGAGGTTTCCTCGTAATAGTAGCACTCAATTTAAGTGTTATAGTTTTAAAAAAGTTAATTTTAATGATCTTTGTGATGAGCTTGACCTGTTGGATTGAATCCATTTTCAATTGCTAACATGTGATGCAACAAGTCTTGAAATATTGCATAAAATATTAGAGAGGTCTGTACTATTAATAACAAATTCGAGCACTTGTTGTATATAAAGCAGTATGAGTTATGGGGTATGTAGGTAGATCAACATCTACTAGCCTGGCATCTTTTCTGCAATTTACATCAAACATTGTCGACGCGGGCGGTCAGATTGATGTTATGTTTACCGATTTCCCGAAGACCTTTGACAAACCTAACAAGTTTAGTTTCACTGACCAGTATTTCCAATAAAATGGAGTGTGTTAAAATTTATTATTTTTCAAGTTTTCAAAAATGAAAATTGGAATTTTGAGGTTAGAAATAAAGTAATCAAAGTTGGGTAACAATGTTTTGTAGTTATTTTATTTTAATTTTGAAGTTATAAATACTTATAATTACTATGGTCAGCAGAGCAGAAGTTATTGTTTGTAACGAAGAAATTAGCCACTGTAAAACAATCAATTCCCAACAAATTCGAACTATTTGCCTTAATAAATCCACTTTCCATCATGAGAAATCGTTTTTCAAAGGGAAGAGTAAGCAAATTTTGAAAAAATCGCACGGAAATCACTATAAAATAATATTAACCAAGCAACGTAGCCCTTAACAGCGGTGATGTTTGCCAACAAGTGACGTAATGCACTTTGATTGGTGTTCGTTGTCACGTGACTTAAGAATGATTTAATTACATTTTAATTATTAAATAAAAATTAATTTCCTTGTACATTGAGAAAAGTATTGTGTGTTTTAGGATTTCTATTATGGAACCTACCGTTTCGCAGCAAAATTATAAACAAAAGAAAAACACAATTGGATGGCAAAAAAAATTTTAGTTTTACTTATAAATTAGAATATTAATGTGCGATTTTGATTGGTCATCCTAAATTTTTACTAATTGTTAAATTTTGAAATATGAACCACGTATTTTTATGTATTAGTGTAAATGTTACTTTAGTGAAAATTCTTAGTAAGTTAATAAGTTAGGAGAAAGGAAAATGATAGCGACTTTTCTCAAACTGGCAGGGTTGAGGTGTGCCCTTTGACAAGGTCTGAGGCCTGAGGATGGTCCGATAGAGAGACCGAAAGCGCTTGGCCGATTGTAATAATTTCAAATATACACTGAAATACAAAATCCGTCAATTTCTTAAAATTCTTAGTGGTAGTGGACTATTTTTGGAAATATGTACGGACCATCAACGTATGATACTGAATAATATCAGGTTCTGATGTTACTGCGGGTGAGCGCAATAAATTATAGGTTTGTACCCAGTGTGTTTTAAAAACAAACTGCAGCACACTTTTTAAACTTTAAACTATGCATTCTTTCCTTGGATCGCGACTTTGTTACGTTACAAGATTCACGTGTGAACGAGGCTTAATGTGTAAGCAGTGACACATATTTATTTTACGATCGAATGATTACACACTATATGGATCATCTAGATTGTTGATCGTCTTTAAAAAACCGTTTTATTATTTCATTATTTAATGACGTTATTTGGATATGCACTAAAAGGGGAAAGTAAATACATAAAACTAAATTTAACTAACTAAAGATTTGCAAAACACTCTTATGTAAAAATAAAGTAAAATAAACATAATTCCCTTGTAATAAAAATCACCGTTGAGAAAAATCAGGTTAAATGTTTTAACATTTATGAATTATTTTGTTTGTTTTTATAATTTTAGAAATTTTATTCTTTATAGGATTAATGCATGGCAACAAACTAATTTTATCAACCTGCCATACGGGATATTATTGAAAAAAATTCTGAATGATATGAATCATGGAAATTTTAGAACTTTCGATATTTTTGTGTTGTAGTTTTTTTTTTTATGTTATTTCCTAATTACTTTGTGTTGAACATTATATAAAGGCAATAACCCGCTATTTACAATTTAAAATATTGTTTTTGTGTTTGATTCTGAGTACACTGAAATCGTTAAAATACAAATTTAAAAAAAAAAGTAATTTTTGTATATAAATTCATGCTAAAATTTAAATAATGTTTTTAGTAAGTGACAAACTCGACGTTGCCAACAGCATAGAGACTCATTGTGGCATTGCTCACACACGTTGGGCAACTCACGGACAACCAAGTGAACTCAATTCCCATCCCCACAGGTAAATACAATTAAAAAAAATAGAATAACATTCACAAATGGATATAGTTATACCACATGTCCAGAAATAAAAGTAACTTTTAAATTTAAACCGCTCGCGTATGTTAAATAGCATGTGTAATTTTGTACAACTGTAGGTGATAATCATGTGAAATTTTATGAATGCTACACACTTTAATAAACAAGTTACAGAGATTTTAATTGGACGTTGTGCTTCGTAGCGATTTATATCATGTCATCAAATCAATTGAGCAAAGAATTTGGGTTAAATTTTGTGTTTTGAACAAAACTAATTTTATCTTGAGGATTTTGTGCTGTGTACAATAGTTTTTGAATGACATAACCCGTTCATTGAAGGCCGAGGATCACGTCGCTCAGGCAAAGACTATGGTGTTCAAAAACCCTTGTAGATCAAATCAGCTTATTAAAATGCTCATTACTACTTATCATGATATATTTATTAAATATAGCATGCAAATAGTATGTCAGTCCAATACTATTTTAATCAATGTAAGTTATAAGCACATTAGATAGGAGGGTCTGACTTGAGCAATGTTTTACGATTTATATAATCTATAACATTACTTTTCAAGATTTTTCGGGTGCCATTTTATCAATTATTTGATGAAAATTAATGTTTTCAGCTACATTGTACTCCATCGACAATATTGATAGATTAGTTAGATTAACTCCTGGTCAGTTTGTGACCTCAAATAGTTTTGTATTAATTTTAATTTACTAAACGATTGTTCACAACTGGCCGATGTTACGAGCAACGTCAGTGCCCAGTCATATATTTGCCCTGCCCCTCTCATCTTGTTCAGTAATATTTATTGAAGTCAAAACATCATTATCAGTAGTCTAAGTCTTTGTTTTGGATGAGACCATTTCGATTTCTGAAACACTATCTGCATTATTATAAGAATTTGTAACATTTATTAATTTGTTCGTACTATCAGCTAAAATCGTCTGTTTGTCTTTACGTTCATCTCCGATTTTTCCGAATTTTGCACCAGACGGCTATTTTGATGGTGGGTGATATTTACTGAACTTTCCAAAATTGTATTGCATTTATTTACATATTCTCTGTGTTAATTATAACGCAAACATAACCAAATTGTTGTAACGTTCAAGTTTTGACAAAACTGTCATTTTAGGGGAAGTCCTGTCATGCAATTCCATCCTTCGTTACGGAAGAGCGAGATAGACTGTCCTTGTTCTATTTGGAGTATACTATATCTTTGTTGCTCCATCTCACGTCAGTACACGAAACGAAAATACCCACTTAAGCGCCTTTCCAACATGAACGACAAATTAAAAATCGCAAGTTAAAAAAATATGTATTCTAAAGAATGAAAATCTTTGGACTAGTTCTAACCCCCCGGAGTTTGCGCCCTTGTCACGAGCCCCTGTTGCCAACCCCTAACTATGGCGCTGATTAGAGGATCATATAGTCAGTTGGGAATCTCAAGAACTCAATGTCGTGTGAGTGTTGGTCAGTTTTGAGATAATACGAGTTTAAAATATAAGCATCGCAACAATCATCGGAGTGGAGGCCGCAAAATTAAAATTGTGTTCACTGGTTTATTTTGTCCTTATAAAGGCGTGGTTCACCAACATTTCGTTCTGGATTACCAATTGGCTAATCAGGAATATTATTTAACAGTTATGCGTCATTCAAGTGAGGCCATATACAATAAACGAGAAAAAATGTGGAACGACAATGGTTGGCTTTTCTACACACTCACACTTAACTGCTGTTCGTGAGTTTTCGGTCAAAAACTCTTCAGTATCATTTCACAAACACGGTATTCGCCTGATATGGCACCATGCTACATCTTTATGCTCTCGAACCTTAAGTTGCTAATGCAAGGACATTGTTATGAGACCATTAAAAAACTCACTTGATGAACTTAAGGCTACACTACAAAACGCATACACGAAGTGTTTGAAAATAAAATAAATATTGATGAATAAATATGGTGTACCTGAATTTTCTTTCCTTCATCTAAAATAAATCTTGTTAGATAATGTTCAGTTAGTTTACCACATTACCATCTTACTACAGGAACCTTGCAGCATTCATTTTACAAAAAAAAATAGTTTTTTAGTGATTGTTACTCGAATTACTTAATAATTATCCATATACTGATTTACTATAAAAATGCGAATTTATACTAACTCTTTTTTATGATTTAATCTGTATTTTGATGATATTGAATCGTGCATTAGTTAATTTTTTCTTTTTATTGTTTACATTTTTATGTTTTACTAATTTTTTTTTAGATCCGATGACCAAAACACCTTCGTAGTTGTGCACAATGGAATAATTACCAACTACAAAGAAGTTAAGGTATTTCTTGAAAACAAGGGTTATCGCTTCGAAAGCGAAACTGACACCGAAATCATCGCCAAACTAGTTTTCCATTTCTATAAACAGCATCCCAACTTCTCATTCAGAGAATTGGTTGAAAATGTCGTTCAGCAACTGGTAAGTTTCCATTGAAAGAGAAAACAGTTACTTTGGACAGGATTTCTTGCTCTAGATAAGTGAATTGGAACTTATTTTTTTGCAGTTTATAATTCCTCTGATGTCGAATATTGTTTCAAATATTCTAGATAATTTTTTCAACGGAAGTTTGCAATTTTATTTTAAATCTATTTACACATGTATGGTATCTCTTTAATCAAGTTAAAACTTCTGTCACGTCATTACAGAAAAAATTTTACGGAATTCGAAGATTCTGGTGAATTTTATTTGTACTGGATGTTGGCATTTTAAAATGTTCGTGAAACTAAAATGTAAAAATACATAGTCGACGAATTGAGAACCTCCTTCTTTTAAAAGTCGGTTAAAAACTACCACTTTTCAAATGGATGCACTATAGGCCAGGATTTTCTAGAGATGGCCTAAATGATTTATGTAAATTTAAACGAGGAAAAACATGTTTTTAAGCTTTATTAAGGTTTAAATTCGTCATATTACGTATGTCAGTTAATCACTTTCAGTTAAATGTTCTTTGTAGAATTCATTGAATTTTCGATGTTCTCTCTAATATCCTCCTGTACGTACCTTGTACTTGCGGGGTGCAAATTAATTGCAGCACCTTCTTATTAAGTGGTGCACTGCGTCTTTAAGGTAGTTTTTACAAACCTATCTTACAAAGATTAGGCGATACCAATGGACAGTTAAATAAGTCTTTAGTGGTGTTTTCTCGAGATGTTCTCGTATGTGCTCATATTTTAGTTTGCGTTTTCATTTTACTTTGTAAACAAATTGTTGTATGTTGATGTGTTGTCACCTTTACTTTTTTATATTTTTTACGTTACGTGGGGAAATAGTCTTGGAGTCCGCCCACATATAAAAAGAAACATTAATATACTTTTGTAACGTCTTGTGTGGCTTAATTATATATACACCGACAACTTTTTCCTCTGCGAAAACTCTCGTAATCGGTTTATGCTTTCCAATTTTTTCCGTAATACGTCGGTTTCCCGTCGTAAGAATATTTATAAATATAAGACGGTGTTAGATTATTAAGCAAAAAGTAATAATGATTCTTCTTATATGTGGACGGGCTCCTAAACTAAAAGTTGCTGCGGTGGTCCCATATCATTTTGGGCGAAATTGGTGCAGTAAAATTCAAGATGGCGCTGATAATATGGCGGACAAAAAGATTTATTTTGTTTGATTTTCTCCAAAAAAGAATCTAAAATTTTTTTTTTAAAAATTCAATATGGCAGACTAAAAATTTGTACAACTCTCGATGTTGTCGGGGAGTTCTTGGAGCTATACTACTAAAAAAGCTCTAAAGAGCTAAAAATAATATAAATTTTTATATGAAACTGAAATTTTTCCAGAATAGAAGATGATCATTTTATGGTAGCAATTTTCACTGCCAATTAAATTAAAATCCATAGTTTACACGTAACTTAATAGCTATGAAGGTAAACACAATATGAAAATTTACATGTACTTTGCTGATTCTAGGAAGGAGCATTTGCCCTTTGTTTCAAATCGAAACATTATCCAGGCGAATGCGTAGCTACTCGTCGTGGATCTCCACTCTTGGTTGGTATCAAGACCAAAACTAGATTGGCTACCGATCACATTCCGATTTTGTATGGCAAAGGTAATAAAATTTTAATTTTAATTTAGGATTTTGTCGTTTGACATTTAGTTTCCAAATCTAACAATAATTAAGTATTATATATATATATATATATATATATATATATATATATATATATATATATATATATATATATATATAGGTGTGTAATGGAAGGTTTTCTGGTATTCCATGTGTGTGCTGAGTCTTTCTCAGGACTGTAAGGTAGCCAACCGTTTCGGTGAAATCTCATTCACCATTTTCAAAGCCCACTGTACGGTATCTGTGGGCGAACTGTGAGCTTTGAAAATGGCGAATGAGATTTCACCGAAACGTCAGCAACCTTACAGTCCTGAGAGGGACTCAACATACACACAGGATACCCGAAAACCTTCGATTACATATCACACAAAACTGGTTTTATTAATATTAGATGTACAAGATATCCAATTTTTCACACTTTTGCAGGGTATCTCTATTATTATTTAAGATAGAGACTTGCGATTTTCACGAACTTGTGCTACTTTTTTGTTAAACAAAATTTGGAAGAAACATAATTTTCCTAGCGTTCTCTGTTTTTAAGATACAGGGTGAAATTGAAAATTTTCCATTTACAAGCCTCTCTCCTATCTTAGTTAATATGTAAGTTAATGAAAAAGCAAGAATGGGTTACTGTAGAGGTTTTACGTAAAATCAACTAGTGAAATTGGTTGACATTAGATTTTGAGTTATATACCAAACTTATGCTTTTTTAAATATATCATGATGTATTTTTTGAAAAATGTATAATAGATGATATTTGATTTCACTACTAAATCTAAAATTTTGATTTTTTTTTGGAAATTCCGACTTATAGACAATGAATACTGAATTAATATTTTATTAATAATAATATTTTTGATACAACGTCATGAATATCAAAAAATGCAGGTAGGCATCACAATTTGACAGATGAAAATTTAATTAGGTTTGATAAAGAGATTTTTTCATCCGTTGAATATTTTTTAAAAATTTTAATGATCGATGGCTCTTCAAAATTATGAAAAGCATGACATGCTAGTGTGTTGTATCCAATCGAATGAGATATTTGTGAATTATATTTTAACAGGTATGTATATACGTTTTGCATTATAGGTATGTGGAAAGAAGGCAGTCAGATCCAGACATATTTTCTAAATTAAAGAATAACTTATTAGAATATGGAACCTTTATGCAGCCTCTGCTCAAAATGTATGACAAAGAAAACAGCGAGAGCTGAATAATAGCAGCGCCTTTAACCACATGTAGAGAAATGGAAATGGAAACTGGAGTCATCAAAAGGGATGCACGAGCAATATTAAAAAATATAAGTATCACCCCTATATATGGAACAAATCAGAGGCAGAGACAATTTTGGAAGATCGATAATATGGTTCGATGAATGTTATTTTGGAAGCTCTGGTATTTTTAACAGTATTTACCAGACATTAGTTGACAGAAAAACTTCATATGATTTATACAATAGAAAGGAATACAGATTAGGTAATAGGATTCTCACAGCAAACTGCTATTTAGAAATTTTAGAAGATGTAATACGTAATTGCTAGAAATTGTTTTCTTGGCCAAATATAATGATACATATTTCCATCAAGACAGTGCACCGAGTCACAACTGTCAGGTGGTGAGACCTTTTTTGAAAACTAGTTGTCATGATTGATGGATTGATACAAAGGGCCAGTTAGTTGACCCCAGATTACCTGGTCTTTCTGTTCTAGGTTTTTTCTTATGGGGCTTTTTACAAAACGTAGATTGTAGTATTCAACATCATTCGGTAGAAGAACTTCACAATGCAACAAATTTGGCTTTGCAGTTTTTGGAAAACAAACCTGTTATTGTTTTAAATGTCTTAAGAAAAATTACAGAAATGTGCCCATTCTATATCAGGGAGAATGGCGACTATTTTCAACAGTTTGGTTAATTTATCTGTTTTTTTTTTTACATTATAAGATTAGACATTGAATTTTGGGAATGTATAATCTAGTATATAATGAAGATTGCCTCCAACTCTTAAACTGTATTACATTAAATCAAGCGTTCAAATAATATACTGTTTACATAAACATAAGTTTGGTCCATAATTCAAAATCCGATGTATTTAGAAAAAAACTAAGTACGCCAGCGAATTTTACGTAAAAAATTCTACAGAAACCCGTTATTCCTTTTTTATTAACTTACATATTAACTGAGATGCGAGGGAGGCTTGTAAAGGAAAAATTTTCAATTTCGCCCTATATCTTAAAAACAGTGCTTGTTGTTTAACAAAAAAGTAGCATAACTTTGCGGAAATCACAAGTCTGTATCTTTAAAAATAATACAGATATCCTGCAAAAGTGTTGAAAATTAGACACACCATGTACAAGAAATATTAGGGGAAGAGGAGTATAGGACAATTTATATAGAAGAAAAAAAGGGTGAAGTTAAAAAACTTCTCGACTTGAAATGTTTTTTTAACTCATTTAAGTGTAAAACGTATATTTAAAAAATATTCGACTCAGCGTTCCCAATGCTGGCCTTTCCTACAGTGCGAGAAAGGAAGAAGAGTGAAAGTAGTACTCTCCTTTTTTTCTAACATGCGGAACATAAATTCACGAAACCTCCAAGTGCAAATAATGCTCCATGTCTGGTACTATGCTTCGCTCGTTAGAAAGAAAGAAGACTGTTGCTTTCACTCTTTTTTCTTTGTCGCACTGTGGGAAAGGCCGACATTGGGAACTCTCAATCTAGTATTTTTTAAATCTATGGTGTAACACTACATATATCTGTTCTTTTAAATAATGATGTCCTAGAAGTTACAGGTTTTAAAACTAGATGTATATTTTTTGTACATATAAATAAGGCATAGGAAAGTTCATGCAAATCAGAAAAGAAAAAATTGTATATATTTGTACATATATAATAACGGAAAAAGGTAGTAGATTTTAGTCTAACCTTTTAAGTAGTAGAAATAGGTGTGGACTAAAACGGAATAAAGATTTGAAATATACAGAGGCGGGTAATGTTATGAATTATTGGTTTTTCAGTATTCAAAAAAAAATTCTATTTGTGATAATACATTCCCAACAAATCCATCTTTTTAATATTAAATTATTAGATGATATTGGATATTAGACTAGGATTTAGAACTAGAAATTTTTTCAAGGTTTTTTTTTTCCAAAAATCAAATAATATTACTTTTAAGATACACCTCGAATAAGTTGAAAGATTTTAATTAATAAAACATAAATAAAACCAAAATACGCTGGTGAAGCCGTCTGGAAACCTTCAATTGACATTCTAACTGTTGTTAGTCACCTTTGCATCAATTTTTGGTTCTTAGTGTAGGGGTCAAGGGGGTCCCAGTCGCACCTTTGACGTATATGGATCAACCCAAGTTTTTTTTTTATGTATTTTGGGAACTTGAACAAGAATTTTTTGGGTAGAAGTCCGCCGTAGTGGTTATAACATTGTTATTAACAAATAATTGTTTAAATCTTTCAAAATACAACCTTCGGAAAACTAATTATTGGGTCGGATTCTTTGAGTGATTTTAAGCACAAAAAATATTTATACACTTTGACATACGACGGGAAATTTTCGAGTTAATTAATGTTAAACAATTAAAAAATGCTATTTTTGAACGGCAATAACTTTTGACTGGATGAACTTTTTCTAATTTTGTTAGCAGCGATCAAAAGTTCGAATCAATATATACAAGCTAAAATAAAATGACATATGATCTAATTGTTTATTTCGACTATCAACAAACAGTTTTTGGCCGCTTATGTGCTGGCGCTGTCGTGTATGGCGCGCAGAGGGAAGCCTACTTGTTAGTTTTTACAATTATTTGTTAATAACCATCTTATTACTATTTTGACGGATTTCTTCAGGGGCTCAAAATACATAAAAAATATTTGGGTGGGTCCATATAAATAAAGAGGTGAGTGGGACCCCTTGCTACTACACTATCTCTTTGCACATTCGTCTCAACCAGTAATTGATTCAAATAATTTTAATAACTCTGTAGAGAAAAAAAAAATAGGTACGTATTCCTCTGTGTATTTTAAAGATTGGAAATTGGGCATCTTTAAAAAAAAACAAGGTAACTAGTATCGATTAGTTTTTGGTTTAATTATTTACATGTTTTTGCATGAAGCATGCGTTTATTTATTGTTGCATGATTGGTACAGTAGGCAAATAGAATTAACTTTGTGCACTGGGCATGAATTCTGAGCTTTCTAACTTTCTAATTTTCATTTCCTTATTAAAAAATTAGTTTTAAGTTACTAACAACAGTTTGTTGTTTTTAATTGTACAGTTCATGTTGGTGGCATTATTTACAACATATTTTATGTAATCGATTTATTATGGACATTAACTTCACTGTTATGTAACATATGACTAATATTTTGCAAGCTGTAAATAAGAAATAATCTTTTTTTTTTAATTTATCCCGATTTTTTCAAAGATACATTGATAATGCATAATTGCCATTAATAGATTATTTACTTTTACAAAGTGGATTCGAACATTGAAGAGGGTAAACACTTTTAATTTCGATATTTTATTTAATATACAGGATGCTAAAAAAATAGTTTTATATATTTTTAGGGGGGGGGGGGACATTCTACGCAAAATAAAAGCCGTAGCTGTGGCTTTATACCAGCAATATACACAATGTGTCCCACGAACAACTACCGCGGTCGATTTTCCGGAAATTAGACTGGGAAGAAATGGATTTTTTCGTACATTTTTGTTTATAAATCACAAATTATGCTACTATACATCAAAAGAAAAACAGTTTTTGAACGCGTTAACATCATATGATGCTACACTTGACCTAATGAATAATAGAAAAAAAATTTCAACCTCTATTTTTGACTCCCTTCCTGAAGAGAATAACAATATTTTTTTGATTGCGAGACCGGTACCAAATGCGTTTCATAACTGAGCCAAATTTTAAGTCGATAGCATTTGCTGTTCCTGAGAAAAACGGCTGTAACATACGTACATACAGAAAAACACGTTAAGGATCCTTTTTATACTTCCTTGATACAAGACTCTAATAAGATAAAACTGTGCTGTACGCAATTTAAAGAAAGCTTAATTTTTTTTTACTGCTCAGTTACATCAAATTAAAAGTACTTTCCAAAAGTAATATTTTGAAACTTTATGTTGCAAATTAATTTTAAAGTAATTGCTTTAAAGAAACTTTTCCGAAAATTGAAAATTTATATTGCCTCGCAGAGAAGAAGAGTAACATTGTATGCAGATGATATATTGATGATGTTTTACTCTAATAATACGTCGCATATATTTCCAATAATACTAAACTTTTTTTACAACAGAAAATAATTGGATTAAAAATTAGAGATGCCAGCGCAGAGTTATTGTAAATATTAAAACGCGGTCTCATTATTTGAGTGGGAAAAATATTGTTAAAAATATGGGAAATTTAAAATGGGGAAATTGTCAATATCAATTTTTTGAGGCTTAGACGATTAGGAACAAACAACCTTACTTCTCCAGTGGGGATTAAAAAAAAATTTGTCCACATTTTCTCTAAGATTCGGTAGCATACATAAGAACGAACTTAAAAAATTAAGGGAAATGAGGCAATATATATTTTATTTTCTCTTGACATTATATCCTACATTACTTTCATGGCCTAACCACAGATTAATGAGGCACAACAGCTTTGGTGGGGCTTTTGAAGTTGAAGGGTCCTGTTTTCATGACCTTGCTTTCCTCGCGGACCCTCTATATTACACTGGGAAAAAGTGTTAAAATTAGAAAGAATATCGCTTTCACACTGATGAAATTGTATTAAAATAGTAAGGTTTTTTTTTTATTTCGATCATCACTATTTTTTTTTATTATCATTATTATTTCTGATAATAGATTTTCAAATACTTAAGAGATTTTTAAAAATCATGGTTCTTGAGTTTAGACCATAACAAATTGGAATTATTATCCGACGTTTTGATGTAGAATCCCTGTACACAAATGTACTTATAGATGATTCAGTTTCCATAATATGGAACATATTATGAAACAACAACATGGACTCCATCCTAGTAGAATTAATTAAAGCATATCTGATTTCAACTTATTTTACTTTTCAAGGAACTTTCTACGACAAGATTTCGGGAGCGGCCATAGGATCTCCGCTATCACCTGTGGTAGCTAACAACTTCATGGAAGCTTTTGAAGAAAGCGCCTTGGCTTCTGCTCCTCTAAAACCTAAATTTTGGTGCAGATAAGTAGATGACACGTTCGTAGTTTGGCCGCATGGCGCAGCGCAGATAAACTCCATAATTTCCTGGATCATCTAAATCAACAACACCCTAGCATAAAATTCACTATTCCCTTTCTTCATGTACTTGTACAAAGGACATAGAATTGCAAATTAGGACATTCGGTGTACAGAAAACCAACACATACAAATCGATATCTCAATGCAACGTCACACCATCATCCTTCTCAAAAACAATCCGTCATAAACTCTTTGGTACCTAGAGCACTTTTAATATGTGACGAACAATTACTGAAATCAGAAACAGAAAAACTGACTAATGCTCTGACAGGCAACGGATATTTCGCTGAAGATATAAGACGTTCAATTAATAAATATAAAAACCCAACTCCTTAACAAAATGTCATAAATATACTTCCTATGGACAGTGTTATCTTACCTTACATACATGGAACCACCTACAAGATTGCCAGATTGCTCTGAAAATCAAACATTCGGATAATTTTCAAGACATGTAAGAAAATTGGACAAAGTTTAAAGTCTCCAAAGGACGCAATTCCATTTCAAACAGAAGGCTTTTACAATATACCTTGCTCTTGTGGTAAAGTGTACGTATGTGAAACAGGACGGTCTATATCCACTAGACTTAAGGAACATGAAATATGTATAAAAAAGAAACAAATTGTACAATCTGCAGTAGCTGAACACCAGCCTTGCTCAGGTCACACTTTTAATGTAAAGGAAATTAAGGTGCTAGCATCGGCAAACTGAGGTTTTATAGGATCAGAAGACAGCGTTTTCTTCGAAAGCTTGCATGAAGATGTTAGCTACCACAGGTAATACCGGAGATCCTATGACCGCTCCCGAAGTCTGCACGTAGAAAGTTCCTTGAAAAGTAAAATAAGTGGAAATCAGACATGTTTTAATTAATTCTAATAGGGTGGAGTCCATGTTGTTGTTTCGTAATATGTTCGATATTATGGAAACTGAATCATCTATAGGAACATTTGTGTACAGGGATCCTACATCAAAACGTCGAATAATAATTCCAATTTGACACGGTCTAAAATCAAGAAGCGTGATTTTCAACTTGACCAAAGCCGTGAAAGCTTTCGTTATTGATTTAATTCATATTTTTATAACCTGTGTTCTCTGTGGGGATAAATATACAAAATAACCTT
This sequence comes from Diaprepes abbreviatus, assembly GCA_034092305.1. NCBI lineage: Eukaryota > Metazoa > Arthropoda > Insecta > Coleoptera > Curculionidae > Diaprepes > Diaprepes abbreviatus. Next base: position 742,992 of record JASJET010000018.1, on the reverse strand, counting down.
TGAAGAGCGAGGTTTGGTGAAACCTATCACCTCTTAAAATATAATTTTTTCGCCTTGACACTAAAACTTTTTTTTTTTTTTTAAAAGCCTGTATATTAATTATAATTAGTGATATTTTCTTTAGTAACGCAATAACTAAAAACCGAAACAATTTTCGGAAAAATTACAAATAAATATGTTTAAACAGTACGTTTTTTCGATTTGAAAAATGATTATTCGCTATTTTTGAGAATGGCTTATTCATAAAAAGTCCTAACATTCTAGTTCGAAAAACGATTGTATATTAACCACTCATTGTAAATACCCATTGTGATATTTAAGTACTGCCAATATTTTTAAATTTAAAAATTAAAGTATGCACTCATTACGGTGATTGTGTCGTTTTCGGAAAAAAGGTAATTGATTTATATCATTAAATGTAAATAGAAAACATTTAGCATTATTCATATCTTTTAATAACTTTAGCAAGTGATTATAATATAAAAATAACATGGCAAATATAACTGCAGGGTATAACTCACGAACCATAAACATAATTTCAGTTATTTTTTAAATATCTATATTTTCATAAGTAACCCCTACAATGTGTAAAATTTCTCATCGTAACATTTTGTCATTCTATTATTAATTTAAAAAACTATATGTTTAAAACTTCATCGAAGTTTTGCACTGATCTCTAGTGTGCCAGTGATTTATTTATTCTAAAAATTATATAATTGAATGTCAGGTCAAGGTATTTTGCCTTCTGCCCAGGCCAGTGTTGTATAGATATAAATTAATCAAACTTATTCGAAACATCAAAATATTCATCGAACACTAGAATGATCCTCAACTTTTTGACAGGCAATAATCGACTAAATAAAACATTTTTATACAAATCTAGTAATATCATATATATATATATATATATATATATATATATATATATATATATATATATATATATATATATATATATATATATATTTGCAAAAAATAGATTACCTTCAAATTCTTATAAAATTGTTTGTGCTCCTAATGCACGATAAATAATAAACTTTGAATCAAAGGGCGTTTTTATATTTAAGCATAATTTAAAGATAATAAACATCACTCTAACCTAACATTTTGTTTAGAAAATTTTTGTCGTCAAAACAATTTAAAATGACGTAAAGTTCGCTTTCTTTATTGGCCATTGAAGACACCAATATCCCTTTCCTTCTCCCAGTTGAGCACTAAAGACCTTGGGAACAAGACAGACTTATGGGGACGGTGACCGTCTGTTAGAATATCTCGGGAAGTAATTCCTGCAAATATACGTATAATAGGGTTTTTCGGTAATGCTCTCTTCAGATGAAGTAACAGCAATCTTGTGCGACCTCCGGTTATACCGGAAGTTGTCCGAAACTTACTTATTTTAAATGGTTTTTTAATTCTAATTGACGGTTACCTTGAGGCGCTCTGTATGACACTGTCCATTAATATTCAGTATTTATTTTATATGTATATGAATAATACTGGTTATTTCTTTGGTACCTTTCAGATAAGACTACATAAGTTTTATCCTAATTCGGAAAAATTAAATTTTAATAATTACTAACCTACCAAGATGTAGTGATTAGAATGAACTACTTTTGAAAATATATTTAAATGTTGTTTCCTTTTTAAATTTAAAAATATTGGCAAGCTTGTATTGATAATTTTTTATTGATTTATTTATTTTAGTGTTATGTTTATATGTTTTTAACTATATATTATTGTTGTACTTATTAATTAACCAAATGTTTGTTTTGGTACTTTGTTCCTTCTCTGGACTATTATGGCAAATAGATGAAACTCCACCTTCCCCCAAAGGTATATATTCTTTTCTACTAATATTTTTCTTTTTTTTTTTAATAATTAATGTTTTATGTTTTTTAATTGATTTTTGTGTTTTGTCATTTGTCTATTAGGTTTGTTTTTGTCTAAAACATGTTGATGTAACAGAACGGTATCAATAATTATAGCGGGCGGTTTTAAAAATGGACATTTCAAAATTAACTACCTCATATATTTATTTAAATTAATAGTAATAATTCTGGTGTATATTTAGACTATTAAATAAACTATGAAGATTCAACATAAAATATAATTTAACAAAATTTACATTATTTATATTTGTGTACATGTAAATGGTTCCCAGAAATAATGTTTGCATCGGATGTTTTATTTTGAATTATGTAGTTAACATAATACTTTTAATGTAGGTGTCAAACACAGATATTTACACATGCTTTTAAAAAAGTAGCATGTGATATATTATCTGAAAAACATTTTAACTCGCTCCGTTTACAATCAGCTGCATCTTAGTTAACTCCGTAACCAATTATTAGGTTTCAAATCAGGGTCAGCTTTGAGTAGAGTAAGATATATTCAAAGTACTGAATAAACTTAGAAATGACATATGACATTTAGTGGTAAGCCTGAGTGGTTCTGGTTATATGGCCTTATTCAGTTAATTTCAAAGCACTACAATAGAATAATAATCTTAATCACTGTGGGCTAGTATGGCACACAATAATAATTTGCCTGTTCTAGGGAAATTTCGAACTCCCTATATCACATAATTGATGTCATTTTTAAGTCATTTGTTTCTCAAATCGACAAGTTCTCTCAGCAGTTTGATTATATCACTTGACCCCCTATCTATTTGAATTTTTTAGTTAATTATGCTCCCAATACTAGCCTAAACTCAAAAGATATTTATTTTTTCTTCCACTGGTGTCTACGGTAGGTTTTATACATATCTATGTTTTTAATGTACCATTGGAATTACAACCCCTAATTTTTTAATGCATCAGCAGCCATTGATCTATCTTCAGAACAAAACGGATGCAATTCTTTTGTCTCTTTCAGTATTTTAAAAATAAAAACGTTCTCGCTGAATTGTAGTTTATAGACCCAAGGTGTCTGACGCACAATTGAGAAAAACAAAATTTCCCTGTGATAATATTTTGTATTTTTCCAATAAAATCAAATTCTTATGAAAATATAATGTTACTGCAAAGGGCGAGAAAGATAATGTCCCTCTGAAGGTGAAAAATACTGCTACATTTATTGTAAGAGGAGAAAATTAAATCCTTTATTAAATACATCAATCTTAAAACTTGTTTTTAGTGTTTATAAATATTTTCAATATAAAATAATCCATTTAGACAGGTATACTTTTTTAAGGCTGTCTGATAGATAACAGAGAATGTTAATCAGCTATTGTAAGGTGTTTATTTAACCACAGATTATTTCATTGTGTTTAAGGGACTCATCTCAAACCAGTCATCAACGTGAATAATAAAATACAGTCACTACTAGCCAATCTATAGCAATACCGACGTTTTGAGGTTAGGTTCGCCGAGATCATACGAGAGTTTGACTATATTTACTCAGACTAATTACTTCTGTTTAAAACTTCAGATCATTTTGACGTCAAACTGTCAAAACTGTAATATTTCAATATGATAATGTAAAATTTCGGTTATCAACATCGCCATAATATTATTGAATACGTTTTAAAATGTGGTTTTGTTTCTACGTCAATCTGATAAAACCCTCTAATCCAACGTAACCTTTCAAAATGACGACTCAGCATTTTGAAACGTAATCAATATTAAAAACAATTTTAAAATTATCAGTTCTGAAGTTTGCATTTTTAATAAAACGTTTAAAAAAACACTCAAAGGTTAAAAATCATTCATTCCCAGAATTTAAAATTACGTCCATTTTAAAACACTCGCACTATTAATGTACAAAAATATATTTTTCTAAAACATAATAAAGTATTTCAGATAACGTCAAAATTAACATGTTTTAGACGACTTGAGGATGCTTTATCTCGTTTACCTAATACGTGATTTTATATGTTTTGTATTCATAGTTCAAAATGTGCATTTATTTTTATGCATGTTTAAATATTGACGGATAAAGCATTGAAATTGGTTAGTCTTTTGTTTTATATGTAGCTACTTTTGGGTAACTGTTATAAACCGATAAAAATACGCGCAAGGTATTATATATTTCTTTCTAGGATCAACATAATTAAGCCTAATTTATAACAGGCCACGACAGTCCTCCATTTATGGCACGTTCTCATTTCTAATTTAGCTAAATACTTATATGGACATTAGATATATTATTAATCAGCCATCATGAATGAATGAATAAGATGTGTTGTTAATGCCCCTGATGTTAAGGGCATATAACTAACGAACTATTTGCGATCACCTAAAATGTACGGATGTTTCGTCCTGATACCGGTGGTGGACTCATCAGTGGGATCCACAGGTATCTTTCCCAGACATCCTTGTACTTTCCACAAACTTGAACCTCTATTTAAGTCCAGTTTTGCCGGAAAGCGGTGGTAAGATGTTGGTTCCACAATAAGTGGTCATACTAGAGCTTCGATATGCCCATTACATCTCACCATGATCAGTCATGCGAGGTCTATCGCCTTTGCGAATCCAAGCAGGTTCGTTATCTACTTAGGTAATATTATTCTATCTCGGAAATGTCTGTGTCTCAGTCCTTTGACGGACACTCTCTGGGAATATAGTCAGTTTTATCCTTCTCCAGGCCCGCCGACAATTTTTTGACTCGGCAACTTTCAAATAACTCATTCAACCAAATATTAAAGGAAATTATTTCATATGATGCTATTTTATTTATCATAGCCAATTTCAAGTCGTATTCTTAGTGCCCCTCTATTTTCATAATTCCTTATCCGCTCTTTCAATGGGTCTCCTGTGATCGAGCTTAATATTTTCCCTCTGTCGTCTCCAATAATCTTTGTATTCTAGTTATGTCCGGTATTATCTCTGTTGTATGTATATGTCATGAATGGTCTTATGAATCCTTGATTTTGTTTCTGTTTGGATATGTTTGTTCCTTCGTATTGCCTGGTTTAGACATCTCGCCACTTTATCAGATTTCTGTACTTACAGTTTTTTGAATTGGCATGGTCCTATTAAATATGTTTGCTGTTGTATTAAAATATGTACTAATCTTTGTAAGCTATCCTCATTTGGACTACTGTCTACATAACGCAGCATTTCATTCTATAATCGCTTTATTCATTGACTTTCTTGATCACCTCATCCTATCATATTGAACAATCGAAGGCTTAAGTAGTTTCTTATTGTCTTAGTCCAGAGCCTGCATCCAGTCCTCCTAAAAGCTTTCTCTGATGTTTACATATGTGTTTTTCTCAGAAACATAGATTTCTAAGTGAAGTAGTAGATATCTGTTGGACTTCCATTGTCTTTATTTTTGTTGAATATCACGACGTTTCGGCTAGTGGTTATCTCTAGCCGTTTTCAAGTGAAACTAAATAAATCCCTTAGCTACATGACTATTTATACTAAAAGTAAATGCAGTAGAGTATGACTGAGATGGGTACAGTCATGCCTGGCTATGGCAAAATCATATTTTTTATGCTGCATTTAGTTTTAGTTTACAATTGCTAAGAAGTGGTTTCCACACTTCTCTTATATCTAAAGATGGTTTACTAAAACAACTCGGGTTCCGATGTATAACCGCGGCTTCTTTGAATTTCCGTTTTCCCCGATGTTGTTCTCGGTGTAGTATTTTAGCTTCAGACCATTTTATGTGGTGTCCATGAGTCCAGGCGTGGTTGGCGGCACCAGATTTTTCTGTTTCTCCTCGAGATGTGCATTTTTGGTGTTCTTTGATCCTTACGTCAAGAGGTCTCTTTGTTTCGCCAGTGTAGGAATTGCCACATTCACATGGTATCTGATATACACAGTTCTTCATGTCTCTTTGAGTTGAAAACAACGTTGATTTTATATTGTTTTCCTATCCTTCTAACTTTTTCTAAAATGCCTTTAACATAGGGGATGTTCAATACTGGTTTTCGTTCTTTATTCGTTGTCGATATTGTCCTATTTCTGCGTTGTTCAAGAAATTTATCCACTAGATATACTGGGTATCCGTTGGCTGTCGGATCATTTTTAATGTAATCTATCTCTTTCATCAAGTTCTCGTTGGAGTTGCAGAGAGTTAAGGCTCTATTTACTAGATTTCGTATAATTCCTTGTTTGGTGTTGTTGGAGTGATTAGATGAATAATTAAGGTATTGTCCTGTGTGCGTAGCTTTTCTGTAAACCGAAGTTCGAATTTGCCTGCCATTTCTTTCAACCAAGACATCTAAGAATGGCCTTGAAACAAACAATAGATTTCTAAGTGTTTGTACTCTATTCAATTTTTGCGCAAAAAATCTTTGTGAAATATATTTGCGGTCTACTGTTTGTACAAATTTGATCATATTTAAGACTTATTCCGCGATACCCTCTCGTTGGAATAGCCCAAGTTTCCAAACACGGGGAGTGACCCTAAATTATTTTTGCTTAGGCATGTTGCAGAATGTCGTTACAAAAGAAGAAAAGAGGACGAGTTTATCAGGCCGTGATAAACAAAGTTCCCAGTATTTGCGGAACCATAAAAGGGGAACAATAGTTAATTGCCCATTAAGAAACTGTTTTATTATTAGAATATTAAGAATTTTGTTCCAAATACTAGTCTTTCCTTTAACGCTTACTACTGTCAGTAGCTTGTCACTATTTAACATTATTCAGTGACGATTAACAATTATTTTTATTTGTTCATACAGTTACAATCAACCTAGTAAATCGATTTTTAGTTGTGTCTTGTATTTTAATCTTTTGTTGTTTTTTTTTCCTTTTTATTTTTTCCTGGGACCTTGTTGCAAGCAGACGCTGAAAACGATCCAGGTAGTTACTTTTGACATTTTTATGACAGCTTGATTAAATCTGTTTATTAAGAAAAATCGTTTTAAATATATTTTCCTCGGAAAGGAAAAATTTTAAACAAATTTAACCCCATTATCATACCTTATAATTAATTAAAATCTCTTGGTACACTCTCCAATTTGTGTAGTAATATCTTAATTTAAAGAAACTGTCAATTGCCCGATTTGTCCGAATATTTCATAAATTTTCTTAATAAACAGACTTTCTTTTTAAATAAAGTTGCTTTAGGCTTTGAAGACTAATTTTCGGTGGTTGGATCTGTATTCTTTCGACGTACGAACGTTAATACTCGTGGTGAAGGACAGAATTATACAGATTTAAGCTTTTCCGTTTTTCTTCTTGGTAAACTGGTAAGTAAGTGCCTTATGGTAGCGGTTTTATATATATTTTATAAACCCTTTTTCTGCTTCATTCGATAAGTTTTTTTTTTATATCGTAACAGCGTGAATAACACTGGTAAAATTTTAATATTTATTTTTTAAGGATTAGAACAAAATAAATTTATTTTTTTCTTTCAAAATTGTGAAAAATCTGTAGGTACACTTATTTTACGTTATTCATAGCTGTGAAAGAGATCATTTGCCTTTTTTATCAAACTTATTTTTTAATTCTGGTATGTGGTATGTATTCCTGCAATAAAAACTTTTATTACTTATTTTAAGAGTGCTGAATGGTCGTGCTTTAAGACTTTCATATATTTTCTAGATTTTTAAACCTTGTTTTGACATTGCTTATAAAAATATACAATTTTTCATTTTTTTCCTGTTTATGAATTTAGCTAAAATTACTCTCTGTGAAAATTATGTATAATTCCCTCTGGCAAAGCTTGCACACAGCGAAGGAATACCATCAAGCTTATACGCTTTCTGCTGTCAATGCCAAAACAAGAGATTCTTGTAAATATCCAAATTAACTGAAAATAAGTCAATTTTGAATTATAAACGCCATTATAGGTTTCAGTTTCTCTGTGCGAGCCGTCTTAAATGGACAAGAATTACTTCTAGTATTTATATCAAAATTTCAGTATAATTTTGATATAAATTTGTTATGGTAAACATTCATACAAAATGGCTCGAAAATTTTAAAACTGGCTATTTTTTTACAGAACAATTTAACACATAAGGTGAAGGACACTTAAATTAATCGCCCATTATAATTAAAATATCAAATTTTTCTCTATTTTAGATCATAGACCTCATGGACGCGCAGAATTCCCAACTCTACCCAGGACAGGATCCACCGAATTTGAGCCCCTTGAAGATAAACAGGTGGAATATTTCTTTGCTTCAGATGCCTCCGCTATTATCGAGCACACTAACCGTGTAATTTACTTTGAGGTAGGGAACCAAAGTAATACGATTTATTTCGATGGGTTTTTAACCTGCAATTTCCAAAACTTTCCTATGTAAAAATAAATCTTAACATGTAATGATGGAGGTCAGATCTAACTTCCTTATATCGTTTTTTATTCCCAAAACTGAAGTTAGACCTAAATGGAGAAAAATTTAAAAGCGATTACTAAATTAAATAAGCTCTCTATAATATTTTTCATTTCCGTGTATACCATGGTACCTACTGTAGCATAACTTTGATATCCTTTGCTCTGACATTCCCAAATAAGTCTAAATAATACTTTTTATCCCTTGAGAACCATCAGGGCTACCTGTCGGAATAAATGTAGATCTGCTTTCCTTTGTAAGCATTCCTTTTTATCTCGGGTATTTTCCCAAGGGAAAAGTCACTTCTCTTTTTGGTTGTAACCCATACATCCCAGCTCCGGTATTCTCTTTGGTTTTTGAACCGTCAGTGTACCAGATAAGTATTTTTTTTATTTATTTATTCATACTCTCTACAAACATACAGATTGTTTCATGCAGGAGTGCTTACCAATAGAAAAAGGAAAACAATAATAAAACAACAGATAATGGAACACATGTACACTGAACTAACAACAATGACACAACATATTAAAAATTAAATCTTAAATCTAAGAGCTAAGTCTAAAAGCACTAATACATGTACAACTACGTGATCTGACTAGTCCTTATGTCACTCAATAAACTCTTAACCCCGACCTTAAATAGATCTGTGTTACAATCTTGCACTAAACGTTTACATTTTTGGACCATATGATTTAAAGGCGAACAATCCAATGTCTCGCAAGAAAAAAGAGGTGGACTCAAAATTCTTAAGTTGATCTTCGGAACATTAAACTTAATTTGACTTATCAAAAAACAATCTTTATACTTAATATAATTAATAATATAGTAAACAAATAAAATTGCATGAGTAGGACGTCTTTTGCTTAACCGGTCTATATTAAACTCTAAAAATATGCTGTCGTATGTGATCATATAAGGATAAACATTATGTTTTTTCATATACAAGTATCTCAAAAATCTTTTCTGAACTATTTCTATCATATTGCAATGAACCTCGGTTTGAGGAACCCAAACGATAGAGGCATACTCCAAATGAGGTCTTACAAGTGCATTATAAAGTTTTACAATTGTTGTATGCTTAAAATATTTGGTATTTCTGATTAAGAAGCCAAGTGCTCTATAACTACAGTCTCATAGTGCTTGCCAAATCTCAAACTTGATATAGAAGGTGATTCTGGTTTAACTTATGTACTTATCCTTCAGTCCTCTATAATAACCTAGTACGGTGTATTATTAATAATAGCTCGAGGTCATATGGGTGTGTCCATTTCCAACTCAGGTCTCTTGATTTTATTACATAATGTTTCATACCCTGTCATTAGCATTTGTAATGTTGACAGTGAATGGTGTAGCCGGTGAAGCCCCATTCTTGCCTCTCCTAGTAGAGGGAGGTCCAGAATGCAGCCCATTGCTGAGGTCGGAATTGATTTCGTAAATCTAAAATAAGACCTTCTGTATGCCGCCCACCTAGATCATAATTGTTCTTTGCCATTACCTTGGGCCAACAAACTAAGACTGCATATGTGATCTGTGGTCTCACCACATTAATGTATAGCCAATACACCATCTTGGGTGAGAGACCCCATGTTTTCCCGCACAATCGTCTTACAATCACAAGGATTGTTTCTGATTTTCTTGTTATCTTTCCCACGTGCTTGTCTCCTAGATATTTAACTTCTTGGAAGAGTGGTATTGTGTTTTCTTGTAGGATAATTGGACTGAGGTCCGGTAGTTTGTCACGGTTCAATTTTGTGGTTGAATTCACTATGGCTAATTTATTATAATTTAACCTTATTTTGCAAATTCGTTACGGGCAACACAGTATCATTTTCCTTAAGTATTTCCCAGGGATTCTTTGAAAAAAAGCATTTTATCAAGTGCAGTTTCGATTAATTTTATTTGCCATTATTTGGTCCTTTACTTTGGTATTTCACTACACTGTACTTAGGTATTTTCTCATTAATGTCAAACTTATTGCTACCTTTTTTTGTATTCAGATAGATCTTGTTTTTTTTCCGGCCATTTATATTTGTATTTGTTGGGATTTTAGGTATATTGGGTTGCAGAAATCAGGAAATTTCTATTGATGTATTAATTTATATTTCTTGAATTTAAAAATAACTACTGGGATACTTGTTATATTTGTTATTCTGATTTTGAGTGGAAAATGCTAATGATTAACGAATTGGCTTAACTAATTAATGCATTTCAGCCGACTGTTCTTGCCCAGTGTCCTTCTTTTTGAGCTGTCATTTCTTTTACACGTGGTAATTGAATCGACTTCCGTTAGGTTATTTTTAAATTCACGAAATATAAATTAATACATCAATAGATCCTGATTTCTGCAACCCAATATACCTAAAATCCCAACAAATACAAATATAAATGGCCGGGAAAAAAAACAAGATCTATCTCAAGACAAAAAAAAGGTAGTAATAAATTTGATATTGATAAGAATATACCTAAGTACAGTGTAGTGAAATACCAAAGTAAAGGACAAAATAATGGCAAATAAAATTAATCGAAACTGTACTTGATGAAATGTTTTCTTTCAAAGAATCCCTGGGAAATACTTAAGGAAAATGATACTGTGTTGCCCATAACGAATTTGCAAAATAAGGTTAAATTAAATAAATTAGCCATAGTGAGCTCAAGCGCAAAATTGAACCGTGAGAAGTTTTCTTCTTTTTGTAAAAGGGATTAAGACGATCTTTTTAGGGCTAATATTAAGCCCTTCCTACCCTATAACCCTGAGAACTTGTTACATTTTCTCTCTCACAATTGTATTAAATTTACTCTGAGTTAAAACTACCAGGTCGGCAACCTATCTCAAAACCGAGTGTCCCTCCCTGTTTAGTGTTCGCAAACCATTACCAGCTTCGAGAGCAGTAGAGAGAAAACTCCCCCTGCGCCATTAGAGTATCTCGAAGTAATTTTGTATAGACAACTCTGTCTTTTAGCATGTTGTCTATCCACCTGCAACAGGCCCCTTCTAAATTGATGTGTTTTATTGCCGCGGTGATTGATTGAAATGACGTGTTGTAAAACGCCCCTTTTATGGCGTTTTTTCCACTCTGCTGACTAATTGATGGAGATCTACCGGTCCTGTTAGTTCTGATGAAATGGGCTATTTACAAAACTTAAAACTCAATAAAGTATTCATTTGGAGTTCATTTAATTTACTTTATTTACTTCAATTTAAATCAAATTTGTAATTTTATCTTCTAGGATGACGATATTGCTGCAGTCAGAAACGGTATCCTTAGCATTCACAGGGTCAGGAGAGCTGGAGATGACCCCAACCACCGTGAAATTACCACTCTTAAGATGGAACTGCAACAAATCATGAAAGGGAACTATGACTACTATATGCAAAAAGAAATCTTTGAACAACCCGAATCTGTCGTTAATACTATGAGAGGACGTGTCAATTTTGACACTAGGGTAAGTTCATTCTAAATATATACTAATATAATAAAGAGATAAGGTGTGTTTGTTTGCTCGAGGTAATCTATGGAATTGCCGGACTGTTTTTAAAAATTATTTCACTCTTGGAAAGATAACATTTTCCGTTTGGACATATTGCTTACTTCTTTCCACAGCACCAGATTAAATGTAAGGGCTGAAAAGGAAGCAAATCGGACAAAAACATCGTTCTTCTGAGCTCCCATCAATGCTTTCCAGAAACTATATGAGTAATAAGGTAGGGGTGATTTAGCCTTTTTCAAGGGAACCTGAAAGCCATCAAACTAGATGAGAACACCACTGATCTAACAATAACAAAGCTACGAAAGCCTTGACGGTCTGTAAGAATTTCGTGGAGAAAAAATGGGGTACTAAACCTATTATCATGCAATAGTGAGATCAATCAGCACATATGGGGTAGTGATCTAGAGTAAAAGAACTAGTCTCTTGTAAGTTGTAACTAACTTGTGCGCACATATCTGGGGTGACGAAAACGTGACCAACACCTCTACATGTATTAGTAGAGAGCACGCTAAAGAAGACAACATATAGAGCGATGAGGGGTAGAGTCATTAAACAAAGGCCTCATATCTCATCTAGAAATCAGCAAACCGAGATTCAACTTCTTGAAAGACTTTTAACACGAGGTTCACTTGTAAAAGTGAATGGGACCATTGAGAAACTTAACATAAATTCCATTACAGTCGATTCCAAAACGATGAAGGAAACTGGAAGTGGAGTGTATGGATCAGAAACCAGACACTTTATAAGCTTCGGCAAATCACCAAGTATTTTCAAAGCCGAAATATACGCTATTGGGAAATGCAGTCAGTCCATTAAGGAAAAACAGTATCACAAACAAGAGATCATCATTTTTAAGATGATCTGGAAACGCTTAAGAGGAACTAAACGAACTAAACAAGAACAATACTGTTACCCTCCTGTGGGTGCCGGAATATACTGGAATAGAAGGAAGTGAAATGTAGATAAATGCAAAAAGGGAACTGAAATACCATTTTTGGAGCCTGAACCTTTTTGCGGGATTAACAAGAGCGTAATACTGAAAGAAGTGAAAAGAGAGGAAGATAATAGGAGATCCAATTATTGAACAAATCTACAGGGAATGAAAGAATCGGAGATACTACTGAGGAACTATAATCAAGACAAAATCAAGGAATATATTAGCCTAAATTATTATTTAGGTTGATTTTTACCAACTTAGAATTTTAAAAGGAATTCTAACTGGGCCTCCTGAGGTGGCACCTTAAGAAACTTGGACTAACAAAGAGAGAAGAATACAGATTGTGCAAGGAAGAGGACGAAAACTATCCACATTCTTTCAGAATGCATAGGCTTGCGAAAATCTTTGATGCGATCCCTGAACAACTTGAAATAGCAGAGATAAAAGAGTGCAGATTTTGCGAGGATAGGGACGAAACAACTATCCATATTTTTGCAGAACGCATCGCATTGCAAAATCCGAGGATGTGATATCTGGGACTCTATCGAGTAGAAGAGGAAGCTCTACCCATTTTGAGTTTCTCGAGAGAAATTGGATTAGAGGACTTGGTTTAGTCAGCAAGACATCCCTAACTACTTCGCAGCAGAAGGGGAACAAAACAGATCTTTCAGATCACAGTGACAGGGGAATCGTCCAAGTCATTTTCAACGTCTCGCAAATGAATAAAAGAACATAAAATATTTCAATGAAATGATATTTTAATTATGTAATTATCAATAATATTTAATCCGTAAATATTGAATGAAGTTTGGCAACAGCACATACATTTGCAAATTTTTTGCTTGCTTATCTCTGCCGAAGTTTTAACCTTTCTACGTGACAATGTGTTTTAATGTGCACTGTTTATTATGGATACTCACTTCTTCGCCAACGAGTATGATTAACCCCTTCCCATATTATGTCGACAGTGCAACGGAAAGGCAAATTTGTAAAAAAATGTTTGAAAAGTGAGAAGTGATGTTAAAGATCCGAAATGGCAAATATACATTACGATATAAGGCAATGTTACCCAAATTCTCAATCTGTTGTAACGCAGTCTCTAAATAGTATCAAAACTAAAAGTTTAAGCGAATGTTTCTTTCCAAAATATGCGATAAGGTAAGAAATTAAATATATCATTCTGGAAAACCTATTCTATTATACCATTACTTTTTTCTGTTTCTTAATATGGGGTATATTAAAAAAAAAAGGTTTTAAATAACCGATGATTCAACTTTCGTTAAGAGAAATATTATGGGTCTGCTTTTAGGATTGTTTTTTTCGTAAAAACCCCCCGAAAGCAGTATTGAAAAAATTCAAGTTTGTTTTTCACATATTAAATAATGATACTTCGAAGATTTATAAATTTCCATGTACAAATGTATGTATTGCTCATCCTTAAACTATATATTGATCGATCGTCATGCATATTTCTTCCAGCAGAATTAAAAACCTCTTAATACGTTTTATTATTAAATGAAACCTTTTTCCACTTGTCTGCTGACCAGTTTAAATGTCGACGTACAAATGTAAGCCTTACGGCTCCATTTCTTTCTGGAATGAAGGGCTTTTAGTCGATTATCTACTAAACAGCTTCCCGTCTACTAACCTTCTCTGAACTGTTCACAAACTAAGCATAATTTCTGTCCTCTTGTCCCCTTTCATTATAACGTGAAATTATTTTGGATACGCTGTATCTTGGTTTTTTTTTTACCTTTCAAAAATGCCTTCACTGTTCTGCTTTAGTTCTTTCGAAATTACAATACTTCTTGGCATTATTAATTCATTACAGAAATGTTAATTGCACATTAAATAAACACTACAAAATTATCTTAACCTGTACTTTAACAAAACACTTTGTTTTTTAAAAAATATTAGAATGTTGCTTTACTTTTGACGCATTATTTTTCTCTATTTGAAAGTGTTCGCTAACATCGGCTCTTTTGTTTTGATTGTTAGGAATAGTTGTTGTCACCGGTAACGAGCTCACTTTGACATTTTAGAACACAACAGATTTAAGTACGACCAATTCAACATTGCCAGCGGTTAAAAGTCTAATTTAGGGAGTTCTTTGATTTTATAACCTATTTGTCCACTAAAGGATAAAAAGATGGTCAAATTTGTTTTATAGAACTTCTTTATCTTAAATATAGCCAATATTCTAAAATACTACTACGGGGATAAAGTACATGGTCACAAAATTAATTTCAAAGCGTGTATGAAACCGTCAGAAAAGCTAGTTTTAGATAAAGAACTATAAAAGGGTCATATCTTCCAAGAATTTCTTAATTAAACCCATAAATTTTTTTTATATCTTAAAATATATCCATAATCATTTCTTATAGTCTGTTACATTGGGTGGAATCAAAGAACACATTCCAGAAATTAAAAGATGCAGGAGACTAATGCTTATTGGTTGTGGAACTTCATATCACAGTGCTATTGCCACCCGTCAGCTTCTTGAAGAATTGACAGAACTGCCCGTCATGGTAGAGTTGGCCAGTGACTTTTTGGATAGAACCACGCCCGTGTTTAGGGATGATGTATGTTTCTTCATTTCGCAGTCTGGTAAGTAGTTTTAATATTACAAATATGTTTTTAGTTGCCAAAGTTGAGGTATTTCATTTCATACGAAAACATAAGTGTATTTGGCATTTCTGATATTAATTCGTTGTGTCTCTCTTATTTTCTTTTTTTTATTAGGTGAGACAGCAGATACACTAATGGCCCTCCGTTACTGCAAACAACGTGGTGCACTCATCGTCGGTATAACCAACACTGTAGGTAGCTCCATCTGTCGTGAGTCCCATTGCGGGGTCCACATCAACGCAGGACCTGAAATCGGTGTTGCATCGACCAAGGCTTATACCAGCCAGTTTATTTCTTTGGTTATGTTCGCTCTTGTGATGAGTGAAGACAGATTGAGTCTAAAGAAGAGGAGGGAAGAGGTGAATAATATCTATTTTTAGATTGGAGATAAATATAGATTTATTTTAATTTTTTTTACTATTGTATGTATGTATTTTAGATTATTGACGGTTTGAAGAACCTACAAGAGCAAATTCGTAAAGTTTTGCAACTTGACGAAAAAGTGAAGACTTTATCCGAAAATTTGTATAACAAGAAATCGTTGCTCATCATGGGTAGAGGATTTAATTTCGCAACTTGTCTTGAAGGTGCATTGGTAAGTTTTTTCTTGCACACAAGGGGGTGTGGAAAAATTGACTATCTGGCTATATTTTACTGCGATTTACGAAAATATTACATCTTCAAAATTGTTAAAAAAGCTTTATATGATAAGTTAAATAAAGTCAACTACTATAACTACTCAGCTATTTGTTAATCAGTTATTAACATTTTTGTTATGGCTCAAAATATACAATACAACGTATAACAGTATAATCTTCTAGATATGACTGGAAGCTGAGTAGTTATAATTTTAATGGCAGTTTTGTTACATATAGCATTAACAATCTATCATTAATTCTAAATATTTTGAAATTGTTTATTTACAGAAAGTGAAAGAATTAACTTATATGCACAGTGAGGGTATTATGGCAGGAGAACTGAAACATGGACCTCTTGCTCTCATCGACAACACCATGCCTGTAATGATGATCATTATGAGGGACCCTGTATATAGCAAATGCATGAATGCTTTACAACAGGTAAAAATTGTTGTAAATGTTTTTCACGTCAAAGAAATTTATTTTTCATTTTTCTTCATTGTGTGCTGATGAAAGCTATTTTAATTAATTTTACTAATTATAGTTCATATTGCCGAATTTTTATCTTGAAAATAGGATGAGAAATTTAAACATGTCGTTAAGAAAATCTCACTCACTCACCTACTCATAAACTTTGAATGGAAGGTTTTGCACTGTACTATGCTATGTACTAGTTGTCTATGGCATTTAGAAACGTCAGATAATTCATTTAATCTGTCAGTTTAGTCTGCAAAGCCTGTTGCTATAATAGCGGTATTATTTTTTGTAACGATGAAACTTCATTTATTGAATTGAATTATTTGAATATTGTTGTGTTATTGCTTTGTCAAAATGAAGATTTATCCAAAGGAAGAGCGTATTGATATGATTTTTATCCGTGGAGAATGTGATCAAAATTGTTTGTTGGCTTCTTGAGTCTATGCTCAAAGGTTTCCTAAAAGAAACCATCCTAAACTACCCGTTTTTGTGAGACTATTAAACCAGTTTCGGGAAAGTGGAAATGTTAGTTATAAAAAACCTGTTACAAGAAAACCTGTCAGAGGATGAAGAAAATGTTTTTTTTTGTACTTGGTTCAGTGATCAAAAATCCCAATATTAGTCAGAATCATATATCCGAAAATATTAACATTAGCCAAGCAAGTGTTTCAAGGATTCTTAACAAATACAGATTTCATCCTTATAAAATCCAGCTTTGTCAAAAGCTTCACGGAAATTATTTTGACAACCGAACTGAATTCTGCCTGTGGGTGCTAGATAAATTGTCTGGGGAGGAATACTGGGTCCATACTTATTTGGATCCTTTTTTGAAGGACCTTAAATGGTTTGATTTTTCGCGATTTTCTTTTACACTAACTTCTAGTTTTATTAGATGTCCTTTTATATATGAGAACAACTATGTAGACTAGACAACTGGCTAGAGCTCCTCCTCATTATCATCGCGAGGTTCTGCAATTTTTAAATGTCAACTTTCGAAACAGGTGGATTGGGAGAGACGGATTTCAAAATTGACCCCCCGAGATCACCGGACTTAACGCCACCAGATTTCTTTTTATGGGGATGCAAAAATGGAATTGTCTACAATGCGCTTCCGACAACACCACAAGATATGAAAATACGCATAAGAGACGCTTTTCAAATTATAACCCCGCAAATGTTGTTCAGGGTTAGCAGTGGTTTCGAAAAAAGAATATGTTAGTGTTTAGAAATGGATGGTCGACATTTCGGACATCGACTATAAATATTTTGCTTCTGTTTCATGCTATCATTAATACGTTATTACCATTATTGCTGTTATAGCCTGTTGGGCGCCTATAAATCGCGTTCCCAGTTTTTGAACATTTGTAAAGATATTCCTGATTATTATTCTTATAATTGTAAATTAACTGTCATTTCCAAATGTCATAGGCAACTAGATATGTTAGAACATCTATTCAAAAAACACAAAATGGTGCAGAAAACGATTATTTGGCGTATTCTGTGAAAACGGGAAGACTTAGCTATAGAACACCCTTATACCATTCGATAGGTATTTAAAAGGTACATTTTCTAGTAAGATAAAAAAATAAAGCGTTCTATTTAAATTAATCAAGTTATAGCCACCTAAATTTCTTAGTTGATTAGTCTTAATTTTTGGAGACCCTGTATAATATAGCAAGTTTATTATAATTGGGATATAAAATATGATTTATTGTTACACTTCACTGTAAATTTCGAATACATAACTGAAATACTTCTTAAGTGTTTGAAACATGAAAATTAGGTTAAATTTTGTCGAAATTCAAATTAAATTTGAAACCGCCCTAAATTGACAGCAGAGGGCTTAAACTGACAAGAGCAATAATATGTCGAGCAAGTTTTAAACCCTAAAAATACATGAATAAAAAAATCATTTTGTTTTACTACTGAACCGGCAAAAATGGAGAACTTTATTTATTTTTGGGATACAACTATTTCTTTTACATATTGCAAAGTTTTATCGTAAGGTTCTAAATCTTAATATCCCTATATAAGCGTTTATTTGTTGACATATGTAATATAAACTATGACAATATCATAAGCAAAACAAAACTGGACGACTATAAGATTTAAATTTCATGGCAACTAGATCGGGTTTAAATCTTAAATCTTCTTAGTGCATCTGGCTAAGGTTTAATACTTTCAGAGCTTTTGGGACACCCTGTTTAATATGAAATTAATATTAAATCTCTATATTAGACCTCCATGTATCCCAAAAGTAAAACTTTTTGAAAGTCACCTATTTTGGCCTCAATATTCTGTGCTGTATAGGGTGAATATACACAATACAAACTAGTCAGCGTCAATCAGAAGACAAGGCATAATAAAACTTGAAATTTTAGGTAAAATCTCGTGATGGTAATCCAATCTTAATCTGTGAAGAAGAAGACAAAGAGACAATGAGTCTTGGCAGTCAACATCTTGAAGTCCCCAAAACCGTCGACTGTCTTCAAGGAATCCTAACCGTCATCCCAATGCAGCTCCTGTCATTCCATATCGCAGTTAAAAGAGGATGTAACGTAGATTGTCCACGTAACTTGGCTAAGAGTGTTACTGTTGAATAGTAATAGGTCGTATTTGATTTTTGGGACCATTTTTATTTTTATAATTTTGTCACATAGTTATCCAAACTGGAAAACTTGGTATGGACTTTAGGTTAGAGAAAAAAAAATATTTACAATATTGATACTAATATAAAATACCTTTATAAAAAAATCAAATCTAAAGTATGGGTTGGTATTCAAAGTAAGGTATTTAAATGAATAAAATAAAATAATATATCTATTATCTATCAGAATTGACAATTAAACACCAAGTTTTTAGTTTGTGACAATGAGATAGAGTTTTAAATCAGTTAAATTTTTTCATGTGACTTTTTAAATGTTTGCTTAAAACATTCAGATTATTTTTTGGAACAACACTAGATTAAACCCTTCAAAAATTAAATTTTTTTGATATTTTTATGTTCACTAGGGTGAAATTTGTAAATAATGAAAAAAAAAATAAGAAAAAAAGTTGATTGTTCACTTAAATAATCTTGATAATCCTTTCTGAACTAATGAAGTTTTATTCATTTAGTTTACCATATATTCTAGATCTCTTTTAGTAAGATATAACGTTTTAAACCATTCAGACATGTAAAAAGGCATAGAAGAATACAAGAATTAAAAAATGATATTTCCACATAGAAGTATTATTTACTTTCTGAGATTTTTTTTCATATTGAATGTTAATTCGAAAACATGGGAAAGATTTTAATTTATCTATTTTTTTATGTAATTGTGTTTATGTAGTTTTTATTTTCACATGTATTCCATAATTTTATAGTAATCCTTTTATATAATTCTCATAACTAAAGATAGGCAAAAAGTTATCAATTTTTTAAGCATGTTCTTTAGTTGTATTTTAATGGAAAATTTATGTATCTTAAATACATCATATTTGGTGCAATACTAGTTATAGGATATAGTCAAAATTAATTTTAAAGAGATGTTATGTTTATATTTTTGATATTTTATTAAATTTGTTTCTCATATTTTGTTTTGGAAAAATATTTAGCAAATTAAATTATGTACTTAATAAATATTTATGCATTTTTATTCCTAGTTTTTAGTGTCTATGGATATTGCGGTTACATAGGGATGCAAACATAACAAAATGTAGTGATACCCTCAGATATCGGTATCGATATTTTTTTAGAAATATCCTTCTATTTTATCAGTAGATTTAAACAACAAAAAATATAATAAAAGTTTTTAATACTAATCGCCAAATATGTCATTTAGCGGCTGATAAGAATACAAATTCATTTTTCATGGGAAGTGACCACAAAAATAAATATTTTGTGGATGTGACTGTTCACTTCCCATTTCAAAGTTCGAGGATCGGGCCCTATTTTTTTATGCGACCATGGTAGGAACTTGAAAATAATTTACAGTTATTGTTTAGGGCCTCTTACTATTAAGACTTTTTCCAAAAGCTGTAATATTAACAGTTGCTGAGATATAGCCAGCGTCCTCCCTTATGTGGCCACCCGGTAAAAAATTCTTTCCGCAGTGCATGAGCATTTTTGTGATCTTAACTGGTGCTATAACAAATTTAAAGAAAATTACCATTACACCCCCAGAACAAAAAAGTTTAGTTCATGTTAGCTCTTAGTTCAGTTCAGTCAGTGCAGGTTATTAAGTCCAACTAACCTTGGACTTAATAACATACATTGGCGCGACAAAGAACTCCTGAATTGGATGTGCGTTAACCAACAATAATATTGTTTTACCATGAGATTAATGTTCCACTGATATATAAAACTAAATATCGAAACTGATAAGTTGTTATAATTTAAAATGATTATTTAAAAACCAATATGTCATATTAAAATAAAATTAAATGATTGTATATAATATGAAATTTTTCAGTGTTATTTTACTTCCTTTAAATTAAAGGTCTGTTAACTCTATATAAATACCTAACGTATCAATTCTCTAAAAGTATCGAGGAGAAAATAATTTTTCCAATGACCTAATTGAAGCCATTTTTAAATGATGAAAGAAACTCTATTAATTTGTGATAGATTATATGGACCTTTTGGGAACGTATATTAAACAATATTAATTCATGATAGAGAATTTTTGAAAATAAATGCCTTAACATTTTTTTTTATTAAATTCTTATCAACTTCGTCCAAAGAGTAGATTATAATATTTTTTTTTTAAATACCCACTGATTTCCACAATCTTTTCCAAAACACATATTTTGAAAATAAAATTAGTCTCGACTCGTTTTTGGCGCATATTTTACATTTTAGTTATTTTACTAAATAACAGTTTTATTGTAAAAAATAAAACATAAACCCCGTCTTTGAAAAAGCATCCCCATTTATTTGTAAAAATTGACATTCCATACTTGCTACCTAAAAATAATAAAAATGCATCATATTTACGCTCTTCCAAAGAAGTTATAAAAATTATTTTTAACGGAATTGCTTTGAACAGAAAAATTATAATTTTGAGGAAACTAAAAACAGAAATTCAAGTTAAATATGGTTTTACAGAAACAATTATCCCGGTCTTTTTTATTGAATATACTCGATTAACCTGTCATTTAAAACAAGGAAGAGCGATTTATCGTTTAACATATACTGTAGAAAGAGATAGTTATTGTCTAATCCTGTTGGTTAGAATAATAGAATCATCCAAATACAACACATTCACACCAGTATAAGAAACTAGCTGGGAATTCAGTGTTGCCATACAAATCATTGCACGTAATGGCGAGCAATAAGGGTGAGTGAAAAATTATTTTCATAAGCAGTGCAGTTCTATATTAAGGGTTCGTGGTTTGAAGCGAGAGTGATAGCATATACTGTTATTCTCTGTTTCCTTTTTTGTCATACACGACACAATCACGCCAATATAAGAAATTAACAGGGAATTCAGTGTTGACATACAAATAATTGCACGTAATGGCGAGCAGTAAGGGTGAGTCAAAAATTATTTTCATAAGCAGTCCAGTTTTATATTGAAGGTTCGTGATTTGAAGCGAGAGTGATAGCATATACTGCTATTCTCTGTTTCCTTTTTTGTTATATAACTAAGGCAATTAGAGATCCTCTTAACTTCGTTTTAGTTCTTAGCCCATTGCAACAGATTATTCGAAATCCACTAGAATAATCTGTGCCGTAGCAACTGCTATAGTGCTGCAACATCAGGAGCATAACCTCAAATAAATATATGAAACTATATAAACAATCTAAAGGCTTAAAATAAAATGGAAAAAAATTGTAATTATATAGTTGGAGAATTATCACTGAAACAATTTGAGGGTTTACCAAAAACGGGCAAACCAAAAGAAAATGAATGGACCGTACTCTCATGCATTGTAAAAGAACAAGATTCGAATTTTGAAGTAGTTTCTCTAGGTACAGGCTCGAAATGCATCGGTAAAACGAAAATGTGCCCCAAAGGGACCATATTAAATGATAGTCATGCAGAAGTAATGTGTAGAAGGGCCTTTTTAAGGTATTTATATACACAGGTATCCAAAGACTCTTTAATTTTTAGTTTTAATGAAGAAAAATGTAAGTTTCATCTGAAACCAAACATAAAATTCCATTTTTTTACCACTCACGTACCTTGTGGAGATGCAGCAATTTTTCCTAAAGAAAATAGTGAAGATATAGGGGATATAATTCTTCCAAACTCTGATATGAATATAACAGAGATACCTGCGAAGAAAAGAAAGACTGACGATGAGGACATATTCAGAACAGGCGCTAAATGTTTGGAAGAGGACATTAGGCAAGATTTAAAAGGGGACGGAAATAAATATCATGTTATCGGAGTAGTAAGGACTAAACCAGGTATTTCAAAATGTTTCTTGTATAATTTTTGTAAAAATTTTCCCATTTCTTTGTAGGTAGAGGAGATCCTACAACGTCAGTATCTTGTAGTGATAAGTTTGCAAAATGGTGTCACCTGGGTATTCAAGGGAGGCTACTTATGATGTTCTTGGATAACCCCATATATATATCAACATTTACCATTTTAAATGAGACCCCATTTTGCCAAAAAGCTTTAACCAGAGCACTCTACGATAGGCTGGAGAATATTCATCTTTTTCCTCCCTATCATAAAGAATTACTGAATGTCCAAACTGTAAATCTTACCTTTTTATATAGTAAAAAAGAAGATAGACAGCCTTGTTCTTCTAGCATTGCTTGGTTCCAAGATCATAATAGAAGGTATAGCTACACATCTGTGATTAGATTTTTGATTTAAACTAGTTCAGGATTAAGGTTGCAAGATAATTTAAAAAAAAAATTAGCACTGTAAGTCAGCACTTAATAACGGCTTTAAATTTTGTGATTTTAGATTTTTTGAAGTGGCTGTAAATGGAAGAAAACAAGGCGTGACAAAAAAACATTTATCCTCAGAAAAAGCAACACTGAAAATTTGTAAACTTGAAGTCTTTAAAACATTTGTTGATAAATTGAAAGAATTTGACATCCCAATATCTACAGAAATAAAATTGGAAAATTTTACTTATAGTAGTGCCAAAAAATTAAATAAACTCTATCAAGAGAACTGGACTGTATTAAAGAATAAGTTTGGTGTTTGGACTAACAAAGACCCAGGATTGTTAAATTTTACTGCAAGTTAGCAAAATTGTGTTTGTCTTAATATTACTTCAAATTACAGACCTACCTTAATAACTTGCTTTTTTTTTGTAGTATAAACCATATTCTTGTTTTTTCAGTTAACAATTTTTATTTGTTATACCACTATGTTAAATAAAATAACACATAATAAAACAATGCATCTTACTTTTCTTCATTTTTTTATATTTTTTAAACAAAAAGAAAAAATATAAAAAATCAAACTAAAAGTAAGTTATAATACAAAACGTTATAATACAACAAAAAACAATTCAATAGGAAGATAATAGAAATTATATTATCTTTTAAAAATTCAAAACTAATTGAGGAATATATTCCTTTTCTGGGTATAACCATATTATTGGTTAAACTCTACGTACTTAAAAATGAACATACACCTCTAAAAGATTTGATAAACTGCAAATAAAAAATGTTCCCTACATCCTAATTTTTGCATCACTTATATCTTAATATTTATTTAAATACGTGAACTATACACACAAGTTAAAAGTCACTGAAGTAATAATTTATTTTTAAATTTATCTAAAATTTAGGTAAAACAAAAGGGCTTTCTAAAGTCAAGAGAAAATCATCGAAAGAATGTTAAGTTACTAGTTCATAAAAAAAAGTTTATGTAAAATTAATTCTTTAGAAAAAGAATTCTTAAACGACTTAATTTTTAAAATAAAAATTAAATTTTGCACAATAAGTAATCTGCAGAAAGCACTGTCATTTCTCCGACTCTAAAGAACCCAACTCAAAATCAATTGATTATAATATGAAGAAACTATTTTTTGAGGTTGATTTATGAAGTTATCGATATAATTCCTCCATCAGATACCGTCAACAGGATCTGCATCATCTCCTGAACTAACATCATCTCCAAATTCAATATCTTCATCAAGATCATTTTCCACAAAGGTGACGTACTCGCTGATTTTAACAGATTCAGGGAATTCACCGTAGGTTTTAAGGTTACGAGCTTCATCTGGAGTATATTTGAGAATAACGTCTGCTTTGGCATCTTGGTAATCTCTTAAACCTATAAGGATGATATCTCCCTGGTTTATCCAAACCTAAAATAAATATCACCTTTAGAAAATAAGAAAAATACAAATTGTTGTGCTTGGGAACAAACATTAAATTTACTTTATATTTTATAAGTAAATATAAGTGAATCACTCCTACACGTTTTTTCAATAGAAACTATTATTTAAACCATGATAATAACTATTAATTATTTACCTTCTTTCGCAGTTTTCCTCTGATATGACACAAACGTTTGACTCCATCAAAGCACATGGCTTCAAGCCTTCCATTCCCTAACATTTTAGTAACTTGTGCATATTCTTGACCGTCTTCTTTGAAAATTAATTCACGTTTTTCAGTTTCATTTTCGTTCTTTCCTCTTCTACGATTTTTACCTCCTTTACCTAATAAATAAATAAAATAACATAGTCATAATTGATCATCAGTAAAAGCAATATTTATAAATCTGATTTTAAGGGTAGAGTCTGTTTTTCTTAATATATTTAGGGTAAACTATTGACATATCTATGGGGTAACAAATGGCACTTGAAGAAAGAATGCTCGAGCCAATTTTAAGTAGTAGAATCATAAATATAGGTTAATATATAATATAATTAATTATTTGGTATTTAGGCCATATGGGGAAAGAGCCCCAATTCCAAGAAATATGGAAATTTCCCCCTAATGTTTTTATTGCGTGAAATGTCAAAAACATGGTGGTCGTAAAAATCCTTGAAGCAAGGTTACTACTAAAATAATATCAAAGAATATTTCTATGGTCTTTTTTATGTATTCTTACCTTTATTTTTTGGCATTTTGTATGAATTTACACAGAAACTTTAGTTCTCACGAAATGTTAACGTTTTCTTAGGTAATTTTATGAAACACTCGTCCGTCTGTGACGGACAGCAAGTAGAAGAAACTTTCTGTCAGAGGGCGCTGTCATCACCTTCTTCCGGCTACTCGGTTCTCGAAAGGTTTTTATTCGTGTCAAAGATGGATTCCTATCCTGACGTGCAAAAATACGAATCAAGTGCGAAAAGAATAAAAATCGACTTTAGCGAGTCTAATATACGTGAATTGTGCAATGGCGATGGATTTTCTTGTTTTTCCACATCAACATCTGCTACGATTGACACCACAGAAGGTAAAAATTATAAAATATGTTTGGTTGTTTAGGCAAAACTTTTCATCCAACATGGCGGCGACAAACAAAGGCAAGTTGCGGACATTTTGTAGGCGTGGTGACTTCAATCCTGATATTAGTAATTTACCGTTTCCAGCTTTCAAAAGGCTATTTCGACGAATTTTATTTGCGTTTTATTTATTATTTATAGCAATAAAGCATATTTGGAGAAAAATAAAACATCAAATTATTTTTGTAAAGTTGTTTTTATTTACCTATTTATTTTATCGCCAAGGACAGCTCATCTATGACGATTGTGTATTTTTCCATGAATTTATGGCTGATACGCATTTGTATTTACGAATTTGACATCAACGTTTTTGAAATGTGCCATGCGGAAATTTTTGACATTTTTTTCGTTTCGCGCCAGTATTTAAATATGTTGGGACTTTTAATTTTCTATCTGCTGTTGTCAAAGTTACCATAACCTAAAATAATATTCAGGTGTTATTTATAACATTTTCTTATTTCATTGTTTTGAAATTCATAATTAACAGTCAACGAACATTTTCCACAAGAAATATTTTAGGAAAAGTATAACTGATAATATAAGGTATATTTTTCAGACAGAACCTTCTACATAAAGTTTTGAATTACTTTTATTTACCTAACTTATATAAATCTTAATTTTTCTAGTAGTTAACAACATAAAAGGGACATCTGAAAAATTCCTCGTAGCCGTCGCATTTTTTTGATACACCAAATATATTTTAACAAAATATTATTAAAACTTACCTATGATAATAACCATCTCATATGCCGAGTGTATTACAGTGATAGGCTCTTGGCAATGTTTGGAAAATAATCTGGAGATTTGTACACAGGGATTCTTTGTCAGTATGGTAAAAATAGAAATATCTTTTTATTATTTCAAGAATAACTACGAATTTTGTTGGTTTAATGGATTTCTAAGTATATGTTTGCCAGCCAAACAGAGTAAGTTGAAGAAACATGGACGTTCTTGTTTCGATCTTTCATTTTCTATTTAAAATTGATAATTTCTGGTTCAAAAAAGCCAAGGATCCATAATTTATTACTTCGGGTACCACCCGACATATATATCATATAATTATTGGTAAGAGGTTACGATAAAAAAATTTCTCGTCATTTGACTAGTTCCATCGATTTTGACCAAGCCTTGTATACAAATTTTCAACTTGAAAGTTTAGATTCTTTTTTTATTTACAGATGTAAATTTCTATCCTGTCTTAGTTTTATCACCTTCTGTGTAAAGTTTGAACTAAAAATGAGTTATTTTTAAAACTTAATAAGTTACTTTGGTGTCTTTGCCTAATTTAAGTTACATAAAAGTCTGCCTACATAATTTTCTATGAAAATATTTTTTTTTAATGGAATGAAAATCTCTAAATTAACTTCAGTAAGGTTCTTGGGTTGTTTTTTCGGATGATAAACTGAGTTGGTTAAGCCACATACAATATATTAGTAACCTGATCTCAGATGACTTTGCGATATGAAATCTCTAAGCTATTTTTGATAAAAAAAAAACTTATCAATATATACTATGCGCTTGCATATCCTTACCTAAAATACCTAATTTTATGTTGATGTCTTTCTACTGATTGGGAGAGAGTGTTTGTATTACAGAAACAGTTTCTTAGCTCTATCGTTCGATTGAGCTTTACGGACAGTTGTTGTAGGCTTTTTTCTGGAAATCGCCTTCTGACATTTCCTTCTATAGCTATATTAGAAGCTGCAATGTTTGTTAGAAGAAATCCCATTATATTTTTCTCAGTACCCATGAGCACAGCACAAGGTACAAGTATAATATCTTAATTGAGGCGTATCAATTTTCAGCCTTCGAGAAAGGGCTTAAATACTTATGTAGACTGAGGCAACAGAACCAGTAGATGACACCTTAAGGAAGAAAAAATAAAAAATGATTTGAAACATTATATTTTAAAAAAGGTCATATATATTGTTTAAACGTATTGCTTGATGTCTACTTCATGTTAAACTAAACGGAATTAACTGATAAATTAAATAGTATAAAACTGATAGGAGCTTAAATAACAGCTTGAAGATTCACCAGTAAATTACATTAATTTTTTTTTTTTTTTTTAATAAACCAGTAGTTGGTTGATACCAAAAGTTTCAGTAGTTGACATCTATGTCAGCTATCCATCGATATGAAGTTTTTTTGTTAAATTTGTACTTCAGTCCTATTTCTAGCGCAAGTTATATTGAGATATTCTAGTTTTTCTAGAATTTGGGACATTTTAATCACACTGTCATTTTTGTTCAGCTTAATTGCTGTTTTTAGTTCATTACAGGCTGTCATAGCCATTATTGGAAATACGTCATTGCTGTGGATCTCTTGTATAACACAAATATATTTGTATTTATTTTTTGTGCTTTGAAATGAAACTAGACTGTAGTCACCTTTCTTATGTAAAGATGAATAATAACATAATGTACCTTAGGGTTCCAACAGATTTTTTTATCAAGACTGTCTCCAGATTCTTGCCGTTCTTCATAACTCTCCGAATTTGATGAAGTATTTGGTTTTTCTATTATGTAATTTAGCTTTTTGTTAAATTACAGAAAATTATACTTCTACGTAATTTATACTATTATATTACTGATTTTGACAGTTGTGGCATATCTTTGCAAAATAGTACACATAAAATTTATTTAATTTTAAATAGCGTGCTACATTTTTACATTCAGATATGTTACAAATATATTTTGATTAAAAGCAAAAACAATATGGAATAACTTCCAATATTCCTCGAGGCCTGTTTTATATAGGAATGCTTTTGGACCTATTGATGTTATTTTACTTAAATTCATATTTAGTAAAAAAATTTTGGCAGAGTTGACTTTTTTTTTCCTCACGGATCCATCCTGAAATTGGATACACTGTGGCCAGAAGGCCTCTTGTGCGCACCTTTGACTTAAACCACTCTGTTAACTTAGCTCCTGAGCCAATGTCTACAGGTCGGCTGAGGAATGAGTATATATCTCGTGCTGTTTCAAGTTTTGAGATTTAGTCGTTTCATTATTTTTTCAGAAGATATGAATGAATTCAGTCCTGTAGGATTATTAATTAGTTGGTAATTGTCTCTAATTTAAATAATAAAGGTAAGGTGTCAAAAAAGGAATTTATTTCTTAATGTTTCTACGACTACAATAATGGGCTCTTAAAAAATAAGACTCGTTGGTCCTTATAAAAGGGTGGCCATAGTTGGCGACAAACTTGTTTTTTTCTTTATTCACTTAAGTAAATGTATAGGAATTGTAACGAAGTATATATATGGAAAAATATATGTTTAAATCTGAATAAAGTACTTATATTTATATAAATATTGTTTTTAAATTTTTTTAGTGTTCCAATTTTTGTATTTAGCTTCACATTATCGTGATGGTTTGTATGTTTATTTCTATAATTAAACTTGTAACGTTGTAATGTTTGGGAAATATCTATAACCAATTCATCATGGTTATTAGTGACAAATATGTTCGTTTTAGTAACATAACTAAGAACTTAATGAATGCAAAGAAGAGTTTAAACTAATCAGGTAAACACAAAATTAAAAGGCCTATTAGACAATTCATTATTTAGGCATCCTAACAGAGTTAGGCACTGAATTTAGTGTGGTCTACTAGCATTTAGAAGACATAGTCAATGACCTGACATATTGTTTGCTTGGTGGTTGATGACGCGCGGAAATCGCCATTAAAGAAACAAATTCTATTAAATGTTCTCGATATTTACAAAGTATGTCATACTTATGGAATAAAAATTATAAAGATTATTTTAAAAATATTAGTTAGGATGGTTATAGAGTGCTGTCCACCCAGCACTTTTTTCATTGTTTAATTTCCATAGGGCATTCCTACATCCTAGTTAAGAATGCTGAATATTGTGTCTAAAAGCCCTTTAATACCTACCTTGGCACAAAATAAAAACTAATATTCGGTATTTCTACCTAGAGCAATAAAATTTACCTGAAAGGTCAGAGAAAGTTAAGCTTCTGTGACCATAATTAAAAGGTTTCTGTGAAATTATACACTTGGTTGGTTCAAGGAAATTTAAAACTGTCCCTTTTTAGAAAGTGACCTTCAATACAGGTTATACTGTATGTATTTTTCTATTGTAGCAACAGAACTTATGTGCGCTAACACCATAACGGCAAAAAACGAAGAAAATTCTCTTAGTACACCAGTTTTAATTTAGGTAAAAATGGCAGAGGTACGAAATCAAAAGCTTGTTTTAATATCGAAAAATGTTTGCAAAATTGGTATGAAGTTGAATCAATATTTTTGTGAAAAATCACAGTTTATATAAACCCTTTATAGATAGGTAAATTATTTATTTTTACAAATGTATAATACAGTATATCCTTCAATAAATTGTGTAGATATTCTCACAATGACTTGTGTAAAAATTCCATCCACACAGACTACCTTTTGTTTTGCCTGCAAATGTCAATTGACCCTACTACCTGCTCCCAACATTTGGGGAGATATTCAAGGAATGAAAAGAAAAATTGATTTTTTCAAAGTTATGGCCCCTTAACTATATATGTAGTGCACGCCACTATTCTTCTCTTAAATTGGTAATTATTCAGTAATTTCCTTAAATTTTATAAATAAAATAGAACAAATTAAAGAAAAATGGCTTATATATATATATATATATATATATATATATATATATATATATCAATGCTTCCCACCAAATATTATCTTACTGCTGTGCACTGATAATTTTTAAGAGTGTCTAATATAGGAAAAACTTTTTTCAATTTGGAACCTCCTATATCTTAAAAAGTGAGCCGTTTAAGAGAGAATTAAAAGATTTTTGTCTGTAACTTGATGATAAGGCATCATTTTTTAAAAGTTTTGCCAGCTATTGACAACAAATTGTTTCCTAATCAGTGCACTAACTGAGTAAAAGAGGTCGATATCGTCCGATCGTCCTAATTAGGTTCATTACTACCCTAAATGCAATTACACCACACTGAGTTCAGTGCCTAATTCAATTAGGGTCTTTCGATATTGAATGGTCTCGTAGCCTTGGAATTTAACTAAGAAGTATGTAAACCTGCAAAAAAGTGCCATAAACGTAATAAAGAAATTACTTGCCTGATTAGTGTGAGATGTACAAAAATGTAATTTTAATTTCAACGGTTTTTTACTTATCTTCATTGTATATTCGATATAGTCAGAAATTAACTTAGCGAGGACTGAATCAGCGCCTGGGAAAAACTATATGTACAATCTAGAGAAACTACCTTTTGGACCAAATAGATTTTAGGTTAAAACAGAGACGGGCACAGAAAAGAAAAAACGTGGCAATAAATCAGCCCTTATGTAAATATTTAGTGTCTTACCACTACTTGTGTAGCCATCGTAGATGACTTGCTGCTAAATTCACACTATATTTGTAAGAAAAAATGAAGTTCTTAGGATTTAAAGGAATTTTAATTATTTAAATATATAATATTAAATAACGTAATTTCTGAGATGTATAGAATTTTTCGACCCATCAACAATTGCTTTTACCTTCTTGACATGTAGAATATGTAACATTACAATTTCTCCAGGTTAACTGCACAAACCGGCAATATTGCTAATCATTAGTCATTGCACTGTGATTTGTCACAATTGGGAATTTTCTTACACTCGGGATTTAATTTAAATTTAATCGCTTTTTAGTGCTATTTTAAAGACATTGGTTTGTCTTTGTAAAACAAAATGAATTAAATTGTCAACAATGGTAAATACGGTGTAATTTGTAAGAACAAATAGATAACAAAATGTGTGGAGTACACGCATCTCTTAAAAAAAAAAGAAGAGGTGCGTGGTGGTGGAATTCATAGCAATTTTAGTAGTAAACAATTGTATCATTTGAATGAGACTTGATGGTCTCTTCTAATCTAAAACATATTGGTTTTGAATAGTGTAGAACAAGGAAATACTTTTTAAAAATACATAATTTGGCAAAAAGACTTGTTGGACCGAAAGACTGGACTTAACTTGGGACACTAGACATTTCATTTAAAATATTTCTATTGTTTAAATAAATTATGTTTCCTTTTCCTTAAGAGCATACTTTTCAAAATGGTATAAATATAGGGTGAGCCTTTAATTTTCTGTACATGCAACACAAGGATAAACCAGGTCAGTTTTACAAATATTGGGTCGACACATCCCCAACTGCACCAAATACAATAGGATCGTAAAATTCAGAACAATAGTCATGGTTCATATTCTGGGAAAAAACGATTGCCAGCGTCGTCGAAATAGGGTTCTGGGATTTTTTGATAATTCTGAAAACTTGCCTACTTGTTGGACTAAAGAAAAATTGTAATTTTTTCGCCCAAGAAAGAGCTTTAATGATAATTTAATATAATTAATTAACATACTTTTTTCTAAGAATTGCATGTAATTACCTGACAAACATCTTTAATTCAGGTATTAACAATTTTTGGACGTGTTCGTCTGGAACACCCTCTATAAAATATAGGGGACTAATAAGACACTGGAATAAGTGCAAATGTTTTAAAGAAGTTTCGAAAAATTTTGAAAACATTGACCAAATTTAAATAACAATACAAAAAAATACAAACTACGTATCAATCAAAAATTTCTTGACTTTCATCTGAATCAGACATTGTCACTGTGGTTATACAGTTTCTTCCACACGGTTGTTAAGGTCCCACATCTTTTGTTCTTCCTTTATTACAAGGTTTACAACATTGTCCCAGTTTTCTTCAGTTACGTTATCCTGCGACGCTCATAAAAATTCGCGCACCTCTCTTATTTTATAGGTACTATTATATCTTGCAACAAATCCTTCTACTCAACCCATATTAATTCTATTGAATTTAATTCGCAATGATATGATGTTCCATAGCCATTTCATCAATAATATACCTTTTAAATTTTGTTTTATTTTCTCTATTTTCAAAAGCTCCGTTTTCAAGGCATTTCTTTTTCATTAAACCAACTTTTAATATTTCTTTTTCGTCAATAGAATGAGGGCAAACCATCTAAAAAAGCCTGGCGAAAACTTTGGATATTTTTTTTACTCACTATGTGTCCTTCGTTAACCCACATTTCCTCCAAGTAATAAATGTTTCACCGTTCCCTCCTGTACTCTATTATCTGTCTTAAATATTGTCTTCTCCGACAGATTATTTCTTCTTTATCTATCAAAATCGATTTTCTGTTCTGATTTTGCCACGACAAATTCAACTCGTGTAGTAGTTTCCACAATTTTTTTCTTCCCATTGCTGGTATATTTTTATTCACTTTTTATAACTGCCAAAATTGTATCTATTGTTGAGATCTTCGAACATACCCCTGTAGAGTTAGCATAACGTCAGAACTAGGGCCCGGTTGTTTGAATGCGGAATAACGTAATAATATTTTTATTTATATTTGAAAAAGTGTTGATAAATAGTAGATATTTCATTTCTTGGTATACACACGCCGATTTTATGCTATCCTTTTCTAATTGCACTATTTAAACGAGTATCATATAATCGGTACGTCATTTTCTAGAATACATAAGAGTCTGGATTTATGGTTGCCTAAATTATTATTATTGTTATTTTCAATATGTAAACAATATTTATGAATAAAAATAAGTTTTTAAATCCTCTTTTTGTTAATATTAATTGCAAACTTATAATAATTTTTAACACAAAACACTGTAAAGAGCCACGACAAACAATTAAACTGAAAGAAAAGATAAGTAAACATGTTTATGTCTGTCAAACGTCAAAAAAGCCTCTCCCCCACCGACCATAAACAGCCTTTAAGCGAATTTATTGGCTATATTCTTTTGAGTAATTATCAATTGATCAAAGTGAACAAAGTGAAACTGATAACTTCATGTTCTTTTGAATATGCATTTACTTGTCATTGGGCTGAAGTGATCATGATTACTTCAAGTGATAGAAGTGAAAGTGATAATGACTCAAAAGAATAGCCCTATTGTTGTTTAAATCTATGGGGTATGATCGAAAGTTGGAATCTCATTATTAAAATAAAACGAATGTACTGTCTTTCTGATTATATTTTTCGCTATTTCATTAACTTCTAACGGCTTTCTACTAGGACTTTCCTTAGGCAAGTTCACACTGTTTCCACATTTTCTTTCACAAAGAAGTCACACACTTCAGGACTAATCTTTGCCATTTTTACTACAAAAGCGAATAGAATACTGAAAAATATATTTGATTTTGAGGAGATATACCAAGAAAGAGAATTACCTGTTTAATAACTCCAGCCATAAATGACCCGGAGAATGAAACCTCCTGTGTGTTCTTACCTAAAAGGAAACAAACTAAAGGGCTATTTTTTGAGTCATCACTTTCAGTTCTATCACTTGAAGTAATCATGATCACTTCGACCTAATGACAGGTAAATGCATATTCAAAAGAACATGATCAGTTTCACTTTGATCATTTGATAATTACTCTAAAGAATACAGCCTATAATAGAAACAATCTACAAGACAAAATGTCTCCTGTTTACTTATAGTTACCCTAAATTATTAATATCTATTTTTTTGCTCCCATATATAAAAATAATTTGTTTTGAAATTCTAAACGTTCTCTCAGTTAACTATCGGATTTGAAGGGTTCTATAGCCACTACAAATACTTACAATTTCGTTTTGTTCGTCTGTATGTTAAAACCACAACTTTGCAATTTTAGTTTTTCTTTTTCAGTAATATTTTCCAAGCACATGCTTTCAGTTAGCTTAATTTTTAAAATTAGGGCACCTCTCCATATCTGGAAAGTTTATTTGTCCACCTCATTCCCGGAATATAAATCTCCAAAGTTGCTTACAAGTTTCCAACAGGTTTAAAAATAAAAATCTCGAAAATTTTGATGGTTAAGACACGTTCACTATTAAATGAGACACAAAAAAAAATGTTTAAAATTTAATCTCGGGTATTTCAGTATGCTATCTGATAAGAAAAATAATATAAATTGTTTGTAAATTATTTTTGGATACAAATTATGATAATATAGAGAATATAAAAAAAACTGCTACTAAACCTTAACATGATGTATGTTCGATAAGCCCTTGGTAGTGTCGTAGTTCCAATGAACTCGCAGACTATTTCATTTTATAGTTGTGACAACATACGTTCCCGTCAAAATTAAATGTCGTGACGTAGCTATGTTAAATTGGGAGAAATTGTTAGAAAGAATACCACTACGGATTATTTCATATCCACTTGATCCAACAAAAAAGCTTCCCCCCCCCCCCAAAAAAAAAAAACAAATTGTTATGCAACGTTTTATTGGTTTGAACCTAACACGTCGAAAACTGGATAAAATGTGACTCTTTTCAAATTTCTTAAAAATCCCTCAACGTAAGCATTTGAATATTGTTAGAAACCTTCTGTATATGAGGATGGTTTGATAAGTTCTCAGCCTGAAATAGAGAGGACGCTAGTAGGATCAAATAACTATAATATTTTGTAAGCATTAACCTTGAGATGACGCCCTGCAAAGTTTCAGATGTTTGCGTTCAGTTGCTTGTTTGTGGCAATCGAGTGAACACATAAGGTTCGATATTTTGTGAAAGATTAATAAAATTGAAGTTCGAGCGGTTATAAAGTACTTTGTTTTAAATGGATTAACTCCCACGGACATAAAAAATGACTTAGATTCTACTTTAAAGGATTCTTCTCCTTCGTTTTCGACAGTAAAAAATGGGCTGCTCAATTTAATCGTGGTCGTACATCAATTCAAGATGATGAGCGCTCGGGACGTCCAAAAACCGGTACAACTGACGAAATTGTCACAAAAATTCACAATGTCATACTTCATGACCGCCGACTGAAAGTACGAGAGCTTGCTGATATAGCAAACATCTCGATAGATCGTGTCCACTACATTTTACATGATGTTCTTGGCATGAAAAAGTTTTCTGCGCGATGGGTGCCGCGTTTGTTAACAGTCGACCAAAAACGCCTTTGAATGAACACTTCGCAAGAATGTTTAGACTTAAACATGAATTTGCCATTACATGCAGCAGTCTAACCAGTAGGTGGGGGCAGGTAAAAGTGCGCCAAGAAAAGCAAAAACGGTTCGGTCTGTAGGAAAAGTTGTGGCAATAGATTTTTGGGATTCACATGGCGTGGTGCTTATAGACTATTTAGAACAAAGCAAGACCATCACCGGGGAATATTACGCTTCGCTACTCGACCATTTGCAGCATGTGATTAAGGCTAAACGTCCACATCTTGCCAAAAAAGAGTGCTCTTTCATCAGGATAACGCGCCTGCACACAAATCAATGGTTGTTGCTGCAAAACTCCATGACCTACGTTTCGAAATGCTTCCACATGCGCCATATTCACCGGATGTGGCTCCCAGCGATTACTTTCTCTTCCCAAACTTGAAAAAATGGCTCGCTGGACGAAAATTCCCTTCAAATAACGAGGTCAGAGCAGCGACAACCGCTTATTTTGCAGAGTTGAACAAATCGCATTATATTACGGGTATTAAAATGATAGAATATCGTTGGTCTAAATGTATTGAAGTACAAGGAGACTATGTTGAAAAATAACTAAAAACATTTTCAAAAATCTTTTGTTTTCTTTATCAGGCCGAGAACTTGTCGAACCATCCTCGTACTCTAAAGTAAAAGAGCAACCATAGAGTGAACCGATAAAACGTTTACTTTAAAAAAAAAATAAGAGCATACTATTAATAAAATTATTATCTTTTGATCAATTCTATTTTATTTATATACTTTTATGTTTTGTTACTTTTTTTTATATAATCGGATCTTTTAATGAAATTAATGACCACTAGTAGCTTATGACATTATTCAATGTGACCTACCATCGTTAATCAACTAAATAATGTTTCTTTGTGATCTAGAAATATCAGATTTCTAACGTTGTTTGATGACAGCAAGTAAACGTATTCGGATTAGAAAGAAAATTCTATTAAATACGCATGAATCGAAATTTCACCGTTTTATATAGATAATAGATAGCCACATGCAAAAATTTTGCTTTAAAATACATACAGTTTCACTTCTTCAATAATGATCTTGAAAACTTTGCTTTGTTCCTTTGCACATACGATATTCCAAAAATAGCATTTTCCAGATGGTATAAATCATCGTTACTATTATATTGTACTATATTTAAACCCTGTAAACCACTAAACTAAAAAAATGAGGCGTACTAACATATATATCTGTAACCTAATTATCACTAAGCATGAAAATATAGACGAAACATGACCTTATGACATGAAATTCATATGATATTTTAATTTTTGTACATAGAGAATTGTCAGTGACTTATTTATCATATAAATTGCAAATAAAGAAAAACAAAAAAGCAAGAAAAATACATATTTAGCAAATATAATTTAAAATAACTCGCGTCATATGTGCATAATATCTTACCTTGTCCCCAATAACATTATTCCTGTAAAATAATGTAAGATCGGGGTTTAAAACTACCTATTAAAAATTATAAAAAGATTGAATAATAAGTAAAAGTCATTCTGTTCCTTACCTTTGCTAACACAATTCTATGCTAAACTATTCATGTGTTTCGAATCAATTAGCTTATCTGCCTCTTATCTTTTAGTAACCACCAGTATTATTTGTGACGATAAACTTGATGTCAATTGTTAAAATAACTCGATAACTGTTTTTGGTGTTAACCGTGGTTCTTATCGTTTTTTTACAAAATGATTTAAATAATTTTAAAAATTTTGAATTTTAGCAATCTTTATTAAGAATAGTTGTTCGTATAAGTTAACAGCAATAGTCTGAGCGGCAACTAAAAAAATCGGGCATCATTATACATTGAGAGAAATTTATATCAACACGAAACGGGGGGGGGGGGGAATCTGTTTTTTTTTTTTAAGTTAAAATTAAATAAATATTTTACTAATTAAATTCGTGAATTTTCGTTGAAAATGAATGATGTATCTGTGGCAGTTATGTATGACAAACCATAATCGTTCATATGACCACCATGGCTCCTTTGGTAGGCTTGCATCCAAATGATTTTTTTCAGTAATAGGATGGCCTCTATTTCATGTTGAATGTTGTATTTGAGGTTTTGAATTGTTGGTGGGGCATTGGCATAAACTTTATTAAAAACACCCCAAAGAAAATAGTCCACAGGTGTCAAATCACATGATCTTGCAGGCTGTGATGTTGCGCCGTCTTGTTGAAACCAAAGATCATTCAATTTTGGTTAAAAATAGTCCGTTAACATGCCCTGATAACGCTCAAAATTTACTCTAACGGCCTTTTCACGTTCATCTTAGAAGAAAAGGGGTCCAATGACTCCTCCAGCTCATAATCCTCACAAAACTGTAACCTTTTCGGAATGGAGTGATTCTTCATGAATCATGTCCACTCAGATAAAAATGTGCTTCATCGGAGAGAATGATTTTTGAAGAAAAACCCTCTTCTCTCTCAAGCATTCAATTGGCGAAAGTACAGCGTTGATGATGGTCTTGTGGCTTCAATCCTTGAGTCAATTGGATCTTGTATGGATGCAAATGAAGATCAACCTACAAAATGCGACGTAAATTAGTTTGGGGAATGTTTAATTCTTGTGAACGATGCCGTGTTGATGTTGGTGGCATTTCACGAACAGTTTCACTTACAGCGGCGATGTTTTGACTAGTACTTATTGACCGAGCATGTTGGTATGCTATACGACCTTCTACCGAGCCAGTTTCTTTGAAACATTGAACAATTTTGCGAATTCCTTGTTCTATACGACGTCTTTGTTGACCGAAATCTTCACGAAGTTTACGAAATGTAACTTTTTACAAATCATCCATTTTCGTAATAAGTTTCTCTTATTGAAATGCGCTCTTGTGTTCTTAAGAAATCCACGACTAAATTTGCCGTACTGTTCACTTGACATATGTCAAAACATAACATCATGAAGTTTGTTACTTGATATCGAAATTAATAGTTAAAAAAGAAACCAATAGATGGCCCACCTTTTACTAAGTTGAACACTTTGTCTGCCTGAACATGCTTTGCCAGAAATACTTTGTCCAGGATAAATCAAAAGTACAGAACTGTCACTTCTAATTAAACCAGAATTTGATATTTCGGAAAGAGAAATAATCATTTTATTATTAATTGTAATTTGTTTGACGTCAGTATTTCTGAGAGCCCTATTTAGGTGTAGGTATGCGATAAACTTCCTCAAACAGCTTGAGAGCGTACTCACAAGGAGGGGTAATGGAGATCAAAATATTTTGAAATGATTTGTATTTCTTTTTCACATATTACATTATTCTCAAAATTGTTCGACATTTTAATTTCATAATGACCCCAACTGACTGACTGAATTGGGGATTTGTACACTGCGACCTAGTAGATCTATTGTGTTCCCGTTCAGCTGCTCGATCGTTAGGGATGCCTTGTCGAATAAAGCAGATCATCTAGTCCTATTTCTCCCAGGAACCTTGGTGTGTTTTTCTCCTTCTATTTTGTGTGCTTCCAAGAACTTTTATTCTAGGGTTTTCTAAAGCACTGCTCTCTGAGAGGATGTAAATAGAGGTACTCGCAAAATCTGCACTCTTGTCGTTCTGCCAATCCGAGTTTCTTGAGGCAGTGCCCCGTCAGGATTCCTGTCAAAACTCTAAGTTGGTTTTTAC
This sequence comes from Diaprepes abbreviatus, assembly GCA_034092305.1. Lineage (NCBI taxonomy): Eukaryota > Metazoa > Arthropoda > Insecta > Coleoptera > Curculionidae > Diaprepes > Diaprepes abbreviatus. Next base: position 703,526 of record JASJET010000018.1, on the reverse strand, counting down.
TTAGGTTTATGAATTCTTTGAATCTCTTTTGGTCGTAGTTTCCAAGAAGTAACTTCGCTTATCTCATTCCTTGCAGATCCATCCAGTAATTAGATCTTCTGCTCTCTTCCTCTTATTTTAGTTCTAGTAATACAGTGCTACCGATTCCACAAAAAGGTTCGGTCCTCAGAAATGGCCCCTGTTCTCACGAGCTTATGTACAATTTCGTTCTCCTCTAACGCGGTATGTCCCGGTACCCACAGGAGAGTAACCTTATCTTTCTTACTTAATTCATTTAGTTCCTCTAAGCATTTCCGGACCATCTTGGAGCTTTTCTGTGTAAGAGATTGGGTCTTCGTTTTATGACCTCATCTCTCATCATCCTATATATTAGGATTACTTCCATGGTGGCCTTGAACAGGTTTTCATTGCTCTAGTTATGCACGCACAGACCTGGACCTGAACTTTCGAGACGTTGGCTCTCATACTAGCCAGACTGGTTCTTTTACTTCAGATTGCTGCCCCCATATGTGAGGATGTCTCACTATGGCAGTGTACATCCACTGCAGGATTTTTGGGTTTGCTCCCCAGCTTTTTCCTGCAAAGTTTCTACAGACCATCTAGGCTTTAGTAGCCTGGTTGATTACTTTTTTGTGTTTATTCCAAAGAAGTTTATTATTTCCAGTCGGGCCCAGATTTTAACCTTTGACTTCCACTTGATACATTCCCATCCATTTTGATGGTTTTCAGGTTGAGATGTCTTTTTTACCTTGTACAGGTTACTAAGATGGTTTTGGTGGGGTTGACATTTAGTTGCATCATCTGGCACTATTCACAGAGGGTATTCTCGAGTTTGCCCCTCGCAATTATGTCACGTCATAGACATATCCCTGTCAAGGTATGCCGAGGGATTAATATTTTTAGACGAGTCGCGTTCTCGACTGACTAGCTGATATCCTAAGTGTTGCTGGCCATAAATAAGTTCCTCAAATTGAAGGTAAAGAAAATGTATATTAGAAGTTAAGTAATAAATACTGTTGTATCTACTAGCAGACTACCTTGTATAATGGAAAACCCTATTAAAAGCTGACCAAAGCTCCTGATGAGCGACTTAAACAGTTTTATAAAAATATCATATAACAGCTCTATTTAGTTTATTATCAGTATTTAGCAAATCCTCCGATTTTTGGCTTGATAAACAAGTTGCCAGGTTTGCATCATCTCACATAAACGTCTTTATATTACTTGAAAAAGCAATATATGTGTATTATTTCGTCAGCTCTATCAAAGCAATCTTTATTATTTTTTTTTAAACGTTTAAAATTAAAATTAGGAAACTGATTAAGTGCTAAAAAAGCAGAAATTCTATTTAGAAGATGCTTGCCACTGAAAGGCATTAAACAAAATGATACATCCTGTTGACTCTACAAATTTAATCCTACGCAACAAAGTGAATAAAATAATGATGATAATAAATAATCTTTATTAACAAATCAACAAAATTCAAATTCTTACAAGGCGAAGCTTAGCTAAATATTGTCAGTAACTATTTTTATACACTAATTCCATTTAACTCTTTAGAACAAGAAGAGCAAAGAAAATAATCAAAATAAAGTGATCTAAAATAGTCATTTCTGTACCAAACTACATTCTAACAAAAGCACCACACACTTTCGATCAATAATAAATGAACTAATATCCCTTTTAGAGTACAATTTATTCCCACCATTTTGAGTAGCTCCCTGTTTATCCAACAGTAATGAGACAGAGTGAGACAATTAAATCTAATGATAATATGAGGAATTCCACTCCGGAAAACTGTCGAGATATCAAGTATATTGGGGCGATATATGGTCATAGACGATTGTTTTGAGCGGTTGTTTATCATCCTGAATTGGGAACTCAATTCAGTGTGGTGTAATAGTATTTAGAGCAGTTCGGAACTTAATTAGGAGGACCGGGCCCTTGTTGATCTTTCATATTCACTTATGATATGATTCAGTGTGGGCTAATACCATTCAGGACACTTTGTCGACGCGCAGCGAGCAATGCGAGCTGACATATCGCTCTCTTGATGGCTAATGGCGCTTGAAAATGTCAAGCACAGGAAAAGCAGTTGTTTAAATGATCATGATATTTATGAAGATATGTCATACTTATGGAATGGAAATTATAAAGATTATTTTAACATAAATATTAGGGACGATATTCATACGGTGCTGTGTGCCCAACACTCCTTTTTTTTTTCCATACAACCAGTCAAGACTTGATGGTTGTGGTGAAAAATGCTGTTCCATCAAGATTGAATAAATTTCAGAATAAGGAGATAAAAAGGAGAATGGGCATAGAAGAATTTATAATGGAGGACGTAGGACAGAAACAGGTCATTTAGTACAGACACGTAAAAGGGATGGATGATGAACACCTAACGAAAAAATTGATGAAGTGCAGAAACAGAAATATATATATATATATATATATATATATATATATATATATATATATATATATATATATATATATATATAAATAAATATGTCTGGAATAAGTTAATTATTTAAAAAACGCTGGGTGTTTTGAAATATCGTTTGGACACGTCGAGTTTGCTTTTTTGGTACGAATTTTTTCCATTATGTGCTATAATAAATTTTGATTTTTTAAATATTAACCCGCCAGTTTTTGTATACTTTTAGACTCCCTACAAAATGATGAACATTTTTTTCTATTACCAATTATAACTGTTTTCGATTTATCGACATGTAGCTTATAATACCAAATCAAAAATTCTTATAAAAATTAAAATATCACCAGTAAATGCGTTGTAGTATTTTATATTTTTTTATGTTTAAATATTGATAAATATGAACTGTTTATATATTAATAAAAGGTAAAATACAACATGTTAAAAATGTAACCAATTCTAAGAATATAAATAATAAAGGTACTTGTATTTTTTAAATTTTTCTATGCCAAATGTCAATTAGACTGACAAGAAAGTGCCACAATTTGTCAATATTTAAGCGGCTATATCTACATTAATATTACTTCCAGAAACTTGAAATTCAGGGTAAACGATTTAGTTTTTAATATAATTTCCCCGTAATATAAATTCTTAAAGTTTGGGTAAATAATTTTTTTAAGTTGTGGAATCTGTATGTCCTTGTTTAGTATATGGGATAAGAAATTATTTCATCTCTGTTATTATATGGTGAATACAAGTCTAAGTAAAACAAACACCTCTTTAACACAATATTGAAGGTAGATTTTTAAACATTTTTTCGCGTTTTGAGACAGAGATTTAAAATTTAATAAAAGACTACAAACAATTTTTTCTTCAAAATACAAATGCTATAATAAGGCAGACACTTTTTATACTTTACCTGTAAATTGCTAATTTTTAAACTAGTATTTTCTTTAACTTTAACCTAATGCAGAGTTATTTCTTGCAGGCATAACCACAGATTGCGACTCAGGATACGAAGCATCAACTATGGAATCCCTCCCGACACCCTCCCACTCACACCACACATCCCCCCACATTGACGCTGGCGATCAACAAGAAAGTCTTTCCAGTTTATCAGAATCACTTTTTACTTCACCCTCACATGAACAGAATGATCAGTTAGATACCTCTCAGGTAAATAATATTAAATTTATAATGGTAAACTAATTTTAACTTCCCGCTTTAAGATTTCTGCCGCACAAAACTAATAACCATTTATTTATTTTTATAATCACCAAAATGATTATTTATTTATTAACGAAAGATGAAATATTTCTCCGGACTCCATCCAATTTTAATGATTTTTAGATGCTTCCATCTACACGTTAATTCAAAACTTAGAAACAAGATTTCATCATGTTCCGTGTACCAGAATGTTTAAGAATTATAAATATTATCCATCCTCAAATCTTATAAGTTTTAAAGATTAGTTTAAAAAATCAAGAATTTACAAATTATTGCTATTTTATTTGGTAAGTTAAAAATAAAGTATTATACGTTAGGAAGCCTATAAGGTTCATTTTACAGACGTTTCTATTGTTTGTTCTTATTGCATTTTTTTAAAATTAATGTCAGTTGAGAGAGAGAAGGGCGAAAGTCTAAAAAACTTTTAGTTAAGTGAGTTCTAAAATAAGTCAAAACTACAACAAAGTAATAAACCGCATTTATTGTTGTTCAGTGTTTCTAAGGGGGGGAGGGGGTAGGCATATGGTGTTTCTTGGATATTCATACACAAGGAAATTAACTCAATATCACACATCTAGCTACACATTACGTATATATACAGTCCCAAGAACTCGCGATGATACGTATACTATAAAGCTAATTCTCGTTTGAAGGATGTGTACCTACCTAAAACATATAGTTAAATCAAATGCACGCTTACTCTTAGAGGGTCCAAAATACACAGCGTTATTCGTTTAGATGTTTCTTTCAATTGATTTTTAGCGTATACGGATTTCAGTTATAATAATATAATATAATAATATCCTTTATTTGCCAACAAAATTATGATCACATAACAAAGCAACGTCAGAGAGAGAAATGTTTAACATTAAGAATTGTAAATATATCGATCTAATTACAGTTAATATAAAAACTAATCGACATTTCGATAGGAACTTTACACAACGGAAAACAAAAGGAGAAAAAGACAGATACAAGATAATTTAAAAAGTAGTAATAAGAAAGTCATTTTAAACTGAACAAAGTTTTACAGTTTGCAAAATAAGACATTCCAATTTAAAAGGAATAAAATTTTTACACACAAAACAAATGCATGAGAAAAAAACCCACTAAACAAAAAATATTAAGTTAAGAATATTGACATTACAAAAACTATTCATTAAAATTGAAAGAGTAAAATCACCTATCAGACAGCCATTCATTTACGCGTCTCTTAAAGCAATTAATCGACTCGGTAATCCAGATTTCCCTTAGTAGCATCCTTACGGCTTTAATCGCCATATAGTTTGGTCCTCTCTCATAGAAGGTGGAGTTATGTAAAGGTACCCTTAGGTCATTCGCCCCTCTGTTAGTCATAACTATGTTTCCCCCATAAAGCTGTCTATTTAGCGGAAATAATTCCGTATTCTTTCTGACAAGCATGACTAAAAAAGATCTAAAGTATAACGAGGGAACAGTAAGCAACTTAAACTGAGTAAAAAATGGTCAACGTGAAGCTCTTGAATGTAGGTGGAAGATACATCTTATTATGCGTTTTTGAATTTTAAATATATGATGATGATAATTGATGATCTTCAAAAGGAAATACCATAAGAGACAAGAGATTGTATTTGCCCAAGGTAGAAAAGCCTAACAGTCTCTGCAGTGATGACGTCACGAAGCCTTCGGACTACACCACACAAACTGCTAAGCCTAGCCCCAAGAGCTGAGATATGATGTTCCCAGTTTAAAGAGGGGTCCAAATGAACACCCAAGAACTTAACTTGTTCCAAAGTAGGTATGGATCTACCCTCAAGCAGTGACTCAGACCTTGTTGCATGCTTTGAAAAAAGAATGAGGCCAGTTTTATCTACGTTTAGAGTGGGGCCGTTATCAGAACACCATTGCTGCATTTTCAATGCAGAGTTTGTGCACTTTCTAGACAGTCCCGCCATAGAAGTGTCCGCCAGAATCACTGATGTGTCATCAGCAAATTGGCAAACGCTATCCGCGGCCAATCCATCCCCCAGATTGTTTACATGTATTAAGAATAATATGGGTTCCAGAATGGAGCCCTGAGGTACCCCCTGCAACAATTTAGTTCTATCTGAAAAGTAATGATGATTATTTTTAGCAAAGCAGACTGTTTGCTGCCTATCCGATAAGTAGGATTGCAGCAACACCTCTGACCCCATACGCACCAAGCTTTGTCAACAGCAAGTTATGATCCGCAGTGTCAAAGGCCTTAGACATATCAAAATATGGGCCTATAAATTTTCCTTTTTTTTTGTATCTTCGATTAAAAATTTTCCCTATGTCCGTAATTCTTATGTTGCCTGGATGTGTTTACTGCGACTGTTTTCCTTAAATGACTATTTAAACACATATTAAAATATATGGTTACCCAAAAGTTGCAATAAATTTGACTTTAACAGTTTTGAGACATATTAAGTCCGGTGTTTCCAATTAGTGACGTTGCTAGATACCAACTGACATATTCATTGAATGGTTTGACATTTTAGACGGTATACGTACTCGGAATGTTTTGATGCTATTTATATTGTTGAAAGTAACTTCAAAATTTCTCCGAAATGTATTGGCATTTTGTTATATGTAGTGACCTCAAGCATGTTAATTATGCATATTTTAATTGTTAATATTTCGTCTCACAGACGATTAAAAAATTCGTTTTTTTTTTAATTAAATGAAAGACACTTTTGTAAACTATATATTCAAAATCGATCACTTTTCTAAGAAAAGCCGTTTCACAAGTGAACTACCTTAAGAAAAGTTTTACTTCCTATAGGTAATAAAGAAACTAAAATAATTTATACTGTATTAAATCAATTCATATACTGAAATAAAAGAATATTAACCTTTACACGATACTTTTGCCGACTTATAATAAATATAATATTAAATTAATATTGTCATGATTTTTTTTTCTCGAATTATAAGAATAATTAATTTTTAGTTGGAAAAACTTTCAAATAAAATCTATTATTTTTTTTTCATAACTTTTTCATGCTATGAAGAATTTTTATTCAGATTACAAGTTGTCAATCAGTAATTGTACTGCATTACCAATCAGTCTAAATTTTTTTTTCAACAGGACAGCATAGAGGCAGAAGATGACGACAACGCATCCACTGTCAGTCACCTAAGTGAACTTAGCGGTCTATCAGATCTTAGCGGGCAAGATTGGAAGCCAATGGCTGGTAGTATGGTTTGGATACAACAACAGATGCATAAAGGCGTTAATCCCCGGGTTATATTAACGGAATTAGGTAAGGCCAGTAGTTGATATATCATGAGTTTACTGAAAATTTTATTCGCCGCTTTTACAAGTTGGGCAACTTGAAAAGCTGGCTTAGCTCTTATATTTTGCTGTTTTTTTATTACTTCTACTTTTATTAAATATACATGCATCTCTTTTAGGAGTAGATTTGGATCAAATACCACAGTATGTTGATGATTTGACACTTTGGAAAATTGTGATCAATATGTTTGCAGAACCCCCTAGGAGAAATAAATTAAGACATGTAAACACATTGGATGACGTTGTACGATTACTGAAAGGTATTAAAATTACTGATTTAACGAGGGAAGTCCCAGAATTAATTGGCCTGACAAAGAAAACACAGAATATTTGGCAAAAACTTTATTTATTTCTCAACATAATCTTCTTTTAGCTCAAACCACATTTCCCAGCAATGTTCAATAGCTTCGATACCTTGTTTATAGTAAGAAACGTCGAGCTCCTCAAAATAGCCATCTACCGCAGACATCACCTCTTCATTATTGACAAATCTTATATCACCGAGCTATTTCTTCAAGTTTGGAAAGAGAAAATAGTCCGAAGTTGCTAAATCTGGCGAATAGAGCGCGTGAGGGAGTAAATCGTATTTTAAATAATTGATTTTGGCCACTACAATAACGGATGTGTGAACAGGCGCATTGTCCTGTTGGAACGACACTTTCTTTTCCGCCAAATGCGGCCTTTTTTCCCTAATTTCATCACTTAAACGCTGCATTAAGTTCGCATATTACTCTCCATTGATGGATAAAAATTGCCATGCGCATCCAAAAAAAAAAAAAAACTGAAGCCATGACCTTGCCTGCAGATGGAAGTCTTTGCCTTCTTTGGAACCGATTCTCCCCTTTCAGACCTTTGTTTAGACTGTTCCTTCCTCTCGGGTGTGTAGTGATGGACCCATGTTTCATCCATAATTACGAATGGACGCAAAAACTCGGCTTTGTCGCGGCGAAACATGGCCAAACACTCAATTGAAACTTTTTCACGACGCTGTTTTTGTTTGATTGTGAGCAAACGCGGCACCCATGTTGCACATAGCTTTCTCACGTCCAAATCTTCAGTCAGTATGCAATGTACAGCACGTTTTAAAATGCCTACCATTTCTGCTAACTCGCGCACTTTCAAACGCTGGTCATCCAGTACCATTTTATGGATTTTTTTTTTACCATTTCTGGAATAGTCACCTCATTTGGTCTACCACTGCGATATTCGTTTTCGAAGTTCGTATGGCCTCGTTTAAACTCTGCCACCCAATACTTCACTGTTGAAACTGAAGATGCAGATTCCCTTAAAGTATCACTGACAGCGTTCACTATTGATGTCTATCAAACAACGTAGCGTCTTCAAACTCAAGACTTGATCTTTCTAAGATTGGTATCATCTAACACAGTCATTATATTTTAACAACTACCGCCATCTATGTGTCAGGCTGGTTAATTCTGGGACTGCCTTCATATATTACATCACTCTTTAAAAATATTACAAGTTATAGCGATCTTAAACACTTTATATTATGTATTGTTTTAGGTGCTCAAAAAATTATTGTCCTCACCGGTGCTGGAGTCTCTGTCTCCTGTGGAATTCCCGATTTTAGATCGAGAGACGGTATTTATTCTCGACTAGCAATAGATTTTCCGAATTTACCTGATCCTCAGGCCATGTTTGACATTAGTTACTTCACCCAAGATCCACGACCGTTTTTCAAATTTGCCCGAGATATCTACCCCGGAAAATTTCTACCCAGTCCCTGCCACAGATTCATTAAATTAATGGAAAAGCATAATAAACTTTTAAGAAATTATACTCAGAATATAGATACGTTAGAGAAAGAAGCGAATATAGAAAAAGTGATAGAATGTCATGGGTCTTTCGCGACTGCGACTTGTACCAAATGTGACCATAAAGTTAGCGCATCTAAAATAAGGGATATTGTTTTGGCGCAGAAGATTCCTCTTTGTGAAGTATGTCATGGCGATAAAGTGAACTCGGTGTCCACGGATGATTTGGGCAGTGAAGGAACCGATTATAAGGTAAGTTTTTGTAACCAATTTCTCCAAACAAGATCACATACCTAATTTAGAGTTTTTGGGTGGTAAAATTGATGTTTTTAGTTTTTTTTTTTCCATTATTTACATCTTAAGTCTTGTTAATAAATATATCTCTTAAGTATCTGTAAAATATCTGAAGATTTTTGTATTTATATTTTATTTGTACCCTAAACCCTATTCATGCAAGTTTCTAGATACCTAAAAAATGTCCTATGGCTTACGTTAGTTTAAATAGACTTTTAACAGGTCTTAGGGTCTTGAAATGTAATAACTCCAAAAGTGGAGGGCAAAAACCAAGCCATTAATAAGCTTAAAAAGGAGAAGATCATCCGCCAAATTCTTACACTTCCTTAGTGACCTGCATCTGTCGTAAGACCAGAGAATAATTGATATAAAGGTTCTCAAATAGATTGAAATCCTCTTTAAAAGCCAAAGAGAGCAAGAATGAGGAGCCTAAACCATCCTGACCGCATTATTGAACAGTATAACAACTAAAAGTTTTCAGTATGAAAAATTTACTAGTTCTGTTTAGAAATCCAAGGTTGTTAAAACCAAGTTGCACTGCATGTGAAGTTTGGTTATGTAAAGTAGGTCCATTGCCCCCAAATCTCGGATCTCTAACACAGATTAAAGCAGCTTACCATAAATGGCGCATTTGTCTGGTCTACATGTTGCCACCAAATCTCTTGAACATTCAGCTTCACAAAGTATCCTTATCACTGAGATATTCTATGCTCCTATAGATCTAAAAGTCATTTGCAAATAAGATATAGTCCAGATGTAAATGCCCATCTAAACACAGGCACCCAGAAACTTCTGATTTACTCTGTCAAACGCCTTGAAGAAGTCTGTATACACCGCATCGGCCTGCATATCTCTTCAAATTTATTCATCCTTACAGATCATGTACGATTAGTTTCACAAAAAGTTATTGGAGGCGCTAGTTATCAGTCTAAGATAGGTCCAGTCGCTTTTGTTATTTATAATTTACTTGTATCACTGAGGAAGGGTGCTAACCACCTTCGCCGCATAATCCAGAGATAAATTTTTCCATATTCTACATATTTCTACACTTAGTTGCTTTAGAGTGCCTATACGTTTATTACGAAGTTGAACTTTCATTAAACCCATACATTTTCAATGGGATTTGTATCAGTGTAAGGTGGTACAGGTATACCCTGGGTAGAATAAATTGTAGTGCTTAATAAATATAAGTTCATTGATCTTTGTTTATGCATAGTTTGTAATATTTACACAAATTGCCAACGATCTAACAGACACTACTATAGAAAGCGGAGTAATAAACAACAATAATAACATTTAGTGGACTTTATTAATTTATTAAACACTTTTCATTGTCGTTGCGATCAGGTTTGCATTAAAATGACAATGGCCTAAATTCATGGAGAGGAAACTAATGCCGTTATGCACTTAAATGGTATAGATGTTTAATTATTCCCTTAATAATTTTGTGTTGTGCGGTGAACCAAACTTTCTTAACAGAACAGGCCAAAAATGAAGATTCATCAATAAAAATAATGTTTAACCTGTAATTATCGATATTCTCTTGTGCCCAAGCTAAACTTTTTTGGATGGGCTTTTTCGACACTAAAGATTTTGCCTCGTTGTTTAATACTTAATGCCATTTTCTAGTCGTCTTGATATATATCCAGCAGTTGCAGCCCGAACATAAATCGCATGATAAGCTTCTGATTAATTAATATTCTGTCAAATGGGGTAGATTGTCCTGAAAGCATAATTGATACGCTTGGGGTGGGAGGTAACCATGGGTGTAATAAGTTGATTTAAGTGTTGCTGAAAGTACATTTGGTTTCAATTTAAGCAAGGCAAAATATGCTTTGTTCATTTTGCTGGAAATATGGTCTGGTTGCGGATTCCAAGACAATTTAGAGTTGAGGTATGAACCCAAGTATTGCGTAACTGTTTCACTGTGCTCCAATTTGTCTCCGTTTTTATTTTCATATAGTGCACATTTCATTCCCCAGCAGTTGTTACATGGTGTAGGTATTCAGTTGCGTAGTAAAAAGTCATTAAATATGATTTCAGTTGATTGTGGTAATTTCAGGATAGGAAAATATGACTTCCAAGCAAATCTGTAACAGTGTATCTTCTTCGAGAAACACTATTTTGTTCATTTACCACAATAATTTTACAAAGTTATTTGAACTCATCTGACACTGATTTGTTTGACTGTACACGTACATCCTTATAGTTGAAAGATATAATGTATTGGCTTATATAAAAGAACCTGTCATTCTCACCAATACTTGTCATTGTCACCAATACGCTGATGACTTGCAAGTTTACTGCTCGTTTAATTTAGTCGGTATGGCACAGGCTGCACAGCAAATTAATGATGATTTACAAATCATTTTGGAGATATCCAGAGATCATGGCTGTGCCTGAATAGTAAAAATTCGAAACTTCTTTTTGGTTCGCACAGACAACAAATTGTAGAAAGTAATATTTTTAAAATCAAAATTGGTGATACAATGTTGACGCCGTCGGACTCTGCCAAGAACCTGGGGGTAATGTTTGACGCACAACTTCGCTTTGAGGCACATACCTCGAATTTATTGCAAAGGTGTTATTATAAGCTAAAAATTCTGTATATGCATAAAGATGTCTTAACAACTGATATAAAGTTGAGACTCTGTGACTCTTTGGTGTCATACTGTGACCAGCACTTACATTATGTGAGAGGAATAATCTCCAGGGACTTCAAAATGCCTACGTTAGGTTTTGCTACAGTATGAGAAAGTTCGATCATGTGACACCTTTATTTCGGGCATCCCGATGGTTTAATTTAGAGGAAAGATTCTTTATACATTTAGCAACCCTTGTTCATAGGATTGTGTTGACAGAAGCACCTTCTTATCTATATAATAAATTAATTCGTGGCAGTGATATTCATAGGAGACAAACACGTTATAGTTTTAGGTTCATTGTCCTGAAACATAGAACTGCCCTTTTTCAGAGATCTTTCAGATATAATGCAGTGAAAATTTATAACTCACTTCCTAGAGATGTCGTAGCCCTTAAGAATGTCGCTAGCTTCAAAAGAGCTGTTAAATTATTTATTATTGGTACGCGTGGTCGGGTGCGGTGATTTTCTGGATCACTTGCACGTAAAAGCCGAAAAGTGTGAACATGAATGTTTTAGAATTTACATTTTTATTTTTTCTCAAATAATTTTATATCTTATATTTACTTTTAGTTTATCTTAGATTTAATTAGAATTAATTTAAGAAAACAGACGGTTAGATGAGTAGCTATGCTAGATCTTGCCGTTCATTATTGTATTTGTTCAGTTTATATTTTTGATGCTAATAAAAAGACATTATTATTATTATATATAAAAGGACTTTAAGGTCTTCAAAAACGCTTGCATCAATCATTTTTACAAGCTTGGAATAGTTCAAAAAGTGTTTGAGAGGCCTTTTAAAGGAGTATCTTTAAGATTTTTGATATTTACTTAATATTACTGATACTTAATCAACTGAAAGCCTGAAATAAATTTCTGTTGTAGGACTTGGTGCTTTCTGGAATCATGAAACCCGACATAGTATTCTTTGGCGAAGGTCTTCCAGATACGTTCCATGAAGCAATGGCGGCCGATAAAACTGAGTGCGACCTTTTACTTGTCATAGGTAGTTCATTAAAAGTTAGACCGGTGGCACTGATTCCAAGTTCCCTCCCCGCTCACGTACCTCAGATATTGATCAACAGGGAACCGTTACCCCACTGCCATTTTGATGTGGAGCTTCTCGGAGACTGTGATGTCATCATTAACCATCTATGTAAATTGTAAGTTTTTTTTAGTATTATTGAAGTTCAAAAATTCAATCTAAAGTGTAATACATTCTTTAAAAAAAAAAAATCGGAAGAAATTAAGAAATCTATCAGCCTTATTTAAATAATTGTTTATATCCATTATCCTTTCAAGCAGACAAAAGGAAAGAATATGTACAATCTGTTACCTGCAAATACAACTCTGGTCCTTCTTTCATATGCGTTTCGACCACTTTGCGGTGTCGTCAGTGGAGCTGTATCGAACCGAGAGCAACATTCGCAGATAACAACTGCTATATAAAATATAAATTCCAAAATATGATAGTGAACATCGATGCCAGACAAAAATATCGTCAGTCGAGCGACATCTATGTATGTGATTGTATAGATGTCGTTTAACTGGCGATATCTTTCAGTCTGGCATCGATGTTGGCAAATTTTTAATATCCCACCGACATATTTTGGAATTTATATTTTATATAGCAGTTGTTGCCTGCGAATGTAAGGTGGTCGAAACGCGTATAGAGGGAGGACCAGAGTTGTATTTGCAGGAAACAGACTGTTTGTATATATTCTATCCTTTTGTCTGCTTGAAAAGATAATACATATAAACAACATATATTCATGTTTCTAGACTTGGACAAAATTGGGAAGAAGGGATCTCCACCTCAGAAGTCCTGACTGAAGCGTCCGAACTCCTCCCTTACAAAGAAAGCACCTCGTTCGACATCAATAAATGGCGGGACGATTCAGGCACAGTCGTAGAATCAAATTTTACAGTAGAAAATACATTAAATACATTATCGGAGTCTGAAGAAATATACAAATGTACGTGTGACATATCGGCTATGAGTACAAGTTCCAGTTCAACGATAAAGGAAAATATATGCACGTGTAAAACAGAGGGTATGTATTTTGATTTTTTTTTACATAATATAAATTTTTATTAACAAAACTCACAACTAAAAGTTTATTGTTATTTTCTTACATATAGTTTTGTTTGTTTTTTAGATTTATTTAAAGGCATTTCTGTAGCCAATTCTTTTGTTTTGTTTGACACTGATGTAAACGAGCTAAAAAATATCATAGCAAAAGTAAAAAATAAAAACACATCTGGTTTGGATGAGATGTCGATCAAGGTTTTTGAAAATTTGCCTGACATTGCATTGCATTTCCTGTCGAGCTGTAAATCATTCTTTCTTAAATGGTATATTTCCATCATGTCTCAAAACAGCTACAGTAATACCAATATATAAGGGTGGAGATCGGAGTCAACCGACAAACTTTCGCCCAATATCTCTCCTACCCACTCTTTCTAAAATAATTGAAAAACTGGTTAAAGGAAGAATAACAAATTTTCTTAGCCAACATAACATTCTGTCTGAATGTCAGTTTGGTTTTCAGACTTCCAAGAACACTACGGACGCAGTTTTTTCTTTTCTAGAAAAACTCTACATCAGTTTGAATGAGGGCGATGTCGCGGCTGCGGTCTTTTGTGACTTCTCAAAGGCGTTCGATTGTGTGAATCACGAAGTACTTTTGGGTAAGCTCGAATTGTATGGTATTAGAGGAGTGGCATTAAATTGGTTTGCTTCCTATCTTTCGAATAGGCAGCAAATGGTTAAGTACGATGGAGAATTTTCCAGTGTCTCTTCTCTGAGTTGTGGCGTCCCACAAGGTTCTGTTCTTGGGCCCCTGCTCTTTCTTTTATATATAAATGACCTGACCAAAATTGATATCTGAGGAACATTTACATTATTTGCAGATGACGCAACAATTTTATGGCGTGGAAAGAATGGCTGTGATTTGAAACATATTATCGAGTGTGACTTGATTAGAGTAAATGAATGGTGTGCTGCAAATTGTTTAAGTTTTAATTTTACTAAAACCAACGTGTTAAGTTTCAAATTTACCTGTGATAGTTTAACTTTGAATAATCATTTTATAGGGAATAAGCTAGTAACTAGATTTTTAGGTATACTTATTGACGATAAGTTGAAATTTACTGACCACATAATGGCATTAAATAAGAAGTTGGCTGCCGGGTGTTATGCGGTACGAACCGTGTCAAGGGAATTAGATTCAAATGTGGCTAGAACAGTGTATTTTTCGTTGATCGAATCTCATTTGAGATACGGCATTGCATTTTGGGGATTCTGTAGTCGGCAGTTATTAAATTCGATTCTTGTTTTACAAAAGCGAGCAGTGCGTTATTTATTTAATGTAAAAATGAAGGAGCATTGAGGGCCTTTATTTATTCAGGGCAAAATATTAACAGTGATAGGCATTTTCATTTTAGAAATAGTGAGACTGATTCATAAAAAATATAAAAATTATTCAACTCCAAACCCATATAATACACGTAATAATGGTCTGCCATTGCCCATTCCCAGGACTACTCTCACTAAACAGTCTCTTATTTTTGAGGGAATTCAAATATATAACAAAATTCCTCTAAAATATAGAAATATTATGGACGATAAATTGCTTAGGAAAAAACTTAAGGGCTTTCTTGTGACACGACCGTATTATTCACTGGAAGAATATTTTGCTGATCATTTTTAACAAGGTGTGTTTGTGCTTTCAAAATGGGTGTAATGGTGTAATTTTATGGCTATTTTTGTCTTGTTTTACTTTATTTTATTTGACTGTAAACTTTTAAATTAATTTAGTAGACATTTATTTTATTTTATTTTAGGTACCTGTTTTGTTAATTATGGACTTTTGTTTATTTACACTGTTTATTTTGATTACTGACTTTAATCACGTGTTTATTGTTATCCTTGATCTGAGTTTTTTTTTAGTTTTTTGTTGTCACAATTTTTTGTGTTGCATATGTTTTTGTTTATATTTATTTTTAAGTTTTTATTCTGCATAGTGCTTTGTTAACAAGATTGATTTCTTTACAACAATAAAGCTTATTATTATTATTACATTAAATTACTTAATATAGGGATTTTAAATGATTTTAATAGATACTTACTTAATGTTCTTGACTGAATTATTACATTCGCACATAATAACTCAAAGAGGTTTCGACTTGAGTCCTCTCGCCCTAGTTAATTCATATTTGCAAGATATTTAAAATTTGATTGAAGGGAGAACAAAAATATTTAGAATAGGTAAAATTTTTACAAAAATTTGCTTAAGATCTATAAAAGGATTCAAAAATAGAGTATTTAACAAAAGCAACTATAATTGGTATAAATTTTAAGTATTATAGACTTAGCATTTGGAGTTTTTCCCAAGTGGTCTATTGATGATGTCGCACTTGACATAGCATTGGCTGTACATCGCAGGCAGTATGGAGCCAGGAAGATTCTGGTGTATTCTTTAGTAGTGAAGATGAATGACAGTTTATGGAATCTTTCATCAATATTGTATAGCTTATGCAATAAATAAAATGGATTGTGGATCTGATTGTTCGGGTGACAAATCTTCGTGATTGTTCTTAATGCAGTTGTTCCTGCACTCTTCAAATTTCTTATTGCTGTTGTTGTGACACTTTAAATATAATGGATGACCATATTCAATAATTGGGCGGGGTATTAATTTGTATATATTGGTAGCTATTTCAATATTTATATGTGTATCGAAAAAAATTTTGCGTCTCTTATATTACTCTTCTTTACTGTAGCAGTGTGACTATCAAAATTAAGTTTATTTTCTGTTGATATTCCTGGTTAATAAATATCATATACTGTGAACCATAGATTGGTTCTATACAAAAGTTTTACCATGTGACACAAGAGCCGTATCATTGGCAAATTGCAGCATCTAGACATTTAAAAGAAGGGGCTTGAACCTGAAGATGATGGCGGTGTATTCTTAGCAGTATATATTATATAAAAATGGAGATAATGGTGATCTTTGTGGGAGATCTTGTTCCGGAATGGATTCTTTCAAAATATTGCCATTAATTTTTACTGACAGGAAACGATAAGTTAGGGAGGTTGAGGAGAAGATGAATTAATTGTTTTGAGCAGTCTGCTTTATGCAGTTTGTATAATAAACCCTGGTACTACACGCTGGCAAAGGCCTCGTTAATGTCCATCATGAATAGGATTGAAGTTTTTCATTTCTTTAACTTGTTTCAATATTACTTGCTGACATAATGGCAGCCTGGATGGTAGAATTCTTATTTTTAAAACTGAACTGGTATCCTGGTATTTTATGTCCAATTTGGAGTTCTAATTTGTCTTTAATTATGTCTGTATGTATGTATTTAAATGATTTTTATTTGAATTAGGAATTGTTATTATTATTTGTCTTTTCCACTTAGGGAGAATCTGTATTACAAGCAAAAGTGTTATATTTTTAATACGTATTGATGAATATTTGGTTGCATTTGTCTTAATAAGCTTTTCGATATGCATTTGTGCCCGGAAGAGGTACTTTTTTCTCTGTTTATGACCATAAAATATTCGTGCTCTTCCATGGTGATATGATTAAATAGTGGGGCTATGGAGAAATATTGTTTAAACCAATTTTTCACTGTAAGAAAGTGGTTCAGGTCAAAGTTGGGATTGTTGCTTTATTAATATACGAGGGTCGTTTGAAAAGTCCGTGCGTTAATAAAATTACTTTATTTTTTTGGATAAACCTTTTTTATTTTTCGACATAGTCTCCTTTCAGGCTTATACACTTCGTCCAACGCTGCTCTCGTTTGTTGATCTCTTCCGAATAATACGATTTGTCCAAGTCTGTAAAATAGTCATTCGTTTTTGCAGTCACCTCCTCGTATGAATGAATTTTTTTTCCCACCAGCCTTTTCTTCATATTGGGGAACAAATAATAGTCCTAGGGAGAATAGGGGGATGTGAAACGAGTTGGAACCTTATTTCCATTAATTTTGCGGCCACAACTGCTGAGGCGTGAGCTGGTGCGTTCTCGTGATGGAAAAAGACTTTTTTCTGGGTCAATTGTGGACGTTTTTCTTGCAGCTCGATTTTCAAACGGTCCAATAAGAATGAATAATATTCACCCGTAATAATTTTACCCTGTTCCAGATAGTCGATGAAGATACTTCCTTGCGAATCCCAAAAGACAGGCGCTATAACCTTCTCTGCCGAAGGAATGGTCTTCGCCTTTTTTGATGCCGATCCCAGCTTGGCAACCCATTGTTTAGATTGTTCTTTGGCCTCAGGAGTACAGTGATATATCCATGTTTCATCAACAGTTACCAAACGACGCTTAAAGTCCTAAAGATTTCGCTCGAGCTGCTGCAAACCGTTCTTGCAACACTTCACACGATTTCATTTTTGGTCAATCGTGGCACCCATCTTGCTGATAGGTTTTTCATATCCAAATGTTGGTGTAAAATATTGTGTACCCGTTCATTCGAGATGCTCACAGCACCAGCAATCTCACGCACCTTCACTCTTCTATCATCCATCACCATATCATGGATTTTGTCAATGATTTCGGGAGTAGAAACCTCAACAGGGCATCCAGAACGTTCAGCGTCTGTTGTGGTCATATGGCCACTCCGAAAATTTTGAAACCACCTATAAAATGTTCTAATCGAAGGTCCACAGTCACCATAATGTTTATCAAGCATCTATTTAGTCTCTTGAGGCGTTTTACCTTTCATAAAGTAATGTTTAAGCAACATGCGAAATTCTTTTTCGTCCATTTTTGGAGAATGACTCGACTTCCTCGATTCAAACGAATGTTCAACACAGAGAACCGAACCAATTAAAACTTGGTGTTTTTTCTTCCAACAGATGTTACTAAGTGGAAATAGCCTCGATACACACCAGTAGTGCCATTTCGCTAATTTTGCACGGACTTTTCAAACCAGCCTCATACATTTTAAAAATTTGTCGTAAACAAATCTGATTTTTCCTTCAAGTTTGAGTAACATTATATATATATATATATATATATATATATATATATATATATATATATATATATATATATATATACATACATTAAAATAATTTAAAGGAAAGATTTATTATTAGGTCGATGTGGTGTTTACCGACTTCTCAAAGGCCTTTGACAAGATGAGCCCGAAGTTTGGTTTTACTGATCAATTTGTGCGGTTTTTTAAATCATACTTATTTAATAGGTCTCAGTATGTCCAATATAATGGCTTTCAATCAAAGTATTTTGCGGCCGCTTTGGGGGTACCTTAGGGCTCAAATTTGGGGCCTCTCTTGTTTTTAATTTTTATAAACGATATCGCTGAATCAATTGATGTTGAATTCCTACTATTTGCTGATGATTTAAAAATGTACGTCCAAGTTCAGTCAAAGGAGTATTGTGATAGATTGCAAAATAGTGTTAGTGTAGTCCAGAGGTGGTGTGTGAGTAATCAATTGTTATTGAATGTGAGCAAATGTTCAGTGGTGTCTATAACTCGTAAAATATCTCCAATTCTATATAGTTATCAAATAAATAATGACCTACTTAAAAGAGTTGATGCAGCTAAGGATTTGGGTGTTGTATTGGATTCTAAACTTAACTTTAACCTTCATTATAGCAGAATAGTGTCTGAAGCTAATCAAATGATGGGTTTAATTATTAGAAACTGTAGATCATTTAAGAACACTGAAAGCCTAAAATTATTGTTTATAGCACTAGTAAGAAGTAAACTTGAATATTGTTCACTTGTTGGGGCTCCAATTTATAATAAATATGTTTTGGCTATGGAGAACGTTCAGCGCAAGTTTGTGAAGTATTTGTGGTTAAAAACTGAGGGAGTGTACCCACCCGTCGGGATAGACAATCGACTGTTGCTGGATAAATTTAGTTTGCAAAGTCTTGAAATGAGACGTAACTTACATTCAGTTTTATTTTTATACAAGCTAGTCAACGGCCAGATTGTTTGTCCTCAGCTTTTAGGCGAGCTAAATTTTAATGTGCCACGATTGACGAGCAGGCATGGTGTATACTTTCATTTAAGGATACCTAGGACTAATGTATATTGTATGTCGCCAATATATCGAATGTGTTGTGTGTTTAATAGGGTGTCGCAATCATATGATCTGAGTATGAGTTATACCCAGTTTTTACGTTCCTGTTCAGTATTATTGTAGTTCTGGGACTGCTGTTGTGATATTATTTCTGTTATTTTGTAATAAGTACGTTTTTTTTTGTGTTATATTTTATTACGTGATATTATGATATTATTTTTGTTATTTTGTAATAGTTGTTTTTTTTTTGTTTGTTATATTTTATTACGGCCCTATTAATTATTGTTGGGCTTTGATGTTTATAAATAAAATAGATAAATAAATATCAAATTCTTATGCGAGAAATATATCACTACTCATTTCAAACTTAACAAAATGGTCTTTTTTTATGACGTTTTATATAACTTCTTCCATTCAAGAAGATCGAAATTCTCAAGCTGAAGATTGTCTTTTAGAGCCTGGACACTGTAAAGAAGGTTCTCAATAAAAAGTGACCACGGAATATTAATATTTTATGATGACAACAACGTTGCCTTATATTAGTATTTATTCTCCATTGCCGCAGTTTCAAAGTACATACTTAATTTTGTAATATGTACGCAATATTTATCTTTTTCAGACATTGATTTAAAATATATATTTGATCCTTACAGGTAAATCATTCAAAGAAAGACACATGAGCATAGATTCGGCGCGGGACTCTGGCATCGGTGAAAATTCAAATTTTACAGACCTCGAAACGGAAAGCAAAGAAGGAAACAGTTTCAACATAGACATAACGTCGAACGACGCCTCGTGCAGCTTCAAAAAAGAAGTGACGACGTCATGTTTCGACGAAAAAAGTCAGGATATGCGTGGTTACTGGCAACCGAAGGTCAAAAAGAGCCTTGCCGAAAGACTTCCGCCCAATAGCTTCCACCTAGTACCACCAAGTAGGTATATATTTCCAGGCGCGGAAGTTTACTACGATCCAGATGAGAAATCTTCGTGTCAGGACGACGACTCGAGTTCTGAGAGTATGTCGGATTGTTGTTAGATTTATCATTAGATGAATTGTTATTGTTTTTTTTTGTAAAATATATTTTTATGTTTTTTCACGGTGTCAAGGTTAAGGAAGAAGTTTATTTTTGTGAAGAGGATAGAGATGTTTGTGAAGGGTATATAGAAAACTAAATATTTTAAAAACGTCGAAAGATGTCACAATGATAAATTCCTTTATTAATCTTTTGGTTACTTTGAAACGTGAATGAATCGGTGAATCGTTGAAGCAAGAAAGTTGGTTTATTTTGTTGAAATAAATTGGTCATCATTATTTTTGTGATATTTTCTAAAAAAGTTTATGAAAAATAAGTTAGGCTTTTTAATACCATAATATTTGGTGAAAAGTTAAAGAATCCTTTGATGTTTAAGTATGCATGTTTATAAAATATCTCATTTTAATAATAATAATAATAATGTTTATTCGTGATATACATACAAAAAATATTTTCACAAGTCAAAATAAAACTACATAATATAGTAAAACATTAAGTAGACAACAACAAATCAGTCTAAAATTATTAAAAAAACAAAATTTTTGCAACAAGTCAAGTTTACAAACAAAACAAGTACATTCAGGAAATCATCTGTGGTTCTCTGTCATTTTAAATCATTAAAATTATTTAATAGAAACTCTTCAATACTGTAGAAAGCTTTTATCTTCAGATAGTTTTTCATTTTGGACTTAAACTGCTGTGTACCAAGGTTTTTAACAACATTAGGAAGCACATTAAAAAATTTCAGCCCATAGTGGCTCCCACCATCCCTGGCTCAAGCAGTTCTACTATAAGTTAAAGTAAAACAATTCCTGCCCCTGGTGTTATAGTTGTGGTAATCACTATTACAGTTATACCTATCGGCGTTCTTTTTGATATGCATAAGGCAATTCATGATATAAATAGATGGCAAAGTAAGGATGCCAAGGCAGATAAAACTAGCCCTACAACATTCTCTGAACCCCAGACCAGACATGATCCTTATACAACGCCTTTGTATGGCAAATACCCCGGAAGCATGCGATGAATGTCCCCAACACAGGACAGCGTAGCTAAGATGTGAGTGGATATGACCATAGTAAGCCTTCGCAAGAACATCATTAGATACTAGGTTTTTCAGATTACGTAATATAAATGTATTTCTGCTTAAAATACTTATAAGATGTTCAGCATGTCGCTTCCATGTCAGTTTAGGGTCAAGATATACGCCCAAAAACCTTACAGCCGATTCACTTAGATTCAAAGCCCTCAGTGAATAATCCGTTGTCTGGGTTTTGGTCTCATTGAGAATTAATTTGTTAGCAGTAAACCATTGCTGAATATCTGACCGCGTGCTCTCCATTTGTCGACTAAGATTTATCAAATCATCCGCTCTCTCGAGTGCCGTTGTGTCATCAGCAAACAAAATAATAGCTGTACCCTCATTTGAAATACATGTGCTAATATCATTCACATATAAAAGAAACAACAACGGCCCAAGAACTGAGCCTTGGGGCACACCGTGAATGACTGGACTCGGGCTTGATGTCTCACCACCAAATGTTACATATTGGAGACGATTTGATAAGTAAGATTTAATAGGATTGACTGTGCAATCGTTAAAGTTATATTTATAAAGCTTTTGTATCAACAGATCATGGGACACGCAGTCGAAAGCTTTTGTTAAATCAAAGAAAGAGACCCGGACATACATTCTTCCCTCAAAACACTCTTGAATGTAAGAAGTTAGATGGTTTATGGCAGCTGTAGTTGACATGTTGCAACGAAAACCAAACTGACATGGATCGAACAAACACTGGTCTTCAAGATAGTCACACATCTGATTTTTTAAAACACTCTCAAAGATCTTACTAAATAGTGGCATAATTGAAATTGGCCTGTAGTTAGCAACATCATCGCAGGCTCCCTTCTTAAAAACTGGCACCACACGAGCCAATTTCAAACAAACTGCTAATTTTATACAGTTGTTAATAATTTTAGTTAGCGGGTATATTATAATATTTTTTATAGTCTTGAGTATCCTAATATTTAAACCAAAGCAGTCCTTACTAGGACTATTATTAAGGTTAGACATTACATGCCTCAGATTATTAAAAGTAATTTCATTAAAATGAAATGTTGGACCCGAGCTATTTATATTTAGGGAGTCTAGGTAGCCAAGTGGGTTGGAAATTGAATTCGGAATATTCTGCACTATATTTTCAGCTATATGTGAAAAGAAGATGTTAAAATCGTTAGCATTTAACTTTTCAGTCACTGACTTGTCAATAATGGGGTTGTTGTTTTTAATAACATCCCATACTGCTTTATTCTTATTTTTTGATATGTTAATATGCTTACTGTTCGCTTGTTTTTTGCTTTTTTCAATTTTATTTTTATAGTCCCTTCGAAAAGATTTTAGCATATCATGGGTAACCAAGACTGGACTTGTTTTATTCAGCTGAGTTAGAAACTTTAAGGTATCCCTCATCTGCCTCAACTCCTCATTAAACCAGTGGATCTTATAAGAATTTCCAAAATTATTCCTGTTTACCAGCTTTGTTTTTACAGGAAACGATGTTTCACCGGCATCCTTTATTAAATTTATAAATGTTTCGAACTGTATACTAGGAGAGATTGATGTGTTATTAACAAATGACCAATCGGTATTACTGATATCATTATAGAGATTAAAGAGCCCTAGATCCGTAATCGGTCTATAGGTTACCCTAACATTATTTGCTATGGATGGTTTTTTAGGTTTGTAATTAAATAAAATGGCAGAATTATCCGACATACTTGGGTCAATAACCTCAAAATCAAAATTACTACTTATATTTGTAAAAACATTATCCAAGCATACCTAGTAGGCCCATACACTACCCTGGACAGTCCGTAGGACTCGAATAAGTTACAAACCATCTGGGCTTCGGTTGAATTTATATGAAAATGTAAATTAGAGTCTTCGGTTAAGTTTATTTGAAAATGTACGTTAAAGTCTCCCGTTACTATTATGCCCATGCTCAAATCCAAACGTTCCAACAATGTTGCCAACCTATTTATGTAATTAGACAGATCGCCATGTGGAGATCTATAAATTGTTACAATTTGGATGTTATTGTATATAATACCAGCAACCTCAAAGTGCAGTTCCTCCGACATACCAACCACGTCAAAGGGTAATGGGAGCACTCCAAGGCCGGCCCTAGCAAAGACAGCCACACCTCCATGTTTGAGTTCAGATCTACAGAAACCAGAGACGTGAGCAAAGCCACCCAAAGCAGTAGAAACTAATTCCTCGGACCGCAACCAGTGTTCGTTAATACATAAAATATCACACTGTTTGTCTATTAAAAAAAGATTCCAATAGATTATTTTTATTTCTTAGACATTGGATATTGTAATGAAAAACTGACAGAGAAGCATAGATCTCCCTATCAGTATTTAGCCTATTATGGTCACTTGATCCTTGGTTATTGGACGGCATCGAAAATACTTTTTTATCTGAAAAAAAGCATAAAAGCTTTGATAGATATGGGAAAAAATAACAACTAAAGATTCACACTTAATAATCAGGCTTTTATAAAATACACGAATTGGTTTGTTGAAAGATTTTATTTATTCTAAGTTTTTTTTTTTTAAACTAGAAATCATTTCTTAAAATCAATTGTTAAAAAAATATATTAAAAGGATCTAAAAAAATATATTTTGTATGATTTTCAGCAAATAAACTTGGACATTTTTTTAAATAAAATAAAGTAACTTTCTTACAACAAAATATATATTGTGTTATAATTTTTATTGTTATTGGTGTAAATGTGTATGATGTAATATATGTATGTGTCCGTCGAATGTCGTACCAAGTTGGCAAATAAATGATCTCTGAAACGTGTATTTTTTTCGTTATTCTATTATAAACGTTAAAATTTTCATTAAAACTCGTGGATTCTTGAATACATGCAGTCCTATTGGTTCGAAAAGAAACAAAACAGTTCCTATAACTTATAATAAATTTTTAATCGTTCACACGTGTTCTATTTAGAAAAATTTATTTTTAATCGATGGAAAATGACTGCATGTCTTTAGTAGCTCCTATGAAATGAATACAAAATGAAAAATTATGATTTTTCTGTAACTTTTGACAGTATAAAGAAATTAGTTAGGGAAAATTTATGACTGATATTTATTTTTTAAATTCATGTGCGGGGTATTGTAAAAAGTAGCTAAGAATGATTTATATAAATTTTTAATTCAAGAAAACAAGAAGGTAACCTACTAGGCCCGTAATAGAAGAATTGTTTTATTAAATAAAGAAATAATTTTGTTTTTTATAATTATAGATTTTTTTTAATTGAGGAGTTTTATTAAGGCTGTGTGCATATCAGAGTAGTGAGGAGAAAAAAAATCTGTGTGGTATACAACCAGTTGAATGTTATTGTCTTATCTCCTCTCTGTTTAGCTTCGATAAACGATGTTCAGCAGCAAGGAGATGAAGCTATATGTTCCAAGAAAGTTGGAGGGTGTCTGTTCCAGTACTTTAATTTTCTTCTTTTTTTTTCTTGAATTTTATTATTTCTTTTTGTAATCTTGAATGTTTAGTTTAAATTGCTTTTGTTTTTCCCTCTCTTTGGCGTTTTAACT
The DNA here is from genome assembly GCA_034092305.1 of Diaprepes abbreviatus. Taxonomy (NCBI): domain Eukaryota; kingdom Metazoa; phylum Arthropoda; class Insecta; order Coleoptera; family Curculionidae; genus Diaprepes; species Diaprepes abbreviatus. The sequence goes on along the minus strand of JASJET010000018.1, from coordinate 678,126 downwards.
GCAGCTGTCAGACTGTCTTTGATATACTGAAGAAAAGGCTGTTTATCTTTTTGGATCACTTTTCGAACCTTCACCAAAAATGAACACTAACTCGAAGCTGTGTTTTTCATATTTATGCGAGACAATTCAGCTTAAACAGATCAGATTTATAAAAAAGAGTGATTGTAGCTGTGTTTACTAAAAAATACTCAGTAATTGACTCTACAGATACACAGAAAATTAAAATTAGTGCTTGTAGTTATAATCTGTATGAATAGAACATTTTTACATTCAATTTTACATAAATTTATTTAAAAAAATACTCTAACTTACCTTAAGTTCAAAAACAAGATTTCCCAACAAATTAAAGACAGTCATGTTATCAAGGTAGGGGCGCATCTAAAAGAGGAAGATTGCCCCCCTCCCAAGAGCTTGGGATTCAAAAAAAAATATGCTCTTCGGCCTGTTGCATTAGGATTCGAGGAACTCCCTGACCCCCCCCCCCCCCCCTCCCACCTGCTGATTTTTGTAGTTTGGGCTTAGGGAACATTGAATTAATTCTGTCAACTTGCTTTCTCTCGCCATACTTGGCTTGTGTACGAATGGGGTGTTATCCCTCCTCCCTAAAGAGAGATGCTGGAACCGCCCCTGTATTAACGTAAAAATTGGCAGCTAATTCTAATACCTACCCGAACTTAAAGATCATGTCTCTGTCCACCGACTCTGTTCGTTACAGGTGTCGTTACCCAACGCTGTTTAAATATTTTAAAAATACAATAGTTTTTAAAAAAATATTTAATGTTGACCAGAGCTTCTTATAAATCAAATGGTTTATTTTCAAAATTATATCAAATAATCAACTGATTTTTTCTTAGGTTAGCAAATTATGAATATTTATAAATTTTTTATGGGAATAGTCAAATGGAAAAATTTCTCCAACAAAGCTAATCTAACCTTTTAAACTTGAAGACCTGAAATAAGATCACTGAATTGAAAGTAACATTACCGTATTTAAAAAACCTATTCTGGTTTTGTCCTTTCCGTGCTGCCAACCTTCGTACAAAATTGTCAATGTGTGACATCTATTTTGTGCATGTACTGGTAGTTTTTTACGGTTTCAGCTTATTGCATACTATTATGGCCTCCAACTTTCTTGGTATTTTCATAAAAACATTAAGTCGAGCTGAGCAAAGATGCACGTCAATGCCAATCCGCTCCTCTCATCACCTCTGCTTTGATGGACGCGCATCCCAAAAGTTAAAGTTTCATTAACGTAAAAGCCGTTTTTTTTTTATTCTTGGTTACTTTTGAAAACCCCGAGATGTGGTGTGTGGATTATCCAGTGTTTAGTACCTAATTTTGTAGATAATTTAGAATTTTTTATTTAATTATTACTAGGTTACATATATTAAAAAAATCTGGTAAAATGTCAATTAAAAACTACCTATAAAATACGATGTTTTTCTTTCTATCGGTAGTGTTAATTAGAATAAGGTCTTATTTGTATGGTGTTTATACTGATTGGTGGTTCTGTATCTAAAAAACTTGTTAATACTTAAATTATTATCAGTTATACTGACTGATAGAACCGTCAAATCGTGTAAACCAAGTATATCCATACAAATAACGTTAAAAAGTCTTATGAAATAAACTTACTCCGTAGTTGATAGATATTGTACTAGGTAGACAGAGCATTTTTTAAATTTGATTAACTTTATACAACCCCGTTTTTCCAGGTTCCATGATACTAAAAATATTGTAAATATTCGCCTCCAATTTATGAAAAGCATTTTTATGAACTGCTTAGACAGAATTATGTTGAAAAATCTGGAAATTTCTATTGTAGTTTATCAGATTTACAATTATTATTTGAAATTATTAGTAATAACCAATTTTATGCATTTAAAAAAAGGTTTAAAACTATCTTTATCATATTTCAAACTTTTTTGTTATCCCTTTGCATTTATACTTTAATTAATACATGTACGTACTCATGTAAAAAGATCGTCATTATTCAGCTTATCTTTTTCATCCAAATGGTTGTGCACAAACATATTTTTTATACGATTATGTAAACAGTACTAAATTATGAAATGTATCGTAGTACAAGAGTTTATATGGATATCTAAAAACAAAGTATTTTACTAAAAACTAGCGTTTTTTTTTTAATATTTTGATGTTAAAATATAGACGTTGTTTTATACAGTAAGATTTTTGTTATGACTATTCTAATACATAGTTTGTGTAAAAATTATTTAGAAAAACATTTGTTTTTGATTATGTCGGAAATGGAAGTAAAAAAACTATTTTCCTTGAAAATATTTTCTTTTTATTGTTAATATAGTGTAAATTAGTATAAAAGTACTGAGGGATGCTGATGATTGGTAGATTTTTTACAATTTATATTCATAACCTACTCACTACGATTTTCAAAGTGTATTAGTTGATTTAAAAAAAAGGGTTGAATGATGCTTTATATCATAGTGTATTATTTTGTTTACTCTATCTGCGTTTTTCGTTTTTGCTTGCATATGTTCTTTTATTAAATAGTAAAGTTTATTCTAAATTAAAACTGCCAGTACCCAGGATCCCATATTTAAACTTTCCTTCTTATACTTCCAAGAACTAATATTTGTAATACATTGAATTGTTATCATCCTACTGAATTATCGAATTTGCTTTATCGGTAACAATGAAGTTACTAAACACCGCTCTAAATTAATTATTTCCGTAATCTCTAGCTTTTTTGTCGCCTGGTATTTTCTCATTTTATGTTTATATTTCTTGGGGTAGGTCCAGATTAACGGAAAAAGGCGTGATCTCTAATCTGAACCCACCTTTAATCTGTAGGATGATGATAATAAGCTTGGTCATTAGTAATACAGGGTGTCCTACTTAACATACTGTGTTGGTGTTTAAATTTATAAGTTCTTGCTAGAAAAATAATATTTATTTCCTACAGAACGCACAGGTTGACAAAATAATAGTATATAGGGCCATTGATTATTATTTACACTCCATTATTAGGTTTTATACATCAATATGCTGAGAAAATTAGCAATTTCAAATAGATAAGGCATAAGACAAAGGAAAAAGAGGATTTTTATTGTTATTTTCAGTTAATATTAATTAACCTAGGATTTCTACGATAGGTATGTTTCAAAAAGATCTGTAGATATTGTTTCATTTCCTCCTGAATTAAGTGATGCAAGGGATAATTTTACCCTGTGTTCGAAAACTTAAATTTATGATCGTAGACCGATTTTATATTCTTGGATTTAAGTTGACTTCAGTTCAAACGGCCATTAAAGAAGTGAAATAACCTGTGTTGAAAGTCATGCGAATAATTGAAGTCTAAAGCCTAAAATTAAAAGCTAATTAAATATTTGCTAACTTCAAATCTGTTTTCGAAGGGACATGATTCTGCTATTTTCCTCTGGAGGTTCATGGTATTACAAGTCATAAACCAGGTAGCAATATATTTGTTTTTGTATAGTATAAAAGCACAGAGGCCCTAGTTACTTTAAATTGAACTTCATTTTCAGCATTAAGAGTTGGTTTAAAGGTGCTTCACTTTCAAGGCTTCTTAAAGCTGTTATATAAACTTGGCCATACTATTTACGATTTAAAAAGTGAGTTCAATATAAAAACATGGAAATGAAGTTTGTTCCAAGAGATTTTTAATATTATGTTATGGTAAGAACAAAAATATTACCAGACTTCTTTTTGTCCATAAATCTTTTCATTATATATAAGGATATTTTTTAATTTAACTGATCGCTGTTATATAAAAATTTATGTTGATATCTTCCATAGCTAAAAATTTTAATTATTTAAATTCAATATTTATAAGTAGGATACACTGCGTATAACCTTTAAAGAAACATAAAAGACAAGAAAGGAAACCTGTTAACCGATTTAAAAATCCAAATTATTATTATTCTAAAATAAACTTTTGTATAAAACGTTTAAGTTTTTTTAAATCCTTAATACGTAGTCAGTAAGCCTTATTTTTGTACAAGTATTTATTTATATGTTCGTGAACCATCAGATCCAAATTTAGTTGATATTATCTCTAGCTTAAGACATTTTCAAGTTATATTTTTATTTTTATTAATAAATTTTTTATTTAATTTATAATTGAGTGTATATATATTTAATATTTAGGGTACTAAAGCAATAAAGATATTGTTTCTTAAATTTTGTTTTTTTTTTTATTCTTTACCCTAATAAAGGAAAATAGTTGGTGTGTTAAATTAAGGTTTTTCAGATCCCACATTTACTGCCCCCGATTTATTGGCCGGAGCAGCTCAAAGCTGTTCAGGTGCAAGAAGCGCTCGCTTTATTTACGTAGTACATTATGCCTCGGAGCTTGTGAGATCTGCTTTCTCCTTACTCCTTAAGCACCATTAAAAATATTTGGTGTATAAAGCCCTAGCAGTTGTCAGTTATCATTTTTAAATGCTATTTTTGGTTAAAAAACATTTTATACATGAAATGGAGAGACGAAAAATAAGATTGGTTCACAAGCTACCGAACTTACGTTCATAGCTTTTTTAACGAATTACGAAATATTTATGGCTGAACCAGATAAAAATCAATACTTATAAGTAATGAAATAATATTTTTACCCTTTTTTCTCCAATGTTTTGCTATGCATATTACAAACATCAAGTCCGAAAAAAATAAGTTGGAGGTTATTTACCCAGCAAATTAACACTTTAACCGCTTTATTCAGATTTGCTCGGAGTTACTAGGGTTTTGATACACCCGAGTTTAAAACGCTAGGATCGAGAGCAGTAATTGTAGATTGCAAGAGATCTAATATAGGCTTGTAATATATACACTTGGGAGGTAGATGCTTTGCTTCTTCAGGTGTCAAGGTGACGCCTTCCAGGTATTTAGTTTTTTGCAGAACAGTGCCATGGGTTCACCTAGCAGATGTTCTGTTGTTTCGGTTGCCCGATAGCAGAATCAGCAAATATCACTCTTAGCTTTCTCAATTTGTTTCGAGATTGTATCCTGAGAAGATATCCCTTATTGGCAGATCGAGAAACATTTTTGCTTTTTGTCGCAATGTATTTATGAATTTCTTCGCTTGTCTAAGACGTTTTATTCCACCTCAATTTTATCTGATTTTGTTCCTAGCTCTGGAGCTTATCTTTCATGTAGCTTTTTGGTAGTCCACAGAAATGTTCTTAGTTACGAAAAGGAGTTTTTGCCCCTTCTCTTGCGAGGCTGTCCGCATCATCGTTTCCATCAGTTCCCTTGTGCCCTGACATTCACATTGGGGTTACCCAGTTGTCCTTTGCCAATTGTTTTAGGGCTTGTTTGCAGTCTCAAGTCAACTGGTAGTTTTAGGTGTTTGACCTGAGGAATTTTAGCGCTGCTTGGCTTCCGGCAATATGTATATTTTGGGTCTTAGTATTTCTATCGAGACACTCTCTAATTGCATGCTTTCATGCTTGGAAGATGGTGGGGTGTCTCCTTGGGATATCGCAAGCACAAAGCTTAGGCTTGATACTCCCTCTCCGGTCCCTTCTTTCGTCTTGGATCCGTCAGTAAACCATACTGTTGCGTACTTCTCTAATCGAGGCAATCCCTCTCCGTTCACTTGGTAGCTGTTAGTTGCATGTCAAAATCATACCTAATAAACACGATATCTGTTTTAATATGGATTCTGGAATTGTATCCAGAATCTTCATACGTCCAATAAAATTTTCAGGTTCCAGGCTTTCAGTTTGGGACAGATCAAAGACATTTGTTGTCGCCCTCATCACAGTTATATGCAGTGGAGGGAGGGAGGAGAGACGAAGTCGTAAGTATTTTAATGAAAGACTGGTGGAGGAAAAAGGGAACAGGGGAATGGATTTTAGGATATTTTGACATTTATCTCCTCTCCACGTATTAAAGGAGGGTGGCAACTATGGAATATCAAACGGAAAGATGGTTCTCTTTTTGAAATTTTGATTCTCTGTCAAAAGTTGCCTACTTACGATTTTTTTTTAAATAATAAAAAATTAAAACTTAGCATTACGTTTGGTCAAGGTACTGGATAACCTTAGAAACGACATATGCTATCACTGACAGGTATGAGAGGTTCTGGTTAGTTTTCATTATTCCACTATCGCTCAAAAGTACTTGGCCACCCAGTAAAAGACATTTTGTAAAAGTTTGAATAAATGAAACGACTTCATAGGAACTTTAATTATCCATTATCAATTCTTTAGACATAATAACAACCTTGATTTTTAATGCCGGCCTCATAAAGCTTCGGCAACCTAGCCACTAATTTTTCCAATGTTGTCTTGTTTATCTTCTGCCATTCGTCTTGCAGTCTTCCTAAGATGTAGAGACATTTTCGTAACTACCTATCAAGCTGATCCCACAATAATTCTATACGATTCAAGTCCGGTGCCTGCGGAGGTCATGTCATGATTTTCAACACTTGTTCTTTTTCTTTTAAAAAAAAAACCCTTGTACAGCTTAGATGTATGTTTAGGATCATTATCTTGCTGAAATATAAATCCCGGACCATTTAAACGGGCCCCAGAAGACACTGCACTCTTATATGTTTTTGTAAACTTCTTTTTTGAAAATTCCTTCTATTGTTACAAGATCCCCAGCGGCGAAACCACCAACATAGCCCCAAACCATCACAGACCCTCCACGGAGTTTAACTCAAGTCACAGTACATCCTCGTTCACCCTTTCGTTCGACTGCCGCCGGACAAAAACTCTTCGTTTGGGTCCAAAAATTTCAAAATTTGATTCGTCAGTACAGAAGACTTTTTCCCAGTCTGTAGTTGTCCAATTCTTGTGTTCCCTAGCTCGATTAACCCTCATCTTTTTACTAATTGTTTTAAGGAAATTTATCACAACCCACATTGAATTGTATTGCTATTTCTGGTGCAGTTAATCGTCTATCACGTTTGTTTTGAACGACTATGCCTAAATCTTCCCTAGAAGTTGTTAGTCTTGATCTGCCTGGACGATTGTTGCAAATTCTTCTATGATTCGCAAATTTTTTAACAATATAGTCAATAGTTTACCTTGGTATCTTTTGTAGTCTTGGAATCTCATGATTGCTTTTACCGGATTTATGAAGGCCGATAATTATTCCTCTTGAGAATATTCCTTGCTTTCACCCATTTTCTTCAAGAAACAAAACGCGGAAGTAATCAATAAGATAATAATATTACACTTAAATATTGAGCTGTAGGTTGTGTGTTTTCTAGTTGAAGGACATTAGATAACTAATGCAAAATATTTTTTAGTAGTTATTCTAAATTTTATTTATGTTTATTACCCAATAAGTACATCAAAACAAAAGTACCACTTTAAACTTTAACTTAAATAAATCCTGATGATAACACTATTTTGGTTTGATGATCAGGAGTCGGCAAATAATAAGCTGAATATATTTTTATTGTAGATACGCATTTTGCGGTGAGATACAAACAGTGAAACATAATAAGATGGTTTTAATAGATGTAATATTTGTAATATAAAGAAAAATGCAGCTGTAGTGTATATAAAATACGGCAAATTTAGTTCAGATCAAACACAAAATCAGTTTTTTTTATAATCCTTCTTTATCTATTAATTTTTCAACGGATTTAATTTTTTTTTTTCAAATTGCAGTTAATAGAATTTCAAATGGATCCGATCATACATCAAATACTTCAATTTTTAATTCAAAACTCAGAGATTGAGTCGTTTGTATTAAAAATTTAATTTTCTTTCTATAAGATGAATGAGTTAATAGAGCAAAAAAAACAATATTGGAAAGTTTTTAGTTAATTTATAGCTATTTACACTTTTATGGCAGAGTGAATGTTGATTTTCAATTTTTTGCCTTTTCGAGCAGAAAATATAAAACGCGATTAAAATAAGAAAATAGCAAATTCTTAGATCATTTGCATATCATTTTTTGGAATGACCTTGTTTATTTAAAAATCTTAATTAGTATTGTTCGTATGTTGTGGATGACATGGTTTTGTTTTGCGAATAAATATTTGAATGAAAAAAATTGCCAGGTAAAAACTTGTATAAATAGTTGAATAAACTCTGTCTTGTATATAATCTCATTTACCTTGAAAATGTTACACCTTTAATCAAAATCTTTATCTTTATAATATAATACTTAAACTAGTTATTTTTTCGAGTTGTTTCTTACGGGTAGTTATGAAGGTAAATGACCCAAAGTGAAAAGCAATTTCACAGCTATTGCAGGCTGAATTTTTTCTTTAACCGACTTTGACTAGTTTATAACTTTTATTAAATAGATTTTACTAAATATTAAAAATTTTTAGGACTTCAGCATATTCATAGATATTCAATTTACTTCTCGCCATTCCATTATCGATAAATCGAAAAAGAATTTCAACGTTAAATGTAATAATAAAATTATGTTGATTTTTGATATATTCCAATATTCCTTCAATTTTACCAGCTTTAAGACAGTAAAATGTTATTACAAAAATTGAGTTTCCTTTTTACCCTCTTAAGGGTAGCTTTTAAATATATATATATATATATATATATATATATATATATATATATATATATATATATATATATATATATATATATATATATGAAGCAAAATGCGAACAGTAAATGCAAACTTCTCTCCATCATATCCTTTCTGTGTTTCATTCATACACGCAAGCCAAGGAACGCATTTTGGAAAAAAAATATATCCACTGCTATTGCATCTCACACTGGTGAATCCGTGAAAGCCGCATAAACATATATACGCCATCCGGCGGGAAGTCGGCGAAGCCGCGTTCAGTATTTGCATGTTTCCTTCTGATCTGTCGTTTGCACAGCCAGGTGCATGTCGGTACCCTGATGAGTCTAGTAGAGACGAAACATGTACCTCTGCCGTATCACTGTGGCGAGGAGGGTAAGTTTTGACTTTCTTCTCGGTATGGTGGTACTGGTAGGCCATCATCTCGATGGTGGTGGAATAGGATAAATTGCGTTTTATAACAATTTATTCTAACTGTGCAACCTCTAACACAGAAAGGATATGATGGAGAGAAGTTTGCATTTACTGTTCGCATTTTGCTTCATTCATACACGGAGCTGCATATAGTTGTACGTTTGCTGAATGTGATTTCAGCACTACAACGGCATAATGTGGATATATGCACTGCTAGTGCATCTCACACGAAGGAATCCGTGAAAGCCGCATAAACATATATATATATATATATATATATATATATATATATATATATATATATATATATATATATATATATATATATAGAAGTTCCCCGGATCTCTCCGTATGAGATACAGCAGCGTGTTAGCGGTTGCACAAGTTAATCAAATTGCGACAATATATATATATATATATATATATATATATATATATATATATATATATATATATATATATATATAATGTTGTTGCGTAGTGTTTCACGGATGGGAACATGTGATTCAGTATTAATCCGGGAATACATCCGTTCGTTGGTTTGGTTTCCTGTAGAAATTTGCCAAAATCCCATTTGGCATCTTCTGTGCTTGGTGGTTGTAGATCAACTGAAAGAAAAGTCAGCGTGCAGCGTGCTTTATACGCGGTCGCAGATGGTGGCGGTTGGTTGGCGTTGACTCCGCCTCCCTTCCGAACGTCACCGTTGGTGTCAGTTTAAGCGTGGCACGCATGTCGGGACCGTGGTCCCGCTTGAAGACAGTTTTCCAAGTAGAAGGTAGATTCAGTGCATCGTCTCTCTTGTTCAGAGTGCCGTTCTTTTCAATTTCTATGGATTCACGAATCAATCTTGCCTTGTAGTGTTCTATATTGGCGATTTGCTGGCCGGTGTCAAAATCAATTTTGTGTCCTGTCTCGTGCTGGTGTCAAAAAAGCGCCGATGTTGTCTGCTTGTTTCTTATACCGAGCTTATGTTCTTCTAGTCTAGCTGATATTCTTCTGTTGGTCTGGCCTATGTATGTTTTGTTGCAGGTGCCACATGAGACTTTATATACGCCTTGATTTTCTAGACTGATTTTGTCTTTTGGATTTCTTAAAGAAGAGCCTATTGTTTTATGTGGTTTGTAGGCTGTAGATATGTTGTTTCCGGAGTAATCTGCCGATCGGCCACGGTCCCGACACGCGTGCCACGCTTAAACTGACACCAACGGTGACGTTCGAGAGGGAGGCGGAGCCAACGCCAACCAACCGCTACCATCTGCGACCGCGTATAAAGCACGCTGCACGCTGACTTTTCTTTCAGTTGATCTACAACCACCAAGCACAGAAGATGCCAAATGGGATTTTGGCGAAACGTCTGCAAATTTCTACAGTAAACCAAACCAACGAACTTATATATATATATATATATATATATATATATATATATATATATATATATATATATATATATATATCTGAAAATGGTATTTTTATACTTTTACAGATTGCGATGGCCAAACGGTACAATACTGACACTGCAAAAAATAAATAGGGTTGTAAATATTTTTTTATATTATTCTTAAAATATAGGTATAGATATAGAATACATACAATGTCTTATATTTCAAATTTGCTCATCCTATACTGTCTATTATTATTTATGATTACAAACAGTCTCACAGATTTTCAATTGATCATGATGTATTTATGTAAATTATTTCAAACCTGAATGGATTTAATCAAGAACTCGATAACCTTGAGACTCATCCTATAAACAATACCCAAATATAAAAGTTTCTGATACCAGCAGAAAATGCTTTAGTCTTTCTTGCGGGTCTTTAAATAACTAAAGAATTAAACTACCACAATGAAAATGTTTGTTTTGTCAGTCTTTGTGATTTCAGCAGCGTTAATAACCGAAATAAAAGCATCTGAAGTGTTACCTAAGGACCAGAATTTTCAGTTAAACAGCGGTGATTTGATGCCACTGGTAGGGTGTAAGTATTATTTTTTATTTAGTAAAAACGTGCTGTCTTGTGTACCCAACTATAATCCTTGTTAATAATTGACATAAGAGTGCCGAATCACATTTTAAAACGTTACGTATAAATTAAGATGTGTATTGAACTTCTGTTTTACAGTTGGAACATTCCAGATTACAGGTACAGAGCTTGTAAGAGATGTTTTGGATAAAGCTTTGGCTGCAGGTTATCGCCTTATAGGTAAGTCATATCAAATAAGAAATATTTCATATATCTTCATACGTTAACAAAATAACCTCAATATATATCTAACTAAAGCTCTTTGTATCTAATAAATAATTTTAGACTCTGCTAAAATTTACGAAAACGAAGAGGATATAGGAAAGGCTCTTAAAGAATTGCTTCCGAAGTACAATTTAACTCGGAAAGATATCTGGATTACAACAAAGCTAGGTAAGTATATAATTAATTTTGTAGGTTTTATAATTCTGTAGCAACAAAAAATACCATTACATTTCATAAAATTAACAATATTTTAATATCAGCCAAAAGAAGCAATTTGTGCAGCAACTTTGGAAAGGTCTGCTGTAGATTTTTTGACTTGTTTTGAAAGCAAAGTTTTATAGATTAATAGAGGTAGTCAAGTCTATTCCAAATAATACAATTGTATTTATTCAATTTTTTACAACCAAAATCGCCATGTATACCTGTAGAAAAAAACTACATCGTTTTATGCATCAAAATGAAGTCTGGTACTTCACCAAGCATTTACGTACATTTATTTACTTGTTTATTTTTGCAATTACACAGAACAGTTTAACGGGGTGAAACCAATCAAAAGTTGAAGTTTTCTGCGTTTCTTTTTTGGTTTACTTACAAAATTAAAAGGTAATTCTTGGAGAAGGTGGAAACAGTTTTCCGAATTTTTCTATGATTTTTGACATACGTCCTATATTTGGGTCATAGAACATGAATATGTTATCAATTTTCGCCGATCTTGCGTGGTTTTCTCTGAAAAAAAAATCTTTTTCACTTAATAACTTGTCCGATGACTACCTTTAAATTTTGGGCATTTATAGTAAAATATACAAACACTACACAATATTTAAAAATTTTTTTAATAAAATTTACATAAAGAACTGTGTAAAAATACGAATTTTCTATAAAACTTAAGAAAACCGTTGTCTTGTCGTTTTATACTGTTTCTAGACATGCATGGTTGGTTGCATACGATTTAAATCAAAACACGTGACGCGATGTTGCCACGTTGACGTGGATTTTAAATTCTATTAGGATGGAAAACGTGCAGAATCTGGACGCCAAACATAAATAGATCGTTCGGTAAGCTATGTTGATTTAAAAACGAAAATCATAACCAAACTAACCTGAACTAACCTGAAGAATTTTCCGATGATTTTTTACATACTTCCGATTTTCGGGTCGTAGAACACGAATATATTGTTTTTCTTCGCCGATTTTACGTGGTTTTTCCATGGAATCTTGATAAGTTTAATTCAGGTTAGTTTAGTTTAGATTTTCATTTTTAGATCAACGTAGCTTGCCGAACGATCTGTTTATTCTTGGCATCCAGATTCTGCACATTTACTCACATTTTACGCAACAATACTGTAATGATCACAATTAATTGCATTTGAAATATCAAGTTTTCCATCCTAACGGAATTAAAATCCACGTCAACGTGGCAACATCGCATTACGTGTTTGGATTTAAATCGTATGCAACCAACCATGCATGTCAAGAAATAGCATAAAACGACAAGACAACGGTTTTCTTATGTTTTATGGAAAATTCGTATTTTTCCGCGAATATTTATGTAAAAAGATGATTAAATATTGTATAGTGTTTGTGTAATTTACTATAAATGCCCAAAACTTAAAAGTAGTGATCGAAAAATACAAGTTATATGAGTGAAAATGGATTTTTTTCGAAAAATCACGCGAGATCGGCGAAAATTGACAGCATTTTCATGTTCTACGGCCCAAAAATAGGAAGCATGTAAAAAATCATCGAAAAAGTCGGAAAATTATGTGTCTCCACCTTCTCCAAGAATTACCTAATAAAGATCCAAAAAAAATATATGTCAAATCTTGAAGTTTCGAGTATTTATAACTGTCAACACTGTCAAAATAACCACGGTAGTTTTTTATATATTTTTTTAAAGTCGATCACCCCTTTTTTTCTCATATATTCGACTGTAATAATTTCGAGGATGAAACCGATCATTTATTTTCATTTTCCAAAAACTATCATTTTTATATTTAAAAAAAAAAGTTAAAAAATTCGTAAGAAAACGTGTATTTTATTATCAAAAAGGTACATATTTATTTTAAACTGGCTTTTACTGACTAATATTTTAATATATTAACAACGAACCAACAAAAATCTTTATCCTATAAAAATTGTAAAAAATGTTTGGGGAGATACCTTCCACAAACAAAAAAGAACCAAAATCAAAAAATATTTGCAACCGGTCCTTCTTAAGTAGACTGGGTTAGATATTTGTTTTCTTGTAGGGCTCAGTTTTCTCGTATACTTTCGGAGCATTTTAATCTAGAACAAAAAATAAAAATATATTAACATATTGGTTATATCCTCGGTAATACCATAAAGGGTGAGACTGGAAGGGGGCGATGGGGTTAGTATACAGGACATGATGTTTGGTTCACCCCTGCTGATCAGTTTCATCCCGTTTGACGGTACCTGACCATCGTTTACATTTTAATTAATTTTATTTCACAAGAATCAATTAAAATCAAAATGAAATCATGAGTGAACGAGAAAGAAGCAGTGCCATAAATTATAGTACAATTTCAATGATAAGCAACATTGCCAGGTTGGGCAGTTAATCTGGAGAAATTATAATGTTATGAAAAATTCATTACATTTTTGAAATATGGGATATTTAATGTTTTATAATATTTAAGTAATCAAAAAATATTAATAAAAAATAAAATATCTTGAAATTCTAAAAATTCCATTTTTGTAGTTAGCAGCAATGTAAATCATCACTTAACGGTTACCATGACTACCCGAGTACTCGTGAAACACTATCAGCCAGATTCATTAAGTAGATTTAAGACTTAAACCCGGTCTAGTTGCCATGAAATTTAAATCTTAAAGTCGGACAATTTTATTTTGCTTATGATATTGTCATAATTTTTATTACATATGTCAACAAATAAATGCTTATATAGGGATATTAAGGATAAGAACCTTGCGATAAAGCCTTGAAATGTATAAGAGAAATACTTGTAGACTGAAAATAAATAAAATATTGCATTTTTGCCGGGTCAGTAATATAAAAAAATAATTTTTTTTTGCTTGCATTTTTAGGGTTTAAAACTTTCTTGACTTGTTGTTGCTCTTGTCAGTTTAAGCCGTCTGCTGTCAATTGAGAATGGTTTGAAAATTAAACTATGTTAGTGAATCCGGCTGCAAATATTTACACATGTAGGTTGAAAATTTTAAACAGGGGTTTTCTTGTCTTTGCCTGTCTCTGTTTTAATCTAAAACCTCTTTGGTCAAAAGTATTGTTGATGTAAATGAAGACGCTCGAATGGAACGCATTTTTAGATTGTTGATCTATCTGACTATTTCAGTTTTGGGCGAATGTACTTTATAAGGTTCTTTTAGTAAAATATTTCAGCCAGGTTCACTAAGAAGGTTTAAGACTTAGGGCCAATCTAGTTGCCGTGGAAGTTAGATCTTCTAGTTGGCCACTTTGGTTTTTCTTACGATATTACCATAATTTATATGAAATATGCCAATAAACAAGCGGTGATATGGGGATATTAAGAATAAAAATAGAGTGATAAAGCCATAGACATAGTAGACGGATAAAGCCTTAAAATACGTAAAAGCAATAGTGAGTCCCGAAAATAAATAAAATTTTCCATATTTGTCGGCCAGTAATAAAATAAAATGATTTTTTTTGCTTAGACCCGTTTTAAAGTTAGACTATGTTAGTGAATTAAGGAATCATAATTTTAAATTACGAGGGAGTTTTTGCAACTTTGATATATTAATTCAATACATTCTTACTTTTTTTTTACTTAAAACTTACTGCTACAGAATTTTTATTATATTTGTTTAATCCTCATTAAAAAATGTATCAGGGGAAGGTTCTGCATAAATATGCTAATCTGTAAAAAAATTTCTATACAAAATATTACAATGTTTTTCGCCCCGGATAGAAAATTTTTTTAGTCTGGTTTTGACAATTTTTGATAACTTTTAGAATATTAAATTGCTATTATCCTGAATTTTCATATGTTCTAGCTCCTGATGATCATGCAGAAAAAGCATATGAAGCACTTCAAGATTCCGTCAGAAAGTTGGGTACTGGTTATATCGATTTGTATCTTATTCACTGGCCGGGTACTATAAGCAATAATTCAAATGAGAATCATTCAAGGTATGAATTTTTTTTTTCAGAATTAATAATGTTTACGATTCTTCTAATGTCTATCACAACATTAAATAGTATGATTTCAAAGCCAAAATTTTGTTTTTTTCATTGGAGATTGTTGTAAGGAAAAATTAGGGTTTTACTGATTGAGACAATGAAGGAAAATCAATTTGTCAAGTCGCGTTTACATTTAGACGTTATCGTAAATTTTATTGCGTGTCAAATTTGTTATAGTGTAACGTTCGTAGCAAGTCACCTACTGTCGATAAAACAGTGAACTATCAAAGGATATTATGGAGTCCTTGGGCCGTATCCTCGAACTGGGGAACGTGAAGTGAACGGTGAAAGGATGGCGAATGTGTATTCTTGACGCGTTCGTCATTCACATCCTTGTTCGCCCGGTGGAAGGCAAGCGAACGGTGAAACATGCGTAAATGAAATGTCAGCCGCTAAATGACATATTTGACGATTAGTATTAAAAATATTTATTTTATTTTTGGTTATTCAAAATAACTCGTCATTAAAAAAGGTAATATGTTGACGAACCGTTTTTTTAAGACGTTTTATTTTTTAAATAAACAGTTGAAATGTTAATTAGCTGGTTCCCCGATATTTTTAATATTTTCAAATTTTTAATTAAAATATCCTTAGAAAGTTGAATATGTCTCGCAAATATTAAGTAAATTTAAGATCACAGACATATAAAATTATGATAGGAGCAACGTTCAAGTAAATTTGTGATTACAGTTATACGAAATTATTACAGAAAATTCTGTTCATAACTCAATTGTATGAGCGAGCTATTTAAAAATATTTTTCTACGGCTAGTTCTGTTTATGGATTTAAAATAAATACTTCTGTCCATAACAGCCAAGTATCCTAGTTCTAAACAGTTAAGTTTAACCAAAGATTATTATATAGCGTTAGCTATAATAATCTTTGGTTTAACATAATTCTTTTGACGACACAACTTAATATAAATTTGAGAAATAACATTTTGTAAGCTATCTGAAACTTTTATATAAATAACTAACAAATTTTATATTTAAATAATGTTAACGACAGCATTTAACTTAATTAGACTGTGTTCAACACTATACTCCACTACAATTAAATAAATATTATGATTATAATTTATCGGAATATATAAATATGAACCCTACAGACAAACGAATGAGGTCCTTCAACATAAAAACCCTAATTATGGTACATTTGATCTTCAAGCCTCTACAAATCTTTATAAAATAGAAAAAAAACTGTATTAAAAGTTGAATGTGAGATCTGCCAGTACCTTTAATGGACGTCTTCTGTCTGGACTTTGGTTTCGGTTCCTGGTCTTAAACAGTTTCTCTATCATTGTTCAAGTTTCAGGTTTTCTTTCAAATTTAGTTTGTCTGGACAGAACGTCTTGTAGCAAGAGGCTGGATATTTTGTGAATTCATACAATAAATAAAACTGATTAGATAGTTTCTGTAGTGGATTGAGATGATGGCTTTCAGTCATACTACGTAGAGCTACAATTTCCACCTTTTCAAGGTTTATCAGTGCTGGCTTTCTGCAATTACTGTATGTATTCCAATGGACGTCAGTATATTACTTTGTATATATGAGTTGCTGTTTTTCTTGATATCCCTTTTCTTTTATATATTAGAATCATATATATATATATATATATATATATATATATATATATATATATATATATATATATATATATATATATATATATATAATCTATATTTACACCTAAATATTTGACTGATGGCTCGGTCTATATTTCTTGGTTGTGAAGTATTATAAAATAAATTTAATTCAAGGAAAGTAGAAATATTTTAATGGCAATCAATAACTTCACAACAACAATACTATTTTTTTTTTACTTTTGAAGATTAATTAGACGTACCAAAACTACTTTTTGCCTAAAATGACGACAAAACATTCTACAGACATTTTCGGTCTGACTGCTCAATTCAGTCTATCATCCCTTTTATTTTTTGAAATCCGCGGGTTTTAGCACGTTCACTGCTTTTTCAAGAATATGGCTTTTACTGTCAAAAGTATGAAGTGACAGTTCACATCGCCATTCGCATCACTTTTCACATCACGCTTTTGAGGATACCGACCTTGATGTTGCAGCACGTGGATGAAACACGCACATATAAAGTAACTATTGATAGTGCAATAAATTGAAAATGTCCGGACCATGCTATTCGCCATTTTGGAGAAAGGTCATTTATAATAATAGTGAATACGCTGTCGCTATATGATAATTATACAGGCTAAATATAATCAGTATCTCTAACTGAAACGAGTATAATCAATTCGCATAGATTTCCGAATTTTTATCGACATGAGTAGTTGAACGAAATGGATAGTAAAAAGAGATAAAAAATAAAATTACGTTATAAACTCACCCGACTAATCCAATTCGTGTCAATTGATTATAAACTCTGGATGTCTGCGATACTATTGGTCGGTCGTAAAAATAAGTAGATTAAAAAATTTTATTATGTTTTTAGTAAAATCTGCGAATTCTTGATTTGGATTCCGTACCGTATATAACATTACAAGATTCGGTACCCTTTTTTAAGAAAATTAGGAAATACTAATGTCTCTGTAACATGTCCCTCACTAGGAAAGACCTTTTGTTAAAATATAATAATATACAATAGTATTTTAAACATAATGTTAAAATATAAATGAAGATAATTTCTTCACATTTAAGGTTTTACTTGACTGACTTAAATATTTATATTTTTTTTAGATTAAGAGACGAAAGTTGGAAACAGCTAGTAAAAGGAGTAAAAGATGGGTTGGTTAAAAACATTGGTGTCTCCAATTATGTTGTGAGACACTTAAGAGAGTTGTTGAAGAATAATCATGGAATTAAACCCGCCGTTAATCAAGTATAAACTTTATTTCTAGAAAACATTAACGTAATAGTTACATACAATCATCTTTATTTTTGGTAATAACTCAGCTAAATCTGGCCACCCATATATGTATTTTAAAAAATGATTAGTTTATGAGAATTATATTACTCTATAATTAGGAAATTTAAGAAAAATAAATTGTTATATCCAAATTCTTACGTTTCCGTAGATTTAAATAAAGATAAACTGTATATACTGAATATATAGTTTTTCTTGAAACTTCATATATTAACGTAGGTTTTCACGGATGGTGGAATGTGCACTGGTGTTTTTCCGGTCAGTAGAAAAATCGTCACGATGTTTCGCCAACATCTCAGCTAACATTTTCAAGTGATGCTTCCTCGACGGCTGCTGCATTCCAAGCCGAGCAGCCGTCGGGGAAGCATCACTTGAAAATGTCAGCTGAGATGTTGGCGAAACGTCGTGAAGATTTTTCTACTGACGAACGGATTGAAAACCGGAAAAACACCAGGGCATTTCATATATTAAATATATTTTTCTATTAGTTATCTTCCAGCCAAATAAAAAGTGTAAATATTTAAAATAATTTATTTTTAAAGGTTAAATGGCATCCCCACTATCATCCCCAAGATCTTCTAGATTACTGTCGCAAAGAGGGTATTTTGCTACAAGCTTATTCTTCCTTGGGTGGCACTAACAACACAGATCTACTAAAAGATCCAACCGTTGAAGAAATTGCCAAGAAATTGAGAAAAACAACTGCACAGGTAAAATAAATGTTTTTAGAATTCCATACTTCAGAACGTAATGATGGGATTTTTTCGTTTCTATTGGTCTCTATGTCGCAACTACAAATGTCTCTGAAAACAATATTAATATATTTTTTTTTCTTTTTTTTTTATATAGTGCTTATGATTTCAGGCCAAACGGCTTCGCACTCCCTCCAGGGATTATTGACTCATACCAGGTGTACAAAGATACCAAAAGTATGAAGCTCCGTGGGAACCCTTTCCATGATATCGGGTCTTAGGTGACATGGTTTGCTGTATTTCCTACGAATTTTCGGACGATTCACACCGTTGCAAGGAGAATTGCTTTCTAATTCGGCTTATACAGATACTCACTAAGGCCCGTCCCTTGATGTTCTGCAGAAGGTTCTTTGGTCTCACTCCAGTCGTTGATAAATATATGGGAATCGTTTGAACGCTGTTCATTGCCCATTATCTTCGGATTTGCACCTCCAGATCTCTGTATTTGGCGGTCGTCTCGTTGTATTTTGGCCTTAGATTGTTGTTGTTAAGTACAGGCAATGTCGATTAGTGTAATTCGCCTAGAAATTTTATCTGGTCTATTATGAGCAACTGTCTGATCCGTCAGAATCGTTCGGTCCCAATATAACTTGAACTGGTTGTTCTCAAGAATAGGCTCTGGAATGTATTTCTAATAAGGCACTTTTCCTACGTGCAATAGGTTCTTCGATAGTTCTTCGTCGGAATAACCTGGTCTTGGATAGCTGACAAAAAGCCCTCCGTTTTCGGAAACATCTGTCGTGAAATCAACCAGTAATTCGACGCTGAGTTGTCGACATTATCCTGGATAACCTCATTTGGATACCGTCCATGAAGTGGTTTCTGTAGCCAGGTTTGTAACTTCTCTTGGTCTGTTTGGTGGTGAGAAGCAATATTCTATTCCTCAGCTGTAGCGGCGTTGAATCATCTGCCTCGCATATTGCTCGATGTAGCGTGGAAGAGTCTGCTTACCACCAATCCTCTTCCTCCTTGATGTCTTGGAATCTTGGAGGTTTTGGATATCCGTCCAGCTCCATTTTACAATTCCAAAAGAGTAGCTAAGTGCAGAGCAAGCGTACGTGTTGTATGTAATGAATTATTATCATTATTATTATAACGAGTTTAGGTTTAAGCTCCCTCCACACAACAGTTTAAAAAAGCTTAATTAATGAATAAAAGTAGTAATTTCTGGGTCTTCTTGGGTCCTGTATGTCCCACCATGACTGCAAGTTATTAGAAGCCGAGTACTTTTGCGAATCCAAAATGCCTCTTTGATTGACCTAGCCTAACGGCTTCAAGTGACAAAGTTGTATCCCTAAAATGTATCTGCCTCAGTTTGTTGAGTGCTGAACATTTAATATGAAAAGTTTCATCGTCCTCCAGACACCATCTGCGCATCGAGTCATCCACGATGCCAATCTTACGAATATGGTCTCGCAGGTGACAATGTCCTGTCAGTGGTTTCACCACGATTTTCAGTTCTTTCCTTTCCAAGGAGGAAAGTCGCGTGTTTGGTCCAGTTATATGTTCCTTATCACACCTGGTTCCAGGGGCCCCCAGGATTCTATAAATTTTGTTTCCAGCAACGGTTTAATTCTCTCTTACTTTATTGATGGAGGTCTCTCAGGCACCAAATTTTTGCTGAAAAAATCATAACTGAAAAATCTTACGTGTTAGGAAGTTTTTACCATCATTTTCGCATTTAGAGACCAAAAATTAATCAAAGACTACCTTTTACATTTCAGTCGCGTAATAGTTGCGAAGTAGTAGATATCTGTTGGACTTCCATTATCTTTATTTTTATTGAATATCACGACGTTTCGGCCCATTTTTATGCTGCATTTAGTTTTAGTTTACAATTATTAAGAAGTGGTTTCCACACTTCTCTTATATCTAAAGATAGTTTACTAAAACAACCCGGGTTCTGATGTATAACCGCGGCTTCATTGATTTTCCGTTTTCTCCAATGTTGTTCTCGGTGTAGTATTTTAGCTTCAGACCATTTTACGTGGTGTCCATGAATCCAGGCATGGTTGGCGGCACCAGATTTTTCTGTTTTTTCTCGAGATGTGCATTTTTGATGTTCTTTGATCATTACGTCAAGAGGTCTCTTTGTTTCGCCAACGTAGGAATTGCCACATTCACATGATATCTGATATATACAGTTCTTCATGTCCCTTTGAGTTGTTGGTTTGACCCTAGTGAGCCGACTTCTCAGAGAAGTATTGGAATTGCAAACAACGTTGATTTTATATCGTTTTCCTACCCTTCTAACTTTTTCTGAAATGCCTTTAACATAGGGGATGTTCAGTACTGGTTTTCGTTCTTCATTCGTTGCCGATACTGTCCTATTTCTGCGTTGTTCTAGAAATTTATCCACTAGATATACTGGGTATTCGTTGGCTGTCAGATCATTTTTTCATCAAGCTCTCGTTGGAGTTGCAGAGAGTTAAGGCTCTATCTACGATATTTCTTATAATTCCTTGTTTGGTGTTGTTGGAGTGATTAGATGAATAAATAAGGTATTGTCCTGTGTGCGTGGCTTTTCTGTAAACCGAAGTTCGAATTTGTCTGCCATTTCTTTCAACCAAAACATCTAAGAATGGTAATTTATTTTCTACTTCTTTCTCCATGGTGAGTTTAATAGTTGGGCTGATATTGTTGAGATGAAAAAGAAAGTTTCGAAGTTCTTCGTCGTTTCCACTCCAAATAATAAAAGTATCGTCTACGTATCTGAGCCATAACTTTGGTTTCTTAGTTGTGGATTCAATTGCAAACGTCTCGAACCATTCCATGAAAATATTTGCGACCACCGGTGAGAGTGAAGATCCCATCGGTAGTCCATCATCCTGGATGTAGAATTTATCCTTTTCTTGAAAATAGGAATTAGTCAAACAACTTTCCAACAAGTCCATAATGGCGTGCGGCGGTAAAGATGTTCTTTCTGCTAAGGTCTGGTCTTCTTCAAGTTTCTTTCTTATGATTTTTAGTGACTCTTTAATTGGAACGTTGGTGGCTTTCCACGTCAAAGCTAATAAAATAGTCTTCCGGTTGTACTTCTATTTCACGTATAATTTCTATGAAATGTTGCGAGTTCTTTACCCAAGACCATGTATTTTCCTTGTAATGGTCTCAGGATTGGAAGAAGAAATTTGGCAAGTTCAGAAGTCGGAGAGTTCCGGGAACTCATGATAGGTCGTAAGGGCATGTTTTGCTTATGTATTTTCGGGAGTCCATAAAGATGTGGAGTTTTGCTATGGTGTATCATCAACTGAGTCCGGATCCTCTCAGGAATATACCGTTTATGTTTCTTAAGAACGTGATAAATTCTTCCTTCAATTGCAGATGTGGGATCTTTAGCAAGAGATGTATAATTTCCTTAAAACTTCGTCAACGGCTAGAGATAACTACAAGCCGAAACGTCGTGATATTCAACAAAAATAAAGACAATGGAAGTCCAACAGATATTTACTACTTCGCAAGAAACATCGTTGTCTATGACCTTCAAACAAACGTCGTGTAATAGTATCTATTATAAGTTGTTTTATTGATTCTACTAACTGTAATTAATTTTATGTAATATTCAAAATTAAAACCTATAGTGTTGGGCAAAATTTTGGTTTTTAACAATTTTAAATAATATTTTTAGATACTATTGAAATGGGCCCTTCAGCAAAACATCGCCATTATTCCAAAAGCCAGGTCTAAAAAACACATCGACGAAAACATTGAATTAAACTTTACCATTCCCGAAGAAGATATGAATACTCTAAGTAATTTTAAGATACACAAATACGGTTGGGATCCTGCCACTATTCCATAAATTATGTATGAACCCTACGAATATATTGTGTGTAGGTAATGTTTCGATCGATCAAGAAAGTTGGAGGATCCCCTTTAACTTCCTTGAGTTCGATTCATATTTGAGTCGACAACAATCACAAAACTATTCTGAATTTTTTATAAAACGTTCGATTTTATATTGATATTTTTAAGGAAAGATAATAAAATATGTGTTTTAATATTTGAAAAGGGTTTTTTTTTGAAAGTTATATTTTAGTTTTACAACTGCGATATATATGCATGCTTTGTGGATTACCAGAAGGCATTCGATAGGGTAAAACACGACGAGCTTATATCAATACTTGAAGAGATCAGCATAGATGATAAAGATCTGAGAATAATCAAAAATATTTACTACAACCAAACTGCTAACATAAGAGTAGACAACCAGTTGACAGAAGCAATCTCAATAGAGCGCGGAGTACGGCAAGGATGTATACTGTCCCCGATGCTATTTAATGTTTATTCTGAGCATATCTTCAAACTAGCCTTGGAAGAATGTGATGAGGGAATACTAATCAACGGTGAACGTCTGAACAACATCAGATACGCAGACGACACAGTGGTATTCGCAGACAGTCTGGAGGGATTGCAAATGTTGATGACAAGCATAACTGAAGTAAGTAAGCACTATGGGTTAGATTTAAATACAACGAAGACAAAATATATGGTCATCAGCAAACGCCCAATCCTAAACACACAACTGACCATCAACCAACAAACAATTGAAAGGGTTGAAAGCTATACATACCTTGGCACCAATGTAAACAGTCAATGGGATCACTCATTGGAAATAAAACAACGTATAGCGAAAGCCAAAGCAGCGTTTACAAAAATGAGCACCGTCTTCAGGGGCCGTGATCTGCCGCTGAAAACCAAGGTCTTCATACTACAGTGCTATGTTTTTCCAGTTCTGCTCTACGGAACAGAGGCTTGGACGCTCTCTGAAGCGTCCATTAAAAAACTTAAAGCGTTCGAGATGTGGTGCTATAGGCGCATCTTAAGAATCTCCTGGGTCGACCGAGTCACAAATAATGAAGTCCTGCGCAGAATGGGAAAGGAGTGCGAAGTGATCAAAACAATTAAAAAACGCAAATTGGAATACTTAGGACATATTATGAGAAATGAACAGCGATATAACCTCCTCCAATTAATTCTGCAAGGGAAGGTGTACGGCAAGAGGGGGCCAGGACGAAGACGAATCTCTTGGCTCCAAAACTTAAGAAAATGGTTCAACATGAGCACGACTGGACTGTTCCGCGCAGCTGCCAACAAAGTAAGAATAGCCATGCTAGTCGCCAACATTCGGAACGAATAGGCACCGCAAGAAGAAGAAGAAGTGATGTGGGTTATTAAGGGCACTGAAAATTATATGGTTAGGAACTAAAATTAAGAATGTAATTTTACTTCATTGAAAAGATAACAAAATAAATGATTGATTTTAATCTTTACGACTAATGGCGGACGTTTCATTGTCAACTGTATTTATTTATACATAAAACAATACTTTTGACTGTTGTAGTGATCTAAGGTTTCTGATATTGTATTATTGATCACCAAGATTACATTAAAATCGAGTCAAAATAAACATTTAAAATTCGCATAGAGCTGAAAATTGGTATAAGTCTTAAATACACTATTATAAATAAAATGTCAAAAGTTCCCACCGATTCAACGTCTGTTAAACATTTTATTCAAGGTCAAAAATATCGGTTTTTAGCATTTTTCTCCCAACTGGTAAGTATTGTCATAAAAATAGGTCAAACAAAAGTAGTAAATCATGGTATTCTCTGCAAAAACTATTCTTATACTTTTTTTCGCCATTTCAAACATCTCTTACTTGGCCTGTTTACTTCACCGGACATTCGATTTAAGAAAAAATATGGAAGTATTGGTTTGTATGACTTACACCCTAAAATACGTAAAAATTATATGATTCTGACTGAATATACCTTCAGTCCCTAATTCCGCTCGCCCTTATAACTATATAAAATGAAGAAGAACCATTTTGGTTACAGCGTGACTGTAAAATTTGATGGATACACTGATTATGAGAAAAATATTTAAGCTACAGTATAAAGTCGTCGGTATTTGAGTCGACAACAATCACAAAACTATTCTGAATTTTTTATAAAATGTTCGATTTTATATTGATATTTTTAAGGAAAGAAAATAAAATGTGTGTTTTAATACTTGAAAAGGGGTTGTTTTTTTTTTGGAAGTTATATTTTAGTTTTACAAGTGATGTGGGTTATTGAGGGCACTGAAAATTCTATGATTATGAACTAAAATTAAGAATGTAATTTTACTTCATTGAAAAGATTACAAAGTAAATGATTAATTTTAATATTTAAGGCTAATGGTGGATGTTTTATTGCCAACTGTATTTATTTATACATAAAACAATGATTTTGACTGTTGTAGTGATCTAAGTTTTCTGATATTGCATTATTGATCACCAAGATTACATTATAATCAAGTCAAAATAGATATTTAAAATTCCCATAGAGCTAAAAATTGGTATAGGTCTTAAATACACTATCATGATTTACAAGCCAAACGGCTTCGCACTCCCTCCAGGGATTATTCACTCATACCAGGCATACAAGACACCAAAAGTCTGTAGGAACCCTTTCCATGTTATCGGGTCCTAGATGACGTTGTCTGCTGTATTTTCTACGAACCTTCGGACGGTTCGCGCGGTTGCTAGGAGAATTGCTTTCTGCATCGGTTTATACAAATGCTCACTAAGGCCCAGTCCCTTGATGTTCTGTAGGAGGTTCTTTGGTATCACTCCAGTTGTTGACAGTATTATGGGAATCGTTTGGACGCTGTTCATTGCCCATTTTCTTCGGATTTGGACCTCCAGATCTCTGTATTTGGCAATCTTCTTGTTGTATTTTGGCCTTAGGTTGTTGTTGTTAGGTACAGCAATGTCGATTAGTGTAGTTCGCCTAGAAATTTTATCTATTAGTATAATGTCTGGTCTATTATGAGCTACTGTTTGATCCGTCAGAACCGTTCGGTCCCAGTATAACTTGAACTGGTTGTTCTCAAGAATAGGCTCCGGATTGTACTTGTAATAAGGCAATTTTCCTACCTGTAATAGGTTTAACTTTTCTGCTAACTCTTGGTGGCGTATCTTAGCGGCTGAGTCGTGTTTCTCCTTATACTCGGTTGCGGCAAACGCTTGGCATCCTCCAGTTATCTGCTGAATTGTCTCCGATGTTCGACAGCCATATCTGCATTGGTCATTTTCTATTGAGGGATCTCTAATGATGAACTTCCGATGGTTCTTCGTCGGAATAACCTGATCTTGGATAGCTAACAAGACGCCCTCCGTTTCCGGAAACATCTGTCCTGAAATCAACCAGTAGTTCGACGCTGAGTTGTCGACATTCTCCTGATTGATCTCATTTGGATGCCGTCCATGAAGTGGCTTCCGTAGCCAGGTTTGTAACTTCGCTTGGGCTGTTTGGTGGTGAGAAGTAATATCTTGTTCCCTCAACTGTAGCGGCGTTGAATCGTCTGCCTCGCATATTTCTCGATGTAGTGTGGAAGAGTCCGCTAACCTGTGGAAATATGCACGTAAGTTTATTATTTGTTGGTCGAGCTGCTTACCAAATACATTGTTATAACTAAAATGTCAAGAGTTCCCACCGATTCAAAGTCTGTTAAAAATTTTATTCAAGGTCAAAGGTAAAAAATATCGGTTTTTAGCATTTTTCTCTTAACTGGTAAGTATTGTCATAAAAATAGGTCAAACAAAAGTAGTAAATCATGCTATTCTCTGCAAAAACTGTTCTTATACTTTTTTTCGCGATTTCAAGCATCGAAAATACTAATATACACTCTTACTCGGCCTGTTTACTTCACCGGACGTTCGATTTAAGAAAAAATATGGAAGTATTGGTTTGTATGACTTACACCCTAAAATACGTAAAAATTATATGATTCTGACTGAATCTACCTTCAGTCCCTAATTCCGTTCGTCCTTATAACTATATAAAATGAAAAAGAACCATTTTGGTCACAGCGTGACTGTAAAATTTGATGAATACACTGATTATAAGAAAAATATTTAAGCTGCAGAATAAAGTCTTCAGACTACAAAAACATTGTAATCTTCTGATATCGTTTTTGGTCGATTTATAACAGTTCCAACAAACCAAGTTAAAATTTCTTGCATATACAAGTCTTGCTTTATTTTAGTGTTATATGAAAAACTTACAGTTATATAAAATGACTTACTTTTTAAAACCTGGGAAAGCTCAAGTACAAATATATTTATCGAAAAGTTTATATACATATCCAAAATGTCAATTAATTTTTTCATTAAATAATTGGCTGCGATACTACATCAGCAATTTTGAAAAGCGGTAAACCAACAGTATTTTAATTGTTAGAAAAAGTAATGATTTATTTGATCGAGCAGAAACATTAAAAAAGATTGACTCTTCTCTACAAGTCATCATCACAAATGACATTCGCTTTTTTCTTGATATATATGGAGCTCCAAAAAAAAACTGATCGTATAGACAAATATAGATATTTAAGTTTTGTAAAAATACACAGAACGATAAATGAGGACAACTTTCGTGTCATCCTCCGAGTTCTGCTTCTCTTTATCAACACTTGTAACGCACTCTACCTTATAAGTGGTACGGAAATGTGTGTCTAGTATGTAGAACATGACTTCTCCAGCTCCTATAATCAGTATATCCATCAAATACTACAGTCACGCTGTGACCAAAATTTTTTTTTATTCTATTCGGTTATAAGGGCGAACGGAATTAGAGACTGAAGGTATATCCAGTCAGAATCATATAATTTGTACGTATTTTAGGGTGTAAGTCACACAAACCAATACTTCCATATTTTTACTTATATCGAACGCTCGGTGACGTAAACAGGCCGAGTAAGAGTGCATATTAATAATTTCGATGGTGATTTGTAGGAAAAAAGTACAAGAACATTTTTTTTAGAGAATTGTATGATCTACAAATTTTGTACTGTACCAATTTTCAGCTCTGTGCGAATTTTTGCCAAGTTACCACTTTTTCTTGTCTATTTTAGCTGGACTATTAGATATTTATAAAATATTTAAAAACGTTAACAAAATCTTTTAAATATTACACAACAGTATACAATAGCTGATTCAAAAAAAAATTGTTTTTGTTTAATTTAAGTAACCCATAACCACATACCCGAGAGACAGCGTTTAGATTTCGTAATATAAATAATTAATTATTATTATTTTTTAATAGTCATAATAAATATACGGGGTGTTCAGAAATGATAGTAACTAATTATTAGATGTAATTCTACATACCAAAATATGAAAACAAGTGCATATGAATATAGGTCTGCCAATGCCCAAATAGCACACTTCAGTCCACTGGATATCCATCGTTTATCCAAAGCTGGACATACTGGGTATCCATGGGATGTCCAGAATTTGTCCACCAACATCCTATGGATATCCACTAGACTATACGTTTGTCCCACTCGTGGACGTCTTTTTGGATTACATATATTGTCCAAGTATGGATCATTTTTGGATATTAATAGGACTAATTTTGGATGTCCATTCTTGACCCGATTGTGGACATGTTATCCGATGGTATTGTGCTTTTTGGATAAATAGGTCATAATCTATGGTTCCCTCTTCTTGACGTTCCAGTAACGTGAATGGTAGATATTTTCAGAATTTGCTTAGGGTCCGAGAGCTTACAGTACCTAATTAATCTGCACTTCTGAAGACACAGACCACTCATGTCATCAAAACGTCGATAACAAGTAACCATAGATGGCCCTATTAGTCCCAAAAATAAAACAGATATAAATTACATTAGCGAACCAGGTAACAGGAACTGGATCCACATATTACACTTATTGATTACAATTGTCAAGTTTTTAATACAATACTATATAAGAATATAAAATTTTATAATTAGTCGAATTGCAAGTGCTACAAAATATAGCTTCAATTGATTTAAATTGTTCAAGCTGTAGAAAGATCGCTATGAATAAGTTATCTGGTTCCATAGTAATAGGTACAATTTCAATTGGGTAATAGAAAATATACCAATTATTTAAATAAAGACTTTTTATTGTTACAATAATTATTTTTTTCTAGATTTATTTCTGTCGTTTAATCTCTTCTGCCATTGTCTAATCTCGTCTTCGGCTGTTTTTTATCGGCCCCCCATTCTTCTACCGCAGCTGAAAATTAATAAGGTTTAACGTTAAATGATGCAGTATTTTATGGTTTTGTAGGAATTTAAATATCTCTCTCTCTCTCTCTCTCTCTCTATATATATATATATATATATATATATATATATATATATATATATATATATATATATATATATATATATATATATATATATATATAAACCAAATGCATGGTTATTGCTTAGAGTGCTTATACCAACAGGCCAGAAAAAAAATTTTAACACACTTTTTGTCTGGGTATTATCAGAACAAGAGGATCCAGAGTTCAACGTGTGAAATCTGACACCTAATTTGTTCTTATTATTTACGAGTATGACAAATAAAACAAAGAGATTTTTTTCATCAAATTTTTACATTTAAGTGGTAACTTACCTACAAATAGTGAACATGTTCTTTAAAGGGCACTTTACTGTTCCATCATATGTATAATTCTTGGAAAGGCTATCTGTCATTGTTACAATAAAATATCTTTTAATAAGTTAATAGGTATAATTTCCTCCAATTTTCGCTAATTGTAAAACCTAAAATTATATTACTTTATTGAGATAATTAAACGTTAATTCCACATATGCTAACCTAAGAATATTTTTGACTTTAAGAATCAAAGTAAAAAAAATATATATAAAATAATCCTCTAAATTAAGTTTTTTTTTTATCAATAGACTCATACACATAAAGAAGCATTACTCGAATAAGTTTCAGCTTTTATTTCAGGAGAAGTGTAATAAACTTACTACATCTTTGAAGTTTAAATTGTCCTGAAGATCTTATGTGACTTGAGGCAGCTGATTATTTTCTTAAGTAAAAGGATAGTTGAACTCCTGCAGAAAATTCTTTGTAGATACTTGTTGTTTTTTTCCCTATTTAAGATTACCTGAATATCCTCTCTAATTTGGTACAAATTGACTTTCACATAGGAATTTTGTTTGGACCAATCTGTGGAAAATTCATCTAAAAATAATTAAAATAAATTAAATTATAAGTCTAAACCTAGAGTCGAACTGTCAAAACTTTATTATATATTTTTAAACAATTATATTGCACAAAAATACACATCAATGTAAACTTTTACTAGCGTTTAATCCAAAATAGCCATAAAAAAATTAATATAATTATTCAACTTTGCTATAGCTTTTATTCCATTATAAATTTTGATAACATTTATTAATTCCAGCAATCTTATTAGACTGATTACTCAGTAATTACTTTGTCAGAGAGAATTTTCTCTAAAATTTACAATTTTATTATTACACAAATTTACAACTCTATCTGTGCTCCATTTTAACCAACAAGATACAAAATTCATTGGCCTATCAAAATATTTGCACTTATTTGTAGTAATTTCCATTTAAATAAGTAATTGTATGAAAAAGTATAGCTACAAAAGCTATATTTTAACATACGTGTTTTGATACTGAATATTTTGTTCACTTTCAAATTTGTGCGAGTTTGATACTAAATTATCAGCTTTTCGTCGGGCATGTCTGTAATTTCGTTCGGTAATTTTTGGTATAATTAAAAAAATTAAACTAAAAATAACTATATTTACTTTTAACGGTGGCATCTTCTTCAAATAAAAAGCACACTTGATTTTAGCTCAACTAAAACTCCAAAGGTGTTTTTTAGCTCGACGTCAACACAATAATGGGTTTGTGATTATGGCGGGCCGGCGAGTTAAGAAATGACAATTCTACAGGCCGATATTACAGTATCCGATTTTACCGACAACCCGAAATTTAATTAATGGATGTCTGATGGATTTACACTGGACATCCAGATATGGACGTCCATATAGATTACAGGTCATCACATCTAATGGACATCCATAAACGGTCCATGGACATACAGGACATTATATGTACCTATTCTGGATATCCAATGGAAATCTTGTGCTATCTGGGTGCTTTCATAAAAGGAATTAAAAGCCTTTGAAGATGGTGTCATAAAAGCGGTTTTTATTTAATATGTTAGGATCTACTCACAATAGAAAAATAAGCATTTAGGTATAAATTAGTTTTACGAGGGTAGCCGTAACGGTACCAACATGTGATTGTAACCTCACGCAACAAAAATAGAGGGATGTTCTTAAAAGGACTCTCAGGCATTTTGATTAAGAAAAACTTTTCAAAAACATTAAAATTACTCATGCAAATCCCAGGAGAAGCCTTGAAAATAAAAACCAACTGCTTCAGAACCAGGATACTTTAATAAGATTAACTACTACTAGAGGGCGCTCGGTATCTGGCAGGTAGCATTTGCAAGTCCAGAGGCAGAGCCATTAGAATCACGCTTATACACATAAAGTATAATTACAGAACAGAAACGTGACACGAGCACCTTGAGATTGTCAACCCCCCCCCCCCCCCAAAGATAAAAATTTTGTGTATCAAAAATAATCTATAGTTACTTAAATAGTATTTTAGGATGTATAGAGACAACTGAAAATTTTAATTTTTATATTTCACACGTTGCGATAGTGAAATTATTAATATATATATTTTTTTTTAAATTCCTAACAGAGGTAAAAGTTAATAAATAATATAACGAAAAAATGTAAACATGTTATTGAACTTGCTGAACTTAACTGATATGATTTCAGTAAAATCTTAAAATATATAGGATGGCTAAGTTTTTTTTAATGATCTTTCTTAAAGCAGTGCTTCTTTGCAAAAAAAATGTAAGGGAAGACAAAAGATAAGGAAGATGGAATGACATGTAAAAGTAAAACTCATACACTGAGTTTTTGGCATTATTTTTTAACATATCTATCGCTTCTACCTTATGCTGCGTTAAAAATCAAAAATTTTCGTGACTGAAAAATAAAACGAAACATATGTAGTTCGTGACATATCGTCTATAAAAATTACTGATGCCGTTCTTTACTACTTTTGTTAATAATTTAATTCTATAGTAAATTCTAGACATTTTATATATTGTAACCTTTAGGTTCTTAAATAGTTTTATCGATATAAAAAAATAGGTCACAAATTATGTTACCTTGCGGGGTTTCCCTTTAACGATAACATCACCTAAGGAAAAGAGGGAAAATATTAATATACGAGGTTTGTCCCAAAAGTATCGAGCCTACCTTCATATCTCCGCATTCCGGCGAGTGACATCCTTCAAAGTAGTCCCCATTTAATTGATTAACAGGTTCCCAGCGGTGTTTCCACTTCCTGAAGCAGTCCTGGAAGTCAGTTTTCGGAATTATCTTCAGTGGATTCGTCGCATTAGTTTCAACCGTCTCTTTGTCATCGAACCGGTATCCTTCGAGCGGCATTTTTAATCTGGAAAAGAGCCAAAAGTTGCAGGGAGCTACGTCGGAACTGTACGAAGGCTGGCGAAGTTGTACGACTTGGTGATTTGTTAAATATTGCTGTACAAGGTTCGATGAATGCGCTGGCGCATTGTCGTGGTGAAGCAGCCAATCACCGCTTGTCCAAAGCTGTGGCCGTTTTCTTCTGACTGCGTCACCCAATCTTTTCAATACTTCAACGTAGTATTCTTTAAGCAGCGCGCCCACTGAATCGGCTCGGTTCCGTCCGCTTCAGTCAAAACACCGATGGCCCCCGCTCACTGGCCCCGCACAATTCAGACTAAACAGTGATTAAAACGGCTTTAACCATTAGAGTTTCTAGAGATGTTATTTTTGATGAAAAGTGAATAAAATGAGTAGTTCTTCCGACTCTGACGAGGATATTGTTGTGGCTGGTCTAGCCTGTGTTGAAGCGGCAGTGGAGGAAAAGCGGAGAAGATATTGGGTTCATGATATTTACCTTAAAAGACAAGTTCACAGAGAATTTTATCATTTATTTCCAGAGTTGATGGCCGACAATGAAAACTTTTTCAAATATTTTAGAATGTCTAGTATAAAATTTTATGAAATTTTAAATATGTTGCCGCTCAGGAAACAAAACACTAACCTTCGAAAATCGCCGAAAGTAAGAGCCGTTTTACACACACAAGAATTATAGCCAAAATTTTTTGTTTGTTGAAAATTTTCATAAAACTAATTTGCTGTTTTACACATCAAAGAATTATTGTCAAAATTTTGGTAGAAATTTTCGGCATAAAAATATAGAACGTGTTCTATATTTTTATGACTAAAATGCAGAAAGTGCGCGTTTGGTAATCAACCTAATCTCAATATTTACTCATTGTTTCTTGCACAAAATATCCCTTATTTTGTGGTTTCTTGATTATATATGTTTGAAAACTTTCATATTTGTGACATTTTAAGGTTATGCCCAGATTATATATTCCTTTTTAACTGCTGGAACGTCACATGTTATGCAAATGCGCATGAGCATCGACAAAATTATCACCAAAATTATATTCAGATTTCTTGTACGTATCAAACAGAGTGGAATTTTATTTTAAAAATTATTTCCAAAGAATTTTCGGCAAAATTTGCTAAAAATTTTTGTTATAATTTTCGGAATAATTCTTGTGGGTGTAAAACGGCTCTAAGTGTATTAGATAGTCGCATTAATTAAATTTGACGTTTACATCACAGATTTTTGTGACATAACTAATGTTTTTTGACTGTGACGTGAACGCCTAGACAATTTACTTCAAGTTTATTAGGCAACAACTATGTATAGAGAATATTATTACTATTATATATTCTGTATGCTCTCACGTTTTCTATCAATTCTTCGTCCGACATAGTAACAATACAAACACTACGTCTATACCACAGATTATAGTACCTCTTTCTATTTTTAAAATAGTCGAAGGCTTTTAGACCTTTCGGCAATTTTTACCCTCTTGAGAATAGTCGAAGACGCCGATGCTGAAAGCACGGAAGCGTTCTGGCCGGTGGGAACCATAGATAAAATATTTATAGATCCGCAAAGCTTAATCCCAAAAACGGCAAATTTACGACAATAAAATGTAAACATCCTAGACCAGATGTCGGCATGCGCACTACAAATTGATCAGGTGACCATCGACAGGACCGAACTTCGAAAATCTATTTAGTTAGTTCAATTAGTCATAAATGGTGTCTAAATGAAGCAAGTCATCAAAGTTGCAACCATGCAATCTTTAGTAAAAAAGTCGGTCTCATGTAACTTTCTTGTTCTGGGAGTTATATCATATGGGCACAAATAATATCTGAAGCAGAAGGGAATAATCCGATCAGTGTACCGATGGGAGTTAGTTTAGTCATTTCTTATACTGTAAAAGTAAAATTGTGAAAAAAATGTATCTTACTATTTCTCTAATCTATTGTTTCCGTCTGTGTGCGTTAACTTTCTTGTTGTGGGGTGGGAGTGAATAATTAACATTTTTAAAGTTCGGCAATTTATTCTCTAATTATGAAAAAATAATTACCATCTTTTCCTTGTCTTTTTTTTTTAATTTTTTAAGAAAATATTGATACGAAATGGGTTTTTTAACGGATATGCAGGATTTGAAAATATTTTTATATACTAATATTTTTCTGCCGTAATGGTGAACGGAGCATATATTTTCTTATCGCATTAATTTTTCGACAAAATGATGAAAATGTTATTTCAAATAAAATAAGTGAACAAGGTCATTGCTGGGGGTGAATAAAAAAAATATACCAACAAAAAAAATTCACATTTGTCTAACTTATTTCGTAATATTTTGCTTCTGTTAACATATTAATGAATTTTTTATTTGACGATTTGAAAGTGAGGATTTCCATGACAACATGATTCATGACAATTTGATAAAATAAGTACGGACATAACTAATCTGAATTTACTTCCAAAACCAGTATTAATAATGAACGACGCTTTTTAACGTCATGTCCACAATCTTCAAACATACAAAATTATAAATCAGATTGGCTGCAGAACAAAAAAAAAACATTTGAGCTGGTTGGAAACATCGGTTAAATTTAAGGTAGATGAAGTTATGCAAGAATATGGCCATTGTGCAAATTAATTACTGGAAAAAATTCGTTGGCAATTTGGAAAAATAATTCAAACAGAGCTTAGAAATTATAAAGCTAATAGCCGATTATGGCTACAATATAAACCTTGTACTCAAGTATTTTATGTATATAACCAAATAATAATACATTATAATTATTGTAAGTTATATATGTATGTTTTAAAATATTCCAACTTCATTATGAGGAAGTATGTTTTTATTCATAATTATACTTACTTGCATTGCCAAATAAATATATTTTGAAATGAATCGTTAGTTTTTATTTATGTAAGTAATGTAATAGATGGAGAAATTATACCATTTCTTGACATACTGATGAATGTACTTTTTTCATATGATAGAATAAAGTATTCTATGGTTTGGTGCGAATTTTGATTTTTTTTAATAATTGACTATTTAAAAATTCAGTTTATCTGTTGGTAATCATTTGGAAAGTGCCAGAAATATATCATACTACATGTTTTGGAAATTTAATGTTATACGAAAACAATGTAAATCCAAAAACGTTGTAAAGCAACACTATTTTTTACCCTATAGAGAAAAAGGACAATAAATCAAATAAATATGTACACATTCTATTATATTAAATAAAAACACAAGAACAAATAAAATAAATCACTTAAAACGCTATAAATCCGTTTAAATCGCACGTAACTTGCAAAGCAAAAATAAATACAAAAACGGCGTTAAGCCGATACTGTGCTGTTTACGGATGGCACTACGAAACAACCGATCGATAACAGGAAGTCGCTTATGCGCATGCCCTCATCTGGCCAGCATCCAAAAATATGACTGCCGCCCGATGTGCAGAAACGCATTTTTTCGCCCATGGTTTGCCATTTTTTGGCTTTAGCAGCCGATAAGAGTAGGGATCCATAGTAGAGATCAGTGGTGGGAACCAGTGAGCTGGCTCTCATTTATTTACGTGTAAACTAAAACGGGCCGATTGCGCGGAGACGAGCGGTCCGAACCGAGCCGAACCAGTGAGCGCGCTGCTTTAGTGATCGTGTGACCTCTCGGAGCATATTTGTGGTGCACTACACCTTCACAAACGAAGAAAACAGTCAACTTTATCATCACTTTGCCCAGACTTTGACGTACTTTTTTTGGTCTTGGCGATTCAGAATGCTTCCACTGTGAAGACTGTCGCTTTGTTTCTGGATCATAGCCGTAAATCCATGATTCATCACCAGTAATAATCTTCTTGAGTACATTTTCATCATTAGAAACCATTTCCAAGTAGTCCTGAGCGATTTCAAAGCGAAGATTCTTCTACTCTGCCGTTAGCAATTTTGGGATGAATTTCGCACACACGCGAGCCATTGCCAAATTCTCGGTTAAAATTCTCCAAACAGTAGTTTTTGGTATTCTAAGATCACTTTCTAGTTCGCGTACAGTCAACCGACGATCTCCTTCAATTGCAAGTTACCCACGCTCGACATTTACTGGTGTTATTGGGCTCGAAGGTCGGTCAGAGCGAGAATCATTGTCAACTGACGTGCGGCCATCTTTAAACGGCTTGTACCACTCTTTTGTTCTTGCTTTACTCATACACTCCTCTCTAAATGCCTTATTCATCATATTAATTGTTTCCGAGCAAGTTTTTCCAAGATTAAAGCAAAACTTGATGCAAATTCGTTGTTCTAATTTTTCCGTCATTTTTTACAAAAAAAAAGACATTGTAAACAAACGAGTTCGTGAATACTTACTGGTGTCGCCCATGCCCCACAGAGGTCGCTCGGAAGTTTTGACGCGGAGATATGAATGTAGGCTCGATACTTTTGGGACAAACCTCATATGTTGGACCAAAAATTTGCAACACGCAAAACTTCAATTTTTTAAAATGGGATACTCTGTACATTTTCTAATATATGGATTTTTGAGTCAGTTGTAAACATTTTGTATATTATAAAAAATCTATAGGTATTTCAATAATAGTTTCTTTGACGTGTTTGAACACAAGAAAAATTCCATTTTTATATTTGGTACCCTGCAATGGTGAAATTAAATATTTTAAATAATAATTTCTAAAAATAGTAAACATGAACAGCGGTAAAGTTAAAGTACAACTTTATAAACTGATAACAAAAACTCACATTATGAGATACAAAATAGAATTGTAGACATCTTCGTGAACTCGGTGATCTTAATTATCTGGTTTAAAATTTCAATATAGGGTGGCTGCATATATTGACAGTCTTTATGAAACCAACGTTTTTTTCAAAAAAATTTTATTAAAAACGTAAAGATTAAATATGTTAAAAGCCTTCAAGTAGAATTAGGAATTAAAAGCCAGGCACTTTGTCGTTTAGAACTAACAAAGAAATATAAATCGTGACGTGCGAACAATTCCCATCCTGCAAAATCCTTGGTTCGTTGTTTAAAAATAAATGAAATATAAAATATACATAGTACAATACTTTCTTTGTTAGAGAGAACATTAAAAAAACAGTTTTGATATGATATACAAGCATTCAAGATGAACTTCTTAAAAATATATTTTTAAATTTATGCAGACTGAATCAAAAATTTGTCACATAGTACCCAACTTAGATTTTTAAAATGAAATTTTAGACATTTTACTCGTATCTAGGTACTGAAATAGTTCAGGTTAATATCCTATATGTTAGAGGCGAGAGAAAAAAAAGTTTAATATATGTTAGATAAGTATCCAAAATAAACACCTTCAAATATATTTTTAATTTATACAATGTGAACTAAAAATTTGCAACTCCTCAATCTTGGATTTTTTAAAATGAGATTCTAAAGTCAATTTAGACAAATCTATAGTTGCTTAAATAGTGTTTTTGGATATATATATATATATATATATATATATATATATATATATATATATATATATATATATATATATATATATATATATATATATATATATATATATATATATATATATATATATGGCCAAGGTAAATTGAAATTTTTAATTAATATTGTACCAATTAAGTGTTTAATTCTAAGTCTTGTGAGTGTGCGTTTGTGACCATGTTAGTTGTATTTTGTTTTTATTTTAGATTATACTTTTGAAAAAGCCCACTACGTTGGGCGAAACGTTAAGCACAGAATAGTAGTATTAATTTTTGAAACCTAATCCAAAGAAGTTACCATACATTTATATAGAAAGATGGTTTAAGAAAAAATTTTAGAAAATTAAATGTTTATATATATATATATATATATATATATATATATATATATATATATAAATAAGAGAAAAACTGCATTTTTATAGTTGACACGCTGTATCGGTGAAATTATTATTTTCTTTTTCAATCCATAAAAATATTACATAAATACAGCGGTAAAAGTTAAAAGAAATATATATATATATAAGAAATATTTTCGAAAATGCAAGTAATGAAATTTAAAAAAAAAGCTTGTTCTTTAACTTGATCTTAACTTATCTCGTTTAAGTAAAATTACAGGTTGGCTAAGTTTTTTAATGTTCCTTTTAAAAGTAGCGCTTCTTCCTAAAAAATTCTATGGGAAGACAACAAAATAAAGAAGGGATAAGTAGGGGAGACTCGTACAGAACCCTATACCTGGGTAAAATCGTATAGCACTGATATTTCCTAAACTAATTTAAATTTTACGCTCGCGCGCTGTCTCCGACCGCCGACCAATAGAATCTATTCTTCTGGAAACACTTGTCAAAGCATGCACCAACTTACACCTTTTTTTAAAAATTGTCTTCGTTCTATGTTTCTTCCCTTCTCAAAACTCAAAAAAAAAAAATTTTATATAACAAATGAACATTTTGAGGTTATGTTGTTTTTAATAAATGAGACTAGCGATGTTTCCTCTACAACGGATTAATATGCACTGTCTTCTTTTATTTTTTTATAAATAACAAATGAAAATTTTGAGGTTATGTTACTGTTTACGAATAAGACTAACGATGTTTACTGTACAACTGATTGACCTGCGCTTCTTTAAAAAAATGAATTTTCGCTTTTATAGTTAGCGGTGACGTAGTATAAATTTTTGTTTTAATTTTTTTCTGATTGGTTGGCTATCTGACGTGAACTGGCAACTAGATGGAATTTTAGGCTTTGAAATACAAAACCAGAATGGATTCCTAATTGTCATTTATGATGAAATTTTGATATTTTATTGATATTATGAATTAAATATTAGATTTGATGAAAATAAATTATGAGTTATGTAAATTTTGGACTTTTCCTGACATTTTGATGTATCTACAATTTACTTTTCGTTATTATTTAACACATAAAATTGATAAATAAAATTTGATTACATCTAAAAAAATTTTACATATACATTTAAATTTTAATTGTAACTTGCTGAAATTGATAATTCTCGTTTTATTAATATTATAATCATATTTAGTAAGGTTTAACCTACAATTAGGTACTATTTTATACTAGTTTATTTTTTAAAATTAACTTATAATCTACATTTTCTTATACTAGTCTTACAGATTTACAATATTTTAAACAAATTTTTTATAAATATTGTAAAAAACTAATATATTATAAATAATTATTGTTAAATAGTGTCTTTATTTCACTAAATGATTATTATTTGACCTTTATTCTCACTAATATTATCTTTACCCGCACTATTTATAAAATGAGTGTTCAAGATTCTCTTCTTTGTGGATTTCACTATACTGTGATAAAATCTTCGATCATACCCTAGATTTAAACAACAATAGGTTTGTTTGAAGGCTGTTTATCGTCGGTGGGGGAGACGCTGTTTTGATGTTTGACAGACATAAACATATTTACTTATCTTGTCTTTCAGTTTAATTGCTTGTCGTGACTTTTTTAGGTGTTTTTAAGTGTTAGAAATTACCATAAATGCGAAGTTTACAATTAATATTAACAAAAAGAGGATTTAAATTTATTTTTATCGGTAAATATTGTTAGATATTGTTTACATATTGAAAATAACAATAATAATAATTTAGGCAACCATATATTCATACTTTGTTTTCAGAATTGACGTACCGATGATACTTTTAAATAATGCAATTAGAAAAGGATAGCATAAAATCGGTATGTGTGTACCAAGAAATTAAATATCTACTGTTTATCAACACTTTTTCAAATATAAATAAAAATATTATTACGTTATTCACCGTTCAAACAACCGGGCGCTAGTTCTGACGTTATGCTACTTCTACAGGGGTATGTTCGAAGGTTAAAATACCTTTTTTAGTCACTGTCTCTGGTCCATAACACTTCACACATTTTTAAACATATTTATAGTTTATTAGTTTATTTGTTTTATGTCTTTTAGAGTGAAATATGTTTATTATTTTTGCTTTAAATGCATTAATGTTCAACGTTTCACTTTAATTTTTATACATTTTATCATATTACAAAATTATGGGCATTTAATGTTCTTTTAAAACATGACTCATATACAAATTCTTACATACTATAACTAATATCTATTCTACAATCTACACTTACCACATAAATGCATCAGTTAATTATTTATGTCCTTTTTTGTTTGACATTTTCATATTTAAATCTTATCACACCTGAGATGAGGTGGCTATTTATACAGTAGGTACCTACTTACCTGTTATCAGGCCATGGCAATGGACAACGGGTGTGTTCAGCAACACAAAACATTGCATAAAACGTAAATTATAATAATATCAATAATTGCTTGCTCTGCGCTAAGCTACTCTTTTGGAATTGTTGAGTGGAGCAGGACGGACATCCAAAACCTGCAAAGAAAAATAAGGACACTCTTTACAAAAGCACAAAAACATCACCCTCGGAGTGCTATTGAACGTACAATGCTTCCAAGACACCAAGGAGAAAGAGGATTGGTGGATATTGGTAAGCAGCTCGACCAACAAATAATAAACTTACGTTCATATTTCCACAGGTTAGCGGATTATTCCACACTACATCGAACAATATGCGAGGCAGACAATTCAACGCCGCTACAGTTGAGGGAACAAGATATTACTTCTCACCACCAAACAGACTAAGAGAAGTTACAAACCTTGCTACGGAAGCCACTTCATGGACGGCACCTAAATGAGGTCAATCAGGACAATGTCGACAACTCAGCGTCAAACTACTGGTTGATTTCAGGACAAATGTTTCCGGAAACGGAGGGCTTCTTGTTAGTTATCCAAGACCAGGTTATTCCGACGAAGAACTATCGGAAGTTCATCATTAGAGATCCCTCAATAGAAAATGACCAATGCAGATATGGCTGTCGAACATCGGAGACAATTCAGCACATAACTGGAGGATGCCAAGCGTTTGCCGCAACCGAGTATAAGGAAAAACACGACTCAGCTGCTAAGATACTCCACCAAGAGTTAGCAGAAAACTTAAACCTATTACAGGTAGGAAAAGTGTCTTATTACAAGTATAATCCAGAGCCTATTCTTGAGAACAACCAGTTCAAGTTATATTGGGACCGAACGGTTCTGACGGATCAGATAGTAGCTCATAACAGACCAGACATTATACTAATAGATAAAATTTCTAGGCGAACTACACTAATCGACATTGCTGTACCTAACAACAACAACAACCTAAAGCCAAAATACAACGAGAAGATCGCC
The DNA here is from genome assembly GCA_034092305.1 of Diaprepes abbreviatus. Taxonomy (NCBI): domain Eukaryota; kingdom Metazoa; phylum Arthropoda; class Insecta; order Coleoptera; family Curculionidae; genus Diaprepes; species Diaprepes abbreviatus. Next base: position 636,532 of record JASJET010000018.1, on the reverse strand, counting down.
AAATACAGAGATCTGGAGGTCCAAATCCGAAGACAATGGGCAATGAACAGCGTCCAAACGATTTCCATAATACTGTCTGGAGTGATATCAAAGAACCTTCTGCAGAACATCAAGGGACTGGGCCTTAGTGAGCATTTGTATAAGCCGATGCGGAAAGCAATTCTCCTTGCAACCGCGCGAACCGTCCGAAAGTTCGTAGGAAATACAGCAGACCACGTCACCTAGGACCCGATAATATGGAAAGGATTCCCACAGAGCTTCATACTTTTGGTGTCTTTGTATGCCTGGTGTTCTATCTGCTGGTTGCTATATCTATGTATATTGCAGTTTCTAGAGCATACACACAATAAATTCTTCAATCTTTTTTTTTGGTCAGCCAATACATCTATATTATTCATTTTTTTCGAAATGTACGGTAAAAATACATCAATTTCTAAGCAGACCGGGGGTCTCATTTAGTTCTACTGTCCCGAGCCTCCAACAGGCTTAGTCCGCCACTGCTTAGGATATTCCACAGAATAAAAAAACACAATAATATGCAGGGTGTCCTGTTTAAAATTTTGATCTTAATATTATCTAATGATAGATGTTAAATCTTCAAAAATATTTTGATAAATCAGATTACTATCTGTTATGACAAAACCCAAAATTTTAAAAATATATTTCAAGTGGTTTTCTGAATACTTGTTCCGTTATGTACTTATAATTGAAAAATTAAAATTTTATAAAGAATTTTAAAATGCAACTACCTCCAAATCTGCAGAATTGTGTGGCATTTTAACGTAAAATATTCGAAGTAATATTGACTATATGCATTATTTAATTATTTCTTATCTTTTAAGTTTGACGACCCGATACTGTCTTAAATTATTATTATTATTAATTATAAACAATCTCATTTATTTTATATTGACCAAGACTTATTTATTTCTCTGAACATTATTATATAAATTATTTTAAACCTGCATAGATTTAATTAAGAACTTGATAACCTTGGGGCTCATCCCTCTTCTACAAACAATAAACAAATATAAAAGTTGCGGTTACCAGTAGAAAACGCTTTATATTATTCTAGCACTCATTCGTGTCGAGTGTTAAACAATTAAAGAATAAGATCCTCGACTACAATGAAAATCTTAATACCGTTACTGTTTCTAATTTCGGTAGTGTTAGCAACCGGAATAAATGCTTCTGAAGTGTTACCTAAAGATGAGAATTTTCAATTACGTAGCGGTGATTTGATGCCACTAGTAGGGTGTAAGTATTATTTTTTATTTAGTAAAAACATACCAGGTTTATGTAACCAACCGCAACCTTCATTAATAATTGATATGGGTGTGAAGAATGACCTTTTAAAAAAATTGTGTGCGATGTAAAATATATGCTGAATTTCTGTTTTATAGTTGGTACATACCAGATTCAGGGTACAGAGCTTATAAGAGATGTCTTGGATAAAGCCTTGGCTGCAGGCTACCGCCTTATAGGTAAGTTGCATCGAATATAAAACATTATATGCATCAATTTTTTTTGAAAAAAAAAATAATCTCACTATATAACATCAATTTTAGACTCCGCCAAAGCATACAGGAACGAAGAGGACATAGGAAAGGCTCTAAAAGAATTGCTTCCGAAATATAACTTGACTCGCAAAGATATTTGGATTACAACAAAGCTACGTAAGTATTTGAAAATTTTGTAACTAAAAAACTCATTTAATTTCACAATAATTTACTATAAGCAAAGAAACTAACTTAAGCAAGGCACTCGGTTTTTTTTGACTTGACTTATGCCGAAAGGATTGTTGATGCAAAAGAGGGCGCTCGAATGATGATGTTTTTTTAACTGACTTCTAAAAGGAGGTTCTCAATTCGTCGAGTATGTATGTTTTTTTTATGCATGTACACCGATTACTCCGGAACGGCGGCATCGATTTGAATGACATTTTTTACGTTATGTCCAGGAAGTTGCTGCGGGGATCCTATATTTTTTTGGACGAAATTCGTGCAGTAAAATCCAAGATGGCGCTGACAATATGGCGGGCAAAAAAAATAATTTTGTCTGATTTTCTCCAAAATTGGTATGGGGGAATTTTTGGGGTCGTACACAACGACTTTGAAATTATTTGTAAAAAATTTAATATGGCGGATTCAACATGGCGGACAAAAAATTTAATTTTGTCTGATTTTTCCCAAAATTGGTGTGGGGGTGTTTTCAGGGTCGCACATAACCAATCTGAAATTATTTTTAAAAAATTCAATATAGCGCATCCAAGATGGCGGATTAAAGATTCTACATCTCCCGATTTTGTCTAAAATCAGTATTGGGATATTTTTGTTAGTGTTAATTATGAATTTAAAATATTTTTTGAAAAACTCAATCTAGCAGATTCAATATGGTGTCCTAAAAATTTTACATTTTTCGTTTTTTGTCCCAAACTCATATAGGGGGTTCTTGAGGGTGTAAATTATGAATTTAAAAGTATTTTTTCAGGATTCAATATCGCAAATCCAAGATAGCGGACTAAAAATTTTACATTTTTCGATTTTGTTGAAAGGTGGGATTGAATCGTTTTTGAAGATGTAAATAGCGAATGTAAGTCTAGAAGTTTTAAATTTCCGGATTTCATCCAAAATTGGTACTAGGGGGCTTTGAAGGGTTTAAATTTAGATTAGATTAAAACTTAAAATAATTTTTTGGAAATTCAATATAGCGGATGCAATATGGTGGGTTGAAAATTTTACCTTATTCGCATTTTTTCAGATTTGGTATTAGAGAGTTTTCGCGGTCGTGTATTACGAATATGAAGTTAATTTTTTACAACTATTAGGTTGATAAGATACAGTATGAGGGACAGAAAATTTTACATATTCCGATTTTGTCTTCTGGGGTTCTTGAGGCGTATACAAACTCAATATGCAGTATAAAATATATCGAGCTAAGAAATTTACATCTCAAGTTCTTTAAACATCGATATTGGAAGGTTTTGGGGCCTATATTACCAATCGAGAATTAATTTGAAATTTAAGATAGTGGATTTACTATGACAGACTAAATATTTGTTTGACATAATTTTACTGGTATTTGGAGAACTCTAGGATTCAAAGAATTTTTAGTGGTTTATTTTAGGCTGATTTACAACTTTAGATAAAATGGGTACTTTTTTCCCCCTTGGAGTCATTGCGAGGTACACTAATCTCGATTAGTATTTAGTTCAAATAATTTATGGATATCATAATGAATTCTAAAACAAAAAATAGATAAATAAAATTTTTATAAAAAAATTGAACCGACTTCTAAAAAATAACAATAAATTTTTATATGAAATTGAACTTTTTGACGTCGGCGCCAAACTAATACCTCACAAAAAGTGATTTGCATAAACAGATTAAAAATACTTTAATTGTAATTGCTTTGTTACCATAATTTGTACATATTAATGGTTATGTATTTCGTTTACAAATAATTTGGCGCCGACTTCAAAAATTTCAATTTCATATAAAAATTTATAGTTATTTTTCACTTTTTAGCGCACTTTTAGAGGTCGGTTCAATTTTTTTATAAAAATTTTATTCTATTTATATTGACAGTTTGTGGCAAACGATTTCATCCTTTTGTGAATGTATTTTATAACATTCTATTACTAAGATATTCATAATTTGAAGCTGAGACGACGATTACATAATTTCAAGGGGTTTTGAATGTTAGAATATAAGTGACAGATATTTGCAAGCAGTGGTGGTTGGTGCGGGACGTCTTTGGGGTGCCGCCCTCCCTACCGGATTTAAAAATACCAAAAAAAAAAGATTATAGTAACAATACCATAATATATTTCTTAATCGAGTAATAGTATACTCAATGAAAAATAATTATTTATATAAAAAGAATTTAATATTAGTTTTTAAAATGCAGTAGAAAGTATAAAATAATTTCTCCTTGCCTCATACAGATTTATAACCTCTTATAGATTCCTAACCCCATACACACTGCCCCGAAAATATGTGATTGTGAATTTTTAATAGCTATAAAAATAGTTGTAAGATTTAAAGTGGAAAATGTGGGGTTTAGAGCAATTTAGAGAGTAGTTGTCGTTGGGAAAACTCACACAACCGTTATTATCTGTTGCACCTCACGTTTTTCGTTTTAAATCTTATAAGTATTTTTTTTAGCTATTAAAAATTCACAATCACAAATTTTCAGGACAATGTGTATGGGGTAAAAAATCTTTATGGGGTTATAAATCTGTACAAGGTTAAGAGACATTATTTTATATTTTTTAACCCGTTTTAAAAATGTGGTATATTATTTTTTTTTATATTTTAAATAATTATTTTTTGTTTTTTAATCTTTAGTTTAAAATCGATTGTACCGAACAGACAAATATACAAACAGACAAACAAGAAAGATAGTTAATATTATATTGTCATTCAGTTCTGACCTATGTTTAAAGTTTCAAGTTTCTAGCTCATCTGGAATTTGATTTAAAATCCATTGCAAAATTCATACCGAACAAACAAACAGACAGACAAAAAAATGAGCTAATATTGAATTGTCATCGCGTTCTAAGCTATGTTTAAAGTTTCAAGTCTCTAGCTCATCGAAAAGTTAGTTTAAAATCGATTGAAAAATTTGTATCGAACAGACAAACAAACAAAACAGACAGACCAGAAAGCGAGTTAATAAAAATGTGATAAAATAATGATGAACAAACTTTTCACATGCAGTCCTGCATCTAATTTTATTTTTGCCCTCCACCCCTCCCATGTAGATAAGTCACAGACAACCCGCCACTGTTTGCAAGGCTAATTTCAAACGGTAATTAATTATGTTATTAAATGTGTTATGCAACTGAAAAATTATATATCAAAGGTATAAAACTTTTTTAGTTGTTTCTAATACGTGAAATCTTAGAAAAGAGGTTTAGTGTAGAATAAAATTTTTATAAAAAAAATTGAACCAACTTCTAAAAGTGCGCTAAAAAGTGAAAAATAACCATAAATTTTTATATGAAATTGAAAGTTCTGAAGTCGGCGCCAAACTAATACCTAACAAAATGTGATTCGCATAATCAGATTAAAAATATTTTATTTGTAATTACTTTCTTACCATAATTTTTATATATTAGTAGTTATTTGTTTTATTTAGAAATAATTTGGCGCCGATTTCAAAAATTTCAATTTTATATAGAAATTTATAGTTATTTTTCACTTTTTAGCGCACTTTTAGAAGTCGGTTCAATTTTTTTATAAAAATTTTATTTTTCGATTTTTAGTTTTGAATGCATTATAATATCCATAAATTATTTGAACCAAGTACTAATGGAGATTAGTGTATCACGCGGTAGCAAAAAAGTACCCATTTTATCCAAAGTTGTAAATCACCCTAAAATGAACCACTAAAAATTCTTTGATTCTTAGAGTTCTCCAAATACCAGTGAAATTGTATCAAACAGTTTGTCATAGTAAATCCACTATCTTAAATTTCAAATTAATTTTAGATTGGTAATATAGGCCCCAAAACCTTCCATTATCAATATTTAAAGAACTTGAGACGTAAATGTCTTAGCCTGATATATTTTATACCGCATATTGAGTTTATATACGCCCCAACAACCCCGCAATATCAATTTTAGACAAAAATGTATAATTTTCAGTCCCTCATATTGTATCTTATCAACCGAATAGTTGTAAAAAATTAACTTCATATTCGTAATACACGACCCCGAAAACACCCTAATACCAAATGTGAAAAAATGCAAATAAAGTAAAATCTTCAACTCATATTCAATTAAAAAAAAAATAACGTCTTAAACTAATCTAAATCTAATTCCTTCAAAGCCCCTTAGTATCAATTTTGGATGAAATCCAGAAATTTAAAATTTCTAGAAAATTGATTTTGTCGTCCGCCATATTGGATCCGCCATATTTAATTTAAAAAACAAATTATATTCGTGATGTGCGACCCCGAAAACTCCTCCGTATCAATTTTGGAGAAAATCGGATAAAATTGATTTTTTTTTCTGCCATATTGAATTTTTAAAAAATAATTTCAGATTGTTGTGTACGATCCCGAAAATTCTTCCATACCAATTTTGGAGAAAATTGGACAAAATTCATTTTTTCGGCCGCCATATTGTCAGCACCAATTTCGTCCAAAAAAATATGGGACCACCGCAGCAACTTCCTGAACATAACGTAAAAAATTTCATTCAAATCGGTACCGCCGTTCCGGAGTAATTGGTGTACATACATAAAAAAAATACATAGTCGACGAATTGAGAACCTCCTTCTTTTAGAAGTCGGTTAAAAATAGAAGAATTACTGCCATAAAGCAAGATGATTTCAATTTGTTTTACTAATCCTTGTTAAAAAAATTGTAAAGAAGCAATAATATGTCTTACCCATTAAAAAAAAGATACAAAATACAACAGTGTTTTTGACCCCGTGTAGAAAATTATTTTAATCAGGTACTAGTAATTCTTAATAGCTTTTGGAACATTCAGTTGTTTACTCTCGTTCTAAAGTTTGGGTTTTTTCTAGTCCCTGATGATCAAGGAGAAAAAGCATATGAAGCCCTTCAAGAGTCAGTTAGAAAGTTGGATACTGGATACGTCGATTTGTATCTTATTCACTGGCCTGGTGCTCGTAAAGGAAATGCTTCAAATGAGGATAATCCGAAGTATGTAATATTTTTTGTGAATGATTTCAAAGTAAAATTTAACGAAAATTGAGGATTTTTCTACTGGAGATAATCAAAAAATAAACAAATGTTATGTCGCTTTAATACAGAGTATGACATGCGTCAATGTTTTTATCATTAATATTTAATACGAATTAAAACAATATCATAAGCAAAACATAACTGGCCAACTAGAAGATCTAACTTCCATGGCAACTAAACCAAGCTTAAATCTTCTTAGTGAATCTGTCTATTAATATTTATATTTTTTTAGGTTAAGGGATGAAAGTTGGAAACAATTAACAAGAGGAGTAAAAGATGGGTTGACTAAGAATATTGGAGTGTCCAATTACCTTGTCAGACATTTAAAGCAACTTTTGGAGAATGATCATGGAATTAAACCCGCTGTTAATCAAGTATAAATTTTATTTCTACAAAATATTAACGTGATGTTCATACAGTTATCTTTATTTTTAGTAATATTTTAGGCAAGTCTAGATACACGTATTTGAGAAAATGGTCAGTTTGTAAGAATTATGTCACAATATCTTTTAGAGCAAGTCTTACATGTCAGTTCTTTCAGGCATTTTTTCTACTCCCTTTTAAAAATACATAAGACCTGGATATTATCCAAACTTGGCTATGCCTCCTTTACCTATGGCTCAGGTTCAAAATCCTACCTAAAAAAACTAAACCCAATACACAATACTGGCAATAGGTGCCAATTATACCAGTCCGATTAGTAGCATTATGTGTGAAGCCGAAATCCTACCCATTAACTATATAAGAGACAAACAACTACTTAACTACGCTCACTCCCTGCTTTTTAAACGAAACCTTCTCACATCCAAATTATTCCACAGAAATATATACCCATGGATCACTGCTTCAAGCAAATACCCACATCCTCTAACCAAAGGTATAGTGAGTTCATATCAAGTCTGCAAATCTCATTACCACCTAGTTTCAAATCACACAATAATGGTTACACCTTGACATCTTGGAATATGTCCCCAATCGGAATCGATATCTCCCTCACCAATTATGACAAACACAACCCCCCCCCCATGTTTGATTAGAAAAACCTTTTATCAAATGCTTCAAACCCATACAAAACCTTCAACATCATCTACACAGACGGATCTAAAACGGCGACATGGACTCACGCAGCATATCACACTTCTGAGACAGGAAAAACATTTTCTCTACACAAATCAACTAATGTACTAACAGCGGAAATGGATAATAGCTACGGACTTACTCAGCTCAATTCAAACAATTGCTTCTTATAACCCACAACACCCCTTATCCAAAGAGATCAAATACCTTCTTGAAAGGGACCATATAGCCAACAAATAAATAGTCTTTTTATGGACTCTTAGTCATGTGGGTATATAAGGTAACGAAAAGTCCGATTTCTTTGCTTAACACCTTTCCAATCCCACCCGTGTAGACAACATTTTCTATATAAATGACCTCAAAATATTTACCAAAGATCTCATCAATAACCTCGTTCAATTCGAATGGGATCTCAACTTAGATGACAAAAAATTACATAATGTTAAATCTACTTATTTCATCAACTCCTTTTATCATTCACTAACTAGAAAAGAACCTGAAACACTAAGAAGATTGCCAATCAACTACACATGCTTCACAAACGAAAATCTAATAAAAAAATCTAGATCAACCCACGTGTCCCTCTTGTACCCTCTCATTAACCATCAAACACATCCTCTTCGACTGCCATAATTATGAACCTTAACGTAAGAATAAACACTATATTATAAGGAATCACTTCCTTTTTAAAAAACATCTAACTTCTTAATAAAATTCAACAAAATAAAACCCATCCCCAGTTAGATGCTAAAAGACTTAAATTGTCGATGCGTCAAAAAATCTCTTCTTTTTTCTACAAAATTACATATAATAAAATTTTTATAAAAAAAATTGAATCGACTTCTAAAAATGCGCTATAAAGTGAAAAATAACTATAAATTTTTATATGAAATTGAAATTTTTTAAGTCGGCGCCAAACTCATACCTGACAAAATATGATTTGCATAAACAGATTACAAATACTTTATTTGTAATTGCTTTCTTATCATAATATGTATATATTAGTAGTTATTTATTTCATTTAGAAATAATTTGGCGCCGACTTCAAAAATTTCAATTTCATATAAAAATTTATAGTTATTTTTCACTTTTTCCTTTTCGTACTAATCAACTGTACATGGTAATTTTACAAGCTCGCTTTACTAAGTCATAAATGCTCCCTACTCCCAGTTTTGAAATTTCTAAAACCTTAAACAAGATTATGCCTTGTAATTAACAAAACTCTATTTTCTATGTTCTTTAAATATAAACCAATCATCAGGAACTTATATAATATATAAATCTTACAGGTTTCATTAGTGAAGCACTCCATAAACAAACATTTCGCCTTCCATTTCATCAGTAATATTTTTTTGTAATATTTAGGACCGGGTCTGGATGAGCTGTGCAAGCCTTTTTCATACAGATAATATTTTTGAAGATTTCATTTCATACTTCTAACATAGAGTTACTACAAAAATATAAGCGGTAAAGCATTCGGGAATTTCCTGTAATACAACCTATAAATAACGTTACTGTTTTTCCTAAGTACATGTGACTCTCGATCTTACCTTAAGTATTACATAAACATGAATAAAAAAGATTTTTAAAGGCACATTGATAAATCAATTATTTTAATAAAACTCTTTCAAAAGTTAAATTTTCACAGTCGACACCCCAACAACATTAAAAATGAATAACGACATGACGAAACACAAATACAAAACTGAAAAATGACAGGTGACAGAAACAAAAGGCGGGTTTTTTAAAGTTATAGTTTCGTTGGCATCATATATATATATATATATATATATATATATATATATATATATATATATATATATATATATATATATATATATGTGTGTGTGTGTGTGTCATTGTTATCGATACATTAAACAGTCTGTGACAAAAAGCACCAAAGTATTGACAAGAAAGATCACGCAAAAGTTCTATTAACCAAGGTCGTAGTGAGGCTACTAAAAATTTGTCGTTCAATCAAAAATTTTAATCTCAACTTGTATTCAGCTGAGCTCTGTGCGGCGTTGCAAACTTATTACCTAACTGCGACAAAATCCATAGGGAAGGAAATGCTTTTTAGTTTTTATCAACTAAATTATACACAACTGTATTTATTTTCATATAAAATGTAGTATGTAGACTTTTAAAAGATATCTTAAAGACGTTGTATATAGACAGATCTATACGTCTATAAGACGCCTTATTTATGTCTTAAGACGTTCAGACATAATCTGGATATAAAAATGACGTCTATAAGACGTCTAGTGCTGTGTGGGATATTCATAAATTATTTGAACTAAGTGCTAATCGAGATTAGTGTACCTCGCAATGACTCCAAGGTGGCAAAAAAGTACCCATTTTATTCAAAGTTGTAAATCACCCTAAAATGAACCACTAAAAATTCTTTGATTTTTAGAGTTCTCCGAATACCAATGAAATTGTGTCAAAAAAATATTTAGTCTGTCATAGTAAATCCACTATCTTAAATTTCAAATTAATTTTCGATTGATTATGTAGGCCCCAAATCCTTCCAATATCGATATTTAAAGAAATTGAGACGTAAATTTTTTAGCCCGATATATTTTATAATGCATATTGAGTTTGTATACGCCCCAAGAACCGTGCAATACCAATTTTAGAGAAAATCGGAAAATGTTAAATTTTCAGTCCCTCATATTGTATCTTAACAATCTAACAGTTGTAAAAAATTAACTTCATCTTCGTAATACACGACTCCGAAAACCCCCTAATACCAAATCTGAAAAAATGCGAATAAGGTAAAATTTTCACCATATTGGATACGCCATACTGAATTTCAAAAAAAAAAAAAAAATTTAACGTCTTAATCTAATCTAAATTTAAACCCTTCAAAGCCTCCTAACAACAATTTTGGATGAAATCCGGAAATTTAAAATTTCTAGACCGTCATATTGCATCTGACATTTTCTTAAAATAATTTTATATTCGCTATTTACATCTTTAAAAACGATTCAGTACCACCTTTGAACAAAATCGAAAAATGTAAAATTTTTAGTCCGCTATATTGGATTCGCCATATTGAATCCTGAAAAAAATACTTTTAAATTCATAATTTACACCTTCAAGAACTCCCTATATCAGTTTTAGAGAAAATCGAAAAACGTAAAATTTTTAGGACGCCATAATGAATCCGCCAGATTGAGTTTTTAAAAAAATATTTTAAATTCTTAATTAACACAACAAAAATCCCCCAATATTGATTTTAGACAAAATCGAGATATGTAGAATCTTTAATTCGCCATCTTGGATCCACCATATTTAATATTTAAAAAATAATTTCAGATTCGTAATGTGCGATCTCAAAAAATCCCTTATATCAATTTTTAAAAAAATCGTATAAAATTAGTTTTTTATCCGCCATTTTATATACGTCATATTGAATTTTTTTAAAATAATTTGAGATTCGTTATGTGCGACCCTGAAAACTCTCCCATACCAATTTTGGAGAAAATCGGACAAAACTGATTTTTTTTGTCCGCCATATTGGATCCGCCATATTGAATTTTCTTGAGTAACTACCATTTTATTAAAGAAATATTTAGCAAACTGAGCATTAAAATTTATTTTTGAAACAGTTTTCTGTTCAATTTATTTTTCAGCCCGGTAAAAAATGCAAACATTAAAAATATATTTTTTTAAAGGTTGAATGGCATCCTCATTATCATCCCCAAGATCTTCTAGATTACTGTCGCAAAGAAGGTATATTGCTACAAGCTTATTCTTCCTTGGGTGGCACTGACAACCAAAATTTACTGAAAGATGCCAAAGTTAAAGAAATTGCCAAGAAGCTGGGAAAAACACCTGCGCAGGTAAAATAAATATTTTTAGAAGTAGGGGAAGGTAAAGGAATTACGAACACCTAAGGTTAATGTCAAATAAAGTCAAAGAATTCGAAGATAGGTTATGTTTTCTTAGCTTTTCAGCATGTTTATACACACAGTTCATTTAAAAAGTTCCGGAACTAATTTTTTTTACGAATCAAAATAAGTTTCGAGAAAATATTTTATTTAGTTTTCAACATAATACCCTCCTCGTTCTATACAAATTTTGCTGCGCTCGTATAGCCGCTGGAACGACCTGGAAAACTCCTCTTCTGGAATAGCTTTCAGATCCCTGGTCACATTCCTTTGAATCGTCTCAACGTTTTCAAAATGTTCTCCCTTCATCGTCATTTTCAGTTTAAGGAGCCAGTCTGCCAGAACCAGAACTGGCAAGTAGGGCGGATGATGAATCATGAAGACCGACTTTTGGGCCAAAAATTGTATGTGGTGCACGCTTCCTACACTGATAATGAGTTTCTCTGACAACATTTCAACCGTAATTCGTTCATTCTCATCGGTAGTCGAGGTTAAAGGGCGCCCCTCCCGTAGATCGTCTTCCAGCGACTGTTAAGCGTTCTTGAATCCTGCATACCACTTGAAAATCTTGCTGTAGCTTAAACAATGCTCATTATACGCGATTTTCAATAATTCGAATGTTTCCGAAGCACTTTTTCCCAACTTGAAACAAAATTTGCTTGCGGCGGATTGCTCCATAGCGAAAATTATGACACAGTGGCAAAATCACGCCTACTTCAAACGAACACAGCTGGCCAATAAATGAAGTTATAGCGCTCACATCTTCATGGTGGGTAACTAAGGTATGATATTACATAGTTTTGCCGTCGGATAACAGATCGCGCTAGTTGTAAATTTTATACAAAATTAGTTCTTGAATGAACCGTATATTTATTTAGAAACTTCATAAATCAACTTGGTTAAATTATAAAAACAACATCAAATTTAAGCACAAAAACGAAACCATTAGTGTTCGAGTTTACCTTACATGAATTGGGTAAACACTGAATGCGGCTGTTAGTGTTTCTAGATATGATTCAGCGCGAGGATGTTCAGAAGGATGGTGGTAATTCGTGCTTTTATAGGCTTCAAATTTTTGGCATCACTGTTTTATTAAACAATTAAGGTGTGAAAAAACAGTTTTTTTGAGTTGCAGAAAAAACTATTGCTTTTTAGAAAAAAAGGTTTCAAATAAGAGTTGTATCATCAGTAAAGTTAACAAGATACCACCTTTCACCCATAACTGTAGATGCCAGGTCGTTAATATAAAAAATGAATGAATGAATCAAGAGCATGCTCCCTTACACTATACCTTTCAAGTTTCCGAAGCAGAATCTTTTTAAACTGTCAGATGATTTTGACAAGTCCAAAAATGCCCCTAACGATAAATGTTTGTTCTAAAGCTTTCTATAATTTTCTCAATGAAATCATATACAACTATGTTCACACATCTACCTTTTAAGTAACCATGTTGTGTTGGAGTAAATTTTTTAAAAAAATTGAGCAGTCTGGAAGACATAGCAATTTCAAAATTTTTTTAAAAGGATGGTAATAGGCTTATGGGTCTATAATTATGGAAATCTGTACTATCCCCCTTCTTAAATAGAGGTTTAACCAATGTCATTTTTAACTTCTTTGGAAAAATGTCAAGTTTAAAAGAATTATTGATTATATAGCTCAAAGGTTTGACTAAATGATTGACACATTTTTTTCATTAAATTTCTTGAAATCTCATCATACCCACAGCTTTTTGTTTTTTAAAGATTTTATAATTTAAAAAATTTCTTGTGTTATTTTATGTGAGAGAAATATAGAATTTAAATTATTTTCAACATTGCAGGATCTACTTGTTAAAATTATTTGAGATGATTTAAGAGTCTCCTTCAATTTGACAATGTTTTCGTTTTGAGCATTTACCTGTTATTTCTCCCACTATCTGCCAAATGCATTTAGACTTATTGTCATTTTGATTGATTCTTTCAAAGTATTGATCTTTCCTATCTGAAGCTAACATTTTGTTATATGTTTGTTTGATATCTCTGTATCTAGGGTCTTTTTCACACATGACAAGTAGAACATCCCGTTGACGTCTGCATTCTAAAGTGTTTGGATTTCTTGTTTTTTGCCTTTCTTTTTACTTTATTATTAAATGTTTTAAATGGAAAACAGTGATTAAAACACTGTGTTATTGACTGCTCTGGCAGACTGTATACTGTTTCCCATGTTTCCTTACCAATCATATACTTGAAATTTTCTTTATTATATACATTAAATATTCTTGGTCTGACACAGCTCTGAACACAACCATATTAAATGATACTATTTCTTCTTTCTGATCTGATAAGTGTGCATTAAAAATTCTTGAGTTACATAACTCACAGTTTGTCAGTATGTTGTCAAGACATCGTCTCCTAGTATTACAAATTTGGGTTGGCTCTAAAAAAGAAGGTTTTATATTAAATGACTTCACCAATGAGATAAAATCAGATGAATCCTTACTTTAGCGTAAAACATCCAGATGGTCGGGAGCGAGTATGGCGAAGACCAAGACGGAGAATTGCTACTTGTAATATTTTTGCAAGAATTCTATTTGGCGGTGGTTCTGTTATGTTCTGCGGTGGCATCTGCTTTAACAGTCACACAGAATCAGTTCCTGTCCGTACTATGAATGCTGATTACTATCTTGAGAATATTCTAGTAGAACATGTGATGCCTTTCGGCCATTTTGTGGGGTTCAATTTCTTGTATATGCAACACAACGCTCGACCTCACGTGGCTAGGGAGGTACTCGATTATTTTAATCAAGTTGGTGTACCAATTATGCAATGGCCACCAAAAAGCCCGGATCTGAATCCGCTCAAACATGCATGGGATTACCTCAAAAGGAATGTGAAACGTCATATACCTGTACCCAGAAACCTGAGGAAACTTGAAAATACAGTTGTCACCGAATGGGAGCAAATTCTTCAAGATTTAATTCAAAATTTAATTAGAAGCATGCCTAAACTCATAAATGCTGTAATCTGAAGTAGAGGAGGCAACATACGCTACTAGTGTCCCAGTTAAACTATTCATTTATTTCTTTCATTTCATAATTTCAACGATTTTATTATTAGGTCTTAAGGATAATTTTTATTCAAATCTTAACAGACATATTGTAGCAAAATCGCCTTTTAAAGTATCCGAAAATGTTTTTTCTAAATTTTAATGAAACCGATGTCAATAAAAATTAATAAAATTGATTAATTGTAGTGATTTGTATGATTTAATATGTTGTTGCGTTAATTTTGTCCAGGAGTGTATTGATCAGAAATCAATAGCCAGTCTTTTATTATAATAATTTATTTATCAGAAAAGAGTTTTCTCTAAACCTTAAAGTTATTATTTATTCTCATTGCAATTTCTACCATTTAAATAGTTTTGAGTATATGTTGAAAATCAAAACCTATCAGGCTAGAATTTTTTTTGCTAAAAGTGGCAAAAGAAAAATGACAGATATATTAAAATATTATAAAATTATTTATATTTTTAGGTACTATTAAAATGGGCTCTTCAGCAAAACATCGGCATTATTCCAAAAGCCAGGTCCAAAACACACATTGACGAAAACATTGAATTAAACTTTACAATTCCCGAAGAAGATATGAATACTCTAAGTAACTTTAAGACAAACAAATATGCATGGGATCCTGAAATTATTCTATAGAATACCTTTTGTGTGATTCAGTTTATTATTATTTCTTTTAGTTGTAAATACAAAACTGTCTTGCATTTTTATAAAATGCCTAATTTTGTGTTTCCATTTCTCAAAAAAGAAAATAAATGTATGGTAAATAATTGAAAAGGTTTTTCTTTAGGAATTACATTTTAAAGGCATGAATGAAGCAAAGGTGGCTCTATTCGATCGATCATCGACGCCTAGGTCTCGTTGGGCCCTTTACACCTTATCATAGCTAAAGATCATTCGAGGCCGATCTCTTTTGCAAATCCAAACAACATCGGTAATTGAAATGGCTTCCGGTAACAAATATGTGTCTCCGAAATATCTTTGTCTTAATCCGTTGAGTGCTGGTCAAAAGTTTCATCTTCCTCCAGACACCACCTGCACGTCGGGTCACTCGTGAAGATGATCCCTCAGGTGATAATATCCTATCAATAGTCCCACCACAATTCCCAGCTCTTTTTTTCCTAAGGAAAGAAACTTCCTAGAAAGTCGTGCGCTAGATCTACTTATATGTTCCTTGGCACACCTCATTCCAGAAGGTCATCTCCTCGATTCAATAACTTTACTCTCCAATAATGATTTTAGTTCCTTTTTTGCCAACGCCAGTTGGGACAGATAGAATTGGTTGAGATCCATACGGTTCAATTGCGGACCCCATCTTTGTCAGACGGTTCTCTTTTTCATTCCAGTGTATGTCCGAAGGACCCGGGTCCCACACGATCTGGAGGTCCCGCATCATTGGTCCCCCCAGGTCCAAGATATCGCAACCAGAGCACAAAATGACTAGATCGTCGGCGTAGGCCTGTGTGCCCAAACCAGCCTCATTAGGTTATTCTGCTAACTTAGTTAGGCACTGAATTCAGTGCTAGGTAATCGCCATTTAGCGCAGTAAGGGACGTAATTTGGAAGATCGGGCGATGCTAGTCTCTCTTACTCAGTCACTAATTAGGGAATAATTTAGTATAGTCCAATAGCATTAAGGGTATTTAATTGATGTGTGGCAAGCGAGGCGAGATGGACGTATCGTTGTCTTGGTGACGCTCGAAAATACGGCCTAATAGACCATCATTGTCGTGCAATAGCATTTAGGGAAGTTACAGACCGTAATTAAGACCGTCGGGTGACGCCGATTTTCCTCACTTAGTTCAGAAACTAATTAGGAGAAGTTTTCGTGTAGCCATGTCAATTTTTTAGTAAATCACTTAAAATTGAATAATTGGCTACTTTATGCTTGTATATAAATGTATTGGATAGCATAAAGAAAAAGAAAGAAACTAGTGTTTTTTGTGTAAGGAAAGTATTGGATTCTGGTTTTATCAAGAAGATTTAAGGTTAACATAGAAACCGTCAGATCTATTTCTAATCATACACTTGTGTACAGTAAAAATTGCTACGAATACGTGAAGAAAAAACTGTACCGTTTTAGGCCACACAATAAAGTTTGGTCAACTATGCACCTCTTGTATTTTTAAGAGATAGGTGTACTGCACACATTTATTTATTTACCACTTCTTCTTTGAAGTGCCCACTTCTTCTCTGAAGGAGTTATCACATAACGTTGAGACGTATATTATAGCAAGAGGGTCCTCAACAATATGTAGAGGCTAATTTTTTTCACCCGAGCTCTTAAGTTTCCCCAACAACTTCTGAGTTTTAAGGGTTCTTTTTCATTGTTTTATTTTCTATCTTTCTTCCCCTACATCTTTGTTTTCTTTCACTACTGGAATATACATCATGGATCCGCTTTTCTGATTACGCGGGTAGTGATGTAAGCCCCTTATGATGACTAAAGTCCTGCTTCAGGAGACCAGAATTACATCGAGGGATCAGATAAGCTTTTATTGAGAAGTTTTTCAGGTACTGGTCATTAACAGTCAACTAACTTCCACAAAGATGGGGACTGTTATTATTTGGGTTACCAGTCCTTTGAAATTTCATTAATAGCTTTTAATTAAATAATTTTTATATCTATGAATTGTTAATGGTTTATAGTTCGAAATTTATGATCTCTGTTTAATAATATAATATATTTAAGTTAAATAAGCCTGAATTCTAAATAGGGTAGACTTGCGATAAAGCGTGATCACGATTGGGTACATGCCTGCGATATGTGTTATAAGAAAATTAGATTTTGCCAACCTTTTTATTGATTATTTGAATTGATTTTTTTTTGTTTTATGACACACAGGTGTAACATCTTGTTAGTTTGTTTGTTATATATGTAATTCTCCTTTCAGGCAGAGAATATGAAAAATATATGTACAAACAGTTCGCCAGTCGAACGACATTTACGATACGATATTTTTCAGTCTGACATCGAAGTTGGTAGACGGCAGGTGCAATATCCTGCCAATATACCTTGAAATCTATGGTTCATATATCAGTTATTTCCTGCTAATGTTGCTCTCGGTCCGATACAGCTCCACTGACGAGATCATGAGGTGATCGAAACGCGTATGGAGAGAGGATCTGAGCGATATTTGCAGGAAATAAACTGTTTGTACATATATTTTTCATATTCTCTGCCTGAAAGGAGAATTACATATATAACAAACTATTTAAATACGGCAGAAAGATTTCGTTATTTCTTACTGAAATTTTTATTGTTTAAAAATTTTGTTAGTTTCTTCAGTATAAATTAAGTTGAATTTTTTGAGACGAGCGTCAAATTTAAGATTTCTATGAACACTTTTCTACGAAGTACTAAATTAACTTTCATTTATTTTACTTCTATTACATCTTAAAAGCGACACTGTGTCTCCTGATATTCTAAAACTTTCTGTGGCTATCTTCAAAACGGACTTCAACTTTATAGTGAGTTATCATAAATTATAGATACTCTTTTAATTTTATGTTAAACTTTTTGTAAGTGAAGTTAATAGATGTACGTATATCCAGTTTTTTTTTCAATTTGAATTTTTAAATTATTTAAATTATTGGCTAAGTGGATACTGTAGAGAAAGTACCGAAACCATCAATGGCAATTTGCAGTTCAATTGGTATGAGACTGCTGGCAGCCTAAATTTACCAGACTTTCTCTCATTGAGCTGTTGGAGATTTGCTCACTAACTGAACTGCTTTTTCTACACGCTACTTTTAGTTAGCTCTATTTGTGAAATTTTTATTCTTCATTAACTTTAAATATAATTTTACACCTTCTGCTCGCAAACCGAAGAAGAGTGTAGCAAATTACCGAGTTTTATTAATCATGTTCGGTCATGTAATATAGGACATATAATACAAAATTTGAATTCATTCCACAATTTCTGCTCCCGCAATTTTTCTGGTTCATTATTTTAAAATCTATCAAATGCGGAGTTTTCCCTTAGTGGGTTAAGCTTTGGTCTCGTCTTGATTAGAGGAGATGGAAAAAAGTAATATTCAAAATGAACATCTTACAAATATTTTTTTATGTGTATACTACAAATATGAAATACCCCAAACTAAGATTTTTTAAAATGAGTTATTTTATAGAGTTTTTTGGATTTTAGAGATTCTGTTTTCTTATAACCTACATAACCTACAGGTACTTAAATAGTTTCCTGGATATTCAAAAACATGTGCAAAATGGTATTTTTATATTTGAAAATGTACCGGGTGAGTCAACGATTGGATGAAGTAAGTTTGTGCCTTTTCGGTGAAATTTACAAAGAAACTATATTTATTGTTTGATACAGTTTATTTTTACGCAGATTTTAAAAATATTTAGGACTCTACAGGGTGAGCCAAAAAACTAGGACAACATAAAGTTGTATTTTTTTAAATAGAACACTCTATATACGAATCGTATTTTCGATTTAGCTTATAATTTTAAATCTTTTTTATTAAGGGTTTACTATAACAAAACTTTATATTTTCTGAGATAATTAAGTTTAAAGAAAAAAAGTCACATTTTCAAGCATCAATTCAATCCTAAATAACGTTTTCAATTTTGTGACAAATATATTCAAATTTGGAATTTAGCAAGGCCAAGGACAAGTTAACATAATTTTTACCTAATATTTGCAATAAAAGCTACAAGGTGTTGAACACATCGGCTCAAATTTGAACAAGTTTAAATGAATAAATATCTTTTTTTTAAATGGTACACCCTGTATATTTTCATGATATTTAATAGAGTAATAAAAACCCTAAAAGTTTTGTTCAATATATCCTATACCTATTTATAATAGTTTTTGAGATATTTCAGTTTTTCTTGTTTTCCATACTTTTTTACAGAAATAGTCTTCATTATCATAGTAGCCATGGCAAAAACAATGTAAAAGAACATTTTTCTGTGTGTCAAATTTATAACCGCAATCGCTTCTTTTGATTTTTATGTAGTGTAGTTTGGTTTTTTTTGCATTCATCTTATATTGTAAAATGAATTTTCCAAAGAATGATTTATACAATAGGAGAGGCTCAAAAATTGCCTTCTTGCTCAAAGAATTTACAAAATGAAGTATCCTGATCGACACCAGCCTAATACCCATACTTTTCAAAACTTAATGCAAAGATTTGATTCTTCTGGTACTATTGATTATCCAAAACGTAAAGTGGTCAACAAACCAGTAACTAATGAAGAAAAAGAACTACAAGTATTGTTAAATGTTCAGGAAAATCCTTATATTGGTAGCCGTCAGTTAGCAGCATTATGTGAAACATCACAATCCACCGCTAATCGTACTACCAAGAAATATAAGTATCATCCATATCACATGGAATTACACCAAGAATTGCATGGACAGGATTTTGAAAGTCGTGTAAACTTTTGTCGTACAATAAATGCGGAGATTCAATTAAATCCAAATTTATTATGCAAGGTAATGTTTAGTGATGAAGCTACTTTTAGAAGTAACGGTGCCGTAAATAGACGCAACATGCATTATTATGCCACAGAAAACCCATTTTGGATTAGAGAGGTGCAACATCAAAACCACTGGTCACTAAATGTTTGGTGTGGTATTCATCATAATCGAATTATTGGACCCCACTTTTTTAATGAATCACTAAATGGCCATAGTTACCTGAACTTTCTATAAGAAGAACTACCCCAACTGCTTCAAGGTCTCGATAGGGATGAGCTCGACAGTATGTGGTTTCAGCACGATGGTGCGCCTCCGCATTACCATTGTGAAGTTCGTGCGTTTTTGGACCAACGATATTCGCAAAAATGGATTGGACGTGGGGGTTTCATTGAGTGGCCACCAAGGTCTTGCGACATCACCCCATTAGATTTCTTCCTATGGGGTTATATTAAAAATAAGGTGTATGTTAATCCACCAACAACAGTGGAAGATATGCGAAACAGGATTAGGGATACCTGTAGAACAATAACGCCACTAATTTTGTCCAGGGTCCGAGAAAATCTGCAAAAAAGACTAAATTTGTGCATTGCACAAGAGGGTCGTTTATTCGAACACTTATTAAAAAGAAATAATTAATCTCAGTATTTAATAGGAAATTTTTTTGTTTCAATTTAGTATAAAAGTAAATATGTATTTGCCTTGTCGTTATTGTTGTGTTAATTTTTTCACATTATGTTTAATTAAACTATTGCCGTTGTAATATAACGAATAATGTATTTCATCATATTTAACCACATTCTGTTTGTTTCTGTGGTTTCTTTTTATTGTTTTACATGGATACTATGATAATGAAGATTATTTCTGTAAAAAAGTATGGAAAATAAGAAAAACTGAAATATCTCAAAAACTATTATAAATAGGTATAGGATATATTGAACAAAACTTTTACTGTTTTTATTACTCTATTAAATAACATGAAAATATACAGGGTGTACCATTTAAAAAAAAAGATATTTATTCATTTAAACTTGTTCAAATTTGAGCCGATGTGTTCAACACCCTGTAGCTTTTATTGCAAATATTAGGTAAAAATTTTGTGAACTTGTCCTTGGCCTTGCTAAATTCCAAATTTGAATATATTTGTCACAAAATTGAAAACGTTATTTAGGATTAAATTGATGCTTGAAAATGTGACTTTTTTTCTTTAAACTTAATTATCTCAGAAACTATAAAGTTTTGTTATAGTAAACCCTTAATAAAAAAGATTTAAAATTATAAGCTAAATCGAAAATACGATTCGTATATAGGGTGTTCTATGTAAAAAAATACAACTTTAAGCTGTCCTAGTTTTTTGGCTCACCCTGTAGAGTCCTAAATATTTTTAAAATCTGCGTAAAAATAAACTGTATCAAACAATAAATATAGTTTCTTTGTTAATTTCATCGAAAAGGCACAAACCTACTTCATCCAATCGTTTACTCACCCTGTACAAATTAAATTTTTCTAATAAAAATTAATTAAATTATGATATAAATGAAGCGGTAAAAGTTAAAAGAAAACTGATAACCTCAAATATTTTCGAAAATGCAAGTCATAAAGTAAAAAAAGACATTGTAAACATGTTCTTGAACGTTGTGACCTTAATATCTCGGTTAAGTAAAATTTAAAAGATATGGTGGTTAAATTTGTTGAGAATCTTTTTAAAAGTAGGATATTCTTTTAATGCGTTAAACTACAATATTTGCTTTTTAAGAGGAAATAGAAAATAATGTTTGATATGGTAGACAAAGACAAGCGTTTAATGTAAATTTTTTTTTTGGTGTATAAATGATAAATAAAAAATTTGCCACATAGCAAACTTAGAAAATAGTGTACTATTTAAATGTTTCAGTTCTATAATCAATCCTAGGCATTTGATGTACCATAATATTTGCGCTCTTAAAGACTTTCCTAGGTATACAGGGTATCTTGGAAATACATATAAAAAGTTTAATGACAGACTCATAGTTGTATTCGATATTGCTTCATTTAAACGGACTTTCTTGAAAACGTCGTAACTGAATTTTATGGTTTTTGGTGTGTACTCTAATACTGTAATATGATGCTGTCCAGTGGTATAGCGACCAGTTATAAAGTACTGTGTTATAAAAGTGACGTCACTTGTAAACATCGCTTCTGATATTTCCATCAGATAACCGCATGTCTTGCCAGGAAAAAACATTTTTAATTAGTTATAGTTTGCTGAAATAATAAAACAATTTTTAAAATAAGTGTTGGAAAATTGAAAAAACTAATTAAAAAGAAAACATTAAGCAAATGTGCAAAATGGTAGCCATTTTGTTTTTTTTTATTATGTTCCCAAACAGCACAAATACGTCTTAAAGACGTCCATAAAACGTCTGATATCAACATTTAGGACGTCTTATGGACGTCCATAAAAGACGAAAGACGTCCATAAGACGTCTTATGTTACAAAAGGTAACGTCTTTAAGACTTTTGCTTACAACGTCTTATGGACGTCCTTTCCCAACATTAAAACAACATATTCCACCAATAAAATTATATACATTAAAAAGGGTCCCTTTAATTTTTTTGTTTGTCTTGTTTACAAAGTCAAACCGTAATTATTCAAAAGTCCAAGAAATAACTTTAATTAAGAAAAAATCAAGAGCAAAATATACACTACCATTTTAAATAACTACAGGTTCCGCATGAATAATTTGCTTTAAAAAATATGTTCAACATAATCTCTTTATACAAAAAAATACATAACTTATGCATAATGTAAACTTTTTCTAATTCGAAATTGAGGAAGTGAGGTAGAAGAGCAAATATTTTCAGAACTACTACTGTTCGAACTATAAGTGAACCTATCAAATTTAAGCCTTAGTTTATACCTTCGATATAATAACTCTAAAAGGTAGACTATCAACAAAATAAAAGTTTATTGAAATAAAAAGTACACATATCTTTAAATAGTTTTAAAAACAAGAATTTTTATTTAGTCGAATAACAAATCTGGTCTGATGCCCTTTTCAGCCATGTTTGGATTGAAATTTCCTCATTCTTCCGACTTTTTGCCAGTCCTGTTGTCTCTGTAGATCCTAATAACAAACTGATTTTAATTTTATAGGATAAAGTTTATCATTTGTGGGAGTAAATTTTTTGATATTTTTGCGAATTTTTCTAATTGTCCTCTACTATAGAATCGTGACTTATGCTATTTCAAGGTTAATATGTATAATGAAAGACAGAACTTACTCATAATAAGTCTCGCCAAGTTGGAATCGTATAACTTTCTCTTTCCTTTTCGTACTAATCAACTGTACATGGTAATTTTACAAGCTCGCTTTACAAAGTCATAAATGCTCCCTATTCCCAGTTTTGAAATGTCTAAAACCTTAAACAAAATTACTTCTTGTAATTAACTAAACTCTATTTTCTATGTTCTTTAAATATAAACCAATCATCAGGAACAAAATAAATCTTACAGGTTTCATTAGTGGAGCACTCCATAAACAAACATTTCGCCTTCCACTTCATTAGTAATATTTCTTGTAATATTTAGGACCGGCTCTGGATGAGCTGTGCAAGCCTTTTTCGCACAGATAATATTTTTGAAGATTTCATTTCATACTTCTAACATAGAATTACTACAAAAATATAAGCGGTAAAGCATTCGGGAATTTCCTGTAACACAAACTATAAATAACGTCACTGTTTTTCCCAAGTACATATGATTCTCGATCTTACCTTAAGTATTACATAAGCACGAATAAAAAAGATTTTCAGAGGCACATAGATAAATCAACTATTTTAATAAAATTCTTTCAAAAGCTAAATTTTCAATCTGCACCCCAACAACACTAAAAATGAATAATAACATGACGAAACACAAATACAAAACGGAAAAATGACAGTTGACAGAAACAAAAGGCGGTTTTTTTTAAAGTTATAGTTTCGCTGGTATCATAAATATATTTATGTGTGTCATTGTTATCGGTACATCAAACAGTCTGTGACAAAAAGCACCAAAGTATTGATAAAAAAGATCACGCAAAAGTTCTATAAAGGAAATGCTTTTTAGTTTTTATCAACTAAATTATACACAACTGTATTTATTTTCATATAAAATGTAGTATGTAGACTTTTAAAAGATATCTTAAAGACGTTGTATATAGACGTCTTTAAAACAACGTCTATAAGACGCCTTATTTATGTCTTAAGACGTTCAGACATAATCTGGATATAAAAATGACGTCCATAAGACGTCTAGTGCTGTGTGGGTTGTGTTTATAGTTTTTAATGGTCCTTACACCAGACACTCTTTTTCTAGATTTATAAGCATTTTCAGCAAGCTCACGATTCTCCATTTTCGTAATAGTTTACAGAGACAATGAGAAAATAGAAAGTTAAAGTGAGGTTATGTCACATTTAAGAGTTGCGTTCCGTTTCACTTGAAAGGGGCTCGATTCCAGGGCCCCTATCCTCGAAAATGTGGTGGGAATGGCGATGTGAACTTTTTGACAGTAAAAGCCGTATTCTTCAAAAGCCAATGTTGCCAGATATGAACGAGCTAAAACCCGAGAATTTCAAAAAATAAAATGGATGACAGATTGAATTGGGCTGTCAGACCGAAAATGTCCGTAGTATATTTTGTTGCCATTTTAGGCAAAAAGTAGTTTTGGTACTTTAAATTAATCGTCAAAAGTAAAAAAAATAGTACTGTTGTTATTTTTGTGAAGTTATTGATTGCCATTACAATATTTGTACTTTGCCTGGATTAAATTTATCTTAAATTGACCCTCTAGAACTGTTAAACAAAAATGTATACAAAGAGCCAAGTACTTGAAGATTCTAATATATAAAGAAGAAGGGATATCAAGAAAAGCAGCAATCATATATACAAAGTAATATACTGACAGTAATTGCAGAAAGTCGGCACTGATAAACCTTGAAATCGTGGAAATTACAACTCTACGTAGTATGACTAAAAACCATCATCCCAATCCACTACGGATACCATCCAATCAGTTATTTATTGTATGAATTCACAAAGTGTCCAGCCTCTTACTGCAAGATGTTCTGTCCTGACAAGTAAATTTGAAAGAAAACCTGAAACTTGAACAATGATAGTGAAACTGTTTATGATCAGGGACCAAAACCAAAGGCCAGACAGAAGACGTCCATTAAAAATACTGGCGGATCTCACATTCAACTTTAAATATATATTTTTTTATTTTATAAAGATTTGTAGAGACTTGAAGATCAAATGTACCATAAATAAGGTTTTTATGCTGAAGGACCTCATTCGTTGGTCTGTAGGGTTCATATTTATATGTCCCGATAAATTATAATCATTATATTTATTTAATTGTAGTGTCGTATAGTGTTTAACACAATCTAATTAAATTAAGTGTTGTAGTTAACATAATTTAAATATAAAATTTGTTACTTATTTAAATAAAAGTTTCAGATAGCTTACAAATTGTGATTTCTCAAATTTATTATAAGTTGTGCCGTGAAAAGAATTATTTAACTGCTTAAAACTAAGATACTCGGCTGTTATGGACACAAGTATTTATGTTAAATTCATAAGCAGAACTGGGCCTAGAAAAACATTTTTAAATAGCACGCTCATACAATTAAGTTATGAACAGAATCTCCTGTAGTTATTTTATATGTCTGTAATCTCAAATTTGCTTAATATTTGCGAGACATATTCAACTTTCTAAGGATATTTTATTAAAAAATTTGAAAATATTAAAAATATCGGGACACCACCTAATTAACGTTTCAATTGTTCATTCAGAAAATAAAACGTCTTAAAGAAACGGTTCGTCAACATATTATTTTTTTTAATGCGGGTTATTTTGAAGAACCAAAAATAAAATAAAAATTTTTAAGTCTATTTTATTTTTTGAAAACCGTGCGTTAAATATGTCATTTAGCGGCTGACATTTCATTTGCGCATGTTTCACCGTTCGCTTGCCTTCCACCGGGCGAACGAGGATATGAGTGATGAATATTTCAAGAATACGCGTTCGCCACCTTTTCACCGTTCACTTCACGTTCCCCAGTTCGAGGATAGGGCCCCAGGACTCGTGCCGTTTTGTTACAGACATAATTTTTGATTGCTTTATAAGTTAGCGCTGTGGTATATAAAGAAGTGCCCTTTTCACAGGGAATGTGTAAAACGCTTCTAGAAAGAAAAAGGCGCCAAAAAGTGATTATGGAAAAAAATCGTTTTCGATATGACGGGTTCAATTAGTGTATGTATGTTATCGAAAATATCTCTTCTTCCAGAATTTCATGATAATGTTCAAATTAAATTTTTTAAATAAAAATTCATTAAAATATTATACTAATGAAGCGGTAAAAGTTAAAAGAAAACTTAAACTGATAACAACAAATAATTTCGAAAATGCAAGTCATAACATACAAAAATCTAAACATGGTCTTGAACTTGATGGTCTTGATTTATATCGTTTAATTAAATTTTCAAAATATACAGGGTGATTAGTTTTTAACAATCTTTTTGAGAATAGTGTTTGTTCGAGAAAATTTGGAAGCAAAGCCAAAGAAATAAAAGAAAATGATATATTAAGATTAAATTATATGTGAAAGCATTTGATCATAGGCTCCTGCAAACGAAATATTCTGGGTAGCGTTGGCCGTTCTGTCTATAATCATACTGCTGTCCCATATTAATTTGTAGCTATTTTTAAATACTTATAAATAATTATTACAAAGACAATGGCTCGAACTCTGGACGTTCCACTTCTCTCTTGCAGCTTTAGTTCCAAACAGGTTCCTACAGGTTATTCAAGCTTACCAAAATCATAACTCAGGACTTCGGGACTCAGGCAAGGCTGCTGACCAGCTGATATCTCTTGTTTGAAGCTTTCAAAAATGAAAAATGGTTTGTAAAGCTGATTGATATTAAATTTGGTGATCTAAATTCATTTCGTTTAGATAAAAACTTTTGAATATAAAGGCTGTTTTTTATAGAGGTATAGAACTTTTAAATGGAATAAAACAAAGATGAATTTTTTAAATTGACATGAAATTTACTTTATTCGAAAGATAACCTTCTGGCATTATAATTTAAATATGACTTCTGGCATATGACCGCCACGGCTGGCTCGGACGTAGTCTAATCTGAAGGTCCAATTTTCGATGACTTTTTCCAACATTTGTGGCCGTATATCGGCAATAACGCGGCGAATGTTGTCCTCCAAGTGATCAATCGTTTCGGGATTATCGGCGTAGACTAGCGAATTCACATATCCCCACAGGAAATAGTTTAGCGGCGTTAAGTCGCACGATCTTGGAGCCCAATTCACGGGTCCAAAATGTGAAACTATGCGGTTACCAAACGTTCCCTTCAATAAATCAATTGTGGCACGAGCTGTGTGACATGTTGCGCCGTCTTGTTGAAACCACAGCTCCTGCACATCATAGTTGTTCAATTGATGAACGAAAAAGTCAGTAATCCTGGCTCTATAGCGGTCACCATTGACTGTAACGTTCTGACCAGCATCGTTTTTAAAGAAGTACGGACCAATGATTCCACCAGCCCATAAAGCACACCAAACAGTCAGTTTTTCTGGATGTAACGGTGTTTCAACATACACTTGAGGATTATCATCACTCCAAATACGGCAGTTTTGTTTGTTGACGTATCCATTCAAACAAAAGTGAGCTTCATCGCTAAACAAAATTCGCTTATGAAAATCGGGATTAACGGCAATCTTGTTTTGGGCCCATTCACCGAATCTACGCCTTGCTAGGTGATCGTGTGGCTTCAATTCTTGCACGAGTTGGATTTTGTAAACATGCAAAACCAAGATCTTTCCGCAAAATCTTCCATAAAGTGAATGGACACATATCCAATTCCTGTGCACGATGGCGGATAGACTGATTCGGGTCTTCCTCTACGCTACGCTCTACAGTAGCAATGACTTCTTCTTTACGCACTGTACGACGTCTCTGTGGATGCGTATTATCATTTAGAGTAAACGTGGTGCGAAAACGTTCCATAGTTAATCGAATTAATTGCTCTGATGGACGATTATGTTGACCGTAAAATGGACGTAGTGCGCGATACGTATTTCGAACAGAACCATGATTTTCAAAATATATTTGCACAATTTGGAAGCGTTGTTCAGGCATCAGTCTATTCATGTTGAAATACCAAACCAAACTAAACATAAATCACTTGACAGCTGACAAAATGGCCGCCAGTTAAAAAAGTGTTGCCAACTTAAAGTTTTATACCTCTATAAAAAACACCCTTTATAAGACGGTTAATTTTTTTTTTGACGGACTTGTTAACCGTGGCTCTTTTTTTCAAAAATTTTAAATACAAAGCCGGAAAAAATAAAGAAAATGATATTCTGTAAGGAAAATTATTTCTAATGATGTATTTAATTTATTATATTTCAAGTTTGTTCACCCTATACTGTCTCAAATTATTATTATTGTTTATTACCAACAATCTAACAGATTTCGTATTAACTAATATTATTTTAAAAATGTATAGATTTAATTAAGAACTTGATAACCTTGGGGCTCAACCCTCTCCTACAAACCTATAAAAAAGCCTCTGTTACCATCACAAAATGTTCTATTTTATTCTAATACTTTTGTTGGAACTTTAACAATTAACCAATAAAACCCTCGATCACAATGAAAATGTTCGGTTTGTTATTCTTTGTGACTTCAGGAGTGTTGGCAACAGGAATACCTGTTAACGCCTTCGAAGTGCTACCTAAAGATCAGAATTTTCAACTGAACAGTGGTGATTTAATGCCCTTAGTAGGGTGTAAGTACCATTTTTATTTAGTAAAAACATACTATTTTGTGTAATGAGCTAAAACCTTTGGTAATAATGGATATGGGAGTGCCAAATGATATTCAAAAAAATTTTGTGTAGATTAAAATGTGTAATGAAATTCTGTTTTGTAGTCGGAACGTTCCAGATTAGGGGTACTGAGCTTATAAGAGATGTTTTAGATAAAGCTTTAGCTGCAGGTTATCGCCTTATAGGTAAGTCGTGTCAAATAAGAAATATTTCATGCATTTTTCACTTATTACTCCTTCAATAAATAACATTAATTTTAGACTCTGCTAAAGTGTACAGAAATGAAGAGGACATAGGAAAGGCTCTCAAAGAGTTGTTGCCCAAGTATAATTTGACTCGCAAAGATATTTGGATTACAACAAAGCTACGTAAGTACAAAGTTAATTTTGTTTGTTTCAAAATTTTGTGAATAAAAAAGGTAACAAAGAATTCCATCATACGAGCACTTCATTAAGTTTATATTTCAATACAAGCATCAAAGTTAAAAAACTCTCTGTCTTAGTCGGTTTTTTTGACTTATGCCAAAAGCACGATGCCAAACAAGACACTTTATTGACGGTCTCTATCAAACGATTTAATATGGATGAATTTAATATTAGATTTAATTACCAATGCGTATTCCGTATCACATTATTATTTACAACACTTTCATCCGTCATACCTAGTCCGTCTGCTTGGTTGATAACTAGTAGTTATTAACCATAAATATTTCCTTTAGACTGATAATGCAGAATAGGGATTATGGAATGTTTTGAAACCATTTTCAATGAAAAATGTATATTATTCTTCGTTGTTGTCCTTCATGATTATTACATACTGTAGTATGCATTCGTCATACCTAGCCAGCACAATTTTTAAAGATAAACAAAATATTCCTGACTCGTCTTGTCCTTTTGTGACCCACTTCATCTTCATTGTATTTGTTTGTGCCGGTCAGCACTTATCTTTTTATTAGTGTCATTAATAAATTTCCAAATTGTGGTTAGAAAAAGTAATCTATCGACCTCTGAGTCACAAAGTAAGGGAAATGCGGTAAAAATTAGAATGTACCGGAATTTGGACAAGCCAAGAAAGAATAATAAAAAATAAGATTTTTTATTATCAAAATTACGGGCTATTTAACGTGAAGTTCGTAAATACATACCATTGAAAACAGTGACAGTGAGCTCATTCAAGGTAGGCATATTAATAAATTCATAAGTGACGTGTCTCTTTCTTTTGTTTTTTTTGTTACATCAATAATAATTGACGCCTGTCTTGTGAAAAAAATGCAGTTTTCAGTAACTGACGTAATGCCTTACTGAAATTTTTTCTAGATATTGCAGCAAATTGACGAGAATCGCAAAGATTTCGACGATCAGGCTGAGAATACTAACAATAATGATATTATTGACGTATGTCTTATTTTAAATTTATTTTTCAGTAATTAACGTAATGTCTTACTGAACTTTTTTCTAAATGTTGCGGGAAATTGACGAAATTTTCAAATATTGCAAAAACCATGCTGAAAGTACTAGCAACAATGATTTCTAAAAAGTAATTGACATATGTCTTACTTTTATTTTTTGCTAACATCAAACTGCCGCATGAAAAACACAGTTTCGATAATTGACGTAATGTCTTGTGACAGAATTTGACTATAGACTCCTGCTAATGACATATTGAGGTAGCGTTAATCATTTTATCTATAATCATTTTTTGCCCCATATTAAATAGTAACTATTTTAATAACCTACAATTAAATATCACACTAATAAAGACACTCTGGAAGTCTGGTCGTTCAACTTCTCTCTTGCAGCTTTAGTACCAAACAACTACGGTTATTTAAGCTTACCAACCACAACTCAGAACTTCAGGACTCAGGAAAGGCTGCTAATTAGTTGGTCAGAAGACATCTCTTGTTTTGTAGGTCTCGCAATTCGCGTGAAGGTTTTAATTAAATTGAATAAAACAAGTTTCTCAAAACAACTTAGTCTATTAACAAAAATAAATAGAAAAACGAACTATTTACAATGAGAAACTAAAACTAATTACAATTACGGAAAAAATTAGCATAATCGCTCTTTTTGGCCGTTCTTTTAACCAAAAACGTGAAACCCAATTTTGAAAAAACACGTATAAATAGCTTAATAAAATACTAAACAAAAAAGAAATAAAACGCGAAAAACAGCTATTTATATTACTCAATCAAACCGTGTGAAAATCGCGAGACGCCCGACTAAAATAACACATGATACTCCCTTAACTTCCCGAATTAAATCAAAAATAAATCAAAAAAAGAAAACCTTCGTTCCCGCCGAATATACCTACGGCACTGGGCTTAAAGAACGGTACCGATCACCCTAACTCGACTTTCAGATTGGAACTGAAATTTACTATTCCTTAAAAGTTTATTCATTTCCATATATACGCATCTAATACAATAAGTTATTAGGCGTGTTAAAACTGTTAAAAAGAGTCTTTAAATGTCATACTTCATAATATAATTATTATAGGCATTCACTAAGTAATTGTTTCAATTATAAATAAAATAATTGTTAATTAGATCGTGCCCTTATGCTTTGAACATCTACAGTGTGTAATAATCATGAAGGACAACAGCGAAGAATAATTAATAGATTGATCAACTTACCTGTAAGGATGATCGATCTGAATTATTCGAGCTGTTGTTCGAAATGATTATTACAACCCCCCTTCCCATTTCATTCCCCTACGATCTAATTAACTAAACAAATACAATGAAGATGAAGTGGGTCACCAAACGACAAGACGAGTCAGGAATTTTTTGTTTATCTTTAAAAATTGTGCTGGCTAGGTATGACGAACGCATACTACAGTATGTAATAATCATTTCGGATAACGGCTCGAATAATTCAGATCGATCATCCTTACAGGTAAGTCAATCAATCTATTAATTTTTGTTTGTTATTTTTGAAATATAATCAGCTTTTGCATTGAAAGTAACAGCTTTTGGTATCATTTTATCGTTGTGTACATCTTACCTGTGTTAAATCGGATTTTGAACAGTAGCGGCTTTGAAGACAAAATATAGGTTCTAGCTAAACAACATGAAAAGCTTTACTCCACCAGGCGGAGTCAATGAACCTATTGAAAACAAATATAATAAAATTAGTTAAATTAATGAAACAATAAATACATATTGTGTTACTGATATTTTACTTTACTGTGTAATATTTTATTTTCCTACTATTGGAATGTATTGTAAGTTATTTGTTTTAGTTTCAATATGTTTTTTTTTTATTTTTTGATTTTTTTTTTCATTATTTTCGTTGATATTATATATCCAAAATATAATTGTTACCAACAGGTAAAATCAAAATAAAAAATAAATAGTTTTTACCCTGGATAGAACATTATTTTAGTCAGGTTTTGGCAATTCTATTGAATATTCAGTTGTCAACTCTAATTATAAAGTTGAACTTTATTCTAGCTTCTGGTGATCAAGGAGAAAAAGCATATGAATCCCTTCAAGAATCGGTCAGGAAGTTGGATACTGGATATGTAGATTTGTACCTTATTCACACGCCTGGTCCTCGTAGAGGGAATGTTTCAAATGTGAATAATGCAAGGTATGTAATTATCTTTTTCGGAATTAATATCGTTTAGAAGTAGTGTAATATCTATTAAAATAGTAAAAAGAGTAATTTTACAGTCAAAATTAACGACACCCGTTAAATTTTGTTTTAAGGATTTTTCTAGTGGAAGACAATAAAAAAAAATTGTAACAGAAATCCAAATTGCCTGTGACATAGAACTCTATATTTTCTGTGATATGCCGGAACATTTTCTAAGAAAATTAGGAATTATACAGAGTGTATACCTGGTAAAATAAAAGTAGTAAGTCATAGAGCAAAAAATCGAAAACTCAATAATTCTCGAGTTACAGCCTGTCAAAGTACAATTTTTTTTTGCTTTTAACTTGTCAAGTTGATATTTGGCACAGAGACTACGCTTAATGCTGTTATAAAAATGTTTCCCTACTGTGACACCAGAGGTCGCTTTACCTGATATTCAAATTTTATTTTTACATAGCTTTGTTATTTTGATGGTCTTTAGAAAAAATGTATCATTTTAAAGATAAAAGAACATCTAATACAAAAGGAACTCCTTATTCGAGTCGATAAACTACACAGTTTAGGCGCAAACTGGTCTCAAAGATTTTGTTACCAGAAGAATCAGTTTCTCAAATGGAAATAAAAAATCAAGTTACCATAGTTTAAATTTAGTTAAATTTGGCAAACAGATATCTAAAATGTGATGTGACAATTAAAACGATAACAGTTAAATTATTATTTTTTTTTATTATATTTAAGTAAATGAAATTTTTCTTTCCAACAACTGTCCCAACAAAAAGATATGTGAAAATAAAATCTGGGTAAAGTAACCTCTGGTGGCACAGTAAAGAATGGTAGATGCCATCACACGTAATCCCTCTACGAAATGTCAACTTGATAAGTTAAAAACTCACCGTAAGATGTTACAAAAAAAGAACTTTAACTTGACTTAATACCTTTATTTTACCACTTAGAATCACCTCTCTGGTATCATGATGCATTATGCGAACACCCTGTATATGTTTCCTTGTATTTTCTTAACCAAACATAAAATAATTTTTAAAAAAATACGTTAAAAAAATAAATTATGCCAATTTCTGCTTCATCTTACTATTTCTTTTTCATGGAAATTAAATAAAAAAAGAGCTGTTTTGTTAACAAGAATGTAACATTGGTTTTTTTTTGCTGGAATGTGTTCATTTCGGCATCCTATAAAACATATCTCGATGGTAACTCTGAAAGACCTGCGCAAAAAAATGGCGGACCAAAAATGGTCACGATTTTCGGTTTTTCAGGTTTATCTGGAAAAGTAACAGTTGTATCGAAAAATACTTCAAACAAAAGTTGTACAGAATTAAAAAACCTATCGATTCATATAATATAAGTTATAGGTGTGGTCACTAGTTACCGAGATATATTTTTCTTTCGACGAAATTTACGGTTTTTGTTTTTTTTTTTTTAAAGACATTTATTAACAAATTACCGATTTAAAATTTAACATAAATATAGGTGCGAAGTAGTAGATATCTGTTGGACTTCCACTGTCTATATTTTTGTTGAATATCACGACGTTTCGGCGAATAGTTATCTCTAGCCGTTTTCAGTTTCACTTGAAAAGTCTATTTTCTATGGAGTACGCTTTAACTTAAAAATTAAGTACATATCTATAAAAGATTTAGGATTTATGATTTTTTAGATTAAGAGACGAAAGTTGGAAACAAATGGTAAAGGGAGTAAAAGACGGATTGACTAAAAATATTGGAGTTTCCAATTTTGTTGTGAGACACTTAAAACAACTGCTGGAGAATGATCATGGAATTAAACCCGCCGTTAATCAAGTATAATCTTTATTTCTAGAAAATATTAACATGTTGAAATAATCATCTTTATTTTTATCGCCCCATAATATTTTCCCTCTTGGGCTGTAGCTATGAGCGGATTTGTTTATTTTAATAAAATTATGGCAACTGAAAAAGACACGAATAAAAGTCATAAACAACCTTTGACTGTACTAAGAAAGCTATTTTTTTCTACAAAGTTACATACAGTGCCGGATTAAACCAAAGCGGGGCTTGTAGCAAATGTGCACATAAAGCCCTTGGTTTGCTTTATGTATTAAAGTTTAACATATAAACAGCCAATTTACAAAAAAGATTTTCGTGGCTCAATGCCGGTAAATTTAGAGATTCTTCTTCTTCGTTCTCAGCCCATTGACGTCCACTCCTCGACATAAGCCTTTCCGATGGTCGTCCACTGGGATCTGTCTCTCGCCTTCTGGAGCCAGTCTTTTCCAGCAAACTGTCTTATATCATCTACCCATCTGCGTTGTGGCCTGCCACGATTTCGGTTCGTTTCTCGCGGTCGCCATTCCAGTAATTTACTCGTCCACCTATCGGGCTGTTGTCTACCTATGTGCCCCGCCCATTGCCACTTTAGTCGTGATATGCGTTCAATGACGTCAACTACTTTGGTTCTTGATCTTTTTACTTGATTTCGTATTTTATCCCGTAACGAGAGTCCTAACATTTGTCTCTCCATGGAGCGTTGAGTGGCTCGGAGCCTATTTGCGTTTTGTTTGGTTAGTGTTATCGTTTCCATGCCGTAAGTAGCAACAGGCAAGTCACACGTGTTCTACACTTTCCGTTTAAGGTTGATTGGTGTGTTTCTATCTCTTAATACGTACTGCAACTCTCCAAAGGCAGCCCATGTCAGCCCTATTCTCCTTGTTATTTCCGCAGTTTGATTTTCTTTGCCCAGTTTCATGACGTGGCCTAAATAGATGTACTCCTGGACATTCTCTATGATTTCATTTTGAATCTCTATTTCTACATTTGCGTCAGGGCTCATTAACTTAGTTTTCCACAAGTTCATCTTAAGTCCCACTTTTCTCGCCTCTTCATTGAAATCTTGAAGCATTTGTTTTAGCTCTTCTGGGTTGCTGGACATGACAACTACATCGTCGGCGAAACTAAGATAAGAACCGTCGACTCTCAAACCTTTCTCATCCCAATTTAGTTTTTTAAAGACATCTTCCAAAGCTAGCGTAAATAGTTTCGGAGAGATGACGTCTCCCTGACGAACACCTCTCATAACGTTTATTTTTTCGGTTTTTGTGTCTTCGTCGATTTTAACCTGTATAGTTGCGTTTTTATCTATGTTCTATATGATAGTGGTATACCTAGAGTCAATTCTAGCATTATTAAGTGATTTCAAGATAGCCCATGTTTCTATAGAGTCAAAGGCCTTGTGAAAATCTACAAATGCCAGGTGTATAGGAATGTTATATTCATTTTTCTAGGACTGTGCGTAGAATTTAGAGATGACAATAGTCAAATCAATATTTCTAAGTAAATCGTCTTCTATGTTCATTAAAGTAAGATCCCATTGTGTTACTTAACTCATTTTCAATGCGTTTCAATGTTGAACAAGAATGTTTTCCGCTCCCGTTGTGATCATCAAACTCAAGTAAATGCGTAACAATATTTCTACCTTTAGAAAACACGATAATAATAAGTTTTCCGTTAGAAGTTTATAAAATTGGAGTTCCAGAGTATCGTGCTTTTTGCTGTCAATAGCAGCAGCCACATTTGCTTTCAGCAGCCCAGCGAACTGCATCAGTTCGTTACCCAGACTGCCTTCTACATCATTTGGGTAAGCCCGAGAAATGGATTTCTTTTCAAGATCTCTTTGGCGGTTAAAGATTTTCGTTGCCGATTTATTCCAAAGACACTGGTAACTTTGTTTCATTAAGGTAATTCATTGGCGAGAGTCGTAGACAAAAGTATAGCCTTTAAGTAAGTACCAAATTTAAAGATTCTCAGGCCTAAGGAATTTTGTTTTTGTACAAGACTGTACCGAAAACACGTTAATTTTCTATACAGAGACACATTCTTGTACAGTAATAACTTTAAATATAATAAATCTGGCAGCGCCGCAAATGTCTATATTGAATAATCTATGGGGTAAAAGTGTGTATAGTAACGTTCATATAGTGTGAGTCTCATACCTATACAGTTTGTTATGTTGGCATCCCAACACATTGAGAAAATAAATAAAAATATCGAGAAATATATTTTAAAAAATGTCACATTCTGAAAAACTAACCTAACTAACTTAGGTTTGAATTATCGCGCGTTGCCAAGTTGTGATCACTGTACCCCACTACGCGTCAGATGTTGTCAAATATTTTTATTTAAAAAATCTGGCATTTTCTAAACAAAACGGTCAAGAAATTCCGGGTTTTTTTCTAAAAAAATCATAATTTTTGGATCTACGTTGCATTAGTTTTTAAAAAAATTTGTTAAAAACCGTTTTTGAGATATTCCAAAATGCATTGGCATTTTGTTATATGTAGTGACCTCCAGCATGTTAATTATGCATATTTTAATTGTTAATATTTCATCTCACAGAGGATTAAAAAATTTCGTTTTTTTTTAATTAAATAAGAGACACTTTTGTAAACTATATATCGAAATTCGATCACAGTCCTAAGAAAAGTCGTTTCACGAGTGAATTACATTAAATAATTATTTGGTAAGGTATGCAATAAAATTATTTTTTGAAACGTAAAATTATTCATATTTAAAGGTTGAATGGCATCCCCATCATCATCCCCAAGATCTTCTAGACTACTGTCGCAAAGAGGGAATTTTGCTACAAGCTTATTTTTCTTTGGGTGGAAGTAATAACAGTGATCTAAGAGATGACCCCAAAGTTAAAGAAATTGCCAAGAAGTTGGGAAAAACTCCTGCACAGGTAAAATAAATATTTTTAGAATTAGAATTCTGATGTTTTCTGAGTTGTTGCCTAATATCAAGAGATCAGACCTTAGTGAACGTCTGTATAAGGCTAGGTAAAAGGTAGTGCTACTTGCGACCTCTCAAACTGTCAGGATATTTATAGGAAATGCTAAGGATCAAATTAAAAAGATCCTCTAGGGCGCGACAACACGGATAAGGCTTTCACAGAGTTCCATCGTTATGATAGTCGTGTATATCTGGGATGAGTGCAAGACAGAGCTAAGAATTGAGTAATTTACAATGTCAAATGCTTTTATGTTTCTAGTAAAACCAGAGCTGTTAACATGTCATTATCTGTGGCAGTTATTATGTTATCTGTAAATTTAAGCATTGTAGTTGTGACGGATTCGGAACCCAGATTGTGTAACTTTTATGTGCTTTTGAAGTTGCATTTCCATTATTTGTTGGTTAAATTAAAGGTTACACACAGTTTTACTAATTATTGTCTAATTATTTAGACTAAAACATTAATAAATGAATAGAGAATGGAAACAACTTGTATATTCTGACACTAAGCGATAGTGGCAACATCTATTAACTCGCAACTCAAGTTTATATTAGAACTGTAAATAGACAGCTAACCAAAGTTCTTAAAGTAATACATAGATGTCGCGGCAAGTACGACTGGATTATAAAAATTTAAAAACGACATTATTTTTCCTAAAATTTTCGAAAATGTTGGCAGTATACTAATGAGTATAAGATTATTAAACGATGTTGGGCTACTTATCTTTGGTAATGGTATCACTCGCGCGTTTTTCCAGCATTCTGGAAACAGAGAATTTGTTATACGGTAATTGATATGTGTTATTACTGAATCAAGAGTGTTTTCCCGAAAAATAGTTAGTAAATTTGTTTATACCCATATTTATTTATGATATTTTCCGGTGAAATGCAAATTATTGGCTAAAAGATATAATTCGTCTAGAATCAACTGCTTCATTCTTTAACATTTTCTGTAAAATATTTTGCTTTTATTTAAAGATTGGTTTTAGTAAAATCATGGTCGTGAAATATGTGCATAAAATATATATTCAAATTATAACCCAATCGAATGAGCGGGAGAAGCCGCAACAAGAAACTGCTAGTTATAAATAAAAATAGAGGTGTTTTTTCTAAACATTATAGCTCTGTGTTATTTTACTAGCTATAATGGTTTTCAAATTATATTAAAAATTAAAACCTGTAAGTTTTAGCCATGTTTTTTATTAAAATGTTAAAAAAAACCTCTAGATATGATAGGTTCTTTTCAATAATATTTTTAGATACTATTGAGATGGTCCCTTCAACAGAACATCGCCATTATTCCAAAATCCAGGTCCAAAGAGCACATTGAAGAAAATATTCAATTAAATTTTACTATTCCCGAAGAAGATATGAATACTCTAAGTAACTTTAAAGCACACAAATATGCTTATGATCCTGAAAATATCCTATAACATATGTATGAACCCTATAAATATATTTTATGTAGAAAATTTTTGGTTTAATTCACAGTTGACACTAATTTTTTTAATCGAAAAAAAAAACATAAAATTGTTTTGCATTTTAATAAAATGCCTGATTTTGTATTTGTATTTTTAATAAAAGACAATACACACTTTAATAATTTTTGGTACATTCCAGTATTTTCGTAATTTAGTAAACAATTTTCGGTTTTGCAAAACGAAGAAAAAACGGTCTAATACTGTTTAAAGAAAATGTAGAACAGTGACGTAACTCCCCCGCAGAATTTTGATGCACCTTCATATTTTTGCACCCGTCTTGATCCCAGGGTTGTCAAATCTAGAGAAATTTCCCTAAATCTAGGGAATTTTACTACATCTAAGGAAAAAGGGTCTTATATATCTATTTTGGGGAATTTTTGAATAAGGTACAATTTTTCTAATTATTATATAAAAACTAATAAAGAATGTTTCTTTTTACGCGTTGACGTACAAAAGAGCTTACAAATCTTGAACGCAGTTATATATGTATTAAGAAATTTCGCTGATTTCCCATGCTTTCTGGCTTTTAGTCGGTAAACTACCGGAGAAATCCCGTCCGATTTATACAGGGTGATTCAAAAATCGATCACGAAACTTAAGGGGGTGATTCTACTTGACAAAATAAGGGTAGAGCTTCATATAATTTTTTTTCAAAATGTCATTCGTTTTCGAGTTACAAGCCGTCCAAGTTCAAGTTTTTATTTTTTGTTTTTTGAATTACTCGCTTACAGGAAAACCGATTTGACTAATATTTGAAAGATAGGCTAAGTCTTCTGCGCTTCATCATTTTAGTAACAATTCACATTGATTGTTTGCCGCTAGAGGGCACTTTACCTACATTGAAAATTGTTTTTTTGTCATAATTTTTTAGTGTTGACAGCTACAGTAGTTTTTGGCATAATTTCTGAAAGACTGATGCCAGGCCTTTAAAAAAGGTGCTCTTTATTTACATCGCTAAACCCAACGGTTTAGACGTAAATCACCCTTAAAAATTAAGTGGTAAATTTACTTTTCTCATTTTATTACCACCAGCTACCAGGTAAATAGCTATCAAAGTATACTAGAGCTGTCAGTTTAACATCAAATAAATTCGCTTTTTAAACTATTTAATTTATAATCTTAAAATAACTAATAATGGCTAATCACCAATATTCAAATATCGAATATTGTGATATCCATTTTTGTTATGGAAAAGCAAATGGTAATGCAGAGTTGGCAAGAAGATATTATATGGAGAGTTATCCGGAAAGAAATATCCCTCATGCTCAAACATTTTCCAGTGTGCACAGGAGGCTTGCGGAATGTGGTTCCTTTAAACGTTATAATGGAAATAGGGGAAGACCTAGAACTGCTAGAAACGTGCAACAAGAAGAAAGAGTGCTTGAAATTATTGAAGATAATCCAGGTATTAGTACTAGAAAAATTGGGAATGAAGTGCGGCTCTGTCAGGCTAGTTCATGGAGGATACTAAGAGAAGAACAACTCTACCCGTTTCATTCAAAAAAGGTGCAGGCTCTTTATGACGATGATCGGCCGAGACGGTTGGAAATGTGCAATCAGATCCTAGCTAAGTATGAACACGATAATCGATTAATTGGCGTCATATTATTCACTGACGAAGCTGGTTTCACTCGTGATGGCATAACAAATCTACACAACATCCACACATATGCTTACGAGAACCCAAACAATGTGGTAGAAACGAAACATCAGCGTAGATTTTCACTAAATGTGTGGGCAGGGATAATAGGAGATTACCTTATTGGTCCTCATTTCTTTGATGGCCCATTAACTGGTGACGTATACTTAGATTTTATCCAAAATCGTCTCCCATTGTATCTGGAAGATGTGCCATTGGAAGTAAGGGCCAACATGTGGATCCTCCAAGACGGAGCTCCGCCCCACTTTAGTATACGTGTCCGACAGTATTTGAATGCAACGTATCCTGAGCGATGGATAGGACGAAGTGGACCATTGGCATGGGCAGCGAGGTCACCAGACCTTAATCCTATGGATTTTTTCTTTTGGGGTCATTTGAAACAATTGGTGTACGATATTCCAGTAATCAACGTCGAGGATCTTCGCTTCAGGATAATCGAAAAGTGCCAAATTATTAAAGAAACGCCAGAAATTTTTCATCGAGTTAGGCGACATTTTTTGAAGAGTGTTAGGAAATGTATGGAAGAAAATGGGGGACATTTTGAGAACCTTTTTTAGTTTGTTTAGTACTGTTTCATTAATTTTTATCAATTAAATGTATATTGCAATAATCCATAATATGAATATTTACTGATTAGCCATTATTAGTTATTTTAAGATTATAAATTAAATAGTTTAAAAAGCGAATTTATTTGATGTTAAACTGACAGCTCTAGTATAGTTTGATAGCTATTTACCTGGTAGCTGGTGGTAATGAAATGAGAAAAGTAAATTTACCACTTAATTTTTAAGGGTGATTTACGTCTAAACCGTTGGGTTTAGCGATGTAAATAAAGAGCACCTTTTTTAAAGGCCTGGCATCAGTCTTTCAGAAATTATACCAAAAACTACTGTAGCTGTCAACACTAAAAAATTATGACAAAAAAACAATTTTCAATGTAGGTAAAGTGCCCTCTAGCGGCAAACAATCAATGTGAATTGTTACTAAAATGATGAAGCGCAGAAGACTTAGCCTATCTTTCAAATATTAGTCAAATCGGTTTTCCTGTAAGCGAGTAATTCAAAAAACAAAAAATAAAAACTTGAATTTGGACGGCTTGTAACTCGAAAACGAATGACATTTTGAAAAAAAATTATATGAAGCTCTACCCTTATTTTATCAAGTAGAATCACCCCCTTAAGTTTCGTGATCGATTTTTGAATCACCCTGTATATTATGCAATTTTGATAAAAAAATACGCAATGTTGCCGGACACATTGTATGAGATTTTGCATACTAAAAGTTTGTTAAAGTCAAGCAATTGTTTTAATCTCTATATTAGCCCGGAAACGGTAAATCAGAATTTTTGTATCGAGAGAACAGAAATCCATCATACATTTAAAAAAAAAGTTCTATGTTTATTTTTTTAGAATAGGTTACCGATTGAGTATAAAGTATACCTTTTACATTTTTTAAAGGTTAGATTTATTATTTGTAGATAAATCAATTTAAAAAATAAATCATAAACTATTAAAACTATAATTCACTTACGGGCGTAAAAACGACCAATTACATTGCGGCGACGTCACATAGAGGGCGTTAATTCGTTAATTTCAAATACCGGGTCGAATACGCAAAAAATGGTAAGGGTAAAGAAGAGAGATGAAATGTAAAATAGATAGGAATTCTATCGTAAAATAGAGCGTGTCGGAAATTGTAGATTCCAGAGAACTTGCCTAGGGAAATCTGGAGAATTTTTTGTCAAAAATCTAGGGAAATAAAATAAAATCATCTGGCAACCCTGCTTGATCCTTCGTATTTACACTTTGGTGCTTGAGGGCGCCCCTGAATTGGCTCCCCCCCCCCCCGCACCGCGAGACCTGCGTGGTCGTTACTTACGCCACTGATGTATTGGTTGAAAATATTTCATTAAAGAAAAACATCAAATTTTAAAAATATTCGTTAATTATGCGGCGCAGTGTAAAAGGATGTTTTTTTTGAAATTATATTTTTGTTTTTAGTGGTTCCGTCTAACGTGAACTTTTAAAGGCACTAAAATTCGTATGGCCTTGAACAAAAATTTATAACCTATTTTGATTTCATTTGCAAAATAAGGAAATAAATAATTAATTATAATATTTATTATTTTTTGTTATCTAAAAACATATATTATCACTTTTTGATCGTCGAATTTTTTTAAGATTTCATTGTTGATGAGTAGGACGACCTTAGGCATTTAAAAAACTTAACAAACTAATGTAAAAATAATAAAGCTTTAAAATTCTACACAGTACCAGAAAATCGAAAATCCCTTCGGGTTAAGTATTGATTATCATATTTAGTAATTCTTGTTTTTTGCATAACCGGTTTTAGTTTTTACAATGGATATTAGGATAAAAAAAAAACAACGCGGTTTAATTAATCAATGACATTTTTAAAATTATTTTGTTCAGGCAAAGTTGCCAGTATTAAAACTGGGTAAACGTAAGAGGCTGTATTACTCCATGGAAAATAGACTTTCGTCAGCAACAAAACTGTAACAGTGTTTTTTTTTGCTAGAAAGTGTTCATTTCGGCATCCTATAAAACATATCTCGATGGTAACTCTGAAAGACCTGTGCAAAAAAAATGGCGGACCAAAAATGATTACTATTTTTGGTTTTTTGAGTTTATCTCGAAAATTCAAAGTTGTATCGAAAAATGTTTTAAAGAAAAGTTGTAGAGAATTAAAAAACCTATAGATTCATATAATATAAGTTATAGGTGGCGCCACTAGTTATCGATATATATTTGTTTTTCGACAAAATTTACGGTTTTTGTTTAAAAAAAAAACATTTATTAACAAATTACCGATTCAAATTCAACATAAATATAGGTATTATCATTCTAAAAAAGTATGTCATACCCAGAATCTGTGAGTTTTTAATTTTCCAAGAAATTCGATGTCAAAGTTGAAAATTCAACCTCAGCTTTCCGCTTTCCTAATTAAGATACAATGCTCAATTTTAATAGAAATTGTTTGTGTTGTTTTATGTTTTGAAGATCTATTTAAAAAAAAATTTCAATCGTGGGCCGAAAATTTTGCAAAAACCAATTTTTGAAAAAAAAAAACGTTTTTTTTTCATGCAAAATAATTTTTTTTTCAGATCGAAAATGATACATCTAAATTCAATGCACGCATCTTCGATCATACCCTAGGTTTAAACAACAATAGATTTGTTTGAAGGCTATTTAAGGTCGGTGGGGGAGACGCTTTTTGTTGTTTGACGGACATAAACATGTTTACTTATCCTTTCTTTCAGTTTAATTGCTTGTCGTGACTTTTTTTGGTGTTTTTAAGAGTTAGAAATCACTATAAATGCGAAGTTTACAATTAAAATTAACAAAAAGAAGATTTAAAAACTTATTTTTATTGGTAAATATTGTTTACATATTGAAAATAACAATAATAATAATTTAGGCAACCATATATTCATACTTTATGTATTCAGAATTCACGTATCGATTATCATATGAAACTCGTTTAAATAATGCAATTAGAAAAGGATAGTATAAAATCATTATGTGTGTACCAAGAAATTAAAT
Organism: Diaprepes abbreviatus; assembly: GCA_034092305.1. Taxonomy (NCBI): domain Eukaryota; kingdom Metazoa; phylum Arthropoda; class Insecta; order Coleoptera; family Curculionidae; genus Diaprepes; species Diaprepes abbreviatus. Next base: position 592,402 of record JASJET010000018.1, on the reverse strand, counting down.
ATCTACTGTTTGTCAACGCTTTTTCAAATATAAATAAAAATATTATTACGTTATTCAGCTTTCAAACAACCGGGCACTAGTTCTGACTTTATGCTAATTCTACAGGAGTATGTTCGAAAGCACGCATTAAAAAAATTTTATCTCCATCCGGTGAGAAGTAATCGCAATTTTTTTGGTGCAAAAATTGGTTTTTGCAAAATTTTCGACCCACGATTGAAAAAAAAATTTTTTTTTTTAGTAGATCTTCAAAAAAAAACAATGTTACATTTTTGTTAACAAAACAGCTCTCTTTACCTAATTTCCATGGAGTACTCGTATATATATATATATATATATATATATATATATATATATATATATATATATATATATATATATATATATATATATATAAAGGGTGTTTTTTATAGAGGTATAGAACTTTTAAATGGAATAAAACAAAGATGAATTTTTTAAATTGACATGAAATTTACTTTATTCGAAAGATTATCTTCTGGCATTATAATTTAAATATGACTTCTGGCATATGACCGCCACAGCTGGCTCGGACGTAGTCTAATCTGGAGGTCAAATTTTCGATGACTTTTTCCAACATTTGTGGCCGTATCTCGGCAATAACGCAGCGAATGTTGTCCTCCAAGTGATCAATCGTTTCGGGCTTATCGGCGTAGACTAGCGACTTCACATATCCCCACAGAAAATAGTCTAGCGGCGTTAAGTCGCACGATCTTGGAGGCCAATTCACGGGTCCGAAACGTGAAACTATGCGGTTACCAAACGTTTCCTTCAATAAACCAATTGTGGCACGAGCTGTGTGACATGTTGCGCCGTCTTGTTGAAACCACAGCTCCTGCACATCTTGGTTGTTCAATTGATGAACGAAAAAGTCAGTAATCATGGCTCTATAGCGGTCACCATTAACTGTAACGTTCTGACCAGCATCGTTTTTAAAGAAGTACGGACCAATGATTCCACCAGCCCATAAAGCACACCAAACAGTCAGTTTTTCCGGATGTAACGGTGTCTCAACATACACTTGAGGATGATCATCACTCCAAATACGGCAGTTTTGTTTATTGACGTATCCATTCAAACAAAAGTGAGCTTCATCGCTAAACAAAATTCGCTTATGAAAATCGGGATCAACGGCAATCTTGTTTTGGGCCCATTCACCGAATCTACGCCTTGCTAGGTGATCGCGTGGCTTCAATTCTTGCACGAGTTGGATTTTGTAAGCACGCAAACCAAAATCTTTCCGCAAAATCTTCTATAACGTGAATGGACACATATCCAATTCCTGTGCACGATGGCGGATAGACTGATTCGGGTCTTCCTATACGCTACGCTCTACAGCAGCAATGACTTCTTCTGTACGCACTGTACGACGTCTCTGTGGATGCGTATTATCATTTAGAGTAAACGTGGTGCGAAAACGTTCCATAGTTAATCGAATTAATTGCTCTGATGGACATATGTATGCATATGTTTTGCCTGATGCAAAAAATGTTCGGTAAAAAAAACTTCCAATTTCATTTTATCACTTGTATTAAATTGGTTTCCTCTCTGATTAAATTTTATGTTTCAATTTTTTCATTTTTAATTGTTTGTCATTAATCTCACTACATGCTCATGTCCTGTTGGTTTGTATTAGTATTGGTAATTAAACTCTTAGGAAAAATATTAATTTATTTTTTACCACACTTTTTTTTCATCTCTTTTCATACCATTAAAAAACGGGGTAGTTAACCCCGAGATAAATATTATGGTGAAGCGAACCGATATCCATCAACTTAATTTTTTTAATTTATCTACAACTGACGAGTTCTTGACTGAATTAAGTAAATTTACATTTAAAAAGTTGATACTGGTTGCCGTTACTATGTGATAGTTAATCATCTTCGGGAAATGTTTAAAAAGGAACTAGTATGTTTTATAGCACTAAATTTATTAAGAAAACAGTGACTGCAGTTTCAACTCACAGTCATTTTCAAATTGAATTACAAAGGTAGACTAAGTATTCAATACAGAAACATGAGAAAATTTAACAATAAATAAAAACTACCTGAGAAATTACATTATTACAAAGCGGAGGTACTAAATTTTGGGAACTAATTATTATTTGGCGACAACAAATAACGGGGAAAACCCAAGTTCCGTCTGGTCATTAAGCAAATTTACATTTTTATTGTTACTATGTTTATATATTTCTAAAAATTCAAGAATATTTAACTTTTGGCCCTTTGTTGAATAATGTAATATGTCAGTGTTGTTTAAATTAGGAAAACTGTGGCTGTGTTCTAAGCAATGGTTGGCAAAGCTCGAGTCTGTTTTTTGTAGTCTGTATGATCGGTGGTGTTCTGAAAAGCGAGTTTTAAAGCTTCTACCACGTTGTCCAATATACAAGCTATGATACTCTGAACATTTTAACTTATAAACTCCTGATTTATCAAATTTATTAATTTTATCTTTAGCATTGTAAAGGATAGTGGACAGATTGTGTTGAGATTTAAAGGCTACTTTTATGTTATGTTTGGAAAGAGTATTAGCTATGTTTTCTGATAGGGTACCACAGTATGACAAAGATATATAAGATGAACTATCTTTATCATTTTTTATTTTGGAATATATTGAATTAAAAGCTAATTGTTTTTGTTTTTTAGTTATTAATTTCTTTATGGTTTGTTGGGACAAATTGTTTGATATTGCAATCTTTTCAATGATATTTAGTTCCTCTTGAAGATCTTCTTCAGAGAGAGGCAAAGAGAATGCTCTATGTATCATTAAATTGTATGCAGCCATTTTGTGGTGTAAGGGGTGAAAAGAGTCATTAGATATAGTATTACCTGTAAACGTTGGTTTTCTAAAAATTTTAAAATTACAACGATTATTGAGGTGAGATATGGTGAGATCAAGAAAATTTATTTTATGGTTATTTTCAGTTTCCAGAGTAAATTGAATTTTTGGATGGCAATTATTAATGTATTGTAAGAATTTTTGAAGCTGTCTTTAGTATAGCTTGTATATTGGACAAAGTGGTAGATGCTTCAAAACTCGCTTTTCAGAACACTACCGATCATATAGACTACAAAAAACAGACTCGAGCTTTGCCAACCATTGCTTAGAACACAACCACAGTTTTCCTAATTTAAGCAATACTGACATATGACATTATTCAACAAAGGGCCAAAAGTTAAATATTCTTGAATCTTTAGAAATATATAAACATAGTAAAAATAAAAATGTAAATTTGCTTAATGACCAGACAGAACTTAGGTTTTCCCCGTTATTTGTTGTCGCCAAATAATAATTAGTTCCCAAAATTTAATACCTCCCCTTTGTAATAATGTAATTTCTCAGGTAGTTTTTATTTATTGTTAAATTTTCTCATGTTTCTGTGTTGAATACTTAGTCTACCTTTGTAATTCAGTTTGAAAATGAGTGTGAGTTGAAACTGCAGTCACTGTTTTCTTAATAAATTTAGTGATATATAGTTCCTTTTTAAACATTTCCCGAAAATTTACATTTATTGAATGAACACAGCGCAAAAAATAACATTTTCACCCATGTAAAAAAATACAAAGCTGCCTTTATAGTCCGGTCAAAATAGACATTGAAGGTTACATTAATTCGCACCTTGCTAAAAATTGGCATGAATGTTGGGAACCCTATTATACACAATTTGTCAATTATCCACATCAATCCGAAGTGTGGAAAAAAATTTATTCAAGGTCAAATGTTGCAAAAATCGGTTTTTTGAGTTTTCCAGCTAAACGGTAAGTTTTATAATAAAAATAGGTGAGACAAAAATTATTCATCATGCAATTATCTATAAAAATTGTTCATACACTTTTTTTCCTAAGAATCACCATTTCGGAGATACAGCGATGCAAAATGTTGAAAAAGTTGTATTCTTCATAATATGCATGTCAATTACCGTAATATACGTTACAGAACGATAATATAAGTAAAAATATTAATTTTCATAGCGTATACATATATATTATACAGTTTTAAAAATATAAACTCCAAAAAAAACCCAGTCCCTCATTTTATATGACCGTACGGCCTTGAGCAACATCTGTCTGCTATTCAATTGTCCACGTGGCGACGCGTAAAATTTTTCATGTAACAACACTTTCATTCAAAGAAACAATCCTGAATATAGCCCAGACTCGTTCTGATCATGTAGCAAAAGCTGTTATTACTCGAATTGAGTTCGAACATGATTTAGTTGCTGCCGAAGCTAAGTATCATAAAGACTGTCATAATGCCTTCTTGAGACCGACTACGGGGGGTCAAGCCGGTCGTCCTCAATCTGAAAGTACGAATCTTTTAATGGAAGAAATATTTGCACACATCGAAAATAGTGATGATTGTCAATTTTCATTAGACGAATTACAAAATATTTGCAACAATTCGTTAGATAATAGAACCATTAAGTTACGATTAAAGTTGAAGTATGGCGATAACATTATTATAACAGAAAAGTCAGGAGCATCAACATTAATATGTTTTGTTGATAATCACTATGACATTTTAAATCGAGCTAGCTACGAAAAAAAAACAACAAATGAAAAAGAAGAGCGATTTAGAATCGTGAAGGCTGCGGCAGCAATCATTCGAGAAGATATTCAATCTGCAGTTTTTGATAATTCTCATTACCCCCGCCAGGTCGTATGTTTGAAGATATTAACAGTCAAATTCCAGAGTCACTGACTTATTTTTTGGAGAAAGTTATTTTGAAAAAAAAGCGATTTAATTTACAACATTTGAAATTAGTATGCACAAATATTAGCCATAGTATTATGACTGCTGTTCGACCAAGGTCTTTCAAATCAAAGTTACAATTGGGTCTCTCTATTTTTTTTCATCGGCGATTTGGGTCAAAACGTCTTATACAAATTTTTTCGTCTTTCGGTTTGTGCGCATCTTATAATGATACTATATTGTACGAAGCAGCAGCAGTTTTTCACCGTCCACCTCACATTTTACCACCAGAAACTGGCACATTCATTCAGTATGTTGCAGACAATGCTGATATAAATGTAAATACGCTGGACGGTCATAACACACTTCACATAATGGGTATCATTCAAGTTGTTACTCCAAAAAGTGTGCATATTATGAAGAATACAACTTTTTCAACATTTTGCATCGCTGTATCTCCGAAATGGTGATTCTTAGGAAAAAAAGTGTATGAACAATTTTTATAGATAATTGCATGATGAATAATTTTTGTCTCACCTATTTTTATTATAAAACTTACCGTTTAGCTGGAAAACTCAAAAAACCGATTTTTGCAACATTTGACCTTGAATAATTTTTTTTCCACACTTCGGATTGATGTGGATAATTGACAAATTGTGTATAATAGGGTTCCCAACATTCATGCCAATTTTTAGCAAGGTGCGAATTAATGTAACCTTACCCTTATTTTTGATGCTAACTTGACCGGACTATTACTAAGAAAATGAAACGTATCAATAGCTTTTTGTAAGCCTTACAATATGCAAATGATTTTATCCGAAAAAATCGGCCTTTTAAATTATAATTGAAAAAAAAAAGTTATTAGCAATAAACTTTGGGATACTTGTTACCCCTAGAAATGAAATTTAGGACGTTAAAAAAATACGAATTGGCTCTTTTTCCGGATTCTCTAAGATGCAAGGAGGTCCTCCGAGAACATTCCCTTATCCGTAAAACAATTAACTTATTTTTTAGTTAGACTTCCACACCAAGAGAACAAAAAGAAAACAGGTAATCTTAATCATTTAAATTGTTCGTTTGTTCTGTAAATTATTTTACATCAATAAAAATTCACTGAAAACCTGATAACCTTCGTAGTCTATTCCTTTTTAAATAAAAAAAACAGATCACTATAAACTTCTGTGCACATTGCAAAATCTTAATATAAGTTTATCGCTGCTTCTTATCGGGTCGGCGTGATTAAAGAAAAATCCTGGACAATAAAATGATCGGACTCATTTTCTTAAGCGCTGTGACGTCAGCAGTCTTAATTACACAAATAAATGCTGTCGAAGAATTACCTAAAAATTTGTGTTTTGAACTACATAGTGGTGATTTGATGCCTTCAATAGGATGTAAGATAAATTTTTAATATAACTTCATTTATAGTTTAACTTGGAACTACAAGCTCCTTAATATTTTCATACATACACATGTGTCCAAAATTATTGCATATTCATAATTAATACGAATACGTAAATTTCTTTGTGTTTTTTGCTTCGAACATACCCCTGTAGAAGTAGCATAACGTCAGAACTAGGGTCCGGTTGTTTGAACGCTGAATAACGTAATAATATTTTTATTTATATTTGAAAAAGTGTTGATAAACAGTAGATATTTAATTTCTTGGTACAGACATACCGATTGTATGATATCCTTTTCTAATTGCATTATTTAAACGAGTATCATCGGTAAGTCCTTCGAACATACCCCTGAGTACGTCAATTCTGAAAACAAAGTATGAATATATGGTTGCCTAAATTTTTATTATTGTTATTTTCAATATGTAAACAATCTAACAATATTTACCGATGAAAATAAGTTTTTAAATCCTCTTTTTGTTAATATTAATTGTAAACTTCGCATGATCGAAGGTTTTTTGGTTCTACATTAGAGAGTACCTTTTTAGCTTACTCTGTAGCAATTGTGTTTATTTATTAGGTGTCAAAGTTGTTAAACGACTTCTAAAAGAAGGAGGTTCTCAATTTCACCGCAATGTCTTTTTCTTTATGTATGTACATCAATTACTCATGAACGACGGCACCGATTTGAATTAATCTTTTTATGTTATGTTCAGGAAGTTGATGCGATTGACCCATATCATGTTGGAAGAAATTGGTGCAGTAAAATCTAAGATGGTGCTGATAATATGACGGATAAAAAAATTAATTTTGTTCGATTTTCTCCAAAATTGGTATGGGGAAGTTTTTGGGGTCGCATATAACGAATCTGAGGTTATTTTTTAAATATTCGATATGGCGAATCCAATAAGGCGGACAAAAAAAATTGATTTTGTCCAATTTTCTCTAAAATTGATACTGGAGAGTTTTCGGGGTCGTACATAACGAATCTGAAAGTATCGGCGGATCCAATATGGCGGACAAAAAAAAATTATTTTTTCCGATTTTCCCCAAAATTGGTATAAGGAAGGTTTCGGAGTCGCACTTAATGAAATTGAATTTATTTTCAAAAAATTCAATATGGCAGATCCAATATGGTGGAAAAAAAATTTAATTTCTTCCGATTTTCTCTAAAATCGGTAGGGGGGAGTTTTCGGAGAAGCACATAATGAATTTGAAATTATTTTCGAAAAATTCAATATGGCGGATCCAATATGGCGGACAAAAAAATTAATTTCGCCCGATTTTCTCTAAAATTGGTATGGGGGAGTTTTCGGGATAGCACATAACGAATCTGACATTATTTTTGAAAAATTCAATATGGCGGCAAAAATAATTTTTTTTCGATTTCCTACAAAATTGATATTGCGGAGTTTTCGGGGTCGCATATAACGAACCTAAAATTATTTTTAAAAAATTAAATATGGCGAATCCAATATGGCGAACAAAAAAATTATTTTTTCCCGTTTTTTCCAAAATTTATACAGGGAAGTTTTCGGGGTAGCCACATAACAAATCTGAAATTATATTTAAAAAATTCAATATGGCGCATAACAATTTTTTCCCCAATTTCTTCAAAATTGATAACAGGAAGTTTTCGGGGTTGCTCATAACGAATTTGAAATTATATTTAAAAAATTTAATATGGCGGATCCAATATGGTGTCCTGAAAATTATACATCTTTCGATTTTCTCCAAAATTGGTATAGGGGCGTTCTTGACGGTGTGAATTATGAATTTAAAGTTATTTTTAAAAGATTCAATATGGCGAATCCAATATGGCGAATTAAAAATTTTACACTTTTCGATTTTATTCAAAACTGGTACTGGATCAATTTTGAGGATGTAAATAGCGGATTTAAAATTATTTTAAAAAAATTTAATACGTCAGATTCAATATGACGGTATAAAAATGTTTCATTTTCGGATTTTGTTCAAAATTGGTACTAGGGGGTTTTAGTGGGTGTAGATTCAGATTATATTAAGAGGTTAAAATTGTTTTTTGGAAATTCAATATGGCCGATCCAATATGGTGGGTTCAACATTTCACGTTATTAATATTTTTTCAAATTTGGTATTAGGCGATTTTCGGAGTCAGAGGTTATGAATCTGAATTTAATTTTTTTACCTTAATATGACAGATACAATGTGAAGGACTAAAAATTTTACATTTTTCCGAATTTGTCCAAAATTGATATTATGTCTCAAGTTCTTTAAATATCGGTATGGAGAGGTTTTGGGGGCCTATATCACCAATCTAAAGTTAATTTAAAATTCAAGATACTATGGCAGACTAAATATTTGTTTCATAAAATTTCATTCAAAACTGGAGATTTCTCAGAATCCAAAAAATTTAGTTGTTTATTTTGGTGTTTTATACAACTTTGGACAACATGAATACTTTTTTCCGACCATGAAATCATTGCGAGGTACATCAATCTCGCTTAGTAATTAGTTCAGATAATGTCATAAAAACTTCGAAACTAAAAATCGAAAAATATAATTTAAAAAAAAAATTGAAACGACTTCTAAAAAAGCGCTAAAAATCGAAAAATAAAATGAAATTTTATATGAAACTGAACTTTTTGAAGTCGGCGCCAAATTATTTCTTATTGAAACAACTACTAATACGAGATATAAATAAATTATAGTAAGAAAGCGAATCACATTTTCTCAGGTATTAATTTGGCGGTGACTTAAAAAATTTCTATTTCATAAAAAAATTTATATTGTTATTTTTCGTTTTTTAATGCTTTTTTAGAGGTCGGTTCAATTTTTTTAATAAAAATCTTATTTATTATTAAGCTCCGTAAAAAATCTATCTTTATTTCTAGGTGGAACTAACCAAATAGAAGGTATAGAAGCTATAAGTGATATGTTAGATAAAGTTTTAGCGGCAGGATATCGACTGATAGGTAAGTAATAAAAAAATTTGAAAATCCAAAACTGTCAATAAATAAATAAAGATTAAATAAAACTTATATTTATTTAGACACGGCTAAACTTTACGAAAATGAAGAGGAAATAGGAAAAGCTTTGAAAGAACTACTTCCAAAATATAACTTGACTCGTAGAGATATTTGGATTACCACAAAGTTAGGTAAATATAACAAACTATTACAAATTGAATATTAAGAACTTGGAAATGAAAAAAAAAAGACACAAGGTAAAAAAATTGCATTCCTACTCAAAGAATGAAGATAAAACGGTAGTTTTATTTTAATTTTCATATGGCAATAAATAAAACATAAAATTCAGAAATTTGCAGCCAATCTTCCCTACTTCTTATTGTTTTCTAGTTTCTAACACGAGTACGTATAAAAATGATTTGTTTTATTTATCTATAATGTATAAATAACTTTATTTTTAGCTCCCGAAGACCAAGGAGAAAAAGCATATGCAGCACTGCAAGAATCTCTTAGAAAGCTCAACGTTGAATATGTAGACTTGTACCTAATTCATTGGCCTGGTGTTTTTGACGAGAATGACACAAATTTTGCAAGGTAATAGTTATTATCTTTAAAAGAACAAGGAATTTATTAAAAGAGCAAATTTCATTTTTCAAGTTATGAATTAAAAATCAAAGTGGATTTGTGCAGTAGTCTTCTTATTGTTCTTAACATTATATTAATCCATAGTTTTACTATAAGACATTCAGGACAAGGAAGTTAGGAACCAAAGAGATTTCAAACTAAAAGTAGTATAATATCTATAAAATTCAGGTATTACAAGAAGTTATATATATATCAGGATCCTCAGTACAATATACCCCGATGTATATTCAGATCCTGCGAGTAATATCCTGCCGATATTTTACGATATGGGGACTTTAAGTAGACAGTGTTTTTCTGTGCATTTTGCTCTCGGTTCGTTATAGCTCCACTGATAAGATCATTAGGTGGTCAAAACTAGTATGGAAAGAGAACCAGAGTGGAATTCTCAGAGAATGTATTGTCTGCCCTCTTTTTTAACGGTCGTAATATATATATATATATATATATATATATATATATATATATATATATATATATATATATATATATATATATATATATATATATATATACAGTGCCTTCATTTCAAAACGAACCATCCTTAATAACTTTGTTAAATAGAAAAATTTAAAAAAAAGAAAAAACACGTCAATTTAGATATACAGGGGGAAGTTTAATTTTGCATTTGTTAAAAGTCTGTCAATCACCTCCTCACCTCCAGCTAACCTCACTTTGATATGTCAAATGGGAACCCCCACCTTGTGACACATCATTGTAAGCAGCATAAAATTGTCTATCCAACCGTATAAAAAAAATTAAATCGGTTGACGTACAAGCGAACAGTGTGCAAAAATGTCTTGTAATAATGCATAATATATCGGCCTCGAACTTTAGTATGTCAAATGATTACCCTATAGTGTGATACATCATTTTAAAGGGCATACTATCTCCTATTTAGCCAATAAAAAAAACAAAATCTGTTGATGTACAAGCGAATAGTAAGAAAAGATGTGTGGTAATAATAGACACCTTATCACATTAAACTTTATTATGTCAAATGGCTACTTCATAGAGTAAAATATTATTTTAAATTTAAAATAAATATTTTTTTAAAATAATAAACAGTTAAAATATTTGCGAGAAAAAAACTAAGCCTGTTTTAAAATTCATCGCAAAATTCATTGCAGTCTAATCAATCTAGTGTATTTATTTCAATGATATTTTTTGCGGTACCTGATAGGTACAAGAAATCACTGCAATAAATAAAATTTTTAAGATCTTTAAACACCAGTTGTTTATTATTGTTAAAATTGTCATTGTGACGCCTAGTTGAAACGTGAATATAAATGGTGTATACGCTAGCCGAAAGAATAGAAATAATTTTTCTCTATGGAGCTGAAGATCGGTGCGCTCGTAGAACCGCCAGAGCATTTAACGAGAGGCATCAAGACAAAAACGTGGGCCATAAATATGTATTCGAATTGGTACGAAAGTTTGAAGAAACGGGATCCGTTTGTAATAAAAAATCTATTGAGAAAAGGGTTGTAGATGAAGCATGCCAAATCGAGGTACTAGGACAGTTTGCAATAGATCCAACTTTATCCATCTCAAAGGTCGCAGATTTAACCAACATTTCTGCTGGCTCTGTGCATAAAGTTTTAAAACAAAATAAGTTTTTTCCCTACAAAATTCAAATTCTTCAAGAACTCGGAGAAGACGATTTTGATAAGAGAATTCAATTTTGCGAATTAATGTGCCAACGAATTGACGAGGACCCCCATTTACCTAAGAATATCTGCTTTAGTGATGAATCAACTTTTTTTCTAAATGGACTGGTTAACAGACATAACTGCAGATACTGGGATAATGAAAATCCGCACCTTTTCCGAGAAGGGCATACTCAATATTCCGAAAAAATTAACGTGTGGGCAGGAATTTATGGCAATGAAATCATCGGGCCATTTTTTTTGGAAGATAATTTAACTGGGCAAATTTATTTAAACCTTTTAGAAAACACAATATACCCTGCCATTGTGCAATCTTTAGAAAAACAAGTGGATGAAAATGCTGTTATGGTACTAAATGAAAATAATTTGCATTTCCAGCAAGATGGAGCTCCCCCGCACTACGCTTTGGCAATTCGAGAGTGGCTTGATGAACATTTTCCAGGGACGTGGATTGGCAGACGTGGTGCAATTGAATGGCCAGCACGGTCTCCAGACCTAACCCCTCTAGACTTTTTTCTTTGGGGGTATTTAAAAAGCAAGGTTTATAAAACCCCACCTGAAAATATTGACGATTTAAAAGATCGAATTGTTCGGGAATGTAGAGGAATTAGCAGAGAAACCCTTGCCAATGTTCGTGGGGAATTTCAAAATAGGCTTATTTATTGTCTCGCTAATAACGGCGCACATTTTGAACATTTAATAAAATAATTTTCTTCAACTGAATAAAACTGAATAAACTGCTTATATTTAACACACATTTTTGCATCCTAATTGCCTATAACGTCTATTAACTTAATTTTTTTTGACATCGTTGGATAGCAGATCGTACGTCCTTTAAAATGATGTATCACACTATAGGGTAATCATTTGACATACCAAAGTTCGAGGCCGATATATTATGCATTATTACAAGACATTTTTGCACACTATTCGCTTGTACGTCAACCGATTTAATTTTTTTTATACGGTTGGATAGACAATTTTATGCTGCTTACAATGATGTGTCACAAGGTGGGGGTTCCCATTTGACATATCAAAGTGAGGTTAGCTGGAGGTGAGGAGGTGATTGACAGACTTTTAACAAATGCAAAATTAAACTTCCCCCTGTATATCTAAATTGACGTGTTTTTTCTTTTTTTTTTAAATTTTTCTATTTAACAAAGTTATTAAGGATGGTTCGTTTTGAAATGAAGGCACTGTATATATATATATATATATATATATATATATATATATATATATATATATATATATATATAGTAAAGTTTGATTTGTTTTTTTTTAAGATTAAGAGATGAAAGTTGGCAACAGTTAGTCAAAGCAGTAAAAGATGGACTAACTAGAAACATCGGAGTGTCAAATTATCTTGTCAAACATTTACAGCAACTTTTGAAAAATGACCATGGAGTTAGACCAGCGGTCAATCAGGTAAGTTATGACGAATTTGAGAAAATTTATTTTTAAATTACCTTCACACAACTTTTCTTGGGGAAAATTGATAGAAATGTGGTACCTACTTTTCAACAGATTGCTTGTGAAATGAAACTTAAATGGTATTAAATAGAACGGTTACTCTAAAAAAGACAATATCAGCATAATCATTGGTGCTGTTAACCAGAACCGTCCGAAAGTTTGTAGCAAGTACAACAGACCACGTCACCTAGGACCCGATAACATGGAAAGGGTTCCCACAGACTTCCATACTTTTGGTATCTTCATTCGAGTCAATATTCCCTAGAGGGAGTGCGAAGCTGTTTGGCTTGAAAATCACAATAATAGTAATGAATTATTACCGTAAGCTAAATTCTCCACCTAACATGACAGATAATAAATATCCCAACAGGGAGCAGGTAGAAGCGGTCTGGGGAAGCCAACTTTCCACACCCACCAGTTGTAACATCGCAGCAAGCTGGGTCAATAAAGAACACAAAATCTGCCAAGACTACAGCCAGGTGCAGTTTGAGTCATTTACCACCGAGGAAATTTCAGGAATAATCAGGGAGTCCCATAACTGGAAAGCTCCAGGTCTCGACAGGATCACGAACTACTGGCTCAAGAAGTTCGGGTGTATGCACTATCAAATGGCTAATCTTATTAATGATGTTTTTCTAAACCAACAAAAATGCCATTTTTTTGACAGAAGGTATTACGTATCTCTTGTCAAAGGGCTAACATAATACACATGACCCAGCTAAGTATAGGCCAATATCACTTACCTTCCCACACTATATAAGGTGATCACTTCCTGCTTCACTCAATGCATCTATGCACATTGTAAACAAAATAACATCATCGCAACTCAACATAACAATGGGATGTAAGGAACAGTTGACTGTTGACTATGTGATATGTAACCAAGCCTGTACCAACCGAAGAAACCTCTTTGCTGCCTACGTGGATTATAAGAAGGCTCACAACTATTAAGAATGTATAGGGTCGATAAAACTTAATACTATCCACTGTGGGTATTGATTTATGATTTATTTCTGCATATAATGATTGTTGAAGATTTCTGGTTAAATGTAAAATTTTACAATTCTCAATTGTTATTTCAATATAGCTTATATTTACCGCCGAAACACTAAAACCAGTTATAAAATTTGTCAAAAGGAAAATAACAATTTAATATTTTTAAAGGTTGAATGGCATCCTCATTATCATCCTCAAGACTTGTTAGATTATTGTCGCAAAGAAGGTATTTTGCTACAAGCTTATTCTTCGCTGGGTGGATCTGGTAATGAAAATCTAAGAGATGACCCTACTGTTGGGGCAATTGCCAAGAAATTGGGAAAAACCCCAGCTCAGGTATGACCATGGATTTATTTATTTATTTTTTAGTTTTAAATACCTTTTTAAGTATATCTGGCGAATAAAATGTTTGGAGGGAAGCAGTCACTTGCTACAGGGAAAAAAATAGTGGAAACAAATTAGGTTTACATAACGATACATCGTACATCGCGTGACGGTGATCAGGTATCATTGGTTTTAATACATTTTATGTGGAAAGATAAAATTTAGAAACAAACTTTGTAGCATTACGTAATGTAAGCCAGTTCGTTCATAAAGGGTATCTTTTCATACAAAGTGTATTTGAATTGGTGCTACCTAATCGCTGTCAGATAATCTACAAAGCGTCATGTAAGATCAGTTTGTTTCCATTATCAATTGGTTTTTGTTTATAATTTATATATAGTATTTGATAAATTTTTTCAAATTATGTTATTACTTATCCATTTTATTTTTTTTAGGTGTTACTAAAATGGGCTCTTCAACAAGGAATAGCTATTATTCCTAAAGCAAGATCCAAAAAGCATATTGAAGAAAATATTGAATTAAATTTCGTAATTCCCGAAGAAGATATGAACATTCTAAGTAATTTATCGACCAATAAAAAATACATTTGGGATCCTGAAAATATTCCATGAACAAATTTTGGCAATTAGGGGGTTTATAAGAATGCTCTTATTTTATTAGTATGTAATATAATGTGTATTACTTGTAGTATGTAGTTTTATTAAGAATAAACCAGCTCTTTATATAGTAAGTTATTATGTCATGCCTTCTGACTGTAACCCATAGGGTCTCAATCTTTTCTGGATCACCAGCCCCTTTGTAAATCCAACGCCTCCCTTCCTCAAAGTAACTATACCCAATATTAAAACGCCATCAAATACATTAGAAAATTGTCTATTATGAATTATAAAATTGACATGAAAATCAATAACTAACAAAAAAATTAAGGAGATAGTTGAAGTTGGTGGAGTTTTAAGAATTTGTTAATATAGTATTGTTTTCCAATTTTAACAACAGTTTGCAAATCGCAACGGTAATACAGAGTCCTGGCACTAATTTTTGATGCCAAACCTCTCGGTATCCATTTCTGAATTCTACTTTAAGTTCTACGTTAATTGTGAGTTCTACTAGTTCTTCTAAATTTGATGAGTCTATTGTATCTGCCTTTGAGAAAGGATCTAAAACCCATCTCGGTATGTTCATAAGGAATTTTGTTCAGTAAGCTTATGCAAAGGGTAAAGCAATATTAGAAAACTTTGTATGAAGCTTCTCATTCATGTTTGTTATGTGGTTGGGGGCAATATTTTATAATTTGATTTTTCTTCAATTGGTGAGGATTCCGTTTGGTGATCCTCCATGTCCAAAAAATTCGACTTTTCCTTTAAACAGTAAACACTTCTTGGGGTTAAGTCGAAGCGTTTTAATGCTTGCAAAACCTTGATGTAGATTCTGTAAGTCTACTTCAAATATTTTCCCCATAACCATGACATTATCAAGGTAGACTAGACTTGTTTTCCATGCAAAACCTACAGACCAGCACCAGTGGAAAAGCAATATTTTACTTATTTTCATCTTTGATGCCTACTTGCCAATATCTACTTTTTAGAACTAGTGTGGACAATCGTTATGATCCAGTCAACGCTATCAGTGTCGTCAATTCTAGAAAAAGGAGATCTGTCTTCTTTAGTGACGCCATTAAGATTTCTGTAGTCAACACAAAATCTAGAAGTTCTTTTTTGGCTACCATTACAACAACAACAGGAGATGACCAAAGACTAGACGATTTCTCTATAACGCTCTGTTTTAACATTTTGTCTACAAGTAACTCCACTTCCTGGCGTTTGGCTATGAGAAGTCTTCTAGGTTACTTCCGCCAATATTTATTTCATGTTAGATGATGCTGGTCTCACTGGTTTTACCATCTTTTGCTTCAAAAGCATCCTTATGCTTCCTTGGTTTTAAGTTCTTGTGGCAAAAGATGGTTCCAGTTTGTGTAAAGCAGTTTGGGAGAGAAAAATCCTAAGGAAAATCTTTGGCCCGTTACTGGATGGGACAACGGAACAATATAGAATAAGAACAAACAAAGAGTTAGAAGAGTTATACGCAGACGCCAATATAGTTAAAGAAATAAAGTCTAGAAGACTTCAGTGGATAGGCCACCTCATAAGACACTCTAACGAAAGAATAGTGAGACTAGTGTGGGACGAAACCCCAACTGGAAAAAGACCACTTGGACGACCCCGGCTCCGGTGGCGGGATAATATAGCAGGATACCTTAAAGCTGTGGATGTAGAGAACTGGATGGAGCTAGCAAAGGACAGAAACGAATGGAGGCATATTGTCAAGTCGGCTAAAACCCACACGGGGTTGTAACGCCACGGAGTAAGTAAGTAAGTAAGTAAGTTTAATTAGTTCGTTACATGACAACTTTGATGTAGCTTTGCCGGGTTGTTCACATTTTACCATCCATTTTTACTAGCTCTACTACTTCTTAATTTTAACATAGTTAGGAAGAATATTTGCTACTCTTATTGTTATGATGTCACCTGAATTGACTAATGCCTTCGCTACCGGGTATTTGCAGGATTTTTTTAGTGTTGTACTAATCCGATGTGGCTTCCAGAACTCTTGTCCAGTTTTCCGTAAATGATCTTCTCTGTGCTTCTTTTTATTCTGGTTGTTTATTCAGCAATGACTCTGATTTGTTTGGTATGGCGGTTCTTTGAGAGAACAAATTCTTAGGTACAAAACTTTAAGATGTCAAGCTCGTATTCTTTATCTCTAACCTTTCTACATAATTGAGTAACTGGATAACTAAAAAAAATTATAGAATGACGGTGACTGAGTAGTTCGAATTCCATTCCAGGTCGTAAACTTTGGATAAAGCTAATGCTACCAGCAACGCTTCGAAATCTGAAAGCTCCCAGATAGCACAAGATTTCCATTGGATATCCAGAATAGGTACATATAATGTCCTGTATGTCCATGGACCGTTTATGGATGTCCATTAGATGTGATGACCTGTAATCTATATGGACGTCCATATCTGGATGTCCAGTGTAAGTCCATCAGACGTCCATTAATTAAATTTCGGGTTGTCGGTAAAATCGGATACTGTAATATCGGCCTGTAGAATTGTCATTTCTTAACCCGCCGACCCGCCATGATCACAAAATATCCCTTCAGATATTTTGTGCCCATTATTGTGTTGACGTCGAGCTAAAAAAGACCTTTGGAGTTTTAGTTGAGCTAAAATCAAGTGTGATTTTTATTTGAAGAAGATGCCACCGTTAAAGGTAAGTATAGTTATTTTTAATTTAATTTTTTTAATTATACCAAAAATTACCGAACGAAACTACAGACATGCCCGACGAAAAGCTGATAAAAGTGAACAAAATATTCAGTATCAAAACACGTATGTTGAAATATAGCTTTTGTAGCTATACTTTTTCATACAATCACTTATTTAAATGGAAATTACTACAAATAAGTGCAAATATTTTGATAGGCCAATGAATGAGCACAGATAGAGTTGTAAATTTATGTAATAATAAAATTGTAAATTTTAGAGAAAATTCTCTCTGACAAAGTCATTATTGAGTAATCAGTCTAATAAGATTGCTGGCATTAATAAATGTTATCAAAATTTATAATGGAATAAAAGCTATAGCAAATTTGAATAATTATATTAATTTTTTTATGACTATTTTGGATTAAACGCTAGTAAAAGTTTACATTGATGTGTATTTTTGTGCAGTATAATTGTTTAAAAATATATAATAAAGTTTTGACAGTTCGACTCTAGGTTTAGACATAATTTAATTTATTTTAATTATTTTTTAGATGAATTTTCCACAGATTGGTCCAAATAAAATTCCTATGTGAAAGCCAATTTGTACCAAATTAGAGAGGATATTCAGGTAATCTTAAATAGGGAAAAAGAACAAGTATCTACAAAGAATTTTCTGCAGGAGTTCAACTATCCTTTTACTTAAGAAAATAATCAGCTGCCTCAAGTCACATAAGATCTTCAGGACAATTTAAACTTTAAAGATGCAGTAAGTTTATTACACGTCTCCTGAAATAAAAGCTGAAACTTATTCGAGTAATGCTTCTTTATGTGTATGAGTCTATTGATAAAAAAAAAACTTAATTTACAGGATTATTTTATATATATATTTTTTACTTTGATTCTTAAAGTCAAAAATATTCTTAGGCTAGCATATGTGGAATTAACGTTTAATTATCTCAATAAAGTAATATAATTTTAGGTTTTACAATTAGCAAAAATTGGAGGAAATTATACCTATTAACTTATTAAAAGATATTTTATTGTAACAATGACAGATAGCCTTTCCAAGAATTATACATATGATGGAACAGTAAAGTGCCCTTTAAAGAACTTATGTTCACTATTTGTAGGTAAGTTACCACTTAAATATAAAAATTTGATGAAAAAAATCTCTCTGTTTTATTTGTCATACTCGTAATTAATAAGAACAAATTGGGTGTCAGATTTCACACGTTGAACTCTAGATCCTCTTGTTCTGATAATACCCAGACAAAAAGTGTGTTAAAATTTTTTTTCTCGTCTATTGGTTTAAGCACTCTAAGCAATAACGATGTATTTGGTTATATATATATATATATATATATATATATATATATATATATATATATATATATATATATATATATATATATAGAGAGAGAGAGAGAGAGAGAGAGAGAGAGAGAGAGAGAGATTTAAATTCCTACAAAACCATAAAATACTGCATCATTTACCGTTAAACCTTATTAATTTTCAGCTGCGGTAGAAGAATGGGGGGCCGATAAAAAACAGCCGAAAACGAGATTAGACAATGGCTGAAGAGAATAAACGACAGAAATAAATCTAGAAAAAAATACTCATTGTAACAATAAAAAGTCTTTATTTAAATAATTGGTATATTTTCTATTACCCAATTGAAATTGTACCTATTACTATGGAACCAGATAACTTATTCATAGCGATCGTTCTACAGCTTGAACAATTTAAATCAATTGAAGCTATATTTTGTAGCACTTGCAATTCGATTAATTATAAAATTTTATATTCTTATATAGTATTGTATTAAAAACTTGACAATTGTAAACAATAAGTGTAATTTATGGATCCAGTTCCTGTTACCTGGTTCGCTAATGTAATTTATATCTGTTTAATTTTTGGGACTAATAGGACCATCTATGGTTACTTGTTGTCGACGTTTTGATGACATGAGTGGTCTGTGTCTTCAGAAGTGCAGATTAGTTAGGTACTGTAAGCTCTTGGACCCTAAGCAAATTCTGAAAATATCTACCATTCACGTTAGCGGAACGTCAAGAAGAGGGAACAATAGATTATGACCTATTTATCCAAAAAGCACAATACCATCGGATAATATGTCCGCAATCGGGTCAAGAATGTACAATATATGGACATCCAAAATTAGTCCTATTAATATCCAAAAATGATCCATACTTGGACAATATATGTAATCCAAAAAGACATCCATGAGTGGGACAATCGTATAGTCCAGTGGATATCCATAGGATGTTGGTGAACAAATTCTGGACATCCCATGGATACCCAGAATGTCCAGCTTTGGATAAACGATGGATATCCAGTGGACTGAAGGGTGCTATTTGGGTATGAAGACGCGCTCTCACTTTGTACTCGGGAAAATGTATATTTGGCAACGTCAAGCGCCTTTATTGTTATAACAATTCAAATATACCAAGTGCATTCTTGCGGTTACATTGTTAATATATAGGGAGACATGATATCACGTATCTCTAAAACTGGAACTAATATTAAAAATATATTTTTTGGTATACTCCAACATATTAGAGAACGGAACGAATCTCAGACGGGCCCCTGAGAAGCGCTGCCTTATCAGTAAAACAATTAAACATATTTTTCATATTTTTTAATTAACTTAATCTTTCACGCTTAAACGGGGTCAAAACTTGAAGAAGCCGAAAAGAAAACAGATAATTTTAATTATTTAAATTGTTTGCTTGTTTTGTAAATTATTTTACATTAATAAAAATTCACTGAAAACTTGATAACCTTCGTAAACTATCCCTCTCCAAACAAAAAAAAAAGAAACCACTATAAATCTTCTCTACACATTGCAAAATCTTAATTATAAGTTTACCATTGCTTCTTATCGGGTCGGCGTGATTGAAAGAAAAATCCTGATCGCAAAATGACTGGGCTCGTTTTCTTAAGCATTGTGACGTCTGCAGTTTTAATTACAGAAATAAATGCTGTTGGAGTATTAGCTAAAGATTTGCGTTTTCAATTGGGTGGGGGTGATTTGATACCTTCAATAGGATGTAAGATAAAATTTTAATATAACTTTAAATAATTTAATTTCGAATAACCACAAGTTCTTTCATTTTTTCACGCATACACCTATGTCCAAAATGATCATATATTCATAATTATTACGAATACATACATTTGTGTTTATTGGTGTTATATTAGAGTAGCATGCTGTGTAGTAATTATATATGTTTATTAGGTAACAAAATTGCTTATTATTAAGCTCCGTTCTATCAGAATTTATATGAAACTATTTTTATTCCTAGGTGGAACTAGCCAAATAAAAGGTGTAGAACCTGTAAATGATATGTTAGATAAAGTTTTAGCGGCAGGATATCGACTGATAGGTAAGTAATAAGAAAATTTAAAAATCCAGAATTCTCGATAAATAAATAAAGACTAAATAAAATTTCTATTTATTTAGACACGGCTAAAATGTATGGAAATGAAGAGGACATAGGAAAAGCTTTGAAAGAATTACTTCCAAAATATAACTTGACTCGTAGAGATATTTGGATTACTACAAAATTAGGTAAATATAATAAAATGTTACAAATTAGATATTAAGAACCATAGATAAAATATTTATATATCCGCAAAGTTTAATCCCAAAAACGGCAAATTTACGACAATAAAATGTCGGCATGCGCACTACAAAATGATCAGGTGACTATCGACAGGACCGGACTTCGAAAATCTATTTAGTTAGTTCAATTAGTCATAAATGGTGTCTAAATCAAGCAAGTTATCAAAGTTGCAACGATAGTCGGAATCTTTAGTAAAAAAGTCGGTATCATGTAACTTTCTTGTTCTGGGAGTCACATCATATGGGCATAAATAATATCTGAAGCAGAAGGGAATAATCCGGTCTGTGTCTACCGATGGGAGTTCGTTTAGTCATTTCTTATACTGTGAAAGTAAAATTGTGAAGAAAATGTATCTTACTATTTCTCTAATCTATTGTTTCCGTCTCTGTGCGTTAACTTTCTTGTCGTAGGGTGGGAGTGAATAATTAACATTTTTAAGGTCCGGCAATTTATTCTCTAATTATTAAAAAATACTGACCTTCTTTTCCTTATCTTTTTTTTTTTATTTTTTAAGAAAATATTGATACGAATTGGGTTTGTCAACGGATATGCAGGATTTAAAAATAATTTTATATAATAATATTTTTCTGCCGTAATGGTGAACGGGGCATATATTTTCTTATCGTATTAATTTTTTCGACAAAATTATGAAAATGTTATTTCAAATAAAATAAGTGAACAAGGTTATTGCTGGGGATGAATAAAAAAATATACTAACAAAATAAATTCACATTTGTCTAACTTATTTCGTAATATTTTGCTTTTGTTAACATATTAATGAATTTTTAACTTGACGATTTCAAAGTGGGGATTGCCATGACCACATGAATCATGACAATTTCATAAAATAACTATGGACATAACTAATCTGAATTTACTTCCAAAACTAGTATTAATAATGAACAACCCTTTTTAACGTCATGTCCTCAATCTTCAGACATACAAAATAATAAATCATAGAATGGCTGTAGAACCAAAAAAAAAAAACATTTCAGCTGGGTGGAAACATCGGTTAAATATAAGGTGGATGAAGTTATGCAAGAATATGGACATGTGCAAATTAGCAACTGGAAAAAAGTCGTTGATAATTTGAAAAAATAATTCAAACAGACCTTAAAAATTATAGAGCCAATAGCCGATTCTGGCTAAAATATAAACCTTGTACTGAAATATTTTATGTATATAACAAAATAATAATGCATTATAATTATTGTAAGTTATATATGTATGTTTTAAAATATTCCAACTTCATTTTGAGGATGTATGTTTTTATTTATGTAAGTAATGTAATAGATGGAGAAATTGTACCATTTCTTGACATATTGATGAATGTACTTTTTTCATATAATAGAATAAACTATTCTATGTTTGGTGAGAATTTTTAGATTTTTTTTTAAGAATTGATTGCTTAAAAGTTCAGTTTATCTTTTGGTAATTATTTGGAAAGTGTTCAAAATATATCATACTACATGTTTTGGAAATTTAATGTTATACGAAAACACTATAAATCCAAAAACGTTGTAAAGCAACACTATTTTTTACCCTATAGAGAAAAAGGAAAATAAAACAAATAAAATATGTACACATTAAATTATATTAAATAAAAACACAAAAACAAATAAAATAAATCATTTAAACCGCTATAAATCCGTTTAAATCGCACGCAACTTACAAAGCAAAAATAAACACAAAAATGGCGTTGAGCCGATACTGTGCTGTTTACGGATGATGCTACGAAACAACCGATCGATAATAGGAAGTCGCTTATGCGCATGCCCTGATCTGATCAACGTCCAAAAATATGACTGGCGCCCGATGTGCAGAAACGCATTTTTTCGCCCATGGTTTGCCATTTTTTGGCTTTAGCAGCCGACAGAGTAGGGGTCCATAGTAGAGGTCAGTGTTAAGACCTTGGAAATAATAAATAATAGACAGAAGATAAAAATACTGCATTTGCACTTAAAAAATGAAGATATACGGGTATTATTTTTTTTAATTTTCAGGCGTAAAAAACATATGCTTATAAATAAAATTGAAGCGTATGTCTGTCTGTATGTACGGGCTAATCTTCGAGAAAGCTGGATCAATTTCGATAAAACTTTCCAGACATGAAAAGGAAGTTATCAGAAACGATACAAGCTGATTTCTTGTTTATTGTTTATAACAATTGTATGTATTATAAACAATTAAAATTCGTTTCTATCGATAAGATGAGAGAAATAATTATTGGATATTATTAGCATGGCCGGAATATGATTGTGCATTAGTTTTGACAATTAAATATTTTTATAACAACTGAATTTGTTATAAACAATTAAAAATATTTTCTACAGATAAGATGGAAGAGATCGTTGATGATCATTTTATTGGTAGGAACGATTAAATATTGTTTATAATAATTCAATTGTTTCTACCGATTAGGTAAAAATAGAGAACACTAATCAATTTCCAAGTTTTATGCTGACGAAGTCGCGCTAACTAAACATAAATTTTAGAAACTTTGCAGAAATACTTCCCTATTTCTTGTTGTTTTCTAGTTTCTAATACGGGCACATATAAGAATATTTTGTTTTATTAATCTTTAATGTATAAATAACTGTATTTTTAGCTCCCGGAGACCAAGGTGAAAAAGCATATGCAGCATTGCAAGAATCTCTTAGAAAGCTCAACGTTGAATATATAGACTTATACCTGATTCATTGGCCTGGTGCTTTTCATGGGAATGGTACAAATTATGCAAAGTAATTATTATCTTTAGAAGAACAAGGAATTTGCTAAAAAAGCAAAATTGATTTTTCAATTTATGAATAAACAATAAAAGTGGGTTTACGCGGTTATTCTATTTTGTTCTAAATTTGCGTAGTTTATTTATTGTTCTTAATATTATATTAACCCATGGGTTTTATTCTTCTTCTTCTTCTTTCTCAGCCCATTGACGTCCACTCCTCGAGATAATCCTATCCGATGGTCCTCCACTGGGATCTGTTTCTCGCCTGTCTTATATCATCTACCCATTTGCTTTGTAGCCTGCCACGATTTCGGTTCGTTTCTCGCGGTCGCCATTGCAGTAATTTATTCGTCCACCTATTGGGCTGTTGTCTAGCTATGTGCCCCGCCCATTGCCACTTTAGTCGTGATATGCGTTCAATGACGTCAACTACTTTGTTTCTTGATCTTATTACTTGATTTCATATTTTATCCCGTAACGAGATTCCTAACATTTGTCTCTCCACGGAGCGTTGAGTGACTCGGAGCCTATTTACGTTTTGTTTGGTCAGTGTTATCGTTTCCATGCTTTAAGTAGCAACAGGTAAGACACACGTGTTATACACTTTCCGTTTAAGGTTGATTGGTGTGTTTCTATTTTTTAATACGTACTGCAACTTTCCAAAGGCAGCCCATGCCAGCCCTATTCTCCTTGTTATTTCCGCCGTTTGATTTTCTTTGCCTAGTTTCATGACGCGGCCTAAAATAGATGTACTCGTGGACATTATGATTTCATTTTGAATCTCTATTTGTACATTTGCGTCAGGGCTCATTAACTTAGTTTTCCCCAAGTTCATCTTAAGTCCCACTTTTCTCGCCTCTTCATTGAAATCTTGAAGCATTTTTTTTAGCTCTTCTGGGTTGCTAGACATGACAACAACATCGTCGGCGAAACGAAGATGACTAAGATAAGAACCGTCTACTCTCAAACCTTTCTCATCCCAATTTAGTTTTTTAAATACATCTTCCAAAGCTAGCGTAAATAGTTTCGGAGAGATGACGCCTCCCTGACGCACACCTCTCATAACGTTTATTTTTTCGGTTTTTGTGTCTTCATCGATTTTAACCTGTATAGTTGCGTTTTTATATATGTTCTGTATGATAGTGGTATACCTGGAGTCAATTCTAGCATTATTAAGTGATATCAAGATCGCCCATGTTTCTATAGAGTCAAAGGCCTTATGAAAATCTACAAATGCCAGGTGTATAGGAATGTTATATTCCTTGTTTTTTTCTAGGATTGTGCGTAGGACTTGGATATGATCCATCGTACTAAATCCACATCGAAAACCGACTTGCTCCACAGGCTGGTAATAGTCAAGCTTTTCAGTCAGGCGATTTGTCAATATGCGGGTTTATATAGGTGGTTTAATAAACTGATAGGATGGTAGTTTTCTATATTTGTTGTGTCCCCTTTTTTGAAGAGAAGTACGACTTGTGCGTTATACCATTGTTCTGGTACCCTACCTTCGTATAAGTATTTATTTATCAGTGTTTGTATCGCTTTTTCAAGACTGTCTCCGCCCATCTTTAACATCTCAGTTGTAATTTGATCGTCGCCCGGGCATTTTCCATTCTTCATCTGTTTTAGTGCTCTTGTTATTTCATCTAACGATATCTCCGGCAAATCTTCTGATCCTACATTTTTTATTTGTTTTACTGTTTTTGGTGGATCTGGATCCGTATTGATCGAGGAGTATAAGTCCGCATAGAATGCTTCCACAGCCTTTATGATGTCGTCTACATATGTTACTGTCACCGCTTCTCTGTTGTTTAATTTTGTTATTTTGGTTCGTCCTCTTGAGAGACCTGACCTCAAAACTTTCATATTTGCGTTTCTTTCTATTGTTTCGTGTATTAATTTTGTTTTGAACGTTCTAATGTCTTTACTTACTTCTTTCTTGATATTTTTATTTAGTTGTTTAAAATCCTCTGTGTCTCTCTCCGTCATCCTTCGTCTTTCCATCATCTGTAATGTATGGTTTTATTACTGACTAAATAATCCTTGGAATTTCAAAGCTGAGCAACGATATTATGGTCTTCTTCAGTTGTCTTTAAAAATTAAACCTATGTCTACTTTTTTGTCACCTCTAGTTGCTTCTTCGGGCATCTCGGACATGACCAAGCTGATGAAATTTCTGTTACAAACAAAGTTTCCTAAATTTCAAAATGGCGGATTCAAATTGGCAGATTTATACTAGATTGTCAATCCAATCACTTTAAAACAGAAATTCAAATAAAGGGGTCTTAGCAGATGCAATAAAAAGAAAAAGAGAGGACGGGTGACCCACTTGACAAAAAATGCCTCATATATATTTCTAGAATTATAGATACTTGCAATATTATACAGTAAAGTTTGAATTTGCTTTTTTTTTAAGGTTAAGAGATGAAAGTTGGCAACAGTTAGTCAAAGCAGTAAAAAATGGACTAAGTAGAAACATTGGAGTATCAAATTATCTTGTCAGACATTTAAAGCAACTTTTAGAAAATGATCATGGGGTTAGACCAGCGGTCAATCAGGTAAAGCATGACAAATTATTTAAGTTTTATTTCTAAATTTACTTCACAAAAATTTTTGTTCATGATAATTGATAAAAATGTAGTACGTACTTTTCAAAACAATGCTTGTGAAATACGACTTACACGATACTATTTACAAAGTTTTCTCTAAAATAAGCCAAAACCGACATAATCCTCGGTGCTGTTAACCAGAATACTTTAAGAAGTAGAAATATTTTTAATCCTATTTTATGGTGGATCGAAAACAAGCAATTTTGCCCTTATTATATTATTAAGCATTTATTTATATAATAGTTCTTTCAGCCGATATAACGATATTGGTATCGGCAAATCAGTAATTCGAAGGGATAAAAATACATTCAGTATAGATTGGTTTGGGGGTCGTTACATACCACTGTAAAAGTAGCATAACGTCAGAACTAGGGCCCGGTTGTTTGAACGCTGAATAACGCAATAATGTTTTTATTTATATTTGGAAAAGTGTTGATAAACAGTAGATATTTAATTTCTTGGTACACATATACCGATTTTATGCTATCCTTTTCTAATTGTATTGTTTAAACAAGTATCATATGATAATCGGTACGTCAATTCTGAATACATAAAATATGAATATATGGTTGCCTAAATTATTATTATTATTGTTATTTTCAATATGTAAACAATATTTACCAATAAAAATAAGTTTTTAAATCCTCTTTTTGTTAATATTAATTGTAAACTCCGCATTTATAGTAATTTTTAACACTTAAAAATACCGAAAAAAGTCACGACAAGCAATTAAACTGAAAGACAAGATAAGTAAACATGTTTATGTCTGCCAAACATCAAAAAAGCGTCTCCCCCACCGACCATAAACAGCCTACAAATAAATCTATTAAATGTAAAATATTACAATTCTCAATTGTTATTTCAATCTAGCTTGAACACGGAAACCCGTTATAAAATTTGTCAAAAGGAAAATAACAATTTAATATTTTTACAGGTTGAATGGCATCCTCATTATCATCCTCAAGACTTGTTAGATTACTGTCGCAAAGAAGGTATTTTGCTACAAGCTTATTCATCGTTGGGCGGGTCTCGTAATGAAAATCTAAGAGATGACCCTACAGTTGGAGGAATTGCTAAGAAGTTGGGAAAAACTCCAGCTCAGGTATGACCATGGATTTTTTAAATACTTTTTTATGTTTAGAGGGATGCAATCGCACTTACTACGGAGAATAATTGGTGGAAACAAATAGAGTTTACATGACGAACGTCGTACATCACGTGACGGCGATCAGGTAGTTTAGAAACAAACTTGGTAGCATTACACAATGGCTGTATTCTTTTGAGTAAATTATCACTGATCAAAGTGAAAAAAGTGAAACTGATAACTTCATGTTCTTTTGAATCTGCATTTACTTGTCATTGGTTCGAAGTGATCATGATTACTTCAAGTGTCAGAACTGAATATAAGCAACTTTTTTTTATAAGGGGCAACTTTCCATACAAAATGTATTTTAACTGTTACTACTCAATCGCCGACAAGTAATTTACGTTGTCATGTAAGCTTAGTTAGTTTGCATCATTATAAATTGCCTTTTATTTGTAATTTATTTATAATATTTGATAAAATTTCCAATATTTCCATTTATTTTATTAGGTGTTACTAAAATGGGCTCTCCAACAAGGAATAGCTATTATACCTAAAGCAAGATCCAAAAAGCACATTGATGAAAATATTGAATTAAATTTTACAATTCCCGAAGAAGATATGACCAGTTTAAGTAATTTATCGACAAATAAAAAATACATTTGGGATCCTGAAAATATTGCTTGAAAAAATTTTGGTAATCGGGGGCTTTACGAGATTGCTCTAGAAAACCTTTTATTTTATTAGTAATGTGTATTATTTGTAGCGTGTTTTTTTATCCAGAATAAACCACCTCTTCTTACAGCAAGTTATGGTATCATGCTATATGACCCATAACCCATAGGTTAGGGAAAAATAAATCGAACTACCTACCTCACAGTAGTTGTACCTGATTTTAAAATATTGAACTGAAAACTAAAACACCATGAAATGTATTAGAAAATTGTTTATTATGAATTAGAAAACTGACATAAAATCAATGTCGCAAATAGTCATGCCCCTGATGTAAAGGACATATGACTAGCGATCTAATTTTCGACCACCGAAAAACCGGTGGTGGTGGACTCATCAGTGGGATCCACCGGTGTCTTTCCCAGACATCCTGTTGGTCATGCTTTCTACAAAACTTGGATTCCTATTTAGCCAAGTTTTGTCGGCAAATAATGGTCAGATGTTGGTTTAATGAGATCGCTGAATAATTTGTTAAAATCGTATCGCAAATCGCACCGTTCAGTGACCTGTTCCATTTGGGATTGTTGTATTCGTGGGTCGCAACTACGATATACAAACTGAAAAAGGTTTCCCAGACACCCTGTATTGACGTACTTATGAATATTTGATTCTCGTATTTGAAGTTATTTTCGGGCGGAACGTGACGGTAGGATATTACTTGAAATTTGTATTTCAGATTTCTATAAACTTATTCCGTATTTTATTACGACAGGATCTTCATAATTTTCACTTGATAAATTGACTAAATTAATCAATTTATGCAGAAAAAGTTTAAATCACCTTTTGTGGAAATTGCTTTTTGAAATAACCTTTTATATATCAACCAGCACCATTTTGAGCAAAAAGAACATAGTGGCATTTAGCATTGTGTAAATTTTGTTCGTTTTATGCAGAAAAGACCTAAGTCAATGACTTACAACCTTTCTCCATAAAACTGTCGCTGAGAATACAATATGTCCACCTCCCTTGGTAAGTCATTCAAAGCACAGTTAGCGTCATTGTCACAGCCAATTTGTTCACCTGTTCGGTGTAAATCATTTTGGAGAAAGTTTGATAAACATTTGTTGTAAAAAAGTTGGATAAAAATGAGGGAAAATGATCCAAAAAAAGAAAGCAAAACCAGAAAACTAAGATTTTAGGTTTATATTTTTCCTAAGGACTGTAGGGATTTTTCTTTTAGAAGCAAAAAGAACCGTTTCAATAAAGTCACAGAACAGCAACGCCATAATATGTTTTTACTCACTTTTACAACCTAAAATCGAACAAGATTTCATTCATTCGCACGAAATAATTGGTATATGAAATATAAGTTCCAAGATATGTCGGTAGGATATTGCCACCCGCCACCTACTGACCTCGATGTTAGACTGAAAAATATCGCCAGTTGAACGACATCTATGAATTAGCGAAGTAGTGAGACATTTTTTAAGAATCAAAATTTCAGTAAGAAATAAAGAAATCTATCTGCCGTATTTAAATATATATATATATATATATATATATATATATATATATATATATATATATATATATATATATATATATATATATATATATGCAGAAGCACTATTGGTAAAATGTTTTTAAAAAACACTAAAATTTGTAGAAATTTTTAAAATTTTTTCTCGAATACAAGATTTTTGACGTCTTTTATGCATAAAGCGATTCAAATAATCTACGACTCAATACTTTTACGCAAATAAAAATATTATTAGGACTTTAACTTAGAATCCTAATTGTACCTGAGCAAAGCTGGAGCAGGTCGCTGCTATCAATAATAAACAAAAAGGATTCAGCGCGAAATACAAAACCTGTTGCTTGTGCTTACCGGGACTTTAACGAGAAAAAAGAATGGCCATTCAGAGCAAAATAACAACGCCAGTTTTGTAGTTCGGTGTCCTTTGTGTTGGCGACCTTAAATAAAGGCTGTCGAAGAATTACTTACTAGAAAATATGCAATTTCAACTACTTAGTGGTGATTTAATTCCTGCCGTAGGGTGTAAGTATATTGTTTTTAATAATTTCAAACAAAGAACTACAATTTTTTTCATGTAAACATAACCGTAAATAGTTTTAATGGAGTGTTTAATACTGTGAAGTCGTATCTGTAAAAATTTGTTACATTCACGGTACCTACTTATTTATAAAAATCAACAATTTGCAAAATTATATTTCCTTACATAACTAATTTTATGTTTTGTTTTATTTAAGTTGGTACATACCAAATAAGAGGCACAGAATTAATTAGAGATGTTCTAGATAGAGCTCTTGGAGCAGGTTATCGTCTCATTGGTAAGATTTCTCAAATTATAAACGTTCTTTACATTTCAATTTAAATATTGTTACAGACACGGCGAAAGTATATAGAAATGAAGAAGACATTGGGAAAGCTCTAAAAGAATTACTTCCAAAATATAATTTAACTCGTCAAGATATTTGGATTACAACAAAGTTATGTAAGTATATTTTTTAGTTCCTTATGGGAAAAACCTTCGAACATACCCCTATAGAATTAGCACAACGTCAGAACTAGGGCCCGGTTGTTTGAACGCTAAATAACGCAATAATATTTTTATTTGTATTTGAAGAAGTGTTGATAAACAGTAGATATTTCATCTCTTGGTACACACATACCGATTTTATGCTATCCTTATCTAATTGCATTATTTAAAAGAGTATCATAAGATAATCGGTACGTCAATTCTTGAAATGAATTTATGGTTGCCTAAATTATTATTGTTATTTTCAATATGTAAACAATATCTAACAATACTGACTAATAAAAATAAGTTGGTAAATCCTCTGTTTGTTAATATTAATTGTAAACTTCTCATTTATAGTATTTTCAAACACATAAAAACACTGAAAGAGCCACGAAAAGCAATTAAACTGAAAGAAAAGATAAGTAAACATGTTTATGTCTGACTAAAATGTGGTCGGACTTGCATTGTCTTTATTTTTATTTTTACGACGTTTCGATTAGGTTGTATCTCTAATCGTTATCAAGTATAAACTGTTTATGTCTGTCAAACATCAAAAAAGCCTCTTCCCCACCAACCATAAACAGCCTTCAAACAAATCTATAGGGTGTGACTGAAGGGAAAAACAATAGGTTCCCAGTATCTTAGATTTAATTGGAAAAACTTATTACTAAATATTATGTTAAATTAATAACCTATAGTACCTAGGATGCTTTTTTTTAGCTCCAGATGATCAGGGTGAAAAAGCTTACGATGCTCTTCAAGAATCTGTTAGAAAACTTGACTGTGGATACATAGATTTGTTTCTTATTCATTGGCCTGGTGCTTTTAAAGTTAATGTGTCAAATCCTGATAACTCAAGGTAATTAGAATTTCTAGTTTATTTTTTCAGATGAATTGAAAATTATCATTATTTTCTAGATTAAGAGATGAAAGCTGGAAACAAATGGTTAGAGGACTAAAAGATGGATTGACCAGGAATATTGGAGTGTCAAATTATCTTGTCAGACATTTGAAGCAACTGATGAATAATCATTACGGAATTAAACCTGCAGTTAACCAAGTGAGATTTTTAGATATTTCTGGAAGTATGTTGTATACTTTAGTCATGAATTTCAGTAATTTCAAAGCAACAATAATAAAATGCGCTCAAAATTTTAAAGGTTATAAAATAAAAAACTATAATCTAACCATGCTTTATACCTAAGAAAAAATTGTATTACCAAAGCAAGGTCACTTTTATTTAGCATTGGTGCCTTAGCAGCATTCCTGCCTCGGGTAATTTACTACCACTTACCAAAGTCACAAATTATTACTTTAGGGTCAACCTGAAGACTGACCTCAACTGAACGAATATAATTATTTTAATATATTTTGGTTAAATTTTTATACCGCTCTCGGAGGAGCGAAAAAGCGTCATAAGCTCAGAAAAGTCCCGTTTCCTTGAAGCGCTTATGAGCTCACTACTGAACTTCTATAGCGCTTCAAGACCACGAGACAAGATATTGAATTATACAAAACTCCGTACCGTTGATCTAAAGCTAAATTTTTATTGTTCTTATACAAGTAGAAATTCCAGTTAATGCACGATAAATAATCATTCAAGGATATCATATCCACACTTCTAAAGTCATCGTAATCAAGATCGGATTTTTTAGGTTGAATGGCATCCTCGTTATCACCCTCAGGATTTGTTAGATTTTTGTCGTAAAGAAGGAATTTTATTACAAGCTTACTCCTCATTGGGTGGCAGTAACAATCCAGATCTAATAGAAGATCCACGTGTAATAGAAATGGCCAAGAGGCTAGGAAGAACCCCTGCTCAGGTATTTATATAATAGTATATTAACGGATCAAATAGATACAATCCATTTCAAAAATAAAAAATGCAAACACTATTTAAAACAGAGTCAGAATTACAAAACTTACGTATCTAAACATGCATTAATGTGCTTCAAAAGGCAAGTATTGATAAAACTAGTTTTTCAAAAATTGTAAAATTGGCAAATGAAAAATATCAATCTCTGTATTGAATTCATTTCCCTACACATTCGAGAAATAGGTCTGTTAATGCCATAATTCGTTCGGTGATATATCATATCAAATTGTGCGCTCTAAAAGCTCTTCGAGGAACTGATAATCCAATATTATTGAGTAGTTCAGGAGAATCAATACAAGAGTTAACAATCTTATAAAGTAGAACGAGGTCAAGATATATGCGTCTCACACACAATGATAGCAACCTCAAAACATCGGTAGTATCATCATATACAGACCGCTCCTGCTGTATTCCCTGTTTAAAAGCAATGAAACTTTAAAACTTTCTTTGTACTCTTTCTACTTTTCCTTTGTATGTAAAATAATGAGGTGACCAAACTTGGGACGCATATTCTAAGATTGATTGATCTACAGAGCAGTATATCACTCTAAAACAGTCTACACTATTAAAAGCATTCTCTTTACAAACCCGAGCAACTTCAAATCCCTGTTCACAATATAATCAATATGTGTGTCGAAACAAAGGTCCCGATCAAATGTAACACCCAGATCCTTAACACATTCAACGCGATTTAATCATGTTATTATCAAGAAAGTAATCAAAAGTTATCCAATCCCTTTTATTAACTTACACCATTCAAAGAATCGAGCTAGATCCTGCTGAATGCCCTCGCAATCGTTGCTATTTCCGACAACCCGAAATATCGTTAAATCATCTGCATAAAGAAGACATCTACTGAAAGTTTTGATGTCCTCAATATCGTTAATAAAGCAGTTAAAAAGGAGCGGAGCGAGGTGAGCACCCTGAGGAACACCAGAGGTAACACATATATCAGATGATTCACAGTTATTAAGTTTTACTCGCTGTACTCTACCAGAGAGGTAACTATTTATCCATTGTAAAAATGATCCATGGATGCCCAAGCCTTCCAGTTTATAAATAAGAAGTTGATAGTTAACTTTGTCGAAAGCCTTGGAGAAATCAGTGTAAATAGCATCCACTTGACACCTCCCCTCCAAAGCCTCCACCAAGTACTGTTCATAAACAAGCAAATCAGTAGTAGTCGATCGACTTGCCATAAAGCCTTGCTGTGAAGTTGCTAATACATGACTAACAAGAGGACACATCTTTTGGTAAACAATACCCTCAAAAATCTTACTAAATAGTGAAAATTTCGAAATTCCACGATAATTTTCGACGTTAGTTCTGTCTCCATTCTTATGGATTGGCGTAATGTAAGTTGTTTTCCATACGTTTGGAAAAACACCCGTTGATAAAGAGATATTAAAAATCTGAGCCAACACTGCAGATAAAACACCCTGACAATTCTTAACAAATATGACTGGTATCCTATCGGGTTCGGTACCCAATTTACTGTTCTATTGCATTAAACACGTCCACGGACTCAACTGGAAGGAAACTAAGGTTTACAGTTTTCATGTAAATAAAAGTACGGGTCTCACAATGCTCATGCGTGTAGACTGTGGAGAAAAAAGCTCTAAAGAGCTCTGCTATAGCGGTCGAGTCTTCCGCTCTAACATTATTATGTGACGTACTACTAGGAAGAGGAAATTTCGTATTCTTGGCATTAACATACCTCCAGAAAAACCTAGTCTCAGACTTTATAGTCTTCAATTCCAGATGTATGGTTTTGATAATTGCATTTATATATGCATTTACATAGCTTACGTAACTCTGAAAATAAAATGTAATCAAAATTAGAATTGGAAATTTTATATTGTTTATGGGCTTTCTTTTTTTCAAAAATCAGAGACTTCAATTCTGGACTGAACCATGGCGGAAATTTTTTATTTTTTGCTTTAGCTTTAAGGACATAGATATCAAAGCAAGAATTCAAACACTGATAAAACGTATTTAATATTATATCAACATTATTTTGTGTCATTAATGAGGCCCAGTCAAAATTTGCCAAGAAAAAGTTCATTTCCAAATAATTGCAGTGTTTAAAATCATTATAGTAATATTCAAAACTTGTCGGTAGCGGAATTTCTAAATATAGAGCTGGGTGATAAACTCACAACGCGTAATGGGTTCTGTAGAAATGACAACTGTTAAACACCAAATCTAATTTGTCCATAAAATTTTTTTATGGTGTGTCTGTATTTTTAGGCAAACTTGCACGCTTTTTTAATGTTTTCTCCCAATCTAGAGATCGAACACATTTATTTTAAAAGAGACAGGTTTGTCATCCAGATATAATTTTATTGTATCCTGTACTAAAATTTTGTGATTTTATCCAAAAATATGTGTGTAGTATTTTTTCTAAATAAAATGATATTTTCAGATACTTTTACGATGGTCACTTCAACAAAACATAGCTGTCATTCCTAAAGGCAGATCAAAACAACATATTGATGAAAATTTTCAATTAAATTTCACCATTCCTGAACAAGATATAAATAGTTTAAGTAATTTCAGCAAAATTAAATATGCATGGGATCCTGAATCTGTGTTCTAAGTTTCTTAAAATAGAATGTATGTTTGAATGTCTTCGAAAATAATCTATGAACATTTTTTTATTACTGTTAATATTTGTATTTTGTAAATATTTTTTAAAAGAATTTATTTTTTTAATGTCAACTCGATTCACATATGGTATTTAAACCAAAAAATATTTAATTAAATTATTTTTAAAATAATTGTAAAAAAAGAGACAAATAAAAATGTTACAATAAATAAAAATTTTGGAAAAAAGCAAATAAGACTTTTCTTATCTAAAAACTACCTAACATGAAGGCATTTATATGCAGGAGTTGGTGACATAAATGTAAAAATGTTGAAAATCATATTCTTTGCCATCTTACTCAATTGATAAATTGTTGTCTGAAAAAAGGAGTTTTTCAAATATATTGAAAAGTGCCAGTGTTATTTCTGTTCACACAAAGAACGATCCAGACAACAGAGAATTATAGATAGATCTTGATCTTTAGTAACTTTTCAAATATTGTTTATAACAAAATAATCAATGTAATTTATAAATGCCATGTTTTAATTCCTGCTTAACATGGCTTTCTCCCAGGAAAGTCCATAGAATATAGGCCATATTGTTCTTTGAATTAGGTTCTCCAAAGTATTGATGAGGGAAAACATGTAATGGCAATCTTCTTTGATTGCTCTATAACTTTTGATACTGTAAATAAAGCCTTTTTGATTGATAAACTATATAACATAGGTGTAGGAAGAACCATTTTGGAAAGGATTGATTTCTACTTGAGTGTCAGGATAATGAGAGTGAAATCCGGTGGTTACTTTCTAGAGTAAGACTAGTAAAGCTTGGTATACCTCAGGGATCAGTACCGAGTCCACACTTATAATATTAGACAGAGACATGTTACTATTTACACCCTCAGTACCAAGTTTGGACATTCAATACTTTTGAAACAATTTTAAATTCTTTATTTACACTCTCAGAAATCCTTCCAAACAACAAATTTTGGAAAAAATCGTTAGACGTTAAATTTTTAGTTCACCGTATCGAATTTTTAAAATCGTAATTAATACCTTCAAAATCCCCCTATACTAATTTGGGATAAAAACGAGATCTAAAATTTCTAATCCATGTTGAATTTTTTAAAAATATTTTTCGATTCGTTATGTTCGACCCCAAAAACTCTCTCATACTAATTTTGGAGAAAATCGAACAAAATTAATTTTTTTGTCCACCATATTATCAGCATCATCTTAGATTTTACAGAAAAATAATGCAAATTCTTTTAGAAGCTGGAACAACTCACGTTCCTAACTTCCACTGTTATCGACGTTTTGAGTACCATGTATTTATAACCTTTATCAATACTTTTTTGTAAATTCATTCAGTAATTCTTCTATAAGCACTTTGATTTCATTTATAATGCTACGTTATGTAGGCAAATTACTAACAATTTATTGACAGTTGTAAATATCAAATATTACATATTAACTGTAATAATAGGTTTTTTTAATAGGATTAATTATCCAATAAAACCATTTTTATGTTAAACTTCATGTTTATTTCAAAGTATTTTTATCCTAATCAAATAATACAATTAACAGCAAAAATTAATTTTAAACATTTTAACATTAAAGAATACAAAAAAAGAACATCTAAATAACCCAAAAACTACAATCATTTGTAAATCTTAACCCTTAAAAATGGACAAATAAAATATAAGGTTTAATTTAATATGATTACAATTACTTTTTTCTTATCTATTTTACAGGTCAAAAATTTAAAAATACAAACAATAACCCATCTGAAAACAGCAACATCTAGTATACCACCAATATATTCCTTAAAAGTTGATTATTATGTCTTGAACATAATTTTGTCCCATCTCATCCTGTTTGCAATGTAATAAATACTTTAAAATCTAAAATCTTCCAGTGTATCATCAGCACTGCATTCATTAAATTTTTAAGAAAACTTGTCAATATACTTTGTAGAATTTTATAGGTTAGGTAAATGTCCTGTGATGTTTTCTGGAAATTCCCAGAAATTTTGAAATATAGTTTTCTAACTGGATACTTTGTAATTATTGAATATTATGTATACTAAATCTAAATAATGAAAAACATGGAAAATAATAAATCATATTGAAATTAGTAATCTTGAGACTGAGATTTGCCAGTTTTTCCACCAGTAGTACTGGTACCAGTTTTCTTGGGCAAAAGAACTGCTTGAATATTAGGTAGAACACCACCTTGGGCTATGGTCACTCCCGAAAGTAACTTGTTTAATTCTTCATCATTCCTGATAGCAAGTTGAAGATGTCTGGAAAAAGATTGGTTATAATAT
This sequence comes from Diaprepes abbreviatus, assembly GCA_034092305.1. Lineage (NCBI taxonomy): Eukaryota > Metazoa > Arthropoda > Insecta > Coleoptera > Curculionidae > Diaprepes > Diaprepes abbreviatus. The sequence continues at coordinate 554,879 of JASJET010000018.1, read as the reverse complement.
CAACCTCTTATAATTTAACATATGTTTAAATCTGCTAGCTTTATATTAACTATTTTTTACCATAACACAAATCTTATTTTATTCGGAGTCTTTTATGCCCATTATCAAATAATGTTTTACCAAATAACAATGTGGTTCATTGTTAATTTCCAATAATTATGTAATTATAAATTTCAATATTTAATCTTTTAAGACTTAAAACTAAAAGTCTACATTTACTGGATATATATAGCAATATTTTACAAATAATTTTAGGTTTTTATGCAAAACTTAAACCTATAAATCAAAGTAGAAAAATTTGAGAACTGACAAAAAATCTTAAGACTGATAAAAAATTAATGAAACAGGGAAGTTGTAACATTGAAGAAAGATCATTAAGATTTCATAGCTGTTAAAAGCATGGTCAGTTGATACTAATCTCAAACTTACATTAATAATTTCTGTAAAGATTATTAAACCTTTTTATCATTGTGTATCCGATACAATTAAAATTAAACCACCCTATCCATCCTTATGGATCAAATTATAGAAAAGAAGCCAACAGTAAAACAAGATAATTACAAAATGACGAGCCAGACTTACCTAGGTATGATTCTAGTTTTTTTGTTGTCCCTCGCAGCATTTCCTGCTAATTCAAGAACTTCAGCTGCCAAATACTCCATAACAGCAGCCAAATATACTGGTGCTCCAGCACCTACTCGTTCTGCATAGTTTCCTAGAGAAAAGATAAAAAAAATCATTTGAAACAGAACACACTAAGCAGATTTGTTATCAGATTATTGGTTTCTATAACAAGAGGTTAAAAAAGAGTATTTATTTATTATAAGATCCAGCAACCTATAATTCTACAATGCATGGTAAAAAATAAAATTGCAAATATTACTATTACTAGCTTGTTCATAGATAAACAAGGTTAAAGGGGCCCACCCATGGAAACCCTAAATTACCTTTTCGTAACAAACGATGTATTCTGCCCACAGGAAACTGCAATCCAGCCCTATTGGAACGGCTCTTTGCCTTCGCTTTACTTTTGCCACCTTTTCCTCTTCCAGACATATTTATGAATTAAAAATGTATTAAATTTTTCACAAACCACAAACACAACTACCAACCAGCAAGGCGGGAAAAAGAATGATTTTTTTTGCCGAGTGACGCCGTGCGTACGCCGTTGACGGTTAAAAAAAAGCGGGAATATTTCTTCTTATTGGTAGTTGGCGTTTACTTCAAGGATGAAATTTTGCATACTTTAGGGCTATTCTTTTTAGTCATTATCTTATCACTTTCAGTTATATCACTTGAAGTAGTCATGATCACTTCGACCCAATGACAAGTAAATGCATATTCAAAAGAACATGAAGTTATCAGTTACACTTTTTTCACTTTGATCAATTGATAATTACTCAAAAAAATATAGCCTTTGATAGAGTAAGCAAAGAGAATTCATATTAACAAGAGGGGACACAATCGTTCCCGCGTAAAAGCGATTTTCTGTTCTTATTGTGAGTAATCTTTGGAGTAACCTTCGAGCACATAGAGACAGTGAGAGTGTTTCGCGCGTTACACAGTAGAAATAGAGTCATGGCGAATGCTACCTGCCTGGTGATCCGAACGTTTACTTTTCTTCTGTCCTCGGAACGAGAAAGGTAGCATATAATGCTATTCGCATTTTTTTCTTTTTCCACTGTGTAAAGTTGCGTCTACATTAGTAAAAATTTACGTTTTATGTGTCACGCCCAAGGAAATTGGAAGGGATATAGAAAACTACAAAAATAGGCTAAAAAAAAAGTGTTCCACCATGCAGAAAATAAATGTTATAAATTGACATCGACTGGCTATGTGGAGCAAACACAAAAAGAAATTTCGTAGTAAATTTGTTGCATGAAGTTAGCAATGTGAGAACCGAAAACCAGAGCAGGGTTTGCGACACGATCGGCGTCCCGGCGTATTCTTTATTTTTATAGCGGTTGTTTGCCATCGTTCTCGGCGCTTATTTTCTTTGTAGTGCGATGCAGTATCATTAGTTAAATTTTGGAATCTGTATTTGTGTATGTTGTCAAGACATTTGTATGGACTTTATTTATAACAATGCATCAGTGTATGGTATTGTTTTGTAAATCGCATGATTCGATCCCGGAAATTCATTATTTTCGGTAAGTACCTACGTTTTTTGTATTACATCAATATGTAAGATTATACTGAAGATCTCTTAATAGATCGACGATTTTAAAGTTTTGTTTGCCCTAGTGTATAGTTTTATCATTTTTTTTCATTACATTTTTTTTTTGATCAGATATTAATTATTTTAAAGTTTAGAAGGTCCATGGAAAATACTTTACTTAATAATAACATAAAGGAAGAGTAACATATAGTTAATCCCTATGGCCAGATCCTTTTTAACATTATAGATAAGATTTTATTTCGAATTATGTTTAATTTTTTTTTAAGGCAGTGTTTATTTCATTAGTCATTTTATAACCTGAACTTTAAATTGTGATTTTTCAATGTAACAACATAAATAAGAGGTTTCTCAAATCCAGTCCTGTCCCTTGACCTACTGCGCAAGTGCAGCATAGCCACATTGAGGGGAGTACAGAGTTACATGCGGATCCGAATTTAGTTTAGGGTATTCTCCTTCCTTTTACCCCTTCCAACTTCCTTGGTCACGCCGCCACGAACTTATATAAAACTTGACTGCTCATGAAAATAAGTTTTGACCCGCCCTTATTGATCGCCATTACGTGCAACGATTTGTATGGCAACATTGAATTCCCCGCTAGTTTCTTATATTGGTGTGAATGTATAGTGTATGAATATCATTTTTATTATTCTAATTGGTTCAGACAATAACTATCTCTTTCTACCGTATATCTAAAACAATAAATTGCTCTTCCTTGTCTCAGGTGACAGGTTAATTAAATATATTCAATAAAAAAGACCGGGATAATTAAGTGTTCCTTTAAAAACAATGTTTCAACTTGAATTTATGTTTTTGGTTTTCTCAAAATTATAATTTTTGAAGAACGTAAATATGTAGCAATTTTATTATTTTTAGATGGCAAGCATGGAATTTTATTTTTAGATAGCAAACATGGAATTATTTACCTTGCTCTCTAGCATATCTGTTCGTGTATATACTTGAAAGTAATGGCATTTAAAATTTTTATGTAAGAAATTAGTTGACGTTGGTGTTGCTATGTTCCCGTGGCCGTATTATAGAAGAAGAAAGATAGAATATTCGCCATCTATTCATAAGTTTGTAAACTTTCAAAAGGGCAATTGAACAGCTAACTTTCTTGTTCTAGGTTGATCAGCTGATAACACCTGTTATCGATGATAAAAATTATCGCGGGAATCCCAAAAAAAAATTTAACAAAAGATTACTCAGTAGTTAAAGATTAATTAGATAACGGGACTTTTAAACAAACACGAAAGAGGTGTATTTGGGGATTAGTTAAATAATATTTTTAGGTTAAAATGGAACAAACCGACGGTGGATGTATTGGAAAAATGAAAAATTCAGAAGACTCCTTTTCCAAGTAAGTTTTTCAATAATTGTTTTTTTACTTTGCGCAATGACCTTATAACTCTTATATGCACAATTTTAAAACAAAGGTAATAATAAATTAATGTAATAGACGTAGTCCCTAATTAGGTATCGGTTGTAAGTGAAGCAAGTCTGGTTCCACGTAGGGACGAGTTTACTTTTGCTAATATCCATGGAAATATTAAGAAATAGGTGTTTTTTTTTTGGGAATAGTCGAAACACCGAATTTTTCCGTGATTTTTTGGATACCTCCCTACTTTGGGTATGGCTAACATTTTTTTTTTGCCTTTTCACTAGAGATGCCAAGTGTCCCGTTTTGGGGCTAAATATCCAATAGGCATGAGTAATTAATAGTACTTAATATAGACTTTGGATTCTATAGAAGAAAGTTGACTCATGCTTAGAAAGAGATAGAGCATTTTCGATGAATAGCATCTCTTTTCCTAATTTCGGTCAGATGATGAGGATATCCTATGACATTGGGAGTATTATTCTTAGCCTTCCCGAAACCTGCTTTACATGAGTTTTCCAAGTAAGGCCAGCTTCAATCTGGACTCCTTAAAATTTATAACTCGGCGAACCCTCATTTGTGTCCTCCAAGTTGTGCAAGGAAAACACCACTTGTTTAGTTTTATTTCAATCAGAAACAGTTCGTTAGCATCAAACCGCTTCCTGGCATCAGACCATGCCTCTCCCAATCTCCCCAAAGTCCCTCCCAGAGATATATCCAAAACCAAGAGAGTGATGTCATCGGCAAAGCGTGAAATGGTATGGTTGATGATTTCAATTTTTTAAATAGGCTGAATTTTTCGGTACCAATCTAGGGTACGCACTGAAACACATTTTACTTATCTACAGTAGCCTTAAGTAACAGTCATTCTAACTGTCCATTACATAGGCTTTGTTATTCTTACAACAGACTACAGTCCGAGGCAGACATTTTCAGTTCTAATAATCGTTCTTTTAAAAAAGATTTGTTGAAATTTTATCAACTTTTCTCCAACTATTAAATCTGAACTCTATTTTCCAAGTAAGATTTTATAAGTTTGCATCTGGTCTCAGTAAAGTTATAGTAGTGCAGCTTTTTATGAGGAGATCATGAGCAACAAAGTCAAACTCCTTGCGTAAGTTACAGAATAAGATGACATACTCCTTTGACTGAAACGACGGTGCTGTCAAGGCTTTTCGCTGTTCCCAACAACAAAATGATTCACTAAAGATAAATCTACTGACAATAAAACTTTTTGTGATTTTTAGGGAACAAATTGATCATTCACCACAATCCAATGCAAATAACAACAACGAAGAAGCTATTATGCCAATTGATCAGCATGATGTGTACTATAAGATGACACATAGATCTAGAGGTCTTCTTATTATTTTCAATCATGAGAACTTTGACAAATCAACCAAACAAGAAGTTCGATCTGGTACTGACGAAGATGTGGAAAAAATTACAAAATCTTTCAGTGCACTTGGTTTTGAAATAAAACCATATAAGGATTTAACTCTCAGTGAAATAAGAGCATGCATATGGCACTGTAAGTCTGTAATATGACAAAATACTTTATAGGGAGTATTTATGTATTTTTTTTATAAGAGAAAGTATATTATAATTAATATATAATAATAAGTAATTTTTTCTATACCCCTTCATAACCCTCATCATATTAATTTTATTTAGATATCAATGAAGATCATAACCATAGAGACTGCTTAGCAATATTTGTACTTTCCCATGGAGACCGAGACGTATTGTTTGCCAAGGATACCTGGTACAATCCAGCAACGGAACTCTGGAACAAATTAACTAGTGATAGGTGCCCGTCACTAGCTGGTATAAAATAGCATATTATTTTTATTAAGTCATTAATGCATTGTGTGTATCATTTCCAAGATCTTCATATTGTCAACTAACACTAGGTAATTAAAATAACAGCTGTTCTATTTAAGTTAACATTATCGACGTCAACGAGAGTTTTTTTATATCCTGTTGATGGTAACAGACAGACATAATTTTCATAGAAACGATTATTACATTGATAATTTTCTTGAAAATTATGTGAATGTCTATGTTAACAGTGTATTGGAAAACATATTTTTACTTTTCATCAGAATAGGATATTGTACAACATTGAACAACACTTTCAGAAGATATTATAAGTGACTGTATCGATATCTTGATGGCTTGTGTTTATTTACCAGTAAATAAACCAGTTAAATGCTCACATTTATTTATCTAAATAAAATAATAAGCATACTAACACGGAATCAACTGCTAAATGAGAACCTATTCCAATTATTTCATTCATTGTACTACCTTGGTCATGTGAATTCATAAAAATAATGATTATGAATTGGTGTGCATTTTAAACTACCTATTGTGTTCACGCAGGATGCTTTCATAAAAATAAAAAGCAGTTCAAATCACTCTTGAAATAATTAATTCCATGTTTACCATTTGTTTCTGGGAAAAAATAATTTTCATGGTTTTATTCAAATTAGCATGTAGATAGTGCTGTGCACATAAGAATGTTTACAAAAAATTTTTATGTCGTGAAGAAATAAAATTATTTTCAATTATTAATGTTCTACAGGAAATTTAATCTATAATTGGATTAATACAATAAATAATTTATCAGTTTGTGGATAAAGCATGCATAATAATGATTATCGAAAATATAAAATTTAAATATTTATTTATTTTTCTTTATTTCATATTATATAAATAGTTACACACTTCATTAACATTCATTGTCATACACTCTATTTAGTAAAAGATAAGTTTCAGTAGTGGTTTTTCCAAGTTTCATGTGAAATTTTACCACAATTTATTGCTCTATTATTACACTTATTATTTTTTTCGATAGAACAAAAAAACAGCCCTAATACAATCGAAGGACACGACTAGATTGATGTTTCTACGGACACTGAAGGTGGCGCATTCGAAAGAGAAGGCTTCACGCTACAGAACTGTCGGTCGTTCGCCTTTGGCGCATGCGTAGTTCTGTAGTAATATCAGTCTCGATATTTTATAGCCACATCTCGTATAATGAAGTGAATATTTGAAAAGTGAAGCATGAAGTAATTAATTAACTCCATCTGATATATTTGCGTTGAGTTTATTAAAGTAAGGGTAAATTCCCGGTGAAATCGGAACGTATGCACGAAAAGACATGTATGATTGGGGTTCAATAAAATTTCATTGGCCTTCTTTCTTAAAATTTCCGGGTGAAGCTGCGACGGGTAACTACTAGTTATTACACGAAACTCATCCTGTCTTCTCAGATCTTGCTACAATACAACTGTTTGTCGAGCTAGAATTGGGGTCAGACTTTTAGAGGTCACCGAAAATATTTTACTATCATTTGCATCCACTATAAAGATAGAACTATTTTTTATATTTCGTTAAACGTCATAACTTTGACAACCCACTTCACTGCATTGAAAAAAAAAATAATCGCTTAAATAATTAGAACAAACTGATAAATTGTTATTAGATAAAATAAAATAAATTTTTCCAAAAAATTAGCAAAAAATCACTATATATTTGCAACAAACAACTTATTCCTATAAAATTTTTTCTACAATGAAAAATCTGGTCATTTTAATACTTCTGATTAAATTTGGTCTGATCAATTTATGTTGAAGGGCATACAAAACAAACATCTGCGGAAAAATAAATTCGAGGATAAAAATAATTATATTTTTTAGGAAAACCAAAACTCGTCTTTCTACAGGCTTGTCAAGGAAAAGAGTTTGACTCAGGGATAAAGCTTGTGACACAACCATACCGTACTGAATTTGACGGTGCCCTCCGTTCCTACAAATTACCCATATGTGCTGACTTTTTGATTGTTTACGCCACATTTGAAGGTAAATTACGCACAAATAATAAAAAAAATAAACCAAGGTGACTTCAGAAAGTTTACTTTTTAAATATTGACTCACAAGTACATAAAATAATATTTTTTTTGCTATTTTGATTTATGTAAATATTAAACGTTTAACTGAATTTTGCAACGTAACATGTTACGCATCATATAGAGGGTCTTTCAAAACCAGAAATCATGAGAATGTATTTGAATCGAAACACAAAGCCATCTCTTGATAATATGAATGTACAAATGTCGCTAAAATAATACCCTGGTTATTGGTTCAACCAACAGCTTGTAAACAGTGCCTTTTGACTGTTTTTAAAAACTGGTTGTTAATTATTTTCCATTTTTAGGGTTCCATGGCCAGCTAGAAACTCTTATAGCTTCGTCATGTCCGTCCATCTGTATGTCGCAGCTTCCTAACTTCGTCACTTTTTCATAATTTTGTTTATCATAAATTTAGGTACCCCCTGTGAAAAATGGGGATAATTTTTTTCTCATTTATCCTATCCAGTATGATTGGATTGGTCTTCAAGAATGCAATTAACTTTTTTGATTTATTCGTCCAAAGTGATTCTTAAGTTAAAGTGTCTGTTGGTGCTATGAGGGTGATTCAATAAGTAAGGTAAAAAAGGAATAAAAACGACGTTATTGTTTGCTTTTTTTTTAATTTTTAACATAGTCTCCTTGAAGCTCTGTACACTTGGTCCAGCGATATTCCAATTTCCAAATCCTCAAAATAGTAGTCTACAGCCCTAATAACCATTTCGTCTGATGAAAATCTCTGTCCTCTGAGACACCTTTTTAGGTTAGGAAGGAGGAAAAAATCTCTAGGTGCTAAATCCGGTGAATAAGGTAGATAGGTACTAATTCACACCATAATTCATTTAATTTATATATATATATATATATATATATATATATATATATATATATATATATATATATATATATAAATATTTTTTTGGTCTAAATAGTATTTCTCTCCTTACCAAATTTCTTAAGGAATTTTAAACTGTCATTATACTGATGTAATAAAAGGTTTGTCAAGTCAATTCTTATTCACTCACATATTGCGTTTTAGGTCCGATCAAATTCATTTTACGGCATTTCGTGTTTACCCCCTTCAACCTCCTACATTCATATCCCACTGACACGAAAGTTGAACGTGTCACAGTGCCTTGTCAAATATGCTATATTGTATCTGTCGCCACGGGCTGCCAGCTGTTGATAAACCAACGAACCATCTGGGGATGTTATGGAGTACTAACACGCGCTGATGTTATAGTGTGTGAACGGAATCATATTCCTTAAATTTGTCGGCTCTCCAAAATGTTTCAATCCTTGTTGAGGTACCGTTCGGTAAATAGTTCTTGACTTGAACTACATGCTTCCTTGGATCGTATCGATGTTACTTTATGAGGTTCAGTTATAAGTGTCAACGCAGATTTTCTGTACACCTAGATATTTTAACTGTATAATACAATTACAATATTTACTGTATATTTTTAGGGTATTTTGCTTTTCGTAACAACTTATATGGATCACATTGGATAACAATTTTATGCCAAGTTTTGGAAGAGCATTACATGAAGCTGGACATGCTAACAATTTTAACTCACGTAAATCGGAGGTTGGCTGTGGAGTTTACATCGATCAATACAGTAGATAAAAGTAAAAATGGAATGAAACAGGTTCCCTACTTTAAAAGTTCTTTGACCAGAATTTTACTATTCGGGGAAAAATAATTCTAACCTTATCTTTTTCTATGCTCTCATAAGAATAAATATGACACAACAAACAAAAAAATAGGTTACCTTTAGATAGCATTGCCCATAAACTCGTTTTCGATGGCTGGCAATACAAAAAGGCTGATAAAAAAATAATCATATAGACTCGTCATCAAGTGAGATTTGTTCCGTTATTTTTCAAGTTTTCAGAAATTGACTCATGAATCAAAATGTTCCAGGATGGTCCATTTGGTAACTTAGTGGTTGTATGGGGCATAAAAGTAATTTTCGAAGTCCAATTTCTGTTTTATTCTGCTGCCTTTTTTTTTTATTTTGTTACAAGTTTCTGAGCTTAAAAGTGCATTTCCAAAAATGTGTTCAGCAAATAGAATATACTAAAAAAAATTTCTTTCTAGTTTTTATATTGTTAAATAGTTAAAATGTTTTGCCTGAAGATGCTTTTGCAATTACGAAATCGGTACCAAAATAAAAAAGGATTTAGGAATCAAAAACTTAAACAGTTGCAAAATGTATATTGTAGTCGATGACATTTTTATCTGATTATTTTTAGAAACGATGTAACATGATGGAAACTTGAAATCATAATGTTAATTACATGTAAAAGTTATGACAAATTTTATGATAAATATACAAAGGGGCACAAATTTGATGGTCATCATTGAGATCTCTTAATCACTAGATGATACAGTGAAGGCTAAATAGGCGTAAAGTTGAACAGTATCGTCTAATGACATGCACCCAAATATTGAAAAATTTCTTTTGGCTTTATTTGTGGAGATAATTGCTATTTTCTAAGAAGGTATTTTCAGAATTTAAATTTTATTTTTAATGTAGGATGTTCTCACGGGTGTGATGTATAATCGAAGGTTTTCGGATTTTCTTTCTGTGTGCTGAGTCCCCAGGAGTGTAGGGCAGTTGACGTTTTGGCGAAACTTCGTCTGTGAGCGAACTGATGCCTGCGACTCGGATACAATTGATTTTGGGTGTTCGTTAGCTGGAAAAAATACCAGTTTCCTGGAAAGAAAGTATGATAACTTAAGAAGGGCGATAAAACGTGCTGCTCCAATTATAGGGGTATATCCCTTATTAACACAGGATATAAAGTCTTCTCTCTAATGATCTTAGAACGATTGACTGCGTGTGTGGAGTATCAAATAGGAGGTTACCAGTGTGGATTTAGAAAAAACCGCTCAACTGTAGATCAGATATTCATGATTAGGCAATTAATGGAGAAATGTTGGGAATACAACAAAACATTGCACCAGCTATTTATAGATTTTAAACAAGCATACGATAGCATCATAAGAGTGGATTTGTGGAATGCCATGGCAGAACTGGGCATACCAAAGAAGCTAATTAACCTCACCAAAACATGTGTAGAGGGATCTACAAGTGCAGTAAGACTTGAAGGAAGATTGTCAACCTTCTTTACAATCAACAGTGGTCTTAAACAAGGCGATGCGCTGTCTCCACTCTTTAACGTCGCCTTGGAGAGCATCGTGCGAAAAACCAACACAAAAACGCTCCTCTTTAGAAATCAAGGTCCGCGCATCATATTGGCGTTCGCTGATGATATCGATATTGTAGGTAATATAACTACCAGTGTCAAGGAAGAGTTCTTCGCGGAAAATACCGCAAAGGAAGTTGGCCTACGAATCAACGAAGAAAAAACAAAATATATGGCTACAACAAGAACGGAACAGCGAGACAGAATAGGACAGAACGTGACTATGGACCACTACAATTTTGAAAGGGTCCATCAGTTTAAATATTTGGGAGCTACGATCACCTCTGACAACAACATTACACAAGAGATTAACAACAGAATACAAGGAGGCTACCGCTGCTGGTATGGGCTGCAAAAGATAATGAAATCGAAAAATATATCCCGCCGCACGAAAATAAGAATATAGCAAGTAGTTATAAGACCGGTAATGACATATGCATGTGAAACATGGACGTAGACAAAACAAAATGAGAATAAACTGAAAATCGCAGAAAGAAGAATGCTTAGAGGGATATACGGAGCGATCAGGGACAACACCACACAGCAATATAGAACGAGAACAAACAAGGAATTGGAGGAACTATACGACCAGCCAGATATAGTGAAAATAATAAAAGCAGAAAGATTAAGATGGGCCGGCCATCTTATGAGACAAGATCAACGTATCGTCAAGTTGGTATAGGAAGAGAACCCAGAAGGAAAGCGGCCGCTAGGAACACCAAGGATGAGGTGGAGAGATAACGTTGCAGCAGACTTACAAACCCTAAACGTCGAACGCGCGGAGGAACTGATGATAAATTGCAGCAAGTGGAGGCAGATTGTGAAGTCAGCAAAGACCCACACCGGGTTGTAATGCTAGAGAGAGAGAGTGAGTTAGCTGGATGATTCTGGCCAATCAGGTTGCGAGTTTTGCTGCGTGTCATCAGCCGTATTATCGGTGTTTGGGGTCGTGTTGCCGAGTTATGATTTATTTCTTTACTACCTACCATAGACTAATGTTTTCACGTGCCAACACCTAAAGAAAAAAATCCCTCTAGAAAACCAGGGAGTATCCGAAATTCCATGCGAAGGATGCAGCTCATCGTATCTAGATCAAATCAACCGTAAAATAAGCACCAGAAGAGATGAACATATAAACGCTGTCAAGCAAAAACAATTTCTTCTGCACTGGCCCAAGACTTGTTAAACACATCAGATCAAGTTCTCAGGAACAAAAATGCTATCGAGATGTGAACACCTGTCCACAAGAGTTATAAAGGAAGCCATCGAAATTGCAAAGAGGCCCAACAACTTAAATAGCAGAGATGACAGTCAGCGGTTGCCTAATACGTGGAAAACCCTGCTAATGAAACATCAGCCAGTAATGGTAGGAAAGAAATGGAACATAACTCGGCAACACTGACAACAGGGCCAATAACACACAGCAAAACTCCCAACTTGATTGAACCATCTAGTCGACAAACATACACCACGTATAGACAAAACCGGCCGTATCCGAGTCGCAAGTATCAGTGAGCTTTGGAAATGGTGAATCAGATTTATCGAAACGTCAACTGCTCTGCAGTCCTGGAAAAAGGCCACACGGGATATCCGAAAACCTATATATATATATATATATATATATATATATATATATATATATATATATATATATATATATATATATATATATATATATATATATATATATATATATATATATATATATGCTTTATGCTCCATTTAAGTTTATTCTGATTTAGCTTTCTTAGTGTTTGTGAAATCCCAACGGTGAGCATCACATTTTGTATATTGTAACATGGCATCCTTAAGTTTCACTTACATTTTCGAAATCTTTTAACAAAACAGTGCAATTTTTTTAACAATTTACTATTATACAAAAATTTAAAGCATATCAGTGAGGAATGACGTTGATGTTCAAATCGCCCTGCTTTTTTTTCTGGCAATGTCGGCATATTCTAAAAGTATTAATTAAGTATAAGTTTGTTTTAAAAAGTGAAGATAAATACTCAACTATCTAGTTGTTCAAAAATTTTTGTAAAGAATAAACAGTAACAAGGCCTTCTTCATATTCATACACCTACCCTCTATATATACTCAAAGTACTGAGGGAACTCGTGGATTTGACAGACAAATAACGTAAAAATTACATCGATCATGTGATATAGGATTTCGAAATGTCCTTAGATTAGTAAATAATTGTTGTATACGGTATTAGCTCGAAATCGATGAAATTATTATTGTTTTGTAGTGCTGTGAACTCTACAAATAAGTTGTTTTTCGTATACTTTAATATTTAACGCTACCTATTTAATGTAGGAAAAAAAAAGCTACGAAACTAATGATATTTCACCGTTGATGTTGCCGTTTCCTACTTATGCTACACCTTTCATGTCCCCTTACAGTTCCAAACTAAAGTCAAACTCGACAGGCAAATTTTTCCAAGCAGTGGTTTCGTTAGATAATTGGTAGAAACAGTGGGAATTTCTTTAATCCATTTATACCCGTCACTAATTAGATGACGAGGCATTTGTCTATCAGCATTGTTATTCGTATACTATTGGCATCGATTTTTTCCTCGGTTATCATTGAATCAACGCGACATCAAACCAACCAGGAACGTATTAAAGGTGTGCAATGAATCCCCATCGTTAAGAAAAAAATTATAGAGGTCATTCTGTTTAACACACCCCTTAACGTGAATGGGATTTGATTTCTGACCATGCAGAAATATTGAGCCATTAGGATATTGACTCATAATCGGATCTGAGATCATGTCCCCAACCCCGAAATCTCTCTAAGGCCTGCATTGCCAAGTCGTGTGACACTGTGTTGAAGACCTTTTTGTGGTTCAGAGCCAGGACATGATAAGGAAGTCCAGCGACTCGCCTTCTCCTGATAATACTAGGCAATCTTATTAAGGGTAAGCCTATCAATAGATCTGAATCCTCTCTGATTTTTGTGCAGATTCAAATTCGCAAGTCTACAAAACAAGATCTATGGAAGCCACTTTAAAATGAGAGTTTGATTCCATCAGACCCGGTAGCGTTACGTGATGTACGAACTTCAATCTTTGTAATCGGGTCCTGAAACCTGCCCTGATCATTTGCCACGAGATTGCTGATAGGTCTGTAGTCGACAGCAGATGGGGTACCAAAAATACGTTTGGAATCGTTCTCGATTTCTGTCACGACCAGACCGACCTCCAAGAACACGCCCAAAGGCAAGCCATTCATCACACGATCAATCAATTTGGCCTTATTCTTGATAGAGCCTTTTTGTTTGTTTGTATTGGAAATCCCGCCGCGCAGCCCTGTTATTATAAACATTTATGTTTTGATTCTCACAGGGGAATCTCAATGAAAAGAAGTATTGCCCTTCCAAGAGGTAGGGGGTAAAATGATGACAATACTTAAAGAGAGCTTGTCTAACTTTGGCCATATGGGCAAGCTATATTGTTAACCTGGCATATATTAAAAATTAGGTCTTCGGTTTGTAGATAATTGGTCTGTTGGCGCATATGGCCTGCAAGCTCATCTCTGGAGCAAGTCGTTGGACGCTCGGGAACTGGTGGAATTTCGAAGTAGAGATTTGAGATAGGATGCCGTTAGAACCAGCAACTAAACCAGCTTCATTATGATAACTTGTGTGTTGACAATAACTAGATTAAAATCATTAAATGTGTTATCAGATTGAGCCCCCAGTGTAGTATCAACTGAATCGAGTGGTCCACTATGATATAAGGAATTTTGCGTACCCTCATGTTTAGGAACCGTATCACTGCCAAAGTAATGTTCCGCCTCAAAGGTCAAGAAAACGTCGTCCACCACCTCCCGAGGTTTCACTAATGATAGGTATAACCGCGGCAATCCTTACGTCTTCTGATGTTTTTAATTTTATTAAGTCAGAGAGTCATAGTTACTTTTGCCGTTTACTCGCGCTTGTCATTCAATGCATATTCCATCAACATCACGTTAAAACCATCGCATTGTTTTATTTTAATTAGACAGTTGGATTCCCCCGGTCCGTGCCAGTTCTGAGCCGACCGTTAAGCGACTAAATAGAATATTCCTGTCATATATTATTTCTCAGTTTGTTCAGTACTTTGACTATATAAACTTGGTTTTTTTATAACAATTTTTTGTCCATTTTTGGGGCGTTAGTGTATAAAGGTAATTATTTAAGTAAATAACAAATATTTCCGTCCTACCTCAAACGTGACAGTTGAATGTTATTTTAACAATTATATCTGTACTGTCCTTAACATAGCTAGGTTTCTGAATTCGTCAACTTTGCATTTTAAAATCTTTATTGTTTTTTATTGCACAGTGAGCACAAAATACTGTTATTTTTTGATGTAGTGAAAATTTTTAATCCTAATTCTAAAATAAAAAATACTCGTTTCAAGGTAAGAACCTGTAGTGCAGTAAAATGAAAATGTTAACCTTAATTGTTCTGTCAAACAAAATTGCTTTTCTAATGCATGTTTTTCCAATTAAAAATATTCTGATGACAAAATAAGTTATAAGCATAGCAATAATAAAATAATAAAAACGGACAGGACATATTGCAAGAGTTATAACAGATTCTTTCAAATCAACTGGAATAATCTGTGACCATGCATTACTGAGAATTTCCTATTCTTACGAGACATATGTAAGTATGTTACATTTCAAATCACTTCTTTTTTTAATTATTCATTGTGAAGCCGTCGCCATACGTGTTCCAAAATGCTCTGATCTCTGAGGGAATTTTAGAAGTTGCCTTTTAGACTTAAAAAAAAACCTCAAATTTATAAGAGTTTTTTGCTATCAATATTTTTTTTGTAATCCATAAATTTTCTATCGCACAGTTATATACATATTTTTAATAATATTTTATGTAAATGTACTTTTATTAAATAAATAAATTTAAGAATGATTGTCTAATTTTTTTATGTAGTACTCACCCAGTATCTCAAGCGCCTCGTTATAAAAATATGTCACGATATTTCCAGGTTTCCCACGGTACTTTTACCATTTTCATCGTTCTTCATTATTTTTCGACACAATAGTAATTGTGTAGCTATTTTACATTTAATCTGTATAACTGTACAATCAAAAGAAAATTTCCGGCACCTTTTACAAATTCCTGCCGATATCACATATTTCGGCCTATAAGATGTATGAGTTCTTAATAATGTTAAATTGATATCCAAACAACCCCAAAAATTATCTAAACGCGAGTTTTTTACTATAAATATGGACAATGGTTTAAAAACGGACTGAAATGTTTTGTTTGCCCAGACTTAAACATAGAAACACAATTTTCCTTTGTAATTATTTTATTACAAATAAAAAGAAATAAAGAAAACAGGACTTAGAAAAAATATCCCATTTGTATAATAGGAATGGGGTTTTTAATGTATAATTTCTTACTTTACGTGAGCAATACAATACTTAATATAAAATACAATGTGGAGAGTCTTCTAACGATTCGAGAACAAAGAAACAATCATATTTAAAAAATTATTAAAGCTATGTGGGTTCAAGTGACCCTGCAGAAATCTTATAGAGATCCCTTCTCGGTCAAACTGGCCTAAAGTAGCTTAAAAGGCTTCATGGGCGTCTGAAAAATTCTAGTCTTCGAGTGGAGAGTCTTTGAAGTTAAAATTTTTGTCATGCAGGTTAGGTTATTCCATAAATGCACCTAAATATTTTCTAAAGTATACGAGATACAGAAAATGTAGAATATAAAAGTTGTAGGATTCAAAGTGGGGCATCCAAAGGTGACCTTAACAATGACCTTGAGCGTTATGTTAGGCCAAGTTTTTTTCAAGGGAAAACCTTTATTTTTATTACATAAATGATACTATGAAAAATTCTACCAGTTATTTAGAGGTCCAATATACTTCTCCAGCACGTGAATGCACGTCAGCTGATGGACAGATTCCTACGGATTAGGGAAAAAACTTTAAAAACAAACGTTGCAGGAAATAGAAAAAAATATTTAAAGACAACACACACACGTGATAAGGCTTTCATCAGATCCGCATTCTTCATCTCGGGTAATGCCGAGTATAGAAGTCACAAATACATAATACAATGTGGGATGCGGATAGGTGTATTTCATAAATTATTATGTCATCTTTAAAATACTTCGAAGGTTATCTTTGAGTGCTTTGTTCTAATTCTCGCAACGTTTATGTTTAAAGTTATTTCTAGAACCCGTGAATATCGGTCTATCACCTAACCAGCATTTACTTACTAGAGAAGAGTAACTTAAAAGTCTAAGGTAACAATTGGCTAAATTATAGGATGAATCCAATGAAAGAAACAACATAATAAAGGGATTAAAACGAAATTCAAAATCTTTTGAGAAAAAAGCTCACGGTAATGATACCATAGTGAATGCAAACAAGATAAAGCCATGATCCTACCTACTGGAATTTCCAAACCTTGTCAAATAAATCCAATAACATGTGGAAGCAGTCCGACAGGAACTTTTTTGCAGGAAAAAAACATTGAATGGGAGTCGGTGGGCAGACCTGAGGTTATGAAAAAATGTTCCAAGAGCTGGGAATGGCGGGACTATCAAGGAAAAAGGAGCTGAGAAATATGTGATGGTAGGAACTGGAAATGGTTTTCATTAAATGACAAAAACAAAATAAACAGTAAAAGTCCAGAAGTACTAATAATAGGAAATAACAGGACCCAACTTCTTTAAAAGTAATTTACGAACTTTAATTCTGACATTAATTCGCAAATATTGAAGAGATCATTGTTCGAAGATATTATATGTGATACCTACACATATGCAAGAACATTCACTGTCTTAGGTAGGGAAAATCCTAGAATAGGTCAAAAAAGAACCAACATTATAAGCACTGGACAACTATACCAGATCAACAAGAAGTACTTAAATAACCGAATTTACGAAACGAACGCGACGATTTGGTCTCATGTGTTCAGTATATGTTTTTGTGGAGATGTCTTGCATTCAGGTAACTTAAAAGAAACGAAGAATAGATATCTTACTTTCTTTGAAAAAGTGACATTATCATTTACATATAAAATCGATACCCAAATGAAATACCACACAATGCAACTCTTAGCTTCGATATACCTACTTGGTTAGAAGGATCAAATCATAAGCAACCACTGATAGATGCAGAAGGGAAAGATTTTTTAGACGAAACAAACCGTCTTCTGGGGAGAAGCAGCCGATACATAGAATAAATAAAAATACTTATAAACGGAAATGTCAGGTGGGTCCCTATTTCAGTTTGATGCACAAAAATATTCGATACTTACGTAATAAAATAAATGAATGTTAGGTCTTTTTGCAATCTGAAAATTTTCATATAATTTGCGTAAATAAACAATGGCTTAAGAATGAGGAATATGCTTTATCTCGTTTAAATATTTATGTTAATATCGCTGATTTTTGTAGAATTGGTCACCTGCCTGGTGGTGTTGGTAAAAGTCCGAAAAGGAGTGAATACTTTTGTTATAAATGAGATCTTAGCTACGTGGGTGGAAGTTCTAACTGTAGATAGATTACCAAATAGTAATTTGGCTGCCTGAATGTTAATAAGGGGATTGTCGTAACTGAGGATTTCAGTGTTCGGGGGAAGCTCAACAAGTTTGCGATATTTTCGAATCATAGAGCTTAACTAACACAATATTAAGAAACACACATAGCCAGTCATGTCTAGATAATATGTTTACTAATCTTCCACTCTCATCTTTTGAAACTGTAGTGATAGATCCCGCGCTATCTGATCATGTAACAATTTCGTTTAAATTGAATCGGAAGCAGAATTTTAAGAAATCTCTTGTTCAGAAAACTTATCGCCCAATTATAGACAGCTTATTTAGACTATATGGGCTCACGAGTCGCTTATATCGGTCTTTAATTGATGGCTCTGAAATAAACGATATAAACAGCTTGCAGAACTCATCGTAGGGGCATGTGAAGAAAGTTTCACGGAGAAATCAAAAATGGTATCATCTACTAGAAATTGTCATTTCGAAATTTACTGAATATCAGAACAAAAAATACCGAATGAATGGAAGAATAGTGTAACAATACCCATTTTTGAAAAAGGACAGAAAACTGTCGAGGAATAACACTGCTTGATAGCATTCTCAAAGCATTCGCAAAAACTATACTGGAAGAAATCACCAAAATCATAAGTATACGAGAAGAACAACAATATTTCAGAAAGAATAGATCCACTATTGACGCAATATTCATTGTCAAACAAATAACTGATAAATCCCTAGAATTCAATAAACCTGCTTACATGTGCTTCGTCGATATGACCAAGGCTTTTGACAGAGTGCGCTTAAAGAACCTTTTAGAAATAATGAGAACAAAAGGTCTAAACCATAGGCTAATTAACCTAATATACGATATTAACATCCAGTGCAGAACAAAAATCAGAGTAGGACATATAACAACGGAAGACATATATATAAACACAGAAATTAGACAGGGTGATTCGCTCAGCCCCTTCATATTTAATCTAATAATGGATAAGATAATAATAATGGAAATTTCCCCAGAACAGGTGGATACAAAATGGGAAACACATTCTTCCATGCCGTCTGCTATGCAGACGATGCTGTTTTTATTGCAGACTCTGAAGATAATCTCCAAAGACTACTGCACTCTTTTAACACTAAAGCGAAAGAATTAAATATGATCATCAACACCGAGAAGACCAAATACTTAATAACATTCAAAGAACCAATACGGTGCAAGTAGGAAATCGACTCCAAAATTGTCGAACAGGTAAATCATTTCAAATATCTGGGAGCAGAAATAACGAGCCATGGAAACCTTTTTAACGAAGTAAGAAAGCAAACAATGAAAGCTGCTAGAATTTCGGGATGCCTAAGAGAAACTGTATGGAGGAACAAATACCTTAATACCGAAAGCAAAACTAAGATACATAAAACGGCTCTAAGACCCATCATAACATACGCGGCAGAAACAAGACCAGATACAGACAGAACTCTACAAATGATGATAACAGTCGAAATGAAAACATTAAGAAGTATACAAAACAAAACTCTACACGACAGAATACGGATTGAAGATATCAGACAACAATGCGGGATACAGGACATAGGAGATGGGTTAGACAAAGGCGAAGATTCTGGAACAAACATATAGGGAGAATGGAGGACGGTAGACTCGTTAAAAGCGCAAAAATGGAAAACGAACACGGGGAAGACCACCAAAACGATGGCGAGAATGCTGGGGAAGACTTGATGGCAATGAACAGGCAATAGCCTACTAGCATGGTTAACTGTGTTAGAAAGAAGAAGATGAAGAATTCACTGTAATGATGAATTAAAACGGATACGTGAACTTCTTAAACTCTTAATTGCTCTACAGCATTCACCAAGAATCCTATTTTTAAAAGATATTAAAAATGATCGTAAAATGATTACACAAAAAACACCGCGACCAATTTATAAAGCGATCATCTAAGAAGCCAAGGGCACTTTGGGATGTACCTTTGAAAAAAAAAAACGGCAAGTAACGCTTATCTTTAAAAAGGGTTATGTGAGAGTGTGGGCAATTATAGACCGGTATCAGTTGTCCCTATATTTGGGAAGATCTTTGAGGTTGTGCTTAAGAGACAGTTGGACAATCATCTGATATGTCATTATCACTTGTTGAACCATTGTCAAAAAATGCAGGACTGTTTTAATGATAGAAAGTATGGTCAGGCACATTGATTTAAAGAAGACTTTTAATATATTCATGGACTATCAAATTCCGAAGTTTCAGCCAATTCGAGCGGGAACGAATTTCCAAAAGATATCTGAAGGGTCCTTTAAAAATTACAATTGTCATGGTAAAAGTGTTTCCGTATCAAGATATTTTGTCAATCTGGGCTCCATTAAATAATTACTAATTACATATTTGATTGAATAAATAGTGTACAATTAGTTATTTGTTGTAAAAGTAAAACGTCTTTAATCTCAACCGCAGACGACTCTCTTTAAAAAAATATAAACCTTAAATAATTTCACTTAATAAAATTAATTACCAAAAATATTTAAAATGGTAAAATTTTAAAAGGTTTATCAATTTCACATACAATTCATTTAATACTACATCTTAATCTAAAAACTGGCTAAATTTAGAAAAATACTGTCAAATATAAAGACAAATGACATGATATATCGATCTCTAAATTTTGATACTGATCAATTTTTGCATAATTATTTTACGTAAATATGTGTTATTTTTAAATTAAAGTTAGGTGAAAATATCGACTTCCGCAGACTTGGGCACAATTTAAAACATTCATTAAGTCATGTCATTTATCTATAGATTTGGCTAACTTTACTATAGATGAATTAAAATTACCTTAACATCCTAACAATATATTGGCTAAGTGTTGTAAATTGACATAATATAATGTTTTTATTTAAGACACATCACTGAAAGACCATGGCACAATATATAAAAATATATATGGTTAAGTAGGCTTTTTTTCTAAATTAAGTTAAAATGTAAATTTGTCACTCTAGGCATTTTCATATCTTACAATAATTTTTAACTCTTACTTTTATTGTTGCTGCTAAACAATCCACTAAAAATATTTTTGGGTTTTTCTGGTTTTGTTGTTATGCTATTTGCGGAATTGCACTAAAAATATAAAAACATCTTTTTTAAATTCTTTTTTTGTACATGGCAGTGAAGTCACATAAGATTTTCAATGCCTCAATTTTAGATAGTACATGCGACAGGTAAATTTTTCTGACAAAATCGCTTATTTCGCTTAATTTTTGCATAAACTTTAAGTCACCCCCTTTTAGTACCACGAATGCATAAAATTCTATATTTTTTAAGTCCCAGAGGGTGTGAGAGGAGGCGAACAGCGATGTTAAATACCTGGGAGTAATTCTGATCTCAAGACTGAGCTAGAATGATTATATTGAGGCTCGAACCAAGAAAGCCATATATGCATTCTGGGTTTGTAGAGCCTTTGGAGGCACATGGGACACCTAAAGTGTTATTTTGGGTATACACTATGGTGATGCGCCCCATGTTAACATACGCCGCTATTGTATGGTGGCGTAGTACAACAAAGCGCAAACAATCTTTAAATAATGACTTGAAGTCCTGGTGAACGTGCCTCCTCATCACTTATACATAGAAAACGATGTCCTAAAGACTGTTTATCGTCTCAGTTGCCTAGGGCATCTTGGAATTGGAACGAGCAACTACTCGGATGTCTGGAAAAGTGCGGTGGAGAGGTGTCCATCACTCCCCATGCAGACAAATTACACGAGGCGGCTTTTAAAACCCATCCTCTCTGGAGATATTTCTGCCAAGTAGAGAGGATCGGGAGGGAGAACAAAATCTTCCGAAAAATTGATCCTGGTGGTATATTGATGGATCTCGACAAGATGAAAGAGCTGTTGTCGGAGTGTTCGGCAGGAGCACAGGACTCAAAGAGTACTACCCTCTCGGACAACGTGCGACAATCTTCACAGCGGAAATTTATGCTATTCCGCAGTGTGCCCATCTCTGTGAGAGAGATATAGACAGGGATAGGGTAATAAATATATGCTCAGACAGTAAGGCTGCGATATTTGCAGTGTCCAGTGTCGTAACTTTGCGACTGCTGTCTGAGTGCAAGGACGTACTGAATGGTATGACAAGAAACAGTTGCACAGTCAAACTCGTATGGGTCCCGGGCCACTCGAGCATACGTGAGAAAGGGATGAGGTGTGCCAGAGAACATATAACTGGACCTGGCGCACAACGTACTAAGGAGTTTCTTTCCTTGGGATCGCTGCGAATTGTGATGGGATTGCTGACAGGACATTGTTATCTGAGGGGCCATCTTCATAAGATCGGTGTCGAAAACGACCCGACGTGCAGATGGTGTTTGGAGGAGGACGAAACTATTGACCATGTCCTGAGAGAGTGTCCAGCACTCAACGGACTGAGACAGAGATATTTCGGAGATACAATTTTGTTACCAGCAGCAGATAGGCAAGTTCAATTAACGGGGTTGCTTGGATTCGCAAAGGCGATCGGCCTCGAAAGACCTGCAACTATGGTGGGAAGTAAAGGGCCCAATAGAATCCTAGGCATTGATGATCCAGTATCACCACCCCGTTTTCATTCATTCACTCATTTTCGATTTTCTCGTCTCCTGTTGAAGTTATACCAGAGGTACCAGTATAGAGGACGCTGCGAGTACTACAACTTTGCCTCTTACGGTTTTGTCGTAACTGCAACGGTTATTGATGGGGGGTGGGGCAAATTTTTTTTGGTGCAATTTTTTTTTTTTATTTAAATTACTTATTTGTAACGTGTTTTTACTATTTTAACCATTCTGTGATCATTTTATCACTTTATGACATTTATGAAGTTAATAATGGCTATAATTAATTGTTTATACTATTATAACCACTGTTTAATTGTCGTTGTTGTGCAAAATATTTTATTGCGCATTATTTCGGGAGAAATTTAAATTATAAGAATTCTAGAACTTTCGAGTATTTTAATCTGCTATAACACACTATCTTGTGACACTGCTTGATTTGTAGTTGCAGAAAAACTGACATAAAATGCTTAATTGGTTGTAAGAACTGCGCAGGAGAAGCATGTGAAAATAGGTCTACAATTTCATGTGCCGAACTGAACGAAGATGCATACAATGACGATTATGTGTTTAGTTTCAATAACACCACTGAGAACGCGGTAGAAACAGAAAAAAAGAGCGTGTGTAGAGAAATTGACAATACCAAAGCAAGAACAAAATGAAAGATAAAAAATCAGTGTAGAAGGAATGAAAGAATTCTGGAATATACATACCTCTGTAGTCAATGAATTTTAATGTATTAGTAATCTACAAATGTAAAAAATGTGAACAAAAGCTGAATTAAAATAAAATATTGCACGGAATTATTAAATATTCAAAGACATGTTGCAAATGAGAGATTTCAATAAAAAAAATTTTTGCTTTGAAAATGTTTACCCTGCCTACCAATCGATAACCGTTGCAAGTACAAAAGTCATGAGGAGCAAAGTTTTAGTACTTAAAGCACTCTCTGTGCTGTTACCATCCCTTCTATCCTAACTTTAATAGGAGCTGAGGAAATCGAGAAATAATTTTTGCGCCTATCTTCGACTCGGTACCTAAAAATTATAGAATTTTATGCATAAGGCAAAAAATCAACAAGGTAGGTGAGTTTGTCAAAGAATTATAGAGAACTCTCTGTGTCGCCCGTACTAAGAGGAAACTACGTTATTACAAAATATAATACAACTTTTCAAAACTACAATTAAAAATTTTGTATCACCCAATTAATTACCTAAACAACATAATAAAAAATTGCACTTGTGGAATTATATTAAATTATCTAAGTTTTCCTTAGTTAACAAATATTTATGACTCGATGAGGGTGCGGACGACCTCAGGCAAGCGAGGAAAAATTTTCTAAAAGGCAGTGAGCTCACTTGTGTTGCTGATCGTCAGAAGATTTAATTTATTGAGCCAGCCGATAAAATTGGATCCGCAACTTCCTTTCAAAGACGTGAATCAGCATTAGGTTATCCCATCAGGGAAAGAATGAATTGCTACTGACATAAAAAGCTTTTATTTAAACGAAGTTGTTGAAAAAGTTGAGAATAACTAAATGATAAATAAAAAGAACTTATTTACTATTATTATTTTGGAAATAATTGTTGTCGGAGACTAATTTTTTTAAGATTCGAATAGATTTGGCAGCAATGGATAACAGCAGAATAAAGCTGTTTTCATCTTTTAACTCTCAAGAGAAACCAAAAGTACTGTTAAGGTTAATAAAGTGATACAAAATTTTAATATTTACTGGTTTAACAATAGAATCGAACTTTATGGGTTAAACGTCTTATTTAAAATAGAGAACTTTTTATATTTTACTTTATGCTCTACACATGCGTGTTAATTATGACAATTATATAACAATATATAAATTATATATTATTTAAAAAAAATAAAATCTATTGAAAATGAGATTAGAGAGAATGAGCAATAGGTGTAAAATGTTAGAAAAATCAGTCAATTTTTCCCATCACAATTAAAGAGCAGGTATTTTCTTAATTACTAAGAAAAATTACTTTTTGAAAAATTGTTGCTCGTGACAAATAATAAACGGTCATTGTGACTTTACAGAATATAACCATTAAAAAAATAGTTAAGTATGATTATTGCAAAATTATTGCACTGCGATGAACGTTCATTTTTTGTAAATTTATATGTGCCCAATACAAAACTCACTTTTGGCCAAAAATTAATAACTTTTTCACTTATTAAAAGCACTGCTAGACATTATACAAAAAGGTACAACATACATCTGAGAAATTAGTAGATGATGTACGCAGTTTGATCAAAAAGTTCTCGGAATTTTTTAATTTGTTCTCATAGGCTTGTCTTTTCTCTCTTCTAGGTAATACTGTCTAGATGTTCATGTAAATTTTTAATCAAATTTTACAACTGCCATCAATGTCCTAACGAGTTTTATGCAGAACTGTTTCAGAAGATAGGAAGTATGATTTAAGAAAACCCTTTGATTGCGCATCACATGAAATATTGGATTCAAAACTTATCGCATACAACATAGATTTAAGCACTGCTGCTCTAATATCATTCTACTTATTGGATCGACTCCAGTATTATTCATACCAGAGAAACTCGTCTTCCAAGAACATTATTAAGTATGGTGTTCCACAAAGCTCTGTATTGGGGCCCCAGTTTATTTCTGTTACATATCAACAACATACGCACATGATAAAGTAGTGCTATTTGCTAATGATAATGCTGTATTTGGGAGTGCGAAAACACGCAGAATATATAGAAACTAGAAACCGAGTCAATTCACGTATTAAGGCCATCAAAAGGGAGCATTGGAATAAATTCACAAGCGATATGGATCATGATATACATGGCGCCCAAAGAAAAGTGTGGAAAATGTTAAAGAACAGAAAGAAGCCGGTGAATGAGTATGTTCAAAGTAAAGGAGTCGCAATAGAAACTTGGGAAGAATACTTTGGTACACTATATAACGCTGAAGAAATACAAGAAATAGAATACCGGACAGCATCAAACGCAACCGTCTCAGAGACGGAATCAAGAGAAAGACTAGGAAAGCTAAAGAACAGAAAAGCACTTGGGACAGATGGAATACCTAACGAACTATTAAAATATGGTGGCCCGGAACTTGTAACAAAACTTACCACTTTATTTAACAAAATCCTGAGTACAGCGAAAATTCCAAACGACTGGCACACGACCATAACAATTCCTATATTAAAAAAGGGACAAAAGACATTGCCCGAAAATTACAGAGGAATAACTTTACTGTGCACAACTATGAAACTGTTCACAGGAATAATAAAAGAGAAGCTAGAAAAGCTAATAGTTAATAGGGAAGAACAACAAGGGTTCAGAAAAGGCAGATCGACTACGGACGCAATATTTATCATGAAACAAATTAAAGAAAAGGCCATAGAATATAACACACCAGCATTCGTCTGTTTCGTCGACCTCACTAAAGCATTCGACAAAGTCCAACTAAGCGACGTCATTCGAATGCTTATTGATAAACAAATACCCGCCAATATACTAAAGACAATTTGCAATCTGAACACTGCCAATACAACACAAATTAAAACAGAACAACACACCTCAGGTAGCATACCAACGCCCGGAGGAATCAGACAGGGAGATAGTCTCAGCCCCTTCCTGTTTAACCTCATTATGGATAAAATCATAGAAGAAGTGGCAACATTAAACATCGGGTACAGAATAAATAACACACGTATCAGCTTGGTGGGCTATGCCGATGATACCGCAATCCTCGCAGAAACCGAAGACGATCTGCAGAGACAGCTCTTTAAATTATACCAAGTGGGACAACGACTTAATATGAATATCTCCATCGAAAAAACGAAAAGTATGACCATCAGTAAGGAACCCATTAGATGCAAACTAGTAATCCAGGACAGACCCAAAGAGCAAGTGATGCAGTTCAAATACCTTGGCGTAAATATATCCAGCAGTCATGAACCTATAAAGGACGTAAAATGCCAAGTCAACAAAGCCGCAGCAACCACAGGATGCCTAAGAGAATTTATATGGAAGAATCAATATATGCGAATGGACAGCAAAATTAAGATCTATAAAACATGCATAAGACCCATAATGACATATGGAATAGAGACGAGAGAAGACACTAGTAAAACGAAAAGTATACTACGGGTGGCTGAAATGAGGGTAATGAGGATGATAGTCGGTAAAACCAGAAGAGATCGTGTAAGAAATATAGACGTCAGAGAGCAATGCCAGATACAGGATATAGTAAGATGGGGAAGACAAAGAAGACGGGAATGGTATCACCACG
Source organism: Diaprepes abbreviatus (assembly GCA_034092305.1). Taxonomy (NCBI): domain Eukaryota; kingdom Metazoa; phylum Arthropoda; class Insecta; order Coleoptera; family Curculionidae; genus Diaprepes; species Diaprepes abbreviatus. The sequence continues at coordinate 527,793 of JASJET010000018.1, read as the reverse complement.
TAAAAAGGATGTCCGAACACAGACTACCCCGCATAGTACTAGAGGGAAAACCAGCAGGAAACCGACCACCAGGAAGACCACCGAAAAGATGGAGAGATAGCTGGCAGTCCACATCACAGGAAATGATAGGGAGGCAAGACCGGAATTAACAGATCAACAGATCTCATACAAGTAGAAGAAGAAGATGACTGGCAAAATCATAAGCTTAAATCGAATGAAGCATGAGCCTCTGTAAGCCAGTGGTTTACGTCAACAATGTGAATGAGGGTAAGACTCAAAAAAAATTGTCCTCTTTGCAGTTTACGTACAGTCCCATAAAATATTGTGGAACTCGTATTGACCCCAAATTGACTTGGGAAGACTACTGCATCCAGTTTGCGAGGAAATTAAGTCAGATTACTTTCCTTTTCAGAAATCTCGGAAACAATATTTCTGACGTAGTTTTAAATGCTTATTATGCATACGCACATTTCATATGCCATATTTTGTTGGGGTCATTCCGCACATTCTTCAAGGGTTCAGACGCGGATCCAAGGAGGGGGGGGGGCAATCCCCACCCCCAAGAGCTTCGAATTCAGAACAATAGATTCACTCGTGCCTGCTACAATAGGAATGTGAATGTCGCTGACATCCCCCTCTTCTCGTAAACAACTCAAGTTTCGCTTGTCATACTGTAGTCTTGCGATATTGCCGCCTCCCCCAAAGAGAGATACTCCTCTATGAAGATTTTTTCAGTTTAAAGAAGGTGTGTGAGAGTGGATTTTTGCAGAACATCATTTATTTCTCTAAATATACTAACTGTGCCATGTATCGATATATTGTGTAGCCTATTTATACATGAGAAAGAGCTCTGAAAAGTATCTTGTAAGTAGTGACTGTTACTTATAAAATACCGGAAAAGACCTTATCATCAAATACTCCCATGCTACAAGGGCCAGAAATGGACAAAACCATTTTGGTATAAAATTATTCAATATCCTTTCTGGTCGGATAAAGCCGCTTCCGTTTTCACAGTTTAAATGCAGAACATAAGACTATGAGGATACTCATAGTCTTATGTTATTATAGCGACTATTCTATAAGTCTATATTTTTGTAGTTATTAAGTTTATTTTATATTTTTACATGTGATAATGCTGTGTTGTCAGTATAGTCATGAATAAAGATTGATTAATTAATATATGTATGTTATAATCGACACGCAACACAGATATGTGCGAGAGGTTGTCTACGTTCTGTAAAGAGCATAGCACTTGTACAAGTAATTTGTTTTTGATGTACATGTTATAGTGTGTACAGCAATTTCCCAATTTTTAAAATGAGGAAAAAAGAATTTGAAGAAGTTAGAAATGTTTTCGAAGTCTTTTAGGGAATTTCACAGAGATTTGTGAAGGTATCGAAGATGAGAGAGTTGAATGATCTAGCACATCAACTGTAAAAACTTGGAATAAATTTAAAAAATTGTTGATAATTGCCGAGTCAATAAAAGAGATCTGGAAGAAATTTGTGTCTCATTCAAAGCAATCATGAGGGCATTAAAAAGGGCAGCAGTCAAATTCGTATCGAAATTGATAAATTTTCAACAAAATAACACTACAGTGATGCCCTAGACACCATATTCATCGACTTTCCCGAAGATATAGCGAATGATGAAAGGACGTTTTCCAAACCATAGGGATATATATATATATATATATATATATATATATATATATATATATATATATATATATATATATATATATATATATATATACAGTGCCTTCATTTCAAAACGAACCATCCTTAATAACTTTGTTAAATAGAAAAATTTTAAAAAAAGAAAAAACACGTCAATTTAGATATACAGGGGGAAGTTTAATTTTGCATTTGTTAAAAGTCTGTCAATCACCTCCTCACCTCCAGCTAACCTCACTTTGATATGTCAAATGGGAACCCCCACCTTGTGACACATCATTGTAAGCAGCATAAAATTGTCTATCCAACCGTATAAAAAAAATTAAATCGGTTGACGTACAAGCGAACAGTGTGCAAAAATGTCTTGTAATAATGCATAATATATCGGCCTCGAACTTTAGTATGTCAAATGATTACCCTATAGTGTGATACATCATTTTAAAGGGCATACTATCTCCTATTTAGCCAATAAAAAAAACAAAATCTGTTGATGTACAAGCGAATAGTAAGAAAAGATGTGTGGTAATAATAGACACCTTATCACATTAAACTTTATTATGTCAAATGACTACTTCATAGAGTAAAATATTATTTTAAATTTAAAATAAATATTTTTTTAAAATAATAAACAGTTAAAATATTTGCGAGAAAAAAACTAAGCCTGTTTTAAAATTCATCGCAAAATTCATTGCAGTCTAATCAATCTAGTGTATTTATTTCAATGATATTTTTTGCGGTACCTGATAGGTACAAAAAATCACTGCAATAAATAAAATTTTTAAGATCTTTAAACACCAGTTGTTTATTATTGTTAAAATTGTCATTGTGACGCCTAGTTGAAACGTGAATATAAATGGTGTATACGCTAGCCGAAAGAATAGAAATAATTTTTCTCTATGGAGCTGAAGATCGGTGCGCTCGTAGAACCGCCAGAGCATTTAACGAGAGGCATCAAGACAAAAACGTGGGCCATAAATATGTACTCGAATTGGTACGAAAGTTTGAAGAAACGGGATCCGTTTGTAATAAAAAATATATTGAGAAAAGGGTTGTAGATGAAGCATGCCAAATCGAGGTACTAGGACAGTTTGCAATAGATCCAACTTTATCCATCTCAAAGGTCGCAGATTTAACCAACATTTCTGCTGGCTCTGTGCATAAAGTTTTAAAACAAAATAAGTTTTTTCCCTACAAAATTCAAATTCTTCAAGAACTCGGAGAAGACGATTTTGATAGGAGAATTCAATTTTGCGAATTAATGTGCCAACGAATTGACGAGGACCCCCATTTACCTAAGAATATCTGCTTTAGTGATGAATCAACTTTTTTTCTAAATGGACTGGTTAACAGACATAACTGCAGATACTGGGATAATGAAAATCCGCACCTTTTCCGAGAAGGGCATACTCAATATCCCGAAAAAATTAACGTGTGGGCAGGAATTTACGGCAATGAAATCGGGCCATTTTTTTTGGAAGATAATTTAACTGGGCAAATTTATTTAAACCTTTTAGAAAACACAATATACCCTGCCATTGTGCAATCTTTAGAAAATCAAGTGGATGAAAATGCTGTTATGGTACTAAATGAAAATAATTTGCATTTCCAGCAAGATGGAGCTCCCCCGCACTACGCTTTGGCAATTCGAGAGTGGCTTGATGAACATTTTCCAGGGACGTGGATTGGCAGACGTGGTGCAATTGAATGGCCAGCACGGTCTCCAGACCTAACCCCTCTAGATTTTTTTCTTTGGGGGTATTTAAAAAGCAAGGTTTATAAAACCCCACCTGAAAATATTGACGATTTAAAAGATCGAATTGTTCGGGAATGTAGAGGAATTAGCAGAGAAACCCTTGCCAATGTTCGTGGGGAATTTCAAAATAGGCTTTTTTATTGTCTCGCTAATAACGGCGCACATTTTGAACATTTAATAAAATAATTTTCTTCAACTGAATAAAACTGAATAAACTGCTTATATTTAACACACATTTTTGCATCCTAATTGCCTATAACGTCTATTAACTTAATTTTTTTTGACATCGTTGGATAGCAGATCGTACGTCCTTTAAAATGATGTATCACACTATAGGGTAATCATTTGACATACTAAAGTTCGAGGCCGATATATTATGCATTATTACAAGACATTTTTGCACACTATTCGCTTGTACGTCAACCGATTTAATTTTTTTTATACGGTTGGATAGACAATTTTATGCTGCTTACAATGATGTGTCACAAGGTGGAGGTTCCCATTTGACATATCAAAGTGAGGTTAGCTGGACTTGAGGAGGTGATTGACAGACTTTTAACAAATGCAAAATTAAACTTCCCCCTGTATATCTAAATTGACGTGTTTTTTCTTTTTTTTAAATTTTTCTATTTAAGAAAGTTATTAAGGATGGTTCGTTTTGAAATGAAGGCACTGTATATATATATATATATATATATATATATATATATATATATATATATATATATATATATATATATATATATATATATATATATATATATATATATAGTTCCAGGAACTATCTGGTCAAATTTTGTATCTTACCAATGTTCAATTTTAAATTAATTAAAAGTAAAAAATGTGACTAAAATTATAAAGTGTACCCATAAACAAACTACAAAATGTTAAATCCGCTTCTATTTTAACTATACCGATCAAAAAATGTTAGAGAGCAAAAATTGAAAAAATTAGCTAATAAAATGTCTAAAAACAAAATCTTAATACCCTTTTCCTCATAAAACTTCTACTTTATTCTGAACGGCTATTTTGAAAATTGTTCTTTTAAAATGCATTGTTTTAATTTCTAAATGTCCTGTATAATTTATATAACGTTTAATATTAACAAAAATATATAGAACATAATTGCCTAATTAAAACAAAAATAGTTTCGTTACGTTGCATACTTTTTGGATACACTATATACCAATAAAATAAGTTTAAATGGTCCTTTAATAAGAAGACAGGTTTTGAAGCACAATCTTTTAACTTTGTGATTATCACAGAAATACAACTACTGCCAGAAGTGACTGCTTATATTTAATTTTAATGAGACTGCTTTTCTTATATGATATAATCGAATACTTTTCAATTTTTCATATTGGCTGCAAATTTTAGAACTGCAAAAGAAACACTGAACACCCGATTAATAACATGAAAAATGAAAGTACAACAGTTCGTTACAAAAATCCAAATAATTTGTTATAATGTAGATAGACAATATAACGGAACGAATAGAACCCTTTTTGAAAAAAAAGAAAATTATAGAAAAAGAATTCGATTTCCGAAGTTAATTAGTGCCAGTTAAAAAAGTTTGTTTTCCAGCGTAACATAATTTTCCATATGTTATAAAAATAATAAATATTGGTAATTTCCACATCGACCACTTCACTTAATATCGCTATCAATTATTTGTACTGCAATTTTTAATAATATCCTGTTTTTCGATATTATTATATTCATACTGATTATTAATTTAATTAATTTCTTTAATCAGCAATGATAAACTAATTCCTGCTAATCAAAAAAGTTTGAAGACTTCCCGAAATAGTCTATTATGGAAATGATTTTGCAGAATCTGATTGGTCTGTGATGCACAGATTTAATATTAAAAACTGTATGATAATAATTTGATTCTACTTTTCTAATTTAACTAAAAATTTAAATTTAAGGAATGTTACTTTATATAATTCATAGGAAAAAACCTTCGTAAGGATTGACTAAAAGTTCAATATTGGAATATTTACTTTGATCCTGATTATTTATCTAGAATTAGTAGCATTTTCCAGCAGTAACGATACGTATGTGATTTATTGCCGGGTGCCTTGCAACAACCAAAATATACTTGAATATTTCACCTAATCTCAGAAAAAAGCATTGGTTTCAAAGCTGCGTAACATTCATTGCAATGCTTGTTATAAAGAAAATATAGGTACTTCCTTTCTCAATATTAATTACGTAACTAGCTCTTGGTACAAAAATCTTAAATTTCTAGCAGTGCTTGAAATAAACAAACCGAAATATATCCTCACCCCACCGATACCAAACCATGCTACCTGCTCCCAAAAAAATTTATAATACAAAATGCTAAAGTTATTCACAAAAATAACACAATTCACACATTAATGGGAGCCACTATTTCCCTACCGCTGGAGCTGTAAGCCTTATAAGTCTCGTGAGCATGCTCATGATGCAAGGAATCTGTTTCTGGCGATGCATCGTTGCCGAATCTGGGACGTTGCTCTCAAAATCCATAGCTACCCGCTGAGAGACGAACGTTAAGATCGTCATTAGGTCGTTTTCATGAGCTCTACGGCGGAGTTCGTCGCAGAGGGCTTGGATGAACCAGGAACCTTTAGTTGTGTTACGCCAAGAATAGTAACCTAGATAAACAAAAAAAAAATAAGACGTCGATATAAAAAAATTCCATATTATATATATATATATATATATATATATATATATATATATATATATATATATATATATATATATATATGTCGTAGAAACGGACATATCGGTACATCTCACCGGTATGTTCCGATCAAAAATAAGTACTTATACAAGTTTCAAGTATATAGAAAGTAGACACAGGGGTGTCAAGGGTGTCTGGGTAAGGCGTCGGCGTCGACGTCGAGGACGAAACATCCTATTTTAGTGGTATTATTAGAGCGTATTTCGCGGTACACAGCCCGGCGGAATGCGACATGGCGGTGCACAGCATAGGGTTGCTCGCACCGTCAGGCAGCTAACGCAGCGCCCGAATCTGGAACCACTCGGGATATCCGTTCCTACAGTTACTTTCAGTCACCCGCTTTCTATATCGAGATTGTGGAATCTCAATATCCGAGAGCGGCTGCCTTAGAGAGGGGGGGCATGTCGTAGAAACGGACATATCGGTACATCTCACCGGTATGTTCCGATCAAAAATAAGTACTTATACAAGTTTCAAGTATATAGAAAGGAGACACAGGGATGTCACGGGTGTCTAGGTAAGTCGTCGACGTCGAGGACGAAACATCCTATTTTAGTGGTATTATTAGAGCGTATTTCGCGGTACAAACACTTAAAAATCTTAAGTTCATTTTTTCTTAAATTTTAATGGGTTTCGTCGACGATATCTATTATTTAATTTGCTGCTTTTTATGAAGAAACATAATTTTTACATAAAGCTGGGGTTTGGGCGAATTTGGGTCGATAAATCTCCCTTAAAGGGCCAATTTTCTTGTATTAATCTATGTTTCGATCTCTATGAGATCATCCTCAGAACTCTAAAATATATATATTTTTTTTCATTTGAACTGGAATATAATAAAGTAATAATATTGTTTTTTTGCGATCTTATTATAACAAAAAAATTTAAAAAACAATAATAAAATAAAGAAAAACGCAAAAAAAATATTATTACTTTATTATTATATTATTTAAATGTTATTTTTATAATGTTCAATTCGAACATATAGTTAAAAAGATATTCCAATTCAAATATACATATAATTTAGAGTCTTGAGGATGATCTCATAAGGATCGAAACGTCGACTAATACTAGAAAATTAATCCTCTCAGCAGTTTTATTGACCAAACCCTAGCTTTATAACCACTAGCATTCGAAAAGATCATTTTTACAGATTTTTTTGTCATGGAAATGCTGTTTCCTTGAGTTTATAATAAAAACATTTTTTTTACTGAAAACACACCACTCATAAAGGCATATTTACTTTATAAAGACCAAAAGCAAATACATCTATACGGCAACCTAAAAAAATACAAACATAATTTTATCTTCAAATGCAGTAAAAAGTTAACTAATGACAAAAGTAAAATCACACATACCAAAAATGATGTATACCTAAGACTTTTATCGATTATGGAAGCCTTGGAAGCTCTTTGTTTTTTCTGATGAATGCGGGGATGATAAAATTCTTAAATATTAAAATGATCTCATTCACCAGAGATTTTTTTTTTATATTCCCGGGTCCGTCCTAAAGCCGGATGCACTGCGACCAGAGTAGGCCTATTGTACTCACCCTAGACATTACAACCACTCTGTCAACCTAGCCCCCTGGCTCAATCTGTACAGTCCTGCTAAGGAGTGAGTGAGTATTTCTCTCGGTTCCAATCTTACTGACCCGAAAGTTTGTTGTCTAAATCTCACCAGTGACTCACAGTCACATATTATATGCTTCACCGTTTCCTCGGCTTGTTCACATAGTCTGCAGCCGAGGTTTCCGTTATATAGATTCATTCTATTCAGATGTACTTTGACGACCATGTGTCCCGTCATTATACCCGTAATAGTCCTTAATTGGTTTCTACTCATTTGTAGTAGTTTATTTGCCAGTTTCGGGTCCGGATTCCCAATAAATAACTTGCTGTGGTTTAAACCTTGTCTGGTCATCCAGTGGTTTTTATGTTCTCTTTGATCCATTCTTTGACTGCTTCTCGGGCCGCGCACCGCGGAACCCCAAAGGCCGGTTCTGGACCAATGTATTGAGATGCTGACCCTGCTCTAGCTAGCTCGTTAGCTTTTTCATTTCCATGTATGTCTTCGTGTCCTGGTACCCACTTTAACATAACTCTGTTGTCTTTTGCTAGAATTTCCAGCTCACTCTGACATTCACAAACCAGCCTCGATGATTCCTTTTGGCCCTTGAGGGCTGCCTGGCTGTCAGAGTAAATGAGGATTTGCTTCCCTTTGTAAGCTCTCCTGTTTATCTCGTCTGCGCACCGTAAGATTGCGTATATTTCTGCCTGGAATACTGTTGAATCCCTGAAACTTAATTGCCACACCTCGTATGCACCACTAAAAAAACTGAAATAAATTCCGCAACACAATCGAATTCACCCTAAACCTGCCAGCGGACGAACAATTATATGAAAGTTGGAAACCCAATTTTATAAAATTAATATGGAATTGTAATTGAAGATAGACCAATGACGATGTGCAATGTTGTCACATTTTGAAGAAATGTTCAAAAAATAGAATTGTATCTTAAATTCAAGATTGTGAGCGTTATTTTAACAATAATCGTATATTATAGCGTTGTTCCAGAAGTTTCCATTTCTCACACAACGTCTATACTTATGTCCCATTGTAGTTTTGTATCTACTTGTTTTTCTGTATATGCAGTGCCTTCATTTCAAAACGAACCATCCTTAATAACTTTCTTAAATAGAAAAATTTAAAAAAAAAGAAAAAACACGTCAATTTAGATATACAGGGGGAAGTTTAATTTTGCATTTGTTAAAAGTCTGTCAATCACCTCCTCAACTCCAGCTAACCTCACTTTGATATGTCAAATGGGAACCCCCACCTTGTGACACATCATTGTAAGCAGCATAAAATTGTCTATCCAACCGTATAAAAAAAAATTAAATCGGTTGACGTACAAGCGAATAGTGTGCAAAAATGTCTTGTAATAATGCATAATATATCGGCCTCGAACTTTGGTATGTCAAATGATTACCCTATAGTGTGATACATCATTTTAAAGGACGTACGATCTGCTATCCAACGATGTCAAAAAAAATTAAGTTAATAGACGTTATAGGCAATTAGGATGCAAAAATGTGTGTTAAATATAAGCAGTTTATTCAGTTTTATTCAGTTGAAGAAAATTATTTTATTAAATGTTCAAAATGTGCGCCGTTATTAGCGAGACAATAAAAAAGCCTATTTTGAAATTCCCCACGAACATTGGCAAGGGTTTCTCTGCTAATTCCTCTACATTCCCGAACAATTCGATCTTTTAAATCGTCAATATTTTCAGGTGGGGTTTTATAAACCTTGCTTTTTAAATACCCCCAAAGAAAAAAGTCTAGAGGGGTTAGGTCTGGAGACCGTGCTGGCCATTCAATTGCACCACGTCTGCCAATCCACGTCCCTGGAAAATGTTCATCAAGCCACTCTCGAATTGCCAAAGCGTAGTGCGGGGGAGCTCCATCTTGCTGGAAATGCAAATTATTTTCATTTAGTACCATAACAGCATTTTCATCCACTTGATTTTCTAAAGATTGCACAATGGCAGGGTATATTGTGTTTTCTAAAAGGTTTAAATAAATTTGCCCAGTTAAATTATCTTCCAAAAAAAATGGCCCGATGATTTCATTGCCATAAATTCCTGCCCACACGTTAATTTTTTCGGGATATTGAGTATGCCCTTCTCGGAAAAGGTGCGGATTTTCATTATCCCAGTATCTGCAGTTATGTCTGTTAACCAGTCCATTTAGAAAAAAAGTTGATTCATCACTAAAGCAGATATTCTTAGGTAAATGGGGGTCCTCCTCAATTCGTTGGCACATTAATTCGCAAAATTGAATTCTCCTATCAAAATCGTCTTCTCCGAGTTCTTGAAGAATTTGAATTTTGTAGGGAAAAAACTTATTTTGTTTTAAAACTTTATGCACAGAGCCAGCAGAAATGTTGGTTAAATCTGCGACCTTTGAGATGGATAAAGTTGGATCTATTGCAAACTGTCCTAGTACCTCGATTTGGCATGCTTCATCTACAACCCTTTTCTCAATATATTTTTTATTACAAACGGATCCCGTTTCTTCAAACTTTCGTACCAATTCGAGTACATATTTATGGCCCACGTTTTTGTCTTGATGCCTCTCGTTAAATGCTCTGGCGGTTCTACGAGCGCACCGATCTTCAGCTCCATAGAGAAAAATTATTTCTATTCTTTCGGCTAGCGTATACACCATTTATATTCACGTTTCAACTAGGCGTCACAATGACAATTTTAACAATATAAAACAACTGGTGTTTAAAGATCTTAAAAATTTTATTTATTGCAGTGATTTTTTGTACCTATCAGGTACCGCAAAAAATATCATTGAAATAAATACACTAGATTGATTAGACTGCAATGAATTTTGCGATGAATTTTAAAATTAGTTTTTTTCTCGCAAATATTTTAACTGTTTATTATTTTAAAAAAATATTTATTTTAAATTTAAAATAATATTTTACTCTATGAAGTAGCCATTTGACATAATAAAGTTTAATGTGATAAGGTGTCTATTATTACCACACATCTTTTCTTACTATTCGCTTGTACATCAACAGATTTTGTTTTTTTTTATTGGCTAAATAGGAGATAGTATGCCCTTTAAAATGATGTATCACACTATAGGGTAATCATTTGACATACTAAAGTTCGAGGCCGATATATTATGCATTATTACAAGACATTTTTGCACACTGTTCGCTTGTACGTCAACCGATTTAATTTTTTTTATACGGTTGGATAGACAATTTTATGCTGCTTACAATGATGTGTCACAAGGTGGGGGTTCCCATTTGACATATCAAAGTGAGGTTAGCTGGAGGTGAGGAGGTGATTGACAGACTTTTAACAAATGCAAAATTAAACTTCCCCCTATATATCTAAATTGACGTGTTTTTTCTTTTTTTTTTCTGTTTAACAAAGTTATTAAGGATGGTTCGTTTTGAAATGAAGGCACTGTATGTATATATATATATATATATATATATATATATATATATATATATATATATATATATATATATAACATCTTATTAATGATATTTAAGCATTAGCAACGTAGTAATTTCAATAAAATATCGTTAGGATGTGGCATTTTAGGTTGATAAAAAAAGAATGTTCAGTATTGCCACGTTTTGTGCTTGTTCGTTATAAAAACACGTAATAATATTTTTTATTACTGGTTTCTCAGCATTAGCAACTTTATAAATTGCTTCAAAGGTGAACGAGTCTGGCTAGTTCGCGTCCTGATTTTGCGTTCGTTTTATGAGCGTTACGATTATTGCACTGGAATAATAGTCTTGGTATACATCGCCTTTACACATACCTTTCACTGTAGAATAGACAATTAGAAAATCAGCCTGTACCGGTATCTTGTAAGTATTGTAAGTTTCACCATCAGTTTCTGTTCTACTCAAGTTGATACCTCCATCAAGTTTATCACCTTGGCATGCTTGCAAGAAAAACATTTTAGGTTTACCTAAAAGACAATTAAACCATAAAATCTTACAATAACACAAACGAAAAAGAAACGTTACAAAACAGTATAAGAAAAATAAGAAGAAAAAAGATTAACCACTCATTGAGGGCACGTTTACCAGTGCTTGGTCAAGCTCCCGTCCAATTATATGTCAAAAACTGTCTTACCCTGTGCGGCTTTAGAAAGTCGTTTAAAATTAACCCACTTTCCGTTCATTTAACAGATTGAAGTCAAAAATACTTATATTTTAGAGCTAACTTAATAAAACCATATTAATTCTGCGATTGAATAATTGCATAGTTTTTTGTTCAGGTTAATGCGTGATAGCACCAGGTGCCTAGGCAACACCTAGGACCAATAGGAACCTAGATATAATTTAAATGAAAGATATTTAGTGTCTCTTTTTTGGTTTGTCTGACTTGAAAGTCCCTTCTCTTACTAAAACTACACTTAAGAGTATTCATTCCTTGGCACAGAGTATACTAAAACATAGTTAAGCCATAAATAGCTTAGCTAACCAACCCCTGACTATACACTGCTAAACTTATCCTCAATGATTTACCAGCAAGTGTGGGACATCTATCTGCAGTAAACAAACTCCATAGATTATCGGGTTTGTATGGAGTGTCTTTTGCGTAAATTATACCCATTTCACCGTGAGAAAGAATGGCTACAAGTATGCAATCGTGGTGCGTATGGTCCATGGCAGCAACTGAAAAGGAATACTTTGTTAAAATTTATTCAAAATCGCTGAAAATTGTTAACTTAACAATTTTAACAATTATACTGTATAAAAAATGCTGATTAATATTGCTATTTCAGAAACAAAAAAATGCAATTTTGAGGTAGGCAATATTAGGTTCAAAAACTTTTTAAAACAGAAGCTTATCAAGTAAAAGTCTAAAGAAGTGGTACCGTACTAAGGTTATCACAGAATATATTTCGTTTAATATTAGTATTATTTCTTTCTACAGCTATACCAAATGTTTATTTTTTTTTGTCCACTCACCATTGACCAGTCCTAAAGACACTTATTAGTATTTGTATATAAAGAAGCACAAGAAAGAGTAAGGAAGAAGGGGAAATCCTGCGAGTTGGAGAATATCAAAATACATAAGAAAATCATGGACAACGGATATTATAAACCCTATAATAAATATACAGTGCCTTCATTTCAAAACGAACCATCCTTAATAACTTTCTTAAATAGAAAAATTAAAAAAAAAGAAAAAACACGTCAATTTAGATATACAGGGGGAAGTTTAATTTTGCATTTGTTAAAAGTCTGTCAATCACCTCCTCACCTCCAGCTAACCTCACTTTGATATGTCAAATGGGAACCCCCACCTTGTGAGACATCACTGTAAGCATCATAAAATTGTCTATCCAACCGTATAAAAAAAATTAAATTGGTTGACGTACAAGCGAACAGTGTGCAAAAATGTCTTGTAATAATGCATAATATATCGGCCTCGAACTTTAGTATGTCAAATGATTACCCTATAGTGTGATACATCATTTTAAAGGGCATACTATCTCCTATTTAGCCAATAAAAAAAAAACAAAATCTGTTGATGTACAAGCGAATAGTAAGAAAAGATGTGTGGTAATAATAGACACCTTATCACATTAAACTTTATTATGTCAAATGGCTACTTCATAGAGTAAAATATTATTTTAAATTTAAAATAAATATTTTTTTAAAATAATAAACAGTTAAAATATTTGCGAGAAAAAAACTAAGCCTGTTTTAAAATTCATCGCAAAATTCATTGCAGTCTAATCAATCTAGTGTATTTATTTCAATGATATTTTTTGCGGTACCTGATAGGTACAAAAAATCACTGCAATAAATAAAATTTTTAAGATCTTTAAACACCAGTTGTTTATTATTGTTAAAATTGTCATTGTGACGCCTAGTTGAAACGTGAATATAAATGGTGTATACGCTAGCCGAAAGAATAGAAATAATTTTTCTCTATGGAGCTGAAGATCGGTGCGCTCGTAGAACCGCCAGAGCATTTAACGAGAGGCATCAAGACAAAAACGTGGGCCATAAATATGTACTCGAATTGGTACGAAAGTTTGAAGAAACGGGATCCGTTTGTAATAAAAAATCTATTGAGAAAAGGGTTGTAGATGAAGCATGCCAAATCGAGGTACTAGGACAGTTTGCAATAGATCCAACTTTATCCATCTCAAAGGTCGCAGATTTAACCAACATTTCTGCTGGCTCTGTGCATAAAGTTTTAAAACAAAATAAGTTTTTTCCCTACAAAATTCAAATTCTTCAAGAACTCGGAGAAGACGATTTTGATAGGAGAATTCAATTTTGCGAATTAATGTGCCAACGAATTGACGAGGACCCCCATTTACCTAAGAATATCTGCTTTAGTGATGAATCAACTTTTTTTCTAAATGGACTGGTTAACAGACATAACTGCAGATACTGGGATAATGAAAATCCGCGCCTTTTCCGAGAAGGGCATACTCAATATCCCGAAAAAATTAACGTGTGGGCAGGAATTTATGGCAATGAAATCATCGGGCCATTTTTTTTGGAAGATAATTTAACTGGGCAAATTTATTTAAATCTTTTAGAAAACACAATATATCCTGCCATTGTGCAATCTTTAGAAAATCAAGTGGATGAAAATGCTGTTATGGTACTAAATGAAAATAATTTGCATTTCCAGCAAGATGGAGCTCCCCCGCACTACGCTTTGGCAATTCGAGAGTGGCTTGATGAACATTTTCCAGGGACGTGGATTGGCAGACGTGGTGCAATTGAATGGCCAGAAGGTTTCCAGACCTAACCCCTCTAGACTTTTTTCTTTGGGGGTATTTAAAAAGCAAGGTTTATAAAACCCCACCTGAAAATATTGACGATTTAAAAGATCGAATTGTTCGGGAATGTAGAGGAATTAGCAGAGAAACCCTTGCCAATGTTCGTGGGGAATTTCAAAATAGGCTTTTTTATTGTCTCGCTAATAACGGCGCACATTTTGAACATTTAATAAAATAATTTTCTTCAAGTGAATAAAACTGAATAAACTGCTTATATTTAACACACATTTTTGCATCCTAATTGCCTATAACGTCTATTAACTTAATTTTTTTTGACATCGTTGGATAGCAGATCGTACGTCCTTTAAAATGATGTATCACACTATAGGGTAATCATTTGACATACCAAAGTTCGAGGCCGATATATTATGCATTATTACAAGACATTTTTGCACACTATTCGCTTGTATGTCAACCGATTTAATTTTTTTTTATACGGTTGGATAGACAATTTTATGCTGCTTACAATGATGTGTCACAAGGTGGGGGTTCCCATTTGACATATCAAAGTGAGGTTAGCTGGAGGTGAGGAGGTGATTGACAGACTTTTAACAAATACAAAATTAAACTTCCCCCTGTATATCTAAATTGACGTGTTTTTTCTTTTTTTTAAATTTTTCTATTTAAGAAAGTTATTAAGGATGGTTCGTTTTGAAATGAAGGCACTGTATAAATAAAGTAATAAAGAGTTATTGACAGAACAACGCGTAAAGTTTCAGAGGGCATGAAGTGTCACAGCTTATAAGAATACTGGGATCACCTATTATATCTGACAACATGTAATTGTGAAGATTTACAGGAATATTACAAGATGCCAGTCTAAATATTATTTTATATATTAGCTGATATCCTTTATGACGTAATGTAATGAATTGTTTTGCTACAACTCTCAGTTATCAATAAAATAGCATTGTCTCTAAGGTAAACATTGATTGAGATGCAATAACCGATTTAAAAAACTGTAGGGTCATGATTAAAATAATACAAAGACTGCTCTTTACTTATTAATAAATTATATCAACTATTCCAAGAAAAGACATTCTCAATACCTGATTATAATAAAATAAACACATTTCGTAACAGTCGTTTTTAACTTTTATCTTTCCATATATAAAACTTGCTTAAACTGCTTAGTTCTATGCATTTTTTGAAAATCTTCATTTCTTAAATTTTTTTTTGAAGTTAAGAAAAATGAGACAGCGTGCCGAAATACCATGCTCCAGATTTGTGCATATTCTAGAAGGAGCCTATTTAAAGGCTTTTCCTGAAAGAGTTTACAAGGTTAGATCGGATCAGTCAGGTAATGCCAGTTGACTTAACGATGAGTTAAAGGGAATGAGAGAACATCTCCAATTTTTAGGGGAGCCCACTAGGCAGTACCCTGATGCTGGGAACACTCAGATTTATAAGGAATTTAAAAAACTTATAAATTATCAATGAAGAACGCCAAGAAGGCAGCTAATGATAGAATCATTGCCTCTGCCGCTAAACCTATTAGGGCTATGTGGGATATCATAAATAAACATAGGAACTTAAACAAAAAGAGTGAAGCGGCACCAAACATAACCCCGGATGAGTTCAATGACTATTTTATTAATATTGCTCATGAGTTAATTAGCCACATCCCTAAACATCACGCTGATCCTTTGGGAGGTTTTATGGAGGTTGTTTCCGATGATCATTTTGAGTTTACAAAAATTTCTTTCAATGAAATGAGAGAAATAATCAATCATTTGAAAAATAAGTCTATCAAAGATAGTTTTGGGGAATTCTCTTTTTAATCTACATAAATGACCTACCTATGGGCAGAAATGCTGCAGATTTTACACTCTTTGCCGATGACACCACTCTCTCGGTTTCAGATATATCTCTAGAAGGGGCTTTGGGCAGGTTGGAAGCGGCACGGTCTGGTGCCAAGGAGTGGTTTGACGCAAATGGACTACTTCTGAATGAAAATGAAACCAAGCAAGTAGTATTTTCTCTACGTGACGTGGGAGATATAAATGGGGATTTGCTGAGTGCTAGATTCTTGGGAGTCCAGACTGATCCTGGCCTTACTTGAGCAGCTCATATAGAGCAGGTTTCAGGGAGGCTCCGTAGCAGTTTGTTTGCTTTGAGACGTCTGGCGCTGTGTGTTGGCATGTCGGTTCTGAGAGCTTCGTACTGTAACCTGTTCCATTCGGTAATGTCATATGCATTGTTTGTCTGGAGCCATGCATCGCGGGCGTCTCGCGTGTTTGGGCTTCAGCAAAGGGCTGTGAGAGTGGTGCGGGGTATGAACTTTAGGGAGGACTGTAGAGCAGCATTCTCCGAACTAAAAGTTTTAACATTCCCTTCGCAATACATTTTGGATAACTTACTGTATGTTAAAAAATACAAAGAAAGTTTCAAAACGCACAGTGGGGTCCACAGCTGGGACACGAGGCACAGGGATAATTTGGTTCCCGCATATTTTCGTTTGGAAAGGTGTCGGAAAGGGCCTGGTTGCCTGGCGATAAAATTCTTTAATGTTTTGCCTCTGTCATTGAGGAAGCTTCCAGATAATCTTTTTAAATATAGAATAAAACAAATTTTAATTATAATTTTTAAACTAGACCTAGCCAACGTTTCATGTGTAATGTATTTAATTAAGATTTTAAATGTAAATGTATTTATAGTGTTTTTTATTTTATATACTGACGAATGTAAGTGTTGTAAAACATGATACTGATCGAATAAATTGAAATTGAAAATACTATAGGTATGTTGTTCTGGTCAAAATAATTTCGAGGTTATGTTTGATGATTTTGGCAAAATACCAGACGGCATCAAAAACTAGAATAAAAATAAAATGGGCAGATGGGGTGGATAATTTTGAAAAAGAAAGTTCCATATATATATATATATATATATATATATATATATATATATATATATATATATATATATATATATATATATATATATATTTTTTTTTTTTATTGGTTCGATTTTTTTGGAAGTATAGTTTGTTAAAAAATTATTATTGACGTTTCGGTAATTAATTTTACCTTCTTTAGAATTTACAGCGTGTAGCTAAAAAAATAGAGCACTTTTTTGAAATAACTGTCAAATTATTGAGAACATAAGGTATATTTTCCTTAAACAAAAATTTGCAATCAACACTGCACACTGTGTACACATTAATTTAAAATTATGTTATATTGAGAAGTCAGCTTTTGTAAACTAACAGTATAAAAATGACCACGTGTATCATCTTGAAGTTACAGTAGTACTGAAAGAACCAGATTGGGTTTTTTGGTAAAGTAATATAGATTGTTCTGGTAATGCGTTTTTGATTTTAAAATTATGTTCATCGTCTGATTTGCTTTTGCTCACATTTACCAATTGCATCAAAGACAACTACACGATTATCACGTCCAATTTGTTGAACTGTTTTTTAAGCTTATTCCTTTTCACCGAAACCATCTTTTGGTGACTGTAGCTCGAGAACGAGTATCTTCAAGCAGATAAGTAACCAAACTGTTTGAATTTGTAAAGAATGTATTTAGAGTAAATTTGTCATAAACCAGTTTTAATTATGTTAATTCACAATACCAATATAATATAAAGGAGCAAATAATCTAACTTTTGCCATATTTTTTTTTTCACTGCAGGTACCATATATTTTTATTAAATTATAGTGGAATACACGTATTTTGAGTTTTATCTGGATAACATAAAGAAAGAGTCTATCTATAGAGAATAAGCCTTCGCGGAGTTACATTTTTAAGTCAATCTTAAGCTACAGATGGCGCCTCCAATTTAATCTTTCCATAGGAGTAACCACGAAATGCTGTGTTGCATTTTGCAGAGACTGCATCAATAAACCCCTCCCATTTATGA
Organism: Diaprepes abbreviatus; assembly: GCA_034092305.1. NCBI lineage: Eukaryota > Metazoa > Arthropoda > Insecta > Coleoptera > Curculionidae > Diaprepes > Diaprepes abbreviatus. The sequence goes on along the minus strand of JASJET010000018.1, from coordinate 509,403 downwards.
TTGTCACAACAATATGAGCTAGCTGATTCGACACTGTGAATGGAAATTAACATTTGTACATAATCCACTTTACTAACTTATTACAATTCAATAATTAAGTAAATAAGTCTATAATTTAAATCATATATTTTAGTAGCATTAAGAATTTGAATGAACCTTTTTTATTTTACATTATTCTAGCTCACAGATTTTTTGACCCCTAACAGGTTATTACATGTAACTCACTGGCAAAAAGAAAAGGACAGAAAATAGATATCTGAGATTATTCATACTTGCGCGACAGTAAGTAACAAGCTGTTAACTTAAAAACCACAAAATATATTTATCGCCGCAAAAATCCCATTAAAATAATACTTAAAAATTTTTGTTTTAATTGTAATTATTTATCATATTAAAGTTATTTTTCACATTTATCTGCATTTTATACAGATTAATCATAAACTTTCTAGATATACATGTACATGACAAACCATATAATGAAATTAAAGTATATAGGCTGCTTCAACACAACACTGACAGTAAGTTTAAAACGAAAAAAAGTGATAAAGTTTGTGATAAAAATCAGTTCTCTGTTCCTAATAGTGTTATTATAAGTAAATATGATCTATCACATATATATATGATATATATGTGATAGATGTGTATTATGCAATAATGAATTTAAATAATAAATTGGGTGTTGGCCCTGATGATGTATTTGTATCATTTTTAAAAAATTGCGTCTTTATTCTATCTTATGTATTGTGTAAAATTTTTAATCGGTCTCTATCTAGTGGATTATTTCCCGAGGCTTGGAAGTTGACATTTATAACTCCAATATTTAAAGATGGAGATAGATCTGAAATATCAAATTACAGAGCTGTCTCCAAATTTTCATTAATATCAAAGGTATTTGAGCAAATAGTAAATACAAAATTGGAATCCAGGCTTTGGGGAATTTTGATTGAGAACCAGCATGGCTTTACTAAGGGCAAATCAACGACTACAAATCTACTGGTGTATAAACAAAATGTTGCACAATTCTTTGAATCTAAGAATCAAATTGATGCTATTTATACAGACTTCAGCAAAACATTTGATAAAGTTAATCACGGGGTGTTATGGGATAAGCTTTATGCTGTGGGCGTTATTGGTGATCTACTCAAGTGGTTTAGTAGCTATCTAACAAATAGGTCTCAGATCGTAAAAATAAAGGGCTTCCACAAGGGGCATACTTATCTCCCACACTTTTTAGGGTTTTTATTAAAGATATCTGTAATGTTGTCAAGTACTCTTGTGTACTTCTTTATGCGGATGACTTGAAAATATTCAAGTGTATTAAATCGATCGAGGATTGTAGGGAACTTCAGGAGGACGTGTATTGCTTGGAGGACTGGTGTCAAAAAAATGGAATGGAATTCAATACAAAAAAAAATGTAAAATAATGCAATTTTATAGAAGAAAAAATTTCATTAACTTTCAATATGTTTTTAATAATGAAAATTTAGAGAAAGTGGAATACATAAAGGACCTAGGTATATATTTTAATACAGAATTAACTTTTAATTACCATGTTAATTATATTACCTCCAAAGCTCTGAAAATGTTAGGATTTGTGAAGCGTATTTTAAAGGATTTTAATGATTTAAATTGTTTCAAAGTATTGTATTGTTTTTATATAAAATCTATTTTGGAATATGCCTGTCAGGTTTGGTCACCATTTTATAAAGTTTATATTCAGCAGCTAGAACGAATTCAGAGAAAATTCATAAGATTTGTTGCATTCAAACTTAGAATACCTGTTGACGAAATTAATTATGTAGAAATTATGACACTGTTAAATGTACCTCCCCTCGAATAAAGGAGAGAGTTTTTGGATCTTTGTTTTCTTTTTAAACTCATTAATTTTCAAGCTGATTGCCCCGACCTGCTGGGACTCATCAGTTTTAATCTACCACAAAGAAACTTGCGCACCAGTAATACTTTTGGAATTGATTATCATAGAACCAATTATGGATTGTCATCTAGCTTAGTTAGATCATGTAACTTAGCCAATAAAGTTTGTAAATATATAGAAATTTTCAACTTGAGTGTAAATAGTGTTAAACAAAAAGTGCAAAAAAGAATTTTTTATACAGATTTATTTGTCTAATGTATCTGTCTTTCATTTATCTTTTTGTATTTTCTTTTAACTTCATTTATATGTGAAATGGCTGGTCGGTCAATAAAATATTTATTTATTTTTTTATTTATTTATTTAAATATTTAAACGTGTCAGGCAATGTGTTGTATAATGACACATTCAGTGTATTTTTCTTAGATTTCTCCAATCCATACCTCGAAGGCCTACTTAAATCTAGTGCTATAATAGTGAAGGTGGGAATTTTGGTGGAATTTCCTGTTTTTTATGAAACTCCAGTAGTTGATAGAAGATAAATAAACTAGGCAACGTTAGGACCCGCAATTTTATAAAGTGCGGCCTACAGTGGTCCCTATAGCAGATACCAGAGACAAGTCACACAATGCTTTCTTCTGCATTCAGCACAGCAACCCCAAAGGTGAATACCGTATGAAATATCAGAATGCAACAAGGAATAATAAACAGAGAAAAGGGTGTCACAGTGAAGAGACCCCCCTTTATCTTTATCGCAAGTACTTACCTTGACGGACCTGATATTCTAAATCTTTGTAATTCTGATCCTTAAACACTTGCACATCAAATCCTAGAACCGAGAGACAATCTTTCAAATTTTTGCAGTCTTCATTGGTACCTGAACGCGATTTAAGACCTCCGCATTCGAACACCTCATGGTTGAAAATCAGGGCTAAGCCTCTTTTTTGATGGTCCATCTTGTAATGGGTGGCATATTTGGGAACGGGCATACGAGCATAAATCTCACCGGGACGGCCTCTGGAAAGAAAGAAAATGAATGCAAACAAAAAACAATACAGAAAGATAGTATGATTTGTCTGTCACAGCATTGTAAATTTACTCCTATTTTGCTTTAAATACAATTGATTAATTAGATAATAAAAAAAATAAATAAAAAATGTATACTTCTTAGTATAGTAGATGCTTTGCTTTTCACATTCTAACCCATTACGGCCCAACATCGTTGATATTGTAACTTTTTTTTAATCCTCATTTAAAAAATATACCAGTAATGTTTTGAATGTTTTTGAGTGTGCTCTTTTAGAATTTTAAATTTAAATCACGATTTTCCTGTTGAAAAATTAAAGATGGTGGATTTTCAACAAACAAAAGATTAAAAAATCATGCATTTTCAAACTTCTCGTTTTTTTTTTTGACATTAAAAATGCACGAAGAAGGGGAATCCCTTTCAACCACCAGTGTCCAAAATTATTGAAGTTTAACAATGAATTTTTTCGTATCGGTCATTAGCGATAGTAAAAAAATACTGATTTCTCGTTTTTTTTTTTGCTAAATCCGTTGTTTTGGAATGGAAATATTATCATTATAATTGTATTATCATTATTATCACCTGCCTTCCCACACTATATAAGGTAATCACCTCCTGCTTGACTCAACGCATCTATGCACATTGTAAAAGAAATAACATCATCGCAACTCAACAGAGAGGATGCAACAGGGAAGCAATAGGATGCAAGGATGTGGATTATAAGAAGGCCTTCGACTCAGTGCCATAAGAGTGGCTCAAAACTATATTGAGAATGTTTAGGGTCGATAATCATTTTGTTTCTATTTTAGAACGCATCAGGTCAACCTGAAGAACTAGGATCCAATTGCAAGTGCCATCCAGCGATACCATCGAGACTAATACAATCCCAATACGAAGGGGAATATTTCAAGGCGGTTCACTAAGCCCATTGCAATGAACCCACTGTCACGCCGTTTGAACTCCACCAGATACCGCTTTAGGATTAGAAATAACGAAGAGGTAGTAAGATTGAATCATCTTCTATACATGGATGATCTTAAACTCATGGTAGCTTCCAAAAACCAGCTGGAGCAAATGCTCAAAATTGTGGCGTTCTCCGGGGATATCGGAATGCAGTTTGGAGTTGACGAGTGCCGTATTTTGAACATCGTTAAAGGAAGCATTTGAGATGCGAAACGGTGAAACTATAGTTGTAATGGAAGCAGAACAAACATACAAATACCAAGGTATAAAACAGACTAAACGAATTGACCATCGCTCTATGAAGGCCGAATTGACAACCGAATTTGTCAGGAGGATAAGACATGTGTTACGAACTAGTCTAAATAGTAGAAATTTGTTCAAGGCGTTCAACATGTACGCATACTCGGTGCTTAGCTACTCTGGAATTGTAAAATGGAGCAGGACGGACATCGAAAACATGCAAAGGAAAATTAGAAGACTCTTAACAAAAGCGCACAAACACCACCCTCAGAGGTGTAATGCTTCCAAGACACCAAGGAGGAAGAGGATTGGTCGATATTGGTAAGCAGCTCAATCAACAAATTATAAATTTACGTTCTTATTTCTACCGGTTAGAGGACTCTTCCACACTACATCGAGCAATATGCGAGGCAGACGATTCAACGTCGCTATAGCCTACAGAGAAGCCTGGCTACAAAAACCACTTCATGGACGGCATCCAAGACAATGTCGACAACTCAGCTTCGAACTACTGATTGATTTCAGGACAGATGTTTCCGGAAACGGAGGGCTTCTTGTTAGCTATGTAATGGAACAAATATTAATTATTTTACACTGTTCAATGTGAACTATAGTCCGTTAAAATGTATAATTAAATAATCACTCTGTGAATAGATCTTTGTCGTTTAAATGTTTTCTTAAAAAAAAAATACATAAAGTCAGTTAATTTATGAAGACATACAAGACCCTCTCTTAGAATTGCCTATAAATCTGTCTAAGTAACCCTGCCCTGGTTATGAAAATAAAACCGAAAGATAAGGGATCTTTATAACATATGGTATATGCACAAACCGTTAAAATGTCTTAGAATATTGAACGATTTCCCCATTATTAGGAAACAAAAGAATGATCAAATAAACTCACTATAATAGAAATATATCGTTTGGCCATTTGTAAAAAGAATTTTGATTTAATCACTGTTTTTTCTATTCACAAAAAATAACGAGTTAAGATGTTTATTGCCAAAACAGCCAAGAAAAGTGAATAGTTTTTTTTTTACAGTCTTTAACATATATTTTTTTAGTTATAGAAAGAAATAGAATAGTTTTATTAACTCTGTTATATAAAAATTAGGATCTAGACGCTCAGAGGTCAATTCGGGAATCAAACATCCGGTATAGAATAGCTAACGCCCTCACCACATAACGATCGAAACCTTCGAACTTTAAGGGAAAGAAATTGACGTTTACCGGGTAATATGGGTACAAACGGGAATCAAAGGAATAGTAAATGTCAGTCATAATTTGAATGTCGTTAGAACGGTGCCGTGAGTACCAGTGCCGTAAAATAATCACGTCACGGGTATAATCGTCGGGAAAGAAGGAAATCTTTGTTTAATTTGGGAAATTAAGGGATTATCGTGTGTTATTTTAGTGGGGCATTTCGCGATTTTCATACGTTCGATTAAGTAATACAAATAGCTGTTTTTTCGCGTTTTATTTATTTCTTTTTTTTTATTTAATATTTTATTAAGCTATTTATACGTGTTTTTTCAAGATTGGGTTTTACGTTTTTGGTTAAAATAACGGCTGAGAATAGCAACTATGTTAGTTTTTTCGTAATTGTTATTAGTTTTAAGTGTCTCATTGTAAATAGTTCGTTTTTATTCTATTTATTTTGTTAATAGACTAAGTTGTTTTGAGAAACTTCTTTTATTCAATTTAATTAAAACCTTCACGCGAATTAACTAGCGGGCGCGCTGTTACGAGACCTACAAAACAAGAGATCTCTTCTGATCAACTAATTAGGAGCCTTTCCTGAGTTCTGAAGTTCTGAGTTGTGGTTGGTAAGCTTAAATAACCGTAGTTGTTTGGTACTAAAGCTGCAAGAGAGAAGATGCACGACCAGACTTCCAGAGTGTCTTTATTACTGTGAAATTTTAATTGTAGGTTATTAAAATAGTTACTAATTAATATGGGGAAAAAATGATTATAGATAAAATGATTAACGCTACCTCAATATGCCATTAGCAGGAGTCTATAATCAAATTCTGTCACAGCTATCCAAGAGCAGGTTAATCCGACGATGAACTATCGGAAGTTCATCATCAGAGATCCCTCAATAGAAAATGACCAATGTAGACATGGCTATCGAACATCAGAGACAATCCAGCACATAACTGGAGGATGGCAAGCGTTTGCCACAACCGAGTATAAGAAAAGACACGACTCAGCCGCTAATATATTCCACTAAGAGTTAGAAAATAAGTTAAAACTATTGCAGGTAGGAAAAGTGCCTTACTACAAATATAATCCGGAGCCTATTCTTGAAAACAACGAGTTCAAGTTATACTGGGACCGAATGGTTCTTACAAATCAAACAATTGCTCATAATAGGCCAGACATTATACTAACAGATAACATTTCTAGGCGGATTATACTGATTGACATTGCTATACCTAATAACAACAACTTAAGACCAAAATACAATGAGAAGATCGCCAAATATAGAAATCTGAAATTGCAAATCTGCAGAAAGTATCCATAATACTATCAACAACTGGAGTTATACCAAAGAACCTCCTGCAGAACATCAAGGGACTGGGTCTTAGTGAGCATCTGTATAAACCGATTCAGAAAGGAGTTTTTCTTGCAACCGCGCAGACCGTTTCTTATAATTCTAAATAATTTGTATAAAGGTATTATAATACAAAATTGCAAAATAGACATTTTCAAGATTGAGAATTCAATAGAGCGATCCGAGGTGGTGAAAATATTCATGAGCAAGAGGTATTATATTTCTTAGCGAAAATTGCTTAAATGAAAAATATTCAAGATGGCCTAAAGGCTGCAAAAATATGCATATTTTTCCAATTTTTCTACGAACTCATGATGTTTTTGAAAATACCATGAGTAAAAATATTGTAGGCAATTGAATAATATGTATTCAAAATTGCACATTACATTTTCAAAATTATCCAGTGATTTTTTGTTATTTAAGTAACTATTTTCGGATGAAAATAACGACGGAAACTTGAATGCAATTTCCAAGTTTTATTTTATTGAAATATCTTTTAAATCGTAACAGTTTTCATAGTTTCTATCAACAGTTAAAATAACGACTCAAAATACAACTTCTCTGAAAACATTTTTGTTTGAAAACTTTTTTTTACACTAGCAGTAGATAGTCTTAAAAAAGTAATAAAACAATGCATACCTAAACATATTCAATAAAAAGTAAGGTACAAAACTAGTAGAAGCACTATATATCCAACTCATTGTTGCTAAAAATTATAATAATGAAACTTCACCTTGTCTAACTTATCTTATCAAACTTATATTTAAATATATATTGGTTTTAATAAAAGAAATTACGATAAAAGTAATTTTAAAAATTTTAAAAACCCCCAACAATAATCATAATCAAATTCAAAAGGAAATTTATACAGAGATCAATCGAAAATTTTCCTGGAAAATTTCGTGGAAATCAAAATGGTCGGTTCGGGATGATGCGCGGATATTAAAACTGAAAAAAAAAACGGTAAAATTATCACGTCATAGTATCAAAGCTGATTTCTTTCTGCTATTATTGTTACAAACGACTAGAGTGAAACTTATTTGATACGCTCTCGTATACAAACATTCCGATGTGATGAGTCATATTTATAGATAGATCTTAACTGTTATGTTCTAGATTTGTACAGGATATTTCATAGGTATAGAAATATGGATAGGATAAGCGTAGTATAGTTAGTATACTATCTGAGAATATGTTTACTGTCGAATTCTATAGCCCCCTCCCAGAAGTGGCCATACTGCAGAACGTATTTAATTATTTCTGGATGATATATTTTAAATCATTCCATGACGGGATCTATAGGTAAGATGTTACACTATAGGCGGTCATTCATTCAACATCCACCTTGAATTTCTTTTAGTTGATCTACAACCAGGAACCACAGAAGATGCCAAATGAGGTTTTTGGCGAAACGTCTGCAAATTTCTACAAGAAAACAAACGAACGGATGTATTCCCGGATTAATACTGAATCATATATATATATATATATATATATATATATATATATATATATATATATATATATATATATATATATATATATATATATATATATATATATATATAAATATTTTTTTGGTCTAAATAGTATTTCTATATACCAAGTTTTGTTAAAATTGGATCATTACTTGCAGAAATACCGTAAATTAAACAAATCTGGAAGAAAAGTACAACTATGGAAAAAATCGAGTTTAGTGAAGTCATAAAGTTCCTGGCAAAGCCAGGAAAACCTCCTCAAACCATATTGGAATAGATGTGTTATGTTTACGGTGACTCTTGCCCTGGAAAAACCATGGTTTACAGCTGGCACAACCTATTTAAACAAGGGAGAGATTCGCTTGAAAACGATCTTATGCAGGGGCGGCCCACTGAGACAACCACTGCCGAAAATAGCGGGACATTACTACTAAGTTGTCCATCTGAAAAAGAAGCAACTCGCAGAAATGGTTGGAGTATCACTTACAACCATTTTGAATATTCTAGATGATCATCTTAGCATTTTAAAGATGCCGCGCGTTTATCCATGTAGCGAGAACAGGGATAAAATTTTGCGCCAGATTGTTACTGGGGATGAAACATGGGTTCATCATTATGAGCCCGAGACGAAGCAAGAGTCCATGTAGTGGTATAAAAAGGGCACACCACCCCTGAAGAAGTTCAAGGTGTCGCAGTCGGCCGAAAAATTCATGACTACAGTTTTCTGGGATTCAGAAGGAATACTGTTGATTGACTACAACGATAAAGGAGCTTTTATAAAAGGAGAATACTATGTAGGCCTATTAGAACGTTTAAGGGATGCTGTAAGAGAGAAAAAGTGAGGAAAACGGACCAAAGGTGTGCTACTTCTGCACGATAACGTACCCGTCCACAAAACTTCAGTTGCAATGGTTGCTATTCATAAAGTTGGTTTTCAAATTTTTCATCACCCTCCCTATAGCCCAGATTTGGCTCCCAGTGATTATTATTTATTTGCGACGATGAGGTGAAGGAAGCAATTTCTGTTTATTTTACCAGAAAACAAGAATCATTTTTTTTTCACCAGTAGAAACAAACTTATTAACAGATCTGAAAAATATATTAGGACTAAGAGGGACTATATTAAAAAGAAAAGATAATTTGGAGTTTAATTTCACCCTATTTTGCAAATTTTTGTCCTTCCCATGTACACAGATACATTGTAACCACCTAAAAATCGACTAGGTAAAATAAAATATATATCTCATTTTTATTTTTGAACTGTGCGATTTTTGTCACACAATATTTTTAGTTTGAATGTGTACCTAACAATTCCTCTTTTTCTACACTATTGGCCAGAATGTAAAATGTGTCCTTACTTTAAAGACAAAAATAGGGTAGACTTAGTAAAGTTTGGCCAAGTGTTTTCATTAATCAAAAAAATGCTTATTAAAATAATTATTAAAATGTTCCACAATTTTTAGATAGTATAATGCTTATCCTATAAATATATTTAATTTGACCCACATTCTTATTAGTTTTGCAAATTGCTAGTTCAATTTTAGATTATTATTAATAAATATGTATTATTATTTGAATTTTACTTAAAAATAAATATTTATTCACATGATAGGTGAATTACCGTCATATAGGTATTTCCAAAATATTTTCAGAAGGATCTGCTTCTTAATGTTAGGTTTAAATTTTTTTGATTCAAACACAGAAATAATGATAAATTAATTTTCTTGCTGTAATTCTTACATGTTTACAATGGGAATTTCAGTGATGACTTTCCTGCTGATTCACACAGTTAATTTTAAAAAGTTTTTTAATACATTGATGAAATTTATATAATAAAAAGATAATTGAAAGATTCAACAATATAGGAATTATAGTTAGTTCCATGAGAAAGGAAGTAATCAAGTTCAAAAACCTAAAAATTAAATTAAATGATTTAGCACATACATAACAAAATTGTCACAAACAAGGTCATAAGTGAACAGATCTATTCAATAGAAAAAACCCAGGATTACACAATTAAGGCCTGTGGTTTGAACAATGACAACTTGCTACTAGAAAAATATTGTGTGGGGCAGTATTCTTAATATATCATAGAGTTGCTAAAAGTTATTAATACTTTTAATAAATATCAGATTCAAAAAAACTGGGTAATAACTTTATTTGCTGTTAAAACAAGTTTTGTTTATTTATAGGCAATTTTGTTAAACTGATAATTTGAATAGATTTGATCATATTTATCTTAGTATTTATGTGCTTAGTTAATTTTCTTTTTGTTACATAAGGTAAAAATAAGGGTTTATGGAGAGAAAATATTTTATTATCAGTTTTATTAATAATAAATGAAATTGAACAAAATAGGATATATATGAATTTATATGGATCTTGTAAATTATAAAATTATACATATATAAAGGCTTCTGAACATGTTAACAAAGAAATGGAAGTGTAGGGCTTGGTGACAAAAGGAGAAAAATTATTTAATTGAAAAACTAAAGAAAAAATCATACCCAGGCCTGCCTAGAGCGTCTCCTTCGTCACCACTACTCTCATTATCATTACTTTCACCATTTCCATTACCAAAGCATTTCCCATCTTTAGCATCATAGAAAATATCTCCTCCATTCTTTCCATTTCCTACTTCATCTTTTCCGCAATTTTCCATCATACAGCTTATTTTTTAAGTTAAATGGCCGTTTACAAGTTTACAAAACAAAGGAGGGCTATGAACTCACTGCGAATACGTCAAAACAGAATAGATACACGCGACTTCTTTTGTTTTTTGTTTATATACCCTCTCCTTTGTTATCTTGCGATATCAATGATGATTTATCTTTGTTTAGAAAGACTTCTTTTTGAAATATAGCAGAACAGGGTTGTTGCAACGATGTATTTTTAACCGCCAAAGATTGTATCCGAAGCCTTTCTGTGTATTTTTTGATGGAGAATAGAAAATCTGTTATTTTACTCATAGCGTCTGCATTATAGAAATGTTTTTGTATGAATTAATGTGTTAAACGCGGAACATCGCAATTTTTTTAGAGAGCATACAGGCATTGCAAAAACTTGTATATAGATATGTGATTCTCCTAACATTTGTTTTCTACGTCAACAAATTTTAGTCTATGATTAACACTTCTACGATAATCCTGAAAAAAGCATTTAAAATATAAACTGCCTTTTAAACTGGACTCCAAGATGTTGATAGTAAATTAAAACCAAAAATAAAAAAAGAAGAATGACCGTTGCGACATCTTTCAAAGATTTATTAAACTTTTGACATGGTTGTTTCTGTCAAGTGTCGAAGTTCTTTTCAAGGTTCTTTCTCTTTCGCAAAGTGAATTTTTCCCGTTCAAAATGGTAGGTATAAAATATCTAGTTTTTTTCTAGTTCATCTTTGAGTTTTTTCAAAAAATTGTGCAAAATGTTTTGGGAAAAATGTTACACATATTTAACCGTGTCAATAGTTTTATTCATATTTTGTGATTTTCGTGAATTTTGAATAATGTTTACCAAGTGGACGTAGGATCTGTATTAGTGATATTTTGCGGTACAACAAATACAAATATTTATGCAGTTTAAGTGCCGTGTTATTACCGAATTATATAAAATGCACCTCATTAATTTACTTAAAAATATTGTTTTTAGAGAAAACATATATTAAAGTTTTTAAATTGTTCTAACCTCAACTTATTGTATTTTCAGACGGAAGGAACTGCCACAGTCCGTACTAGGAAGTTTATGACCAACAGATTGTTGTGTCGCAAGCAGATGGTCGTAGATGTTTTACATCCAGGCCAACCTTCTGTTAAGAAAACAGATATCAGAGAAAAATTAGCCAAAATGTACAAGGTAAGATACTTTGCTAAATACCTATATTTTTAATGGATTTAAGCAGTGTGTAAAATGTTCTTATTTATTTATCTCTATCTAAGTTTTATCTATACTGTAGATGGTATCATATAAATTTATAAGTGAACTTCACAATAATACATCAAAACAGTATAAATAATAGACTAATGTAACCACAGTTTTTGAATAAATTGGATTTTATATTGCAGTAGGGTTGAAATATCAAAAAATATTGTCCTACATTCTATAATCTTCATTATTTTCTTTTATTTTTCAATTGTAAATAAAAATAAATGAATCGCACCGATATTAACCTGCTAAAATATTTTAGGTAACTCCTGATGTTATTTTTGTTTTTGGTTTTCGAACCAATTTTGGAGGTGGAAAATCCACAGGATTTGCTCTTATCTATGACACATTAGATTTTGCCAAAAAATTTGAGCCCAAACACAGGTTAGCCAGGCATGGGCTCTATGAAAAGAAACAACAGACTAGAAAACAACGTAAAGAAAGAAAGAACAGAATGAAGAAAGTTCGTGGTACAAAGAAGAGCAAAGTTGGAGCTGCATCCAAAAAGGTGAGTCTGCATTTTGTAGTATTTTTTCTATCTATTTAGAATTAAATATAGGTATATCAATAAAACAATAAATAAGAATAGCTTATGCTCTTGATTTATTAGTCTAAATAATTGTTAAAAGAACCGATTGCTAATATTTTCATTGTATTTATTTTTAAATTTAATAATAATGGTAACAGAGTGTTAAGTTTTATATTCATGATAGAGAACCGTTAATTTTTCACTAAAACATTTGACTTCTGTGTATGTTTTTTAAATTATATTAAAAGTGAGTAAAAGACTGCATTAGTGTTGATATCAGAATAGTCAACCAACAATATAAAACGTCATTAATATTTGTTTATCTCTGTTTGAAAACAAGTATTTTCATTTATTGTCAAAAAAAAAAAATGATTCATTTATATTTCTATTAATGTACTGTTGATTGCCTATTTTTGTGATATTATAGTTATAGAATCTATTGCTTAGCAATTATATAATAATATTTAGAAAGAAATCATCAAAAAAAAATGGTTAAATTCTTATATTATAATGTTTATTTCTTGTTGTTAAAATAATAATTTACATATTTTATATTTTCTTTTTAGGGTGGCAAATAAAACAAATTGCAGGTATTATAAGGTTTTCTGTTAAAAAAATGTGTTTTTTAATAACCATTCTAACTTTGTGCTGTGATTTTGTTAAATAGTTATGTGTATATTAACATGCATAGAGTAATTTAACTAGTCCATGACTTCGTTTAAATCTATCTTTTTTGAGCTAGCTTCAAACCGAAGCTACCTCATATCTTACTTGAAATCTAGGCGTTTATTTCACAAATTTAAACATGACTTGACCTTGGCTTCAAGTCATTTTCGCAAAACTTGATGTCTTGTCTGTACCTAACCTTAAAATAACGCCTTGTTTTGATATTTTTTTTTATTTAAAAACCAACTCTTGACTATTGTGAGGGGTAGAATGTTTTATTCTGCATTTAGCCTTTAACTTGGGTGTTCTTAAAAATTAAAAATAATTCGAAATAATACATTAGACCCATGACGTAATCGTTCAGAAGTCAACAGTTGATATCAAGTGCGCTTGAGGTGTTTATCTCACACTCGAAGCGCGCTTGGGTCAAGTCAACCCTAAATCTTTTCTGGCTTGGCTTGACAGATCCAAGCCGGCTTCAAGTATAATATCACCCGTTTAATTCTTTATTTCTAAGACACTTGACTTCAAGCGCGCTTGGAGCTGTCGATATAAACGAACTGTATATGAAAAAAAGTTTTGACCATGTCATATAAGTGGTAAAATATTAAAATTACCCATTTGGTTTTCGTTTGGCATGGAACTAATACAATTTTTTTTATGAATAATTTATTTTTATTTTAAATTTTTTTAAAAACAGGCTTTATATGAACAAATATTTTTTATTTTATTTAGGAAAAAAATGTATGTGTTCAAGTAATTCTCTACAATGCAATTTAGTAAATAACCAGTATTACTGTTCACATTTCAATTCATTTAAATTTAAAATACCTTTGAGGCATTTGTAAAATAGGGTTATTAATGAGTTGTGAGTGAATTCAAAATACACATCTTACTAGGTATCAATTAAATTATATTCTTTAAAAAATTGTATACAAGTTTTCTTTAAAAAATAGTTTGTCAGTCATTCATTAATATTCTCTTACAAAAAGATTACTATATATATCTTTCAATAATTTTTTTGAATGAAGTTTTGTTAATTTTACATTAAAAGTTTGATTAGCTTTTATGTCTGTAATGGTTAGTTACTTTTTCCTATGTTCAGTCACTTGGATGACCAGGCAAAAGCTGATCTTCATGGTCTTTAATAGCTTGCAACTCCAAATATTCTTAACGTAGAAAAATAGCATTTTTCCATGTTTATAATCTTATGAATTGTAAAATATTGAATATCCACAAAGTAACCGAAACCCCTAAATTTAACTCTGGATAATTAATTACTCAACAGCCTTTCTAATGTATTTTTCAAAATTGTTTACTTCGTTGCATTGATGAGGTGTCTCAAGCAGATTGTCTTTTTTATATTGTAGCTGGTCTTATTGTCTAATCATAATCCTGTGAATACAGTAAAGATCTTTATTTAAAAATTTTTCCTTTTTTCAGTAAATGGGTACCCAGATTCTGGCATTCCTTTGTGTCTCAAGTATTCATGTTCCAAGAAAACTTGCATTGGATATTTGGTATACAATCTACCATCTGTGGATTGCCTGTGTATATCCTTTTTACTAAATATATTTAAGTTTTATTAAGAGTTTATGTTGTTTCATTGGTCTTTATCCATTTAGGAATAGGATAATAATTAAAACAAAGCACTTATTGGAAAATATATTTTATGAATTTTTGTATATTAAAGTAATTGGTAACAAAAGTAATTATGTGCATACAAATGTGTTATTCTTTAGCATGGATAATGATAATCATTAAAGTTCATTTCTATGGATATTTGAAGATAACACACTGAAACAAAAATGGTTAAATCAGATAGTTTGTGGAAGTTATTGAGCAAATTATGGAAAATGTCTAGATTGAAAATATTGCAATTCTTGTAAAATTAGTTACTATTGTCAACTGTCAATACTTGTCTCTTGAAGGACTTTTATGCATTTTTGATTTGTAAATTTCTTAATTCTGATTCTGCTTTTAACAGTGTTTGTATTTTTGAAATGGATTGTGTTTATTTGATATGTTAATATACTATTATCATTATTAATGTTATGTCCAGCAAGAAATGTAAATACTTACGTCGGTTTTACTCATCGCTATGCATTTCATGTATTCTTCTAGAATTTCACATTTGTTTTGCAATTCAACTGTATCTAAAACCAGATTGTTTTTTTTTTAAATTATATTTTGTGAAATACATCTTTTTAATTTGATCAATGACGTTACATACCTTCAGGATGAGTTTTCAGATCTCCATAAAAATATGAATTAGTTTCTGAAAAAAAAAAAACTTTAAGCGGATTAGTTTATATCAAAGTCGATACAAAACTTGCATGTATCTGACGAGCCCTTAATGGCCGACTACCAGCATATTAAATTTAAACTCAAATTACCGAACTTACAACTTATGGAACAGAGAGTACCAAAACTAACTGACTGGGAAACGTATAAGCTTAATCACATCAGAGAGCCTGAAGGTCTCAACCCAAAACTTGATATGAGAGAAAAATTAGATATAGTCTCATAGGAGCTCCAAAATGCATATGAAAACAGCTGCCCATTAAAACAAAAGAAATACATTGAGAGACGTGCCCCGATGAAACAGCTCAAGGCCAAATAAAGGCAATTTTTCAACAATGAAAAAAAGTCTAAAAGTCATTCTACAAGCTCACTTTCCAGGATTCAACCCTATAAATGAAGATGAACTGCAAAAGGCAAGGGAAGAAACTATTTACGAGTTCCAACAATTTCAGTAGATGCCTGGCACGAAACATTTTCACTTCTAACAAGATAAAATGGGTGATTAAAAGCTTTAAACCCTTCAAATCGCCCGGAAAAGACGGGTTCTTTCCAGCGCTATCACAAAGAGGTCCGGAATTAATACACCCTCTTCTGAAGGGGCTCTTTAAATGAAGCTGCTCTTTAGGTTGTATACCTTATGCATCGAAAGAGGTTCATACTAAAAATGGGAAGATGCCCATCGGATGAACCGAAATCGCACCGCCCAATCAGATTCATATCATTTCTCCTAAAAACAATAGAGACACTTATCGATTGACGTCCAAGAAGTGAAATACTTAAAAACAGCTTCACAAATAAAAATTTGCTTGAGAGGTTGGCAAATCCACAGCCTTATACTGCTAGCTAAAGAGATCTCTTCGAGTGCTTTCATTAAGGGAGTTCTGAAGGCAAGGCAAACGGAGCCCCCTCTAACAACATGAATTCAATCAATGCTAAAAAGCAGAATCATCATCGCATCTATCAACAACGAACGAACCCTACGACTTGGGGTTTACAACGCAAGGTAATGGTGATGACCTAGTTGTTATCACTAGAGGCAAGAATGAAGGAATTATTACAAGCCTTATGTAAACTGCCGTAAATCAAATAAGCAACTTGTACACAAAGGAAGGTCTACACGTTCATCCCAACAAACAGTCGTCGTGCCATTTACAACAAAACGAAAGCTAAAGAGCAATTCTCAAACTTTAAATGGCACAGCACTGAGTTTTTCCAAATATATTAAATATCTGGGAGTGATAATAGACGGGCAACTGGCCTGGAACATCCATATTGAAAAGATTATACAAAAATCAGTAGCGGCAAGCTGGACATGCCGTAGAACCTTTGGGAAAACCTGAGATTTGAGACCGAAAGTGATTTGATGGTCACATGAAAGGATCATGATCACATATGCCTCCTTAGGTGGGTAGCTGCTTAGAAAACACTGCAAAAAATACAGAGTTAGTCGTCTGTGAAGGAGTCAAAAAAGCCATGCCATCATGCACCATCGCAACAATAGAAGTAAAGCTAGACCTTCCTTCACTGCATATAGCTGTGATAAGGGTGTAACAAATGCCCTTAAACTGTTCCAACTGAAAAATTCAAACCTGAAAATTTTATTTGGCACTTGAAGATTACAATTCCAACAGAATCCATATCAAAACCAACAGATATCATGTCTATTAGGTATGATTTTGACATGAAGTATGAAGTAGTAACTGACTGCTGCGAACTGAGAAGAATTACCTCGACTACAGAATGATTTAAGGGTATAGTTTACTAACAAATCCAAGATAAAAAATAGGTCGGAGTGGGAGTTTTATGCCCAAGTTTTAGACTTGCCAAGTCACTAGAAGACACCCCACCATCTTTCAAGAAGAAATGCATGCAATCCAAATCTGCGCTGTGTCTCAATAGAAATGCTAAGTAGGCCAACATATACATAGTGTTAGAGAGCCAAGCAGGTCAAACGCCTGCGAGTCTAAGTTGACTTGAGACTGTAGGCAAGCCCTTAAGCAATTGGCAAGGAATAATAGGGTAACCCTGATGTGAGTACCAGGGCACAAGGGAAACGAGGAAGCGGGGAGCCTCGCAAAAGAAGGAGCAAAACCTCCTTTTCTTGACTCAAAACCTTTCTGTGGACTACCAAAAAGCCATATAAAAGATGAGCTCCGGAGCTGAGAACAAAATCAGAAAAAATTATGGTGGGATAAGATGCCCGGTCTGAAATAAGCGAAAAAAATTCATAAATCCATCGCCAAAGAACGCAAAAATTCTTCTTGATCTCCCAAAAAGGTATATTCGAGTAATAACGAATATCTTCTCAGCAAGCTGCCCTCTGAGATACCATCTCAGGAAAATGGGTGAACCTGAGAGCGATATTTGCCGTTTCTGCGATTAGGCAGCCGAAACAGCAAAACAATTGCCATGTGAATGCCAAACACTGTTCTGCAAGAGATTTAAATTCCTGGGAGGCATCACCTTGACGCTTGAAGACGCAAACCTCCTTCCCCCAGAAGAATAAAAGACTTCCTAAAAAATCTAAATATTCCGCGGTTATATTAGATCAAGGTAACGATCCACTCGCAG
This sequence comes from Diaprepes abbreviatus, assembly GCA_034092305.1. Lineage (NCBI taxonomy): Eukaryota > Metazoa > Arthropoda > Insecta > Coleoptera > Curculionidae > Diaprepes > Diaprepes abbreviatus. Next base: position 491,278 of record JASJET010000018.1, on the reverse strand, counting down.
TCTACAATCTAATCGATTTTAATCATACTTAACTGATAAATATTACATTCAGTTTTAGCTGTCAGCCATAAATGTGACTAATACTGTGACATCTCAGTTGATATTTAACCTATTATCGGCTAACATCATCAACCATAACCACAGATGCGATAAAAGACATTCTCTCCAAAACCATTTTCAAAAATCTTGCTTGCCTCGCGACCCGCTATATTACCCTGGGAGAGATTCCCAATTGTTAAAATTAGAACGAATATCTCCACAAATTATTTCATTTAAAGGTTTTAATTAGAACGAACCTAACTGTACGTCGTGTTGTTTTCTATCCGCATTCTATATTTTTTATGTGAAATTATCATATACAAAATACTTGCTTATAAATGGTATGAAGGACTTCCGGTCCCCACTCATTAAAAATTGTGTTAAAATTATCATAATCGACCATAAGCAAAACCTCATTCTTTATCGGGAGCCCTTGCAATTAATCGACTGTCATAGTAAACTTATGTCTACGAGACAAGACCCGATTTTCCTACTAATTAGAGCCCAAGTTCATCTATAATGGAATTCAAGTACGGACCCATGAAACAGTCTAGATTGGCGTCATTTTCCATCAGTGTACCCAGTACAGTGGCTATCATAGCGCCCAGCACGCCGTCTGACAGCCAAACAAGCGTCGTATGAGTGTAAAAATACTTGTCTAGATGACTGACTAGAAATATGTGTTATCTAATAAAAAATTTTTACACATATTTGTAAAGAATGCTCAATATATTTACTTTCTCTCCCGTCATTCGGAAGGCTAAAACAACAAGAAAAAAAAATAACTAATTCGTTTTACTAGAATGTAATTTCTTTCTTAATTTAAATAAATTAGGTACTTTTTACAGAACAAAGGAAGTATTATAATCTTTTTATGCTCTTATTTTTACTGTTTATCAATAACAAACTATTTTTTATTTCTTTTTAATTTTAATCATTACCATCAGTATTATCGCTGTATTCTTTCTAATTTTACAATTTTGCCAGTGTAATAGCTGGTTACGAGACAAGCAAGGTTACGAAAATGGACCCTTCAATTTCAAAGGCACCGACAAAACTCTTGTATCTGTAAAAATGTAAAATCTGTTCCATAACCATCAGTAAAATCGCCTCGTAATATAAGATTCTGTAAGTCCCATGCATTTTGAATTTATTTAAGAATGTATATATGAAAAAGCAAGTATACTAACCAATGCTTTTAGATAACGCCCTGTCACATATGTTAACTCTGTCATTCACTACTTTAGCATGATTATAAATTACATTATTATCTATCCATTCTGTTATTTTTTCAAAATTTGGGTAACCATTGTCCTTTAGCTAAAAAAAAGTTAACTGAACTTTTCAGAATTTCTCTTAGAATAAAATGAACTTACCATTTTAAGTTCTTCAAATATGCATTCATAGTAGTCACACTAAAACGAAAAAAAATCTTTTTACGGGTTTATAAACTAACTAACAATTTGTTACTCTTCGTCAATTTGGATCGGTTCTACAGTTAGGCCATGTTAATGAATCTGTTAAATATAAATCGGTTTCTCAAATAATTAAATTTAAAAAGATATAAATTTAAGTCGGCGTATTAAGATTTTTCCATCGATTCTGTATGTTTGAAAATACAGACACTTGTTTACAACTCTAAATATACAGATATTGATCTGTATCTATGTATGGGATCTCAGTAACCGTGAGAAATACGAAGTCAGTTGAATTGGGGCGAATTTTCACAATTTGATGTTCAAATACATGACATTGAGAACTTAAAAAATCCGATCACTTCTGAAGATATCCGTTAAAAACGGAAAAACATTTACAGTCGGATTCACTAACATGATTTAAATTAAAAACCATCCTAAACTGACAGCAGAGGGCTTGAACTGACAACAGCAACAATAGGTCAAGCAAGTTTTAAACCCTAAAAATACAAGAATAGAAAAATTATTTTGTTTTACTACTGAACCGGCAAAAATGGAGAACTTGATTTATTTTCAGGATTCAACTATTCCTTTTACATATTACAAAGCTTTATCATAAGGTTCCTATCCTTAATATCTCTATATAAGTGTTTATTTATTGACATATGTAATATAAATTATGGCAATATCATAAGCAAAACGAAACTGGCCGACAATAAGATTTAAATTTAATGGCAACTAGATTGGGTTTAAATCTTAAATCTTCTTAGTGAATCTGACTTTTCGAATTTTGTTGACTATCATCAGCTTTATTCTTTTGAAATACGGACCTGACATTTTTATTATATTTTGTTAAAACATTAACCTCTAAAGTGAACTTTTGGCCGCTTGCCATAAGAAATCCATCTGTTGGAGAGTTGAATGAATTCATTGAAAAATGTGTGTTTAATAATAAAATCGATCTTCTTTCAATCTCCATCACATGGAATTCTTATGGACACTGTAGCGTCCAATGTAATATGGCATTAAATTTGGACGACGGAAAGCCTTTGAAAAATGTAATAAAACCCGCACATCCATATTGAAGAAAATTCAGTTGATGATCCATGAATTCTGAAGTGTCGGATTTAAAAACTGATGATGCTGTCCTGCAGAGGAAGAAGGAAGAAAATTGACAAGAATGTACAAATTCCTCTTCCTAGAAAATGAAGAAAAAATAAAAACTAAATACCCGATTGTCTTTTTTTACAGATCTTCGGAAGTAGTCGAAATTTTCAAAATTTCTTAATGACATTGGATTAATAAAGTATCAAAATAGTCCCAATTTAACCAACCTGATTTTGTAACGGTTACCAAGATCTCCATACTTATATTTCGAATTGGTAGCACTTGGTATATTTTTCATATTTTACTATTTATTCAATTACTTATGTAAAGACGTTCATAATCAATTTATTTTCTATCATAAAAAATCTAAAAACTATAAAAAAACATTTTGGATATATCTCAGAATTTATTGTAACTGGTAAATTACCAATTAATAATTCAATGATTTGGAAAATTAAATTATTAATTACTCTTGTGATGGATAATTTGAAAAATTAAATTTTCAGTTACTCTAGTAATGGATAATTATATTTCTAAAATTATCATTTACTTCGACAATTGATAATTTTAGGAATAAATTACCAATTACTTTATCGATTGATAATTTTAGGAACCAAATTATAAATTACTTCATTAAATGATAATATTAATTAATTAATCATTATAAAAGTAATTGATAATTTGACTCGATTATTTTACTAAAAAAATATGATTGCCGATCTCTGGTTCGAACTTACTTCTTGAGGATGATATGAGTCTTCCGTTGAACCAAATCCTAATAAATCCTTAGCATAATTTAGCACGGTTTTAGTGCTATATTGTATTCTGTCGCCGATTTTAACTGTTTTGGTCCAGCATATATCTTCTGCAGCTAGCATTCGGAGTGATCTTTCACACACAGCATTAATAGACTAAAATAATTCAAGTGGATAACGTCCGTTTTATACTTCAAACCCTTTGCGGTAGTCTTTCTTTATTTATTAATGCTTTTTATTTAATTTTTATATATGGTTTTTAGACCCTCTGTAAAATATCGGGATTTCGTGGATGTGAAATGGAACATGGAGATTTCTGCATGAGAGCCTTCAGAATAACCTGAATAACGATAAATTTGATATGTGTCATTTCAAAAAGTTGGACAACATTGTTTTTATTAATAAAAATATAAAATTAACGAAAATTTTTTTTTTTTTTAATTTTCTCTCGTGTAACTTTGAAGATATTCATTTTAGAGGAAAGTTGAAGAGGAAAAAAAGTTTCATAATTAAATTTGCCATAAGATAGAGCTGGTCGGAAATCTCAAAATATATTTCCCTTATTGCAAAATAGCGATAATTAACAAAAATAGGTAAAAAAAGCAGTTTTTTAATCAATTTTTTTCAACCATTTACATTTCTCTAAGGACCTTCCTATTAGAACAAAGAAAACTTTGTGCCATGATAAAATAACACGCTAAAATTCGTTAGGATCGAATCGATAGTTTTTGCACAATAATTTTGCAATCCGATTTTGTTTACAAAAATTGAACATTTTTCAAGTTTGTCTGAATTCGAAATATCACGTTAAGATATTTAAATTTATTTTCGACATATCCTAGGGAACTCAAGTTTTCCAACGCTTTTTTCAGAATCAAAATAGGATGATCTGGACGCCCTCGGGAATTGTTTAAAGACATTGTTAATATTTTTGCTTATAAACAAATAGATTATCTCGGCGGATTTTCATTGGATTTTTTTTTGCAGTACATGGTTTGGAAGTACTTGGAAAGACGCTTCTTTTCGTGAAAAAAAATTTCAAATCCGTCAATTGGTTTCCAAGATATAAACTGTCAAAGTTGACAGCCTGTTACGGTGAATCTATAAACAATACAGACCTGATTTTTGAACCAAAAACTTTGTCTTGCCGGGTTCTTTTTTGATATAAATATTTAAATGTTTATGTTATCGGAAACTTTAATAAAAAATTAAAAGAATATCGCCCACGCGCGTGTAATATACAAGAATGAGAGTGAGGAGCTCTCATTTTAAAATTGAATTCAAAGATTCAAAATACATATCTGAAAAAAAAATTCATTTTCTCGGCTTCTAATGGAGCGATTTTGATCATTTTTTTTTAAACCAATGAACCGCAAATAATGGAGCACAAATACCATAATGCCATGTGCCCATCATGCATTCATTTTGTTATAAACAAATGACGTTATTTATGCATCATACTTACAGCATACTGCACCCTATAGTATTGGACTTTCCAAGCGAATCTTTGTTTATTAAGATAATTAAGCATACTATACCGATATATATATATATATATATATATATATATATATATATATATATATACAGGGTGTCCAAGATAAGGATCCTAACCATGGGGATCTCGGAAACAGTTGGAGATACGAGGTCGGTTAAATTAGAGAAAAGTTGCGCAATTTAGTACTAAATTAAACGCAATTTAAAAATTTTAAAAATTCAAAATACTTCCGGAGATTTCCGGAAAAAACCGAATTTTGGCAAAATCGTTTTTAATTTTTGTAGGCTTTATATAAAGAGATATCAAAAAATAAAAGGTAGATTCTTGTTGCCACTTTTTATTTTTTATAATTTGGTCTAAACAAAATTTAAATCCGACGTTTCGTTTCTGAGATACCATCATGAACTTTCATTTTTTATATGGAACAAAAAAAAGTATCCCATGTATTTGATAGCATTTTTTATTACAAATTCAACGGTGTATCACACTTGCATATCAAGTGTGTAGTTCATTGGCTTTTATAAAACTGATATACCTTTCTCTCTCGCTCTCATGGAGCTCTTATGGAAAGTACTTGAACTACGTATTCGATATGCAAGGGTGATACATCGTTGAATTTGTAATAAAAAATGCTATCAAATACATGGGATACTTTTTTTTGTTCCATATAAAAAATGAAAGTTCATGATGGTATCTCAGAAACGAAACGTCGGATTTAAATTTTGTTTAGACCATATTATAAAAAATAAAAAGTGGCAATGAGAATCTACCTTTTATTTTCTGATATCTCTTTAAATAAAGCCTGCAAAAATTAAAAACGATTTTGCCAAATTTCGTTTTTTTCCGGAAATCTCCGGAAGTGTTTGAAATTTTTAAATTTTTTTAACTGCGTTTAATTTAGCACTAAATTGCGCAACTTTTCTCTAATTTAACCGACCTCGTATCTCCAACTGTTTCCGAGATCCCCATGCTTAGGATCCTTATCTTGGACACCCTGTATATATATATATATATATATATATATATATATATATATATATATATGTATATATATATGTATATATATATATATATATATATATATATATATATATATATGTATATATATATATATATATATATATATATATATATATATATATATATATATATATATATATTTTAATTATCGAAATTGTTTAAACATCATTGTTTAAACAAATTGAAAAAAATTTTGGTTTTAAATTATTTTATTCGTAAAATACAGATAAAAATAAAATAGTTATTCTTTATAAATTATGTTCAAAAAGTTCAATAAAGTACTCTTAACAATAAATATTACAAACTTTACACGTTTTTTTTTACATTGAAAATTTTTTTTTTCATTCGAATCGAGCTCTCTTAGGCTGTGGAAAGTCCGGATCATCATTTTCATTGAAATCTTCGTCATTTAATCGTATATCGATATCGAAAGAGTCATTTTCTATTTCTCTGTCAACTTCATCAAAATCAATTACATTTTCAGAAATTCCTTCTACGTGAATATATTGGTTTTGTGCATTTTGCATTGTATTACTTATAAATTAAAAACTATTAGGTTCTCATATACAATTTATATCTTCGATCATACCCTATAGTAACAACAATAGATTTGTTTGAATGCTGGTTGGTGGGGAAGAGGCTTTTTTAATGTTTGACAGACATAAACATATTTACTTATGATTTCTTTCAGTTTAATTGCTCGTCGCTTTTCAGTGTTTTTAAATGTTAGAAATTATTATAAATGCCAAGTTTGCAATTAATATTAACAAAAAGAGGATTTAAAAACTTATTTTTATTGATAAATATTGTTAGATATTGTTTATATATTGAAAATAACAATAATAATAATTTAGGCCACCATAAATTGATTTCTAGAATTGACGGACCGATTATCATATGATACTCTTTTAAATAATGCAATTAGAAAAGGATAGCATAAAATCGGCATGTGTGTACCAAGAGATGAAGTATCTACTGTTTATCAAAACTTTTTCAAATATAAATATATTTTTACGTTATTCAGCGTTCAAACAACCGGGCCCTAGTTCTGACGTTATGCTAATTCTATAGGGGTATGTTCGAAGATTTATATAAAATAATTATTTTATTTTATCTGTATTTTACGAATAAAATAATTTAAAACCAAAATTTTTTTTCAATTTATATAAACAATGACTGTTTAAACAATTTTGATAATTAAAGTAAATATATATCGTAATATAATGTCATTTGTTTATAACAAAATGAATGCATGATGGGGACATGACATAATGATATTTAAGCTCCATTATTCGCGGTACATCGGTTTAAAAAAAATGATCAAAATCGCTCCATTAGAAGCCGAGAAAATGAAATTTTTTCTCAGATATGTATTTTGAATCTTCGAATTCAATTTTAAAATGAGAGCTCCCCACCCCTTTTTTTAAATTTTTTAACGCGCTTGAGCGATATTCTTTTCATTTTTTGTTAAAGTTTTCGATAACATAAACATTTAAATATTTGTATCAAAAAAGAACTCGACAAGAAAAAGTTTTTGGTTCAAGAATCAGGTTGTGTATTGTTTATAGATTCACCGTAACAGGCTGTCAACTTTGACGGTTTGTATCACGGAAACCAATTGACGGATTTGAAATTTTTTTTTCACGAAAAGAAGCGTCTTTCTAAGTACTTTCAAGCCATATATGGTAAAAAAATCCAATGAAAATCTGTCGAGATAATCTATTTATTTATAAGCAAAAATATCAACAATGTCTTTAAACAATTCCTGAGGGCGTCCAAATCATCCGATTTTGATTTTGAAAAAAGCGTTGGAAAACTTGGGTTCCCTACTATATGTCGAAAGTAAATTTAAATACCTTAACATAATATTTTGGGCTCAGACAAACTCAGACAAAATGGTCAATTCTTTTAAACGAACTCGGATTGCAAAATTATTGTGCAAAAACTATCGATTCGATCCTAACGAATTTTAGCATGTTATTTTATCATGGCATAAAGTTTTCTTTGCTTAAATATGAAGGTCCTCGGAGAAATTTAACTGGTCGAAAAAAATTGATTAAAAATCTGCTATTTTTTTACCTTTTTTTTTTAATTTGCAATAAGGGAAATATATTTTGAGACTTCCGACCAACTCTATCTTATGGCAAATTTAGTTACGAAACTTTTTTTCCTTTTCAACTTTCCTCTAAACTGAATACCTTCAAAGTTACACAAGAGAAAAGTTGAAAAAAAAAGTTTTTTTTTTCGTTAATTTTATATTTTTATTAATAAAAACAATGTTGCCCAGTTTTTTGAAATGACGCATATGAAAGTTTTCGTTACTCAGGTTATTCTGAAGGCTCTCATGCAAAAATCTCCATGTTCCATTTCACATCCACCTAAAAACCAATAAGCCCTGGTCTATTTCGAAATTTAACATAGGCAGTGACTGTCAATCAAAAGTGTAGTTAATTATGCAGAGCTCTCCGGACATAAACATGTACACATTCAATCTAATGTACTATCACATTTTTCCAGAATTCCTATTAGTTAATATTATTTTTTGTTTTATAATATAGAGTTCAATGAAAAAATTAGTTTTGCATAAAAAAATGAATTAAAAACTTAAGTTCTGCCAAGAAATTAAATATATATATATATATATATATATATATATATATATATATATATATATATATATATATATATATATATATTTATTTATTTCATAAGTTTTGAAGTTTAATAACAATATTTAAAGAATAAAAGATAAAAGAGTTTTTTTTGGATATATGAAAATCCTCTGTCTAATATTTTTTTTTATATTTATTACTTACCTTAGAAAATAATAATGAAATTATTAAAAAACTTAAGAACTTGACTGTAAAACCGCTCATTTTCTATGTAACAAATGCTAAACTACTTAAACATATTTCAATCAAAGGTTTTCTACTAGCTATATGCAATATCTAATCTGTTTAAACATTGTTTATAATTTTAACGATGTTCTTGATTGTCCTTCATTTGCTCAACAACGTAACCTATTATTTTTTTAAAAAATTGTCCTAGTCATTTGTTTGGTTGATTTTTTAAAATTATTTTAATTATTGGCCAAGTTTCCTGTTTATAATGATACATAGATTTCTTGTTGAAAAAAGGACTAATTTTAAATATTTAATTATTGTTACACACATTATAATTTGACATTTTTTCTTTTGGTTGTGCACATCGTAATTTTTTGCTTCAGCAATTTTAAATATTTAGAATGGTATAAATAAAAATTCCAAGCTCCAAAGGACACGGAAAATATCTTGGGACTTTCATCTCAATTTTTCCCACACAAAATTCTCTAGTTCTGCAGATCAAAAAAGCCAAACCATTCTATTCGAACTAATGATTTGAAACGTTACCTAAAACCCAGATAAGTTGTAAACTAAAAACCTGGCATTTTTTTCACTTCTTGGAGTTATTCTTTGAAGGCCTTAGAAAAGATCATCGTTGGAAAAATTAAAAACTTTTGATTTTTCACTTTTTTATTAACAATTGACGGCGTAAAAAATTACAAATGTAAATAAAACAATCTAAAATATTTTTTATTATTGTTTCGATCTTTTTATTTTTTTATGGTTAAAAGCTATATAATATATTTTTTTAATTTTTAACTACTATTGTTTACAAAATTGTTGTAAACAAATGCATTGTTTACATTTGTAATTTTTTGATGCCTTCAATTAATAATAAAAAAGTGAAAAATCAAAAATTTTTTAATTTTTCCGACGGGGTTCTTTTCTAAAGGCTTCAAAGAATAGCTCCAAGAAATGAAAAAATCTCAGGTTTTTAGTTTACCAATTATTTGGGTTTTAATGTTAACTTTCAACTAGCAAAAACTAACTAGTTAACAAAAGCATAGTTAACTGAAAAATTGAGGTAGAAATTTTTTTCCAACGGATTATTGTTTATTCATGTGTCTAGATAATCCTCATTTTTTTTTCCTTAATATTCATATTTAATTGCTTAAAATAATTTTTATTGTTAAAGTGTCTGATTCGGTCAACGCGCGCAGGAGCGTCACTACCAGTTTTAAGCCTAATTTTCACCCCAAAATTAAAATTATTAATATTGTCGGTACAGTTCCGGGAGGTAGGATTTTTTGGTAAATTGCCTGCTCTTTAAGGATCTTTTTTCAAATTTCAGATATCTCAGATACTTTTTGAGAATTTAGCAAAAAACCAAAGCACACTACTAATTTGTTTATAACTTTTACAATTTTCGCCGGCTTTTCTCCAAGATTTTCATAAACTTTCTAGATGCCATTATGAATCCAATGACACCTCAACCCCAATTTTCGAACTTGGAGGATAGGTTCTAGGTAAAATTGCACTTGTGAACTAGACTACTTGGTGCGATCTGTCTTTTATCGTTTTAAGATAAAATCATCTGTGTCGCTGCCTTGACTTGCAGTTCTGTCATCTCCAAGAACTTGACATATGTCAAGTTCGTGGTCATCTCGCACGTACAATGGCCGATAGAAGTATCAGCACACTACACATTTTCTGAATTAAAGAAAAGAAACAAAAAATACAAATAATAATTTTTGTTATATTCTTAACTAGATCCAAATTTCTCCTATAAAAAAACTTTGATGTGGAAAATACATTTTTACAATAAAATGGAGCTCTAAACTTAGCTAGATAAAAATATTCTTTGTAGAGAGTATATTTTTATGATTTCAGTAAGATGTTTATCCATGGAATAAACCAAATTTTTGGGTAAGGAGTGTCATTTATACTCGCAAATGTATCTTGAATAAATTCGAGATTGATTTGAACCAAAAAAAAGTTAAAAGGAAGACGCATTTAAAGGTGGTATAGAAACTAGGATTGCCAATACTGAAGGTTGAAGAACGTTGAAGTAGTATGATTAATGCGTTGATTTCCGAAATCTAACCGTTTTCTGTGAATAACTTTGATAATATAAGGTTAGTCCTTTAGTCTACCTGGGTACCTATTCTCGTTCTTGAGAAAACGATCACTTGATGGAAAGTGGGCGTGGTTCTCACGAAAAAGTATGAAACCGTATTCTTGGTAGCTTTTCTCGTTCTCGAGAGAACGATCATCTTGATGGAAAGTGGCCGTGGTTCTCACGAAAAAGTAAGAAACCGTATTCTGAATACGTTTTCGTACTTTTTCGTGAGAACCACGCCCACTTTCCATCAAGATGATCGTTCTCTCAAGAACGAGAATAGCTACCCTGACGCAGTACTCTAAGAACGCAGGACTAATTTCTGATAATATTTAAAAAAGTTATGGTGTGGTAATACTTATGCCCGCCACTGTATGTCATAATATTTGGCAACTGTCAAAAAATTCGGCTGTTTTTATTTATGTATTCAGATTACGCATAGCTTTTAATTAAACAGAAAAAAAAATGGGTTATTTGATCCCCAAAATCATGTCCAAGATTGCGAATTGGGCATTTCGTATTTTACCTTTGATAGATTTCGTTTAAATCGACATTTTTCGAACCAACTTCAAACCGAAGCCGCCTCATATCTTATTTAAAATCTAGGCGTTTATTTCACAAACTTAAACATGATTTGACCTTGGTTTCAAGTCATTTTTGCAGAAAGTTGATGTCTTGTCTGTACCTAACCTCTAAATAACGCCTTGTTTTGATATTTTTCTTATTTAAAAACCAACTGTTGAGTATTGCGAGGGGAATGATCCGGAAGAACAAAATTATTAAGTAACTATATTAACTGTTTTATCGAAAGTCGAAAGAAAAATAATTCAAAAACACTGTTTAAAACGGGTAAAATTTTTTATTAACATTTAACAAGATATATTTTTGGTCTGTTTTTTTTTTAACCAAAAATCCAGCCTGCTACAGCACTGACGGCCACACTGATTCCCTTTTTAACTACTGTCCGTATTAACCCATCTGAGAAATCTCTGCAAAAGTTCTACAACGAACTTGGCAGCTCTATCGAAAAAGCCTGGTTCTCTTTGTCCATCAAGGTTTGGATCATTGGAACTGTCGTCGAATTCAGACTGGCGTTTGACTCTGTCAGGAGAAGGGCTTTCAACTACAAAAAAAATTAAGTTGAAAATGCTGTAAGATGGAAGAAAAACACTTATTTTATTTTAATTTAACAGACATGTTTCGTTGTACTACAACTTTATCAATGATACAGAGTGAGCATCTCTTTTATTTTTTACTTGCTTAGACGTGCTCTTTTTGGTGTTTGCTCTTTTCTTAACTTCCGATGATTGTTGTGATGCCTCCCAATTAAACTCGTAGACCCACGTCTCATTGCTGGTAATGATGCGTTTCAAGAAATTTGGAGAGCCCGGCTCTGTTGGAAACCGTCCAATTTTTGTTACCAGAATGCAAGAAGCGATGCTTTTTATGCCCAATTTTCCGACTAAATTCACATGTTATTGTGTTTATAGGATTCCGAATTGACGTGCTAACTCCCTAATTTTAATACAACGGTTTTGAGCAATTATTTGGTCACTTGATTTCGAAATAGTAAAAATCGCCACGAGACACAAACAACGTTAAAACAAAACTACTATAGTATGTTTATTAATGTGTGTAGTATCAGAAAGGTTCACACGAATGTGACTTATAGGTATACCAACTTAAAAAAATTAACATAGTTTCAAGTTTCTTGGAAACCTTCGAGACTCTGTCCATCAATTGACGGAAAAATTGATTTAAATCCATAAATTTTGCTCAAAGCAGCGGCATTTCTAGGTACGAGGGTGGTTCGATGAGTTCTCAGCCTGAAACAGATAGGGCGTTAGTAGGATCAAATAACTATAATATTTTGTAAGCATTAAACTTGAGATGACGCCCTGCAAAGTTTCAGATGTTTTCGTGCAGTTGCTTGTTTGTGACGATCGAGTGAACACATAAGGTTCGATATTTTGTGAAAGATAAATAAAATTGAAGTTTAAGCGGTTATAAAATACTTTGTTTTAAAGGGCTTAACTTCTACGGACATTAAAAATTAGTTAAATTTTACTTTAAAGGATTCTTCTCTTTCGTTTTCGACAGTAAAAAATGGGTTGCTAAATTTAATCGTCAATTGAAGATGATGAGCCCTCGGGACGCCCAAAAACCGCTACAACTGACGAAAATGTCACAAAATTCACAACTTCATGACCGCCAATTGAAAGTACGAGAGTTTGTTGGTATAGCAGACATCTCGATAGATCGTGTCCACTACATTTTACATGATGTTCTTGGCATGAAAAGCTTTCTGCGCGATGAGTGCCGCGTTTGTTAACAGTCGACCAATAACGCCATCGAATGAACACTTCACAAGAGTGTTTAGACTTATTCAGACGCAATCCTGTTGAGTTTCTTTGATGTTTTATAACAGTAGATGAAACATGGATTCACCATTACACGCCAGAGACAAAGCAGCAGTCTAAACAGTGGGTGGGGGCAGGTGAAAGTGCGCCAAAAAAACAGTTTTTTAGGATTCACATGGCGTGGTGCTTATAGACTGTTTAGAACAAGGTAAGACCATCACCGAGGAGTATTACATTTCACTATTGGACCGTCTGCAGCGTGTGATTAAGGCTAAACGTCCACATCTTGCCAAAAAAAAAGTGCTTTTTCATCAGGATAACGCGCCTGCACACAAATCTATGGTTGTTGCTGCAAAACTCCATGACCTACGTTCCGAAGTGCTTCCACTTGCGCCATATTCGCCGGATCTGGCTCCCAGACTCCCAGCGATTACTTTCTCTTCCCACACTTGAAAAAATGGCTCTCTGGACAAAAATTCCCTTCAAATAACGAGGTCAGAGCAGCGACAACCGCTTATTTTGCAGAGTTGGACAAATCGCGTTATACAACGGGTATTAAAATGTTGTCGTTGGTCTAAATGTATTGAAGTACAAGGGGACTATGTTGAAAAATAAATAAAAACATTTTCAAAAATCTTTTGTTTTCTTTATCAGGTCGAGAACTTATCGAACCATCCTCGTATACTAACAGTGGTAGGTTACTCAAAACCAATTATTTCCACTTAGTTGACTAAAAGAACTGTGTAGGACTATATATAAAACTGATTCTGTGCTAGTAGACTATTAAGATGAAGGGCACAAAAAGATTGAACAATATATTGAATGTTTTAACTTACTGTAAAACCAAATTGAACGATTTATTCTAGAACAAACTTAAAATTCCCCTGTTTTAAACTTAAAAACATTTCTCTAAAAAAAATTTTTATAATGACAATTATTTCTTTCATTTTCAAAAACATTTTCTTTTAACTTACCAAATCTTAACTGCTGTAATTCTTGCACTAACTGTTTATCATGTCGAAGGTATTCTGCAATACTTTTTTCAAGAAGTTCGGTATCTGTCGGACGTGGAGCCTTAAAAAAATTGTTTTTATAATACAGTGTAAGTGTATACAGGGTTGTTATGAAGAAACGGATGTGACTTAACTCTGGCTCGTTCATTTTACTTTTCTGAAATAATTTTTTTTAATGAAAAAATTATCTACGAGGTGGATTAGAAAAGTGCTACACACTGTATATCAATACACTTTTAGATTCTCGAAATATGTACAGTTTTGGCTTGTAAAATTATTTACTGATTTGTGTTTATCGTAACCTAAGTTATTGTTATTTTTAAGTCCTTATACCCAGTGTCATGGAAAGCTTAACGTCTGAACAAGCATTGTTGAAAACAGTGTAATCCGATCATTTCCCTTTGATGAAAGCCTGACTGGAGACAAATATCTATATTTTCTTCAAAATGATATGCTTCCAGCTCTAGTAAGTCTATTTCAAGATGATGATCCTGATTTACCAAGTTCATCCTTCCAGTATTAACCGGATCGTACTCCTCCGCATAATGTTGCTCATGTGAGGGAATACTTAAATACTGTTTTTTCAAAGCGATGGATAGGCAGATGATGGGCTATAGAGTGGCCACTCGGATCGCCCGATTTTAATCAGCTGGTTTTTTTTATAAGGTCTAGTCAAAAATTTAGTTAATAAATATAAACCCGACTCGGTAGATACGCTGAAGGAGTCTATTCAACGAGCAATACAAGAAACTCATTCACGAGTTGTACAAAATGTATAAAAGGAATTTTTGGATTGATTGATCTACTGCAGGACAGATAGTGTTGTGGAACATAACATCTCACCACCGCTTTCCGGCAAAACTGGACTTAAATAGAGGTCCAAGTTTGTGGGAAGTACAAGAATGTCTGGGAAAGATACCGGTGGATCCCACTGATGAGTCCACCACCGGTATCGGGACGAAAGATCCATACATTTACCAAGGTGGTCGAAAATATATCGCTAGCTACATGTCCTTACCACCAGGGGCATTGCTAATTGCGACATGGTGCCCGAGCAGGGACGGCGGCAGACAAGAGTCTTAATCGCCGTTGGCTTTGATTAAGCCTGACTCGGATGTCCATTCCACTTCCTTTTCAGGCCTGTGTTTTCTAACGGCTTGGACTGTCCGACAGTTAAAGCCGGGAAGCAAACTTAACATCTCACCACCACTTTCCGGCAAAACTGGACTTGTATAGAGGTTCAAGTCTGTGGAAAGTACAAGGATGTCTGGGAAAGATCGCGGTGGATCCCATTGATGAGTCCACCACCGCTATCGGGACGAAACATCCATACATTTACTACGGTGGTCGAAAATAGATCGCTAACTACATGTCCTTACCACCAGGGACATTGCTAATTACGACAATGGGAATAGGGCATATTTCATAAGGAATGTTTAAAATTTATTGCAGAATCTAGCACTGAAATGATTTGCAATGGGTTCCATTTAACAAATTTGAATTAATCCACGTATCACTTTTTCTGGTCCACCCTGTATTAAAATTTTGTTTTCCAAAAAGCTGTTTTCGAAAAAAAAATTTGACGGACCCTGCTAACATCAGATGAAATGTTTCAGGAACGTTTCATACAAGGATCGAAACGTTTCAGAAATGACTCAGAAATAAATGTTTCTGAAAGAATTCCCAACAAGTTTCGACAATATTTCATGAAAGCTTAATGAAATATAATGGACGTTGCCTGAAATATTTATGGAAGATTTAATAAATAATTTTAACGAACTTTTCCTATTGGTAGTGTACCCTGCCATTCACAGACAGGTTTCGAAACACAATGGTTCTAGTCGGTACAAAGCAGCCAAGTACACTGCACCATAAGAAAAGTGGATATTTTAAACAACTTATATCAGACTAAACAGAAAGCTCAATACAAACTACGCCATCTCTCGGAAATTCAAGCAATCTGAACAGAAAAATCTCTTGCGAGATTTATTTAAATAGCAAATGGAAAATAGAAATATTCCTAAAAAGATTTATGATACGTTTGATGAAACTTTTCTCGAAATGTTTAGGGAATGATTTGGAAATCTTTTTCGCTGCTTCTAACACTCCTAAAGACTATTGAGAAACACTGCGAAAATATTTCAAAAAGGTTTCTTGAAAGCTTTTGGAAGATGGTTTGAATAGCGTTTCAGGAAACGATTCATGGAATGTTCTTAAATTCATCATGAAAGTTTTTAGTTAATATTTCGCAAATATTTCAAAAACATTTCTCTAAACATTTCTGAAAAGGTTTATGATCCGTTTCATGAAACTGTTCTCGAAACGTTTATAGAACCATTTGGAAATCTGTTTTTGCTGCTTATTGGTAGCACTCATAAAGGCAGCTTAGAAACATTGCGAAAATATTTCAAAAACGTTTCTTGAAATCTTTCAGAAGATGGTTTATATGGTGTTTCAGAAAACGGTTCATAGAATGTTTTTTAAATATTTCCGAAACATATCTTGACTCGTTTTTAAATTCATCATGAAAGCTTCCAGAAAATATTGCGCGAAAGTTTCAAAAACGTTTCTCTAAACATTTCATGTTTTATTTTTGAGCGATTTCATGAAATCTTTAATGAAATCTTGTCTCAATGTTTCCGTAATATTTCATGAAACACTATATTTTACCGTTTTGAACATGAAATGTTATAGAAATGTTTTCTTTACATTCTTGAAATGTTTATCAAATATTTCTGAAAATTTTCATAGAAACGTTTCAGCGAAATCTTTTTAGAAACATTTCGTCGTATGTGGATGGCGATTTTTCATCAAATAAGCCTTGTTCTACATAAAAGATGATCCGTTTCTTTATCACAACTCTGTATACCCATATCACTAACATTAGAAGGAGTTTTTTGGGTTCATATATATTCTCTTTCGAAAACACCAGAAAATGTGTAAATAATCTTAAAGTTTCACTTTGCAAGTTTCCAAAAGTAAATGGTAAAAGGATTTTTTAATTTTTTAAAATTTTCTGCATATGTAAAGTCAGCAATTATTTTTAATCTCTATAAACAAATCAATTTAAAAAAGAAAAAGTATCTTATTTTTATTAATAAATGAGCCCATATGAAAACTGCATTAAATCCAACTATTATATGTAAAATTTCTTATGAAATTCTTATCAGTTCTTTTGTAAACTTAATTTTAAATGTGTTTGTATAAATTATTTTATAAAAAAAATACATATAACATTACCCTTGTACCTCACATTTTTTTGATGAATCGATATATGTATATTGGGTTGTAACTTTTTGGAACAAAAAGATCTACTATCTTGTTTTGTTACCTTATAATGGTAATTAATTAACTGTTACTCACCCCCAGACAAATTTCAAAGTGCACCAAGCTTAAAGCGAAAAAGAGTACCACTACAGCAAATTTAGCATTCATTTTTTGTCTAGCTTTTCTCGTTTATAGGTATACTGTAAAATACCTTCCGGGATGAAATGCAAATTGTTTTTATACGATTGGAAGGTTATTTAAGAATTTTTCTCTTGCGAATCAGGAGTCAGAGGCGGGTAAACAATTTATGCTTTATTTAATTAAAACTTTACGATTGATGATTAAATACCTGAGCGAATTTTTTTCTATAACAAACCAAATTATACCCGTACGATCGGTCTGGCCTTTTACTCCAGTCTTCCTATGAAAGAAGGTGAAAAAATTTATTGCAGATATCTGAAAGCTTCAAGTCGTATGGGGCACCCAGTAGATGATAAATACGTAAAAAAGTACAGCTAGATCAGACCTATTTTTTTATAAACAACGTCCAAAGTCAGAAAATTCGATTTTCTGTCCGTAGAATTTCCCGGTTACATTTTAGAGAAAACTTGTCTAAATGAAAGTTGTGGGTATTGAAAAGACCTTTAATTTCATTTTTTATACGTCAAAATCTATAAATAATTTATCGAGATAATGGCGAAAAACCACCTTTTTGCACTATTTTATAAATGTTAATAACTTTTGCAAGAAAGGCCGAAAGTGATGTATAACCCCTCGATGATAAGGCCATTATGTGCCTTTATAACTGTGCGAAAGCTGGACCAAATCGGTTTGGTAGTTTATGAATAATCTTAATTGTTTATCCCAGACACTGAATGTTCAAACAATTGTCTCTGCCCTGAGGATGATTCTACAGAAATTTGCAAAAGCGGAATGGATTCTTTGAAGTTCAAACTACAAGCAAAGATGGAAAAAACGATGGATTTAAAAAAAAATTGTTGTTAAAAAAACCGTTTAAAGAAGGGGTATCTTTTTTACGTATAAACAGTTGGAATAACTTTGTTAATTTCTGTTTGTTTCTGTCATGGCTAGGTAGATATTTTGTCTAGAATATATTATATTCAATAGTAGTCTTTCTTTGTTGTAGAGCCGGAAAATTACATTTATATTTCCAATATATTGACTATTTCTGTAAGCACAAAAATGTATAAATGTAATTGTGACTTTAGTATCGATAAAAGATTAAAACTGAATACTTTTTCCTATCTTTAAAACCTTTTGACATGGACATTTTTTATGATTTTTAGTTACTATAAGATAAATGTTCCTGCCCTGTGGTGCATGTCACCATGACCGTGAAACTTATATAATCATGAAAACAAAATCGGAAAATAAAAACGATGATGCTTCACGGAATTAGTTGAAATTAAAAATTGTTAACATACCTCTTCCTCTCTATTGTTGGTAAATAATTCGCTATTCTCAGATTGACACAGTTCATTTCCGTCAATTTGTTAAAAATGGTAATTTGCTATTCTGCTATTCAAAGATTTATAACAAATAATATAAAAAAATGATTATACATCGTGGGATAAAAGTCTTGCATATGGGTTTCATTAACACAGAACTATTCTTTAAATAGCAAATGATGAAATAATATATATATATATATATATATATATATATATATATATATATATATATATATATATATATATATATATAGAAGAAACCAACTGAAAAAGCCTCATGTTACAAGGACAGGCACCCTTTATTCTAGCTAGGAATAAAAGTACTACTTCAGATTGCAAGAAACTACCAGAAAAAGATGGAAACCCCTTCTACTGGCAATGTACCAACACATAAGATTTTTCAGTTGGTTTCTTCTATACATTTATTTTTTTTATATATCAGCGGCAAGTATATTATTTCATCACTTTGTATTTGGTATAGTTTCGCAAGAAACTTTTCTGTCCGAATTACATGGAATTTCGGAAGATGGTACAGCTTGTATCGAACTTTTTGTATAGTTTAATATAAGTTGCCTAGAAAACGAACTTTTCTTATGGCGATTAATGTTGCCAATCTTACTGTTTTAACGGTAGATCTACAGTTTTTCAATGAAATCTGTCGTTCTACCGGTTTTTCATTGACCGTTTGGGTTATATTTTATTTAAACTAATTACAAAAAGCTTAATAATTATGCCATATTATTATCCTTATACTAATTAAAAGTACGTTATGGAGTCCAAACAATTTCATGCTCAAAGGTAGACAAATTTTCTTTAACACGCTAGGTGGTGCTCATAGATAAAATAGTAGAGGTCAGCGATGGTGCTACGTCGCACATGTAAGTCTGTTGTTTTTCTATCCTTGTTTACCAGTGTACAATAAAAAAGAACAGATACAAATCTGACTTTCTTTACGTAGAACATATTTTGTATATAAACTACGCATTAAACATGATCAGTTGCGTGGTTTTAAGCTGCGCAAAATATATTTTTTTCATGCAAAAGAAAAAAAAAAACAAGTGGAAGTCGGCACCGAAAAAAGAAACTCAAGTATATCCAAAAATATAAAGATGAGTGGGAATAGTTGAAATGCCAAGGCTAGTTAGTACGTCTAGAAATAAAATTGAACAGGATATGAAAGCGAGTTGTCGACAGGGGGAGGGGGGGGGGGTCAGCAACATTTACGTTCCTATTGCCGCAGACAGAAGAGAGTTTATTTTCTGTATTTGAAGTTTTTTTTTGGGGGGGGAAGAGGAGGAGGAGGGGTGGTGATTGCCCCTTCTTGGATCAGTGCCTTAGCAGATCTAACGTTTCTCTCCGAAATATACCGTTTTTTCCAAACGAACTACCGATTTTTTACGAGGTAGGTTGGCAACATTGATCGCGATGTATATTTGCTTACCTTTTACTGACTCCAGGAACAGGAAAGTTAGATACTGACAACTATAGATGGGCAGCGCTCCCAATAGGGAATTTTCACCTATTTCTGGTAGTTTCTTGTAATCTGAAGTGGTGCTCTTGATTCCCAATTAGAACAAATTACGCCTATCCTTATGACAAGGTTTTTCTAACTGGTTTTTCCTATAGATTAAAATTAAATTTCCGACAAGGTAATATATCAAATAATCCTGGGAACTTCCATTTATAGTCTAGTAATCATTTTAAACGTCTTGGGCGTTAGAAGGATCTACATATACGCATGATTAAAAAAGTTTTGTCTCTAATATAGTAGTGTCTAATTTTACTTGGAAATATATTAATACCAAAGTATTTTTATCTATATACTATGCATTAGAAAAAAAGATAAAGACTGATCAAAAGGTCATTACAGAACCTTTATTTGTTCGGCGGAAGTCTGTGGTGACATGTAGCATGTTAAAAAACGCCATTTTTTTAGTGTAGATAAATAAATTTACGGCCGTGGCAAGGTATAGGCTTACCCTTCTCTAACACTTTCAGAACATCGTTAAAAGAAGGAAAAACCATTGTTTGTTGAATTAGAGAGTGAGATGAACTGTAACCTATTATGATGTCACCAGCTTGATTTTCCAATCCAAATGAGTTGTGATTATTTCAAGGAATTCACTTTGAAGCTGATAAAATTAGAACACTTTTGCCACTTGAAAGCCGCGACGAATATCTTAAATTCATGATCTGAATCATCAAGAAAATTTTGAAACATTCTAAATATGTTTATCGTATGCACTGCAAATCGTTTCGAATTTAGAAAATCATTCCGGCCGAGTGCTCTGCTTCAGCTTCAAATTTAAGGTTTTTTGGTGTAAAAACATACATGATTCTCTTAAGAGTTAAAGCGCAAACATGTGAGGATGTTTGGAGTCACTATCGAGCTCATACTCAATGGGAGTTACTTTTTCTTGTGTAGATGTAAAAGACCTATAAAGATTCTAGATTTTTAGATTTAAATGTGTTATTCTCAGAGCGTGTAAGAGGCAAAAGAAACATTCAACAAGTAAACTTGTTAAAAACAATCAATTCGATTAAAAGAGATTTTTACTTGTGTATTAATCAAAATGAGGCTATTCTGAAGTCCAGGCTAAAAACGAACCTGTGAGCTAAATAAAACCAGCAAAATATTTTTGAAACGAAGGTTTTTGTTGTTCTTTCTTCGCGACGTTGTTCTGCTATTTAGACTACTTTGAAAGCTACAAAATAGTAATTACTTAAAAAATACTTAATGAATCTTTCACACATAAGTATAACAGACAAAATTATTAAACACTAGCGACCCGCCCCGGCTTCGCACGGGTGCAATGCTGATACTAAATACACTACAGAAAAACTGTGACTATTTATTTTATTTTTACAACAATTATTACATCGGCCTCCGACGCGCTATTTATAGGCACGCTGCCGCCGCCCCGGTCGGCCAGTACCGCCGCAAGCGCTACTTCCCGCAATTTTAAATCTGTAATATCTTCGAAAATATTCATTTAAATCTTGTGCTGTAAAGGACCATATAGATCTATATTAAATCAACAATGTATTTAAGCTATTTAATTGGATAAGGATTAATGCTGTATTGGTTAAAATCGCTTCAAAATTTGCCATTATTTGTCGTAAAAAGTAAATGACAAAAAAATGTTATTGTGGGATATCCATGAGAGATAGACATATACCATCGCGGAGTTTTCTGTAGACCTTTTCAATGTGTACAAATAATTAGTACATTATTTTGATAAATCTCGTAGGGTTCAGCCTGCGTTTGCAATGTAAGCGGAAAAAAATATGATAATTAACGACATCACATTAGAAACCTCAAAAATAACAGTATTTCTCCACTATTTAATGGATGTTATTATACATATAAACTTTCCTCTTGAATCACTCTATCTATTGAAAAAAACCGCATCAAAATCCGGTGCGTAGTTTTAAAGATTTAAGCATACAAAGGGACATAGGGACAGAGAAAGCGACTTTGTTTTATACTATGTAGTGATTTGAAAATTAACCTCAAAAAATGATTTTTTTTCCTGACAAAATGGTGGTTGAAAATACTTATTAATTTGGTGGTTACGTTTTACAAATAAAAAATGTGCTCTTGGGAGAAGTTTGTTGATCAAATCGTGAACAGATCAATAGATGGTAGACATAAGGGCTATTCTTTTGAGTCATTATCACTTTTACTTCTATCACTTGAAGTAATCATGATCACTTCAGCCCAATGAGAAGTAAATGCATATTCAAAAGAACATAAAGTTATCAGTTACACTTTTTTCACTTTGATCAATTGATAATTACTCAAAAGAATATAACCATAATAAGGTACGTAGATGTGTTAGTGTACAGGGTGTTTCATTTTCGTGTGTTGTATGGGGTATCTTTATTATTAGTAAAGATAGAAAGTTTTCGCAACTTACTGGGAACCAAAAGAACCGGAGATGAATTTTCATTACACTGTTAGTTTTTAAATAAAGATGAAACGGTGATTTTTGGGCACCCCCCTTGAAACATAGCGGGATTGCTTAATTTTTTTCATTGAACTCGACAGCTCACCCGGACACAGTTGTTTTCAAATAGTAGTTACCTGTAGCGATTTCGCCAGGGCTTAAGACCCCCGAGAATTTTAAGAAAGAAGGTCAATGAAATTTTATTGAACGCCATTCTTACGTACCTTTTTATGCATACGTTCTGGTGAAATAGTCTTACTTTGATAGCCTCAGAGCAAATAGAACCGATATAGTTAATTCCCTCAATTCATAGCATCAACTTTGAATTCACTATGACAATGAAGACCTTGATCCCATAAAAGGTTGGTGGTACTGCAAATGTAAAAATGGTCCAATTCTGTGGTACTTAGGTTGTTATAGATATTGTTGTAATCGGGAAAAATCTTAATCCCTGTATGCCCCGAATTACAAACGTCACATAGATATTGTTGTAATCGGGAAAAATCTTAATCCCTGTATGCCCCGAATTACAAACGTCACTATCTCGATTCCATCTTCTTAATCGAATTGTCATCATCGGGTAAAATTCAAAGTCGTGAAAATACGCCGCTTGCACTCGATGTATACCAATTATCAGCGTTTGGGTAGGCCGGCAGACCTGATGTATTGCTCTAAAAATTTGGGCACTTCGTCCCAGTATCAAGGAACTTTCGAACTTCCTTGCCCAGTATCGACCGTGGACTCATCAGTAGGGTCCGTCGGTACCTTCCCCAGACACCGTTCGTCGTACTTACTTTAGTAAGGAACTTCTATTTGAAGTGATTTTGCGTCGGGAATCGGCAGTAGGATGTTGGTCACCACAATAATATCTAGATATTTTCCCACAGTGTAATAGTGGCCCCTACGCAGACTATGTTCTTTTGTTCGAGTGTCATTGAATTAATTTTCTATATACTTTTTCCAGATATTACACAACTTCTACGGATGCGTTATTATTTTGTTATATTTGCTGAATGTGCTGATACTTGTTTTTTTAAAAGTTCCGATAATTTCTTGTAGCTTTTTTTAGTGAAATGGGAATCATGCCTTTGATGGAGTTATTTTTTGTTTACCAACTCCATCCCTAGGATTCTGACAACTATAAATGTGTCTAATATCAAATTTATATGACACTCCTCAATTATTTTCAAGGAGTAATGCATTTTGACACTTTTTAAAGTTTGTTTAGGGCCTAGAATCATATTTTAGAGGGGGGGGGGCAAGGTTTCTGGAAAAACACGCATTCACATGCATTTTTGTGATAGGCGTAGGTACATTTTCTATGCCCATATATGAACACATCATTACATCAGTACTTGAAAAGCAAATAACCATATTTAGGGTTGGTTCATACTTCCTAAAATTAACAACTAACACTAAGATAAACTTAAAGTAAAACGTCCATATTGGCTTTTCAATTTTAGCTATTTAACTAATTTTATTCTAAAGTGTTTCTAGTATTTTATGATACATTTTTACTGAGTTGTCTTTATTTATAATGTTGGTTTTTGGATTTTGATGTATTGTCAATTTTTTCTCCGTCCAGAAACATCCGAAAAAAAGCACAAATTATACCGACTGTAAAAATTAAATTAAGAAGTTAAAGTTGACAACTTTTTAGTTGTTAATTGATAATTTTTAGTTGGGACCATTAACAGATGAAAGTAAAGTGTATCATTGTCAAGTGAAAGTTGATAATATAAGTGTTAGTTCATAATTTTCGGAAGTATACGATTAGAAAAAGGTAAAATTTCTCCCTGAATTTTTAAAATTCGATGCTATAAAAATAATTAATTATGAAACATCACTTTTTTCAATTTAAATTATGCGCATGTAATTTGGGTTCAAAAAATATAAAACATAATTTTGCGTTCACCATTTCGACCAGAAAATTCAGGACCCAATTTAACAGACTTGCGCAAAAGCACAGGTCAGATTTAACATCTGTCCTCGTAAAAAAATACCGACTGCTCGTGTATCAGAAAGAGAGAGCGTTGCTAACGTACAGTTTATATTCATGCAGGTAGTTTATAGCGGAATAAGCAAAGACGTTCGATGGTTTAATTTAATTTAGGAAAGCAACTTGTCAAAAAGAGACAAAGAATAAATAATGAGTCAGAATTAACTCGACCAATAAAATTGGCCCCGAAACAAAAAATTTATTGCAGACTCGATTTTTGACGCGTTTGTATCGGGCGTTTCGAGGTATATCGTTTTTCTTTCCGACATTTGCGAAAATTCGCATTTGAAAATGCGATAGCGATTTCCCGTCGCGGAAAAACTTATTAATGTTCTCGATTTAGTGTTTGTTCATTTATTTAGAATGGCTCTTGGAAACGGGAGCACTCCAAACGGAGGGGTCAGTGAAAAGGCCCCGGTAGTCAATGGGACTAATATGGAAACGTTACCTAGGACCGGAAAACAGGTAATTTTGGAAAGGAAATGATAGGGGAAATGGGGTCTTTTTAATGGGAAATTGTTAACTTATACATCTTAAAGTTAACCAAGGCGGTATTTTGCATAAGTAATTTCGTAGCCTATAATTTGCATATGAAACAACTCCTCTTGAGTAATACAATTTTTAAAGGGCAATAACATTAATACAATTAAGATTGTATGGACAAATCCTTGAAACAGATAAATATTAATTAAAAGCACCTGTTTGAACTACATTTGTCAACAAAAGAGTTTACACAGCCGCCTAACATAATTAAAACTGAGGTTCTTGTAAGAAGCCAAGCAGGGAGCTAGACTACTTACTTACATGCCCTAATAAACCAGCTGAATAAAATAACTGTAAATTAAAGTAAAATATTATCATGGAAACATCTGGTTCGTAATTAAAATTATTTCTACAGCTCATACTGGTTGTTATTTAATACAATTCTGCCATTTTTGGTCAAACCATTGCTGTTAATGTTCCTTTAACAAACAGGTTCCTATGGTTAGTGAAATCGACTTGATTGTTGTGTCTGACGTTTTTTATTAATTAATATTTATTTTGTTTGCAATAAAATTCTTATTTAATATTGCCATTTAATAGAAAATAACCGAAACGAACGAAATTTGTTATAATCTTTATGGTTGTTATGTTACCAATAATTATGCATGGCTCTCGTTGCCATAGCAATAGAGTAATTCTTTTTTTGTTATGATAAAGATGCCTTATGATGGAAATTAGGGATGCCAATTAATAATATACTATTAGGTTTAAGGTGGATAACTAGTAAATAATCATAAATAATGGTTATGTACCAAGGAAGAGCCTATAAGGCATTTTAAACTAGTCACTTTCATAAATGTTTTTTTTCCATAAATGAAAATGTATTTACTCAATATTTAATGCGGTGAAATCGTGGGATAAATTTCCTGGAGACCGTTTGTGTGTATTTTGAATTCGTTTTGAGTGGTGTTATGCAAACAGCAAACATAAGATTTACCTATGTTTATAAATAAACACGCTTTAATCTAAATATACACTTAAGGTGCTTGTACTCAGCTGGTATTAAAAAATGACATTTGACGACTCTATTTCTAATTTTGATTAAAGTTATAGACAGTTTTACTTATTTTTTGGATTAAAAGTTAAGTATGTTGTTAAAATTTAAGGTAATTATTTAATTTAAGTGAAATCTGGAAAAATGACGTTCTTTTCTTGAAAATTCTTTTATATACGTCCTAGTTCAAGGTTGCAAAATACCACTCTGGTTTTGGTTTTGGAACATTTTTCCTTATTTCTCAAGAAAACACAAAAAATACACTTCATTTCAAGGTCATTTTTATTACTTAAAAAAATACCGAACTTTCTTATTTATTATTGTTAATACTACTTAAAATACTTTGCAGTTAATATAATTCAACTATTTTTGCAGAAATTTTAGCATCCAAATTAAGAAAAATCTGTATTTTCAAAGAAAAAGCAAAAATAAGTTTTGTAAATTTCGTTGACGTTTCCTATTACTTGTTGGTTTCCAAGAAGCTAAATAATTGTTGCTACGTTGCCATATGTTAAATATTTTCATGTAATAAACTATTATTAAAAAAAAAATTATCTCTGCGACATATTTAAAATTTTTAATGTAAAAACAAGTGTAAAATTAATCTCAACTACAATTTTGGTTAGTTTAGGTATAGTTTGGGTTCAGCTGTAGACATAAGAGTAATTAATAATACTTATTATAGATTGCGGATCCTATAGAAGAAAATTGGCCCACGCTTAGAAAGAGATAGAGCGTTTTCAATGGGGAGAAGTTCTCTTTCTAATTTCATTCAGTTGACAGGGACTGACCAATGACATTTGGATATTTAGATAATATAGAAACTTTTATAAGCGTACAATATGTGAATATAACGAAATTTTAACGATTTAATGTAAAAAGTGAACCCAAAAAAATGTTCTTTCGCGTTTTCTGGAAAAACTGTCGAAAACCAAAGCCAAAAACCTAAACTAACCTGAACTAATTGAAAATTATATTAATAACATTAATTTTACACTTGTTGCTACATAAAACGATAAAATGTGTTACTGACTGAAATATACAATTTTTTTTTAAATAACGGTTTATTCCGTGATAATATTTGACATCTGGCAACTTCGTAACAAATATCTAGCTTCTTGGACACCAATAAGTAGTGAAAATGTCAACAAAGTTGCAAAAACAGTTGAAATATATTACATACAAAGTATTTTAACTAATACTATCAATAACAAATATAAAAGTTCGTTGTTTTTTTCAAAAAATAAAAAGGATTTTTTTAGGCAACTGTTGTCCTGGAAAAATAAGAAGAAACTGTGGAAAATCGGGTCGAGAATCGTATTTTATTAGCGCGGTATAGGGTAAAGGAATTTTCAAGTAAAAACACAATTTTCCCAGATTTCCCTTAGAATACATAATAAACAAGTTAAAAAAAAAATAGAAAACTGAATTAAAACTTAACTAAAAAACTTTCTGTATAAAGTAAACATTTCAAATAGCTCATTGTGAAAAGATGGTGACGCCAAAATTATTAACTATTTAATATTTTATGCATAAATTGTTGTAATAATAATTGCGTGAGTCATACTTTTGGTCATACTCATACTAGATTAATATAAACCAAGCTAAAAAAAATTTAGTGTAATCAAGAGTGTAATAAACCTATATAACGAAATAAGAAATTATATTCTAGCTAGCTAGAAACTAGTTGAGAAACTAAACTAGTTATTCTTAGAATTATTATGATGTACGGTAATAAGTCGAAAAGTAAACTGATTTATTGTTTTGATCTTGACTTCTGTTAATTTGCATTTACTCTTTTGACCTTGAGCCTTGTTTACTCGATTATTTATGTAATTGAAATGATTAAATTCTAAAAGTTTTCTTCAGCTGTTGTTCATTTGAATTGTTAACTTTTTAAATGATTTTAAATTAGAATTTTCTAGAACTTTCTAAAAATTTCTTCAAGAGAGTAGTTGTCAGATAATTGATTGTCAAACTTAATTCCTTTTTGACTTACGTTTGGTTAAATTTTCGATAGAATTTGTTTGTTTTTGACAGAGATTATGTTCAAGAACACTGAATTTTAGAAAATTAAAGAATTCTGGTTGCAGGTTTCCTATGAGAATTATAATCGTACGTTTTAATTTATGGGATCACACTATCATTATTTACTAATAGTAAGAATGCGTGGAACAATAGAATAATGTGAAATATCTCGCAAACTGCAAGTGATAAAAGTATTGCTATGGTTATCCTGTAAATTATGTGTGCCTTTATTACCACATTTTTGAAGCATATTTTCAGCAATATCTGTAAAATCATCTACTTAACGTAACAAGCAGGAAAAAACGAATGCTTTGGAATCCTTGTAACTAGCCCTATTCAATGGTACCGCCATATATCGAATTTCCCATTTTGGGGATACCAAACTAGGGATTCCGATAACTCATAGAAAAATATTTCTGAAGTTCGAGCTCTTAGAATATATTGTATGTGGGTTAGTAAGCATTATTACCATACGAATTGCTTACCTCTTTATTAGTATACAGGGTGTGCCACGGTGACCGTCCATACAAATTTGCAGGATTCAAATCGTACTATTTCTCTAGATGTTCTAATGGATGGTTACCGAGACACTCTGTATAGTTTTAAGTCATTACGTCAATTACCCTCTGAGTAATTGATTAAGAAATTACGGCTGACTCATAGATGGAATCTTGAGCAAATTCCTTACAAAAAGTAGAATAAATAAATAAATAAATAAATAAATGCTTTATTAACGGTCAAACCATTTTACCAACCAATGTTAGCTGTTTTTGGAAAATGTAGCCTTTCATTTTCTGCAGTGAGACTCTGGAGCTTTATTTATTCCCATATATATCATTTACCAAAAAAAAAACCATAAGAGCATGGAACAGTGTCAAAAAAAAAATCATTACTGTAATAAACGTCATAATAAAAATTGTAGTTCATTCTCAGCTGTAGATAAAAAAAGGAAAAAATCTTCAACAATAATTATACCATTTTAAATACCTTTCTTGAATAATTCTATCAAATTAATGTAGCAAAAACAAAACAATTAGAACTTAAGATAAAGGGCAATATTATAAATAAAATAAATTTAAATAACAAGGAAACTTACACACATTTAAAATTTAATGATAGAGCCAACAATAAAAATCTACTTCGAGAGAATGTTGCCTTTATGACACTCTTCCAATGTATAGAAGGCTTTTTTACACAAAAAGATTTTTAGGACACACTTTAATCTATTTCCCGGTACTAAATGTACATTTTCAAGTAAAGAATTAAAAACTATAATAACAGAAAACTCGTCATTTTTCTGCAAATAACCAAAGTTATATTTATCACGAAGCAGATTTGTTTTATTTCTAGTAGTATGTTTAATAGATGCACCTTCAAAAAGATCCCTGTTATCAACAATAAACATCACCGAATCCAAAATGTACATACCTATAACCGTCAAAACATTGTTACTAAGAAAGATGTTTCTACAACTGTCTTGTTTCATTGCAAAAATACACCGTAAACATCTTTTTTGCAGAATCAGAACTCTATTAATTTCACAGGAATTACTCCAAAATATCAAACCATATATGGACTGTACAAATGCATGGTAAGCTGATAGAGCTGCAGCGATTACAACTCTCTCCGAAATAATTCTTAATGCAAAACAATATTGAGATTTTTAGTGGCAACTTTCTCGATGTGTGCCCCCCCCCCCCCCAGTCCAACCTTCTATCGATGTGTAGTCCTAAAGCAACAACGCTCTCAACTGATGTTATTGTTGTATCCTCAAATGTTAATGTAAATTGATTATTTAATCTGTTGCCAAACATAATGTTTTGGCTGTTGGACCGAAAGTACCCATCGAGAATGTTCACAGATTGAACCTTCATCGATAGATGTATGATCAGCATATAGTACAGTCTGTTCTTCAGAGATTTCGGGTAAATTATTTGTATAAAGAATATACAGAAGAGGTTCAAGTATTGCAACCCTGAGGGACGCCCCTCTTCATTTTAACCTTCTGAGACACTATAGCTGTTCCATGGAGATCAGACTCCACCATACATAGTCCTGTCTATCAAATATGATCTTATTAATTCCAGTGCATTACCCCTTATACCATACATTTCAAGTTTTAACAATATGTTTTATGATTCACAGCATCAAAGGCTTTAGACAGATCCAGACACATGGCCAATGTTTTTTTTTTTATTTAATGATTCTAGAATTTGTATAATTATTTGGTACAAAGCTCTTACTGTGGATTTACCTTTTCTAAAGCCATTTTGTTTATCTGATATTACAGAAAACTTATCCAGAAATGTTACAATTCTCTGATATAAAACTTTTTTTAAAAACCTAATTCTTTTCTTCAGATTTTTCCCCTTTGTTATAGATTGCTCTAATATGGGCATTTTTTTTAACTTACTTGGAAAAATACCTGTTGTAAATTGAAGATTATGACTATGATTCATAGGAATCATTAAGACGTTCTGTTGCTCTTCTAACGAAGACAATGGTCAGTATTACGCAGATATATTAATTCAAGGGTCATTAAAAGGGAGGGACCCGATCGGGTTGTTTTTGTAGGCCATTTCACACGTCCCACTTTGCAAGGAGTGCCCTGATATAAACTTTGAGGAATAAATCATCCACGGTAGAATCTTGACCTGGCCGCTAGTAATTACTTTCTTTTCATTAATTAAAAAAGGACTTGCAAGGAAAAAGATTTGTGAACTAGGATGAGATGAAAGTAGCCAAAAACGAGTATTTTGTGCAAAGAAAATGATTGGTGGCGCTTTACAAAAAATTTAAAAAATTTTGAATTCGAGGGAGATTATAAAGGGTTTTCCAATAAGAGGTGTTATTTTGATATTCAAAGAAAAATGCCATTTTTTAAGATAAATGATCGGATATTTATTACATTATAAAGAGGAAGGTATGCCGTTAATGATGGAAAATAACATCAGCCAAATGACCACCACGACCATGCCTACAGGACCATATCCTTTTCATGAAATTTTCCATAACCAAATCGCAAAGTGGCTGCCCTATGTCCTCGATAGCCTCACGAATTCCATCTTTGAGGTCTTGAATCGACGCTGGGCTGTTGGCGTAGACCTTGTCTTTCACGTGGCCCCAAAGGAAGAAATCGCAAGGTGTCACATCACAAGATCTCGGTGGCCAATTGTGATCACCTCTTCGAGAGATAACACGGCCCGGAAACTTTTCCCGTAAAAGATCAATGGTTTCGTTGCTTGTGTGGCACGTAGCGCCGTCTTGTTGAAAGTAAACGTGGTCCAGATAAATACCATCCAATTCCGGCCATAAAAAATCATTAATCATCTCTCGATAGCGCAATCCATTCACCGTAACTGTTGCTCCAGCCTCATTTTCGAAAAAGTAAGGTCCAATGACCCCGCCGGACCATAAACCGCACCAAACAGTCACACGTTCAGGATAGAGAGGCTTTTCAACAATAACTCTTGGGTTTTCCGAGCCCCAGATGCGACAATTTTGTTTGTTGACGAAGCCACCGAGGTGGAAATGGGCCTCATCACTGAAGATGATTTTTCGATGGAATTCCGGATCATTTTCATGCATTTCAAGAACCCAATCAGCAAAGGCACGACGTTGTTGATGATCGTCCGGCTTGAGTTCTTGCGTTAACTGAACTTTATAAGCCTTAAGACCCAAATCTTTATGCAAAATACGGTGTAATGACGTTTGTGGAATCCCTAATTCCAAAGAACGACGAGGAATGGACAAACCTGGGTTTTCTTCAACACTTTCGGCTACAGCAGCAATATTCTCGGCTGTTCTTGAGCGACGTGCACGGGTTTTCTTCTTCACATAACTAACTTGTCCCAACAGCTCGAATTTTTTCACCAATTTCTTTATTGCGCTCCGACAAGGTGCTTCATGACGACCCAAAAATGTTCGAGTTTTACGAACCGTCTCTGCCAAATTTTCACCATTTTTATAGTGAATTTTAATAATTTCAATGCGTTGTTGAAGCGTGTATCGTTCCATCTTTATTTATGGCGTAGTTTCTACTTGTCAAACGTCAAAAACTTACAGCTTCAAAAGTGACATCTACCGAAATAGCGGGCTTTTCAAAATGACACCTCTTATTGGAAAACCCTTTAGGTATTCTTCTATCAGTCCTCGAAAACACCTAATCAAATACTGTTTTTTATTTTAGGACTATACAATAGGATTAAAAATAATTTGAAACTTTTTAGTAAATCCAGCTATTTAAATATTTCCATCATAAATATTTAAAAAATTATGAAGATGTAGCAATGTGATTACATAAATAAACGGCTTGTGTCTGTTTATAAAATAAACGTTGTATAGATATATCTTGGCCAAGAAAAGTAGCAGGTTCTTTTTTTAACAACATGCAATTTTAAATTGAGCAGCGTAGCAACAAGTTTTTCTTTTTAAGGTACTTAAAATACGGATCTAGGTATCTATTTACATAATGCTACACATCCTGTATATATGAGCGTTCCCAGACATTTTTTTACGGGTTATTAACTTGGGTGGGTCTGGAATTTTGTCGACAAGTGTTTTGTGATAATAATAGTAGATTTGTCATCTATTGTCTAGTCAGAATATTTTTTCACCTGCTTTTTAGATGTGATGAGAGGTAAATTAGAACCTTAACACAAAACAGCATTATTCAAAAACTCGCTTATATATAATTGTATTAATTTTTATAATAAATTGTCTTCTGAGCTACGAATTCTGCGTGGTGAGAAATTTGTTGGGAGAGTTAAATCTTTTTGCAAGAGCCCATAGGCTATGTGGTGGTAGTTTGACGACCAAAATGGAAGTACCCGATGGCCGCTACGACTGAGACAATTTAGCCAGCTTCTCTTTCCCCTGTCTCGCGCTTACAAACTCACCCTTATTTTTTTTTACGCTAAGAGTAGGTTCCTGCTAGTAAATCACAATCAAACTTTTTTGACAGTTAAGTGTAGTCAAAATAAATAATTGAAGAACCTACGTGGTCGGTAATGAAAAATAAAATTGTAAACCTACCCCCATTACGCTAATATAAAACTGGACTGCTCATGAAAATAATTTTTGACCCCCCCCTCTTATTGGTCGCCATCAGGTGCAATGATTTGTATGACAACATTGAATTCCTTGCTAGTTTCTTACTTTGGCGTGAATGTGTCGTGTATGAATGTCAATTCTATTATTCTAACTAACAGGTTTAGACAATAACTATCTCTTTCTATACTATATCTAAAACAATAAATCACTCTTCCTTGTTTTACTTGACAGGTTAATTGAGTATATTCAATAAAAAAGACCAGGATAATTGTTTCTGTAAAACAATATTTAACTTGAATTTCTACTTTTAGTTTCCTCAAAATTATAATTTTTCTGTTTAAAGCAACTCAATAGAGCTAATTTTTTTAAACTTCTTTGGAACAGCGTAAATATGTAACAATTTTATTATTTTTAGATAACAAGCATGAAATGTCAGTTCTTATAAATAAATGAAAATGTTGTTTCTATGACTGTTTACATATTTTATTTTTTACAATAAAACTGTTATTTAGCAAAATAGCTAAAATGTGAAATAGGCGCCAAAAACAAATCGAGACTAATTTTATTTTAAATACCTATTAGAAATGATTGTGGAAATCACTCGGTATTTTTGTAAATAACTAGTATAATCCACATCCTTATTCGGATGTAGAGTATAAGAAGTTAACGAAAAAAAGTATTAAGGTATTTATTTTTAAAAATTTTACATCATGAATTGATATAATATATTGTTTAATGTAAAGTATAGAAATGTCCTCATAATCATTTAAAAATAGCTTCGATTAGGTCTTTGTTAAAATTATTTTCTCCTCGATGCTTTTCGGGAATTGATATGTTAGGTATTTATATAGGGTTAACAACATTCATAATAATGTTGACGTTTCCTTCATAATAATGGAGCTTTAATTTAAAGGAAGTAAACTAACATTATGTACTAAACCATTTTTATATATAAAAAAATTAAACTCTAAAGGGGATAGTGTTAAAGCAGTTTATATTTAAATGTAAACAAAACAATATTTATTAAGACACTTTAAATATAAAAAAGTTTGTAAATACAAGAAAATTCTTACATTAATACAATCATTTTTAATCTAAATATATACATAAAGATTTACTAGCACCTTTTAATTTTTCCACTAGGTCAAACTTTGCATTTACTTAACTGTTTGAGGATCTGGAATTGACCTTTCCTAGAGTTGAATTTTTGAAATGGTAATTAATCGCAGCTTCTCACTACTTAGACAAAGGATTTTCATGACACAAATTTCCTATCCGAGCTAAAATCAAGAATTTTTGTTTTATTAATTAATAACATATTCAAACAAAAGGTTATTATTTTATTTTTGACAAAACAAATACATAAAAGTAAAATTTATGTAATTTCCAAACATGCTTAATAATATTGAAAAATTTCTATTATATGCAATCATTTATTTCAATTTTAATATGGCATATTTGTTTTTAAACGTATAATCATTTTAAATTTTAACACCATACCGGTTTCGATGTTCAGCTTTATATGTCAGTGGAACATTAACTTTATGGTAAAACGATATTGTTGTTGGTTAATGCACACCTAATTCAGGACTTTTTGTTTGTAGAGCCAATGTATGTTATTAAGTCCAAGTTTAGTTGCTTCAAGATGTTTACATCAAACAACGGTTCTTAGTTTTTTTCAGGCAGTTTATTTGTGAGAAGCACAAACTTTTTGCTCATCTTCTTGTATAAAACTATTTCCAGAAAAATGCTCTGAACAGAGTTACTCATTTTGTGTATAAAAGAATTATGATCATGAACAATTTGCTTCAGCCCTTGAATTTGAAGATTCTTTTCTCTTAGAAAACTAAAATATTTATAGCATTTAAAAATTATCATACATCATATCCATAAGATTAAACTTGTTACCTTTAGATTTACAATTTGATTCTAAGGTAAAATTTTATATAATTATTATTGAATGCTTTATAACTTACCAATTAAATAAACTCCAATTTACCAGATGAGGTATTTGCACGTCTGACGTTGAAGAATCGCATTTTTTAAAATACCAAAACAAACCTTAAAGTTCACATTCCTGTTTGAAATTTTCACTAAAACGTTACATAAAATGTGACAAAATCCATAAAACAGCAAAATCAAAAATAAATTATTGTCAAAATGAAAAGTATTCAGTCAATGTCAAAAATACACTTTCACCAATATAATAAAAACTTAGGGAATTCATTGTTGCCAAAGCAATTGTTTGCACGTAATGGCACGGAGCATGGTGGCGTTATTTTTATTATAAGGGAGGTTTTATGGATGATTAGTCCAGTTTTATATGTCAAGTTCGTGCTGTTAGTATTTCACAGCCAAACTTTTTTCGCAGTTAAGTGTCATCGAAATAAATAATTGAAGAAAATGAAATGTTCGATGTAACCTTTCAAATTTCAATAATAATCTCAAATAATAAAAATAAAGTTAGTTAATCTGAAGTACCCAAAACGTTCAGAAATTATTTTTGGAACTTTTAATTACCAACTTCTCAAACAAAATTGATCACTAGTTAATGTCTTTTTTCGATGATATTAATCGATTAAAAGTCAGGTTCATAAAAAAATATTTTGCCATTATTGTGCCCTAAATTCGACACTTCCATAGTCTTCCTAACATAAATATTTCAAATCCAAATCAGTATCTAAATATTCTTTTAGTAACTTTATAAAAATCACTGGATTGAAGGTAATTCCTTTTCCCATCCCTCAGGGGTGCTGGCTATCATGCTGTCTCGCATAAACTTCACGAATTCAGGGCGTGAGCTTCGCCAGACACAGCAATAAAGGACGGGAAACCAACAGAGTATAAAAACCTTTTTATTAAATTAAAAATGTATGAACACGTAGCGGGTAATTAGAATAATGCGGCATATAAATTTTGTTTAATATATTAAGGGGCTCAATAGAATGCTACAATCAAGGTTGTACATAATATACAGGGTGATGTTCATATCTGTTTTAAATCAGTTTACATTTTGTTTTTTCTCGAAAGTGGAGAGTTTATGAAAAAGAGTTTTTTTTCATAAAAATTCCTGTTTGTCTTAAAAAGCTTGCGTAAAACTCGTATACTGGGTGTCCAGAAATAAAAGCTGTTTGGGCTAGAAAGTCACGTGAAATAACCAAATTGTGGAAGTCCATTAAACATTAAACTTTTCTAAAGTACTCTCTTACTACTTGTTCACAGGCGCCGATCCAGAGGGGGGGGGCGGTGGGGGCGATCCCCCCCCCCCAAAGAGTTCAGAAAAATAGACCCGATTTTGCCTCTTATACTATACTTTATTCAAGAACTAGAGAGAGTAATAAATCATTTTTTACCCTTTTTTCTTCGCAAACTACCTGTTTTCTTTAGTCCGGTGTCTTTGACAAAATCTGTTAGACACATATATATTTTTTATAGGAATGGGTTAGAAATTTTATAATCAAAAATACCGGTCTGTAATAATGGACTATTTGGGTTGGATAACAATAGATATTTGGAAATGTAAAGTGTTAAAAAGGATTTTAATCCTTGTCATAGGCGTCGAAAGGAGGTTTATTTAATCACTAAGTATTTATGGCATAGAATATTATTTCGGTAATAAACTTAAAATATAATGTTTTTGTAATATTATTATATTTCTTATGATTTCTTAATAATTCACATACATTAGAAAATATTATCTATATTTTGACACATTTAACACAAATCACAACTGTATTTTTATTATTTTTAATTTTAGCATAGAAACCGTTTTAGGCACATTCAGACTAAAAAGTAGCCTTATTCTGTGAAAAAATTCTAAGTTATAATTTAAATACTTACAAAATATTGCAGAATATCAGAAGAACAGCAAGATTTCCGCAAAAACAGATCTACAGTAGATGCCATATTCATCGTAAGACAGATAGCAGAGAAATCTATTGAATTTACTAAGCCGGCTTTTATGTGCTTTATAGATCTCACTAAAGCCTTTGATAGGGTGAGACTGGATGATATTCTGCAAATAATGCGAATTAAAGGCATCCCAAATAATTTAATTAACATAGTTGAACAGTTCTCAACTCCACAACATAAATCTCAGTAAGCGGCAACCTAACTAAGGATGTACCGATAGCGTCGGGCATACGACAGGGGGACTCTCTGAGTCCATTACTGTTTAACATAGTAATGGGCCAAATAATTGAGAACGTCAAAAGAGCGGCACCAGGGTACAGAATGAATACCGGGGAAATAACAATAATATGTTACGCTGATGACGCCGTCATAGTCTCGGAAAATGAAGACGATCTCCAAAGACTTCTATTTGCATTCCACACCATAAGCAAGCAATTCAACATGAAAATATCCATCGATAAAACTAAGTCAATTGTAATAAGCAAAGTGCCCTTAAGATGCAAACTAGTAGTGGATGACAAACCAATAGAACAACTCATGACCTTTAATTACTTAGGAGTTGAGATATCCGCAAACCAAGACAGAACAAGAGAAGTAAGAAACCAAGTAAACAAGGCAAATAGAATCTCAGGAAGCCTGTCGGATATAATATGGCACAACACATACATGAGCAAGGACGCAAAAACAAAAATCTACAAGACCTGTATTCGACCGATAATGACGTACGCAATAGAGACAAGAGCTGACAAAACAAAAACAAAATCAATTCTAAGAACTGCCGAAATGAAAGTACTAAGAAGAATATCGGGATACACATTAAGAGATCACATACGCAATTCAACAATACGCGAGGAACATGGAATGCAGGATATAGTAAGATGGATACGGAAGCGCAGAAGAGCCTGGAATGAGCACGTAGGAAGAATGGCGCAAAATAGGATAGCGAGAATCGCCCGAGATGGAACACCGGAAACCAGAAGACCAATAGGTAGACCACCTAAAAGATGGAGAGAGTCCTGGATTTCAACATCAAATGAGATGAATGATTGAGTTGGAAAAAACAGGCTGTAAGCCTATAACAAGAGGAAGAAGAAGAAGACAAAATACTCATTGTCAAAAATACAAGAAGTTAAACATATATAAAAAAATAAATTCGTCCATATAATATTAAAATATTTTTGGGGCTATCGGTCATTTTATTATTAATTAAAAACATTTTGTTGTAATTCTGCAGATGGTTTAAGAAATAAATACACTCAAAACGTCAAATAGCCTAAAAATGTTTTTAATTAATAATAAAATGACCGATAGCCCCAAAAATATTTTAATATTATATGGACGAATTTATTTTTTTATATATGTTTAACTTTTTGTATTTTTGACATTGGATATTTTATAAGTATTTAAATTATAACTTCGAATTTTTTGAGAGAATAAGGCTACGTTTTAGTCCATTATTATAGACCGGTATTTTTGATTATAAAATTTCTAACCCATTCCTATGAAAAATATATGTGTCTAACAGATTTTGCTAAAGACACCGGACTAAAGAACACAGGTAGTTTGCGAAGAGAAAAAAGGTAAAAAATGATTTATTACTCTCCCTAGTTCTTAAATAAACTGTAGTATAAGAGGAAAAATCGGGTCCATTTTCCTAAACTCAAAGCTCTTGGGGGAGGCGATCGCCCCCCCCCCCCTGGATCCGCGCATGTTGGTATTTGCAAAATTTCTTTTTGTGTGTGTTTTCATGTTTTCTTCTCACTTTGTCACAAGTGGCGACAATTTTCCTTTGGATGGGGGCGTAGTCTTCTTCTAATTCTATATTCTTTGATTTCTTCGAACCGTTGATGAATCTCCTCTAGTAATGCTACCTGTTTGAAACGATGATAGTTTATCTGTGAACGTATTAACTCCTTACTAGCATTTTCCAATATCCTGTTTGCCCGTTGTTTTTTTGTTAAATTTGAATAGTGAGTAATCTCGACAAATCTAAATACTTGTGAGTTAAAATCCTAAAATTTAAAAGGTGTTTTCTTCCTTTGGAACAGAACTTGACATTCATTTAGATCTTAATGACGTTTTTGGTGACATTTAATTTTATAATATTATTGCAAAGTTAATCTTCCATAATATATCTTAATTAAAAGCTCATTATGTCGCTAAGAAGGTCCATACGACCGCTACTGAAACCGAAATGAAAAGCAGCTTTTATTAAACCGAACCCTATCATTTGTATTTTAACAGCCGAATTCCAAGCAATTTTAATAATTAACCCACATAACATTCGAGTGGGCGTACAGATGTTACACTAAACCTAAAACAGTTCATGCCAAATGGTATTTTTAATGTTTTATAGACTCTGTACAAGTCAACTAACATATATACAGTGTAGGTGGTTGGTTTACTACGTAGATTATTATTGAAATCAAGGTTGGATTTGTTATTATAAGATTAACACTACTACTGGTCGCTGAGAGATATTTTTGGAATTTCAACCTTCCCCACATGCGGTTATAGTGAGCTAGTATTTTTTTAGATCTGGATAAAGTTAGACTGTTGTACATGTGTAGTTTAATATTTAACTTGTTGATAAAATGATAGTTCACAAAATTCTCACTGCTTGTAGTAAAACTTTATTCATTAATTGGAAGTTGAACATGTCTTTCAGTTTGTAATCAACTAAAATCAATACCGATATATCGATTTTATCGGCCAGGAGGTCGATTATCGGTATCGGTCAACATACGCAAAGTACAAGTCGTTCCAAAAACAGCACGTTTTTTTAGCTCCGAGCTTTTCAACTCGCGCTACTCTGTTTTTCGTTGAGACAGAAACTATGATAGTCTCGTAACTCAACGTGGCGGGGGTGTGTTAATCGCTACATTAAGTGTTTTGAAGTCGTCCTTGATTGCTACACCTGTTTTTAACAATTTCGAGGATATCTGGATTCAGCTCAATATATTTGACACTAACGTAATAATTGGCTGCGTATATATATATATATATATATATATATATATATATATATATATATATATATATATATATATATATATACATACATACCTCCCCACTCACCAGATGAAGCTTATAATTCATTTTCAAACACCTGCGAGGATCTACGTAACAAATATCCAAATCACAAGTTCTTGATTTGTGGAGATTTTAACCTTTTACACGTCGAAACTTTGATACCACTCAAAACGCCGACGCTATAATCGATACAATGTATTTTCTTGAACTTGAGCTAATCAATTCGATATATAATGTTTTGGGTAGATTATTGGACTTAATTTTTGTAGGAGGTTTTAATAGAACCGTTGCGACCCGCTGCTCACTTCCACTCTAATCCATAGATGCCCATCACCCAGCAATAGAAACCTTACTGCACTTTCAATGTATCAAGAAACTCGGCAATAATAGCACAGTAACTGTTTATTAGTTTCGTCAAGCTAACTTTGCTGGTCTGAATCATTTTTTTGATTGTGTTGATTGGACCTTTATTTCTGATAT
Source organism: Diaprepes abbreviatus (assembly GCA_034092305.1). Classification (NCBI taxonomy): domain Eukaryota; kingdom Metazoa; phylum Arthropoda; class Insecta; order Coleoptera; family Curculionidae; genus Diaprepes; species Diaprepes abbreviatus. Next base: position 450,400 of record JASJET010000018.1, on the reverse strand, counting down.
CGCTGACATCGATACTATTATTCGTCACTTCTATGACACTTTTTTTGAAGGAATCGGTCTATTCGTTCCTAAGAAGACAGTGCCAACCGAGAAATATCCAAAATGGTTCGACGGTGATCTTCGTAAATCCATAGCGCTTAAAAATAAATTATATAGGAAATATAAATATTCGCAGCTTCAATCTGACTACGAAGCGTACGCGAACGTTCGACGTGAAGTCAAGTTCAAGACCGATATCTGTTACCTCCTTTATATTTCACCGAATACTTTATACCACAAAATATTAAACACTTTTGGTCATTTGTTAACAATCTGAGAAAGGACTCGGGTCTGCCTGCGCAGATGAGGTACAGTGGTTCAATGTTGGACAGACCTGAGGACATATCTGAGGCCTTCGCATCACATTTCTAGTTGGCATATTCCGGGAGTAATATTGATGCGAGATTGGATGGTGCTGGCGCGGTTGGTTTTGCCGGCGTTCTCTTTTAGCACCACTTCAACTAAATTTGCTTGATATATCTAAAAAAGCTGGTCCTGACGGTGTTCCTACTATAATGCTAAGAAACTGCCCAACTTCTCTTGCCACACCACTGCAAAGGATATTCCAGAGCTCATTAGACTCCGGTTATTTTCCGACGGTTTGGAAATTTTTCAACTTTCTACCTGTTTTTAAATCGGGTGATAAATGTGATGTAGTAAACTATCGTGGAATCTCAACCTTATCTGCAATTCCTAAACTTCTTGAGTCTATTCTGACCTATGAAATTTTTAATACCTACAAGCGATATATCAATCCTGAACAGCACGGATTTTATCAGGGACATTCCACTGTAACGAACCTCGCAATTTATCAGAATTTCCTAGTCAAATCCGTTGAACAAGGGCATCAGATTGACGCAATTTACACCGATTTGTCTAAAGCCTTTGACAGCATTCATCATCTACTGCTACTCAAGAAGCTGTTTGAGATCGGTATCTCGGGAAATTATTTAAACTGGATCAAATCTTATCTCAGTGATCGATGGCAGCTTGTGGAGGTGTGCGGGTCTCTATCCAGCGAAGTAATGGCTACTGCTGGTGTCCCTCAGGGGTCACACATTGGAGCGGTTCTGTTTCTTCTGTTCATCAATGACGTTACCTCCTGTTTTGTTTCCTCTTAGGTCCTATTATACGCCGATGATCTGAAATTTTACAGCATTGTCAACTTAGATCATAAGCACTTACAAAATGATCTAGATTGTTTCTTCTTCAAGTGCGATCACCCAATTGTTAATTCATATGAAATACTGGGTCAACCCGTCGAATCTATGGAAGTAATTTTCACGAAAGATTTGCAATTCAACGCTCATATTGACAGCGTCACGATCAAGGCTCTAAGAATGCTGGGTTTTATTAAGCGAAACTCGAGACATATTAATGACACTAGAGCTCTAACTTGCTTATACAACTCGCTTGTTCGCAGCATTTTGAAATACTGTTCAATTATATGGACTCCCAACTATGTCACCCACAAAAACAGACTCGAGAAAGTATAAAATGTATTCACGAAATATCTACTATATAAGCACCATTTTCCATCACACGGCTTAGCTTATGAAACAAGAAGATAAGCTATGTTTTTGTTTCTGTTCAAAATATTTAATAACATAATTGACTGCGACATATTGCTGAGCGAGATTAATCTTAGGGTCCCTTCAAGGCGTACTAGGCTGCAACGGTTGTTCCAGGAAAGCTATCATCGCACCAACTACATAAATATATTAATGGTTAACTATAACCGATTTTATTTGGACTGTGATATTTTCAAGGACTCACAGCAAAGGATTAAAACGATTATAATGTTTAAATGATATACTTTGTTGTACGTTATTCTTTTTTTTTTCTTTTGAATTTTGTTTGACTGTTTGTATTTTCTTGTGGTTTTTTGGTATTGTTCTGTATCATTTGTCATACCATTTAGAATGTATCATTCTGTAGTGTATGTAATTGGATCAATAAAACGTGTTGAAGTTGAAGCACTAGTTTTTGGTCTAAGACGCGATCACCTCAATTAAAATTGGTTCAGATTGCCTGGGCATGCTGCTAACTAAATTCTCGCAATAATTCAGTGATAAATTTTTCCATATTCTATGTATTTCTACAGTTGGTGCTTTAAAGAGCATATATGTTTTTTTTAACAAGTTAAACCTTCATTAAACCCTATATATTTTTAATCGAATTTCTATCAGGCGAAGAAGCAGGTCACTCCATGATAGTGATGCCTTTTTCACTTTTCCAGTCCAGATCATTGTCTTCTTGTAGTATTCGAATCGTGGTGAGAAGATGTTACGAGGGAAGCATCTCAGGCTTGTTTTGACCATCTCTTTATGTGCAAGAAAATAAAATCGAATCTGAGAAAAATCAACTCATTTCGAGTTCTTCATGAGATAACAGATCATTGGCCTCTGGAGATCTAGCAATGATTGTAGGCTGAGTACGAGAATCGACCACACTAGGAAGTTGAGACTCTGTGACTCTTTGATATTGTCTTTGGTGTCATACTGTGACGTTATATATTGGCCAGCACTTACATTACGTGAGAGGAATAGTCTCCAGGGACTACAGAATGCCTGCCTTAGGTTTTGCTACAGTATGAGAAAGTTCGATCATGTGACACCTTTATTTCGGGCATCCCGATGGTTTAATTTAGAGGAAAGATTCTTTATACATTTAGCAACCCTTGTTCATAGGATTGTGTTGACAGAAGCACCTTTTTATCTGTCTAATAAATTGATTCGTGGCAGTGCTGTTCATGGGAGACAAACACGTTATAGTTCCAGGTTCATTGTCCCGAAACATAGAACTGCCCTGTGCAGTGAAAATTTATAACTCACTTCCTAGGGATGTCGTAGCCCTTAAGAATGTCGCTAGCTTCAAAAGAGCTGTTAAATTATTTATTATTGGTACGCGTGGTCGGGTGCGGTGATTTTCTGGATCACTTGCACGTAAAAGCCCAAAAGTGTGAACATGAATGTTTTAGAATTTACATTTTTATTTTTTCTCAAATAATTTTATACTTTAGATTAGATTTACTTTTAGTTTATCTTAGATTTAATTTAAGAAAACAGACCGCTAGATGAGTAGCTATACTAGATCTCGCCGTCCATTATTGTATTTGTTCAATGTATATATTTTTGATGCTAATAAAAAGACATTATTATTATTATTATGATTTACAAGCCAAACGGCTTCGCACTCCCTCCAGGGATTATTCACTCATACCAGGCATACAAAGACACCAAAAGTATGAAGCTCTGTGGGAACCCTTTCCATGTTATCGGGTCCTAGGTGACGTTGTCTGCTGCATTTCCCATGAATTTACGGACGGTTCGCTCGGTTGCTAGGAGAATTGTTTTCTGCATCGGCTTATAAAGATGCTCATTATTATTATTATTAGGATGAAATTTGTGACAGAATCAGTGGATTGGCATAATATTTTGACTTTACCACAAGCTGGGGAAGCGACGGATAGACTAATAGAATATATTAAATCTGTTGCTAAAGCATCAGAATCCGTAATACCATGTAGCAACACTTTCACGAAAATTAAACTATGGATTTCAAATTCAATAATTATATCAATTAAACGTCGAGATTGCTTAAAAAAGTCATTGCTTAGGAATACAACAGACCTGAAAAAACAGGAATATGTAGGATGTCGTAATGGACTAAACAAGATAATTAAAGATACGAAAAACATGTATTACAGAACTAAAATAAATGAAAATACGGGAAAATCTTATAAGTAAAGCAATAAATGACCAAAAAACAATCCCCAACATCACACAAATAAATGACAACAAAGAAAGCATCACAGATCCCAGGACCATATCCGAATCGTTTAACAAGTATTTTATAAACATCGGAAAAACAATGGCAGAGGTAATAAATTGTTCAGAAAATCCTTATAAAATCAAAAGTACTGCCGACTCATCAATGTTTCTAAGACCTGCAAACGCAGACGAGGTTTCTATGCATATAAATAACCTATAGAACAATTGCTCCTCATTCTGTGCTCAAATTTCGGCCAGGACACTTAAGTTTCTGCATGAATGCAGATGAAATGTCGATTTTCCGGTATTTTCCGATATCCTATGATAATGAAAATAAGTCATTTCGGAATATTTCGTCGAGTTACCCCGGTTAAAAAAAATGAAAGCTCTACGTTATCTGGAACCCGAGATATTGAAGTTTGAATTTCAGAAGCACACCGTGAGAAAGCCGAGCTTCCCCCACCACTCGCTACAACGCACTGGCAAACGTACCTTCACTTCGAAGGACTATAACTTTACTAACGATGCATGAATTCCATACTTATCAGTTGTATCATAAAATATAGGTCTTCGTTTAAAATCTGTGAAAATTTCGACTTTTAATGTTTATAAACAAAACAGATATGACTTAAAAAATGCTATCTTAGCTCGTATTGGTCGTAGGAGACTTTTTTTCTTTAAATTCGTGTTTTTTCACCAGCTTTCAAGTCCACTTATTCACAAACTTGTATCATTAAAATTAGCAAAGTTATTCCAATTGTTCATACATCAAAAAGGTACCACTTCTTTAAACGGTTTTATTAACAACATTTTTTTTAATATCCATTCTTTTTTTCATCTTTGCTTGTAGTTTAAACGTCAAAGAATCCATTCCACATTTGCAAATTTCTGTAGAATCATCCTCAGGGCAAGGACAATTGTTTGAACGTTCAGTGTCTGGGATAAACAATTAAGATTATTTCTAAACTACCAAACCGATTTGGTCCAGCTTTCGCACAGTTATAAAGGCATATAATGGCTTTATCATCAAGGGGTTATACATCACTTTCGGCCTTTTTTGCAAAAGTTATTAACATTTATAAAATAGTACAAAAAAGGTGGTTTTCGCCATTATCTCGATAAATTATTTATCGGGCAACAGTACTCGAAGACATTTGAGATTACCAATGGACTGAAGCAGGGAGATGCACTCTCACCACAACTCTTCAACGTAGCTTTAGAACACATAATCAGAAATGCAAGAATTGATACACCGACTTCCATTTTCCATCGAGAAGGACCAAACTTACTGCTGGCATTTGCAGACGATGTAGATCTAATAGAAAACACAAGAATAAAAATGAAGGAAACTTTTATCAGCTTCGAGAAGGAAGCAGAGAAGATGGGGCTACAAATAAATGAAAACAAAACTAAATATATGTACTCGATCCACAATATTCGAAACAGAGACATAATTGGACAGAACATCACCATCGACGACTACAACTTTGAGCACGTCAGAGAATTTAAGTATCTTGGAACAACAATAACTGAAGATAATAACGGATCACAAGAAATAAACAATAGGATCCAAGCTGGGAACAGATGTAGCTACGCCCTTCGAGACCTGATAAAATCGAAACAACTAACAAGACGAACAAAGATAAATCTATATAAAACAGTTATAAGACCAGTAGTGATGTACGGCAGCGAAACTTGGACAATAACAAAGGCAAACGAAGAGCGACTGCGAGTCTGGGAGAGAAAAATCCTAAGGAAAATCTTTGGCCCGTTACTGGATGGGGCAACGGGACAATATAGAATAAGAACAAACAAAGAGTTAGAAGAGTTATACGCAGACGCCAACATAGTTAAAGAAATAAAGTCTAGAAGACTCCAGTGGACAGGCCACCTCATAAGACACTCTAACGAAAGAATAGTGAGACTGGTGTGGGAAGAAACCCCAACTGAAAAAAGACCACTTGGACGACCCCGGCTCCGGTGGCGGGATAATATAGCAGGAGACCTTAAAGCTATGGATGTAGAGAACTGGATGGAGCTAGCAAAGGACAGAAACGAATGGAGGCATATTGTCAAGTCGGCTAAAACCCACACGGGGTTGTAACGCCACGGAGTAAGTAAGTAAGTAAGTAAGATTTTGACGGATAAAAATGAAGTTAAAGGTCTTTTCAATACCCACAACTTTCATTTGGACAAATTTTTTCTAAAATGTAACCGGAAAATTCTACGGACAAAAAATCGAATTTTCCTACTTTGGATGATGTTTATATAAAAACAGGGCTGATCTAGCTGTACTTTTTTACATATTTATCATCTACTGGGTGTCCCCTACGATTTGAAACATTCAGATATCTGCAATAAATTTTTTTACCTTCTTTCATGGGAAGACTGGAGTAAATGTAGTATTTGTTTGTTTATTGTAAGTTTATATTTACGAAATAAACTGAAAACTGAAAATGGTGATTCGTCAGGAAAAATAACGTCGAACTCTATCGATGCTTTTTTGTGTCCAATCTAAAAGTTTTTGGATGTGCTTTTTAGTCAGTAAAGGTTTTTGTACTCTTTTATAAATGTTAATAACTTTTACACTAATGACCGAAAGTGACATATAACATTTTGGGGCTTTTTATAAGTGTGTTAAAATTCAGCTAGATCGGTTGAATAGTTTTTGAGTAATGTCAATTGTTTATTAAAGACAGCAAAAGTTTAAACAATTGTTGCTGAGAAAATAATGCTTCTAGAGACATTTTTGTTGTTTAACCAATTTTCCATTAAATATAAATTTACCCTTCTAACCACACCACAAGAAAATGGTAGACTAAAAAATATATTACTTTTACCAATCTCTATACTAGACTACCAAGCCATAGAGTAATTTTTACCGTGTAATTGATAAATTAGCTTAAGTCGTAGATTATAGGTATACGTAGCAACAATAGAAAGTTTAATCGATATGTAACTTAAATGACACAAAAAAATCCTTAATTTATTATATTAAGGTATTTTAGTTATTTATTTTATTAACAAACATTTTTACACTGGATTATCTCTAATATTTTCTAGATCTAATATAATCGTTTCAACTTTTGGATTTTCCGCCAACGTTTATCGTTAGTCCCTGTAGCGCAGAGGATAGCGCGTTGGACTTCTAATCCAAAGGTCGTGGGTTCGATCCCCACCAGGGATGCGTGATCGACTAACTTTTTTTACTTTCGGTATGAAAATTTTTGTAAAAGCAATAGAATATTGGTATTGTGTATTTTTATTTATATAAAATATTAATAGTGTTTGTGTAAAAATAATCATAAAATTAATTTTATAAAAAATAATTCCAGTTTTTATTTAAAAATCGAGAGTCTTCGAAATGGCGTCTGTAAGGTGTAAATATATCTAGAATTTATATAATACGATCCGGTTTTGGTTTGAATTTTAAATTCGTTATGCATACGAACGTCATCGCTAATAAAATGTTAATATTACTTAATAGTGAAATGTCTGACCTTAGACTATGATGTTTAAAAATATATTGATAACCTAAAGAAATATTTTTTATAGTTGGGAATTTTGTAATTCCAGTTAGTTATTTTCAGTATATTAATAGAATTATATTTTAATTTCGATATGGATACTACAAACCTGTTGGTGTAGGTAGATGTGTAGAGAAATGAGCATTTAATAATATTAATCTTTCTAGATGCGGGAACGTTTAGGAAGGAGGACCATTCAGTAACGTAACAATATCGCCTTATCTCCCTGGAAAAATTCAACGACACTCTCATCCCATTTGTTCATAAAACAGAAAAATAATTTACCTTAAAAATACAAGGATAAAAAAATCATTTTCTTTTATTACCATACCGGTAAAAATAAAAATTATTCCTTTTACCAATTCCAAGGCTTTTTCTCTAATAGAGTTTTCCTTTATAGAGGATTGTTTGCTAACATACGTAATACAAATTATAAAAATTACATAAGCAAAATAACTAGAAAATCTAACTTTCATAGCGTCCAAATCCGCTTTACAATTTAAATCAGTTTAGTAAATTGGCTGACGCACCTCCCCTTGAGTTCCCATATCCTTTCTACATATTTATGGTCGAAAATAGATCCTCAGAGCTGTTTTAATTTTATTACTTTTTTTTTAATCTAACAATTTTTAAAATTGGTGACCAAAATTTCGTATATTTATTTTATGTATACTTCACTAATTACCTGAATTTATGAGCCCCCTATTCACATCGAATTTCAATTTAATACATGTCGTATTAACGGAGTACGAGTGCTTTATTTTAATTTTCGAACACCAATAATAATCATGACCCTTTTTGTATTCCATGTTATATTAACGGTTTTATTTACCTAATTTTTGTTAATTTTTTTCAAGGGTCTCTTTCAACTAGCTTTCGCAATTTTAACTATTTTTCGGATTTTAGCGAAACGTCAACGCACCTCGCCATTATTCGTCATTTTTGTACTCATCTCCGAGAGTATGAACCAATTTACGCATTTGCCAGGTTTATTGGATTCATTTTATCCTTCAGGAGACGCGAAAGTTCCTTTCCGTCAGGATTAATTTATTGTAAGAATTTTTGCATTATAAATTATTTTTGTAACATCAAAGTTTTAACGCAAATCAGGGGTTGGTGGTAAAGTCCCGCCAAACCTCCCGGCTAGAATTAAAACTCTGGTTGCCTCATCTTTCTTTTCGCTTACCGGGATAGAAGAGGAATGAGTAAAGATCAGAATTCACGAAGATTAATTAAGTTTTAATTTTGTTTGGGAACACTCCTCCCCTTTTTATTGGCGGCATCAATTTCAGGAACTAAGATTCGTGCATGATCTTCATCGTCTGTAGAATGTTATGTTGTCAAAGACAACCTCCTTTAAGAACCACGAGCTGTCAATGTGGCCCCCGAGAGTGAAGCTCAATCGGAAAAAGGGTGAGTTACCTCAAGAAGAGCAACCCGTAATGCCCTTAAATACGCCGCTGTGTTTTCTCGTTTATAGTAGTGGCGACGTAGCGCTCTGAATTCGCGAAAGCACTGAGTCAAAATGCCGCCACTACGCCGTTTAATGTCGGGGCTTCCCCGTTCCGGCAATCGAAGAATTGTAGTTTTAGCACTGTATGCCATATTATCTAATTTATTTTATTTAGGAAGTTTGGGGCAATATTAAATCTGAAATTTAATGTTTTGCAGTAAAATAAGCGTGTATTCATAACAAAGCATACATTGTCCTTCCAATCTAAGGATTTGAACATATTGCCCGAGACCAAAGTGAACAGTTTCAGGAAGATTGACTCACCTCTCCGTACTGCACAATATATTTTTATTTACCGTGAGTTGTTTTTATTTGTAGTGTTTTCGTATATACTGGCAGTTTCCCTACTTTCGTAAAATTTAAGTACTGACATTGACAAACAAAATTCAACCAATGATGTCATAACCAATCTTCAATTTTTATTTGTGAAACATCTAGCCTTGAAAACCCATGGTTATCTTCAGTGTTCGTTACCTAACCACGTGATTGATGTTACCATCGATTGTTACTCTTTGTCTAAGGGTTCATAACTATTCATATGTCTATTGAATCAAAGGCTTTTTCATAGTCTATCATTGCTATCCAAAATGTTGCGTTATATTTATTTATTTATATTTATTTAAATTGTTATGAGTTGATAAACTAAGACATTGTAACTCATTGTTAAAATTCGATTACTTTTATTTTTAACCAATCATGAAGGAATCTGAACATGTGAAAAAAAAGGAAAAAAGTACGTGTTGGTCACGCATTATAATAGGGTTCCATGATAGTGTTTTTTTTTTATTTTTCCTGTATTATCTGCTTCTTTTAATCAGAATACTAATTTATACACATTTATTTTATTACAAACAACGGAGATGAAATTTTAAACAGTATTTTTTACCTTATAAATTATCGAACATACTTAACCTTACTAATTATAGTTGAAATCTACCATAGTTGTTGTATTGTTAGGTGGTTCGCGAATAAGGCGACTGAATAAAAAAATACTATATGATTTATTTAAATATGTTTGCAAAACTGCATTCCAAACGTAGGAAAAGTTACGAAGTTCCAAGGTGATATATAGATAGATGGACGGAATTGTAACTCTGTCTAGTGGTCCAAAAATTGAGATAATATAGTTTCCGGAAAAAATAAATTTCATATTTTTAGGGTTTGGACCATTTATGTAATCGACTCAAAATCTGTTACTGCGTCTTTTGGTCTATCACGGTCTTTTTTCCCAGGCATAAGACAGTAGGCAATATAGAGCAATGGATTAAACACGGATGTATGATACCAAAACCTAGGCTCAAATGATCAAATATATATATATATATATATATATATATATATATATATATATATATATAATCGAAGGTTTTCGAGCATCCCATCCCGTGTATATGCTGAGTCTCTTTCAGGACTGACAGCTTTGAAAATGGTGAATGAGATTTCACCGAAACGTCGGCTGCCTTACAGTCCTGAGAGGGACTTAGTACATACACGGCATATATATATATATATATATATATATATATATATATATATATATATATATATATATATATCCAACTATCTACTAGGCGTCCATACATTATCAAATTAATATCTCCCGAGCGCCCGCCTTCACCAAAGCGTCCGTATTAGGACGCCGAGATGTATTGCCATTTAAACTTCGGGAATAGGTTCCGGGGATTACCCAAAGACATTTCCCAAAAATTAGCTTTGACGCCCAGAAAATAGTTAAACCGACGTTTTTCGTATTAATTTGTATATGTCTAATACAACCAGTTTGCCGGCAGAGGCGCAATTCTCGCTTCACGTATATTAATCTGAATACTTCAAACTTTTTTTACTTTCATTAATTCGATTCGTAAGCGTCCGCTTAAAATTCCTAAACATGTATTTATCATCTCTAAAGCATTCCCAATCTGGCAACAATGGTAATATTATATTATTTTCAGACTATTTAGAATATCTTTCTACGTAGTTCGTTTAGTATAGTTATTTCGTGCTGCGCAAAAGTAAAAAATGAGTTTTTCATTCTCATCAGCATATGAAAGTAACAATTTGTTATCTTGTAACAAATTACATGATATATTATTATGTATTAATATTATTAAAAGTTGGTATGGGGGAGTTTTCATGGTCGCACATGACGAATCTAAAATTATTTTTAAATAATTCAATATGGCGGACGAAAAAATCAATTTTGTTAGATTTTCTCCAAAATTGTTATGGGGGAGCTTTTGGTGTCGCACATATAGAATCTTAAATTATTTTGAAGAATTCAATATGGCGAACAAAAAATCAGATTTTCTCCAAAATTGGTTGGGGGAATTTTTGGGGTCGCACATAATGAATCCAAAATATTTTTACAAAATTCAATATGGCGGATCCAATATGGCGGACAAAATATCAATTTTGTCCGATTTTCTCAAAATATTGGACGGGGGAGTTTTTGGGGTCGCACATAACGAATCCTAAATATTTTTAAAAAATTCAATATGGCGGACACAAAAATCAATTTTGTTCAAAGTTGGTACGGAAGAATTTTCGGGGTCGCACATGACGAATCGAAAATTATTTTTTTAAAATTCAATATGGCGGATCCAATATGGCAGACGAAAAAACCAGTTTTGTTCGATTTTCTCCAAAATTGGTATGGGGGAGTTTTTGGGGTCGCACATAACGAATCCAAAATATTTTTAAAAAATTCGATAAGGCGGATCCAATATGGCGAACAAAAAAATCAGTTTTGTTTGATTTTCTCCAAAATTGGTATGGGGGAGTTTTTGGGGTCGCACATAGCGAATCCAAAATATTTTAAAAAAAATCAATATGGCGGACGAAAAAAATCAATTTTGTTCGATTTTCTCCAAAATTGGTATGCGGGAGTTTTCGAGGTCGCACATCACAAATCTAAAATTATTTTTTAAAAATTCAATATGACAAATTCAATATGGCGGACGAAAAAATCAGTTTTGTTCAATTTTCTCCAAAATTGGTATGGGGGAATTTTTGGGGTCGCACATAGCGAACCTAAAATATTTTTACAAATTTCAATATGGCGGATCCAATATGGCGGACAAAAAAATCAATTTTGTCCGATTTTCTCCAAATATGGCACGGAGGAGTTCTTGGGGTCGCAGATAACGAATCCAAAATATTTTCAAAAAAATTCAATTTGGCGGATCCACTATGGCGGACCCAAAAATCAATTTTGTCCGATTTTGTCCAAAGTTGGTATGGAAGAGTTTTCGGGGTCGCGCATGACAAATCTAAAATTATTATTTTTTTTAATTCAGTATGGCGGATCCATTATGGCGGACAAAAAAATCAGTTTTGTTCGATTTTCTCCAAAATTGGTATGGGGGAGTTTTTGGGGTCGCACATAAAGAATCCAAAATATTTTTTAAAAATTGAATATGGCGGATCCATATGGCGGACACAAAAATCAATTTTGTCCGATTTTGTCCAAAGTTGGTACGGAAGAGTTTTCGGGGTCGCACATGACGAATCTAAAATTATTTTAAAAAAATTCAATATGGCCGATCCAATATGGTTGACGAAAAAAAACAATATTGTTCGATTTTCTCCAAAATTGGTATGAGGGAGTTCTTGGTGTCGCACGTAAAGAATCTAAAATTATTTTGAAATAATTGAATATGGCGAATCCAATATGGCGGACGAAAAAATCAATTTAGTTCGATTTTCTCCAAAATTGGTATGCGGGAGTTTTCGGGGTCGCACATGACAAATCTAAAATTATTTGTAAAAAATTCAATATGACGGATCCAATATGGCGGACGAAAAAAATCAGTTTGTTCGATTTTCTCCAAAATTGTCATGGGGGAGTTTTTGGGGTCGCACATAACAAATCCAAAATATTTTTAAAAAATTCAATATGGCGGACACAAAAATCAATTTTGTCCAATTTTGTCCAAAGTTGGTACGGAAGAGTTTTCGGGGTCGCATATGACGAATCTAAAATTATTTTTAAAAAATTCAATATGGTGGATCCAATACAGTTGACGAAAAAAAACAATTTTGTTCGATTTTTTCCAAAATTGGGATGAGGGAGTTCCTGGTGTCACACGTAATGAATCTAAAATTATTTTGAAAAAATTCAATATGGCGCATCCAATATGGCGGACGAAAAAACTCAATTTTGTTCGATTTTCTCCAAAATTAGTACGCGGGAGTTTTCGGGGTCACACATGACAAATCTAAAAATTATTTTTAAAAAAATTCAATATGACGGATCCAATATGGCGGACGAAAAAAATCAGTTTTGTTCGATTTTCTCCAAAATTGACATGGAGGAGTTTTTGGGGTTGCACATAACGAATCCAAAATATTTTTAAAAAAATCAATATGGCGGATCCAATATAGCGAACAAAAAAATCAATTTTGTCCGATTTTCTCCAAAATTGGTACGGTGGTGTTTTTGGGATCGCACATAACGAATCTGAAATTATTTAAAAAAAAATTAATATGGCGTATCCAATATGGCGGATAAAATTAATTTTATCCGATATTTCTCAAAATTGATGTGGGGTAGTTTTTGGGATAGTACATTGCGAATCTGACATTATTTAAAAAAAAATATGGCGGATCCAAGATGGCGGATTAAAGATTCTACATCTCTCGATTTTGTCTAAAATCAGTATTGGGGGATTTTTGTTAGTGTTAATTATGAATTGGTGGGTGGATCGAGTTACGAACGCCGAAGTGTTATGAAGAATAGGGAAAGAGAAGGAAGTCGAGATAACAGTAAAGCAGAGAAAACTGCAATATTTCGGACACGTTATGCGAGGAGAAAGGTACAGCATCTTACGGCTCATAATCCAGGGCAAAATAAGTGGCAGAAGAGGCGTGGGACGACGACGAATTTCATAGCTAAAAAGCCTAAAGGAATGGTTTGGATGCAGTTCAAAACAACTATTTAGAGCAACTACCTCAAAAATTAAAATAGCTATTACGATTGCCAACCTCCGCAATGGAGAAGGCACTTGAAGAAGAAGATGAATTTAAAATAGTTTTTGAAAAACTCAATCTGGCGTCCTAAAAATTTCTCATTTTTTGATTTTTTCCTAAAAATATAGGGGGTTCATGAGGGTGTAAATAACGAATTTAATAGTATTTTCTCAGGATACGGCAAACTGAAAATTTTATATTTTTTGATTTTGTTCAAATTTTGTTTTGAGAATGTAAATAGCGAATATAAAATTATTTTAAGAAAATCCAATATCTCAGATGCAATATGACGGTCTAGAAATTTTAAATTTCCGGATTTCATCCAAAATTGACACTAGGGGGCTTTGAAGGGTTTAGATTTAGATTAGATTAAGTAGTTAAAATTATTTTTTTGAAATTCAATATGGCGGATCCAATATGGTGAGTTGAAAATTTTACCTTATTTGCATTTTTTCAGATTTGGTATTAGGGTGTCTTCGGGGTCGTGTATTACGAATACGAAGTTATTTTTTTACAACTATTAAGTTAATAAGGTACAATATGAGGAACTGAAAATTCTACATTTTCCAATTTTGTCTAAAATTGATACTGAGGAGTTCTTGGGGCGGATACAAACTCGAGATGCAGTATAAAATATATCTGGCTAAGAAATTTACGTCTCAAATTCTTTAAATATGGATATTGGAAGGTTTTGGGGTCAATATTACCAATCTGAAATTAATTTGAAATTTAAGAAAGTGGCCAGACTAAATATTTGATTGACACAATTTCACTGGTAATTGAAGAACTATAAGAATCAAAGAAATTTAAGTGGTCCATTTTAGGCTGATTTACAACTTTGGATAAAATGTGTGGGGGAGTTTTAAGGGCTTAGGTTACGAATCCAAAATTAATTTCTTAAAATTTGTGGTAGCGGATTTACTATAGCAAACTATATAGTTGTGTGATACAATTTCATTCAAAACTGGTATTTGCATTTAAAATTTTGAATATATTCGATTTTGTGCAAAAGTGATACTGGGGTTTTCTTGGGAGCGCAGATAACAACTTTAAGATAATTTTTTTAAAATTCACATTTTCCGAACCTCTAACTATAAAAATAAAAAGATAGCTTAATTTTTTATTAAATTTATTGATTCATATAAAAAATAATTAATTATGCTATTTTCAAATAATCCAGATCCAGAAAAATTTATTAAACTCAAGATAAAATCAATTAAAATAAGTCCTTCTAGTAAGTATGAATTTTTCTTCATGGATATTATTTTTGATAATAATTTAAAGTCATATTAATTTAAATGATAGTAACAAATAAATTTTTCAGAACAAAAAATATTTTTTAATATTCCTTATAATTGGATTTTTTTATCCTATATCCTCTATTTTGATTAATATTAAGTTTGTTTTGAGCTGCCACAAATTCTGCGTTAATTTAATAAGATATCGCTTTTCTTCTCCTTCACGTCGTTTGAAGGAAAAATATAGACAAATAATATATTTCCTGCCAATTCAACTCTGGTTCTCTCTCCATACGCGCTTCGATTACCGAATCTCATCAATGAAGCTGTAAAAATCAAAAGCAAGACACAAGAAACAACTATTAAACAACTATCCATATAAAATCTAAATGTCAAGACATGTCGACAGGATGTTAATTCTGCAGACGTTTTTGATTTCAGACAGTTACATATCAACAGTCAAACGACATCTATGCATACACTGGAATAGTGCGAAAGTTAAAAATTAAAATTTCAACACGATGTAAAGAAATATTTTAAGGCCGTAACAAATAATAAGGTACCTCTTTTATTCTCCTTTAGGTCGTTTAAAGAGAACAAGATAAACAAGCAGTTTAGTTCTTGCTGATAAAGCTCTTGTTCTCTCTTCATACGCATTTCGATCACCTAATGATCTTATCAGTGGAGATGTTTAACAGTTGGACTACAAAAATGTCTGCATATCTTACCGATATGTCTCGGAACATAGATTTTATATGTACAGTTGTTTTTTGTGAGTTTTGCTCTTATCTCGTTACACCTCCAATGATGAGATCATTAGGTATTCGAAACGCGTATGGAGGAAGACCCAGAGCTGAATTGGCAAGAAATCAATTATATTTTTTCTCTGAAACAATCGGAAGGAGGACAGAAAGAAAAAAAAAATACGGTTCTTTATATCGTACTAAAATTTTATAGTCAAATTCATTAAGAAGGTTTAAGAGTA
Source organism: Diaprepes abbreviatus (assembly GCA_034092305.1). Taxonomy (NCBI): domain Eukaryota; kingdom Metazoa; phylum Arthropoda; class Insecta; order Coleoptera; family Curculionidae; genus Diaprepes; species Diaprepes abbreviatus. The sequence continues at coordinate 434,357 of JASJET010000018.1, read as the reverse complement.
AAATCCGATCTCTAGTTGCCATGGGACTTAAATCCTCTAGTCCGCCAATATCTTCACTAATAATTGTGCTAAGAAAGTCATTTATAAAAGTAAATATTAAGAAAAAAAAACAAAAAAAAATTATATTATAAATAAAAATTACAGTCAACACTTCTATTTTAAGTGGTAATCATAATTTTTTTTTTATTATTTTTCTACTGCAATCAACGTTTCCCAATCCAAACGATTGGCAATGTTAAAAAATAATATACGTAGTTATAAATTTCATGAATATTTCATTGTAAAATAAAATATGGCACCGAATCTTTTCTTATTCTATTATATTTTAAGTAATTTTAATATAAACACCACAGCATTTAAAGAAAAGCTTCCTTCCCTAATTCAATTTTCTTAAATTATAACATAACAAAGTAACATAATGAACGTATCCAATAAAGATTCCAATTATACCTAAAAGTAATTACAAATATCCAAATTAACATATCTCACAACACTTCGTCGTAAAGCAATAACTAATAACAGCTCGTAATCTACAACAAAGAATATATATTTTTTGAATAACTTATTTCACGGTATTATTTCTTTCCTGCTTCAAGACATTTAGCTTTTTAGTATAAAACTTGGCAATGTTGTAAGACGCCTACTAATCGAAGAAGTAAAAGTGATGTATATTTAACGGACGCTGCGAAATCAAATAAATAAACGATAAGTAAACATTTAGGACGCCGAGTGCATGGTTTGTAAAAGGACGCTTAGGGGTGGGAAAGTAAAAAATATGTCATAAAATTAACGGTGGACGCCAGCGGGAGTTTTTATGAACGGACGCTGCGAAGTTAGCTGGATGTATATATATATATATATATATATATATATATATATATATATATATATATATATATATATATATATATATATGTTACTTCATTGTGTGATGTATTAAATAAATGAGGAATAGGAAAATTTAAAATTTATTTTAAGCTAAAGATACTAATTTTCTTTCGTTTGTCGCATTTTCGTTGCTTAGAATTTATAAACTTTATCATATTATACTGTTCAAAAATTTATAGATTACATTTATGATCGGATAAACTTATCACACGAGTTTAACTCGTACTTGACTGATTGAGTTTTTTGTCACACTGTTACGTTATATCTAGAAAACGGTTTAATTTAAACTTATGGTGGTACGAGACTCTTGCACTTTCGGCGGCCGGCGTCAAAGGAGATAATAAAAGCATCTGAGATACAACAAACCAATTTATCATATTTCTCGAGTCGTCGGTCTCACTGCAAAGTAAAATTTTTCCCATAAAGCCATCCAACTAGATAAAAAAAATCTTTTGAGTTCGCACCATAGCTCGACAAAAAATTGATAGCTGCGAACCTCAGTCGCACTGAGTGATAACGGTTTTATTATCTCCTTTGACGCCGGAAGCCGAAGTCGGCGAATTCCAAAGGTGGCTCATAACGGATGCGACTCGTCTCATTTATACACACCTTGTAATGTAGAATTGATTGGTCATTTACCATACAGCTATAATTTAGGACCCAATAATTTCTTTTCGTTCCCGTACAGAAGAGGCGTTTGATACATTTAAAAACCATGTTTTGGGCATACTATCTTCACAATATCACAATATTTTTAGGTGTGATTCAAACGCATGCAAAAGTCTATTTATTGATCGTCATGGAAAATGTTTTGAATAATAATAAAACCATTTTCAATAGAAAATATTTGTTTCTGTTTGTTTTTCCCGAAATATAAACGGTTACTCTCCTAAATATAAAATATATCATAAATTCCGAATGGGTTCATGTGAAAAAGGTAAATTTATTATTCCATGATCATTTGAAATAGCTTGTTGTATAAAATTATATTTTGAAGGGTTGATATTTTAACATTTTATCTGATTATATTGACGTGTAAAAGTAATTATGTCGTGTTTTCTTGTAAAGCGTCCCAAAGTAAATGTAAATTCAGAACGACCAATCGCTCTTAATTGTTTTTTTGTATACGTTATTTTATTCGTTCTTTTAGTTTGTTACTTCTAACAGTTTTTAAAAAGTAACATTGGGAACCAAAATTTATGTTATAACAAATAAAAACGTGATTTTTTTTATAGTTTTTATCATAATTGATGTATAGGAGCCCAACCACTTATTTCACTAACCCTTTAAAACTGGTCTAACTTGGCGATAAAGAGGTGTAAAGTGACAAACGCAACGATAAGTTAACCAAGTTATGTACCTTAAAAATACAAGAATTGAAATAACCGTTACCATTCTCCTGACGGTTCCAATGTCTTATCTTGAAATTTTTATCACTAATTTTTCTATATAAAGGTCTCATTGTTGCCACATACACAAATTATAGACATATCTTGCATAACAAAATTGGCCCAGTTAATTAACAAAATTTTTACAAAAAATTATAGAGAAAGTCATAATGATATTCTTCTTCTTCTTTAGGTGCCGTCTTCGTTCCGAAGGTTGGCGATCATCAGAGCTATACGTATTTTCGAGACTGCTGACCTAAACAGCTGGTTATTGCTGCAATTATACCATTCTCTTAGATTTTTTAACCAAGAGTTTCGTCTTCTTCCTACAGATCTCTTTCCCATAATTTTTCCCTGCACAATAGTTCTCAGTAGTTGATATCTTTCTCCTCTCGTAACGTGTCCCAGGTATTGTAATTTTCGTTTTTTAATTGTAAGTATGACCTCCTTTTCTTTATTCATTCTCCTCAGTACTTCAGCGTTTGTGATTTTCTCCATCTATGATATTCTTAACATTCTGCGGTACATCCACAATTCAAAGGCTTCCAACTTGTTAATATCGATCTTTTTAAGCGTCCATGCCTCCATTCCATAAAACAAAATTGACAGTACGTAACATCTTGCCAGACGAACCTTTAATTCAAGACTCAGGTCTCTGCCACAGAACACTCTCTTCATTTTCGTGAATACGGCTCTTGCTTTCTTTATCCGGATCTTGATTTCTTCAGAGCTATCGTTGTTTTCATTGATGACGGTGCCTAAATAGTTGTATTTTCTGACGTGTTCTATATTTTGACCCTGTATGCGTATATCTGGGACATTTTGGGTTGATTTGGATATTAACATGCATTTTATTTTTCTTATGTTTAGTGACAGTCCATATTCTTCACTGACTGTTGCTACTCTATTGACTAAGGTCTGGAGATCCTCGAGTGTTTCTGCGATAAGTACTGTGTCATCGGCGTATCTGAGGTTGTTTATTAAAATTCCATTTATTTTAATACCAACGAATTGGTCAATAAGTGTTCTATTCATTATGTCCTCAGAGTAAAGATTGAACAAGGTCGGTGAAAGTATACACCCTTGTCTCACTCCTCTTTTTATTTCGACTTCTTCAGTCGTCTCATGCTCCACTCGCACTACTGCTTTCTGATTGTAATAAATATTCGATATAATTCTGATGTCTCTTTTATCGAGGTTCTTTTCCGTCAATAGACTGATAAGGTGATCATGTCTCACTTTGTCAAAGGCCTTATTGTAGTCTATGAAGCACATATATACATCCTGATTTATATCAAGGCATCTTTGAGACATGACATTCAGTGCAAATAACGCTTCTCTCGTTCCGAGTCCATTTCGAAATCCAAATTGGGTATCGCTAATATCTATAATGATATTAATTTGTCCTAATACAAACTTATAAAATTAAAGAGCATAGTTTTGTTAATAAACTATTAATATATTATTAAATATTTTTATAATTTGCTTATAGAAATTTTCGTAAAAATTTTGTTAATAAACTATTAGGTAATAATAATATAAAGGAAAAAAAAAACAGTAGAACATGTAATATATAATTTAATATTTGTATGATTTTCTCTATAATTTTTTGTAAAAATTTTGTTAATAAACTATTAATGTATTATTAAATATTGATATGACTTGCTTATAGAAATTTTCGTAAAAATTTTGTTAATAAACTATTAGGTAATAATAATATAAAGTAAAAAAAAAATAGTAGAACATGTAATATATAATTGAATATTTGTATGATTTTCTCTATAATTTTTTGTAAAAATGTTGTTAATAAACTATTAATGTATTATTAAATATTGATATGACTTGCTTATAGAAATTTTCGTAAAAATTTTGTTAATAAACTATTAGGTAATAATAATATAAAGGAAAAAAAACAGTAGAACATGTAATATATAATTGAATATTTGTATGATTTTCTCTATAATTTTTTGTAAAAATTTTGTTAATAAACTGTTAGATAATAATATAAAGGAAAAAAAAACAGTAGAATATGTAATATATAATTGAATATTTGTGTGATTTTCTCTATAATTTTTTGTAAAAATTTTGTTAATAAACAAATTAATAATTAGTATGACTAAACAAATTGTTACTATCATATAAATTAATAAAATAACATCCATATTATAAATATTACTTGTGATGCATAAGTTTCCTTGAAGCGCCAATGAATAATGCGCCTGAACTATGGCAACCCGCCGACAGCGGCCTGCAGCAGCTATTTTCGATTAGATTCGGCCCAATTTTCGAAGGTTCATAGATCGTATGGAAGTGTATTTCTTGGATCCGAAAAATTCACAGATAAAGTACAAGTATTAAAAAGCATCTTCTGCAAATTTGAGCCCTTAATATGCATTTGCCACGCCGTTATGAATTTTTGAAAAAGGAACGTTTTTTCATCCAAAATTAAAATTTTTTTTTGAGATCGGAAATGATACATCTAAATCCAATGCACGCATTAAGCAAATTTTATCCTTATCCGGTGAAAAGTTATCGCAATTTTTTTAGTGCAAAAATTGGTTTTTAAATAGATCTTCAAAATATAAAACAATAAAAACAATTTCCATTAAAATTGAGGTTGAATTTTCAATTTTCACATCGAATTTCTCGAAAAATAAAAAACACAGATTCCGGGTCTGACATACTATTTTAGAATGATAATACCTATATTTCTGTGAAACTTTAAATTGGTAATTTGCTAATAAAGGTCTTTTTTTTTTAATAAAAACGTAAATTTTGTCGAAAAAAAAATATCTCGATAACTAGTAGCGCCACCTATAACTAATATTACATGCATCAATAGGTTTTTTAATTCTCTACAACTTTTGTTTGAAACATTTTTCGATATAACTTTTACTTTTCGAGACAAACTCAAAAAACCCAAAATCGTAACCATTTTTGGTCCGCCATTTCTTTTGCACAGGTCTTTCAGAGTTACCGTCGAGATATGTTTTATAGGATGCCGAAATGAACACATTCCAGCAAAAAAAAACCAATGTTACATTTTTGTTAACAAAACAGTTCTTTCTAATTATAAACTCAAATCTTTTTAGTGAACCTGTCAGTAAAAGTGAATGTATAGTTCTAAAAGAAATACATTCTGTTTCTAGCTAATTTAATACTCAAGTATTAACAAACTAGCCATTAATCAACCTGTTTTTTCATCATAAGATGTCATCGCTAATACGTAATCGATTTGTGAATTCCATATTGTAATAAAATGGTACTCAATGAACACTAAAATGCAAGATAAAAGCGGATAGACCATATTGGTTTCTTCGTTCTTTGGCTAGTGTATTAATTGTTGTGTAATTAGTTAATAAGTAGGTAGAAGGACTTTTAGATAATCAGGTTGGTTGATGAACTGAATCTTTAATAAAAAGATTAAACAAGAGCCCTGCCTAAATCTGATTGGTGTATGTAGTACTGAAAGGGAGGAACCCAAATAATACTAGCCCTGTTCAGAGATTCATCAAGATATATATAATCGAACAAAACTCATCCTCTACACCTAGGGATATCTTGTGGATCAAGAAATGGAGGAGCACTGCAGCTAAGTCTAGACTGTCGTCTGCCAAATAAAAGAACATTACCGGATTTTTTCACTAATATATGTTTCTGCATAAATTTTATTTTATTTTAGACTTAGTTTTATTCATGTACAGGGTGAGTCAACGATTGGATGAAGTAGGTTTGTGCCTTTTCGGTGAAATTAACAAAGAAACTATATTTATTGTTTGATACAGTTTATTTTTACGCAGATTTTAAAAATATTTAGGACTCTACAGGGTGAGCCAAAAAACTAGGACAGCATAAAGTTGTATTTTTTTAAATAGAACACCCTATATACGAATCGTATTTTCGATTTAGCTTATAATTTTAAATCTTTTCTATTAAGGGTTTACTATAACAAAACTTTATAGTTTCTGAGATAATTAAGTTTCAAGAAAAAAAGTCACATTTTCAAGCATCAATTCAATCCTAAATAACGTTTTCAATTTTGTGACAAATATATTCATATTTGGAATTTAGCAAGGCCAAGGACAAGTTAACATAATTTTTACCTAATATTTACAATAAAAGCTACAGGGTGTTGAACACATCGGCTCAAATTTGAACAAGTTAGACAAGTTAGAAATGTAAGATTGGTTTTTTTGCTGTATATTTTCATGTTATTTAATAGAGTAATAAAAACTCTAAAAGTTTTGTTCAATATATCCTATATCTATTTATAATAGTTTTTGAGATATTTCAGTTTTTCTTATTTTCCGTACTTTTTTACAGAAATAGTCTTCATTATCATAGTAGCCATGGCAAAAACAATGTAAAAGAACATTTTTCTGTGTGTCAAATTTATAACCGCAATCGCTTCTTTTGGTTTTTATGTAGTGTAGTTTGGTTTTTTTTTGCATTCATCTTATATTGTAAAATGAATTTTCCAAAGAATGAGTTAATAGATATGATTTATACAATAGGAGAGGCTCAAAAAAATTGCCTTCTTGCTCAAAGAATTTACAAAATGAAGTATCCTGATCGACGCCAGCCTAATACCCATACTTTTCAAAACTTAATGCAAAGATTTGATTCTTCTGGTACTGTTGATTATCCAAAACGTAAAGTGGTCAACAAACCAGTAGAAGTAACGGTGCCGTAAATAGACGCAACATGCATTATTATGCCACAGAAAACCCATTTTCGATTAGAGAGGAGCAACATCAAAACCACTGGTCATTAAATGTTTGGTGTGGTATTCATCATAATCGAATTATTGGACCCCACTTTTTTAATGAACCACTAAATGGCCATAGTTACCTGAACTTTCTACAAGAAGAACTACCCCAACTGCTTCAAGGTCTCGATAGGGATGAGCTCGACAGTATGTGGTTCCAGCACGATGGTGCGCCTCCGCATTACCATCGTGAAGTTCGTGCGTTTTTGGACCAACGATATCCGCAAAAATGGATTGGACGTGGGAGTTTCATTGAGTGGCCACCAAGGTCTTGCGACATCACCCCATTAGATTTCTTCCTATAGGGTTATATTAAAAATAAGGTGTATGTTAATCCACCAACAACGGTGGAAGATATGCGAAACAGGATTAGGGATACCTGTAGAACAATAACGCCACTAATTTTGTCCAGGGTCCGAGAAAATCTGCAAAAAAGACTAAATTTGTGCATTGCACAAGAGGGTCGTTTATTCGAACACTTATTAAAAAGAAATAATTAATCTCAGTATTTAATAGGTAATTTTTTTGTTTCAATTTAGTATAAAAGTAATTTTTTCACATTATGTTTAATTAAACTATTGCCGTTATAATATAACTAATAATATATTTCATCACATTTAACCATATTCTGTTTGTTTCTGTAGTTTCTTTTTATTATTTTACATGGCTACTATGATAATGAAGACTATTTCTGTAAAAAAGTATGGAAAATAAGAAAAACTGAAATATCTCAAAAACTATTATAAATAGGTATAGGATATATTGAACAAAACTTTTAGGGTTTTTATTACTCTATTAAATTACATGAAAATATACAGGGTGTACCATTTAAAAAAAAAGATATTTATTCATTTAAACTTGTTAAAATTTGAGCCGATGTGTTCAACACCCTGTAGCTTTTATTGCAAATATGAATATATTTGTCACAAAATTGAAAACGTTATTTAGGATTGAATTGATGCTTGAAAATGTGACTTTTTTTCTTTAAACTTAATTATCTCAGAAACTATAAAGTTTTGTTATAGTAAACCCTTAATAAAAAAGATTTAAAATTATAAGCTAAATCGAAAATACGATTCGTATATAGGGTGTTCTATTTAAAAAAATACAACTTTATGCTGTCCTAGTTTTTTAGCTCACCCTGTAGAGTCCTAAATATTTTTAAAATCTGCGCAAAAATAAACTGTTTCAAACAATAAATATAGTTTCTTTGTTAATTTCACCGAAAAGGCACAAACCTACTTCATCCAATCGTTGAGTCACCCTGTACAAAATATATATTTTTTTGATAATCCGACCTTTTGCGTTTCGACCATAACCCCAGTCCTACAGGTCACGGATTTACGATATTCTACTGTATGTTCTTTTAAAAGAGATATATTCGGTTTCTAGATATTTGAGAGCTTAAATGTTGGGTGACATGCGATAACAGATCATTAATTAACCTACTTTTTTTTATCGGTTACTAATTCGTAAATTAAATGTGAATTCCATATTGTAATGAGAATGCTACTAAATGATTGCTAAAAGTAAGATAAAAACTGACATACCATAACAGATTCCTTTAATTTTTAGCTAGTGTGTTAGTTGTTATGTAATTATTTAAAAGTAGAAAGTAAGAGGAATTTTAAACGACATGATGATCGATAAACTAAATTTTTAATAAAAAGGTTACTAAACTAAAAAAGCTACCTGAATCTGAACAATAATACTTAAAAGAAGAAACCCAAATAATTCAATTCCGTTCACAAAGAAATCTAGGTACTATGAAAGTTTGCAATCTTTAATTGAGTGTTTTCTAAATTCATGCTTCATTACGGCTACCATAACAAAGATTATCTATGCCTCAGACGGACTTTGTTTTAATCAAATGTCATAAAAAATAAGACAATGCAATGTTTTAAGGTTTATGTAATTATTGATGTACAGAACATTAGAAGTCATATTATTTTAATCTGGAAACATTCTATTTCTAAATATCTGTAACCCAACATACCAGACATAATTATCATCGATTCTGATAAACAAGCAGCGAATTACCCCAATAGTCCGGTCAAGTTAGCATCAAAAATAGGGGTAAGGTTACATTAATTCGCACCTTGCTAAAAATTGGCATGAATGTTGGGAACCCTATTATACACAATTTGTCAATTATCCACATCAATCCGAAGTGTGGAAAAAAATTTATTCAAGGTCAAATGTTGCAAAAATCGGTTTTTTGAGTTTTCCAGCTAAACGGTAAGTTTTATAATAAAAATAGGTGAGACAAAAATTATTCATTATGCAATTATCTATAAAAATTGTTCATACACTTTTTTTCCTAAGAATTACCATTTCGGAGATACAGCGATGCAAAATATTGAAAAAGTTGTATTCTTCATAATATGCACACGTTTCCGCGCCACCCGTGAGGTAGTGTACATGGCGCGTTTTTTTTTACGTGGTTTCCCCGGTAGGCCTATTCCACGATCTATTGTGCTTCTGTTGAGTTAAAAAGCTATTGTATTAAATTGAAAATGGTACTATTGTAAATAACAAGAGCGGTGTAAGTAATGCGTAAATTGAGAAAATTATTCATTTGTTGTTTTTTTTTCGTAGCTAGCTCGATTTAAAATGTCATAGTGATTATCAACAAAACATATTAATGTTGATGCTCCTGACTTTTCTGTTATAATAATTTTATCGCCATACTTCAACTTTAATCGTAACTTAATGGTTCTATTATCTAACGAATTGTTGCAAATATTTTGTAATTCGTCTAATGAAAATTGACAATCATCACTATTTTCGATGTGTGCAAATATTTCTTCCATTAAAAGATTCGTACTTTCAGATTGAGGACGACCGGCTTGACCCCCCGTAGTCGGTCTCAAGAAGGCATTATGACAGTCTTTATGATACTTAGCTTCGGCAGCAACTAAATCATGTTCGAACTCAATTCGAGTAATAACAGCTTTTGCTACATGATCAGAACGAGTCTGGGCTATATTCAGGATTGTTTCTTTGAATGAAAGTGTTGTTACATGAAAAATTTTACGCCTATACTTCAGTGCTTTTCTGTTTTCTAGCTCTTCATTCAATTCATTGCCACAAAATAAGCAACACTTTTTAAAACAAAAAAATGGTTCACTTACGCGTGCTCTAGTACGAGGTGGACTTATTTTTGATGTACTAGCTTGTTCTTCATCCTGTTTTCTTTTCAATGCAGCGATTGTACCCTTCCGAGTATAGTTTTTTCGACACTGCACATGAACTGTCACAGAAGTCTGGTCTTTCAGGTATTCCGAAAATTCATCACCTCTTTCAATACTTGCATTAATTAATGTCTTTAGGCCACGATCAACAGTAACTGTTTCGCTTTCGGTCAAATGTTTATTACAAATAAAGCACAACTGCGACATTTCTATTACAAACACAAAACTGCACAAATTTTGTTTGAAAATATAAGCAATAACTACGTGTTCTTACTACGAAAGAATGCTTGAGACTAATACTATTCTATCTAGGGAGGCCCTTCAAAAAGGAGCAGGTATATGAGCGTCGCCACGTGGACAATTGAATAGCAGACAGATGTTGCTCAAGGCCGTACGGTCATATAAAATGAGGGACTGGGTTTTTTTTGGAGTTTATATTTTTAAAACTGTATAATATGTATGTATACGCTACGAAAATTAATATTTTTACTTATATTATCGTTCTGTAACGTATATTACGGTAATTGACATGCATATTATGAAGAATACAACTTTTTCAACATTTTGCATCGCTGTATCTCCGAAATGGTGATTCTTAGGAAAAAAAAGTGTATGAACAATTTTTATAGATAATTGCATGATGAATAATTTTTGTCTCACCTATTTTTATTATAAAACTTACCGTTTAGCTGGAAAACTCAAAAAAACGATTTTTGCAACATTTGACCTTGAATAAATTTTTTTCCACACTTCGGATTGATGTGGATAATTGACAAATTGTGTATAATAGGGTTCCCAACATTCATGCCAATTTTTAGCAAGGTGCGAATTAATGTAACCTTCAATGTCTATTTTGACCGGACTACAAATACAACCTGGATAGTTTAGGCAGAGAAAGCACTTGATATATGTTGGAGTATTGATATAAACGCCGGAATTTCAAGTCTTAGATACTAAAGGGTGTTTTTTATAGAGGTATAGAACTTTTAAATGGAATAAAACAAAGATGATTTTTTTACCTTACCTTGAACAAAAATTCCCGAACAACACTGCACACCGTATACACATTAGTTAAATTTAATATTCTGTTATATAGAGGTATAGAATTTTAAATGGAATAAAACAAAGATGAATTTTTTAAATTGACGTGAAATTTACTTTATTCGAAAGATAACCTTCTGGCATTATAATTTAAATATGACTTCTGGCATATGACCGCCACGGCTGGCTCGGACGTAGTCTAATCTGGAGGTCCAATTTTCGATGTCTTTTTCCAACATTTGTGGCCATATATCGGCAATAACGCCGCGAATGTTGTCCTCCAAGTGATCAATCGTTTCGGGCTTATCGGCGTAGACTAGCGACTTCACGTATCCCCACAGAAAATAGTCTAGCGGCGTTAAGTCGCACGATCTTGGAGGCCAATTCACGGGTCCGAAACGTGAAACTGTGCGGTTACCAAACGTTTTCTTCAATAAATCAATTGTGGCACGAGCTGTGTGACATGTTGCGCCGTCTTGTTGAAACCACAGCTCCTGCACATCATTGTTGTTCAATTGAGGAACGAAAAAGTCAGTAATCATGGCTCTATAGCGGTCACCATTGACTGTAACGTTCTGACCAGCATCGTTTTTAAAGAAGTACGGACCAATGATTCCACCAGCCCATAAAGCACACCAAACAGTCAGTTTTTCTGGATGTAACGGTGTCTCAACATACACTTGAGGATTATCATCACTCCAAATACGGCAGTTTTGTTTATTGACGTATCCATTCAAACAAAAGTGAGCTTCATCGCTAAACAAAATTCGCTTATGAAAATCGGGATCAACGGCAATCTTGTTTTGGGCCCATTCACCGAATCTACGCCTTGCTAGGTGATCGTGTGGCTTCAATTCTTGCACGAGTTGGATTTTGTAAGCACACAAACCAAGATCTTTCCGCAAAATCTTCCATAAAGTGAATAGACACATATCCAATTCCTGTGCACGATGGCGGATAGACTGATTCGGGTCTTCCTCTACGCTACGCTCTACAGCAGCAATGACTTTTTCTGTACGCACTGTACGACGTCTCTGTGGATGCGTATTATCTTTTAGAGTAAACGTGGTGCGAAAACGTTCCATAGTTAATCGAATTAATTGCTCTGATGGACGATTATGTTGACCGTAAAATGGACGTAGTGCGCGATACGTATTTCGAACAGAACCATGATTTTCAAAATAAATTTGCACAATTTGGAAGCGTTGTTCAGGCGTCAGTTTATTCATGTTGAAATGGCAAACCAAACTAAACATAAATCATTTGACAGCTGACAAAATGACCGCCAGTTAAAAAAGTGTTGCCAACTTAAAGTTTTATACCTCTATAAAAAACACCCTTTATTACATGAAAACTCAATGTATTATTTTGAAATAATTATGTTCTGTTTCTAGAAATTTTAAGGCTCAAATGTTTGTGACGCAATAATAGAGTACAATAATTATTAATCAACCTGTTTTTTTATATAAGATATTATCGCTAATTCGCAACCAATTCGTGAATTTCATATTGTAATAAAAATGGTACTAAATGAATGCTAAATAGTGAGATAAAAGCTGATAAACCTTATTGGATTCCTTCGATTTTCGGCGTGTGTGACTAATTAATTAATAAGTAGGTAGAAGAATGATTTTTAACAAATAATGATTGTTGACGAGCTGAATATTTAATAAGAGGTTATTAAACAAAGAACCTGCCTGCCTTTGAGGGAGATCTGTATTACTAAAAAGAAGGCACCCAAATTAGTCTAGGCTTGTTCACTGAAAAATAAAAAATGAAAGTTAGTAATCTTTAACTGAGTCTTTTCTAAATTCATGTCTTCTTACCACTGTCAAAAAATTGTGTCAAATTAATTTTCTGTCTGAAATCGCTTCGAATTCCGAATTTTTTGCTTTCTTTTCGTCAATACCCAAAACCGAATTCCGGTTGGTTACACTCTTGAGAGTATTGGATTGCTTGAGCCTTTAAAAACATGAAAAATCGTTCTAAAGATTAGTAGTGACAAAAAGGGCATTATCCTAATTTCCTTTTTTGTACACGATAAGGCTATGTAGGGCGACCCCTACTGCTGTCCACCACAAATCAATGCCAGATCGAGACATCGTAAAAGTAAGAAAGAAATGTATATCTTTGTAATACTTGCCTTAACCGGAAAGCTATTATATTTAAAATATAAAAATAATAGACTAAGTGTAGTAATAAAATAGTATAAATTATAATTATTATTTATATTTGTCTCAAATTTAAAAACATAAAGTTTCAAATCTAGAGAAGAAGAACTGCGACACATACAGAAAAGGTATACTTTTTATTCTAGCAAGAACACAGAGAATTAGAAATATTAGAAATACGGACTTGTACATACTTGTATACGGGTTAGACGCACATCGTGATGTCACAATGTATTTAAATCATAGAGGTTTTAGTTTAATAGAGGTCGGCAAGGTTATTCCAAATCATACAATTATTTACAAACAAAACTGCTATCAAAACGAAAAGAAAAAAACATTTTATGAGTCACAACAAAATATTGCACTACTTCTTCTCAATTACCAATGACCACATCAAAATATTGCACTACACATTTCTATTTTTATTTATTCTTGCAAATTATACAGTATTTTATCATTGTTCACGATTCAATTTACTTTTTTTTTCACCAAGACGATGTATATATATATATATATATATATATATATATATATATATATATATATATATATATCATCATCATCATCATCATTTTCAGCTATTATCTACCATTTCTAAATTATGGTGCAGCCTCCCTTATTAAGTTGTTATTATGATGTTCCTTTATAGTTATTTATTATTATTATTTTTCTTGTTTTGTTGTTATTACTATTACGTGTTCTTATAATCATTACTCATTTGTGCCCAACTCTTTCTATCGATGGTTAATCGGGACCAAGTTGTTCCTGCCACTTTCCTGATGTCATAGTCCCATCTAATGTTAGGGCGTCTCTGTGGCCTCTTCGCGTTTCTGGGATACCACATAGTTGTTCTTGTGGTCCATCGGTTGTCAGTTCTTCTTGCTACATGACCTGCCCATTGCCATTTAAGGGATTTTATTCTTTGGACGACATCTGTCACCTGGGTCATTCGTCGTATCCAATCTATTCGTTTGCGATCCCTTTTTGTTATCCCTAGCATACATCTTTCCATGGATCTTTGAGCTACTTGGAGTTTCGTAATTATTTCGCTCTTCAATGTCCAAGTTTCGCAACCATATGCATTGATCAAACGCTCTTTTCTTAAGGTAAAGTGGCATTCTGGATTTGAAGATGATGGAGTTTCGTCCGAATGCTGACCACGCCAGTTTGATTCTTCTGTTAATTTCTGGAAGTAGTGAACCCGACTTGTGTATAAGTTGACCCAGGTATACATATTCATCTACTACTTCCAGCGTGGTTTCGTTTATCCTTATTTCAATGTCTCTTATTAGATCGTTGCACATTACTTTTGTTTTTGCTAGGTTCATCTTTAAGCCAACTCTGTTACTGGCAATGTTCAGATCATTAATTTGTTCCTGCAGTTCTTCAGGGTTTTTAGCAATCAGAACGATGTCATCAGCGAATCTTAAGTGGTTTAGATATTCACCGTCTATACATAGACCTTTATTTTCCCAGTCTATTTTGCGGAAGATACTTTCTAGAGTTGCTGTAAATAGCTTGGGGGATATTGCGTCACCTTGTCGGACTCCTTTCTGAGTTGGAAATTCTGGGGTATCTTTGTATACATTTACTCTAGCTGTGGCCTCTCTATATATGTTGACTAGCATTTCTACGTAAGGCTTATCCACTCCCTGGTCGACTAGAGCTTCTATAACTGCTCTTGGGTATATTGAGTCGAATGCCTTTTCAAAGTCTACGAAAGCTAATGTCAGTGGCAGATCATATTCTTTTGTTCGACTCATAATTTCTCGTAGTGTTTGAATATGATCCATTGTGCTGAAGCCACTTCTAAAGCCTGCTTGTTCTCGAGGTTGAGCAACATCAAGTGTGTTCTGTATTCTGTTGTTAATTATTTTTGTGAATATTTTGTATATTACTGGTAGCAAGCTAATTGGTCTGTAATTTTTAAGGTCCTCTTTGCTACCTTTCTTGTGGATTAGGATTATATTAGCGCTATTCCACTGTCTCGGAATGCGTCTTGCTTTTAGGCAGTTTGTGTATATGTTGGCTAAGATTTTCCAAGTTGAGTTTCCGGCGTATTTTATGAGTTCAGATGTGACACCGTCATTCCCAGCTGCCTTGCCGTTCTTCATGCTCCTAAGAGCTGCTTCTACTTCCTCCACAAGAACTTCTGGAACATCTTCTTGTGCTGTAGTTGTCTCTTCCTCTACTTCCTGATGTGCCGGTATTTTGTATAAGTCCTCATAGAATTTGGTTATGATTTTTATTATTTCATCCCTGTTTGTTATTCTTTCATTTCCGTTCACCAGTGCTATTACTTGTTTCTTACCGATGGTTAATGCGTTTTTTGTCTTCTTATAGCTCTTATGATTTTCGATTGCATCTTCCACAAGCCTCTCGTTATAGGATTTTATATCTTCTGCAATCTTCTTTCTTATCGTTTTGCACAGCTCCCTGTATTCTATTCGGTCTATGTTCGAGCTGATTTTCATTTGTCTTCGTTGTTTCAGAAGAGCTCTCGTTTCATTCATATATATATATATATATATATATATATATATATATATATATATATATATATATATATATATATATATATATGTTTATGCGGTTTTCACGGATTCCTCCGTGTGAGATGCAATAGCAGTGGATATATCCACATTATGCCGTTGTAGTGCTGAAATCACATTCAGCAAACGTACAACTATATGCAGCTCCATGTAGGAATGAAGTAAAATGCGAACAGTAAATGCAAACTTCGTACCAACCATATCCTTTCCGTGTTAGAGGTTGCACAGTTTGAACAAATTGCTAAGGAACACAATTTATCCAATTCCACCACCATCGAGATGATGGAATTTTACTTCACTTATATACGGAGTTGCATATAGCTGTACGTTTGCTGAATGTAATTTCAGCACTACAACGGCATAATGTGGATGTATCCACTGCTATTGCAACTCACACGGAGGAATCCGTGAAAGCCGCATTAACATATATACGCCATCAGGCGAGAGGTCGGCGAAACCGCGTTCAGTATTTGCATGCTTCCTTCCGATCTGTCCTTTGCACAGCCAGGTGCATGTCGGTACCCTGATGAGTCTAGTGAGAGACGAAACATGTATCTCTGCCGTATCACTGTGGCGGGGAGGGTAAGCTTTGACTTTCTTCTCGGTATGGTGGTACAGGTAGACCACCATCTCGATGGTGGTGGAATAGGATGAATTGTGTTTTATTACAATTTATTCTAACTGTGCAACCTTTAACACAGAAAGGATATGATGGAGCGAAGTTTGCATTCACTGTTTCGCATTTTACTTTACTTATATACGGAGTTGCACATAGTTGTACGTTTGCTGAATGTGATTTCAGCACTACAACGGCATAATGTGGATGTATCCACTGCTATTGCAACTCACACGGAGGAATCCGTGAGAATATATATATATATATATATATATATATATATATATATATATATATATATATATATATATATATATATATATTGTCTCATTAAGATTTCCAAAAGTGTATATTTTACATCGAATGTTTATTTACTTTGTGCTAGTAATACATCTTGCCTTTCTTTTAAAACAATCTGATGGACAATCAAATTTAAAATTTTGAATCATCCTGTATATATAGGATAGTCGTTACTTGAGTTTTATTGTCCTTGGATAGTAACTGTATTTATATCTGTAATTCATCAGTTGATCCCACTTGTGATTTACTTACTGCACATAATATACATCCTGTCAAACTGTAGTCAAAATAATGAAAAGAATTTCATTCTGTGGGCTGTAAAAAAGTCTATCGTCACGCCATGTGCCAATGCTTTCAACTAGTGAAAGTTCATCGACATTACATTTTGTAATTTATTATTTCGTGAGCAACAAGGCGGTTTAAACTATTTAAATGCACTTTATTTAACATAGTGAGTGACGCCATTTTATTGTGTTTCTTATATATTGTCTTGCAGTAAGTTTTGTCAATAGTAAAATGATGTAGTAATAAAACAATGAAAAAATGTAAGTCGAGAAAGTATAAATATTTAATTGTTTACTTTCTCAAAATGTCCCAATTTTTTTTTCGTCGAGACATATGATTATTTTGGTACGCATGACGTCAAATGCAACTGATGCATTGAAAAAAAAATACATTAAAGTCTTTATATTTGATGGGAATTGACCCTCATATCTCTACCACAGGTAGAAGACAACATAAATTGAAATTCGAAGTCCGTTACGATCCATATTAAGCATGAATAGTAAGCCTCGATAAATTCACTCCGACCGATATATGGGTTGTATTGGCTAAAAGGACGATTGTCGCCATCGGGCGATATATATATATATATATATATATATATATATATATATATATATATATATATATATATATATATATATATATATATATATATATATATATATAAAGTACGAGTACATTGGTTCAAGTAAAAAATTTTGTTTTTCTTAGCGTAAAAAATGTATTTTAAATCCTGGCATTTAAAATATTAAAAACCTAAGTGACAGTCATCGATTAGACGTATTAAATTGTATCTTAGTCGGATTTAATGAATTTAAGATTACAAATAGAAAATCTCATAAATCAATCAAAATTTTATTCAATTATGTCACCAGACCTTTATTGTCTTTTAGGTGGGCGTAAATCTAGACTGAGTTTATTAATTTAGAGTGATCCTTTATAGGCTCTGTCAACTATGTTGTTGTGTCAATTTAGACAATTATTTTTTTCTAGTTTCTCCATACGGGTTTCCTGTTTAGAAATATTTGATGTGATTAAACCTACTAATTAAATAATTGTATTAATTTTTAGTAGTGACACGCAATAAAATTATCTACTTGACTCTCGGTGCTGACTCACATTGATTACATTTCGCACAAAACATACTGATTGATTTAAATGATTCTTTACAAAACGTTTTATTTATAAATTCGAATTTTTTCGTAAGAAACAACTTTAACACTAATATACGTAGTGGTGGGGGAGCCCAAGGATTTTCATGACCGATTGAGCGTCACAGAGTTTTATAGTTGATTCTTAGATATTTTGAGTTGCTGAATTTGAATCTTCAACATGATAAGGCGTTACAGTAATCAGGGAATTTGTTATTAACATTTTAATTGCTTATAACGCCGCAAAATTATTGATAAATGAGGTATCGATTTTAAACCTATGCCATTTTGTTTTAAATTTAAAGACAAAGATGACGATATTTTCAAAATTTAAAAAATTAAAAATCAAGATGTAGAAAAGTTGTACAAAAAATGGTGTGCATGTACAGCGCTTCTACAAAATTGAGTATAACTCATCTTCTAATTTAAAAAAATTATCGTGTGATGGCTCATTTTAAAGGTCAAAGTTTACCCTAAAGTAATATACTGTCGGAAATTATTTCGAATTGAGTTGATGCAAAATAAAATTGTTTGAGTTTTTTTTTGTCATTTTTAAGAGAATAGTAGATAGTAGTTTAGAGATACTCCTAATAAAAGTTATATCAATAGATTGGATTTTTCTTACTGATTCAAGGTCTTTTACATTTTCGGAAAAATATTGTTTAGAACCAGAGTTAACATAAATTTAAAGATTGCTGTGTCACTTATTACGGCGCACAGTAGGTCAAACCGATAAATTTTGTGCCAAAGTCGTGCAGCATATCAGAAAAACAAGGTAGCGAAACGATTCTTTTTGAAGAATCAAGATATTTAATTGTAAAATTGAGGAAAAATGTCAAGAATATGGAGTCAAGATCTGTGATTTAAAAAAAAAATCAGTCAAACGTGGCATTTTTTTATATGTGATTTATTGACCATTGCTCTAATTGAATTGATTTTTTTTCTATACTATTATTTGTTGTTGTGATGATTTACCTATTTATTCTTAGTTTTTATTTGTGTTATGGATTTTTTTTCATGATTTTAGATTGCTCTAAGCATTGGCTTCCACCACTGTGTGTTTAGATTTCACTCCATTTCTTTTGACCTTATATTTCGTTTTTTTTTTCTCTTTCTGCTTTTTAACTGCTCAACATGACACTATCACTTTTTCTTTAGGATAGAATACCCATTGATTCTTTTATTGCTTCTTTGATGCTCTTCACAATATTTTCATTAATTTCTATTATTGTTCTCTTTTCTGTTGGGTTAGTTTTTCTGATATAAAAATCTGGTTTATTCCTGATAACAAAGAAGCACATACGTTTTGGGTTTGGGTTTTATTTGGGCTAATTGGTGGAAGTATATCTTGTATTTGAACATATTGTGGTCTGGTATTTGTTTTATCCCTCAAATGACCATACATCGTTATTATTGAGTTTGCATTTTGTTTTATCACATGATAGTTAATTATCGACTTTGGGTTCCTTGTTTGTTGCACCAACGTATATTTAAGAATTTTATCCTGGTAAAAACTGTTTGTGATTTGAAGCTTATTGTGTTCATATAAGCATGTCTTAATCCACTGACTTTTCTTTGATATTCTCCAAAATGGACCCACAATATTATTAGAGTATTTTCCTTTGCAACTATGAATATTACAACAACTTTTTTTCCTATGTCGTTTTAATTTATAAATATTGAATGAGGTTTGGCAACCGCGCATACATTTTGTATTGCCATTTTTTTTGTTTGCGAATTTTATTCAAAATTTCAACCTTTCTACGTGACATGTGTCAACCCGTGGTTTGTTCATGATACTCTAAACTTTCGCTTAATATGTCGACAGTCTGATGGAAAGGAAAATTTGTAAAAAAAAAATGTTCGAAAAATGGGAAGTGATGTTAAAATGGTAAAATATACAATATGCTATATGGCGGTGTTGCCCAATTTCCCATTCCATTGTAGCACAATCTTAAATGTAGTATTCACAAATAAAAGTTATAAGCGAATGTTTCTTTATAAAATGTGCGATAAAGAACAAAAATTAAATCATTCTATCACGTCATTACCTTTTTTTATTTCTAAACATGGGATATATTTAAAAAACAAGTTTTTAGTGACCAATGCTTAACCTTTTCTTAAAAGCAATAGTATTTAGGGCTACTTTTAGAGTTATTTTTCTTATAAAAATTCCCGATAAGAAATACTGAAAAAATTCAAAGTTTTTCACATACTAAATAATGATATTTGGAAGTTTCATAAATTACCACGTCTCTGTTATTACCGATCGATTCGTTCTGTTTTTAGTTTTTCAAAGAATTCATAATTTTCTGCTGCTGATTATATTGTTATGTATCCTATGTGTAACCTGCGTTTCTATCAGATTCCCGTCAGTTGCTTCTCAATTAGTGATTTCGTTCTTTAGTCATTTATTTATGAGAACGGATATACCTTTTTTGCTCGTTTGCCTTTAGATTATTAAATATATGTATGCAATTTCCGATGATTTTTCTTTCCTTTTCATACTTATTTTTTGTAAGGACTAGTATGTATATTTTTTATTTGTCCATTTCTTATGTAAATTCGCTGATCATATCCTTACATCCTTGGCTGTTCCAGGTTCTAAAATTCATTATCCGTTTTTGTTGCCGGTGTCATTTATCATTTGATCCGTTTCCAAGACGATTTTCAGTATTTCATTGTTTGTTTTGATGATGCGGTGTAAGCTCATCGATCCAATCTCCTTTTGGAGGACCAAGTAATTTTTTATTAAGGTGTTCTTCCCCTAGCCCTTGAGCATCAAAATGGGCAAGTTTTTTTCCTATTTAACCTTACGGTACCAAGATTCCTATACCACTCAGACTATACAGTCTTTTAATTAATATATCAAAACGGTTTGCATATTCCTGCTTATGTTCAGTGGAGTAGTTGAAAGCTCGCTACCCCCCCCCCCCCACTAAATTCTAATGGGGCCTCCTTTTTAATTTAGCAATATAATTTAGTTCAAATGCTAAATAAACTGTAATACAGGTTATTTTTACATAATGTCGACGTTTAGATGTCAAGCTCTCAAAACCACATACCCTACACGCAGCTAGATCGATATCCATTACACAACAGACAGGCGAGTCAAGCAAAATTTTAAATGCCAAGTCTCGAGACACAAAAAAAGAATTAAGCGTTTTAAAAATCTATTTTTTTGATGTCTAAAATGCTCTAAATCTCGAGATTTGACAAACATTTAAATCTGAAATGAACTCAGTTTTTCGCAACTTTATCTGCTTGTTGAGAATCGAGTTTTGGAGCTCTCTGAACGGTTGAAAAGCGGAAGCAGCGTCTTCAAAAAATGCACAATTCCTTTTTTGAAGCATCCAAAAAGCTCCAAAACTCGCATTTCTTCAGCAATTGAATTGTAAGTAATCAATTTTATTTCATTTACAATGTTTTTTAAATGGAAAAAATTTTACCCCACAAACATATATATTTTGGGTAAACGATCAGCTACGATTTCAAACTAGAAAGTTTTGAGCACTACAAATAATTATCCAAGTCTCTGTTGAGCATGATTTTGTCGACATTTTATTTTGAATTAAAGTTGCTTCCTGCACGCAATAAATATAGATACTAATACAGACTGTAAAATCTAAACGTCCTGTGTTATAAAGTAGCAATTTTATTGGAGATTAAATCTAATTTTAAAGATTTTTTGTGTGAGCGCACCCCCCCCCCCCCACCTCACCTCCACCCTGCGCCGCAGGCCCTGCAGAGCTATCGCTACGTCACTGCTTATGTTGTTAATTTTTGGTTTTAAAGTGTTCATGCTTAATTTAACCGATACTAACCCGATATTCCCTTTTAATCTCCGGTACTTCTCCTGGTAGAGGTATAAATTTATTTAAAAAGTTCAAAAATGTCAGCTTAATCAATTATATATCATAAGATACCTCTTTTATTTTCCTTCAGGTCGTTAACGGAAAAAATATAGACAGCTCATTATCTGCGAATTCCGTTCTGGTTTTCTCTCCATACTAGTTTCGATCAGCTAATGATCTTATCAGTCGAGCTGATCAAGAACAAAACTGGCTAGAAACAACTGTCAATATAAAATTTAAATTTCGGGATATGTCGGCAGGATGTTTAACCTGCAGACATTTTCACACGTCTGTGCATACACTGTAATAGATAGATAGATAGATAAGTCTTTATGTATTCCAATAAGTATTACTTACAAAAAACCCATTAGGGCATGGAACAATGTCAAAAAAATATTATTACTGCAATAAACATCATAATAAAAATTATAGTTCATTCTCAGCTGCAGATAAAAAAAGAAAAAAATGAAGAAGAAAAAACCTCAACAATAATTATACAGTTTTAAATATCTTTCTCGAATAATTCTATCAAGTTAATATAGTAAAAACAAAACAACTAAAACTTAAGATAAAGGGCAATATTATAAATGAGACAAAAATTAAATAACAAGTACTCTTACATACATTTAAAATTTAATAATACAGCCAATAACAAAAATTCTAATTCGAGAGAATACTGAAGTAGAAGGCTTTTTTACATAAAAAGATTTTCAGGACACACTTTAATCTATTTCTCGGCAGTAAATGTACATTTTCAGGTAAAGAATTAAAAACTTTTATTATAGAAAACTCGACATTTTTCTGCAAAAAACTAAAGTTATATTTATCAGAAAGCAGATTTGTTTTATTTCTAGTAATGTAGTTATTTTTAATAGATGCACCCCCAAAAAGATCCCTGTTATCAACAATAAACATCACCGAATCCAAAATGTACGTACCTATAACCGTCAAAATATTGTTACTAATAAACATAGTCCTACAACTGTCTTGTTGTTTCATTGCAAAAATACATCGTAAACATCTTTTTTGCAGAATCAAAATTCTATTGATATCACAGGAATTGCCCCAAAATATCAAACCATATCTGAGTCTGGACTGTACAAATGCATGGTAAGCTGACAGAGCTGCATCGAATCCAACTCTCTCCGAAATAATTCTTAATGCGAAACAATACTGAGATATTCTAGTGGCAACTCTCTCGATGTGCGCCCCCCCAGTTCAACCTTCTATCGACGTTTAGTCCCAAAACAACAGCGCTCTCAACTGACGTTACTGTAAATTGATTATTCAATCTGTTACCAAACATAATGCACTGTGTCTTGGAAACATTTAGCGACAGGCTGTTGAACCGAAAGTACCCATCGAGAGTGTCCATCACAGATTGAACCTTCATCGATAGCATCTCCGCCGTGCTTTTACTAAATATAAGCGATGTATCATCAGCATATAGTACAGTCTGCTCTCCAGAGATTTCGGGTAAATCATTTGTGTAAAGAATATACAAAAGAGGTCCAAGTATTGATCCTTGAGGGACGCCCCTCTTCATTTTAATCCTCTGAGACACTATAGCCCTACCATGGAGATCAGACTCCACAACACACTGAATCCTGCCCGTCAAATACGATCTTATTAATTGCAGCGCGTTACCCCTTATACCATACATTTCTAGTTTTAATAATAATGTTTTATGATCAACAGCATCAAATGCTTTAGAGAGATCCAGGCACATGGCCAATGTTTGCTTGTTTTTATTTAGAGAATCTATAATTTGTATAAGTGTTTGGTACAAAGCCCTTCCTGTGGATTTCCCTTTTCTAAAGCCATTTTGTTTATCTGATATTACAGAAAACTTATCCAGAAATGTTACAATTCTCTGAAAAAATTTTTTTTTAAAAATCTTGCTTATATTAGGCAATAGCGAGAATGGTCTATAATTCTTTTCTTCAGATTTCTCCCCCTTCTTATAGATTGCTCTATAGTGAGAAGCTTAAAAATTGATGTTTTACTAAGATATAAAGAAGTCTTTTACGGCCGTAGAGCTAATTTAATAAACTACCGCTCTTATTTTCTCTTAGATCGTTAAACGAAAAAATACAGAAAGTCAGTGATTTCATTAGTGGAGTGGAATCATGTTGGCAGGGTTTGATTT